>CM060923.1:194281945-195555070 GCA_030737875.1 Allium sativum | reverse complement strand
AGCTCTTTTCGATACGAACCCAATGGTTTCGGTTTTAGGAGAATCCGACGGTCGGATCTCCCGTAATATCCATTCAAAGTCAATGGTCGAAATTCGCGAACTGCCGCGGTGCGACGCATTCTATTTAGGCCATTACATATATATTGTAACATCCCACCTCCGTCAGTGCCACTCTTGCAAGGACACTAGCTTTGGAGGGGCGTTAAACGAGGTAAACATGCATGCAGATATCACAAGACAGAACATATAAGTAAAAACAGAGTAAATGAAGCAGCGGATAAAAGTAGCATTTCAAAACCATAGTCAAGTTACATCAAAGTACTTGGTCCTTGTTTTCCCATAAAACAAAGTCTAGAACATAAACTGAAAACTGAAAAAGAAACATAAAGTAACTATCCCCAAAGTAGCATAAGGCCATAGCATGCTCAAACCATACGTGAGCTATCCAGAAAAGCAGCTAAAGATCCAGCTAGGTAACAGTGTTCCCACCCTGCAAACCTTGGGGGGGGGGGGAACGGAAGAAAAGAGGCGAAAGAAAACGGGTCTGTCAAAAAGACTGGTAAGTCCTATCTACTATTAGTATAAAAACTAGTAAAGTTAACTGAACATGTAAACAGGGATGAGATGTAGGGTGATAACTGGCATGGTGAAAAGTTAACAAGGTAGATCAAGTGTGGCATCGCATATACAAGGTTAAGTTGCACTTGGTGTGTACTAGTATTCCAATTCATGTCAAGTATAATCAAGAAATGATTCCTTGGCCCAAAGCTGGCCCACATCATGAGATGACCTAAATCGAGGTCCAACTACTCGGTCTAGTCGATCGGCTCCCTATAAGCCTAACTCGTCGCGTATCGGTGTCATACGGCTTAATCGCGGATTGTAGTTAACTGTGCTAGGTCCACCCCAGGGTGTATCCTGCCCTAAGGTGTAAACCACAGACACAATTCAAGCACGCACAGTCTAAAGCTACTGATGCCCATGTTCAACTCCGGACTTAATGTGCACGACCATGGTCCGCCTGAACAACCGGTGCACCCTTCAGCCGTCTCTTTTGGCCTCTTACAATCAGTCCAGTAATCGTGCCCCACACTAGCCTAGTCCAGGGTACCCATGATACTTCGAAGTTGGTTACTGCTGAAAAGGACCACGTAACTAGGGTTTCAAGCGGGTTAAGTGTGGTTAACCCTATCCTAACCATGTATTGAGTTGGTTAAGTGTATTCAAGCATTTCATGACTTAACCCTATCAATACATCGGGTTTAATTGGTTAAGTATATTCAAGTAGTTCATGACTTAACCCTACCAATCCATCATGTTTAATTGGTTAAGTATATTCAAGTAGTTCATGACTTAACCCTACCAATCCATCGTGTTTAATTGGTTAAGTATATTCAAGTAGTCCATGACTTAACCCTACCATGTGGCATTAATTAACTTAATGCACCCCAACCTCTCACATTAGACTTTGTTGTGGTTACTAATTAAGCCGGGTGGGTCCGGGTAGCTTTACACCACAACCTAGTCTAACCTCGGGTTTTAAGTGCGATATGACCAACTACTCACATTGGGTCCTATTGTTTGTAGCCACTAGTTAAGCCGGTCGGTTCCGGGTAGATTTATGCTATAAACTCAACCCTACCTCGAGTTGGCCATTCTCATGTTTTCTAGAAGTCATGTCCAAGTCCATGTTTCAAGTATAAACACATGTCAAACTTTTCATGTCATATTTTCAAGTCATGTTCTCATGTTATTCAAGTTTGCCCCACTACCCATAACGTATTCCCATCGCACGTAAATTCGCATCAACGCAAATAGATCAAAGAGGGAACATAATTTTATGACAAGGTGGGCATAAGGTGGCAAAGTCTTATCACATGTCAAACATGGTGATATTTGAGGCCAAAAGTGGTTCAACATACTAGCATATGGCCTCAACATGTATGATAGCATAAAAGGTGACTTGGCCTCAAACATATCAAATAGCATAAGGGTGATTTGGCCACTAGCATGCATAATAGCATAAGGGTGATTTGGCCACAAGCATGCATAATATCATTAGGATGATTTGGCCACAAGCATACTAAGGAACATGAAGAGTCAAGGTTTGGTCGCAAGTTAAACGTGGTGGCATATGAGGCACAAATATGTTCATGAGCTTGCATATTACATCATGGGCCTCAAAACATGCATAATACCAACTTAAGAAAATAGGTGATACATGGTCCTAGATGACATAGGATGATGACTAGAAGTCCGCATATAACATTATATGCAAGTTATCATAAAGGTTATGAGAGTTCTCATGTTGCATAATGCAACATTCCAAATCAAAGGTCATAGCTTTCTATGCACAAAGTCAAGGTGATAGCTTTACAAACATGCATCTATGCATAACATGATAGGATCAAAGTTCATAGTTTTCTATGCACAAGGTCAAGGTGATAGCTTTACAAATTTGCATAGGGTAAACATATGCATAACATGATAGGATCAAAGCACAAATCATACTTAGGCCCAAACTCAACTTGCAACATGTAACATTTAACTTCATAGTTAGAATCTAAGAGTAGTATAGGGCTTACAATGAGCGGTTATGCGATCTAGATCAATATATATAAAGATTGAGACGAAGCCACAAGCAAAATCCGCAAAGAAAATAATAAGCTCCACTTAAACGCCTTGAAACAAGAAGTAATAACTCCAATGACAAAGAAAGATGGCTCTTTTACTTAAGAAAGATGGTTCCTCTATGACATAGATTGATTTGAGACACTCATGCTTTCATGAAGAAGATGGAGGCCATGATCAAGAAACATTTGGGCAGCATTTAGTTGTAGGAATGATTAATGAGGGTTTAGGTTAGGTCTAGGGGTCCTTTTATAGAGATTAGGGGTAGTTTAGACCATAGGATTAACCCTAAATCCAATCTGAGCCATCCACTCCCGTCAGAAACTTCCAGAACTAGACTCAACATGTAAAAATGGTGCACCAGAAAAACTGGTTCGACAGGGGGGGTCGACCCCTGGGTCGACATGGGTGACGACCCCTAGGTCAACATGGGTGTCGACCCATTGGGGGGGTCGACAGGGGTGTCGACCCTGTCTGGGGCGGGAAAATTCCTGCCTATCTTGTTTTGGCTGAAAAACTGTTTTCGGGCTTGGAATTTTCTGAAAACTTCATTGGGCCATAACTTGGTCATACGGACTCCGTTTTTCGAAAACTCAGACTCTATTTCGCGTATTTTTCCGAGACGAACGCAATGGCACAGCCCGTTCCCTTTGATTCAGATTTTACAATTTAATTCTGCCTTGATTTACATTATAACATGTTATTAAAAATTCGGGTTGTTACATTCTCCCCACCTTAAAGGATTTCGTCCCCGAAATCTTCAAGTTAGGAAGAACATATCCTACCATCCATCATCCATCTACTCAAAACATCATCCACAAGTAACCATTGTCCTTAAAGGATTCTTAATGTTGTATGATCATATGCAAAGGTGTGTGTATATGTACTTATCTAATGCGAAAATCAGGTGGTTACTGATTCAGTAAACCTCCTTAATGCAAAACATGTTAGTGAAATGAGTCCATATGTATGCAAATTCCTAACATAATTCATAATCTCTATATGAGTGCACATAACATCCATCCATATGCAACATCCATGTGATAGCATACAAGTTTCATCCATGAATAAGCATAAACACTCATGCATATGCGGTATGAAAGTGTGTGAGCCGATCTTAGTGCCTAACGTGTATCATGCATCCACGAGTATCCACTTGCAAACACTTGCAACCACTGGCAAACATCAAGCATAACATGTTTCAAATACATGTTTCATCCAAAGGGTCTCCACTTAAGGTTCTCATGACCAGATTTACAAAACAAGATAAACTAGATAAACATGGATAGCAAAGGAAGGATATACCAACTAGGAAAAGAGATTGACAATGTATCCTCAAAAAGAAATGGATAAAGCCCACGCATCTTCCCCTCGGTTTCCCAAGTTGCGTCTTCCTCTGCTTCACTCCATTGCACCTTAATAAGCTTAACTTATTTGCTTCTTAGCTTCTTTGTCTCCGTTTCCATGATACGAATCAGAGCTCGCCTCAAGGTTGCCTATTTCTCTACTTCCACGTCTTCAAGGATGCTTGGTTCAACCACCTCAGCGGACTCATGTAGGTACTTTCGGAGATGCGAGGCATGAAAGACATTATGTACTCCGGCTAGCTTCTCGGGCAATTCCACCTTATAGGCCATCTTCCCAATTCTCTCTATGATAGGGAAGGGTCTTACGACCCTTGGTACCAGCCTCCCAACTGCTCCAAAACGTACCACATTACGCAAAGGAGAAACCTTCACGAAAACCATATCCCCAACTTCGAATTCTAAATCTGTCCTTCACTTGTCAGCATAGGATTTCTGTCTGTCTTGGGCCGTCTTCATCCGCCTTCAAATCAACTCAACCTTCTCGGATGTGTCCCTTATCATGTCGGGCCCAAGTATAAGCTTATCCATCGTCTCCCACCAACATGTTGGTGACTTGCTCGGCCTCCCATACAGAGCTTCGAATGGTGTCATTCCTATGCTTGCTTGGTAGCTGTTATTATAAGCAAACTCTAGAAGAGGAAGGTGGTCTTCCCAAGTACCACCAAAGTCAAGAACACAAAGTCTCAAAAGATCTTCTAGCACCCTATTCACCCTTTCGGTTTGGCCATCCGTCTGGGGGTGATAGGCTATACTTAGATTCAACCGCGTACCCATCACTTTTTGCAAAATATTCTAGAACTGGATGGTGGAAATTGGGTCACGATTGCTAACTATGCTAGAAGGAACTCTGCGCTATCTCTCGGAGATAAACAGATGCTAAACGTGATACAGTCCTCTTGTTCTTTACTGGAAGGAAATGGGTGCTCTTCGTAAGTCTATCAACTATGACCCATATCCATAAAGCCCAAATAGTTTGGTCATCTTAATGGACATCTTCACCCCAACTATAAATCACAAACAGGCGAGTCATACTCCTTATGGGGTTTGCCACAGATCTAAGATTGAGAATATGACCGAGAGGATATACTAAAAAAATAGCATGCGAGTAAGCTCTACAGAATAATAGGGATCAAGAATATACTACTAGAAAGAGGTATAATGCACGTATCTAGTCTTCAGTCTTCTAAGCTGCATTTGCTTGTACTTAATCCCATCGTGCCTTGACCGTCTTTTAACTCCACAATTCCGTATCTCTTAATTATTATTTCCAAAATATGAGTTAGAACTCATTTCACCGTTGCCTCTCGTTCCACATCCACTAAAATACTTGGCTATAACTGCGTGCTCATGGTTTCATGCAAGCTTTACAAAATTCGTTAGTGAATCCTGGATCTCGTTTACATACCATACGGTATTTTACGCAGAAGAACTATCTCTTGTAAACAACTGCCACTCCACGTTGCCAAATGTTCTTACTAGGGTGATTTCTATAACCCGTGCTTAAGCGGAATGGACCATCCGCCTTAGTGGTGAACACTACTCGATTGGATTACAAATTTCCAAAAAGTGCCAAGAGATTCTAGATAACTAATCAGGACGGAACCCTAAAGGTCACACGAGATTTCGAGGGTATTACCGAGGCAAGTCATGAGACTCGCAACCCTATGTTCAAAGTTAAGAATGGCTCCATAACTGGACAACCAACCCATGCCCAAGATCAAACCGTATCCCATAAACCCGAGAACACAAGCATTACACATGAATTCTATGCTCAAGATAGAGATTTTCAAATCCATACAAATCATAGATAGATGGGCGGAACCCCCAATTGGATTTGAAATACTAACGGGATTCTCAACTAGACTAGTACTAAGGTGCAAACTTTTAACAAGATCAGAAGAAATAAAACTATGCGATGCGCCAGAATCAAACAAGGTACGGACAGGGAAATCAGAAATGTAAACATGAATTTTTATAGAAACACTACCTCGATCAAAAGCTGGAAGAGCGAGGAGAGCCTGTAATTGCCCTCCAGAGGGTCCTGCTTGCTGAATTTTCCTTTTCCCTTGTCTTTGCTTTTTCGGACAATCCTTACTATAGTGTCCAGACTTTCCACAATGAAAGCATTCGCCCAACTTCCTTTTCTTCTTCCTGCAGTCTTTGGCTATGTGCCCAGTGATCCCACAGAAGTTGCACTTCCTTGTGTCCTTTGCCTTGTTGTTGTTGGCCTTGTTTTCCTTCTTGTTGTTCTTGTCTCCTTTCTCGGAATCTACCTTCTCGCCTTGAGACTCATTTGCCTTGACCTCCTTCTTTCCACCCTTATCTTCCTCTTGAAGCAGGGCCATATTCACCAAACTCTCGAAAGTCGCCCCCATGGGTATATGAGACATGGCCAAACCGCGCAATGGCTCATTCAATCCTAGAGCAAAGCGTAGGGCCTTTTTCTGAGCTGTGCTAATCAAGTCTAGACCGAACCGAGCAAGTTGATTAAACGTATCCACGTATTCCCTAACTGTCATGTCTCCTTGCTTTAGAGATAAGAGCCTCTCCATCCGAAAGTTCTCTTCTGTCGATGATAGAAACCTTAGTCTAAACCTTCTCCTAAAGTCATCCCCAGTCTGAATTGGTCTAGTAGTGGTGGTAACTACCCACCAATACGCAGCTTCCTCTTTCAATAACCATACCACTAACAGAACTTTCCTACGGTCTTCTATATCAAAGATAGCAAAGAGGTCTTCAGTTTCCTTTAACCAGTTTCTTGCCTCCACAGAAGTCTCCGTTCCGACAAAATTCTTGCAACCCATTGCCTTAAAGTCTTTGCAAATCTTGGAGAAATCCACTTGTGGATACTGAGGAGGAGGAGGAACCTCAACTACGGGAGGAGGAGAAATGTTAGCGACGGGGGAAGGAGGAGGAATGTTCGCGGGGCCGGCTTCATTCGCCCTTGCCTCCATGTACCTTCTAAACCAAATAGGTACTGGTACACCCTCCGGGATGGCAAAATTATCGGCCATACTGAAACGAAGAAAAAGATAGATAGATTCAGAACGAAGAAACGAAGGATAGTGCTAATGGCTTTTGGGGAATAGCCTTTTAAAATAACTAGACTTTCCTTGGAAAATACTTAATTGGTTTTGAAAATAGTTTTTCAAAAGGTAAGTTTTAAAAACCTTTTGCTCAAATCTTGTAAACCTTATGCTCTGATACCAAATGTAACACCCCACCTCCGCCACTGCCACTCTTGCAAGGACACTAGCTTTGGAGGGGCGTTAAACGAGGTAAACATGCATGCAGATATCACAAGACAGAACATATAAGTAAAAACAGAGTAAATGAAGCAGCGGATAAAACTAGCATTTCAAAACCATAGTCAAGTTACATCAAAGTACTTGGTCATTGTTTTACCATAAAACAAAGTCTAGAACATAAACTGAAAACTGAAAAAGAAACATAAAGTAACTATCCCCAAAGTAGCATAAGGCCATAGCATGCTCAAACCATATGTGAGCTATCCAGAAAAGCAGCTAAAGATCCAGCTAGGTAACAGTGTTCCCACCCTGCAAACCTGAGGGGGGGGGGGGAACGGAAGAAAAGAGGCGAAAGAAAACGGGTCAATCAAAAAGACTGGTAAGTCCTATCTACTATTAGTATAAAAACTAGTAAAGTTAACTGAACATGTAACCAGGGATGAGATGTAGGGTGATAACTGGCATGGTGAAAAGTTAACAAGATAGATCAAGTGTGGCATCGCATATACAAGGTTAAGTTGCACCAGGTGTGTACTAGTATCCCAATTCATCTCAAGTATAATCAAGAAATGATTCCTTGGCCCAAAGCTGGACCACATCATGAGATGACCTAAATCGAGGTCCAACTACTCGGTCTAGTCGATCGGCTCCCTATAAGCCTAACTCGTCGTGTATCGGTGTCATACGGCTTAATCGCGGATTGTAGTTAACTGTGCTAGGTCCACCCCAGGGTGTATCCTTCCCTAAGGTGTAAACCACAGACACAATTCAAGCATGCACAGTCTAAAGCTACTGATGCCCATGTTCAACTCCGGACTTAATGTGCACGACCATGGTCCGCCTGAACAACCGGTGTACCCTTCAGCCGTCTCTTTTGGCCACTTACAATCAGTCCAGTAATCGTGCCCCACCCTAGCCTAGTCCAGGGTACCCATGATACTTCGAAGTTGGTTACTGCTGAAAAGGACCACGTAACTAGGGTTTCAAGCGGGTTAAGTGTGGTTAACCCTATCCTAACCATGTATTGAGTTGGTTAAGTGTATTCAAGCAGTTCATGACTTAACCCTATCAATACATCGGGTTTAATTGGTTAAGTATATTCAAGTAGTTCATGACTTAACCCAACCAATCCATCGTGTTTAATTGGTTAAGTATATTCAAGTAGTTCATGACTTAACCCTACCAATCCATCGTGTTTAATTGGTTAAGTATATTCAAGTAGTCCATGACTTAACCCTACCATGTGGCATTAATTAACTTAATGCACCCCAACCTCTCACATTAGACTTTGTTGTGGTTACTAGTTAAGCCGGGTGGGTCCGGGTAGCTTTACACCACAACCTAGTCTAACCTCGGGTTTTAAGTGCGATATGACCAACTACTCACATTGGGTCCTATTGTTTGTAGCCACTAGTTAAGCCGGTCGGTTCCGGGTAGATTTATGCTACAAACTCAACCCAACCTCGAGTTGGCCATTCTCATGTTTTCTAGAAGTCATGTCCAAGTCCATGTTTCAAGCATAAACACATGTCAAACTTTTCATGTCATATTTTCAAGTCATGTTCTCATGTTATTCAAGTTTGCCCCACTACCCATAACGTATTCCCATCGCACGTAAATTCGCATCAACGCAAATAGATCAAAGAGGGAACATAACTACATGACAAGGTAGGCATAAGGTGGCAAAGTCTTATCACAAGTCAAACATGGTGATATTTGAGGCCAAAAGGGGTTCAACATACTAGCATATGGCCTCAACATGTATGATAGCATAAAAGGTGACTTGGCCTCAAACATATCAAATAGCATAAGGGTGATTTGGCCACTAGCATGCATAATAGCATAAGGGTGATTTGGCTACAAGCATGCATAATATCATTAGGATGATTTGGCCACAAGCATACTAAGGAACATGAAGAGTCAAGGTTTGGCCGCAAGTTAAACGTGGTGGCATATGATGCACAAATATGTTCATGAGCTTGCATATTACATCATGGGCCTCAAAACATGCATAATACCAACTTAAGAAAATAGGTGATACATGGTCCTAGATGACATAGGATGATGACTAGAAGTGCGCATATAACATTATATGCAAGTTATCATAAAGGTTATGAGAGTTCTCATGTTGCATAATGCAACATTCCAAATCAAAGGTCATAGCTTTCTATGCACAAAGTCAAGGTGATAGCTTTACAAACATGCATCTATGAATAACATGATAGGATCAAAGTTCATAGTTTTCTATGCACAAGGTCAAGGTGATAGCTTTACAAACTGGCATAGGGTAAACATATGCATAACATGATAGGATCAAAGCACAAATCATACTTAGGCCCAAACTCAACTTACAACATGTAACATTTAACTTCATAGTTAGAATCTAAGAGTAGTATAGGGCTTACAATGAGCGGTTATGCGATCTAGATCAATATATATAAAGATTGAGACGAAGCCACAAGCAAAATCCACAAAGAAAATAATAAGCTCCACTTAAACGCCTTGAAACAAGAAGTAATAACTCCAATGACAAAGAAAGAAGGCTCCTCTATGACATAGATTGATTTGAGACACTCATGCTTTCATGAAGAAGATGGAGGCCATGATCAAGAAACATTTGGACAGCATTTAGTTGTAGGAATGATTAATGAGGGTTTAGGTTAGGTCTAGGGATCCTTTTATAGAGATTAGGGGTAGTCTAGACCATAGGATTAACCCTAAATCGAATCTGAGCCATCCACTCCCGTCCGAAACTTCCAGAACTAGACTCAACATGTAAAAATGGTGCACCAGAAAAACTGGTCCGATAGGGGGGGGTCGACCCCTGGGTCGACATGGGTGACGACCCCTGGGTCGACATGGGTGTCGACCCATTGAGGGGGTCGACAGGGGTGTCGACCCTGTCTGGGGCGGGAAAATTCCCGCCTATCTTGTTTTGGCTGAAAAACTGTTTTCGGGCTTGGAATTTTCTGAAAACTTCATAGGGCCATAACTTGGTCATACGGACTCCGTTTTTCGAAAACTCGGACTCTATTTCGTGTATTTTTCCGAGACGAACGCAATGGCACAGCCCGTTCCCCTTGATTCAGATTTTACAATTTAATTCTGCCTTGATTTACATTATAACATGTTATTAAAAATTCGGGTTGTTACATATATAATATATATATATATATTATATATTTCGTCGATTTCCTTTTAAAACGTATTTTATAATTCGTTCTAAATTCGTTTTCAAGACGATTTCAACTTCATATTCAATTTCGAATCAAAATTGTATATTCCACATCATCGATATACAATTGACAATATTTTCAAAATGTTATATTCTGAAATCACTTTCTTTTGTATATTCATTATAAAAATGAATAAAATCAATATAAATATCGTTCGCGTCAAAATGGCACATATCTAACCAACACAACTTTATATATTTCAATAACTTCGTTATTCTATTCAGCAAATGAGTATTTTCTTCAACACATGAATATATATTTCTATTCAACGCATGAATTTATATTTTCTATTCAACACATGAATATATATTTTTATTCAACACATGAATATATATTTTATTCAACACATGAATATATATTTCTGTTCAACACATGAATTTATATTTTCTATTTAACACATGAATATATATTTTCCAAATTGGAATGAGGCCCAATCAACTACCATATAGGGTTAATTATATGGATTTCGTACACACACGTACACAACAACAATCAAACACAGGCAACGATCACCCAAAGTGCATTCTGCACTGCATAAGCATCAAATATAACTATTTAATGCTTATAACAGCCTGTCAATATATCAATCGACATACAGCTAATTATTGGGACTAGTGTATGGCCAATTTCATCCCAACACCCGTGTGGGGTTTCACATTAACAAACACAGATTTTTATTTGTGCAGTTGGGCGATGTGTAAAATTTATCGTCCCAATCAATATCAGTCAAATCGGTGTACATAAACAAATCATTCGATTTGTAAATGAATATTTATTTTATATACACGTTAAAAATCATATTTTTAACTATAAAATATTTTTCATTATAAAATATTTTATTTCATCCACATCACACAATCAAATTTCACAACACAACAATCAAACAAACAAGTCATCCATGGTCTGTGGACGACAGGTGTCGGGTGCTACTAAGCACCGTCTGCATCCTAGTACATATTTCAACTAGAAACTCAAATAAAAGTGAGGAGTTCTCACAGAAAAGCTAAACCAAACGCCACGACTCTTCATATGTAGGAAATCTTCACTGTGCTTCTAACGAGATCTGTTTCACGCAGTTCATAATAAAATCACATTTTTATTTCAATTCTAAAAATTATATTTGTACTTTCGATGTAAACAATATAAAGATCGAATTTTTATCGCTACTTCATATATATAAAAATCGAATTTTTATATTCTCTATTATATAAAAAAATCATATTTTTAATTCGCTACATATATAAAGATCACATTTTTAGTATCTATATAATATAAATATCACAACTTTATTCTTTCTATACTATAAAAATCATATTTTTATAAATAAAAATATAATCTTTTCACTTTTAATCAAATCTTTTCTACGATAAAAATCCGACCTTTCTACTTCTAAAGATCTGACCTTTTTGCTTGTAAAAACTACTCTTTATATTAATAAAGGTCAAACTTTTTATAATCAAAAATCAAACTTTTTATAATTAAAAAATCTAACTTTCCTTTTTATAAATCTGATTTAAAAACCGGATTTATATAAAAACTGATTTTCTAAAGCAAAAACTGATTTACTAAATCTAAGGAATTATATATAAAGAAATTTAAAGCTCACAGCGTTGCTAGAAGGAGAGAGGGGCGAAGTAGAGGTCGAGGGGAGCGCTAGAGGTGGTCGGGGATCACCAGCGGTCGACGGAGGCGGGTTGTGGGCCTTCAGGCGGCGGCGGTTGCTGAGAACAGGGGGCGCGTTTGATTTAGGGATTTTGAGGCTAAGAGGGTGCGGTGTTCGAGGTAAGGAGGGAGCTCGCGAGAGGCTGAACGGAGAAGGAGGTGGGGGTGAGGGCGGAGCGAGCAAATGAGACGTCCCCAAACCCCGTACTGACGGCGGCAAGGGTAATCCTTGGAATATAACACAGAAACAGATAATAGCAGAGCAGAATTAAATAAATACACCAGATAATGTACAAATAATACACTGAATAAACGTAATCATCAGAGTTACACGGTATACAGGATCATACTTAGTACAAATACAGTTCAGCTGTACATAAATGTCTACAGCGGAAAAACAAACATAATGTGCAATAGGAGCTGAACAACATAAAAAGAGAAAAATAATAGAATCCATCTTCAACTCCAGCTATCCAGATAAAGCCTGCTAAACCTGAATACAAGGCTGCCCGTGTAGAAAAAGGGGCACCCGAGTCTGAAAGTGAAACAAACTACGAGTCAGTCATGGGACTGGTATGAGAAATCTACTCAACACAGCTAAAATATGGCCAATCACAGGAACACGCCACTTTCGTGGAACGGGTTTACTCCATTGGATTGCTAGTGCTTTAAAACAAATCATTCTTTTAAACATCGCAATGCTTTTTATGAAAATGAAGCCATTATAAGACTCAGTCCCCATCACACAATGCAACGCAAACCGGAGGATAGAGTTTTTACCTTATAATGGCCAAAATATGCTTGATACGAATAAAACAAAAGCGTTTGGTATTATTGCTAGTGTCTATATGTTTCGAAAACAATTTTGAATCATAACTATCAATCATAGACGGCATTAATGCCCCATACCACTATGTCGCCATATATAAGTATACAATCAAAACCGCACAGTCACGTATTTGGAAATTGGATTTTCGTCATGAACCAAGGCAAAAGATAGTCCTTACCGACTTCGAGATGCTCTAGCCCGCCCCTCAGGACCCAGACTCAGGTGGGCCCTTGGATCGTCAGGGCCGGTCCACCGATGTGGATTAAAATTCCTGAACAATGCGTTTCCCCGCCCTATGGGGCGTAAGTGAGCCAACGAATGACTCCATCGGACCCATATCGTCTGATCTAACCGAGGCGCCTCGCAACAATAACAACCACATAATTCAAACTCGTCAGGGCGTGTAAAACCACTGACGCCACTTCTAACTAGAAAGAAACGCATGCCCTCCCTGAGGTCCTTCCTCCCATTTCTGGTTCATACCGGGGTGTGAGGCTCGCGATTTCACGTTATACACAAAGCTACGCCACACAAGCGGTGCTTTGATCATCACCACAAGACTTTGCTTTTCAACAGAATCCCTGATCACTGCATCTTAGCATGCCACACAGGCAATTCACACCGTGCAACTGATGGCTATCAATCACACAGAATAAATTCCAATGTTAGACACACTGTCCATTTGCAAGTCCGTTCTGGGTCTGAACGAAACCGGAGGCACTATATACCTCGCTAACCCATCGATCACCACGTACATCTGGACGATCACCACTCATTATCCATATTTCGGGATGCCTCCCAATCAGGACCTCGGTTACCATCCAAACGAGGTGAAGATCTCTGGTCTTCGACCACCGTCTTCATCTTCGATTTCTTATCGTCGATTCAGTTATTCAGAATGGGATAAACCCGGTCTTTCTGAGCAACTCGCGTATATAATAAACAAGTGCTACACAAACACTATTATGCATCATTTCAATTCATTAGTCACTAACCGTCAATCAGTAAGAGAACGATTTCCCAAATATTAACCCCGAAGGCCGAAACCAACATCAGATCAATACCCAAGAAACCATTCGACTTAGCCAAACTTTAGTTAGTTTCTAAATTTCACATCCATATCGTTTATAATATTTTATAACGATTTATCGCTATTTTTATTTATTTTAAAATAGCCAATTTATTCAAAACGACGCTTCGGGCCGTAACGCGGCCGTGGCGCTGTTTTTCTTCAGATTTGATTTACACATATCTGAAAATCTAACCGTTGGATCTTTACAAAATTTACATAATTAGAAAGATCTTTTCAAAACGAATCCAACGGTTCCAGTTTCGGGAAAATCCGATGGTCGGATCTCCCGGTATAATCGTTTGAAGTTTCGATTTCAAAATACGAACTGCAGCGTCGTTATTCGATTTAATATAATAATATATATATATATATAATCGATTCTGACGTTGTTTTTCTTTAGATTTGAATTAAACATTCCAGAAAACCCAACCGTTGGATTTTTACAAAGTTGGTGCCGTTGGAAAGATATTTTCAAAGCGAACCCAACGGTTGCGGTTTCGGGAGAATCCGATGGTCGGATCTCCCGCACTAATCGTTTGAAATCACAGTTTCAAAATACGAACTGCAGCTTCGTTTTTCGATATATTTCAATTCTATTTATATATGTATATCGATTCGTCGATTTCAAAACCATATTCTTTTCATACATTTGATAAAAATGATATTTTTATCTAACTGTTTTCTATTTCAACACTTCACTATTTTTAACAATTCATGTATATAATAAAAATGTGATTTTTAATGTAAAACAATTTATTTCAAAACTCGACTATTTTATATATTTCATATAGGTGATAAAAATAGGATTTTTATTATAAAACAATTTATTTCAAAACAAGATTATTTTATATAGTTCATATCGATGATAAAAATTGGATTTTAATTATAAAACACTTTCTTTCAAAATATGAATATCATTCAACACATGAATTTCAATTCAACGAATGAATTTCGATTCAACACATGAAGGTTTTCTATAATTTATATATATCGATAAAAAGGTGATTTTTATATTTAAAACACGAATACCATTCAACACATGAATTTCTATCCAACGAATGAATATCGATTCAACACATGAAGGTTTTCTATAGTTTGTATATATAGATAAAAAGGTGATTTTTATATTTAAACACGAATACCATTCAACACATGAATTCTATTCAACGAATGAATTTCAATTCAACACATGAAGGTTTTCTATACAACGAATAAATATAGTTTCAACAAATGAAAATAATTCTAACACATGAATATTATTCAAAATTTTGGCAGCATAACGGCAGGGTAGTTAAAACCGGGACCGTCCCTAGTACGGCTCCTCGCTCTACCTTAAAGCCTCGCAGCTTTTGACAATGGGGAATCATGCATCTAGTTCGCACGCAGGTGGCATGTATATTTTTTCATTTCCACAAACTAATCCTATGTGGTTTCAACCAAATATTTCTCAACCACAAACGGGTATTTTTCAACCACAATCAATCAATTTAAACCACAAACAATTTCAATCAACCATTCGCTATCAATCAATTTTCACACCAATCACAACCAATAAATATCGTCCATGGTTTGTGGACGAGGGGCGTGTGTGTATATGTATATATATATATATAGAGGGGCGTGTGTGTATATGTATATATATATATAGCAATTCACTTCTATTTCAACACATATATAATTTTTTACAACGCATATTTAACTCATACATCGAACGTACAACTTATACAACGCTTATACAAGAGGTGTACAATGCTTATATAACTCATACATCGACTATATAATTTATACATCGTCGTTTTCCATATCGTTTATAAATTAGAATTCTCACATTGGGTTCCACTCCACCAAAAATAGCAGAAGGCTCAAAAAAATATGCGGTCTCTTCTAAAGGTAGAAGACGTCCACACGAGTCCACTGTCTCTTGTTTCACTGAATTTCGACAACATAGCAAAAAGGTATTATTTTTATAAGTTAATCATGTTGACGCTTTAAAGAGTTGAAATCAATTTAAATCAGTCAAGGCCGTCACCTCAGCAAATTGCTCGAAACTACGAATTTTCGTGAAATCCGAGCAGCGTGGAGACGATCGGAGGGTACCACCCTGCAGTGCTCGGAACGGCGCTCAGGCGGAGGTAGGTGTGGTCCACTTCAACGTAGGGAGGAGGGCACGGCGGCTCTTCGAAGGCGCTGACTTCCGAGGCCTGGATCTCGACGAAGACACCACGAGGGAGGGCGAGGTTGGGTCTGATTTGAAGAGGGGAGGGAGGCGAAAAAAAACCCCAACTGGAGGCGGGGCTGAAAGTGGATGTGGCGGCGGCAAAACGCTTGGGAAGCTTCGAGGAGATTTCCGCCGTTCAATCGCGATGAGAAGATGAAGACGGGGAGAGAGAAAGGTGAGGTGGACCAATTGAATTTTTTTATTTTATTTATATTTTTTTCAAAAATACCCTCTTTCACACACGAACACCAATCCAACCCCAACGACCGTCGTTCGTAGCATTTTACCCCCATTCCAAACACAATGGGATATGTTTCGAAGGCCCATTCGACTGTTTCAGTCAGTTTTACTTCGAGTTAAAACATAAAACATTCAATATTCAATTTGAACGTACATTTCAATTTGCCAGGGCCGCAAACTGATTCGAAAAATTCCAGAAAAATAAATCTGGCTATGTTTTGATGATACGGTCCCAACAAAACTGGTTTCATCGAATTCAGAGACCGTTTGCAAAAAGGCCCATTTCTGGTCGATCCAATTTAACTATAATTAATCAAAACACGTTTTCCTTTGCCACACTCACATACTAGCTTCAAAAATTATGAAATTTGAACCTAGCAATAACTTCACATTCCGGATCCAACAAAAGTGGTTTCGTCGAATTCCGAGGTCGTTTGCAAAATGGCCAATTTCACGGGCTATATAAATTCTATAGCGACCTTTCTGAAAATTCATTTGGCCATAACATTTGCTTCCCGCTATGAAACTTCGATTTTTCTGATTCGTTAGAAAGGTATTCACTAACAGATTTAAATATTTTTGGTTACACTCAAATCTGTTTTGTTTTGCACCCGGTACAGTCAGTCAAAGTTTGAATTCAAATTTTGAAACTACCGCGCCATTTCAGGCCTTGTTTATAATTAGAATTAATTATATTTGTTTTCAAGCGTCGATTCAAACTCACTTTTCATTGCTGTTATTTAAAATATTTATTTTAAATATTTAAAATCGACTATTTTAGCCAATTTAAAATTTTTAAATTGGTTCAGATTTTCTGGGTCGTTACAGGCGCACGTCACTGGAGGGGGGTTCTGGCGGTCGGAGGCGTGGGCGGTGGAAAGGGAGCGGTGGCGAGGTCAGATCGTGGGGGGGGGGGGGGGGAGGTGGTGACGGGGCAAAAGGGTTTTTTTCCTTTTTTTCTGAAAAGTGAATCGGGGAGAGAGAGTGGGAGAGGGTGAGGGTTTATATTTAATTAATTATTTTAAATTTTAAAAAGCAACTTTTTATTTCAACCTCCAAACGAGACCCACCGCCTGTCGTTCCTAGCTAATTACCCACATTCTGAACACAATGGGATATGTATCGTAAGCTGATTCGATCAGTTTTCGCCAAAATCAAAATATAACTCTATATATTGAATTTGAACGCACATTTCAATTTACCGGGGCCACACACGGACTCTGAAAATTCCCAAAAAATATTTTCTAGCTTCGTACTGATGATACAGTCCTAACAAACTAATTTCTCCGAATTCTGAGCCGTTTGAAAAATAGCCATTTTCCAGTCGATTAAAATCAACTGAAACTGGTCAAATGCGTTTTCCTTTGCCACGCTTACATATTGATTCAGAAAATTATGAATTTTTGAATCTAGCAATAACTTGACATCCCGGATCCAACAAAAATGGTTTTGTCGAAAACAGAGGTCGCTTGCAAAATTTCCATTTTTAAGGGCCAGAATTCCATAGCGACTATTCTGAATTTACAACTAGACATAACTTTTGATCCCCGCAATGAAATTTCAATTTTTCAGATTCGTTGGAAAGATATTCTTAATTAGATTCAAATATTTTTGGTTTCGCCAAAATCCGGTTTATTTTGAATCCTGTAAATTCATTTGAACTTTGAAATCGAATTTTCGAACTACCGCGCCATTTTCAATTCCCTTTTATATTTAAAATAAAATATTTATATTCTAACGACGATCTATATAAATATATACGTTCGAATTCTATTCAAAATAAATTTCTCGTCGTTATTATTTAAAATAATTCAATTTAAATATTCAAAATTCATTAAAATTGCCAAAATAAAAATTTAAAATTGCCTCGGATTTCCGGGTTATTACAATCTCCCCCACTTAAAACTTTTCGTCCCCGAAAAGGAACGAAGCCGAAAGTTGTTTAACTAATCAACTCAACTTCCATTATTTTCTTTATGGCTTATGTTCTTCAACTTTTCAGTTTCTTAGAACTTTTCAAATTTTTCAAAAATTTGGCTAACACCCTAAATTTTCGAAAAATTTCGCCGTAACCTCCCCTGCACCGGGACTTCGGGATATTTCAAATAGCCTCCCATGGCCCTCATCAATCCAAAAAGAAAGAGAAACAGCCAAGCGGCTAGCCAATCGGCTCATAAATTCATCCAAAACCCAATAAATTAGTAAACATGTACCTATTTGTCGGGCAAACAATTTTATTCTTCTGCTCTAGCCTCCTTGCTATGACCTGTTCAATGTAAGTACATGTATATGCATGCAATTTCAAACAATTTTCAATATAGTTCACTTTTTGGTATAATTTGGCTAAAGGTTCAAATTCTAATTAATCAAACAACACAATCAGCAATCAATTTGTTGATTAGCTTTTCAAATTCATAACTTTAATACATATCCAAAAAAATCAGATTTTTGATGCCAAATCACAACAATAAGCCCTATCTAGCTTTGGTTCTCACACCAGTCAATTGGAATCATATAGAAATCCCACTTTCGAAACACGAAAATAAATTCTGATGATGACGCGTCAATCATCAGAATCATGTCCGAGCGACTAGAGTGTGATTCTATATCTATCCAGTATATTAAAATTTCGAATACACGTGGATCAGACGTATATGCAAAATCTTTATATACTGGACTGTCCAAATTCAATACAAAATAAATAATCAAATACGAATAATTGATTTAAATTTTCAAAACAAAAATTGTTTTCATTTTTACTTCAAAAACACTACCATTCACACTTATTCTAGGATACTACTGATCCTATCTCTAACGAGTCATTCTCGTTGGATATTACTAATCCAATCTCTGATGAATTCTTTCGTAGGGTTCTAATGTGTCTTGTTCTCTAAGCTTTGTAAACCAAAGCTCTGATACTAACTGAGACGACCCAAACTTACCCATGAAGAAAAGCCCGGATTGCTTTGAGAACACGACAAATCAGAACGCAAACAGAAGAACATTTCATTGCTTATTACAATAATTCATCAGAATATACAGAGTATTAACAAATAATATACATTATAAAATATCAGAGACTACAATACATTACATAGAAGCGGAAAATAATACAATACACAACTAGGAGTAAAACACGGATACAGAGCTTTCCGAGTATCGTTCCAGCTATAAATCAGGATCCTATGAACATAAATCTACAAAACCAAAACTACTAGCTGCCCATGTCAAAATAAGGGCACCCAGAGTTTAGGTTAAAACAATAAACTCCAGGTCAGTCATGGGACTGGTGTGAGAACTAAAACAGTTATTAATCTTTATTTTAAAGTTAGGTAAATCAAGGGACCACGCCGTATAACACGGAACGGGTTTTCTCCCAAGAATACCAGTGCATAAAACAACAGCACAATGCTAAATAAAGAACAGTGAAGCTATTATAAGACCCAGGTCCCATCACATAATGCACCGCAAGCCGGAGGATAGGGTTTTTACCTTATAATAGCCAAAGAATGCTTGATACGCTAAATTTAGTGTTTTATTATTACTATAAGTGCATAGTGTATAAAACAACTTCAAATCATAAGTATCAATCGTAGACGGCATAAGTGCCATATACCACTATGTCGCCATACTAGGCTCTACAATCAAAACCGCAAAGTCACGTATTGGAAGTTGGATTTCCATCTGTGAACCGAGGCAAAAGATAGTCCTCTACCGAATTCGAGACAATCTATCCCATGTCTCAGGCAAGTACTCAGTCAAGCCTTTGGATCGTCAGGGCCGGTCCACCGATGTGGACTAAAATGCCTGAACACTGCGTTTCCCTGCCCTTTGGGGCGTAAATGAACCAAATGACTCCGTCGGCTCCACATAGTCACCGCTATATCTGAGGCGCCTCGCAATAGAAACAACCACACAGGTGAAAATAATATAAATGTCAGGGCCGGTAGGTCACTGACACCACCCTAGCTAGAAGGAAACGCATGCCCTCCCCGATGTCCTCTCCCATTTCTGGTTCACAACCGGGGTGTGAGGCTCGCGAATCAACGCTACACAAAGCTATGCCACGCAGGCCGTGCTTTGATCATCAACCACAAGACTTTGCTTTTCAACAGAAGCCTTGATCAATTGCCACTTAGGCATGCCACACAGGCAAATCACCCCATGCGATTGATATCCATCAATATATAACCCCTGAGCTCGTACGTCTCAGAAGAGGGCGTTAAGCAAGAGAATAAATTCTCCGCCGCCAAACTGATATATATTTAATAGAAATCAATCACACAGAATAAAATCCAATGTCAGACACACAGTCCATTTACAAGTTCGTTCTAGGTCTGAACGAAACCGGAGGCACCTGGTACCTCGCATATCCATCGATCTCCAAGTACGTCTGGACGATCACCAACTGATTCCCTCCTCTTGGGAGTACAGCCTAATCAAGATCATCAGTAATCATCCAAATGACGTGAAGACCTCCGGTCATCAACCACCGTCTTCATCCTCGACACCACGTCGAATCAGTTATTCAGAATGGGATAAACCCGGTCTTTCTAAATAACTCGCGTATATAATAAATAAGTGTTACACAAACACAACATACGCCTCATTCCAATTCAGAATATTCTTTTATTCAAATATTCTTATACTTTGGGAAAGGTTCCCATTAATTTTATCAAAGATAAATTCTTTAAATTAGTTCTTTAATCTTCCTTTGAATATCAATTCAAACTAGTCGGGATTAGCGAACCACACCGCAGTAAACATTTATTTTATTTCCCAATCCCAAACTATTCATCCCATGAAGTAAAACTGGTCATACTTCATATCTAACACCACGGTATTATCGGTAAATTCAGTTACCGTTTCACGTTTAAATCTAATTAAAGATTTAACTATCGCCTGGGGCAAAACTGGTGATACCCCATTCTCGATCACTTCAATCTAATTAAAGATTCATTAAAACTCCACTTAGTTTTAATCTTCCCAAAAATCATATTAATGATTGTTTAACTTAGGAAACCATATCATGTCTTTAACTGGGTTAAAAAACCAATGTCATTTAAAACACGGTTCACGATAAACCCAAAATCACATTTGATATTAAATACAAGGCTCTAAATAGAAAATATATCGGCTTATATTCAATATCAAATTCTACGACCAACAAATATCGTATTGGAAATAACGATATTAATATATCTTTCAAATTTCCATAATAATATCTGTATAATCACGAAATCCAACATCGAAATATTCCAAAGACAATTTCGATTCACATCCATTCCAATTCAATTATTGGAAATTCTGGTTATTTTCAAAACCATTTCAAATCCAATTTATTTATTTTAAAAGTAAATGGAATTATAATTCTAGTTCAAAATTAGTTCAGTTTGATAAAAATCTATTTTTATCTTTTTAATTATGGAAATTTTCATCCCAATTCTTCGTAAATCATTTCTTATGATTTTACACCAATTATTACTATTTTTAATAATTTTATCAAGGCCCGTACAGTCGATTTCCATCAACGGCCATCGAATTGCACTTACAACGACCTTTTCCAAATTTGATTTGGACATAATTCCAAATCCAACCGTTAGATTTCAAATCTCTAATATTCGTTAGAAAGCTCTTTTCGATACGAACCCAACGGTTCCGGTCTTAGGCGAATCCGACGGTCGGATCTCCCGTAATATCCATTCGAAGTCAATGATCGAAATTCGCGAACTGCCGCGACACGTTCTATTCAGGCCATTATATATATATATATATAATATATTATATATATTTCATCGATTTCCTTTTAAAATCTATTTTATAATTCGTTTTCGAAACGATTTAAACTTCATATTCAATTTCGAATCAAAATTGAATATTTCACATCATCGATATACAATTGACAATATTTTCAAAGTGTTATATTCTGAAATCACTTTCTTTTCTATATTCATTATAAAAATGAATAAAATCGATATAAATATCGTTCGCGTCAAAATGGCGCATATCTAACCAACACGGCTTTATATATTTCAATAACTTCGTTATTCTATTCAACAAATGAGTATTTTCTTCAACACATGAATATATATTTCTATTCAACACATGAATTCATATTTTCTATTCAACACATGAATATATATTTTTATTCAACACATGAATATATATTTTATTCAACACATGAATATATATTTCTATTCAACACATGAATTTATATTTTCTATTCAACACATGAATAGATATTTTCCAAATTGGAATGAGACCCAATCAACTACCATATAGGGTTAATTATATGGATTTCATACACACACGCACACTACAACAATCAAACACAGGCAACCATCACCCAAAGTGCATTCTACACTGCATAAGCATCAAATATAACTATTTAACACTTATAACAGCCTGTCAATCTATCGATCGACGTACGGCTAATTATTGGGACCAGTGTATGGCCAATTTCATCCCAACACGCATGTGGGGTTTCACATCAACAAACACAGATTTTTATTTGGGCAGTTGGGCGATGTGTAAAATTTATCGTCCCAATCAATATTAGTCAAATCGGTGTACATAAACAAATCGTTCGATTTGTAAATGAATATTTATTTTATATACACGTTAAAAATCATATTTTTAACTATAAAATATTTTCCACTATAAAATATTTTATTTCATTCCACATTACACAATCAAATTTCATAACACAGCAATCAAACAAACAAGTCATCCATGGTCTGTGGATGACGGGTGTCGGGTGCTACTAAGCACTGTCTGCATCCTAGTATATATTTCAACTAGAAATTCAAATAAAAGTGAGGAGTTCTCATAGAAAAGCTAAACCAAACGCTCATATGTAGGAAATCTTCACCGTGCTTCTAACGAGATCTGTTTCACGCAGTTCATAATAAAAATCACGTTTTTATTTCAATTCTAAAAATTATGTTTTTACTTTCGATGTAAACAATATAAAGATCGAATTTTTATCGCTACTTCAGATATATAAAAATCGAATTTTTATATTCTCTATTATATATAAAAAAAAATCATATTTTTAATTCACTACTTATATAAAGATCACATTTTTACTATCTATATAATATAAAAATCGCATCTTTATTCTTTCTATACTATTAAAATCATATTTTTATAAATAAAAATATAATCTTTTCACTTTTAATCAAATCTTTTCTGCGATAAAAATCCGACCTTTCTACTTCTAAAGATCTGACCTTTTTGCTTGTAAAAACTACTCTTTATATTAATAAAGGTCGACCTAAAATCAAACTTTTTATAATTAAAAATCTAACTTTCATTTTTATAAATCTGATTTAAAAACGGGATTTATATAAAAACTAATTTTCTAAAGCAAAAACTTATTTACTAAAGCTAAGGAATTATATATAAAGAAATTTAAAACTCACAACATTGCTAGAAGGAGAGAGGGGCGAAGTAGAGTTCGAGGGAGTGCTAGAGGTGGTCGGGGGATCACCAGCGGTCGACGGAGGCGGGTTGTGGGCCTTCAGGCGGCGACGGTTGCTGAGAACAGAGGGCGCGTTTGATATAGGGATTTCGAGGCTAAGGGGGTGCAGTGTTCGAGGTAAGGAGGGAGCTCGCGAGAGGCTGAACGGAGAAGGGGGTGGGGTGAGGGCGGAGCGACGCACGTCACCGGAGGGGGGGTTCTGGCGGTCGGAGGCGTGGGCGGTGGAAAGGGAGCGATGGCGAGGTCAGATCGTGAGGGGGTGGGCGACGGGGCAAAAGGGTTTTTTTTTTTTGAAAAGTGAATCGGGGAGAGAGAGTGGGAGAGGGTGAGGGTTTATATTTAATTAATTATTTTAAATTTTAAAAAGTAACTTTTTATTTCAACCTCCAAACGAGACCCACCGCCTGTCGTCCCTAGACCCCATTCCGAACACAATGGTATATGTATCGTAAGCTGATTCGATCGTTTCGATGAGTTTTCACCAAAATCAAAATATAACTCTATATATTGAATTTGAACGCACATTTCAATTTACCGGGGACACACACGGACTCTAAAAATTCTCAAAAAATATTTTCTAGCTTCGTATTGATGATACAGTCCTAACAAAACTAATTTCGCCGAATTCTGAGACCGTTTGAAAAATGGCCATTTTCCTGTCGATTAAAATCAACTGAAACTGGTCAAACCCGTTTTCCTTTTCCACGCTCACATATTGATTCAGAAAATTATGAATTTTTGAATCTAGCAATAACTTGACATTCCGGATCCAACAAAAGTGGTTCCGTCGAAAACAGAGGTCGTTTGCAAAATTTCCATTTTTAAGGGCCAGAATTCCATAGCGACTATTCTGAATTTTCAACTGGACATAACTTTTGATTCCCGTTATGAAATTTCAATTTTTCAGATTCGTTGGAAAGATATTCTTAATTAGATTCAAATATTTTTGGTTTCGCCAAAATCCGGTTTATTTTGAATCCTCTACATTCATTTGAACTTTGAAATCTAATTTTCGAACTACCACGCCATTTTCAATTCCCTTTTATACTTAAAATAAAATATTTATATTCTAACGACGAGCTATATAAATATATACATTCGAATTCTATTCAAAATAAATTTCTCGTCGTTACTACTTAAAACAATTCAATTTAAATATTAAAAATTCACTAAAATTGCCAAAATAAAAATTTTAAATTGGCTCAGATTTCGGGGTTATTACATCAACTCAAAAGAAGAGGAAGGGAGATTGAAGGATACTAAAGTGATCATGTGACGACCCGCCTTACACCACTGGTGCTCAGAACTAAAAATCTGCGTTGTGTAGGGACTTGATCGATGTAAACGATCGCCAAGAGAAAGAAATAATATAAAAGAAGAGAAGAAAAAGAAAAAGTGGGGAATAGAAGAGAAAGAAGATAATAGAACATAAACACAACCACATAACCTGTTGTATATCTCACAACGCATCAGATAACATATAATAAACAAATCACACATATGAAACAAGCAAGACAATAATAACTATATGAACCAGAAAATCAGGGTATACGAGCTCATATAGTTAAACATAACAATAGTAGAGTTTATACAAGAGATGAATAAACTCAAATGATAAGCTGTCTCTAACAGAACACACAACATTTTTAAGGATCCACAGTGCTACACAACAAAAATAAACAGATATAATACAAGTATAATTATATAAATAGTCACCTCTTGTGAATCCACCCGCACAACTCCGGATAATACCTAAACTTGCTACTTGATCTGCTCATCAGCATCATAATTTAGAACTCAAAGTATGAGTCAGAAAAAAGTTTGGTTTAAGTGAAGGAAATCTCAATCATTATATAGGATAACACAATAAGTATGATATCTTGACTTGGCCCTACATCCAAAGAGTTAGCACATATAACCATGTACGCTTCTCTATGGTGATAACAATACTATGTGTAAATATAGGTGTGTGTGACATAATGATAACCAACATTCAAACATAGAAGACATCCTCACATTCCCTTACTCAGTGTGTTGAGTGTATAACACTCACTATCATAGTCATCCAATCCATTTGGGCCATGGCGGGACCAACTGCTCTGGTCTATAGTCACTAGCCCTACCCAGTCCACACTGCTCTAGCTCTAGGGTCCGGGCCGAATCAATCCACATTTCCAAGGCTCTGACTCGTTTACATGTCCCCTCTCTCATAGATGTACTAAAGTCATAAGTACTAATAACCCCTTTGCACACATTCCCGCAGTGAAGTCTAACCTGGATATCACCCATTTAGTTCTCATCTGGATCCTTGGTGGTAACCTCCCATTAGACTTTTCTTTGTACCTCGGGTAAAAATAGTCGTATTGGAGTTTGTCTGCAAAAGAGCTTGTTTGTCGTTCTGAAGTAACACCATGTTGTTCTCCCCATAGAGAAGTCGTGCCCTATGCTCGCCAATAGGATAAGTTTGGATAAGATAAGTTTGGATATGATAAGCTTCGGAAAGGAAAAGCTCTAGATAGGATAAGTCCAGATATGATAAGCTCCGAAAAGGATAAGTCTGGATATGATAAGTCTAGTTAGGATAAACTCCAAATAGGATAAGCTCCGGAAAGGATAAATCTAAATAGGATAAGAAAAACTGAACTTCAAGGCACTATAACTTGATCTCCAGAACTCCAAACGACTTGAAATTTGGACTAGAACCTTATAGGACCTTCCTTGTCATCCCCACAAAATTTCGAGCAAATCGAGCAAAATTGGTCGGGCTCTAACTAGATCTGTGAATATCGAACCGAACTTGCAAGTGGTATAACTAAATCTCCATAACTTCAAACGACTTGAAATTTGGCCTGGGGCCCCCTTGGGACCTTCCCTTCATCCCCAAAAAGTTTCGTGCAAATCGGGACATTGGTCCGACTATATGGCTCTAACTAGATCTGAGAATATCGAACCGGGACCATGCTCCTCGCAACCACTTTGTTGTCAATGTCAAATCGACCAAAATGGTCAACAATAATGGTAATCGATATCGATCACTTCATAGTAATCTATAACGACTACCCGGATCATGTATCTAATCAAAATTGGCTAAATACGCATCTAAGTAAAACGTTTGGCGTTCATCACAAAATCCATCTTCTCACCATTAAGGTACGCCACCCTGAAGAAATCCTTCCCTTGAGGTCACCATCTTCACCTTCCCCGGATCGACCAACCTTGGATCGGCCCAACTCTGGGTCAACTGTGTTGAACCAGATCCGAATAGGCATAAGCGATCAGGACTTAGTTACCATGCAACCAAGCCAAACCCTTAAGTTGTTTACTCATTTTCCAACAAGTCGATGTTGGAAGATAAAAGCGACAACTTGCTAGTTTGAAGATAATACAACCTAGCATCGTTTGTTGGATTTCTTTCCAAGTTTGCAAAATTCATGGAAATTTTGGCAGCACCTACCCTGCACGGCTCGATCCAAAAAAAAACCAAAATCGCCATGTAAGTCCCTTTTCAACGAAGGAAAATAAAATCCTAAAAGTGGATACCCATATACGGGGTATAATATCACCAAATAGCAAAAACCACAACTCTACTTCTACTACTTACCTCTTTTTCAAGCAAGCTTAGCATTTAGATGCAATTAAAAGAAAATAAGCATCCAAATAAATCAAATATTGCTTCTTTGTACTTTAACAAAGAGGATTAGACACAATCGTAGAGATAGAAACTAGGGAATAAATATATTAAATAAACTGAATTTATCTAACATAGGCTTGTCAAGTCATGTATGGATTTTATTTCGAATAAATTATCAATACAACAATGTAATTATCCTACATGCCTAACAACCATATACATATAAGTGAGCATGCAAACATCATAATCAAAGATGGAGAAGCAAAGTAATAACAATCATGGAAGATAACATTCGTACACATCCTAGCATGCAGGATACTAATATAACTACTAGAACACATCAAATTAACTTTAATCCATATATGACTCAACAACTTGGTTGTCATTTCAAAAATAGAGAATAGTAATCTTGCATCTCTCGTCAATAAATCGAGTATGACTCAAGCACTATCATGCTATTCCTAATTTTCGTGGCAACCTACCGATGGAAACCATCGACAATTATTCCCCCTTCCATTTGGAAATCTCGAAAAGTTATAGAAAACTATTCGATCCATCCCATTCAGCTATAGCAGGCTAACATCGCATTTATTATAAAATAAACATGTAATCAACCCCTTCTCATGATGTCAGAAATCAAACACTTATTCTGTATGGAGACAAACCTCACTATTGAGTCTGTACTATCTCACCTCGGGTTATGAAATCACATCCAATAATAAACGCAAGCAATATTCACTACAAGAATATCGCTTCTGAACTGGTTCATCTCCAACTTGGCACATATGAACAACTACATCTCCTATACAAGCCTGTAGGAAATATCAGACTCGTAGTAGGACAAGTGTTCCGACTGTTGCCACTAGCAAAGTTTGAGATACCTCTTGGAGAAGAGAAATCTCGATTGTGTGACATCACCAAAGACTCTATCCCCTTCACTAATAAATAGTGCCTCCAACTCACCAAAATGAATTCTATCATCATCAACTCTAAATCATGAGTCGAATACTCTTTCTCGCACAGTTTTGGTCATCGACTAAAACACGATAACCCTCCACTTGGAAAAACGCTGAACTTAAATCACCCACACAACCAAGTGAGTGTAATCGCCTTCTCTTCCCTCTCAAAAGGAGAAATCAACACACTCATGGATCAATTCCAACTTCCCAAAAAAACTGAATTCTCTCAGAATTCATAGCGACATCCTACTCGAGCAACATGACCCAAGCATGCCACTTTCTCAACGGAAAGTGAAACTCTACGAACCAATCACAAAATATGTTGACTCACTAGTTAGCCCGAACGGTACAACCATCCTTTATGATCAGAACAGCTTACACAATGTTGTAACCGACATGCACCAATCAACTACATGCAATTGGTAAAATTCCCTCAGAATTCCCAACAGAAAGAACATCCATAAGTAGGTTGATACAAAACTCGACTCAAACATGGTGGAAACCTAGTTACCTCATCGAATATGTCCGGATACTCTCAAGCTACAAGCTAAAGTGATGACTCATTACTAGAGATTTGTCTCGGCTTGCTATCATCCAATCACAAGCAACTCGCCTACAGAAGATATAATTCTTAGCCCACTATTGCTAACTCAAGGACGGCTGACTACTACGGAGCTTGTCCTAGACCGCTGTAATCCCCAACAACCTTTCACTACCATTGATATTCTGTATCCTCTTAGTATTTAAACTTTTGGACCCAGAGACTAAGTCCAACTAAATTCAATATTTAGCAAGCAACCAATTTAGAAAACATGCAACCATGACTCAATGAATTTAAACCATGTATACTGCTAAGTATAGACTAGCTATGTCATAACACTCCCCCATCTCGAAGCCTAAAATAAATTGCTATGGATGCTGCAGTCGTCCTTAGTATTAATTTCTAGCGACCAAATACGGGATGTTACACACATACATAATCTAACCTTGCCCTTGACACGGTAAGCCATAATCAATAAAGGCAGTCAATTCATGAGTCTCAATCTCGTTTCACCTATCAATTGAAATATCAAATGGAATGATGAAATCTCATCGTCAAAACTTAAGTATGCATGGAAACGCCATTGATGTAAACATACATCGAATGTTGACGTTGTTATTCCATGCTTCTTTGAGGGAGCGCTCATCGGAATGGGAACGACAATTAACACATATGTCTCCATGATTCGTCTCGACAAAGTAAGACGAACTTCCATATTGGGTTCAATCTTGAACACCGTAAGCTTACTCAATCGTCCTTCAACAAACTTTCCCTCAGAATGTAATAATCACCCTTCGAGTCTATCTCACAACCCAACTATAAACCCCAAACTTAAAAGTGATAAGGAAGAGAATAAATCATACTTTGATATCAAATCGAATTCGACTACATACTCCAATATAGACACATCGTCTAAATCAGTGAATTCCTTGTCGACCTTTAAGAAGTCGATATAAGCCCCTTCAAAGGAAACCATGAATTGGTCTCAAGCAAACCGATTTTGAAAAACCGAAAGCGATAAGACTCTACACAAATTCAGGCTATCAATGGAGTATCTTAGAAGTAAACTCCTAATCTGTTCAATTCTAACTCGAAGTCATTAAAGAAAACCATTGCGAGAACTCAAACAACTCTTGCACCATAATATTTGATTCTATTCCGAGGAATAGAACGCCACATGGATATATATGTGTCCACACACTGTGGCACATTCGAATCTTTGACGACCCGAAATCCCGTTCTCACGGAGACAAGGGTTATCTTTGGAATATAACACAGAAACAGATAATAGCAGAACAGAATCAAATAAATACACCAAATAATGAACAATTAGACTATACTGGATAAAAGTAATCATCAGAGTTACACAGTATACAGGATCTTACTTAGTACAAATACAGTTTAGCTATACATAAATGTCTACAGCGGAAAACAAACAAAATATGTACAATAGGAGCTGAACAGCATAAAAAGAGATAAATGATAGAATCCATCTTCAGCTCCAGCTATCCCGAAAGAACCAGCTAAACCTGAATACAAGGCTGCCAGAATAGAAAAAGGGGCACCCGAGTTTGAAAGTGAAACAAACTACGAGTCAGTCATGGGACTGGTATGAGAAATCTATTCAACACATATATAGTTTGGCTAATCACAGGACCACGCCACTTTCGTGGAACGGGTTTACTCCATTGGATTACCAGTGCTTTAAAACAAATCTTTCTTTTAAACAACGCAATGTATTTTATAAAAATGCAGCCATTATAAGACTCAGTTCCCATCACACAATGCAACGCAAACCGGAGGATAGAGTTTTACCTTATAACGGCCAAAATATGCTTGATACGAATAAAACAAAGGCAATTGATATTATTGCTAGTGTTTATATGCTTTGAAAACAATTTCAAATCATAACTATCAATCATAGACGGCATGGGTACCATATATCATGTTGCCATATATATATATACAATCAAAACCGCACGATGTCGTATTTGGAAATTGGATTTCCGTCATGAACCAAGGCAAAAGATAGCCCTTACCGAATTCGTGACTCTCTAGCCCGAGCCATAGGAACAGCCGCAACTGCCCTTGGAGCGACAGGGCCGGTCCACCGATGTGGATTATTATGCCTGAACAATACGTTTCCCCTCCCTTTGGGGCGTAAACGAGCCAACGAATGACTCCACCGGACCCGGATCGTCCGATCAAACCGAGGCGCCTTGCAACAACAACCACATAGGTGAAAAGTATATAAATGTCAGGGCTGGTAGGTCACTGACACCACCCTAGCTAGAAAGAAACGCATGCCCTCCCTGAGGTCCTTCTCCCGTTTCTGGTTCATACCGGGGTGTGAGGCTCGCGATTCTACTTTATACACAAAGCTACGCCACACAGGCGGTGCTTTGATCATCACCACAAGACTTTGCTTTTCAACAGAAGCCCTGATCATTTGCCACTTAGGTATGCCACACTAGCAATTCATGCCATGCGACTGATGTCCATCGATATACAACCTCTGAGCTCGTGCGTCACAGAGAAGGGCGTTAAGCAAAAGAATAAATTCTCCGCCGCCAAACAGATGTATATTTAATAGAAATCAATCAACACAGAATAAAATCCAATGTCAGACACACAGTCCATTTACAAGTCCGTTCTGGGTCTGAACGAAACCGGAGGCACTAAATACATCGCAAACCCTTCGATCACCACGTACGTCTGGACGATCACCACTCATTATCCATATTTCGGGATGCCTCCCAATCAGGACCTCGGTTACCATCCAAACGAGGTGAAGATCTCCGGTCTTCGACCACCGTCTTCATCTTTGACTTCCAATCGTTGGTCAATTATTTGAAATGAGAATTAACTCGGCCTTCTCAAATAATTCACGTACATTTAGAATTTCAAATCAATTTACTTTAATGGTTAAATCATTCGACAACAGCAATTTTGTTCTTTAATGTAATTTTCACACCAAACACATTCAACCATCAAATACTACATAAATCGAGCAAATTCAGTTTATTTCTATTCCATATCGTTTAGGATATTTTATAACGATTTATCGCTATTTTTATTTATTTTAAAATAGCCAATTTATTCAAAACGACGCTTCGAGCCATAACGCGGTCGTGGCGCTGTTTTTCTTCAGATTTGATTTACACATATCTGAAAATCTAATCGTTGGATTCTCATAAAATTTACATCATTAGAAAGGTCTTTTCAAAACGAATCCAACGGTTCCAGTTTCGGGAAAATCCGACGGTCGGATCTCCCGGTACAATCGTTTGAATTTTCGATTTCAAAATACGAACTGCAGCGTCGTTAATCGATTAAATATAATTATATTTATATATATATAAATATAATCGTTCCTGGCGCTGTTTTTCTTCAGATTTGATTTAAACATTCCAGGCAATCCAACCGTTGGATTTTTACAAGGTTGGTGCCGTTGGGAAGATATTTCCAAGGCGAACCCGACGGTTGAGGTTTCGGGAAAATCCAATGGTCGGATTTCCCGCACTAGTTGTTTGAAATCACGGTTTCAAAATACGAACTGCACGGCCTCGTTTCGTTTTAATTTTATTTATATTTATATATTTATATAAATATAGTTCATTCAATGATTTCAATATCGTTTTCACTTCAAATATTTCACTAACGCCTTAAAATTTTGGAAAATTTCGCCATAACCTCCCCTGCACCGGGAGCATCGGGAAATCTCAAATAGCTTCCCCGGTCCTTCTAATCTCAAAAAGAAAAAGAAAAAGCCAAGCGGCTAGCCAACAGGCTCATAAAATCATCACCCAAACAAAACTGTAAATGTGTACCTATTGGTCGGGCACAAAATTTTATTCCTCTTCTCTAGCCCCTTTGCTATAACCTGTTCAATGAATATGCATGTACATATATATAGTTCTTATCACTTATCATTTTCTATTCAACTCCATATTTGATTCCATTTGGTTTAAAAACATTCATTCTAATGTTACATACATAGGTACAAATCATATCATTAGCTAATTAATGAATATTTCAACTCATATATATTTATTTGAACAAGTGGCTATTTTTAACACTTCACATTTCAACGATTCATGTATATAATAAAAATGTGATTTTTATTGTAAAACAACTCATTTCAAAACACTATTATTTTATATATTTCATATTGGTAATAAAAATAGGATTTTTCTTATAAAACAATTTCTTTCAAAACGAGATTATTTTACACAGTTCATATAGTCGACAAAAGGTGATTTTTATTATCAAACAATTTATTTCAAAATATGAATACCATTCAACACATGAATTTCAAATCAACGAATGAATATCGATTCAACACATGAAGGTTTTCTATAGTTTCTATATATAGATAAAAATGTGATTTTTATATTTAAAACGCGAATACCATTCAACACATGAATTTCTAATCAACGAATGAATATCGATTCAACACATGAAGGTTTTCTATAGTTTCTATATATAGATAAAAATGTGATTTTTATATTTAAAACGCGAATACCATTCAACACATGAATTTCTAATCAACGAATGAATATCGATTCAACACATGAAGGTTTTCTATTCAATGAATAAATATAGTTTTAGCAAATGAAAATAATTCAAACACATGAATAATATTCAAAATTTCGGCAGCATAACGGCAGGGTAGTAAAAACCGGGACCGTCCCTAGTACGGCTCCTCGCTCTACCTTAAAACCTCGCGGTTTTTGACAATGGGGATCATGCATCTAGTTCGCACGCAGGCGGCATGTATATATTTATTTCCTTTCCACAAACTAATCCTATGTGGTTTTAACCAAATATTTCTCAACCACAAACGGGTATTTTTCAACCTCAATCAATCAATATCAACCACAAACAATCCCAAACAATCATTCGCTATCAATCAATTTTCACACCAATCACAATCAATAAATATCGTCCATGGTTTGTGGACGAGGGGCGTATATATATATTTATATAGAAATTCACTTTTATTTCAACACACATATAATTTTTACAACGCATATATATAACTTATACATCGAACGTACAACTTATACAACGCTTGTACAAGAGGTGTACAACGCTAATATAACTCATACATCGACTATATAATTTATACATCGTCGTTTTCCATATTGTTTATAAATTAGAAATCTCACCTTGGGTTCCACTCCACCAAAAATAGCAGAAGGCTCAGAAAAATATGCGGTCTCTTCTAAAATGTAGAAGGTGTCCTCACGGTCCCGGCGTCTCTTGTTTCACTGAATTTCATCAACATATGAAAAAGATATGATTTTTTCAAAGTTTGCAACACTTTTAAGGTGTTAAAATCACGAAGGTTTAATTCAGCCGTATACCTTCTTGAATAGCTCAAAACTAGGTTTTGAAATCTCGTTCAAACCGCGAAGTGTTGCCACGATCAGATCATGTAACACCCCACCTCCGCCAGGGTGGCTCTTGCAAGCACTCTGACTTTGGAGGGGCGTTTGAATCAGGTAAACATGCATAATGATATATCAAGGCAGAACAAGAACATATGTATATATGTAAGCAGAGTAAATAACATAAATAAAACAACGGAAGATTTTGAACCATTTCAAAAACAAGTCTGGTACAACATAATGTCAATTTTCCAAATAAACAAGTCTAGATAAAAACAACATCACTGAAAAACTGAAATACATAAGTACTATCCCCAAAATAAGTGATAACCATAGCTAGCTTCATGTCAAGACCGTACATGAGCTAAATCCCACAAGCAAGCGATCAGAAATCCAAGCTAAGCTCCAATATTCCCTCCCTGAGAACCTGGGGGGGGGGGGGGGGAACGGAAGAAAAGAGGCGAAAGGAAAACAGGTCAGTCAAAAAGACTGAATAAGCCCTACTACAATCAATGTAAACTCGTAAAGTTAACTGGCATGAGCAGCAGGGATGAACATAAGGATAACAACATACTAGCATGATGATTAACTAACAAGGTAGATAAAGGTGTCATCGCATAATCAGGTTTAAGGTTTTGCACCACAGGTGTACTAGCAAACTAACATGACTTGAATAAACTTGTATTGATCCCTTGGCCCAAGCTTTGGCCCAATAACATGAAGTGACCCCAATACGAGGTCCAAAGTGTAAACAAGAAGTGATCCCCAGGCCCAAGTTTGGCCCAACATCATGAATGACCCAAACCAAGGTCCAACTAGCACGGTCTAGTCGATCGGCTCCCTATAAGCCTAACTCGTCAAGTGTCTGTGTCATACGGCCCAACTACGAAGTGTAGCTAAACTGTGCTAGGTCCACCCTAGGGTGTATCAAGTCCTAGGGTGTCAACCACTGACACAAATCAATGCACGCACAGTCTAAACCTACTGGTGCCCGTGCCTGCTTTTTCAACTCCGGACCATGTGCACGACCATGGCCCGTCTGAACCTACACCGGCGCACCTACTCAGCCGTCGTTTTGGTCGCTTACATGGCATCCCAGTAATCGTGCCCCTCCCTAGCCTAGTTCCTAGGGTATCATGATACAACTAAGAGGGTTACTGGTGCAAAGGACCACGTAACTAGGGTTTCCTTAATGGGTTAAACGTAGTTAACCCAATCCATTCAAGTACCAAGTTGGTTAAGTGTACCCAAGGTTCATGACTTAACCCTACCAACCCATCGTGTTTAATTGGTTAAGTATTCAAGCGGTCTATGACTTAACCCTAATCATGAGGCATTAATTAATTTAATGCGCCTTAACCTCTCACATTAGACATTGTTGCGGTTACTAGTTAAGCCGGTCGGTTCCGGGTAGCTTTACACCACAACTTGGTCTAACCTCGGGTTCAAGGTACAATATGACCAACTTCTCACATTGGGTCCTATTGTTTGTAGCAGCTAGTTAAGCCGGTCGGTTCCGGGTAGGTTTACGCTACAAACTCAACCCAACCTCGAGTTGGTCACACTTATATTTTCTAAGTGTCATGTCCATCATGTTTCCAAAACACATTACAAGTTTTTAAGCAATTGGGTAGACCTAACTTAATAGGTAAATTCCCAATGGGTAGACCTAACTTAATAGGTAAATTCCCAAGCTTATGCTTTTATGTCTTTTAAGTTTACCCAACCCCAAACGCAATCCCATCGCTTACATATCGCAATAGCGCATAAAGGATAGAAAGAGGGAACTTGGCATAATCGTGACATAAAGGTGTTGAAGCCACAAGTTCAACATGGTGGCATAAGAAATGTACATATGTTCATATACTTGCATATTACATTTTTAGGCCTCAAAAGCATGCATAAAACCAAACTTGGCATATTGGTGATACATGGTGCTAAATGACATGCAAAAATGGCCATAAGTTCGCATTTAGCCTCACATGCAAGTTATCATAAGGGATATGATAACTTACATGTTGCCAAAATGCAACCTTTAGCATAAAGCTTGAAGCTTTATGTTCATAAGCCCAAGATAAGCTTGCATAACCTGATAACATGAGCCAAATGATCAACCCAAACTTGCATAACATAACTTGCATATCATATGGCAAACTTGCATATCAAACTTGCATAACATAACTTGCATATCATATGACAACTTGCATATCAAACTTGCATAACATAACTTGCATATCATATGACAACTTGCATATCAAACTTGCATAACATAACTTGATGAACTTGCATATCACATCATAGTAATCTTGCATAACACATCATAGTAAACTTGCATATCATGGCAAACTTGCATATCATACATTTAACTTTAGAGTTTAAGTATGAAAGTAGAATAGGGCTTACAATGCTTAAGAAATATGACAAAGCCCTTATGCAACCAATTAGACCCAAAATGCAAGCTCTAACATAAAAACCCTTGAGCCAAAATGATCAAAACTCTTTCTTTATGATGTAAATATGGAAACTTGACTTGAATGCAAGCTAATGACACTCATAAAAGCTTGAAAACACTTGTATGCATGGAAAATCTCTCATAGGAATTTTATGAAGAGAGTGGAGGCCATGGGAGGGATAATTTTGCCATAGTTTAGTTACTTGAATGAATAATGATGATTTAGGGTTAGGTTAGGGCCTTATTTATAGAGATTAGGATTAGTTCTAGCCTTAGGATTAAACCCTAGTTCCAATCTCAGCCCTTAAAACCGAATCTGGCCCCCAAGCTCAACACAATCTCAAAATGGTGCACCAGGCTAAGCAGCCCGGCTGGACCAAGTCGACAGCCAAGTCGACAGGGCTGTCGACTTGGGTCCAACCAAGTCGACTCCCAAGTCGACAGGGCTGTCGACTTGGGTGCTCTGGCGGGAATTTTCCCGCCTGGCCCAAACTTACCCTAATCTCCAATTTCAAACTTGAATTTGAAATCTGTTTTTGCTTTGGAATTTTCTGAAAACTTCGTTGGGCCTTAATCGGGTCATACGGACTCCGATTTTCGAAAACTCGGACTCTATTTCGCGTATTTTTCCGAGACGAACGCAATGGCATAGCCCGTTTCCCTTGATTCAGATTTATAAATTAAATTCTGCCTCGATTTACGTTATAACAGGTTATTGAAAATACGGGTTGTTACATTCTCCCCTCCTTAAAGGATTTCGTCCCCGAAATCTTCAAGTTAGGAAGAACGTATCCTACCATCCAATCATCCATCTACTCAAAACATCATCCACGAGCAATCATTGTCCTTACAAGATTCTAAATGTTGTATGAACATATGCAAAGGTGTGTGTATATGTCCTTATCTAATGCAAATATCCTCAATGCAAATTATGTTAGTGAAATGAATCCATATGTATGCAATTCCTAACATAATGTATAACATCTATATGTGTGCACATAACATACATCCATATGCAACATCCATGTGATAACACAAAAATTTTCATCCATGAATAAGCATAAACACTCATGCATATGCAATATGAGGAGTGTGTGAGCCGATCTAGTGCCTAACGTGTATAATGCATCCACGAGTAACCACTTGCAAACACTTGTAACCACTTGCAAACATCAAGCATAACATGTTTCAAACACAGGTTTCATCCAAAGGGTTTCTACCTAAGGTTCTCATGACAAGATTAACATGATATAGATAGCAAAAGAAAGATATGCTACAAAGAGATTGGGAAGATAAGCAGGATATACTCCTTTCGGATCACAAGAAGTCCCTTCCTAACCCGACCCATATTCTATAAAAGCCCAAAAGGTTTAGTCAACCTAACGGACCCCCTTCAAACCCTGACATGTATTACTAGCCAATAAGTCATACCTTCCGACAGAAATAGGACCGAAAATGGGACCGAGAGGATATACATAAAAAGATAACATGCGAGTAAGTTCCGCAGGAAAACAAGGATCAAGGATATACTCTTAGAAAGAGATATGATGTGCGTATCTAGCCTTCAGTCTTCTAAGTCACATTTCCTTGAGTTTAACTCCACTGTGCTTTGACCGTCTTTTACCTCATGATTTCTTAGCTTCTTAACTCTTATTTCCAAATATGAGTTGGAACCCATTTCATTGTCGCCTCTCGTCTTCCTCTTTCACTTACTCTACTATCATTCTTGGCTTAAACATAACTATGACCTCATGGTTTCCTGCCAGCTCTCCAAAATTCATCAGTGAATCCTGGATCTCGTTTACTTACTATAAAGTATTCTACGCAGCAGAACTTTTCTTGAAAATACCAATCCACGTCTACCAATTGCTCTTACAAACGTGATTTTCTATAACTCATGCTTGAACGAAATGAACCATTCGCCTGTGAATGATAGGCCGTACTTAGATTCAGCCGTTTGCCCATGACTTCCCATAGACTATCCCAAAACTGGCTAGTGAAGATTGAGCCATGGTTACTAACTATACTTCAGGGAACCCCGTGCAACCACTTTATTTCTTGAAAGTAAACTGTCGCTACCTATGATGCAGTCCTTTCGCTCTTTACCGGAGTGAAATGAGCGCTCTTCGTGAGTCTACCCACTATGACCCACATGCTCGTATTCTCTTCCCTTGACCTAGGCAGTCCATCCACGAAATCCTTCGTGATGCTTTTCCCTCTTCCATTGCGGGGACCTCCAACGGATATAATAGCCCACCGGGCTTTTATGACTTGGCCTTTAACCTGTTGGCAAAACATGCACCTTGGGACAAACTCGGCCACCTCCTCGGGTGATGTGCATCTTCAAGAACCTTCTTTCTCTCATCGCGTCTTAGCCATCCCTAGTTATCTATAGCGAGGTGTCTTAACATCTCGCCTCGAATCAACTTGTCCATGATCTCGACTAACTGCGGGTCTTCTTTCTGCGAAGTCCCTGCTTGATCCAGAAGGATAAGTCTAAGCTCAAGGGACGCTAACTAACTAATTAAACTGAGAGAACTTCTTATTTCAATTGTCCTCGTCGGAGCTTTCCGGTCTTGAACCGCGACCACTTTAGCAGGATCCACCACTAAGCCTTGCTTAGAAACTATATGCCCAAGAAATCTAACTCCTTTTTCTCCAAAATGACATTTGGAGGACTTGGCTTTCAATTGATGCGCTCTAAGCGTATCCATTACCTCCTTGAGATGTCTTGCGTGCTCTTCCTCATCCTTTGAGAAGATCAGAATATCATCTATGAAGACCACGACAAACTTGTTCAAGAACTCCCTGAACATCCTACTCATCAAGTCCACGAAGTAGGCGGGTGCATTAGTCAAACCGAATGGCATGACCGGCCATTCTAAGAATCCATCCAGAGTTCTGAACGCAGTCTTGTCTATACTATCTTCAGCTACCCTGAGCTGATGGAATCTAATAGCAAGATCAAGTTGAGAGAAAACAGAAGCACTGATAAGCTGATCAAAGAGATCATCAATTCTCGGTAATGGTTGTCTATTCTCTTTGTTTAACTCACGATGATCAACATACGGGCGAAGCGAACTGTCCACATGAGTAGCGCATATTACTAAAACACTTCCCTCGGAAATGCTTCATTGAATGAAGTTCTTCTCAAGCAACTCCTTCACTTGCTTACTTAGCTCCCGTCTTTCACGCGGAGCCATGTGCCGAACGGGCAAAGAAACTAGCTTTGCATTATCCACCAGATAAATGCAGAAATTAAACTCGCGTTTAGGGGGTAACCCCTGTAACAACCCGTATTTTCAATAACCTGTAATAACATAAATCGAGGCAGAATTTAATTCTAAAATGGGAATCAAGGGAAACGGGCTATGCCATTGCGTTCGTCTCGGAAAAATACGCGAAATAGAGTCCGAGTTTTTGAAAATCGGAGTCCGTATGACCAAGATATGGCCTCGCGAAGTTTCACGAAAATTCCCAAATTAAAGTATACTTAATTAAGTGAAATGGGTTGTGTAGATATATATATATATATATTGATATATATATATATATATATAATTGAAAATTTAATAAATAAATATGCAAAAATGCTCAAAACAGCGAATTGGGAGAGGGGAATAACCGAACCGGCCGATTTTTGAAGTCGACCCGAGCCCGCTGGGTCGACTAGGGGTTAATCCAGGGTGTTTGGCTGTCAACCCGTGGGCCGATTCGCTCAAGTGCAGATTTTGCATTTGAATGGTTCTCATGGTCCATCTTTAATCTAAAGGCCCTAGATGGTTCCTACACTTGACTTCTTCCCCAAGACATGCTTTGATGGCTTGGATTGAATCTAGGGTTAATCCTATGGCCTAAAACACTTGCCTAATCTATAAATAAGACCCTAACCTACCCTAATTCATTCATAATTAAACCTAGTGACTAAACTATGGCAAAATGCTAGCTCTCATGGCCTCCACTAATTTTATGAAGAGGGTTGCATACTAATCACTCTCTAATCAACTTCTAATCCCTTCTTAGCATCTTAATCTTCTTCATTTGGTGTTCAAAGTTGCTAGTTGTGAGTTTCTATCACTTTGATGATCTTTTGGTAAACTAATTAGATGAGATGTGATGAGATTTATGGTTTTGTATGTGGGTTAATGAGCTTTGAATCATATGATATGATGTTAGCATTAATCTTATGTTTATGCATGTTGAGTATGTAAGCTTATGCAAGTTTAATATGATGTATGTTATGTTTGCATGATGCTAAATATGCAAGTTGTGGGCTATGTAATCATATGCATGTTATGCAAGTTCATGGTAATATGCTATGCAAGTTACATGTATGTAAATATGCAAGTTACATGTTTGTTAATATGCAAGTTACATGTATGTAAATATGCAAGTTACATGTTTGTTAATATGCAAGTTACATGTTTGTTAATATGCAAGTTACATGTATGTAAATATGCAAGTTACATGTTTGTTAATATGCAAGTTACATGTTTGTTAATATGCAAGTTACATGTATGTAAATATGCAAGTTACATGTTTCTTTATATGCAAGTTACATGTTTGTTAATATGCGAGTTACATGTATGTAAATATGCAAGTTACATGTTTATTAATATGCAAGTTCATGATGACACATTATGCAAGTCTATAAGCTAATATGCAAGTTTGTTATGCAAAATGAATATGTAAGTTATGTGACATATTATATGCAAGTTATGTGACATGTTATGCAAGTTCATATGCAAGTTATGTGTTTGTTAATATGCAAGATGGCACCTTTGAAACATGTTCATTCATATGCAAGTTGACACCTTTTATATGTGTTATATCATGAACGAAATTACGTGGGAACGATGGGGTAATTAAATGCATAAGTTAATAAGATTGTGTGAAATTAATATAATTATGCATAACACAAAATAAATAAACATAGTATGGGAATTTGCCTATTTGGTTAGGTGTACCCATACTATGTGTTGGGAATTTACCTATTGAGTTAGGTCTACCCCATGGGAATTTACCTATTAAGTTAGGTCTACCCATGTTAAGAAAACTTGATTAATTAGGGATAATTAATATAAAATTATGAGGGTGATTAATTAGGTGTAATTAATTGACTAAGACACGAGGTTGGACTCAGTTGTAGCGTAAAACTGCCCGGACCCAACCGGCTTAACCAGTTGCTACAAATGTTAGCCCAATGTGAGAGGTCTTAGGCACAAACTAAATACGTAATTAATGTAAAGACACGAGGTTAGACTCTGTTATGACATAAGGCTGCCCGGACCCAACCGGCTTAACCAGCGGTCATAAAAGACAGTCTAATGTGAGAGGTCTTTACAAAGGTTACGTTCTTAATTAATTAATTAAGAAACACTTAACCACATTAGCATGTAGAGGGACATGAGGGGTTAAGTGGGTGCCTCGGGTGGCATGAGAAAATCTAGTGGTTGCCTTGGGTGGCAATAGAAAATACGATTAGAATACTTAACCAAAATGGAACATGTAATTAAAACATGATTAAAGGGTTAAGTGGGATATACTAGAAAAAGGGACAAGCTTAGGTGGGTAGCTTGTGGAGGCCCATTTCAACCAGTAACCCATACGTATCTTTGTGGGCTCGACCCATGTCGAGGACGGGACACGCATACTGGGCTTGACTGTAAGAGGCAAACGGGTTAGCGGTGGCAACGCAAGTCCAACGGGCTTCATATGCGTGAGTGGGCCCGGGCTGGTAAGTAAGCCGTTGTTGCATCGAGTAGATATAAGCCGTGCACCTTTAGTTTTATCAGGTTGCCACATTGGGGAATGATACATCCCACGGTGGGGCCAGCACGGGTATCTACGTTAGGGAGCCGATCGAATGGGAAGTAGTGTGTACACCTAGTGGATTGTAGGGCCCCGTGGCGCCTACTTGGTCACCTAGGGGTACGCAAGTACTAATTAGTAAATTTTATAAGTCCTTGGGTGGGATCAACCTTTAAGTTAGGAACGACTGGTGTGGTGCAGTTTAGTAATTTACCTTAGGGAGGGTAGATGCGTCTTTATCCTTTATCTTCGTTTAGTTGACTGCTTAGGGTAGCCATTCATCCCTATATGTTACCGTATATCAGTTTATGTCTTCTCTGGTTACTTTAACGATTGTATTGTTAAAGTTATAGGACTCGCTCAGACTTATGTCTGACCCCGTTGTTTTTGTCTTTTTCCCAACCCTCAGGTCCTACGGTGGATCCTAGCAGTAGTGGAGCTTGATCGGATTGCTGTTCCAGTCTTTAGGAGCTTGGATAGATGTAAAGCTCCAGTTATCTTTTGTTTTGTTTGGCTATTGTATGAGAGTGGGATTATGTACTTCTTTATTTTGATGGATATTGTACTTGACCTTTATTGTGGTTTTATGATGTAACCAGACATGTTTTACTTCCGCTGTTATGAGATGATGTTTTAAAATTTCAAGTACTATTTATATCTGTCTTGTTGTAATTTTTCTGTTCTATATTCACTAAAATACTCCACCGATGCTATGGCATTCCCTTAGTGAGTGATCATAGCGGGAGTGGGGTGTTACACGTGGTATCAGAGCTTAAGGTTACCAGAACAGATAAAATTTTTGAGAAAAACTACTTTCTAAGAGTATTTTCGAAGAAAGTATTTTTAAAAAGCATGTCTTCTAAGAGAAAAAGTTTTTGAAAAAGAAAAGCATAATCCCCAATAGCCATATCTTTATCTTTTCGGAATCTCCTTTTTGAATCTTTCCTCTTTCGTTTCAGCATGGCTGAAGATCTTAACATCCCGGAGGGTTTAGTTATACCACTATGGTATAGGAGGTTGCAAGAGGCTAGGGCCGCGGCTGCGGGTCCGGCCAATGCTACTACACCAGAGACAACCGCTTCTCCTCCTCAGCCTAGAGTGGATAATTTTGCTAAGGTTTGCAAGGAGTTCAAGGCTATAGGAGGAAAACCTTTTCTAGGTTCAGAGACTTTCGTAGAGGCTAGAGATTGGCTTAAGGAAGTGGAAGAGTTGCTAGATATCTTTGAAGTGGAAGAGGGAAAGAAAGTCAAGTTGGCGGCTTGGTTAATGAAGGGAGAGGCCTCATTCTGGTGGGAGGTCACTAATGGAGAACGCCCTGTTGACTCTTGGGCAGATTTTAAGCAAAGGTTTGGGGCTAAGTTTCTCTCAAGGGCGGAAGAGAATCTGTTTATGGAGAAGTTCTTGAATTTGAAGCAAGGGAATCTCACGGTGAAAGAATATGTCAACAAATTCAATCAATTAGCAAGGTTTGGCATAGAGTTGGTGAATACACCGGAGAAGAAGGCTTTGAGGTTCGTTAGAGGCTTGAACGAACCATTGCAAGGAATAGCTATGACTCACATTCCTATGGGGGCCACTTTTGAGAAGCTTGTCTACATGGCACTTATGCATGAGGATGATAAGAATTCTAAGGCACCAGAGAAAAAGGGGGATCAGAAGAAACCGCAACAGCAACAACAAGGCAAGGGCGGAAAAGGCAATGGTGACAAAAAGAAGACGAAGAAGAAGTGCTTCAATTGTGGAACACCAGGACACCTTAGTAAGGATTGTCGCAAAAAGAAGAAGACCGGTTGCTTTCATTGTGGTGAAGCAGGGCATCTTGTGAAAAACTGCCCAAAGAAGGGGCAGAAGACGGGGTCTACCTCAGGAGGCCAGGTGCAAGCTCTTATAGCACCACCTCAGTCAGGGGGGCAAGTTCAGGTTCTCTCAGTTCCACCGATTCAGCAGAGAGGTAGAACTATTTCCGTTGAAAGTCTGGTTTTTCTGTTTGATCATCCAGTTCGTACTTTGTTTGACTCTGGCGCATCGCATTCTTTTATCTCATCATCGTTAGTTGAGTCACTGCACTTAGACACCAGTCTAGTTGATGATCCCTTGGTTGTCTCAAACCCAATTGGGGGCTCCATATATCTGTCTATGATATGTTTGGGTTTGAAGATTTCTATACTTAGCGTTGAGTTTAGATGTGATGCTTTTGTATTGGGCTTCACGGGCTATGGGTTGATCTTGGGCATGGACTGGTTATCCAGTAATGGTGCCGTTCTTGATTGCGAAAGGAGAGTTGTCAGGCTCATGACCCGCTTGGGTAACACTCTCGAGATCTCTTGCAATCCCATGGAATCTGTTTTGCTAAGTTATCTTGAATCGCTCGATGCTTCGGTCGAGAGTTTGCATTTTGTCAGAGTAGTCCGGGAATATCCGGATGTGTTTGAAGAAGTAAAGGGTTTGCCTCCGAAGCGGGAGATAGATTTCCGAATTTATTTGGTGGATAATGCCAAACCAGTGTCTTTGCCAGTGCGCCACATGGCTCCTCGGGAGAGAAGGGAACTTCATAAGCAAGTAGGGGAGTTGCTTGAGAAGGGGTTTATAAGGCGAAGTATATCGGAGTGGGGAGCTCCAGTAGTGTTTGCCACGAAGGCGGATGGGTCCCTCAGACTTTGTGTGGATTATAGAGAACTTAATAAGCTCACGAAGAAGAATAGACACCCATTACCGAGGATAGATGATCTCTTTGATCAGTTGGTTGGCGCATCAGTATTTTCGCAGATGGACTTAGCTACAGGGTTTCATCAGTTAAGAGTGGCGGAGGACAGTATAGAGAAGACTGCTTTCCGGACTCCGGATGGTTTTTATGAGTGGCTAGTGATGCCATTTGGGTTGACAAACGCCCCCGCATACTTTGTTGATCTCATGAGTAGAGTGTTCAGAGAGTATCTGAATAAGTTTGTAGTAGTTTTTGTGGATGACATCTTGGTCTTTTCCAAGAATGAAGAAGAGCATGCCTTACATCTCAAGGAAGTGTTGGAGACTCTTCGAGCGCATAGTCTTAAAGCTAAATTCTCTAAATGCCATTTTTGGAGAAGAGAAGTGCGATTCTTAGGGCATGTGGTCTCTAAGGAAGGGATAGCTGTGGATCCCGCAAAGATAGTATCTATCCAGGATTGGAAAGTTCCTAGAAATGCTACCGAGGTAAGAAGTTTCTTGGGGTTGGCAGGATATTATAGGAAGTTCATCAAAGACTTCGCGAAGATATCAGCCCCATTAACCCGCTTGACGAAAAAGAATCTGGTTTTCTCGTGGGATGTAGATTGTGATGATGCTTTCCGACGGTTAAAGAGAGCTTTGACCACCGCTCCAGTTTTAGTGCTCCCGGATGGGAGTAAGCCGTTTGTTGTTTATACCGATGCTTGTGGAACAGGATTAGGCGCAGTCTTGATGCAGGAGGGAAGGGTAATAGCCTATGGAGGGAGACAATTGAGAGTGCATGAGAAGAATTACCCTACCCATGATCTAGAGTTGGCCGCGATTGTTTTCGCACTTAAGTCTTGGCGCCATTATCTTCTTGGTGAGAGATTCGAGTTGTTCACCGACCATAAATCATTGAAGTACTTATTCTCTCAGAAGGATTTAAACTTAAGACAGCAAAGGTGGATGGAGTTCTTAGCATCCTATGATTTCGAGATAGCGTATACCCCTGGTAAGGGTAACGTGGTGGCAGACGCCTTAAGTAGAAAAAGGCTATCTTTGAGTCCATTGTTCGTGGAACGACGAAGCTTGGAGTTTCTTTCTTTGTTTGACTTCAGACCTTCTGTTGATTTTGTACCTGGTTTGTTGGCATCCTTGGAGGTTAGACCTACTCTTTTGAGACGGATTGGCGAGGCTCAGCGAGACGACCCACAGTTGGTTGTGTTGGTAGAGAAGCTTATAAGAGGGGAGTCGTCCAGCCATTTGGGTAGATACACCATAGATGATAAGGGATGGTTGCATAGAGACGGTAGACTTTGTGTACCGCAAGATGAGGGTTTGAAGAAGGCTATTTTGGATGATGCACATCGTTCAAGAATGACTATTCATCCCGGTGGAGACAAAATGTACCAAGACATGAAGAGAGTTTTCTTCTGGGCCGGTATGAAGAAAGATGTGGCCGAGTATGTGGCTAGATGCTTAGTGTGCCAACAAGTTAAAGTGGAGCAAAGGAAACCCGGTGGGTTGCTACACCCATTGGAAGTTCCACAGTGGAAGTGGGATAGTGTCTCGATGGATTTCATCGACGGGTTACCGAAATCGAGGAAGGGCAATACGGGAATTTGGGTTGTGGTAGACAGACTTACCAAGAGTGCCCATTTTATACCCGTAAAGAGTAAGAGGACCGCTCCATGGCTTGCTTCAGTCTATGTTAGAGAGATTGTTAGATTGCATGGCGTACCATCCAGCATTGTGAGTGATCGAGATCCTATTTTCACTAGTGAGTTTTGGAGAAGTTTGCAAGAGGCGGTAGGGACTCAGTTGTGTTTGAGCACCGCATATCATCCTCAGACGGACGGTCAGACTGAGAGGGTGAACCGTATCTTAGAAGATCTTTTGAGGCTTTGTATCTTGGATTTTGGAGGTACATGGGAAGAACATCTTCCTTTGGTGGAGTTCGCATATAATAACAGCTTTCAGTCCAGTATTGGTATGGCTCCTTTCGAAGCTCTTTATGGAAGGCCTTGTCGATCTCCTACATGTTGGTGGGAATCTACGGATAAGATCTTGCTTGGGCCGGATATGGTTAGAGAGACTTCAGAGAAGATTGATTTAATTCGAAAAAGGATGAAAGCAGCGCAAGATAGACAGAAATCTTATGCGGATCGGAGAAGGACGGATCTTGAGTTTGAGGTTGGGGACATGGTTTTTGTCAAAGTATCTCCATTGAGAAATGTTGTTCGCTTTGGGTCCGTAGGGAAGTTAGCACCGAGATTTGTTGGGCCGTTTCCTATTAAGGAAAGGATTGGACGGATGGCATATAGGGTGGAGTTGCCCGACAGACTTAGTGGTGTTCATGATGTATTCCATGTATCACATTTGAGGAAGTGCTTACATGAGACCGCGGAGGTGGTAGAGCCGAGCTTGCTTAGAGATGTAGAGGTAGAGCGTGATGCGACGATTCGACGAGCTCCTACTCGCATCCTTGGGTCAGAAACTAGGAAGTTGAGGAACAGAGAAGTTCAGCTAGTTAAAGTGCAATGGGGAGATGACGAAAGCAATGCTACTTGGGAGACGGAAGCAAAGATGCGTTCTTTGTATCCATTTCTTTTTGAGAGTATGTCTTTTAACTTCTCCTTTATTGCTTGTCTAGTACTTATCTTATCTTTAGTATATCCTCTCGCTAATACCTATGACCTTTAGATAGGGTAAAACCTATGGTTGAAACATGTGTTTGAAACATGTTATGGTTGATGGATGCATATGGATGCAATTGTTTGCTAGTGGTTGCTCGTGGATGCATATACACACACATTAGGCACTAGATCGGCTCAGTCACTTCATGTTGCATATTGCATAAATGGATGTGGTAGTTAGATTGATGGATGTATCATGGCTGTGTTATCATATGGATGATGCATTTTTGTGTATGGTTGTGCACGCATGTAGAAATTTGTATGTGTCAATAGGGTTTCGCATACATATTGGATGCATGGCACTATCATGGTTTGCATTAAGGAGGTTTACTGTATCAGTAACCGCCTAATTTTCGCATTAGGTAAGTACATATACACACACTTTTGCATATATCCATCCAGCATTTAGAATCTTGTAAGGACAATGATTGCTCGTGGATGATGCTTTGAGTAGATGGATGATTGGATGGTAGGATACGTTCTTCCTAACTTGAAGATTTCGGGGACGAAATCCTTTAAGGAGGGGAGAATGTAACAACCCGTATTTTCAATAACCTGTAATAACATAAATCGAGGCAGAATTTAATTCTAAAATGGGAATCAAGGGAAACGGGCTATGCCATTGCGTTCGTCTCGGAAAAATACGCGAAATAGAGTCCGAGTTTTTGAAAATCGGAGTCCGTATGACCAAGATATGGCCTCGCGAAGTTTCACGAAAATTCCCAAATTAAAGTATACTTAATTAAGTGAAATGGGTTGTGTAGATATATATATATATATATATATATATTGATATATATATATATATATATATAATTGAAAATTTAATAAATAAATATGCAAAAATGCTCAAAACAGCGAATTGGGAGAGGGGAATAACCGAACCGGCCGATTTTTGAAGTCGACCCGAGCCCGCTGGGTCGACTAGGGGTTAATCCAGGGTGTTTGGCTGTCAACCCGTGGGCCGATTCGCTCAAGTGCAGATTTTGCATTTGAATGGTTCTCATGGTCCATCTTTAATCTAAAGGCCCTAGATGGTTCCTACACTTGACTTCTTCCCCAAGACATGCTTTGATGGCTTGGATTGAATCTAGGGTTAATCCTATGGCCTAAAACACTTGCCTAATCTATAAATAAGACCCTAACCTACCCTAATTCATTCATAATTAAACCTAGTGACTAAACTATGGCAAAATGCTAGCTCTCATGGCCTCCACTAATTTTATGAAGAGGGTTGCATACTAATCACTCTCTAATCAACTTCTAATCCCTTCTTAGCATCTTAATCTTCTTCATTTGGTGTTCAAAGTTGCTAGTTGTGAGTTTCTATCACTTTGATGATCTTTTGGTAAACTAATTAGATGAGATGTGATGAGATTTATGGTTTTGTATGTGGGTTAATGAGCTTTGAATCATATGATATGATGTTAGCATTAATCTTATGTTTATGCATGTTGAGTATGTAAGCTTATGCAAGTTTAATATGATGTATGTTATGTTTGCATGATGCTAAATATGCAAGTTGTGGGCTATGTAATCATATGCATGTTATGCAAGTTCATGGTAATATGCTATGCAAGTTACATGTATGTAAATATGCAAGTTACATGTTTGTTAATATGCAAGTTACATGTATGTAAATATGCAAGTTACATGTTTGTTAATATGCAAGTTACATGTTTGTTAATATGCAAGTTACATGTATGTAAATATGCAAGTTACATGTTTGTTAATATGCAAGTTACATGTTTGTTAATATGCAAGTTACATGTATGTAAATATGCAAGTTACATGTTTCTTTATATGCAAGTTACATGTTTGTTAATATGCGAGTTACATGTATGTAAATATGCAAGTTACATGTTTATTAATATGCAAGTTCATGATGACACATTATGCAAGTCTATAAGCTAATATGCAAGTTTGTTATGCAAAATGAATATGTAAGTTATGTGACATATTATATGCAAGTTATGTGACATGTTATGCAAGTTCATATGCAAGTTATGTGTTTGTTAATATGCAAGATGGCACCTTTGAAACATGTTCATTCATATGCAAGTTGACACCTTTTATATGTGTTATATCATGAACGAAATTACGTGGGAACGATGGGGTAATTAAATGCATAAGTTAATAAGATTGTGTGAAATTAATATAATTATGCATAACACAAAATAAATAAACATAGTATGGGAATTTGCCTATTTGGTTAGGTGTACCCATACTATGTGTTGGGAATTTACCTATTGAGTTAGGTCTACCCCATGGGAATTTACCTATTAAGTTAGGTCTACCCATGTTAAGAAAACTTGATTAATTAGGGATAATTAATATAAAATTATGAGGGTGATTAATTAGGTGTAATTAATTGACTAAGACACGAGGTTGGACTCAGTTGTAGCGTAAAACTGCCCGGACCCAACCGGCTTAACCAGTTGCTACAAATGTTAGCCCAATGTGAGAGGTCTTAGGCACAAACTAAATACGTAATTAATGTAAAGACACGAGGTTAGACTCTGTTATGACATAAGGCTGCCCGGACCCAACCGGCTTAACCAGCGGTCATAAAAGACAGTCTAATGTGAGAGGTCTTTACAAAGGTTACGTTCTTAATTAATTAATTAAGAAACACTTAACCACATTAGCATGTAGAGGGACATGAGGGGTTAAGTGGGTGCCTCGGGTGGCATGAGAAAATCTAGTGGTTGCCTTGGGTGGCAATAGAAAATACGATTAGAATACTTAACCAAAATGGAACATGTAATTAAAACATGATTAAAGGGTTAAGTGGGATATACTAGAAAAAGGGACAAGCTTAGGTGGGTAGCTTGTGGAGGCCCATTTCAACCAGTAACCCATACGTATCTTTGTGGGCTCGACCCATGTCGAGGACGGGACACGCATACTGGGCTTGACTGTAAGAGGCAAACGGGTTAGCGGTGGCAACGCAAGTCCAACGGGCTTCATATGCGTGAGTGGGCCCGGGCTGGTAAGTAAGCCGTTGTTGCATCGAGTAGATATAAGCCGTGCACCTTTAGTTTTATCAGGTTGCCACATTGGGGAATGATACATCCCACGGTGGGGCCAGCACGGGTATCTACGTTAGGGAGCCGATCGAATGGGAAGTAGTGTGTACACCTAGTGGATTGTAGGGCCCCGTGGCGCCTACTTGGTCACCTAGGGGTACGCAAGTACTAATTAGTAAATTTTATAAGTCCTTGGGTGGGATCAACCTTTAAGTTAGGAACGACTGGTGTGGTGCAGTTTAGTAATTTACCTTAGGGAGGGTAGATGCGTCTTTATCCTTTATCTTCGTTTAGTTGACTGCTTAGGGTAGCCATTCATCCCTATATGTTACCGTATATCAGTTTATGTCTTCTCTGGTTACTTTAACGATTGTATTGTTAAAGTTATAGGACTCGCTCAGACTTATGTCTGACCCCGTTGTTTTTGTCTTTTTCCCAACCCTCAGGTCCTACGGTGGATCCTAGCAGTAGTGGAGCTTGATCGGATTGCTGTTCCAGTCTTTAGGAGCTTGGATAGATGTAAAGCTCCAGTTATCCAGTTATCTTTTGTTTTGTTTGGCTATTGTATGAGAGTGGGATTATGTACTTCTTTATTTTGATGGATATTGTACTTGACCTTTATTGTGGTTTTATGATGTAACCAGACATGTTTTACTTCCGCTGTTATGAGATGATGTTTTAAAATTTCAAGTACTATTTATATCTGTCTTGTTGTAATTTTTCTGTTCTATATTCACTAAAATACTCCACCGATGCTATGGCATTCCCTTAGTGAGTGATCATAGCGGGAGTGGGGTGTTACAACCCCCTTCACTTCACCCAAGATATCAGGATATTCTCGGACCACCCTCACCGATTGCAAACTATCGATAGACGAGTTGAGGGATTCAAGATAACACAACATGACGGGACCCATAGGGTTACTAGAAATTTTCAGGGTATTACCAAGGCGAGTCATGAGCCTCACAACCCTATGCTCAAAAATCAAGGATGGCTCCAAAACTGGACAACCCATCCATGCCCAAAACCAACCCATGCCCCATGAAACCGAGAATATAAGCATCACACGAGAACTCTACACCAAAGATAGAGATTTTTCAAATCCACGTAGATAATAGACAAATGGGCGGAACCCCCAATTGGATTTTGAAACACACACGGGATCATTAACTAGACTAGTACTTAGGTGCAAACTTCCAACTAGATCAGATGAAATAAACTATGCGATGCACCAAAATCAAACAAGGTAAGAACTGGAAAATCAGAAATTTATACAAGGCTCTCAACAGAAATACTACCTCGATCGGGAACTGGAGCGGCATTGAGAGCATGAACTTGCCCTCCTGAAGGTCCAGCATGCTGAGGCTGACCCTGGCCTTGCCCTTGCTTCCTAGGGCAATCCTTGTTAAAATGTCCCGTCTCTCCACAGTGAAAGCACCCACCCAATTTCCTTCTCTTCTTCCTACAGTCCTTGACTATGTGCCCAACAATCCCACAGAAGTTGCACTTTCTTGTTTCCTTTGCCTTGTTCTTGTTGCCCTTGTTGTTCTTGTTGTTCTGATTGCCTTGACTGCTCTGACCACTTGGATTACCCTGATTTCCTTTTCCCTGGGAATCAGTCTTCTTGGCTTGAGTATCATTTTTCTTGACATCTCCCTAAAGTAACGCCATATCAACCAAGCTCTCAAATGTGGCCCCATGGGGAATATGTGACATAGCCAATCCCTGCAACGGCTCATTCAATCCTCTAGCAAAACGAAGGGCCTTCTTCTGAGGAGTATTCACCATATCCAAGCCAAAACGAGCTAACTGATTGAACTTGTTCACATATTCTTTGACAGACATATCTCCTTGTTTCAAAGTTATGAACCTTTCCAATTGCAGATTCTCCTCAGCAGAAGATAGAAACTTAAGCATGAACCTTGCCCTGAAATCGGCCCAAGTCTCAACAGGCCTAGTCCCATTGGTGACTTCCCACCAATAAGCGGCTTCATCCTTCATAAGCCAAACCGCCAACAAGATCTTCCTCTGATCGTCTAACCCAAAGATAGCAAATAAATCCTCGGTCTCTTTCAACCAATTTCTGGCCTCTACAAAAGTCTCAGTGCCTTGAAAGTTCTTGCCACCCATTGCCTTGAAATCCTTGCAAGTCTTTGCGAAGTCAGCCTGAGGATGCTGAGGGGGAGGAGGAAGAGGAACCTCAGCGACAGGAGGAGGAGGAACATTAACTACCAGAGGAGGAGGAGGAGGAACATTAACTACCGGAGGAGGAGGAACATCTGCGGGGCCGGCTTCGGTCGCCCTAGCCTCCAAAAGTCTCCTATACCAAACAGGTACGTGTACTCCTTCCGGAATAGCAGAGTTATCGGCCATACTGAAAACGAAAAAAAAGACAGATTCAGAATAGAGAAAAACGAAGGGATTTTGCTAATGGCTTTTTGGGGAATAGCCTTTAAAATAAACTAGACTTTTCTTTGGAAAATACTTTATACTTGGTTTTGAAAATAGTTTTCCAAAAGTTTTAAAAACCTTTTTGTCCCTTCTCGTAAACCATATGCTCTGATACCAAATGTAACACCCCACCTCCGCCAGGGTGGCTCTTGCAAGCACTTTGACTTTGGAGGGGCGTTTGAATCAGGTAAACATGCATAATGATATATCAAGGCAGAACAAGAACATATGTATATATGTAAGCAGAGTAAATAACATAAATAAAACAGCGGAAGATTTTGAACCATTTCAAAAACAAGTCTGGTACAACATAATGTCAATTTTCCAAATAAACAAGTCTAGATAAAAACAACATCACTGAAAAACTGAAATACATAAGTACTATCCCCAAAATAAGTGATAACCATAGCTAGCTTCATGTCAAGACCGTACATGAGCTAAATCCCACAAGAAAGCGATCAGAAATCCAAGCTAAGCTCCAATATTCCCTCCCTGAGAACCTGGGGGGGGGGAACGGAAGAAAAGAGGCGAAACGAAAGCAGGTCAGTCAAAAAGACTGAGTAAGCCCTACTACAATCAATGTAAACTGGTAAAGTTAACTGGCATGAGCAGCAGGGATGAACATAAGGATAACAACATACTAGCATGATGATTAACTAACAAGGTAGATAAAGGTGTCATCGCATAATCAGGTTTAAGGTTTTGCACCACAGGTGTACTAGCAAACTAACATGACTTGAATAAACTTGTATTGATCCCTTGGCCCAAGCTTTGGCCCAATAACATGAAGTGACCCCAATACGAGGTCCAAAGTGTAAACAAGAAGTGATCCCCAGGCCCAAGTTTGGCCCAACATCATGAATGACCCAAACCAAGGTCCAACTAGCACGGTCTAGTCGATCGGCTCCCTATAAGCCTAACTCGTCAAGTGTCTGTGTCATACGGCCCAACTACGAAGTGTAGCTAAACTGTGCTAGGTCCACCCTAGGGTGTATCAAGTCCTAGGGTGTCAACCACTGACACAAATCAATGCACGCACAGTCTAAACCTACTGGTGCCCGTGCCTGCTTTTTCAACTCCGGACCATGTGCACGACCATGGCCCGTCTAAACCTACACCGGCGCACCTACTCAGCCGTCGTTTTGGTCGCTTACATGGCATCCCAGTAATCGTGCCCCTCCCTAGCCTAGTTCCTAGGGTATCATGATACAACTAAGAGGGTTACTGGTGCAAAGGACCACGTAACTAGGGTTTCCTTAATGGGTTAAACGTGGTTAACCCAATCCATTCAAGTACCAAGTTGGTTAAGTGTACCCAAGGTTCATGACTTAACCCTACCAACCCATCGTGTTTAATTGGTTAAGTATTCAAGCGGTCTATGACTTAACCCTAATCATGAGGCATTAATTAATTTAATGCGCCTTAACCTCTCACATTAGACTTTGTTGCGGTTACTAGTTAAGCCGGTCGGTTCCGGGTAGCTTTACACCACAACTTGGTCTAACCTCGGGTTCAAGGTACAACATGACCAACTTCTCACATTGGGTCCTATTGTTTGTAGCAACTAGTTAAGCCGGTCGGTTCCGGGTAGGTTTACGCTACAAACTCAACCCAACCTCGAGTTGGTCACACTTATATTTTCTAAGTGTCATGTCCATCATGTTTCCAAAACACATTACAAGTTTTCAAGCAATTGGGTAGACCTAACTTAATAGGTAAATTCCCAATGGGTAGACCTAACTTAATAGGTAAATTCCCAAGCTCATGCTTTTATGTCTTTTAAGTTTACCCAACCCCAAACGCAATCCCATCGCTTACATATCGCAATAGCGCATAAAGGATAGAAAGAGGGAACTTGGCATAATCGTGACATAAAGGTGTTGAAGCCACAAGTTCAACATGGTGGCATAAGAAATGTACATATGTTCATATACTTGCATATTACATTTTTAGGCCTCAAAAGCATGCATAAAACCAAACTTGGCATATTGGTGATACATGGTGCTAAATGACATGCAAAAATGGCCATAAGTTCGCATTTAGCCTCACATGCAAGTTATCATAAGGGATATGATAACTTACATGTTGCCAAAATGCAACCTTTAGCATAAAGCTTGAAGCTTTATGTTCATAAGCCCAAGATAAGCTTGCATAACCTGATAACATGAGCCAAATGATCAACCCAAACTTGCATAACATAACTTGCATATCATATGGCAAACTTGCATATCAAACTTGCATAACATAACTTGCATATCATATGACAACTTGCATATCAAACTTGCATAACATAACTTGCATATCATATGACAACTTGCATATCAAACTTGCATAACATAACTTGATGAACTTGCATATCACATCATAGTAATCTTGCATAACACATCATAGTAAACTTGCATATCATGGAAAACTTGCATATCATACATTTAACTTTAGAGTTTAAGTATGAAAGTAGAATAAGGCTTACAATGCTTAGGAAATATGACAAAGCCCTTATGCAACCAATTAGACCCAAAATGCAAGCTCTAACATAAAAACCCTTGAGCCAAAATGATCAAAACTCTTTCTTTATGATGTAAATATGGAAACTTGACTTGAATGCAAGCTAATGACACTCATACAAGCTTGAAAACACTTGTATGCATGGAAAATCTCTCATAGGAATTTTATGAAGAGAGTGGAGGCCATGGAAGGGATAATTTTGCCTTAGTTTAGTTACTTGAATGAATAATGATGATTTAGGGTTAGGTTAGGGCCTTATTTATAGAGATTAGGATTAGTTCTAGCCTTAGGATTAAACCCTAGTTCCAATCTCAGCCCTTAAAATCGAATCTGGCCCCCAAGCTCAACACAATCTCAAAATGGTGCACCAGGCTAAACAGCCCGGCTGGACCAAGTCGACAGGGCTGTCGACTTGGGTCCAACCAAGTCGACTCCCAAGTCGACAGGGCTGTCGACTTGGGTGCTCTGGCGGGAATTTTCCCGCCTGGCCCAAACTTACCCTAATCTCCAATTTCAAACTTGAATTTGAAATCTGTTTTTGCTTTGGAATTTTCTGAAAACTTCGTTGGGCCTTAATCGGGTCATACGGACTCCGATTTTCGAAAACTCGAACTCTATTTCGCGTATTTTTCCGAGACGAACGCAATGGCATAGCCCGTTTCCCTTGATTCAGATTTATAAATTAAATTCTGCCTCGATTTACGTTATAACAGGTTATTGAAAATACGGGGTGTTACAGATCATCCAGCGTCGAAGAGCTCCGAGAGAGCTTCCCTGCGCCACCAGCCTCGTCCAGTTCGATGGCAGTTCCGGCCCACGGCGGCGACTCAAAGTCGGCCACTTCAGAGGCGCGATTCTCGACGCTGGCGGGGCTTGGGGGGTCGAGGCCTGGTCGGATGTGAAGAGGGGAGGGAGGCGAGTCGGATCCGGGTGGTGGCGGTCGCTGGCGTGGGCTGTGGCGGCGGCGGGGGAGGAGAGAAGGTGGAGTATCGGGGTTCGTCGATCGCTGAGAGGGAAAGAGGGGTTTTTTTCTTTTTTTATTTTTTTATATTTTTAAATTAATGAAATAAAAAATCCTATTGGCCAATGCTATATTAAATTCAAAAATTGGGGTTTTCTTGGACGAACTCGAAATCCAACCCAACGACTGTCGTCCCTAGCCTTTTACCCCCATTCCGAACACAATGGGATATGTTTCGCAGGCCCATTCGACTGTTTCAGTCAGTTTCCATTCAAATCAAAATATAAAACATTCAATATTTAATTTGAACGTACATTTCAATTTGCTAGGGCCACAAACTGATTCGAAAAATTCCAGAAAAATAAATCCAGCTATGTTTTGATGATTCGGTCCCAACAAAACTAGTTTCGTCGAATTCTGAGACCGTTTGCAAAAAGGCCCATTTTTGGTCGATCCAATTTAACTGTAATTGACCAAAACACATTTTCTTTTGCCACGCTCACATACTAGCTTCAAAAATTATGAAATTTGAAACCTAGCTATAACTTCACATCCCGGATCCAACAAAAGTGGTTTCGTCGAATTCCGAGGTCGTATGCAAAATGGCCAATTTCACGGGCTATATAAATTCCATAGCGACCCTTCTGAAAATTCATTCGGCCATAACTTTTGCTTTCCGCTATGAAAATTCGATTTTTCAGATTCGTTAGAAAGGTACTCACTAACAGATTTAAATATTTTTGTTTTCACTAAAATCCGGATTGTTCTGCACCCGGTACAGTCCGACAAAGTTTGAATTCAATTTTTGAAACTGCAGCGTCTTTTCAAGCCTTGTTTATAATTATAATTAATTATATTCGTTTTCAATTGTCGATTCAACTCACTTTTCATTGCCATTATTTAAAATATTTATTATCCATTATTTTAGCCAATTTAAAAATTTTAAATTGGTTCAGATTTTCTGGGTCGTTACAATCTCCCCCACTTAAAACTTTTCGTCCCCGAAAAGGAACAAAGTCGAAAGTGGTTTGATAAATCTACAATCACACAACACAACCAACAATCAAATCGTTTTCAACCTTTCAAAGATATACTAATCACCTCCTATACTCTTTTAAACTCATTCAGACTATAGAATAAATAGTGCACATCCATGAAAAAAAATAACAATAGAGTAGAGAATTAAATGGTAATGCAAAGTAGGGTAAATGTACCTTGCACCGGAGTCAATCAGAGATATCAACTCGGCATCTAGGATAAGCCTTCTGAATGCTCTCCTCAGTTTCCCAAGTACAATCTCGTGGATCTCCACTCCACTGCACTTTGACTAAGTGAACCTTCTTGTTCCTCAGTTCTTTGGTTTCTTTGCCGATAATCTTTAGCGGCTCACGTCTCACGACTAATTCTGGAGTAATTTCAATGTCATGTTGAGCTGCTTCTTCCACGATCAAGTCTGGATCATGAACGTGCTTTCGAAGTTGGGATATGTGAAATACATCATGAACTCCAGGCAACCAGTCAGGCAGTTTGACCCTATAAGCGAGAGTTCCGATCCGTTCCAGAATAGGAAACGGACCAATAAATTTGGGCGCTAACTTTCCAGTTTTACCGAACCGGATAACTCCTCTCATCGGCGATACTTTCAAATATACATAGTCGCCAACTTCAAAGGATATATCTCTTCTTCTTCTATCGGCATAGCTCTTTTGTCGGCTTTGAGCGGCGAGTAATCGCTTTTTGATAAAATCGACTTTGTCGGCAGCTTCTCGAATCATATCAGGACCCAACACAAGTCTGTTTCCTGGTTCGACCCAACAAGCAAGGGATCGACACGGTCTACCATACAATGCTTCGAATGGCGACATTGTCAGACTTGCTTGGTAGCTGTTGTTATATGAGAATTCAGCCAAATGCAGATTGTCTTCCCAGGATCCACCGAAATCTATAACACAAGCCCGCAATAGATCTTCCAAAATACGATTCACCCTCTCAGTCTGACCGTCTGTCTGAGGATGATAAGCGGTGCTTAGGTTTAACTTCGTTCCCAGCTTGACTTGAAATGCTTCCCAGAATTTGCTAGTGAATATTGTATCTCTATCACTGACTATACTGAGCGGCACTCCATGTAGTCTAACTATTTCCCTGAAGTATATCTGCGCCAGACTCTGAGCAGTTCTATTTGATCTGACAGGTATGAAATGGGAGGTCTTCGTGAAGCGATCTACGATCACCCAAATACTGTCATTTGCTTTTCTGGTTCTGGGCAGACCATCGATGAAATCCATAGAAATATGTTCCAACTTCCAACCAGGAACTTCTAGTGGTTGTAACAATCCAGCCAATTCCTGTTGGTCGCTCTTGACTAGTTGGCAAGTAGGGCATCGGCTAACATATAAAGAAATGTCCCTCTTCATCGACTTCCACCAGAAAGTGCGTTTGATGTCATTATACATTTTGCTTACTCCCGGATGGATACTAAGTTTCAACTTGTGGCATTCGTCCAGTACTTCCTTCCGAAGCTCAGGAATGTTAGGAACGCTTATTCGACCTTTGAGCCTTAAAATCCCCTCATTATCAACTTGAAAACTTGAGGGTTCGCCTTGTTGAATAATCCCTCTGATCTTCTGAATGAAGTGGTCATCTTCCTGAAGAGCAGATATTTTATCTAGCAATGAAGTCGTGATAATAAAACTGGCGATCATTTCATTCTTTCGGCTTAATGCATCGGCCACGACATTGGCTTTCCCTGGAGTGTATAAAATTTCAAAGTCACAAGCTGCAAGAAACTCTAGCCAACGTTGCTGCCTCAGATTCAGGTCTTTCTGAGTGAACAGATACTTTAACGACTGGTAGTCTGTAAACAGTTCAAATCTCTCACCCAGAAGATAGTGTCTCCAGATTTTCAAGGCGAATACTATAGCCAATAACTCAATATCATGAGTTACGTAGTTCTTCTCGTGTGGCTTCAGTTGACGGCTAGCATAAGCAATCACTTGGCCTCTTTGCATTAACACTGCGCCGAGGCCTTCTCTAGAAGCATCAGTCCAGACTTTTAGATCTTGGATGCCATCGATGATGGTTAACACTCGAGCTGTCGTTAATCTTAACTTTAGCTCTTCGAAAGCCTCCTCACTCTCTGGAGTCCATTTGAACTTAGAGTGCTTCTTCGTAAGCTTTGTTAAATGACCAGATATCTTCGAAAAGTTTTTAACGAACTTCCGGTAATAGCTAGCCAATCCGAGAAAACTGCGGACTTCAGTGGGAGTACTGGGCTGTTTCCAGTTCTGAATAGCTGTGATTTTACTTGGATCCACAGCGATTCCTTCTTTTGATACGACGTAGCCCAGAAATTTTACTTCGTCTTGCCAGAAGATACATTTGGAAAACTTGGCTTTTAATACATTCAGTCTCAGAATTTCCAACACTTGTTCCAAATGTTTTTCATGTTCGGCCTTTGATTTAGAGAAGATTAGAATATCGTCAATGAAAACCAGAACAAATTTATTCAATACTCCCTTGAATACTCTGTTCATTAGATCAACGAAGTAAGCAGGAGCGTTACATAATCCGAACGGCATTACTAACCACTCGTAGAATAAGTCGGGACCTCTGAATGCTGTCATTGGAACACACTCCTCGGCGATTCGAAGTTGATGGAAGCCTGTAGCTAGGTCCATCCTTGAGAATACTTGTGCGCCATTTAATCGATCCAACAAATCATCAATCCGGGGCAATGGATATTTGTTCTTTATTGTCTTTTTGTTCAGATCAGGATAATCCACACATAGACGTAGAGTACCGTCAGATTTTGGGACAAACACCACTACTGCACCCCAATCAGAGAAACTAGGCCTGATCAGACCTTTCCACACTAGCTGTCGTGTTTGATTGTCTAATTCCTCCTTCTCTTTCAAGGACATCCTTCGAATAGCGTGAACTACGGGCCTTGCATTGGGAATCAAAGCGATCTTGAAATCTATTTCTCTCTGCGGAGGTAAGCGAACAACTTCCTCGAACACATCCGCATAGTTTTTGATGACAGGAATGTCTCTGATGAGGTCTGGAATATTCTCTGTGACTTCTGGGATATTTTCCATTAGGGCTGGAGAAACATTCAAAGACGCCCAGAAGTCTTTTCTATTTGAAGTCGGGCCTTCGCATGGTATGGTTATATAATTCCCTGATTGGGCCTTTGCTTTTACCACTCTCTCGGCGCATCTAACCTCCGCTTCATATTTGGTTAGCCAATCCAATCCCAGAATAAGATCGAATTCATTAAAATTCATGACGATAGAGATAATAGGGAATTTATAGCAAGAAAAGGAGACAGGTACTGCACAAATCCAACTGAGATCGATGGAACCCCCAACCGGATTTTGGACAGTCATTGGTTCTTTGAGCTTCCTCAATTTCAAATCTAACTTCTTGGCCGCATTCTTTGAAATAAAGCTTCGCGACGCGCTGGTGTCAAACAGCACCTTAGCTGGAATATTTTTGACATTAAGCGTGCCCTCTAACACATCAGACCTTCCCTGACTATCTGTAGGTGCTGAGGTTTCTGCCACTTCATTTACCTGAGCCTCATTGGTCTTTTTCGACAGCCAGCAGTCTTGCTTTACGTGACCAACTTGATGACAAAGATTACACTTTCTATTTTCTTTAACCTTGTTCTTTGATTTAGGTCCTTTCTTTGTTTCTTTAGAGATCGGCAACTTATCGAGAGATGTCCTGGCTTATTGCAGTTAGAGCATACAGTTGTCGTTACTGGTTTCTTTTTAGATTCACCCCTTTTTCTCTTAGCACTGGGCTTCTTACTGATCTCATACGTCGTACTAGCTTCAGGGATATCAGTTTCTGACTCTGCTTTGTCACTAGAACTGACCTCTTCTTCGTCGCATAACATTCCTTTCTTATGAAGATCCTCATACTGATAAGCCATATAAATCATTTCAGAAAAGGGGAGCTTCACGTTCCTCATTACACTGTTTTGGTATTTTCTTTGAAGCCCGTGAATAAATCTTAGATTTTTCCTCTTCGGATTTTCAATTAGATGAGGGGCAAAGTGAGAAAGTTCATTGAATTTCTTATGATATTCAGGAATGGTCATATCTCCTTGTATCAGATAAGAAAATTCATCACATAGTCGCTCAATTGCTTCTGGAGGAGTAAATCTTTCCAGGAAAATCACTTTGAATCTATCCCAGGTGATATCACCTTCTGGATTATCCTTGACAACAGAATCCCACCAGAACAAAGCTTCATCTTTGAGTGCCCAGGAGGCCAGTAATCTTTTCTGGTCATCCCTCAACTTCAAACCATCAAAGATCTTTTCAGCCGAACGAATCCAAGCCTGTGTCTTCATAATAGATTCTTCACCGGAGAACGGTATTCCACCCATATTTCGATATTTGATTAATAGGGCCTCAATATCCGGTTCTGCATTCCTTCTGTTTCTGACACTCATTTTCTAGTACTTCTGCAAACAGCAGATTAAGTGTCAGGTCACAGAAAAGGTATTTTAAAATATAGAAACACATACTTCAAATGTAAATGTGTTTATCAAGGTGTAATTTCATTCTGCTTTACTCATACTAGGATATTACTGATCCTATCTGTATTGAGTTTCCCGTCCTAGAACACTACTGGTTCTATTTATGACGAGTTCGTTCAAATGTTATATTCCAGAACTAAGCTTAACTAAAGCTCTGATACCACGTTGTGACGACCCGAAATCCCGTTCTCACGGAGACAAGGGTTATCTTTGGAATATAACACAGAAACAGATAATAGCAGAACATAATCAAATAAATACACCAGATAATGAACAATTAGAATATACTGGATAAAAGTAATCATCAGAGTTACACAGTATACAGGATATTACTTAGTACAAATACAGTTCAGCTATACATAAATGTCTACAGCGGAAAACAAACAAAATATGTACAATAGGAGCTGAACAACATAAAAAGAGATAAATGATAGAATCCAACTTCAGCTCCAGCTATCCCGAAAGAACCAGCTAAACCTGAATACAAGGCTGCTCGAATAGAAAACCCGAGTTTGAAAGTGAAACAAACTACGAGTCAGTCATGGGACTGGTATGAGAAATCTATTCAACACATATATAGTTTGGCTAATCACAGGACCACGCCACTTTCGTGGAATGGGTTTGCTCCATTGGATTACCAGTGCTTTAAAACAAATCTTTCTTTTAAACAACGCAATGTATTTTATAAAAATGCAGCCATTATAAGACTCAGTTCCCATCACACAATGCAACGCAAACCGGAGGATAGAGTTTTACCTTATAACGGCCAAAATATGCTTGATACGAATAAAACAAAGGCAATTGATATTATTGCTAGTGTTTATATGCTTTGAAAACAATTTCAAATCATAACTATCAATCGTAGACGGCATGGGTACCATATATCATGTCGCCATATATATATACAATCAAAACCGCACGATGTCGTATTTGGAAATTGGATTTCCGTCATGAACCAAGGCAAAAGATAGTCCTTACCGAATTCGTGACTCTCTAGCCCGAGCCACAGGAACAGCCACAACTGCCCCTTGGAGCGACAGGGCACCGATGTGGATTATTATGCCTGAACAATACGTTTCCCTCCCTTTGGGGCGTAAACGAGCCAACGAATGACTCCATCGGACCCGGATCGTCCGATCAAACCGAGGCGCCTCGCAACAGCAACAACCACATAGGTGAAAAGTATATAAATGTCAGGGCTGGTAGGTCACTGACACCACCCTGGCTAGAAAGAAACGCATGCCCTCCCTGATGTCCTTCTCCCGTTTCTGGTTCATACCGGGGTGTGAGGCTCGCGATTCTACTTTATACACAAAGCTACGCCACACAGGCGGTGCTTTGATCATCACCACAAGACTTTGCTTTTCAACAGAAGCCCTGATCATTTGCCACTTAGGTATGCCACACTAGCAATTCATGCCATGCGACTGATGTCCATCGATATACAACCTCTGAGCTCGTGCGTCACAGAGAAGGGCGTTAAGCAAAAGAATAAATTCTCCGCCGCCAAACAGATGTATATTTAATAGAAATCAATCAACACAGAATAAAATCCAATGTCAGACACACAGTCCATTTACAAGTCCGTTCTGGGTCTGAACGAAACCGGAGGCACTAAATACCTCGCAAACCCTTCGATCACCACGTACGTCTGGACGATCACCACTCATTATCCATATTTCGGGATGCCTCCCAATCAGGACCTCGGTTACCATCCAAACGAGGTGAAGATCTCCGGTCTTCGACCACCGTCTTCATCTTCGACTTCCAATCGTCGGTCAATTATTTGAAATGAGAATTAACTCGGCCTTCTCAAATAATTCACGTACATTTAGAATTTCAAATCAATTTACTTTAATGGTTAAATCATTCGACAACAGCAATTTTGTTCTTTAATGTAATTTTCACACCAAACACATTCAACAATCAAATACTACATAAATCGAGCAAATTCAGTTTATTTCTATTCCATATCGTTTAGGATATTTTATAACGATTTATCGCTATTTTTATTTATTTTAAACTAGCCAATTTATTCAAAACGACGCTTCGGGCCATAACGCGGCCGTGGCGCTGTTTTTCTTCAGATTGGGTTTACACATATCTGAAAATCTAACCGTTGGATTCTCATAAAATTTACATCATTAGAAAGGTCTTTTCAAAACGAATCCAACGGTTCCAGTTTCGGGAAAATCCGACGGTCGGATCTCCCGGTACAATCGTTTGAATTTTCGATTTCAAAATACGAACTTCAGCGTCGTTATTCGATTAAATATAATTATATATATATATATAAATATAATCGTTCCTGGCGCTGTTTTTCTTCATATTTGATTTAAACATTCCAGACAATCCAACCGTTGAATTTTTACAAGGTTGGTGCCGTTGGGAAGATATTTCCAAGGCGAACCCGACGGTTGAGGTTTCAGGAAAATCCAATGGTCGGATTTCCCGCACTAGTTGTTTGAAATCACGGTTTCAAAATACGAACTGCACGGCCTTGTTTCGTTTTAATTTTATTTATATTTATATATTTATATAAATATAGTTCATTCAATGATTTCAATATCGTTTTCACTTCAAATATTTCACTAACGCCTTAAAATTTTGGAAAATTTCGCCATAACCTCCCCTGCACCGGGAGCATCGGGAAATCTCAAATAGCTTCCCCGGTCCTTCTAATCTCAAAAAGAAAAAGCCAAGCGGCTAGCCAACAGGCTCATAAAATCATCACCCAAACAAAACAGTAAATGTGTACCTATTGGTCGGGCACAAAATTTTATTCCTCTTCTCTAGCCCCTTTGCTATAACCTGTTCAATGAATATGCATGTACATATATATAGTTCTTATCACTTATCATTTTCTATTCAACTCCATATTTGATTCCATTTGGTTTAAAAACACCATTCATTCTAATGTTACATACATAGGTACAAATCATATCATTAGCTAATTAATGAATATTTCAACTCATATATATTTATTTGAACAAGTGGCTATTTTTAACACTTCACATTTCAACGATTCATGTATATAATAAAAATGTGATTTTTATTGTAAAACAACTCATTTCAAAACACTATTATTTTATATATTTCATATTGGTGATAAAAATAGGATTTTTCTTATAAAACAATTTCTTTCAAAACGAGATTATTTTACACAGTTCATATAGTCGACAAAAGGTGATTTTTATTATCAAACAATTTATTTCAAAATATGAATACCATTCAACACATGAATTTCAAATCAACGAATGAATATCGATTCAACACATGAAGGTTTTCTATAGTTTCTATATATAGATAAAAATGTGATTTTTATATTTAAAACGCAAATACCATTCAACACATGAATTTCTAATCAACGAATGAATATCGATTCAACACATGAAGGTTTTCTATAGTTTCTATATATAGATAAAAAATGTGATTTTTATATTTAAAACGCGAATACCATTCAACACATGAATTTCTAATCAACGAATGAATATCGATTCAACACATGAAGGTTTTCTATTCAATGAATAAATATAGTTTTAGCAAATGAAAATAATTCAAACACATGAATATTATTCAAAATTTCGGCAGCATAACGGCAGGGTAGTTAAAACCGGGACCGTCCCTAGTACGGCTCCTCGCTCTACCTTAAAACCTCGCGGTTGTTGACAATGGGGATCATGCATCTAGTTCGCACGCAGGTGGCATGTATATATTTATTTCCTTTCCACAAACTAATCCTATGTGGTTTCAACCAAATATTTCTCAACCACAAACGGGTATTTTTCAACCTCAATCAATCAATATCAACCACAAACAATCCCAAACAATCATTCGCTATCAATCAATTTTCACACCAATCACAATCAATAAATATCGTCCATGGTTTGTGGACGAGGGGCGTATATATATATATATTTTTATATAGCAATTCACTTTTATTTCAACACACATATAATTTTTACAACGCATATATATAACTTATACATCGAACGTACAACTTATACAACGCTTGTACAAGAGGTGTACAACGCTAATATAACTCATACATCGACTATATAATTTATACATCGTCGTTTTCCATATTGTTTATAAATTAGAAATCTCACCTTGGGTTCCACTCCACCAAAAATAGCAGAAGGCTCAGAAAAATATGCGGTCTCTTCTAAAATGTAGAAGGTGTCCTCACGGTCCCGGCGTCTCTTGTTTCACTGAATTTCATCAACATATGAAAAAGATATGATTTTTTCAAAGTTTGCAACACTTTTAAGATGTTAAAATCACGAAGGTTTAATTCAGCCGTATACCTTCTTGAATAGCTCAAAACTAGGTTTTGAAATCTCGTTCAAACCGCGAAGTGTTGCCACGATCAGATCATCCAGCGTCGAAGAGCTCCGAGAGAGCTTCCCTGCGCCACCAGCCTCGTCCAGTTCGATGGCGGTTCCGGCCCACGGCGGCGACTCAAAGTCGGCCACTTCAGAGGCACGATTCTCGATGCTGGTGGGGCTTAGGGTGTCGAGGCCTGGTCGGATGTGAAGAGGGGAGGGAGGCGAGTCGGATCCGGGTGGTGGCGGTCGCTGGCGTGGGCTGTGGCGGCGGCGGGGGAGGAGAGAAGGTGGAGTATCGGGGTTCGTCGATCGCTGAGAGGGAACGAGGGGTTTTTTCTTTTTTTCTTTTTTTATATTTTTAAATTAATGAAATAAAAAATCCTATTGGCCGATGCTATATTAAATTTAAAAATTGGGGTTTTCTTGGACGAACTCGAAATCCAACCCAACGACTGTCGTCCCTAGCGTTTTACCCCCATTCCGAACACAATGGGATATGTTTCACAGGCCCATTCGACTGTTTCAGTCAGTTTCCATTCAAATCAAAATATAAAACATTCAATATTTAATTTGAATGTACATTTCAATTTGCCAGGGCCACAAACTGATTCGAAAAATTCCAGAAAAATAAATTCAGCTATGTTTTGACGATACGGTCCCAACAAAACTAGTTTCGTCGAATTCTGAGACCGTTTGCAAAAAGGCCCATTTTTGGTCGATCCAATTTAACTGTAATTGACCAAAACACATTTTCTTTTGCCACGCTCACATACTAGCTTCAAAAATTATGAAATTTGAAACCTAGCTATAACTTCACATCCTGGATCCAACAAAAGTGGTTTCGTCGAATTCCGAGGTCGTATGCAAAATGGCCAATTTCACGGGCTATATAAATTCCATAGCGACCCTTCTGAAAATTCATTCGGCCATAACTTTTGCTTTCCGCTATGAAAATTCGATTTTTCAGATTCGTTAGAAAGGTATTCACTAACAGATTTAAATATTTTTGTTCTCACTAAAATCCGGATTGTTCTGCACCCGGTACAGTCCGACAAAGTTTGAATTCAAACTTTGAAACTGCAGCGTCTTTTCAAGCCTTGTTTATAATTATAATTAATTATATTCGTTTTCAATTGTCGATTCAACTCACTTTTCATTGCCATTATTTAAAATATTTATTATCCATTATTTTAGCCAATTTAAAAATTTTAAATTGGTTCAGATTTTCTGGGTCGTTACAGAATCGCCATATATAAGCACCATAATTAATTAGAGATTTTGGAGCATTAAAGAAAATGGATCATACCATTTTTGGAAAATAAAACTATAAATCAAGGAAAATAGTTCTCGATTCTACCCTACCTTCAACTCCAGAGAAGGAGTAGTTAGAAGTATTTTATCTTTCGCTGGATAGTCTCAAATAATAAGATGATCAGGCGCTAATAGAGAAACTGTTCCAATGTCACTCATGTGCAAAGCAACCAATATATATACTACTAATATATAGATTTGAAAACCAAAATATATACAAATATGTACACTCTCGTATATGTTAACTCTCAAACTCAATACTGCTCAGGGTAAACAATGCAACCTAAGCTCTGATACTAAGTGTGACAACCCACCATAAACCATTAATGTTCAGAACTAAAAATCTATTTTGTGCAGGCACCCAATCGATGTAATCTATTGTCAAGGGAAAGAAATAGTAGAAAAGAAGAGAAAGAAGAACGAAAAGTATGGAATAGAAGAGAAGGAAGAAAATAGAACATAAACACAACCACAGAACTTATCGTATATCTCACAACGCGTCAGATAACATATAAAAATCAAATCACAGGTATAAAGCAGGCGAGACAGTGATAACTATATAAACTAGATAATCGTAGTATACAGACTCATACAGTTATAGATAACAATAATAAAGTTTATACTAGATATGAATAAACTCAACTTATACAGTGTCTCTAATAAAACATACAACATTGTCAAGGATTCACAATGCTACATAACGAAAATAAACAAATATAATACAAGTATAATTATATAAATCGTAGCCTCCTGCACTACCCTGGCTCTGACTCTGACTTGTCTATATGTCCCCTCTCTCACAGATGTATTAAAGTTGTAAGTACTAATAACCCCTTTGCACATGTTCTCACAACAAAGTTTAACCTAGAAATCACCCTGTTGGTTCCCATCTGGATCCTTGGTGGTAACCACCCATTTAGATTTTTCTTTGCGTCTTAAGTAAAAATTTCGTATTAGATTTTGTCTTCAAAAGACGTTACTCCATCGATGGCCTACTGCAACGAAATTACAAGGTGTTGCTAGCTAAAATGTCATGATTTCTATAAAATTTCGGTCCTACTGCAAAATAGTATTTTTTGTATTACCTCAGCCATAAAATGTGTTGCTCTAGCTAAATAAGTGTAACATGATGCAAAATTTTGATACAGTGTTGTTATAATATACCTTTCCATATCCTACATGGCGATCCACGTCAATCTACCAAGGCAAATCATATGTTGAAGTTTTATAATCATACGTTGGAAAACGTGACACCTCATCAATCCAAATAATAACATCCTTACGCTATGTCATAGATGGCATACTGCAACACTAGAGAAGTGATTCTGGAAGTGCCAAAAAATCTGTTATAGGCCAAACATGATCTGTGGCAACACTTTCTCGGTGTTGCATTTGGCCGTGTTGCCTTAGAGTCAAAGGCAACATCTTTATGACCCTAAGGCGACATTTTCATGGTGTTACCACAAATACTAATTTCACTTAAAAGTGGGCCCCATATTATCCATAGTAAAAGTTTTACCATCCAATGACAATACTTTTACATTCGAAAAATATTGCTATAGATATTTCATCTCTAGCAGGATTAAGTATTTATTTAATAGAATACTAATGCACATAATTTGAATTCAAGCAGTTTTATTAAATAAAATATTTTATTTCAACAACTAAAATAGTACAAATTTCTAACTCCAATTATTTACTACTCAATGATTTACTACAACATTGATTATTCACATATACATATATTCCTCACTACATATGCAGATCCAATTTATACAGACACCAACACTAACAAATATACGTCGCACCGAAGGCGAGCGGAGAAGCAGGTGCGGGCGCAACGTCGGTGGGGAGCCAAGGCCCCAATCCTTCTTTGAAACGACGTTGTTTTGTTTCAATCCATCAATACACCTGTCAATTATAGAATCACACATAGTAAAAGATGGAGGTGAATACATATATATATATATATATATATATATCAGTCCAATACTAAATGTGCTGGTAAGATAAATATAAGTGAGTAAAGATGCAATATGAAAAATAAACAGTAAGAAAATTATGATGTGCACTAACCATGACGTCAAAGAGTTGGAAAAAACAATCACATCTTCACCAATCCGCATTGTACTAGTCTTGAAACGATTTCCATATACATGCAAACTTTTTGGTTAATACTTATGAAATAAAGTCCTGCATTAAAATTGTAATTTATTATAGAGTTGCATAATGTACAATCCCCAACTGAGGTGCAATCTTTATTAGAAAATCCAAAACTCATGCATTGCCTTAGAGATTCTGGATACATTCCACCTCCATTATCTGATAATCAAGATAGTAAAAATATTTTAAACTTGTGTCAGTTTATGAATAATTATTGGTAGCATTAAAAACAAAATGTACCTTGGATGAGTAAAACAGGATTCATATTTCTTGGATCAGTTAACTTATCAAGATAAACAAAGCTTGCTCCATTTTTTACATACGCCAATGGATAAACATAACTAATGTGGTCAGTATCACTCCAACAATACATAGTGTAATTAAGTTAGTGTTAGGCGTTTTCCGCGGTTAACCGGCCGAACCAATCTAACCGACCTCAACCGAACTGTATTGACCAAACTTTGCGGTTAACCGACCGTCGTTAACCGATTAAAATCGATTCGGTTAATGATTGACCATAGTTATAGGTCCAGTTAACCGTTAATTGTAAAACAAGCATATGCGGTAGGTTTTAAAAGTCGTAACCCGATACCCGACTAATATTTCCCTTAAACCTAAAACTAAAAACATCGGCTCCTTCAGTTTCTTATTCTCAGCCGCTATTCAAAATTTTCATTCACCAAAAATCCTCTCCGATATTAAATCTTCGCTGCCGACGCCCTTGTTTCAATTGATTAAGGAGGAGGAGAGTGTTGGAGATCTTATCGAGGATTTGTCTTTGAAAGGTATTTACACTATAACTTCCACTTTATTTTCTTTATTTCCAATTTGTGCATACCGTGAAACTAATAACATGATTGCTTGCTGTTTTGGATCAATAGTGCTTATGTGTACAAACCCTGATATTCTTGAATGTAACCACCCGAACTTCCCCATAAAGGAAAGCCCGGATTGCTTTGAGGACAAAACAAATCAGAACAAAAACAGAAGAACATTTCATTGCTTATTACAACAATTTCATCAGAATATAAGAATATACAGAGTATGAATAAATATTGCACATTTATTAAATATCAGAGATTTACAATACATTACATAGCTGCAGAAAAATAATACAAAACACGACTGAAAAGAATATACGGATACAGAGCTTTCCGAATATCATTCCAGCTGTAGACCAGGATCCTGTGAATATAAATCTGCAAAACCAAAACTACCAGCTGCCCGTGTAGAAAATAGGGGCACCCAGAGTTTAGGTCCAAACAATAAACTCCAGGTCAGTCATATGATTGGAGTGAGAACTAAAACAGTTATTTAACTTAACTTGATAATTAGATATATCAAGGGAACACACCATATAACATGGAACTGGTTTCTTCCTAAGAATACCATTGCATATAACAAAAACTTCGCAATGCTTTTTGGAAAAATGAAGCTATTATAAGACCCAGGTCCCATCACATAATGCAACGCAAGTCGGAGGATAGGGTTTTCCCTTATAATAGCCAAACATGCTTGGTACGTTAAAACAAATCATTTGATACTATTATAAGTGCATAGTGTATAAAACAACTTCAAATATAAATGTATCAATCCTAGACGGCATGGGTACCATATATCATGTCGCCAATACTAGGCTCTACAATCAAAACCGCAAATGTCACATATTGGAAGTTGGATTTCCATCTATGAACCAAGGCAAGGGATCGTCCTTACCGAATTCGAGACGCTCTAGCACGCCCCTCTGGATACAGCCGCAACTACACCTTGGATCGTCAAGGTCGGTCCACTTGATGTGGATTAAAATGCCTGAACACTACGTTTCCCTGCCTTATGGGGCGTCAATGAGCCAAATGACTCCATCGGTCCCAGATCGACCGATATAACCGAGGCGCCTCGCTATCCATCATCCACATAAGTAAATTGTCTGGGCATGTAAAACGCTGACACCACTCTTAGCTAGAAGGAAACGCATGCCCTCCCTGAGGTCCTTTCCCGTTTCTGGTTCACACCGGGGTGTGAGGCTCGCGAATTAACGCTACACAAAGCTACGTTGTATTAAAGACGTGCTTTGATCATCAACCACAAAACTCTGCTTTTCAACAGAAGCCCTGATCATTTGCATCTCAGCATGCCACACAGGCAATTCACGCTATGCAACCGATGTATGTCAATCACACAGAATGAAATCCGATGTCCGGCACACATCCATTTACAAGTCCGTTCTGGGTCTGAACGAAACCCGAGGAACCTTATTCCTCGCATATCCATCGATCTCCAAGTACGTCTGGACGATCACCAACTGATTCCCTCCTCTTGGGTGTACAGCCCAATCAAGATCATCAGTAATTATCCAAACGTGAAGACCTCTGGTCTTCAACCACCGTCTTCATCGTCTATTCAGTTATTCAGAATGGGATAAACCCGGCCTTTCCAAATAACTCGCGTATATAATAAACCAATGCTACACAAACACAACATACGCCTCATTCCAATCCAGAATATTCTTTTATTCAAATATTCTTATATTTTGGGAAAGGTTCCCATTAATTTTATCGAAGATAAATTCTAAAATTTATTCTTTAATCTTCTTTTGGTTTATCAATTCAAACCAAATTATGGTTTATCCAAAATAGTCGGGATTAGCGAATCTTACCGAAGTAATCATTTATTAAATTTCCCAATCCCACCCTATTCATCCCATGAAGTAAAACTGGTAATACTACATATCTAACACCATGGTGTTATCGGTAAATTCAATTACCATTTTACGTTCAAATCTAATTAAAGATTTAACTATCGCTTGGAGCAAAACTGGTGATACTCCATTCTCGATCATTTCTTGAATTTGATAATTTTAGTTATCAGATTCACCTTTCAATCTTTTTAAAGATTCATTAAAACTCTAATTCAGTTTTAATTTCCAAAAATCATTACTTAATGATTATTCAAATCCAGGAAATAAATCATGTCTTTAACTGGGTTAAAAAATAATGTCATTTAAAACACAGCTCATGATAAACCCAAAATCAATTCCAATTCAATTCCAATTAAATATTATTTAATTGGTATACTGCGTTAAATCTACATAAACCGATTTAATCTTTTTCTCAATTGGGTTTAAGAACAGTGTTAATGAAGAGACCATTCACGACAAACCCAAATCCCATTTGATATTAAATATAAGGCTCTGAGTAGAAAATATATCAGCTTATATTCAATATCAAATTCTACGACCAACAAATATCGTATTGGAAATAACGATATAAATATATCTTTCAAATTTCCATAACAATATCTGTATAATCACGAAATCCAACATCGAAATATTCCGAAGACAATTTCGATTCAAATCCATTTCCAATTTATATATTGGAAATTATGGTTATTTTTAGAACCATTTCAAATCCAATTTATATATTTTAAAAATAAATGGATTATAATTCTAGTACAAAACTAGTTCATTTCGATAAAAATCTATTTTTATCTTTTCAAATATGGAATTTTTCATCCCTATTCTCTCCAAATCATTTCTTATGATTTTACACTTATTAATGATATTTTTAATAATTTTATCAAGGCCCGTACAGTCGATTTCCATAAACGGCCATCGAACTGCACTTACAACGACCTTTTTCAAATTTGATTTGGACATAATTCCGAATCCAACCGTTAGATTTCTGATTTCTTGTATTCTTTAGAAAGCCCTTTTCGATACGAACCCAACGGTTCCAGTTTTAGGAGAATCCGACGGTCGGATCTCCCGTAATGTTCGTTCGAAGTCAATGGTCGAAATTCGCGAACTGCCGCAGCGCGGCGCGTTCTATTCAGGCTATTATATATATATATATATTATATATTATATATATTTCATCGATTTCCATTTAAAACGAATTTTATAAATCGTTTTAAATTCATTTTCAAACAATTTAAACTTCATATTCAATTTCTAATCAAAATTGAATATTCCATATCATCGATATATAAATGATGATATTTTCAAAACATTAGATTTTGAAATCAATTCCTTTTCGATATTCATTATAAAAATGAATAAAATCGATATAAATATCGTTCACGTCGAAATGGCGTTAATATAATCAACATGGCTATATATATTTAAATATATTTGTGTCCATCCCAAATCGGACATCAAATCAGATTTTGATTCTTTACTGGATATCATTTTAAAATATTCATTCTTTCTGAACTGGAACCAGACACAGTCAATTACCATATAATGTGGATTATATGGATTTCATACACACATGTATACAACAACAACGATAAACAATCAACCATCATCCATAGTGCATTCTACACTGCACGAGAATTAAATATAAATATTCAATGCTTACACAGCCTGTCAACCAATCGATTGACATACAACTAAACAATTAGGATTAGTGTACGTCAAATATCATCTCAACACCCGTGCGGGGTTTCAATCAACAAAACACTGAATATTATTTATGCAGTTGGGCGATGTGTAAAATTTATCGTCCCAATCAATATCAGTCAAATCGATGTACATAAACAAATCGTCTGATTTGTAAATGAATATTTATTTTATTCACATACACGTTAAAAATTATATTTTTAACGATAAAATATTTATTCGGTTCATTTACAAAATAAAAACGATATTTTTATTGTTCTAATATATTTTAGAAAATTTCAGCGGCATAACAGCACGATACTAGAACCAGGATAAGTTCCAGCCTTATCCTCAGTCCAATAATGGCCTGCGCCATACACATACCAATCTAATCAATTCCATTTCACCCAAACAACCAAATTCAACCAAATAATCTAATCAACCACATAACCAAACAAACACACAAGTCGTCTATGGTCTGTGGACGACGGAGTACAGTTCATATATGTAGTTATAAAATAAATAACTGTATAGAAAAATTATAATGAGGAGTTCTCACCTTTGGGATCGACTCCTCTAGTCCTTATCTCTGAACGGTTTGAATTCAGATTTGTTTTCTGACGGTATCATCGCAATCTGTATCACGCAGTTTATAATTAAAAATCACATTTTTATACTGTTACATCATACATAAAAATCATATTTTTATGTTGATGTTTATATTATAGAGATTATATTTTTATTCTAAACCTTTTCCGCAAAATCATATTTTTATATGCTTATTATATATATATATAAATTATATTTTTATATCGTTAAAAATCATATCTTTACATCGCTTTCATATACATAAAGATCATATTTTTACTTCGCTACACATATAAAAATTATATTTTTATATCTCTACATATATAAAAACCAGATTTTTAATGTCGCTACATGTACATAAAAATCATATTTTTAACACAACGTTTACATTATAAAAATCACATTTTTATATCGCTACTACATATATAAAAATCAGATTTTTAGCCAACTAATAATTATTATTTTTGTATGACTATTTTATAAATAACATATATAATCTAAAAATCATATTTTTATCTTTCTAAAAACATTTTCATGCCATACACTAGTTAAAAATCATATTTTTAATCTTGCCAAAAATATTTCCTTCCTACGATAAAAATCCTATTTTTAACTAACCAAAAATGATATTTTTACATAACTAAAAATCATAAATTTATGTAATTAAAAATCATAAATTTATATAAATAAAAATCATAACTTTACTTACTTCATACGTAAAAAACCATAGAAGCTTTAGAGCGGAGAAAACTCACATATTTTCTATCGCTCGGATTTGCTGTTCTGGTTCCAGAATTTGCAAACGAGCTCCAATCTTCACACCATCTTCCTTTTCTAGCTTAAGCGCGCCATTCCGGACAACTTTCTCCTAGTGTTCTTCCTTCCAAAAATGTGCCATTTCGCCGGAAATCGCGAAAAAAACAGTATTTTGACAGTGTTTGGACAACAAACTTTGGACGCGTTTTCCCGACAGCTCCGTTATCCAAATTAGGACTATCATATACCAAATTGAAGAGAAAATCGTGCTCTTCGAATTTTGTATTGTGGAGTTTTTGCCAGAAGTGCACCGTTTGAGAGTTATTGGCGAAATAGTGACAGGGGGTTTTATGCAAAAATGGGAATTTGGAGAAAAACCGGGATTTTGTTGAAACGGGGTCCACGACCGGAGGTGGGTGGTGCTATAGGCGGCGGGTTACTTGATTGGATATGGGGGTGGCGCAACAAGGTGGTGGTGGCGCTGGAGGTGCCCACGGTGGTTGTGGTTTGCAATTTGGGGCTTAGGGTTTGCAAATTTGAAGAGAGAAAGAGGAGGAGAGAGAGGAGAGGAGGAAGAGGAGGAGGAGAGGAGGAAGAAGGAGGCGCCGCGGTGCTAGGTAGGGGCGTGGTGGACCAGCAGCAGTGACGTTTTCTCTCTCTCACTCTCTTTTGTTCATGATTTTAACGAGAGGAAGAGGAAGAGAAAAGGGGGGTTGACTTTGTATAATTATTTAATTCCAAAAAGTTACTTTTTTATTCGAACTCCAAATCGAGCCCAGCGACTGTCGTCCCTAGCTAATTACCCTCATTCCGAACGCAATGGGATATGTTCCGTAAGCCAATTCGATTGTTTCATTCAGTTTTTCTTTAAATTAAAATATAAATCAATATATTGCATTTTAATGACATTTTAATTTACCGGGGCCACATACTGACTCCAAAAATTACAGAATTTTTTTCTAGCTTTGTATTGACGATACAGTCCTAACAAAACTAATTTCGTCAAATTTGGAGGTCGTTTGAAAAATGGCCATTTTCAAGTCGATTAAATTTGACTAAAATAGACAAAACACGTTTTCTTCTGCCACGCTCACACATTGATCCCAAAAATTATGAATTTTGGAATCTAGAAATAACTTGACATCCCGGATTCAACAAAAGTAGTTTCGTCGAAAACGGAGGTCGTTTGCAAAATTTTCATTTTTAAGGGCCCAAAATTCCATAGCGACTATTCTGATTGTTCAATTGGGCATAACTTTTTATTCCCGTTATGAAATTTTGATTTTTTGGATTCGTTGGAAAGATATTCTCAAATAGATTCAAATATTTTTGATTTCGCTAAAATCCGGTTTATTTTGAATCTTGTACATTCATTTAAAATTTGAAATTGAATTTTCAAACTACTGCGCCATTTTCAATTCCTTTTATAAATAAAAATAAATATTTATATTCTAACGACGATTCAAATAGATATATACGTTCTAATTCTATTAGAAATAAATTTCTCGTCATTATTATTTAAAATAATTCATTTTAAATATTCAAAATTCATTAAAGTTGCCAAAATAAAATTTTCAAATTGGCTCAGATTTTCCATGTTGTTACAATCTCCCCCACTTAAAACTTTTCATCCCTGAAAAGGAACGAAGCTGAAAGTTGTTTTACAAATCAACTCAACTTTCATTATTTTCATTATTGCTTAAGTTCTTCAACTTTTCAGTTTCTAAGAACTTTTCAAATTTTTCGAAAATTTGGCTAATACCCTAAATTTTCGAAAAATTTCGCCATAACTTCCCCTGCACGGGAGCACCGCGACAATCCATAAATCACTATACAGGCCTCTACAATCCAAAAAGAAAAAGAAACAGCCAATCGGCTCATAAAATCATCAAAAACCCCCCAAGAAATACAATAAATATGTACCTATTTGTCGGGCAAACAATTTTATTCCTCTTCTCTAGCCTCCTTGCTATGACCTGTTCACACATATATATGTACATGCATGCATTTTCAAACAATTTTCAATACAGTTCAATATTCGATACAATTTGGTTATATGTATTGTTCTTCCTCATAATGGTTTTATTAGATAACAAATAATCATACAACACAACCATTAATCAATTAGTGAATTAACGTTTCAAATTCATAATTTTGACATATATAAAGAAAATCATGTTTTTGATGCCAAGTCACAACAATATATTCTAACTATATTTTGGTTATCACACCACCCAATGGGAATATATAGATATCACAATTTCGAAACTCGAACACAAGTGTTGATGATGACATGCCATCATTAGAACCATCTCCGAGCGACTAGAATGTGATTCTATATCAATCCAGTATATTAAAACTTCGAATACACGTGGATCAGACGTATACGCAAAATCTTTATATACTTGATTGTCCAAACTCAATACAAGATAAATAATCAAATACATATAATTGAATTTTGTTTTCAAAACAAAATTTGTTTTCATTTTTAAAATATACTCTTCACACTCGTTCTAGGATACTACTGATCCTATCTCTAACGAGTCATTCTCATTGGATATTAATAATCCAATTTCTGATGAATTCTTTCGTTAGGTTCTAACGCGTCCTGTTCTCCGAGCTCTGTAAACCAAAGCTCTGATACCAAATGTGACCACCAGAACTTCCCCATAAAGGAAAGCCCGGACTGCTTTGAGGACAAAACGAATCAGAACACAAACAAAAGAACATTTCATTGCTTATTACAACAATTTCATCAGAATACAAGAATATACAGAGTATGAATAAATATTGCACATTTATTAAATATCAGAGATTTACAATACATTACATAGCTGCAGAAAAACAATACAAAACACAACTGGAAAGAATATACGGATACAGAGCTTTCCGAATATCATTCCAGCTGTAGACCAGGATCCTGTGAATATAAATCTGCAAAACCAAAACTACTAGTTGCCCGTGTAGAAAATAGGGGCACCCAGAGTTTAGGTCAAAACAATAAACTCCAGGTCAGTCATGTGACTGGAGTGAGAACTAAAACAGTTATTTAAAACTTTACTTGAAAATCAGATAAATCAAGGGACCACACCGTATAACACGGAACGGGTTTCTTCCCAAGAATACCATTGCATATAACAAAAACTTCGCAATGCTTTTTGGAAAAATGAAGCTATTATAAGACCCAGGTCCCATCACATAATGCAACGCAAGTCGGAGGATAGGGTTTTCCCTTATAATAGCCAAACATGCTTGGTACGTTAAAACAAGTCATTTGATACTATTATAAGTGCATAGTGTATAAAACAACTTCAAATATAAATGTATCAATCCTAGATGGCATGGGTACCATATATCATGTCACCAATAGTAGGCTCTACAATCAAAACCGCAAATGTCACGTATTGGAAGTTGGATTTCCATCTGTGAACCAAGGCAAGGGATCATCCTTACCGAATTCGAGACGCTCTAGCATGTCCCTCAGGATACAGCCGCAACTACACCTTGGATCGTCAGGGCCGGTCCACTCGATGTGGATTAAAATGCCTGAACACTGCGTTTCCCTGCCTTATGGGGCGTCAATGAGCCAAATGACTCCATCGGTCCCGGATCGACCGATATAGCCGAGGCGCCTCACTATCCATCATCCACATAAGTAAAATGTCAGGGCATGTAAAACGCTGACACCACTCCTAGCTAGAAGGAAACGCAAGCCCTTTCTGAGGTCCTCTCCTGTTTCTGGTTCACACCGGGGTGTGAGGCTCGCGAATTAACGCTACACAAAGCTACGCTGTATTAAAGCCGTGCTTTGATCATCAACCACAAGACTCTGCTTTTCAACAGAAGCCCTGATCATTTGCATCTCAGCATGTCACACAGGCAATTCACGCTATGCAACCGATGTATATCAATCACACAGAATGAAATACGATGTTAGGCACACATCCATTTACAAGTCTGTTCTGGGTCTGAACAAAACCGGAGGAACCTTATTACTCGCATATCCATCAATCTCCAGGTATGTCTGGACGATCACCAACTGATTCCTTCCTCTTGGGTGTATAGCCCAATCAAGATCATCAGTAATTATCCAAACGTGAAGACCTCAGGTCTTCAACCATCGTCTTCATCGTCGATTCAGTTATTCAGGATGGGATAAACCCGACCTTTCCGAATAACTCGCGTATATAATAAACCATTGCTACACAAACACAACATACGCCTCATTCCAATCCAGAATATTCTTTTATTCAAATATTCTTATATTTTGGGAAAGGTTCCCATTAATTTTATCTAAGATAAATTCTTTAAATTTATTCTTTAATCTTCTTTTGGATTATCAATTCAAACCAAATTATGGTTTATCCAAAATAGTCGGGATTAGCGAATCTTACCGAACTAATCATTTATTAAATTTCCCAACCCAAACCTATTCATCCCATGAAGTAAAACTGGTAATACTTCATATCTAACACCATGGTGTTATCGGTAAATTCAATTACCATTTTACATCAAAATCTAATTAAAGATTTAACTATCGCTTGGAGCAAAACTGGTGATACTCCATTCTCGATCATTTCTTGAATTTGATAATTTTAGTTATCAGATTCAGCATTCAATCTTTTTAAAGATTCATTAAAACTCTAATTCAGTTTTGAATTCCAAAAATCATTACTTAATGATTATTCAAATCCAGGAAATAAATCCTGTCTTTAACTGGGTTAAAAAATAATGTCATTTAAAACACAGCTCACGATAAACCCAAAATCAATTCCAATTCAATTCAAATTAAATATTATTTAATTGGTATACTGTATTAAATCTACATAAACAGATTTAATCTTTTTCTCAATTGGGTTTAAGAGTAGCGTTAATGAAGAGACCATTCATGACAACCCATTTGATATTAAATACAAGGCTCTGAATAGAAAATATATCGTCTTATATTCAATATCAAATTCTACGACCAACAAATATCGTATTAGAAATAATGATATAAATATATCTTCCGAATTTCCATAACAATATTTGTATAATCACGAAATCCAACATCGAAATATTCCGAAGACAATTTCGATTCAAATCCATTTCCAATTTATATATTGGAAATTCTGGTTATTTTTAGAACCATTTCAAATCCAATTTATTTATTTTAAAATTAAATGGATTACAATTCTAGTTCCAAACTAGTTCATTTCGATAAAAATCTATTTTTATCTTTTCAAATATGAAATTTTCATCCCAATTCTCTCCAAATCATTTCTTATGAATTTACACTAATTATTTTTAATAATTTTACCAAGGCCCGAATGGTCGATTTCCATAAACGGCCATCGAACTGCACTTACAACGACCTCTTCCAAATTTGATGTGGACATAATTCCAAATCCAATTGTTAGATTTCTAATTTCTTGTATTCGTTTGAATCCCTTTTCGATACGAACCCAAGGGTTCCGATTTTAGGAGAATGCAACGGTCGGATCTCCCGTAATGTCCGTTCGAAGTCAATGGTCGAAATTTGTGAACTGCCGTAGCGTGGCGCGTTCTATTCAGGCCATTATATATATAATATATTATATATATTGTAACACCCCGAAAATTCTATAACTGTGAAATTAACAAATTAAAGTATAATTAATCTGAAATCAAAGAACTAAATGAAACGGGATACGCCATTGCATTCGTCTCGGAAAAATACGCGAAATAGAGTCCGAGTTTTCGAAAAACGGAGTCCGTATGAAGAAGATATGGCCTTCGTAAGTTTTGAATTAAATTTAAAATTCAAAAAGAATTAAATAATTAAATATTCCGAAGTGGGGCCCAATGGGCCAGGGTGGAAGAACACCCGCCTGGGCCACCCAGGTCGACTGGGCTGTCGACCTGGGCTACCCATGTCGACAGGGCTGTCGACAGCCCTGTCGACAGGGGTGTCGACCTGGTCGAGCCCAGTCAACCTGGCTGGCCAGGTCTATGTTTGGTCGAATTTCTGTGGTCTGCTTTGTCATTAGGGCTAGGTGGCGGGTTCTAATTGGTCTCTCTATCTAATGAATGGCTACGATCTAACCTAGCAACATCAATGGTCCTAATCAATTCCTAACCTCTATATAAACAACCCTAGACTAAACCCTAATCTATTCATTCAAATTAAGAACATAGCCGCCATGTTGCTGAGGAACGACTAGGAGTAGCCACCAAATTGGAGAGAGGATTAGGAGGAAGATTCTAAAGCTTAAAGCAACCTAAACAAATCAATTCAACAAAGGAATTTGCGTCTTCAATCCCTAAATTAGAGAATTCATCAACCATAGTAAGTAGAGTATTACTTTGGTATGGATAAACAATTGTGTTGGTTTGTATGCTTGAATTGGGATAATAAAGTAGTTCATATTTGTGCAAAATTATGTTATTCATTATAAAGAACTACATGCGGTAGTTCTATGCAAGTATGCATTTGGAATATTTCGCAAATTATGTAATCTATGTTGAAGCTACATGTATGTAGTTGATTGAAATTTCATGCAAGTTTGGGGCTTTGTTATTATGCCATCATGATGTATATTTTTGTGCATAAATCATTTTGCAAGTAATTGAAACAAGTTTGGTTATTATAGTTCATATGAAACTATGTTGGAATTTTGACACCATAATCCATGTATTAAGACATGTTTTTGCAAACTTATGAATATGGCTAGGCTATGAATGATATTTGGCATAATTGAGACCCATGATTAAGTCTACCTTGTTTTACAAGAATTATATGATGACATATGTGAGACATGGCTAGGTTAGACTCAAAAATCCCTTTTTGCAAGTTTAAAGCAAACACCATGTTTAGGAATATTTATGCATAAGTATGTTTATACCACCGTTATGTGATTAGACTTAAATCATGACTAAGTTGAACTATGCTTTTGTGTTAGTAACAAAGTATCCCCTTTGTAAACATGTAGAAACCTTATGAACATGACTTGTTTATGTTTATGCCTAAATGAGAACATAGGTCTATGTTGTAGTTAAGACTATGTGACACCTAACTTAGATTCTTATCTTAAGTTTACATGGTTTGGTTTATGTCACCTATGCTTTATGACCAAAGTATATATATATGCAAGTACACCAGTTTCTATTATGTATTTCCAACGTCATATGCAAGTTCATGCGCTCACCTTCCCCTCTTTGTGTATGTAATCACGCTTTAAGCCTCCCCTTTTCGCATGGCTAAATTGGGCTTTAAAAGGCTAAGCCTAATATATAAACGGACGTGTAAAACGGGGGAAAATAACGTTGGGTTAAAATTAATTAATGAATGAAAATATAAAATAGAAGGGCCCAAGTTCAAGTATGGGTTGGGCCCACGATTGGTGTAACCTTTACACCATTAACTTAATAATGGGCCGCAAATATTTACATATAAGAAATAAAGAAGAATGACAAGATATGTAAATATAGAAAATACGATGTGTTTAACCCGAGGTTGGATTGAGTTGTGATGTAAACCTGCCCGGAACCGCCCGGCTGTCCAGTAGTCACAACAATACCTATCCAATGTGGGAGGTTAAACATGGAGCCCAATAAGGACCCGAGGTTAGACTGAGTTGTGGCGTAAGACTGCCCGGAACCAACCGGCAACAGGCAGCCACAACAATACCTGTCTAATGTGAGAGGTCAGGGCCTTAATAAGTCAATTAAGGCTGAGTCAGGATTGTTAGGATTAAGTGAACTAAAGACTTAATCAAAATGGAACATGCTAAACTAAACGGACTGGTGGGGTTAGGTTAGGAAACACTTAACCAACTTAGCATGTTGGCTAGAGATAGAAAACCTAGTAACGGGGGACCCTTTTCAGCAGTAACCCTAAAAGGTGTATCAGGATACCCTGAAACTAGGCAGGGTGGGGCACGATTACTGGGCTGATTGTAAGAGGTCAAATCGACGGCGGTGGTGTAGCAGTGTAGGTTCTAACGGGGTGCGGGCGTGCACACACTCCGGCGCAGAAAAACAAGGCACTGGACACCAGTAGCATACCTGTGCACTCTAAGGTTGTGTCGGGTTGCCACTATGGGACTTGATACACCCCATGGTGGGACTAGCATAGGTAACTACGACATCGGGGGCCGTAAGACACATGTAACTATGCGAGTAGGAGCCGATCATCATAGAATGGATCACATCACCCTGATTATGGGGTGCCAGTTGGAAACTAGTTTATATGGGTTCAGAGATTAACATGGGGTACGACAGTATATTCGACCCTAGACAACTTAACCAAGTTTATAGTGCATGCCCACTTCTTGTTCATACTTATTATACCCAGTTCTTTATTCATAGACAAAATAGTACTAGACTTACTCAGGCTTTATGTCTGACTCTATTTTTCTTTCGTCTTCTTTCTTCCGTTTCCCCCCCAGGTCCTCAGGGAGGGAACACAGCAGCTTGACCTACCTCAACATCCAGCTTGAAGAAGAGAAATGTATTGCTTGGACTTTCCTGTTTTGAACTATGGCTTTGGACAAACTCTATGGGGCTTTTGCAGTTTATCTATGTTTTATTCATGCTTCTTTAAATAATGTACTCAAGACAGATTATGAAAGTGTTATGTTATGTTTTTGGAAAGGATGTTGTTGTAACACGTATTTGACTTTATGAAATAAAAGTTTGTTGTTCTTCCGCTGTTTACAAATATGTGTTCTTATATCTGTCTTGTATATCTGTGACTTGTACTTATAAACCTCCACCAAAATTAGGGCATTCCCTTTGAGAGTGACCCTAATGGAGGTGGGGTGTTTCACTTGGTATCAGAGCATAGGTTTGCCAGATAAGATAAAAAGTTTTGAAAATTTATTTTCAAAAAGGAAATTTAAAGAAGCATTTTTAAAAGAAAATATTATTTTATTTTAGGAAAGCAAAGTCCACTCTCCAAAGCCATAGGTACTATCTCTTATCCTTCGTTTTGAATCTATCCTTTTTGTTTCAGCATGTCCCAAGAACTTAACTTGCCGGAAGGGGTGCCAATACCTGGTTGGTTTAGACGATTCTTAGAAGCAAGGGCCACTCAGCCAGGTCCTACCGTTCCTCCTCCCCCAGCTGCAGGAAATCATCCAGCTGCAGCAGCACCTTTTCCTCCACCTCCTCCTCGGGGAAACACGTTTGCTAAGATATGTAAAGATTTTAAAGCTATGGGAGGAAGGGATTTCTATGGAACTGAGTCCTTCGTGGCAGCTAGAAATTGGCTGAAAGAAACGGAGGACCTATTCATCATCTTTGAGGTAGAAGATAGACAAAAAGTACAACTGGCGGTGTGGCTATTGAAGGGCGAGGCTTCCTACTGGTGGGAAGTCACTAATGCTGAAAGACCAGTGGAGACATGGGAGGACTTTAGGGCAAGGTTTGAGACAAAATTTCTCTCAGATGCGGAAAGAAGTTTGCAGTTGGAAAAGTTCTTATTTCTTAAGCAAGGAGACAAGACTGTCAGAGAGTATGTGAATCAGTTCGATGAGCTGGCTAGGTTTGGGCTTGACCTAGTCAACACCCCGCACAAGAAGGCTCTCCGTTTCGTCAAAGGGTTGAATGAGCCATTACACAGTTTGGCCATGACCCATATACCCATGGGAGCCATGTATGAAAGATTGGTGCAAATGGCATTGCTGAATGAAGAGGATAAGGGCAAGAAGGAGACAAAGGCAGAAAGCTCTCAAGGGAAGAAAGAGGGTTTGCAGCCTAAGAAGACAGACTTTAAGAAGGGCGGGAAAGGCAACAAAGAGAAGAGGAAGTGTAATTTCTGTGGCAAAGTGGGGCACTTAGTAAAGGACTGCCGGAAAAAGAAGGCCAAGGAGAATGGTGGGTGCTTTTCTTGTGGTGAGACGGGCCACAGGGCTAAGGACTGCCCAAAGAAACGAGGACAGGGGCAGAGGGCTGGACCCACCCCAGGGGCACAGGTTCATGTGCTGGAAGCGCCACCATTGCAACAACGAGGTATAAATACTTCTGTAGAAAGTGTAGTTTATCTTTATGATCACCCCGTTCGCACTTTATTTGATTCTGGCGCATCACACTCCTTTATCTCGTCTGCTTTAGTAGAATCTCTGCACCTAAAAACTAGTATGGTAGAGGACCCCTTAATTGTTTCAAACCCAATTGGGGGCCCAGCTCATTTGTCTATGATCTGTCTGGATTTGAAAATTTCTATCCTAAGTGTTGAATTTCAATGTAGTGCCTTTGTTTTGGGCTTTTCGGGTTATGGTTTGATTTTGGGTATGGATTGGCTATCCAGTAATGGGGCCATCCTTGATTGTGAGAAAAGGGTTGTTAGGCTCCTAACCCAGCTCGGTAATACTCTGGAAATTTCTTGTAATCCCTCGCATGCGGTTATGCTTAGTTATCTTGAATCGCTAGATGCCTCTGTTGAAAATTTGCAATCAGTTAGAGTGGTCCGGGAATATCCGGATGTCTTCGAAGAGGTGAAGGGCTTGCCTCCGAAGCGGGAAATAGAATTCCGCATATATCTTGTAGATAATGCCAAGCCCGTTGCGTTGCCCGTTAGACATATGGCTCCACGAGAAAGAAAAGAGCTCAGTAAACAGATTAAAGAGCTTCTAGAAAAGGGGTTCATTAGGAGGAGCATTTCAGAATGGGGCGCTCCGGTGGTGTTCGCTACAAAGGCGGATGGTTCACTCCGTCTATGTGTTGACTATAGGGAGCTCAACAAGCTAACGAAAAAGAATAGGCACCCTCTCCCTAGAATTGACGATTTATTTGACCAGCTTGTAGGAGCGTCTGTTTTCTCCCAACTCGATTTAGCAACCGGTTTTCATCAGCTAAGGGTGGCTGAAGATAACATCGATAAAACGGCGTTTAGAACCCCAGACGGCTTCTTTGAATGGCTTGTCATGCCTTTCGGCTTGACAAATGCACCAGCTTACTTCGTGGACCTGATGAGTAGGGTATTTAGAGATTTCCTCAACAAATTCGTAGTGGTCTTCGTAGACGATATCCTTATCTTCTCAAAGAGTGAAGAGGAACATGCTCAGCACTTAAGGGCAATCATGGAAACTTTGCGAGTCCATCAACTAAAAGCCAAATTCTCCAAATGCCACTTTTGGAGAGAAGAGGTGAGGTTCCTTGGGCACATAGTATCCAAACAAGGGTTAGCAGTGGACCCTGCTAAGGTAGTGGCGGTACAGGATTGGAAGACACCAAGGAATGCAACTGAGGTCCGAAGCTTTCTAGGACTGGCAGGTTTCTATCGAAAATTCATAAGGGACTTTGCGAAAATCTCAGCTCCGCTCACGAAATTGACTAAGAAGAATCTAGTGTTCAATTGGGACTTGGATTGCCAGTTTGCTTTCCAACGACTAAAAAGGGCTCTCACAACAGTCCCAGTTTTGACGCTGCCAGATGGGAGCAAGATGTTCACTGTTTATACGGATGCATGTGGGACAGGGCTAGGCGCCGTCTTAATGCAAGAAGGAAGGGTAGTAGCTTATGGCGGGAGGCAGTTGAAAGTGCACGAAAAGAACTACCCAACCCACGATCTTGAGTTAGCCGCCATCGTCTTTGCACTCAAGTCTTGGCGACACTATCTCCTAGGTGAGAAGTTCGAACTTTACACTGACCATAAATCGTTGAAATATCTTTTCTCGCAGAAGGATCTTAACTTGAGGCAACAAAGGTGGATGGAGTTCCTTGCCTCGTACGATTTCGAAATCTCCTACACTCCGGGCAAAGGCAACGTAGTGGCAGACGCGTTGAGCCGAAAGAAATTGACCCTAAGCCCGTTGTTTGTTGAAAGACAAAGCCTAGAGTTTATAGCCAGCTTCGACTTTAGGCCTTCCTCCGATTTCGTACCGGGCTTGCTAGCATCTCTCGAAGTGCGCCCAACTTTAGTGGATTCAGTAGGGACAGCACAACGCGAAGACCCTCAGCTTGTGGAAATAATTGATAGGCTAATTAGGGGTGAGACTTCAAGTCACCTCAACCGATACTCCATTGACGATAAAGGTTTGCTAAGGCGCGACGGAAGACTATGCGTCCCACAGACAAAAGATTTAATAAAGAAGGTTCTCGAGGAAGCACATCACTCCAAGATGACGATACATCCAGGCGGAAATAAAATGTACAAAGACATAAAAAGGACTTTCTTCTGGAATGGCATGAAAAAGGACGTGGCAGAATTCGTTTCTAAGTGTATGGTGTGCCAACAGGTTAAAGCGGAACAGAAAAAGCCTGGCGGACTGCTACATCCTCTGGAGGTCCCGCAGTGGAAGTGGGATAGCATCTCAATGGACTTCATCGATGGGCTGCCTAGGTCTAGGAGAGGCAACACTAGCATTTGGGTAATAGTGGATAGGCTTACTAAAAGCGCCCACTTTTTACCTGTCAAAAGTAAAAGAACTGCCTCATCCCTAGCATCACTTTATCTCAAGGAAATCATTCGACTCCATGGAATACCATCTAGCATTGTTAGTGACCGAGACCCCATCTTCACCAGCGAGTTTTGGCGGAGTCTGCAAGAAGCAGTAGGAACGCAGTTATGCTTGAGCACAGCCTATCATCCCCAAACCGACGGCCAAACAGAGAGAGTGAATAGAATTTTGGAAGACCTCTTAAGACTATGCGTCCTTGACTTCGGAGGGACATGGGAAGACCACCTTCCTTTGGTGGAATTTGCCTACAACAACAGCTATCAAGCAACCATCGGAATGGCGCCCTTCGAAGCCTTGTATGGAAGACCGTGCCGATCGCCCACTTGTTGGTGGGAGTCCACGGATAAGCTCATACTTGGACCAGATATGATCCGAGAGACCTCATAGATAGTAGACTTAATACGAAGAAGGATGAAGACGGCCCAAGACAGACAAAAGTCCTATGCCGACAAGAGGAGGACTGACCTTGAATTTGAAGTTGGAGACAGAGTTTTTCTCAAGGTATCACCGCTAAGGAACGTTGTTCGTTTTGGAACCACAGGAAAGCTAGCACCAAGGTTCGTAGGGCCATTCCCTATCATCGAGAAGATTGGGAAAATGGCCTATAGATTAGAGCTACCCGAGAAGTTGGCTGGAGTCCACAACGTTTTTCACGTTTCACATCTCAGAAAATGTCTGCATGAGTCTGCTGAAGTGGTAGAGCCAAATATCCTCGAAGAGGCCGAAGTGGAACGCGAAGCAACCATAAGGAGAGTTCCAACCCGCATCTTAGGAACGGAAGTGAAGAAGCTACGCAACCGCGAAGTCAAGCTCGTCAAAGTTCAGTGGAGCGACGCCGAGGGAGACGCGACTTGGGAAACTGAAGCTAGAATACGCACTGCCTACCCTTTTCTGTTCGAGGGTACATCCTTGATCTTTCTTTTTCCTTAAGTTGCGCTTTTATCTAGGAATATTTCCTCGACCTTATCTTTTAGGTAGAAACCTTTTGGATGAAAACATGTAATTGAAACATGTTATGTATGATGGTTGCAAGTGGTTGCAAGTGATTGCTAGTGGCTGCTCGTGGTTGCATATACACACACAATCTAGGTTTTAGATCGGCTCAGTCACTTCATATTGCATATGCATATATGTTTGCATTCGTATGTGGTTGAACTTTAATGTGTTGTCATGTGGATGCTGCATTTGTATTGAATGATTGTGCACTCATGTAGAATCAAGAATAGGGAAATCTGCATACATAATGGATGCATGGCACTTACATAATTCGCATTAAGGAGGTCAACTGAATCAGTAGACCGCCTGATTTTGCATTAGATAAGTACATGTACACACACACTTCGCATATGATCATGAAGCATTAGAAGTCTTTTAAGGACAATGGATGCTCGTGTTTGATGGATGAGTAGATGGATGATTGGATGTTAGGATTTACATTCCTCCTAACTTGAAGATTTCGGGGACGAAATCCTTTTAAGTGGGGGAGAATGTAACACCCCGAAAATTCTATAACTGTGAAATTAACAAATTAAAGTATAATTAATCTGAAATCAAAGAACTAAGGGAAACGGGATACGCCATTGCGTTCGTCTCGGAAAAATACGCGAAATAGAGTCCGAGTTTTCGAAAAACGGAGTCCGTATGAAGAAGATATGGCCTTCGTAAGTTTTGAATTAAATTTAAAATTCAAAAAGAATTAAATAATTAAATATTCCGAAGTGGGGCCCAATGGGACAGGGTGGAAGAACACCCGCCTGGGCCACCCAGGTTGACTGGGCTGTCGACCTGGGCTACCCATGTCGACAGGGCTGTCGACAGCCCTGTCGACAGGGGTGTCGACCTGGTCGAGCCCAGTCAACCTGGCTGGCCAGGTCTGTGTTTGGTCGAATTTCTGTGGTCTGCTTTGTCATTAGGGCTAGGTGGCGGGTTCTAATTGGTCTCTCTATCTAATGAATGGCTACGATCTAACCTAGCAACATCAATGGTCCTAATCAATTCCTAACCTCTATATAAACAACCCTAGACTAAACCCTAATCTATTCATTCAAATTAAGAACATAGCCGCCATGTTGCTGAGGAACGACTAGGAGTAGCCACCAAATTGGAGAGAGGATTAGGAGGAAGATTCTAAAGCTTAAAGCAACCTAAACAAATCAATTCAACAAAGGAATTTGCGTCTTCAATCCCTAAATTAGAGAATTCATCAACCATAGTAATTGAGTATTACTTTGGTATGGATAAACAATTGTGTTGGTTTGTATGCTTGAATTGGGATAATAAAGTAGTTCATATTTGTGCAAAATTATGTTATTCATTATAAAGAACTACATGCGGTAGTTCTATGCAAGTATGCGTTTGGAATATTTCGCAAATTATGTAATCTATGTTGAAGCTACATGTATGTAGTTGATTGAAATTTCATGCAAGTTTGGGGCTTTGTTATTATGCCATCATGATGTATATTTTTGTGCATAAATCATTTTGCAAGTAATTGAAACAAGTTTGGTTATTATAGTTCATATGAAACTATGTTGGAATTTTGACACCATAATCCATGTATTAAGACATGTTTTTGCAAACTTATGAATATGGCTAGGCTATGAATGATATTTGGCATAATTGAGACCCATGATTAAGTCTACCTTGTTTTACAAGAATTATATGATGACATATGTGAGACATGGCTAGGTTAGACTCAAAAATCCCTTTTTGCAAGTTTAAAGCAAACACCATGTTTAGGAATATTTATGCATAAGTATGTTTATACCACCGTTATGTGATTAGACTTAAATCATGACTAAGTTGAACTATGCTTTTGTGTTAGTAACAAAGTATCCCCTTTGTAAACATGTAGAAACCTTATGAACATGACTTGTTTATGTTTATGCCTAAATGAGAACATAGGTCTATGTTGTAGTTAAGACTATGTGACACCTAACTTAGATTCTTATCTTAAGTTTACATGGTTTGGTTTATGTCACCTATGCTTTATGACCAAAGTATATATATATATGCAAGTACACCAGTTTCTATTATGTATTTCCAACGTCATATGCAAGTTCATGCGCTCACCTTCCCCTCTTTGTGTATGTAATCACGCTTTAAGCCTCCCCTTTTCGCATGGCTAAATTGGGCTTTAAAAGGCTAAGCCCAATATATAAACGGACGTGTAAAACGGGGGAAAATAACGTTGGGTTAAAATTAATTAATGAATGAAAATATAAAATAGAAGGGCCCAAGTTCAAGTATGGGTTGGGCCCACGATTGGTGTAACCTTTACACCATTAACTTAATAATGGGCCGCAAATATTTACATATAAGAAATAAAGAAGAATGACAAGATATGTAAATATAGAAAATACGATGTGTTTAACCCGAGGTTGGATTGAGTTGTGATGTAAACCTGCCCGGAACCGCCCGGCTGTCCAGTAGTCACAACAATACCTATCCAATGTGGGAGGTTAAACATGGAGCCCAATAAGGACCCGAGGTTAGACTGAGTTGTGGCGTAAGACTGCCCGGAACCAACCGGCAACAGGCAGTCACAACAATACCTGTCTAATGTGAGAGGTCAGGGCCTTAATAAGACAATTAAGGCTGAGTCAGGATTGTTAGGATTAAGTGAACTAAAGACTTAATCAAAATGGAACATGCTAAACTAAACGGACTGGTGGGGTTAGGTTAGGAAACACTTAACCAACTTAGCATGTTGGCTAGAGATAGAAAACCTAGTAACGGGGGACCCTTTTCAGCAGTAACCCTAAAAGGTGTATCAGGATACCCTGAAACTAGGCAGGGTGGGGCACGATTACTGGGCTGATTGTAAGAGGTCAAATCGACGGCGGTGGTGTAGCAGTGTAGGTTCTAACAGGGTGCGGGCGTGCACACACTCCGGCGCAGAAAAACAAGGCACTGGACACCAGTAGCATACCTGTGCACTCTAAGGTTGTGTCGGGTTGCCACTATGGGACTTGATACACCCCATGGTGGGACTAGCATAGGTAACTACGACATCGGGGGCCGTAAGACACATGTAACTATGCGAGTAGGAGCCGATCATCATAGAATGGATCACATCACCCTGATTATGGGGTGCCAGTTGGAAACTAGTTTATATGGGTTCAGAGATTAACATGGGGTACGACAGTATATTCGACCCTAGACAACTTAACCAAGTTTATAGTGCATGCCCACTTCTTGTTCATACTTATTATACCCAGTTCTTTATTCATAGACAAAATAGTACTAGACTTACTCAGGCTTTATGTCTGACTCTATTTTTCTTTCGTCTTCTTTCTTCCGTTTCCCCCCCAGGTCCTCAGGGAGGGAACACAGCAGCTTGACCTACCTCAACATCCAGCTTGAAGAAGAGAAATGTATTGCTTGGACTTTCCTGTTTTGAACTATGGCTTTGGACAAACTCTATGGGGCTTTTGCAGTTTATCTATGTTTTATTCATGCTTCTTTAAATAATGTACTCAAGACAGATTATGAAAGTGTTATGTTATGTTTTTGGAAAGGATGTTGTTGTAACACGTATTTGACTTTATGAAATAAAAGTTTGTTGTTCTTCCGCTGTTTACAAATATGTGTTCTTATATCTGTCTTGTATATCTGTGACTTGTACTTATAAACCTCCACCAAAATTAGGGCATTCCCTTTGAGAGTGACCCTAACGGAGGTGGGGTGTTTCATATATGTCATCGATTTCCATTTTAAACATATTTTATAAAACGTTTTAAATTTGTTTTCAAACAATTTTAACTTCATATTCAATTTCTAATCAAAACTGAATATTCCATATCATCAATATATAAATGATGATATTTTCAAAACATTAGATTTTGAAATCAATTCCTTTTCGATATTCATTATAAAAATGAATAAAATCGATATAAATATCGTTCACGTCAAAATGGCGTTAATCTAATCAACACGGCTATATATATTTAAATATATTCGTTTCCAACCCAAATCGGACATCAAATCAGATTTTGATTCTTTACTAAATATTATTTTAAAATATTTGTTATTTTAAAATATCCATTCTTTCTAAACTGGAATCAGACACAGTCAATTACCATATAATGTGGATTATATGGATTTCATACACACATGTATACAACAACAACGATAAACAATCAACCATCATCCATAGTGCATTCTACACTGCATGAGCATTAAATATAAATATTCAATGCTTACACAGCCTGTCAACCAATCGATTGACATACAACTAAACAATTGGGATTAGTGTACGTCAAATATCATCTTAACACCCGTGCGGGGTTTCAATCAACAAAACACTGAATATTATTTGTGTAGTTGGGCGATGAGTAAAATTTATCGTCCTTATCAATATCAATCAAATCAGTGTACATAAACAAATCGTCTGATTTATAAACGAATATTTATTTTATTCACATACACATTAAAGACTATTTTTTTAACGATAAAATATTTTTTCGGTTCATTTACAAAATAAAAAAGATACTTTTATACTTCTAATATATTTTAGAAAATTTCGGCGGCATAACGACACGATACTAGAAACGAGATAAGGTCTAGCCTTATCCCCAGTCCAATAATGGCCTGCGCCATACACATACCAATCTAATCAATTCCATTTCACCCAAACAACCAAATTCAACCAAATAATCTAAATAACCACATAGCCAAACAAACACACAAGTCGTCCATGGTCTATGGACGATGGGGAATAGTTCATATATGTAGTTATAAAATAAATAACTGTATAGAAAAATTATAGTGAGGAGTTCTCACCTTTGGGATCCACTCCTCCAGTCCCTATCTCGTAACGGTTTGAATTCAGATTTGTTTTCCGACAGTACCATCACAATCTGTATCACATAGTTTATAATTAAAAATCACATTTTTATACTGTTACTTCATACATAAAAATCATATTTTTATGTTGATGTTTATATTATAAAGATTATATTTTTATTCTAAACTTTTTCTGCAAAATCATATTTTTTATATGCTTATTATATATATAAAAATTATATTTTTATATCGTTAAGAATCATATCTTTACATCGCTTTCATATACATAAAGATCATATTTTTACTTCGCTACACATATAAAAATTATATTTTTATATCCCTACATATATAAAAATCATATTTTTAATGTCTCTACATGTACATAAAAATCATATTTTAACACAATGTTTACATTATAAAAATCACATTTTTATATTGCTACTACATATATAAAAAATCAGATTTTTTTTGCTAACTAATAATTATTTTTTTGTATGGCCATTTTATAAATAACATATATAATCTAAAAATCATATTTTTATCCTGCTAAAAACATTTTCATGCCATACACTAGTTAAAAATCATATTTTTAATCTTGCCAAAAATATTTCCTTCCTACGATAAAAATCCTATTTTTTAACTAACCAAAAATGATATTTTTACATAACTAAAAACCATAACTTTACGTAATTAAAAATCATAACTTTATATAAATAAAAATCATAACTTTACATACTTCATACGTCAAAAACCATAGAAGCTTTAAAGCGAAGAAAACTCACATATTTTCTGTCGCTTGGATTTGCTGTTCTGGTTCCAGAATTTGCAAACGAGCTCCAATCTTCACACCAACTTTTTTTTCTAGCTTAAACGCACCATTCCGGACAACTCTTGCCGAGTGTCTTCCTTCCGAAAATGTGCCAACTCACCAGAAATCGCGAAAAGATAGTATTTTGGCAGTATTTGGACAACTGATTTTGGATGCGTTTTCCCGACAGCTCCGTAATCCAAAATAGGACTATCATATGCCAAATCGAAGAGAAAATCATGCTCTTCGAATTTGGTACTGTGGAGTTTTTGGCAGAAGCACAACGTTTGAGAGTTATTGGCAAAATAGTGACAGGGGGTTTTATGCAAAAACAGGAATTTGGAGAAAAAAGGTGATTTTGCTGAAACGGGGCCCATGGCCGGAGGTGGGTGGTGCTACAGGTGGCGGGGGACCTGATTGGACGTGGGGGTAGCGCAGCAAAGTGGTGGTGGCGTTTGAGGTGCCCATGGTGGTGGTGGTTTGCAATTTGGGGCTTAGGATTTGCAAATTCGAAGAGAGAAAGAGGAGGAGAGAGAGGAGGAAGAGGAGGAGAGAGAGGAGGAAGAGGAGGAGGAGAGGAGGAAGGAGGAGGCGCGGCGGTGCTAGGTGGGGGCGCGGTGGAGCAGCAGCAACGACGTTTTCTCTCTCTCTCTCTCTTTTCTTTTTGTTCGTGATTTTAACGAGAGGGGGAGGGAGAGGAAGAGAAAAAGGGGGGTTGACTTTATATAATTATTTAATTCCAAAAAGTTACTTTTTTATTCGAACTCCAAATCGAGGACAACGACTATCGTCCCTAGCTAATTACCCCCATTCCAAATGCAATGGGATATGTCCCGTAAGCCAATTCGATTGTTTCGTTCAGTTTTTCTTTAAATTAAAATATAAATCAATATATTGCATTTTAATGTACATTTTAATTTACCGGGGCCACATACTGACTCCAAAAATTACAGAAAAATTATTTTTAGCTTTGTATTGATGATAGTCCTAACAAAACTAATTTCGTCAAATTTGGAGGTCATTTGAAAAATGGCCATTTTCCAGTCGATTAAATTTGACTAAAATAGACAAAACATATTTTCTTCTGCCACGCTCACACATTGATCCCAAAAATTATGAATTTTGGAATCTAGTAATAAATTGACATCCCGAATCCAACAAAAGTGGTTTCGTCGAAAATGGAGGTCATTTGCAGAATTTCCATTTTCAAGGGCCCAAAATTCCACAGCGACTATTTTGAATTAATTAGGCATAACTTTTTTATTCACGCTATGAAATTTTTATTTTTCGGATTCGTTGGAAAGCTATTCTCAAATAGATTCAAATATTTTTTATTTCGCAAAAATCCGGTTTATTTTGAATCCTGTACATTCATTTGAAATTTGAAATTTGAAACTGAATTTTCAAACTACCGCGCCATTTTTATTTCCTTTTATAAATAAAAATAAATATTTATATTCTAATGATGATTCGAATAAATATATATGTTCTAATTCTATTCGAAATAAATTTCTCATCGTTATTATTTAAAATAATTCATTTTAAATATTCAAAATTTATTAAGGTTGCCAAAATAAAAATTTTAAATTGGCTCAGATTTTCCGGGTTGTGTTGTTGTAAGTTTGATATTTTGTTATTGCTAATGTGTACAAATTCATGGATCTACTATGTATATTTTTGAGTTTGAGATTATGTTATTGCTAATGTGTAGCTGTAACATCCCAGATTTTTAATTGTTTTATAATGAATATTTAAATTAGTTTTAAATATTTAATTTGAATTATAAATGTATTTTATATTAAATTTATAGATAAAATATCGAATATATTTAATTATCGTAATTCGGAAATGATAATAATTGAATTCACAGTTAAAACTGAACCAAAATGATTCAGTCGATTAATATAAATTATGTATTGAATTAGAATGATATTTTTTATTATCGATGGATTAAAATTGTTTGAAGTCAATTGATAAATTAATCAAATTTAATTTAAAATGTCAATTTAATAGTGGCATTCCGTATATAAGACTGAATTAAATTTCAGCATTGGTTCCATTGAGTCCATAATATCGTTATAAGCTTGTAACGTAAATTGTTATGTTTAAACAACGGTTCGGGGACCATGAGATATTTAAGTTGTTAAATTAAAATTAAAATATAAATTATATTGATTATGTTGGTACTCAAGCTAACATGCCGACTTAATTTATTCAATTACACAGCTCGCTTTTCTCCTCGAGCAGAAAAACCTGTCTCCCTTCTTCCATATCAAGCCAACAATCACTAAATGGCCAGTACGAAATTGTTCTCCTTTCCGCTCGTATAAATTAGCACAACGCCTTCGTCATTCCTTTCATCCCAAAACCCACGAAAAAGCGAACTCGAATCCTTCTCTTTCCAGTTAGAACCATTTCCATTGATTCATATGTATAAAAAAAAAATAGAATCCCAATCGCAAATCAAAATCGCATATCACAATTAGTATATTTCGAAGCTCTTGAAGCTCAATGATTTCAAGCACTCGCATTGAGGTATGCGATTTGAAGGAGGGATTTTTGGTCATGATGTTGTTGGCAATGGTGTTTCGACGTTGGGGTGAGGGATGCGGTTTCGAATGAGTTCATCGTGTTGCAAAGGGGGAGATTCTGTCTTGGATTGAAGCGTTGGCCTTTGAGCCATGAACTGCTAATTTTGTGGAGATAAGTTTGTCGATATTGAATTTGGGGTATACAATTTGTAATAGGAAGCCGATCTAGTTTGGGTTTGAAAAATTTGTTGAGGCCAGTATGACGATCGTTTGGGGCGTTTCGATGTAGCGTTGGATTTGGGTGGTGATGGCTTCATCGCGGTGGAGTTTGGGGATTTTCGAAAAGGAAGAAATGTCGATCTATTCCTTCCAGATGTTGCGCGACATTCTGCATGTATGAAAAAAGATAACTATGTCTTTATATGTTCATCTTCTTTGGACCAGTTTAGCAAATCTAAGAGCTCTAGTCACATAGCTCAATCTAGCAACTGCAACTCAGTTCTGTACATAGTTATTATTCCGCACTTGATTAATCACAACCTCTTCTTCCTTCTCTTTGTAACTGCAAGTTCAGTTGAATCGCCATCGTCTGCTGATTAGTTGGACACTGTATTTTTTTTGGCCAAACTTGAGAAATTGTATTATGAGCTGTGGTTAGATTGTTCCTCTACTAAACCAAACCTTAGCATAGTTATTTCTAAACTGCTTCAACAAAGGAAAAAAAATTCATTGTTCTCTTCACAATTTCCTATACCTAATCACTTGAAACCGAAGACATTTTGTTTTAAGAAGTAAGCATTGTGTTTGGCTAAAGTCTTACATGCACATCACATGTATCATATGGATAAAGCTTGATGATATTTCACGTTCGAAAATCTGGTTGATAAGGGAATTGTGAGTAAATGATGGAAAAGAGATAGAAGGATCGTTTGTGAATTGTTTGGTGAATCGGCAAAGTGGAAGAGTCAATGTTTTGCGGCTAATTTCAGTTTAGGTTGTTCAAGATTTGTTGCAATAATTAATCTAGTAATTAGCAAAGTGATCAAGTATACGTTTTACCTGAATTTAAAATACATAAGATCATTAATTTATTTATTTGTTATGTTAATTTAGAATATTGATCATTTGACCGTTAAATAAATAAAATTCAGTAATCGTAAGTGCAAATAAATCCGATTGAGATGATTCAAGTAGAGTTATAGCAGCGACATTTTGAATCTAAATGGATATTCAGCAAATAAAACCGAGGTGAGTAAATCTCACTTAAAATTTTATTTTTATCATTAAATATATTGTTTTCTACTTGAATGCGTTTATAAATTATGTGGCTATTATATACATATATATTAGTTATTTAGGCTTGGTGGTTGTGGTTATTATATATATATTAGATTTCCCGCAGTACCATTAGCGGATGCCCGCGGATGACCCTTGCGTCCCATGATATATGTGTGGATGACCTTCTATACTGCGATATCCTGCCTTGAAGCAGGATTGGTATTACTTAAATTGTCTAACATATGTGGATGCAGGAAAAACAAGTTGGAGGAATCCAACAGGATTCCTTAAATTTATTTACTGTTGTTTACATATTTATATATATGTGTGATGTGTGAATCAAATGGATGATTTATGTGTTTGGATGTTAGAATATCACTGGCCCTGTATATTTATATTTAATATTATGAAGAAGGGATTTTTGGATTTAAAAAGGGAAATTTTACTTTTCGAAATGGAAATGGAATTTCGAATGGATTGAGAAATAATTACTTGTTTTTAGAAATTAAAACAAGTAGCTGAATTTATAAATAATGTTATAAATGGAAAGAAAAATTATTGTTTGATAATATTAGATTTTTTATTCAAGTCCGAATTTAAAAAGAAAAAATTATTTTCCAGAATGGGAACTGGATTTGGAATAAGATTTGAAATAAGGACTTGTTTTAAAACAAGAAGTGGAATGTATAAACGATGTTTATAAACGAATAAAAATTATATTATCGTTGGATAATCTAGAAATGTAAATTCAAGCATGATTTTAAAAAGGAAACTTCATTTTCCAAAGTGAGTATTCAATTGGAATTAGAAAGGGGAAACTTGTTATAATATTTAAACCAAAAAGTGAAATGTAGAAACGATGTTTTAAAATGAATGTGAAAATTATCATTAGATAAGTTATAAATTAAATTCAAGTGGGAGTTTAAAAAGGTAAATAGAATTGTTTTGAAAAGAAACAATGAAATTTATTTCCGACGTATGGAATGTAATCAAATTTAAATAAATCTATTTGGATTCATAGTTGGAATTCGAGCATGTCAAATTTATAGAAATAAATTTATTTCCAAGGATATTGGAATTGTATTGAGTAGAAATTTAGAATTTTAATATGAAAATAGATTCTATGTTTATATGTATAGTTATAATAATAACATATTTCATACAAGGAATCGAGTTTTAAATGGAAGGTTGTTAAATATAAAATAAGAAAGTGATTTATAAACCATGTTTATAAATGAAATGACGTAATTCTCATCGTATATTTTGGAAATAAATTTCCAAATATAAGAAGTGACATTTAATAAATAACATAATTTAAATGAAATAGAAAAGGAGGATTTTATCGATAAGTAATGTCGGTTTTGTATTACAAACTCTTATCGATCTCGAGATAAAAACGTTGTCGAACAAGGTCTGAGAGGTAAATAAAATACCCCAACTTGAATGACTTCACTAGTATCAAGGGATGATATTAGTTTGTAATTGTAAAGGATGTTGAATAAATTGATTATTCCTATAAACGGGATAAAATAATCGACGAGTTGAATAATCTGAATTGTTAAATTAGTTTTGGATAATGGGTTCAATATATTGAAAATGGAGTTAAAATTATTTTATAAACGAAGTTTTAAACGTTTATAATTAAATTCAATTAAAACGAACACGCCGCAACGCGGTAGTTCGTAATTTGGCGCTTCGAACTTCAGTTGAGTGTTTCAGGATTTTACAGATACACTTAGAGGAGATGGAAGCAGGAGGCTTCACCGTTAGTTATTTAGAATTATTTCCGCTATGTTTTGTATATGTTGATCTCTTATAATGGTATGTGTATATGATACAAAATTTTGTATTTCAAAGTTATGTTATATATTATATTTTATTCGTTCCGCTGTGAGATTTTATTTTTGTTATTTCTGTTCTTCTTTTGTCTTATTCTTTTTTAACCCATAACGTCTCGTATTTCTATATTATTTGGGTTGGACATGTGTTGTTTAGTCAGCTCAAATAGTACGAATTTTCAGGCCATTACAGTTGGTATTAGAGCTTAGGTTGAGCGAACACCTAGGCTTTGTTGGGGTTTACTCATTAGAGATAGGGTCAGTAGTACCCTAGAATGAGTTGAGTGAATATATATGAGAGAGCATATTTGTAAGTTGATATAAAAAATTGTTTTATATTGTATTGCCTTGTTTGTTGAGTGGTTTATGAATTCTGGTCGAATCGTGGGACGCCACGACGTCGATAGGAGTTTCTAAACACTTGAACAGAAGAATTGACATAATATTGTTTTGAAATGGGTAAACGAAATAATTTTACCCAAAACTATATTTTGATATAAGAATAAATAATTCTCTAGAATTATTTATATATGGATGAGTTGGTTGCTATTATCTGTATAATAAAATCCCTTGCGAGGACAAACGAAGAGACAAAGATGGGTTAAGATTTATTTTAAGCAAACACATCGGATGGCTAAACTATTTCACACGCGGATCACCGAATTGCTGAATTCCACGTTGTCTTCCACTTTTGTTACCCACGTTTTCCTCCCACTTCTCCACTACTTTCGATTATACAGTCCACCATCATCGCCTGTGAATAATTATTTATTCAATAAAATATATCTGCAACTTCCAAAAGTACTTGAATCTCTCTCGCTGACTCCGTTCTTTCTCTTCCACTCCCACTTAGAACTTATCGTCCCTCTCCCTGTTTCTACATTTTTACTACTAATACTGACATTATACTCTTTTCCCTGTAGCCTACTGTGTTCTTCCCCCAAATATGGAACATGTGTCTACCCCAGTAAAAGTTGAAGCAAGTTAACTGGCTCCAAACTGTGTTATGCCCTCAAACTGCCTCTTGCATTGCTCGGCGAGGTTCTACACGTTTACACCATCAAAAAACCTTTTAAGTAACCGTTCCTTAGGAGGAAATGACAGAAAAGTCCTCAAAGGGATAGTGAGAATGATTCCTAGCGAGGTAGGGGCGGTTTCTGGTAGTTTTCTGCTGACGCTGCTGAAGATTACACTCTCGGTTAAGCCTTTAAGGCATCATCTTCCACAATGGAGGAGATGGCCAAAAGGGTGGGGATGCAGCTGGACGAAGTGACCGTTACAGAGCTCGAGAGAGTCGAGTTAGGTGTAACGAACCAAGGATTTTCAGCCCCGAAAATCGACATAAATACAATTCCGTACCTCATGCCTACCTTCCAAACACCGAAAACACTGGAACGTTTATAGAAAGAAATTAGAGGGATAGATAAGAAAGAAAGAAATATTAGAATAGAAGAAGAAGAATAACCAACACAACACAGAATCAGAGTCTCAAATCGCAGCGAAACAAAATATAATACAGAAATAAATCTTTATTGAGTTCTTTTAAAAATACTTACAATATCAGAGTACATCACATATCTGGACAGTTATAATAATCTGTCCCATACACAACACACAACGGAATAGTAGTTATATATTATCATACGTCTGAACATCTCCAGCTCGTATCTGGACTTCGCAGCATCTGATAACCTAGACTTGTACACCCCGGGCCAACCCTAGCATTTTCAAAACACCGGGTCAGTCTGGCGAACCAGAGTGAGAAAAACTCGCACAGTATTAAGGGTATCACACAACCTGATTCTAAAGTTCAAAATCTTTCCAAAAGGAAATGATAATCGTAAGACCAAATCCACACATAAATACGGATGGTATTCCCTTACGAAAACCCAAAACATTTCCAAAATCATTCTCTTTTCTGATATTATAATAGTGTCTAAATACAAATATATCAATCTAGTGGAACACTTGCATCTCACGCTCCACATATATAGTATACAAGCAAAACCTCGGACGCTTATTGGAGATTGGATTTCGACTATGACAAGGTATGGGACCGCCTGCCGATAGTGTATCTCTAGAGGCGAATACACTGGGTTCAACAAGAACGTCTTGCAACCCGACCCTCACATGACCGACCACACATTTCGCTTGAGTGTATCGAATGTATATCACCAACGGTTGGACTCAAACCACCGTTTCCCAAAAAGGGAAAGCATTGAAATAGATTAAAGAAGCAAAAGGAATTTCTCTAGATAGGTGATTATACACCCTAATGGGAGCGACCCACGTAGCCATGCTGCCTGCCTGATTTTTGTCATTTCCTGCTTATGAAGCTTGAGGTTTGAATTATCTTTTCAGATAGCACACCACCATTCACTTTTAATGCCACGTTGTTAGATTCACCAGAAAAATCACTAACTGACGCCCATAAAAAAATACCTGGATTGGGAGCGATCAAACTATGGTATGTTTGAAGAAATCAACGTACGCGATCCCTTTGGAAATACTTTGTTAGACATCCGTCCATACAAGTCATCCAGGAACAGGATGAACCAAAGGTAGTCTCCTACCACATCCAAGGAATCTCCTTATAGATTGGTAGCGAGTAGTTCTTGCAATCCGTAGATTCCAACCACGACAGAACCACAGTACATCTTTGGTTGCAGACCGAAGATTATTAGTAGTTCTTCCGTTTATGAATTTCTACGGTCTTTAATGCTCTATCTCAATCATCTTCTAATATCTTTACGTATTTGTGTGTTGGAATGGTTTTTGAATACAAATTTGATCCCGGGCTTTCCGTACCAAGAATTGTATTGGACAGATTTGATAGTCGGTTATTTAACTATCAAAATAAATAGTGATTCAATCATGAAAATCTAATGAGTTCACTAGTTCAGTATTCAGCACCATTTGGCCTTTTAATTTAAACAAATGTAAATTTAAAACTCTTAAAATTCCAATATTACGAATATAGCTTTTCAATTCTCATTTAAAATAAGATTTTCTTAAAACAATTTCATTTTAATCCCTAGAAAAATTCTATATTTATATCCAGTTTTTTATTTTCACTTTCGAAACATTAGCCACATTATCATATAATATTGGGAAATCAATTCAGCCTATTACTCGTAAAACAACGTTACGAGATATGTTTTATTCATTACTTGACGATACATAACGCTTATACTTACTGGATAAACTCAACTTTTACATTTCAGTTCTAGCTCGAAAATATCGTTATAATTCACGCAATCCAATCCCCTTTTATTTCCCTTTTCTTTGGATTCTCATTATATATATATTTATATATATACTCATATTTTCCTAATTTCCTTTAATTTGGATTTCTCATTATATATATTCTCCACATTTTTACCAATGACGTTGCATTATTATTTATCTAATGGAAATAATATAATATTACTAACCTTCTTTCCCATTACAACTAATATCATCCTCAGATAATCCTGATGTCGTTCAAGTTAGGGTATTTTAATTACCTCTCAGACCTTGATCAACAACGTTCTAATCTTCAGATAAATACAAGCTATTATCCAAAAACCCATATTTCGTTCTAATATCAATACCAAATTCATTTAAATATTTTATTTAAAAATACGGTTTCAAAAAAATCTTCCTTCCTTTTGAGAATTTTCCCCTCATTATTCCTTAATTCAATAATCAAATAATTTCTTATAAAATACCATTATTAACCTCTAGCTCTTTGAACAAGTTCATTTTATAGTTCGGATTTTTTTTACAAATCTTATACCCCGCTTCTTTAACCAAATTCACTTTTACCAATCTCCCTTCAAATCCATTCGAATATTCCCGCTTTGAAAATCTTATTTCAATTTTCCCAATTTTACTTAATCCCCATTTTTAAGTAACGTTAATTTAAAATTAACGCTTTAAAATTTTAAACCTCATCCATAAACTCTGGATTATTATAAGCCCTTTTATCCCAATCTCCTTTGACTTAACTCAAATAATTAAGTAACATTTATTCCGAGCTATCATATTCGCCTAAAATTCCCTTTATAGCTATGTTATAATAATTCGGATTTTAAATATAAAACCCGTTCATAAACTCCTTTCACCATTCCATTAGATTTCATTTCAACTTCGAGTACTTTTAAAATGAATTTCAATAAAAAGTAATTTCCTAAATTATTGTTAATTAAAATAATAATTTACTTCGATCATTAACTACTTCAGTAGTTAATTCCTTCGTTTACTAAAATAAATAGAAATTCCCTTTTTTAAAACCTTATTAAAGTTAAATAATATTCATTAACTATTTTAATTCAAAACACACTAATCAAATAATTAATCCCAATTAAAAATGGTCAGTTTAGTCAACTCAAAACCCGGTTATCTCGTTAACCGATTCCAATTTGTTTCCCCTTTAAATTAATTAATAATATAATTAATTTAAATAAATTCCATTTAATTGTTCTTAATAAAAACAATAGAAATTTTAACCATTAGATTAATTTATATCACTTGTTTATAAATCAGATTAACATTAGAAATTTCGTTACAAAAATCAATTAATAATTAATTCTAATTTTGAGTAATAAATATTTATTTCCTTTTAATAAACCTTTATTCAAAATATATCTTTCAAAATCTATTTCCAGTTTTAAAATAGATTTTATAATTTCAGTTCTATCGATCCACCAGACGGTAAATCAATATAAAACAAAACAATTTTTTCTTAGGCCATTTACTGCTGATTACCCAACCAATATCGCCCATTGGTTAAAACAAAACACAGGTTGAATTTCCAGTCAATGACCACTAATCAAATTAATCACCCAATCATGACAGTTCATATATGATAATATGAAAATAAATAACATATATGAGGAATCCCATTGGATCCCTCCAACCTGTTCTTCCCTGTATTCAAAACGATTATCTCAAATCAGATCATTCAATTTCATTTAATAAATAACGACCATTTAACATCAACCAATTCACAAGCAATTCAAACAATTTAAACACGTTTATTTTATAAATGTGACCAATAAGGTATGTTACCTTTATTTGATCCAATCGTTAAAACAACGATTTGGTATTAAATACTGGAATTAAACAATGGTTTAATTTCATCAGTAAAATCAACAAATAAATATATAATTAGCAAACAGTCAACCATTAGCAACCAGAGCACACAAAATAAAAACCCAATTTATATAAAATATAAATGGGGAGAATTGAGTGAGTTTAACTCACCTTGATTTGATTTATCATCAAAACACCTTGTTTCAGTTAAAGTAAACAACGTTTAATTTAACTGAAAGTATCAGTTGATTTTAATTCTGTCCATCTCCGTTCCGTAATGTAGCGCTCGATTTCGAGTCCACTGCATGTCGGTTTGTCGATTTTTGAAGTTAAGTTAATGTTACAGTCCGCTTAATGTTTTGATTGCAGGGTACTAGGCTGACACCCTTCTTTTCTTCTGCACTGGTTTATGCTCGACTTTAGCTCCCCTGGCCTTGTTATTATGTTGCATATAAGGAATTGACCAATCCTATTTTGTTTGCCTGAGACTTCGTTCCCCATACTTTCTTTACACATTTTTCTTTCCCACTTGCTAGATTCATGTTCCACCGTACCCTTGTCTACACAACCTGGGCCTGTTCCAAGCAACGCCCCCCTCCTCACATCTAAATGGCCACGCAACCCCGTTCTATTCTGGTTATAATAGAACAACCTCGTTTCATTTTTGCTTAAAGCCCAGCATCTATTCGATCTTAACCTGGAAATCTTCATGTTTTCTTTGTCTAGAGTTTCTGAACCACGCACAATTAATAATTAATATAATTATATGTTTTAGTATATAATTTTAATCAAATTCTTTAATTAAACCACTTACTAACGTTTATTGCATTTCGCGGCTAATCCATGCTTTAGACTTCATTTAAAAATGATAGTCATTCACTTGTCCTCATCTACACAGTAATGTCCCCCCTCCACCGCCACGTGTTGCTCCTTCTCAACACTAAGCAACTCACGTAACAATCCTGCACACATACTCACTTGCTATTCCATTTTCTTTCTTTTATTCTTTTCTTTTCTTCTGTCAGTTTAACTCCTTCTTCCGAGCTGTCAGCCTTCCTCCCATGCCTGCTCATCCCTTTTTCCAAAACCGGGCCTCCTCTTCTTTCACCAATTTCGAACCCGAACCCACCGGCAATCACCTCATCACCTTGGAGACGATCTTCCCCAGTTCTGACGTCGTTGCCTCATGTCGCCACCGATGACAGCTCCGCTTCCGAGCTTCACACCTCTGGCTATCCAGAGCATCGCCGTCCTCCTTACTAACCTTGTGTCTTTTCCCTTCTTCTCTTTCTGCCACGTGAGCTATTTGTTTCTCACGTTTCAGTTCATTTCTTCCCAACTTCTAAAATGAATATATAGGTATACAGCTACAGTATTTACATCCCCATGCATCGCCATTCCCTCATCATCTCGTCAATTTCTAGAAAGAAAAACAGAACCAGCTCCATCATGGTTCACGAACAACACCCCCTCCTAGCTTTCAGCACTAGGCCGAATGAACACACAACTCACTGGATATGTAAATGGTGCTCGCGAATGTTTGATTATTTTTTTGTTTGCAGGGAAAATGGTTTACACCATTACTGGAATGATGAAATAAATAAATGGAAGGAGCAGGTTTTATATGTGGGGAAAGCCGTGGTCTCCACGTTGTTTAGGCATAGGGCACGTAGAATTTCATAGGGTAGCTAGTACGCGTGGGTGTAGGTTTCAAAATCGTGGATGGCACGGTATTGGATAGATAGGCAAGTAAGGCTTGAGATGGTTTGAGTCGCAAGGAATTCAAAAGTGTGTCCCGCAAAAAGAAAAAGAAAATTAGATATATTATTAGATTATAGGATTCTGTATGTATTGCAAAGTTTCGTAGTTGATGTTTATGTATAGCTCTCCAGGTTATACAATTTTATTTTGTTAAATAGAAGATAACTGATATAAAATGAAAAAATTCACGGATTTGCATATTTTTATTCTTTGTTATGATGTTTGCGTCACATGTAAACTATAAACACATCACTGACATCAAAACTTAATATTAACATATTTTCATCTCTACTTTATATTCATGTTCTCTCCCTCATTCACACATAAGCGAAACATCTATAAGAAAATATAAATAAATATAAATATATATCGTTCAAACTTCGTTTTAATAATGAATTAAATATTAAATCCATTATTACTCCAAATAAAATATTTAAAATAATAAAATATTTGGCTACCAAAAATACTGGATGTTATATGTAATAACTCGGAAATCCGAGCCAATTTAAAATTTTTATTTTGGCAATTTTAGCTAATTTTGGATATTTAAAATGAATTATTTTAAATAATAACGACGAGAAATTTATTTTGAATAGAATTGAACGTATATATTTATACAGATCATCGATTGAATATAAATAATTATTTATAATTATAAAAGGAATTGAAAATGACGCAGTAGTTTGAAATTTCGAATTTCAAATGGATGTACAGGATTCAAAATCAACTGGATTTTAGTGAAACCAAAAATATTCGAATCTATTTGAAAATTTCTTCCCAATGAATCCGAAAATTTTAAATTTCATAGCGGGGATAAAAAGTTATGCCCAGTTGAAAATTCAGAATAGTCGTTATGAAATTATCGCCCTTAAAAATGGAAATTTTGCAAACGACCTTCGTTTTTGACGAAACCACTTTTGTTGGATCCGGGACGTCAAATTATTGCTAGGTTTCAAAATTCATAATTTTCTGAATCAATATGTGAGCGTGGCGAAGTTAAACGTGTTTTGATAGTTTCAGTCAATTTGGATCGACCAGAAAATGACCATTTTTCAAACGATCTCAAAATTTGATGAAATCGGTTTCGTTAGGACCGTATCGTCAATACGAAGCTAGAAATAATTTTTTCAGGAATTTTTAGAGTCCGTATGCGGCCCCGGTAATTTGAAATGTATGTTCGAATTGAATATATATAGATTTATATTTTGATTTTGACGGAAACTGATCGAAACGATGGAATTGGATTACAAGACATATCCCATTGCATTCGGAATGGGGGTGATTAGCTAGGGGCGACAGTCGTTGGGTCCCGATTGGAGTTCGGTGCGTTAAGTAAGCAAGGTTAGAATTTAATATTATTAAAATATATTATATAACCATATTTTTTCCACTAGAAAACCCTAGACCTAGTCAAAGAGGTCAAAATAAAATACGCGCCTTCATCTATTCTGAGCGGCGGAAAAGCTACGATCTTTAATCCCTTAAATCTTCCAACCCGCTGCGAAATTGAACCCAACATTAGAACAAAAATCAAAGTGCTAATTACGAGCTTCAGATTCATGCTGGAGTGATCCTCATTGGTGAAGAGAATAGAGCGGAATTCGCTCTGAAACAATCGACGTTCGAGCTCGATTTCCTCCGCCTGAGGACCGCCGAACTGGCAGCGGTGGCCAGCGCTGACAAGCACCGTCGAGGCGCAGGAGGGGGACGCCTCCGATCAGACTCCGACACCTCGGATTGCGAGCAGGTTAAAGACCTAGTGGCTGAGTTCTTCGAAGCAAACGTCTTAAGCGTGATAACCTGGGAAGAAGGTGGTTTATTTCCGTTTTTAATTATTATTATTTACAATCATGAACCTTGTTTTGAAAGTATATATAAAATTGTCTTGAAAGTATATATAACTTTGTTTGAAAAGAAAATTAACATATGTTTTGAATAGAAAAATATACATATGTTTTGAATAGAAAAATATACATATGTTTTGAATAGAAAACTATACATATATTTTGAATAGAAAGATATACATTATTTTGAGTATAAAAATATGATTTTTATATAGTAGAGATAATAAAATATGATTTTTATATGATAGAGGATATAAAAGTATAATTTTATTTCATGTAGCGAAATAAAAATTTAATTTTTATAATATAAACATCAACATAAAAATATGATCTTTATGTATGAAGTAAAAGTATAAAAATATGATTTTTATCCAAATAGCGTTGGAATAAAATGTGATTTTTATTTATGAACAGCGTGGAAAGAGAGAGTTGGGATTTCGGAGAAATCTGAACCGTTCAGAAATAAGGAATGGAGGAGTGGATCCCAAAGGTGAGAACTTCTCACTTTTAGTTAATTTTCTAGTTGAAATATATACTAGGATGCAGACGGTGCTTAGCAGCACCCGACACCCATTGTCCACAGACCATGGACGACTTGTGTGATTGTTTGTGTGGTGAAATTTGATTATTGATTGTGATGTGGAAAGTATAATTTCATGCGTTGAAATAAAATAATTTCATGTGTTGAAATAAAATAATTTCATGTGTTGAAATAAAATAATTTCATGTGTTGAAATAAAATATATATTCATGTGTTGAAATAAAATATATATTCATTTACAAGTCGAACGATTTGTTTATGTACACCATTTGACTGATATTGATTGGGACGATAAATTTTACACACCGCCCAACTGCACAAATAAAATCTGTGTTTGATTGTTTGAAACCCCACACGGGTGTTGGGACGAGATTAGACATACACTAATCCCAATAATTAGCTGTATGTCGATCGATTGATTGACAGGCTGTTATAAGCGTTGAATATTTATATTTGATACTTATACAGTGTAGAATGCACTCTGGATGATGGTAGATTATTTATCGTTGCTATTATATACATGTGTTGTATGGAATCCATATAAATAACATTATATGGTAATTGAGTGGGTCTCATTCCAATTTAGAAAATAAATTATATTCATGTGTTGAATAAACAAAATAGTCATGTGTTGACAATGCTCATGTGTTGAGAATATTCATGCGTTGAAAACATTCATGTGTTGAAATAAATATAGATTCATGTGTTGAAGTAAATATTCGTGTGTTGAATAGAATAATGAAGTAATTGAAAAATATAAAGCCGTGTTGATTAGATATGCGCCATTTGGATGCAAACGATATTATATCGATTATATTCATTTCTATAATGAATATAGAAAAGGAAGTGATTTCAAAATATAATGTTTTGAAAATATTATCATTTATATATATATCGATGATATGGAATATTCAATTTTGATTAAAAATTGAATAGGAAGTTGAAATCGTTTTGAAAACGAATTTAAAACGATTTATAAAATATGTTTTAAAAAGGAAATCGATGAAATATATATAATATATATATTATATATATAATGGCCTGAATAGAATGCGCCGCGCTGCAGCAGTTCGCGAATTTCGACCATTGACTTCGAATTGAGGTTGCGGGAGATCCGACCGTCGGATTCTCCTAAAACCGGAACCGTTAGGTTCGTATCGAAAAGATCTTTCTAACAAATATTAGAAATTAGAAATCTAATGGTTGGATTTGGAATTATGTCCAAATCAAGTTTGGAAAAGGTCGCTGTAAGTGCAATTCGATGGCCGTTGATGGAAATCGACTGTACGGGCCTTGATAAAATTATTAAAAAGAGTAATAATTTGTGTAAAATCATAAGAAATGATTTGGAAAGAATTGAGATGAAAAATTCCATATTTGAAAAGATAAAAATAGATTTTTATCGAAATGAACTAGTTTTGAACTAGAATTATAATTCATTTATTTTTGAAATAAATAAATTGGATTTGAAAGGGTTTTGAAAGTAACCAGAATTTCCAATAATTGAATTGGAATAGATTTGAATCGAAATTGTCTTTGGAATATTTCGATGTTGGATTTCGTGATTATACAGATATTGTTATGGAAATTTGAAAGATATTTATATCGTTATTTCCAATACGATGTTTGTGGGTCGTAGAATTTGATATTGAATATAAGCGTATATATTTTCTATTCAGATCCTTGTATTTAATATCAAATGAGATTTGGGTTTGTCGTGAATGGTGTCTTCATTAACACTGTTCTTAAGCCCAGTTGGGAAAAAGATTAAATCTTTTTATTTAGGTTTAATGAAGTATACCAATTAAATGATATTTAATTGGAATTGAATTGGAATTGATTTTTGGGTTTATCGTGAACGGTGTTTTAAATGACATTGGTTCTTTAACCCAGTTAAAGACAAGATATGATTTCCCAAGTTAAACAATCATTAATATTGATTTTTGGGAGGATTAAAACCAAGTGGAGTTTTAATGAATCTTTAATTAGATTGAAATGATCGGGAATAGAGTATCACCAGTTCTTGTTGCAGTCATGATGGGGGGGTTCTCACCATGTGATTTGGTGGTGAACAGTGGGATCTTACCCCCACATATCCCTTGCGAGGGTTGGTTAGGCAGTGGCCGGGAGGCTCGAGAGGGTCGCCGTAAAACATGCGTACTGGGGGACCAATGTAAGCCACGGTAGGTTTTACCTGCTGAAATGGAGGATGAAGGGATGGTTGCAAAGCCTACCGGATTTCGCGTTTTCGTTACAGTTGGTATCAGAGCTCTGGTTTACAGAGCTCGAGAATAAGACACGTTGGAACCAAACGAAAGAATTCATCAGAGATTGGATTAGTAATATCCAGTAAGAATGGCTCGTTAGAGATGGGATCAGTAGTATCCTAGAACGAGTGTGAAGAGTATATTTTTAAAGTGAAAACAAGTTTTGTTTTAAAAATTAAATTCAACTATTCGTATTTGAATATTTATTTGTATTGAATTTGGACAGTCCAGTATATAAAGATTTTGCATATACGTCTGATCCGTGTGTATACAAAGTTTTAATATACTGGGTAGATATAGAATCACACTCTAGTCGTTCGGACATGATTCTGATGATTGACGCATCATCATCAGAATTTATTTTCGTGTTTCGAAAGTGGGATTTCTATATATCTCCAATTGATTGGAGCGAGAACCGAAATATAGTTAGAATATATTGTTGTGGCTTTACATCAAAAATGTGATTTTTTTGACTATGTATCAAAGTTAAGAATTTGAAAAGCTAATCAATTAATTGATTGCTGATTGTGTTGTTTGATTAATTTAAATGTTGAACCTTTAGCCAAATTGATTAAATAGTGAATTGTATTGAAAATTTATCGCATTTGCATGCATATACATGTACTTACATTGAACAGGTCATTGCAAAGAGGCTAGAGCAGAAGAATAGAATTGTTTGCCCGATAAATAGGTACATGTTTACAAATTTATTTGGTTTGGATGATTTTATGAGCCGATTGGCTAGCCGCTTGGCTGTTTCGTTTTCTTTTTGGATTGATGAGGGCCATGGGAGGCTATTTGAAATATCCCGAAGCTCCCGGTGAACGGGAGGTTATGGCGAAATTTTTCGAAAATTTAGGGTGAGCCAAATTTTTGGAAAATTTGGAAAGTTCTTAGAAACTGAAAAGTTGAAGAACTTAATTCGTAATGAAAATAATGAAAGTTGAGTTGGTTTGTAAAACAACTTTAGGCTTCATTCCTTTTCGGGGATGAAAAGTTTTAAGTGGGGGAGATTGTAATAACCCGGAAATCCGAGCCAATTTAAAATTTTTATTTTGGCAATTTTAGCGAATTTTGGATATTTAAAATGAATTATTTTAAATAATAACGACGAGAAATTTATTTTGAATAGAATTCGAAAGTATATATTTATATAGATCATCATTAGAATATAAATAATTATTCATAATTATAAAAGGATTTGAAAATGGCACGATAGTTTGAAATTTCGATTTCGAATTTCAAATGGATGTACAGGATTCAAAATAAACCGGATTTTATTGAAACCAAAAATATTTGAATATATTTGGAAACATCTTTCCAACGAATCTGAAAAATTGAAATTTCATAGCAGGGATAAAAAGTTATGCCCATTTGAAAATTCAGAGTAGTCGCTATGAAATTATGGCCCTTTAAAATGGAAATTTTGCAAACGACCTTCGTTTTCGACGAAACCACTTTTATTGGATCCGGGATGTCAAATTATTGCTTAGTTTCAAAATTAATAATTTTCTGAATCAATATGTGAGCGTGGCGAAGTTGAACGTGTTTTGACAGTTTTAGTCAATTTGGATCGACCAGAAAATGACCATTTTCAAACGGTCTCAGAATTTGACAAAATTAGTTTCGTTATGACCATATCGTCAATACGACGGTAGAAATATTTTTTCTGGAATTTTTAGAGCCCGTATGTGGCCCCGGTAATTTGAAATGTATGTTCGAATTAAATGTATATAGATTTATATTTTGATTTTGACGGAAACTGATCGAAACGATGGAATTGGCTTACAGGACGAATCCAATTGCATTCGGAATGAGGGTAATTAGCTAGGGGCGACAGTCGTTGGGTCTCGATTGGAGTTCGGTGCGTTAAGTAAGCAAGGTTAGAATTTAATATTATTAAAATATATTATATAACCATATTTTTCCCACTAGAAAACCCTAGACCTAGTCAAAGCGGTCAAAATAAAATACGCGCCTCCATCTATTCTGAGCGGCGGAAAAGCTATGATCTTTAATCCCTTAAATCTTCCAACCCGCTGCGAAATTGATCCTAACATTAGAAAGAAAATCAAAGTGCTCCTTACGAACTTCAGATTCATGCTGGAGTGATCCTCGTTGGTGAAGAGAATAGAGCGGAATTCGCTCTGAAACAATCGACGTTCGAGCTCGATTTCCCCTGCCTGAGGACCGCCGAACTGGCAGCGGTGGCCATCGCTAACAAGCACCGTCGAGGCGCAGGAGGGGGGACGCCTCCGATCAGACTCCGACACCTCGGATTGCGAGCAGGTTGAAGCCCTAGTGGCTGAGTTCTTCGAAGCAAACGTCTGAAGCGTGATAACCTAGGAAGAAGGTGGTTTATTTCCTTTTTTAATTATTATTATTTACAATCATGAACCTTGTTTTGAAAGTATATATAACATTGTCTTGAAAGTATGTATAACTTTGTTTGAAAAGAAAATTAACATATGTTTTGAATTGAAAAATATACATATGTTTTGAATAGAAAAATATACATATGTTTTGAATAGAAAAATATACATATGTTTTGAACAGAAAACTATACATATGTTTTGAGTGGAAAACTATACATATATTTTGAATAGAAAACTATACATATGTTTTGAATAGAAAGATATACATTATTTTGAGTATAAAAATATGATTTTTATATAGTAGAGATAATAAAAATATGATTTTTATATGATAGAGGATATAAAAATATAATTTATATTCATGTAGTGAAATAAAAATATAATTTTTATAATATAAACATCAACATAAAAATAAGATTTTTATGTATGAAGTAACAGTATAAAAATATGATTTTTATCCAGATAGCGTTGGAATAAAATGTGATTTTTATTTATGAACAGCGTGGAAAGAGAGAGTTGGGATTTCGGACAAATCTGAACCATTCAGAAATAAGGAATGGAGGAGTGGATCCCAAAGGTGAGAACTTCTCACTTTTAATTATTTTTCTAGTTAAAATATATACTAGGATGCAGACGGCGCTTAGCAGCACCCGATACCCATTGTCCACAGACCATGGACGACTTGTGTGATTGTTTGTGTGGTGAAATTTGACTGTTGATTGTGATGTGAAAAGTATAATTTCATGTGTTGAAATAAAATAATTTCATGTGTTGAAATAAAATAATTTCAGGTGTTGAAATAAAATAATTTCATGTGCTGAAATAAAATATATATTCATGTGTTGAAATAAAATATTTATTCATTTACATGTCAAACAATTTGTTTATGTACATCGATTTGACTGATATTGATTGGGACGATAAATTTTACACATCGCCCAACTGCACAAATAAAATCTGTGTTTGATTGTTTGAAACCCCACACAGGTGTTGGGATGAGATTGGACATACACTAATCCCAATAATTAGCTGTATGTCGATCGATTGATTGACAGGCTGTTATAAGCGTTGAATATTTATATTTGATGCTTGTATAGTGTAGAATGCACTCTGGATGATGGTAGATTATTTATCGTTGCTATTATATACATGTGTTGTATGGAATCCATATAAATAACATTATATGGTAATTGAGTGGGTCTCATTCCAATTTATAAAATAAATTATATTCATGTGTTGAATAAACAAAATAGTCATGTGTTGACAATGTTCGTGTGTTAGGAATATTCATGTGTTGAAAACATTCATGTGTTGAAAGAAATATAGATTCATGTGTTGAAGTAAATACTCATGTGTTGAATAGAATAATGAAGTAACTGAAAAATATAAAGCCATGTTGATTAGATATGCGCCATGTGGACGCGAACGATATTATATCGATTATATTCGTTTCTATAATGAATATAGAAAAGGAAGTGATTTCAAAATATAACGTTTTGAAAATATTATCATTTGTATATATATCGATGATACGGAATATTCAATTATGATTAGAAATTGAATAGGAAGTAGAAAACGAATTTAAAACGATTTATAAAATACGTTTTAAAAAGGAAATCGACGAAATATATATAATATTATATATATATATAAATATAATGGCCTGAATAGAACGCGCCGCGCTGCGGCAGTTCGTGAATTTCGACCATTGACTTCGAATTGATGTTGCGGGAGATCCGGCCGTCGGATTCTCCTAAAACCGGAACCGTTTGGTTCGTATCGAAAAGTGCTTTCTAACGAATATTAGAAATTAGAAATATAATGGTTGGATTTGGAATTATGTCCAAATCAAGTTTGGAAAAGGCCGTTGTAAGTGCAGTTCGATGGTCGTTGATGGAAATCGACTGTACGGGCCTTGATAAAATTATTAAAAAGAGTAATAATTTGTGTAAAATCATAAGAAATGATTTGGAAAGAATTGAGATGAAAAATTCCATATTTGAAAAGATAAAAATAGATTTTTATCGAAATGAACTAGTTTTGAACTAGAATTATAATTCATTTATTTTTGAAATAAATAAATTGGATTTGAAAGGGTTTTAAAAGTAACCAGAATTTCCAATAATTGAATTGGAATGGATTTGAATCGAAATTGTCTTTGGAATATTTCGATGTTGGATTTCGTGATTATACAGATATTGTTATGGAAATTTGAAAGATATTTATATCGTTATTTCCAATACGATGTTTGTGGGTCGTAGAATTTGATATTGAATATAAGCCGATATATTTTCTATTCAGAGCCTTGTATTTAATATCAAATGGGATTTGGGTTTGTCGTGAATGTTGTCTTCATTAACACTGTTCTTAAGCCCAGTTGGGAAAAAGATTAAATCTTTTTATTTAGGTTTAATGAAGTAAACAAATTAAATGATATTTAATTGGAATTGATATTTGGGTTTATCGTGAACGGTGTTTTAAATGACATTGGTTCTTTAACCCAGTTAAAGACAGGATATGATTTCCCAAGTTAAACAATCATTAATATTGATTTTTGGGAAGATTAAAACCAAGTGGAGTTTTAATGAATCTTTAATTAGATTGAAATGATCGGGAATGGAGTATCACCAGTTTTGCTCCAGGAGATAGTTAAATATTTAATTAGATTTCAACGTGAAATGGTAGTTGAATTTACCGATAACACCGTGGTGTTAGATATGAAGTATGACCGGTTTTACTTCATGGGATGAATAGGTTGGGACTGGGAAATAAAATAAATGATTACTTCGGTGTGGTTCGCTAATCCCGACTAGTTTGAATTGATATTCAAAAGAAGATTAAAGAATAAATTTAAAGAATTAACTTTGATAAAATTAATGGGAACCTTTCCTAAAGTGTAAGAATATTTGAATAAAAGAATATTCTGAATTGGAATGAGGCATATGTTGTGCTTGTGTAACATTTGCTTATTATATACGCGAGTTATTCAGAAAGACCGGGTTTATCCCATTCTGAATAACTGATTCGACGTGGTGTCGAGGATGAAGACGGTGGTCGAAGACCGGAGGTCTTCACATCGTTTAGGTGATTACCGTTGATCTAGATTGGGTTGTACACCCAAGAGGAGGGAATCAGTTGGTGATCGTCCAGACGTACTTGGAGATCGATGGATATGCGAGGTACAAGGTGCCTCCGGTTTCATTCAGACCCGGAATGAAACTATAAATGGACTGTGTGTTTGACATTGGATTTTATTCTATGTGATTGATCTCTATTAAATATATATATGTTTAGCGGCGGAGAATTTATTCTCTTGCTTAACGCCCTTCTCTGAGACGTACGAGCTCAGAGGTTATATATTGATGGATATCAATCGCATGGAGTGAATTGCCTGTGTGGCATGCCTAAGTGGCAATTGATCAAGGCTTCTGTTGAAAAGCAAAGTCTTGTGGTTGATGATCAAAGCACCGCCTGTGTGGCATAGCTTTGTGTAACGTGAATTCGCGAGCCTCACACCCCGGTTGTGAACCAGAAACGGGAGAGGACATCAGGGAGAGCATGCGTTTCCTTCTAGCTAGGGTGGTGTCAGTGACCTACCAGCCTTGACATTTATATTATTTTCACCTGTGTGGTTGTTGCTGTTGCGAGGCGCCTCAGATATATCGGTGACTGTGTGGAGCTGATGGAGTCATTTGGCTTATTTACGCCCCAAAGGGCGGGGAAACGCAGTGTTCAGGCATAATAATCCACATCGATGGACCGACCCTGACGATCCGTGGGGCAGTTGCGGCTGTTCCTGAGACATGGGCTAGATTGTCTCGAATTCGGTGAGGACTATCTTTTGCCTCAGTTCATAGATGGAAATCCAACTTCCAATACGTGACTTTGCGGTTTTGATTGTAGAGCCTAGTATGGCGACATAGTGGTATGGGGCACTTATGCCGTCTATGATTGATACTTATGATTGAAATTGTTTTGACATTATACACTTATAGTAATAATAAAACATGAAATTTCACGTACCAAGCATTCTTGGCTATTATAAGGTAAAAACCATATCCTCCGGCTTGCGTTGCATTGTGTGATGGGACCTGGGTCTTATAATAGCTTCATTTTTCTTTATTTAGCATTGCGTTGTTGTTTTATGCACTAGTATTCTTGGGAGGAAACCCGTTCCGTGTTATACGGCGTGGTCCCTTGATTTACCAAACTTTAAAATAAAGATTAGTAACTGTTTTAGTTCTCACACCAGTCACATGACTGACCTGGAGTTTATTGTTTTAACCTAAACTCTGGGTGCCCTTATTTTCCGTATGGGCAGCTAGTAGTTTTGGTTTTGCAGATTTATATTCACAGGAACCTGGTTTACAGATGGAATGATATTCGGAAAGCTTTGTATCCGTATATCACTCTCAGTTGTGTATTGTATTATTTTTCCGCTGCTATGTAATGTATTGTAATCTCTGATATTTTGTGATGTTTATTATTTATTCATACTCTGTATATTCTTGTATTCTGATGGAATTGTTGTAATAAGCAATGAAATGTTCTTTTGTTTGTGTTCTGATTTGTCGTGTTCTTAAAACAATCACGGGTTTCGAACGGTCTTGGTCGGTTTAGCGATCGATTCGGATCGAGCAAAATTCTTTTTCGTTACACTACATTCTTCCCCCCTTAAAATAATTTCTTCCTCGAAATTGCTAAGGTAGGAAAGAACATTACAAACCCATTAATTTCCAAACCCAATTTATTTTAAATCAAAACCAATTTAATGTCGTAAATAATTATTTTCAAAAATATCGAAAATTTTCTAATACTTTAAATTCCCGAAAAATTCGGCAGAGTCTCCCTTGTACGGAGTGACATCTACGATATCGGAGGAACAAATAATATATACATCGACCCACACGGTCGGAAAAATAAAAATCAAAACCCAAAATTTTATATTTTTCGCATAGGCGTACCTTTTACGAGCGCTATTGAGCATATTTGCTCAATGTATATGCGATTTACTCAACCAGTATCAATCTGCCTAGCCCTCTGGCACCTGTACTTAACTCAATTCACATATCAGTAATAAATGTTTGAAATTCTGAGATAATATTTCACTAATCAACTGGTATAGCTACACCAATTGCAAAGTCAAACACACATTATCAATTCATTACCAAATACAGGGTTAAATCGTAAATTCATATTCATATTCAGTTCATTCCAGTTTAAGTATACCGGAAATTTATTCTTTAGTTTGGAATTCATTTAGCTTTATTAAATTTTTGATTATTCCCATTCAAATAAACTATCATCCAATAACAACAATTCACAATCACAACCAAATCCATTGAATTTACATTCAATATTAATATTTTACCATGGTTTCTCATATTTGAACATTAGTCGATCAATTTCTATTTGATTATTATTTATTCATCAAATTTCCAATTTATTCAATTTAATTTCAATATCATTGTTAATTTAATTCCACTCAACAAATTTAAGTTTCAATCCAAATTTGCAATCCGATTTGAATTCTATTCAAATCGATCAAACACACTAAAATCTCAGTAATTTGATAAAATTATTTCTTTTCTATACAAAAATATAATTTGGGTAAAATTATTTCATTTACCCTCTTTTCAAAACAATATTGTGTCCATTACCAGTTCAATGCTTCTCAACATTTGAACCGATCAACAGAACAATATAAAACATTTATATATAAAATTTACAAATACGCTCTCATAACTCAATCTCGATCTAGGGTATTACTAGCCCTATCTTTATCGAGTTATACCACAGAGCCAAAGGTTATTACTAAACCAATAGCTCTAATACCACTGTAACGACCCAAGGATTTTCGGCTCCGAAAATCGACATAAATGAAATTCCGTACCTCATGCCTACCTTCCAAACACCGAAAACACTGGAACGTTTATAGAAAGAAATTAGAGGGTAAGAGAAGAAAGAAATATTAGAATAGAAGAAGAAGAAGAACCAACACAACACAGAATCAGAGTCTCACATCGCAGCGAAACAAAATATAATACTGAAATAAATCTTAATTGAGAGCTTTTAAAAATACATACAATATCAGAGTACATCACATATCTGGACAGTTATAATAATTTGTCCCATACACAACACAGTGGAATAGTAGCTATATAATATCATACGTCTTAACATCTCCAGCTCGTCTCTAGACTTCTCAGCATCTGATAACCTGAACTTGTACACAACGGGCTAACCCGAGCATTTTCAAAACACCGGGTCATTCTGGTGAACCAGAGTGAGAAAAACTCGCACATATTAAGGGTATCACACAACCCGACTTTAAAGTTCAAAATCTATCCAAAAGGAAATGATAATCGTAAGACCAAATTGACACATAAATACGGATGGTTTTTCCCTTACGATAACCCAAAACATTTTCGAAGTCAATATCTTTTCTGATATTATAATAGTGTCTAAATACAAATAAATATCAATCTAGTGGAACGCTTGCATCTCACGCTCCATATATATAGTATACAATCAAAACCGCGGACGCTTATTGGAGATTGGATTTCGACTATGACAAGGTATGGGACCACCTGCCGATAGTGTATCTCTAGAGGCGAATACACTGGGCTCAACAAGAACGTCTTGCAACCCGGCCCTCACATGACCGACCACTGATTTCGCTTGAGTGTATCAAATGTATATCACCAATGGTTGGGCTCAAACCACTGTTTCCTGAAAAGGGACAGCATCGAAATAGATTAAAGAAGCAAAAGGAATTTCTCTAGATAGGTGATTATACACCCTAATGGGACCGACCCACATAGCCATGTTGCCTGCCCGATTTTTGTCATTTCCCAGTTGTGAGGCTTGAGGTTTGAATTATCTTTTCAGATAGCACACCTCCATTCACTTTGAATGCCACGTTGTCATATCCGCCAGAAAAATCACTAATTGACATCCACAAAAAAATACCTGGATTGGGAGCGACTCAACTATGGTATGTTTGAAGAAATCAACGTACGCGATCCCTTTGGAAATACTCTGTCAGACATCCGTCCATACAAGTCATCTAGGAACAAGATGAACCAAATGTACTCCCCTACCACATCCAAGGAATCACCCTATAGATTGGTAGCGAGTAGTCCTTGCAATCCGTAAATTCCAACCATGACAAAACCACAGTACATCTTTGGCTGCAGACCGAAGATTATTAGTAGTTCTTCCGTTTATGAAATTCTACGGTCTTCAATGCTCCGTCTCGATCATCTTCTAATATCTTCACGTATTTGTTGGTCGGAATGGTTTTCGAATATAAATTCGGTCCCGGTCTTACCATACCAACAATGGTATTGGACAGATTTAATAGTCGGTTATTTAACTATCAAAATAAATAGTGATTCAATCATGAAAATCTAATGAGTTCACTGGTTCAGTATTCAGCACCACTTGGCCTTTTAATTCAAACAAATGTAAATTTTAAACTCTTAAATTTTCCAATATTACGAATATAGCTTTTCAATTCTCATTTAAAATAAGATTTTCTTTAAACAAATTCATTTTAATCCCTAGAAAAATTCTATATCTATATCCAATTTCTATTTTCACTTCCGAAACATTAGCCACATTATTATATAATACAGGGAAATCAATTCAGCCTATTACTCATAAAACAACGTTACGAGATATGTTTTATTCATTACTTGACGATACATAACGCTTATTCTTATTGGATAAACTTAACTTTTACATTTCAATTCTAGCTCGAAAATATCATTATAATTCACGCAATCGAATCCCCTTTTATTTCCCTTTTCTTTGGATTCTCATTATATATATATATATATTTATATATATACTCATATTTTCCTGATTTCCTTTACTCTGGATTTCTCATTATATGTATTCTCCACATTTTTACCAACGACATTGCATTATTATTTCTCTAATGGAAATAATATATTATTACTAACCTCCTTTCCCATTACAACTAATATCATCCTCAGATAATCCTGATGTCATTCAAGTTAGGGTATTTTAATTACCTCTCAGACCTTGATCAACAACGTTCTTATCTTCAGATAAATATAAGCTGTAATCCAAAAACCCATATTTCATTCTAATATCAATACCAATTTTATTTAACTATTTTATTTAAAATACGGTTTCAAAAAAACCTTCCTTCCTTTTGAGAATTTTCCCCTCATTATTCCTTAATTCAATAATTAAATAATTTCTTATAAAATATCACTATTAACCTCTAGCTCTTTGAACAAGTTCATTTTATAATTCGGATTTTGTTTACAAATCTTATACCACGCTTCCTTAACCAAATTCCCTTTTACCAATCTACCTTCAAATCCATTCGAACATTCCCTCTTTGAAAATCTTATTTCAATTTTCACAATTTTACTTAATCCCCATTTTTAAGTAACGTTAATTTAAAATTAATGCTTTAACAATTTAAACCTCATCCATATAACTCTGGATTATTAAAAACCCTTTCATCCCAATCTCCTTTAACTTAACTCAAATAATTAAGTAACATTTATTCCGAGCTATCATATTCGCCTAAAATTCTCTTTATAACTTTGTTATAAAAATTCGGGTTTTAAATATGAAACCGGTTCATAAACTCCTTTCTCCATTCCATTAGATTTCATTTCAATTTTGAGTACTTTTAAAATGAATTTCAATAAAAAGTAATTTCCTAAATTATTGTTAATTAAAATAATAATTTACTTCGATCATTAACTACTTCAGTAGTTAATTCCTTCATTTACTAAAATAAATAGTAATTCCCTTTTTTAAAACCTTATTAAAGTTAAATAATATTCATTAACTATTTTAATTCAAAACACACTAATCTAACAATTAATCCTAGTTAAAAATGGTCGGTTTAGTCAACTCAAAACCCGGTTATCTCGTTAACCGATTCCAATTTGTTTCCCCTTTAAATTAATTAATATTATAATTAATTTAAATAAATTCCATTTAATTGTTCTTAACAAAAACAATTATCAAATTTTAACCGTTAGATTAATTAATATCACTTGTTCATAAATCTGATTAACATCAGAAATTTCGTTATAAAAATCAATTAATAATTAATTCTAAATTTAAGTAATAAATATTTATTTCCTTTTAATAAACCTTTATTCAAAATATATCTTTCAAAATCTATTTCCAGTTATAAAATAGATTTTATAATTTCAGTTCTATCGATCCACCTGATGGTAAATCAATATAAAACAAAACAATTTATTCTTAGGCCATTTACTACCGATTACCCAACCAATATTGCCCATTGGTTAAAACAAAACACAGGTTGAATTTCTAGTCAATGACCACTAATCAAATTAATCACCCAATCATGACAGTTCATATGCGATAATATGAAAATAAATAATATATATGAGGAATCCCGTTGGATCCATCCAACCTGTTCTTCCCTGTATTCAAAACGGTTATCTCAAATCAGATCATTCAATTTCATTTAATAAATAACGACCATTTAACATCAACCAATTCATAAGCAATTCAAACAATTTCAACACATTTATTTTATAAACGTGACCAACAAGGTATGTTACCTTTATTGGATCCAATCGTTAAAATAACGATTTGGTATTAAATACTAAAATTAAAAATTGGTTTAATTTCATCAGTTAAACCAACAAATAAATATATGATTAGCAAACAGTCAACCATTAGCAACCAGAGCACACAAAATAAAAACCCAATTTATATAAAATATAAATGGGGAGAACTGAGTGAGTTTAACTCACCTTGATTTGATTTATCGTCAAAATAGCTTGTTTTAGTTAAAGTAAACAACATTTAATTTAAATGAAAGTATCAGTTGATTCTGATTCTGTCCATCTCCGTTCCATAATGTAGCGCTTGTTGATTCGAGTCCACCGCATCTCAGTTTGTTGATTTTTGAAGTTAAGTTAACGTTATGGTCCGCTTAACGTTTTGATTGTAAGTGACTGGGCTGACACCCTTCTTTTCTTCTGCACTGCTTTGTGCTCGACTTTATTTCCCTTGGCCTTGTTATTATGTTGCATATAAGGAAATGGCCGATCCTATTTTGTTTGCCTTAGACTTTGTTCCCCATACTTTCTTTCCATATTTTTCTTTCCCACCTGCTAGATCCACGTTCCACCGTACCCTTGTCTACACAACCTGGGCCTGTTCCAAGCAACTTCCCCTCTCCTCACATCTCAATGGCCATGCAGCCCCGTTCTGTTCTGGTTATAATAGACCAACCTCATTTCATTTTTGCTTAAAGCCCAGCGCCTATTCGATCTTTACCTGGAAATCTTCATGTTTTCTTTGTCCAGAATTTCTGAACCACGCACAATTAATAATTCATATAATTATATGTTTTAGTATAAAATTTTAATCAAATTCTTTAATTAAACCACTTACTAACGTTTATTGCATTTTGCGGTTAATCCATGCTTCATACTTCATTTAAAAATGATAGCCATTCACTTGTCCTCATCTACACAGTAACGTCCCCCCCTCCACCTCCACGTGTTGCTCCTTCTCAACACTAAGCTACTCACGTAAAAATCCCGGACACATCTTCATTTGCTATTCCTTTTTCTTTCTTTTATTATTTTCTTTTCTTCCGTCAGTTTAACTCCTTCTGAGATGTCAACCTTCCTCCCATGCCTGCTCGTCCCTTTTCCCAAAATCGAGCCTCCTCTTCTTTTACCAATTTCGAACCTGGACCCACCGGCAATCACCTCATCACCTTGGAGACGATCTTCCCCAGTTCTGACATCGTTGCCACCCTGTTACCACCGATGACAGCTCCACTTCCGAGCTTCACACCCCCGGCTATCCAGAGCATCACCGTCCTCCTTACTAACCTTGTGTCTTTTCCCTTCTTCTCTTTCTGTCATGTGAGCTATTTGTTTCTCAAATTTCAGTTCATTTCTTCCCATCTTCCGAAATGAATATATAGGTACACAGCTACAGTATTTACATCCCCATGCATCTCCATTCCCTCTTCATCTCATCAATTTCTAGAAAGAAAAACAAAACCCACTCCATCATGGTTCACGAACAACACCCCTTCCTAGCTTTCAGCACTAGGCCGAATGAACACAAAACTCACTGGATATGTAAATGGTGCTCGCGAGTGTTTGATTAGTTTTTTTGTTTGTGGGGAAAATGGTTTACACCATTACTAGAACGATGAAAGAAATAAATGGAAGGAGCAGGTTTTATATGTGGGGAAAGTCGTGGTCTCCACGTTGTTTAGGCATAGGGCATGTAGAATTTCATAGGGTAGTTGGTACGCGTAGGTGAGGGTTTCAATATCGTGGATGGCATGGTATTGGATAGATTAGCACACAAGGCTTGAGATGGTTTGAGTCGCAAGGAATTCAGAAATGTGCTACACAAGGAATTCAAAAGTGTATCCTGCAAAAAGAAAAAGAAAATCAGATATATTATTAGATTATAGGATTCTGTGTGTATTGTAGAGTTTCGTAGTTGATGTTTATGTATAGCTCTCTAGGTTATACAATTTTATTTTGTTAAATAGAAGATAATTGATATAAAATGAAAAAAAATTCACGGATTTGCATATTTTTATTCTTTGTTATGAAGTTTGTGTCACATATAAACTATAAACACATCCATGACATCAAAGCTTTATATTAACATATTTTCATCTCTGATTTGTATTCATGTTCTCTCCCTCATTCACCCATAAGCGAAACATCTATAAGAAAAAATAAATAAATATAAATATATATCGTTCAAACTTCGTTTTAATAATGAATTAAATATTAAATTCATTATTATTCCAAATAAAATATTTAAAATAATAAAATATTTGGCCACCAAAAATACAGGACGTTACATTAGGGGTTGTGGAGGCAGTAGTCAAGAACTTCTTTCACGGGTCTATAAAGGAAAGATGAGAAGGGAAGGAACGTTTGACCAAAGTTGAAACACCCCACCTCCGTTAAGGTCGCTCACAAAGGGAATGCCTTAACCTTGGTGGAGGTTTATAAGTAAAAGTCACAGATAAACACAAGACAGATATAAATACACATATTTTAAACAGCGGAAAACAAACAGGCTTTTATTTCATCAATACGTGTTCATACAAAACATTTCCATAATTGTCTCAAAATACTTCCAACATTACAACCTCATTACTGTCTTGATTATTAGTGAAGCATAAAACATAAATAAAGTAACAAAAATCCCCATAGTGATATCCAAAGCCATAATCCGAGAAAAAGAGATCCAAACCATACATCTACGGCCCTGAAGCTTGCAAAGAGTCTAACTAAGCTGGGTTGTTTCCTCCCTGTGGACCTAGGGGTGAAACGAAAGAAAAGAAGACGAAAAGAAAATAGAGTCAGACATAAAGCCTGAGTAAATCTAGTGACTCTTCAATATGTGAATAAGAAAAAGGGCATGATAGATATAAACTGAAAACAGGAAAGTATCACAAGCTAAGGAAGTGTAGTTTAGAATCGAATGTACTATCGCACCCACACTATATCTCTGCACCTACTTGAGCTTATTCTAACTGGCACCCCTTGCTGAGGGAGAAGTGATCCTCATTTTCTAAAGATCGGCTCCTACTCGCATAAACATATGTGTCATATGGCCCCCATGAATTGTAGATACCTATGTTGGTCCCACCATGGGGTGTATCAAGACCGATGGTGGCGGCCCCGACACAATTCTAGAATACATAGGTTATACTAATGGTGCCTCAGTGCCCTGTTTGTCTGCTCCGGAGTGTGTGCACGCCCACACCCCGTTAGAACCTACACTGTGCACCCACCACCGTCGTTTTTGACCGCTTACAATCAGCCCAGTAATCGTGCCCCACCCTTCCTAGTTTCAGGGTACCATGATACCTAACTTGGGTTACTGCTGAAACGGGTCCCTCGTTACTAGGGTTTTCTAGTCAAACATGTTAAGTGGTTAAGTGTCTGTATTTACCTAACCTCACCCATCAATTCTTGTTAATATGTTGAATTTGGTTAAGTGATTTTAGTTGACTTAACCCTACTATCTGTCCTTAGCCTCTTAAAGCACCGACCACTCACATTAGACAGATATTGCTACGATTACTGGATGTGCCGGTCGGTTCCGGGCAGGTTTACACCGTAGCTCAGTCTAACCTCGGGTCCTTATTGGGCTCAATGCTTAACCACCCACAATGGTAAGGTATTGTTGTGACTACTGGACAGCTGGGCGGGTCCGGGTAGGTTTACGTCACAACTCAATCCAACCTCGGGTTAAGCATACTGTGTTTTCTAAATTTACATATTTTATCACTTCTTAATTTTATATGTAAATTTCATGTCCTTTATTCTTGGGTATAACAATTCATACCGCTTAAATGTCATTATCGTTGGAATGTGCCAAACATGCCAACATATATTTTTCATGTTTTATACCCAACGCTATTACCCCCGTTTGTATGTTCGCAACATTATATCAAATGTTGGGCTCGACACAATTCAGCCCAACTTTATAAACGTGAGAAAAGGGGAAATCAAGAACATGTAATATTTTACAATACATAAAGGTGTGTGGCGCATGAACTTGCAATTTAGCGATTCAACTAACATAAATTATGGGTCATGTGAACTTGCATTCAAATCAGAGTATAGCTAAGTAGGTGTCATATGAAATGGCATAGTTTAGGCTTATACAAACTTGGGTTTAAACATGTTTAACTTGGCATAATGTCAACAACAAAACTAACATGTTGTATATTCACCAAAATATCCAATTTTAACATCTAATCATATAGCCTATTTCAACATGAAACTTGCATAGTTTATGTAACCCAAACGGTACTTAACATAGATCCAATTATACTTGCAAATAAACATAAGAATGTGTTCCTAGATTTTGAGTCATGTAGGCATAAAAGGTCTCAAATCTAGAACATGTTTACATAAGCCCTAATTTAGACTTAGAGAATGTATATAGTCCATGCCACAGAAATAAACATAAAGGGATCAAATTCTAGTTTTTGCCACAAACTTGCAAGTGCCATTATTTTCATATACAATTGTCCAATAGGCTTGCATCAATCAATTTAGGCCACAAATATCAATACACAAGTCATGACAGAATCATTACAATACACCGAATTTATATCGTTATTATACAATAACACAATTCTATTTTCATTTACATCGAGTCACGTCACAGTTTTATTCATATTCTGAAAGATCACTATACTTACAACAAATGCAGAATCCTGAATTCTGGATTATGAGTTCTGAAATTGAGATGCGTTCCTTTGGGTAGATACAGTTACGTTGATTAATTTGATTAAGCTTTAGTTCTTCTTAATTTAATTCGTCCATAAGCTCCTTTCCCTTGACGGCTACGCTCAATTCCTTCCCGGCAGCATGACGACTCCAGTCTTTATTTTTTTTTGTGAATTTTAGTTGAGACTCAGGTTGTATATATAGAATTTCAGATTGTTTTGAGCCGTCAGATGAAGACAGGAGGAACCAGATCATACAAAGCCCAAAGAGCCAATCACGAGGTGACACGTCAGCCCCAATGACACACCGAGCCACAGAAATTCGAGCCAGAGCCAGACCCAGCCAGCCAGGTCGACCATGTAGGTCGACTGGCAGGTCGACCCCCAGGTCGACACTATGGTCGACCTGGGGTGACCAGGTCGACACCATGGTCGACCTGGTCCCTGGGCGGGAATTTTCCCGCCCAGCCCAGTTTGAGCTTATTTTTCGAATTTTGAACTTGAAACCGAGCTGTTTGAACTTTATATTTTATTCTGAAACTTCCGAAGGTCATAACTCCTTCATGAGTCTGATTCATGCAAACTCGGACTCTATCTCAAGCAGAAATCCGAGACGAACGCAATGGCGTAACCTGTTTCCCTTAATTCTTTCATTTAGAATTAATTACACTTTAATTTGTGAAGCTTAATGTTATAGAATTCACGGGGTGTTACATTCTCCCCCTCTTAAAAGGATTTCGTCCCCGAAATCTTCAAGTTAGGAAGAATGTATATCCTACCATCCAACCGTCCATCTACTCAACCAACAAACACAGGCGTCCACTGTCCTTAAAAGACTTCTAATGCTTCATGATCATATGCATATTGTGTGTACATGTCCTTATCTAATGCAGAAATCATGCGGTCTACTGATTCAGTTGACCTCCTTAATGTGAATCATGTAAGTGTCATGAATCCATTATGTATGCAAATTTTTCCTACTCATAATTCTACATGAGTGCACAACTATTCATACAAATGCGACAACCATATGACAGCATATCAAGTTTCAACCATATACAAATGAGAATACATATATGTGTATGCAATATGAAGTGACTGAGCCGATCTAAAACCTAGGGTGTGTGTGTATATGCATCCACGAGCAACCACTAGCAATCACTAGCAACCATTTACAACCATCATCCATGACATGTTTTCAAATACATGTTTGCATCCATTTGTTTTCTACCTAAGGAGTTAGGAAAAGGACCGAGGAGATATACCTAAAAAGATAGATAAAGCATAACTTAAGGAAAAAGAGAGATCAAAGATATACCCTCAAAAAGAAAAGGGTAGGCAGCGCGTATTCTGTCCTCAGTTTCCCAAGTCGCGTCTTCCTCGACGTCGCTCCACTGAACTTTAACGAGTTTGACTTCGCGGTTGCGTAGCTTTTCCACTTCAGTTCCTAAGATGCGGGTTGGAACTCTCCTCATCGTTGCTTCACGTTCCACTTCGGCTTCTTCTAGAATGCTAGGTTCCACCACTTCCGCAGACTCATGCAAACACTTCCGGAGGTGAGAAACATGAAAGACGTTGTGAACTCCGGCCAGTCTCTCGGGTAGGTCTAATCTATAGGCCATCTTCCCAACCTTCTCGATGATAGGAAACGGCCCTACAAATCTTGGTGCTAACTTTCCTGTGGATCCAAAGCGAACGACGTTCCTTAAAGGAGATACCTTAAGGAAAACCCTGTCCCCAACCTCAAACTCAAGGTCGGTCCTTCTCTTGTCTGCGTAGGATTTTTGTCTATCTTGGGCTATCTTCATCCTTCTTCGTATTAAGTCCACTTTCTCTGAGGTCTCTCTGATCATGTCTAGCCCAAGTATAAGCTTATCTATAGACTCCCACCAACAAGTTAGTGATTTGCACGGTCTTCCATACAAGGCTTCGAAGGGTGCCATGCCTATGGTAGCTTGGTAGTTGTTGTTGTAGGCAAATTCCACTAAAAGAAGGTGATCCTCCCATGTCCCTCCATAGTCAAGAACGCAAGGTCTTAAAAGATCCTCTAGAACTCTATTCACCCTTTCCGTCTGGCCATCGGTTTGGGGGTGATAGGCCGTGCTCAAACATAACTGTGTGCCTACGGCTTTTTGCAGACTCCGCCAAAACTTGCTTGTGAAGATTGGGTCTCGGTCACTAACAATGCTGGAGGGTATCCCATGGAGTCGAACTATCTCCCTAAGGTAAAGAGACGGTAAAGATGATGTAGTCCTTCTACTCTTGACAGGTAAAAAGTGGGCGCTTTTTGTAAGCCTATCCACTATTACCCAAATGCTAGTATTGCCCCTTCTTGACCTAGGAAGCCCATCAACGAAGTCCATTGAAATACTATCCCACTTCCACTGGTGAACCTTTAGAGGATGAAGCAGTCCTCCAGGCTTCTTCAGTTCTGCCTTGACCTGTTGGCATATCATACACTTAGAAACGAAATCTGCCACGTCCTTCTTCATGCCGCTCCAAAAGAAAACTCTCTTTATGTCCTTGTACATTTTGTCTCCGCCTGGGTGTATTGTCATCTTGGAATGATGTGCTTCCTCAAGAACCTTCTTTACAACTCCCTTGCTTATGGGACGCATAGTCTTCCATCGTGTCTCAGCCAGCTTTTATCATCGATAGAGTACCTATTGAGGTGACTAGAAGTCTCACCCCTAATTAGCTTATCAACCACTTCAACTAGCTGAGGGTCTTCACGTTGTGCAGTCCCTATTGTATCCAAAAGAGTAGGGCGCACTTCAAGAGATGCTAACAAACGCGGTACGAAATCAGAGGAGGGCCTAAAGTTAAAACTGGCTATATACTCTAGGCTTTTCCTTTCTACAAAGAGCGGGCTTAGGGTCAACTTCTTTCTGCTCAAGGCGACTGCTACTACATTGCCCTTGCCCGGAGTATAGGAAGTCTCAAAGTCATACGAGGCAAGAAACTCCATCCATCTCTGTTGCCTTAAGTTAAGATCTTTCTGCGAGAAAAGATATTTCAACGATTTATGGTCAGTATACAGTTCAAACTTCTCACCTAGGAGATAATGGCGCCAAGACTTAAGTGCAAAGACGATGGTGGCTAACTCAAGATTGTGGGTAGGGTAGTTCTTTTCATGAACTTTCAATTGCCTTCCACCATAAGCTACTACCCTCCCTTCTTGCATCAAAACGACGCCTAGCCCCGTCCCGCATGCATCTGTGTATACTGTGAACATCTTGCTTCCATCTGGCAGAGTCAGAACTGGGGCTATTGTAAGATCCCTTTTCAAGCGTTGGAAAGCAAACTCGTAATCCAAGTCCCAAGCGAACGCTAGATTCTTCTTTGTTAGCCTTGTGAGTGGAGCTGAGATTTTTGCAAAATCCCTAATGAACTTACGGTAGAAACCCGCCAGCCCTAGAAAACTTCTGACTTCGGTTGCGTTCTTTGGTGCCTTCCAATCTTGCACCGCAACTACTTTCGCGGGGTCCACGGCCAACCCTTCTTTGGACACCACATGCCCAAGAAACCTTGCTTGTTCTCTCCAAAAGTGGCATTTGGAAAATTTTGCCTTCAGCTGATGTGCTCAGAGAGTATCCATGATTTCTTTTAGATGTTAAGCATGCTCTTCCTCATTCTTTGAGAAGATCAAAATATCGTCCACGAAGACAACCACAAATTTGTTGAGGAATTCTCAGAACACTCTGCTCATTAGGTCTACGAAATAAGCGGGTGCGGTTGTCAAGCCGAAAGGCATGACAAGCCACTCGAAGAAATCATCTGGGGTTCTGAACGTCATTTTATCAATGCTGTCTTCAGCTACTCTTAGCTGATGGAACCCGGTTGCCAGATTAAGTTGGGAGAAGACCGACGCACCTACAAGCTGATCAAACAAATCGTCGATTCGGGGAAGAGGGTGCCTATTTTTATTGGTCAATTTGTTTAACTCCCTATAGTCGACGCAAAGGCGAAGCGAACCGTCCGCTTTGGTTGCGAACACCACTGGATCACTCCATTCCGAAATGCTTCGTCTAATGAACCCCTTTTCGAGAAGTTCTTTAACCTGCTTACTGAGCTCCTTTCTTTCCTTTGGAGCCATGTGTTTGACAGGTAAAGCTACAGGCTTTGCATTAACCACAAGTTATATGCGGAAGTCTATTTCCCGCCTCGGAGGTAAGGCCTTCACCTCCTCAAAGACATCAGGATATTCCCGGACTACTCTAACTGACTGCAAATTCTCATCAGAAGCATCAAGCGACTCTAGATAACTAAGCATAACAGCATTCAAGGGATTACAAGAAATTTCTAGAGTGTTACCAAGCCGAGTCAAGAGTCTAACTACTTTTTTCTCACAATCAAGAATGGCACCATTACTGGAAAACCAGTCCATGCCTAGGATCAAACTATATCCCGAGAAGCCCAAAACAAAGGCATTACAACTAAACTCAACGCTGAGAATAGAGATTTTCAAACCCAAACAAACCATTGACAAGTAAGCGGAGCCCCCAATTGGATTTGAAACTACTAAGGGATCCTCTACCATACTAGTGTCTAGATGCAGAGATTCTACTAAGGCAGATGAAATAAAGGAGTGTGATGTGCCAGAGTCAAAAAGTGTGCGAACTAGATGATCATAAAGATAGACTACACTTTCTACAGAAATATTACTACCTCGTTCCTGTGGAGGTGCTACCAGTGCATGAACTTGACCCCCTGAAGTGGATCCAGCCTTCTGTCCCTGCCCTCGCTTCTTTGGGCAGTCCTTAGCCAAGTGCCTAGTCTCTCCGCAATGGAAGCACCCACCCATCTTCACTTTCCTCTTTCGGCAGTCTTTCGATATATGTCCAACAATGCCACAGAAATTGCACTTTCTCCTCTCACGGGGCTTATTGTTCTTCCCTCCTTTCTTGAAGTTTGTTTTCTTAGCTTGTAGACCCTCTTTCTTTTCTTCCACCTTAGTCTCTTTCTTGTTGTTGTCTTCCTCGTGTAGCAACGCCATGTCCACTAAGCTTTCATAAGTCGCTCCTGTGGATACATGGGTCATAGCAAGGCTGTGTAGAGGCTCATTCAGACCTTTGACGAAGCGAAGTGCCTTCTTGTGTTGGGTGTTTACTAAGTCCAACCCAAATCTGGCTAGCTGATTAAACTGATTGACGTACTCCTTGATCGTCATGCTTCCCTGTTTAAGAGTTAGGAACTTCTCCATTTGCAGGCTTCTTTCAGCTTGGGAGAGGAATTTCGTCTCAAAAATTGTCCTGAAATCTTTCCATGTTTCCACTGCCCTCTAAGCATTGGTAATCTCCCACCAATAGGAAGCTTCATCTTTAAGCAACCACACTGCTAGCTGTATCTTTTGCCTGTCATCAACTCCGAAGATGACAAACAGATCATCGATCTCCTTTAGCCAGTTTCTTGCTCCTATAAAGGATTCTGTCCCATAAAAGTATTTTCCACCCATAGCCTTGAAGTCTCTACAAGTTTTTGCGAAGGCATTTCCACGAGGAGGATGAGGAGGAAGAACCGCGGCCACTAGAGGAGGAATTTCTGCTGGGCCTGCGCAATTGGCCCTTGCTTCTAAATACCTCCTAAACCAGCCAGGTATCGACACTCCTTTTGGAAGGTTAAGGTCTCCAAGCATGCTTAAACAGAAAGGAAAGATTCAAAACGAAAGATAAAGAGAGATAGTGCACATGTCTTTGGGGGATTATCCCTTTTTTAAAAATATAACACTTTTTCTTGAAAAATGCTTCTTTAAACTTCCTTTTGAAAACAATTTCAATTTTTTTTAATCTTATCTAGTAAACCTATGCTCTGATACTAAGTGAAACACCCCACCTCCGTTAAGGTCACTCACAAAGGGAATGCCTTAACTTTGGTGGAGGTTTATAAGTAAAAGTCACAGATAAACACAAGACAGATATAAATACACATATTTTAAACAGCTGAAAACAAAGAGGCTTTTATTTCATCAATACGTGTTCATACAAAACATTTCCATAATTGTCTCAAAATACTTCCAACATTACAACCTCATTACTGTCTTGATTATTAAAGAAGCATAAAACATAAATAAAGTAACAAAAATCCCCATAGAGATATCCAAAGCCATAATCCGAGCAAAAGAGATCCAAACCATACATCTACGGTCCTGAAGCTTGCAAAGAGTCTGACTAAGCTGGGTTGTTTCCTCTCTGTGGACCTTGGGGGGGAAACGAAAGAAAAGAAGACGAAAAGAAAATAGAGTCAGACATAAAGCCTGAGTAAATCTAGTGACTCTTCAATATGTGAATAAGAAAAAGGGCATGATAGATATAAACTGAAAACAGGAAAGTATCACAAGCTAAGGAAGTGTAGTTTAGAATCGAATGTACTATCGCACCCACACTATATCTCTGCACCTACTTGAGCTTATTCTAACTGGCACCCTATGCTGAGGGTGAAGTGATCCCCATTTTCTAAAGATCGGCTCCTACTCGCATAAACATATGTGTCATACGGCCCCCAAGAATTGTAGATAAATATGCTGGTCCCACCATGGGGTGTATCAAGACCCATGGTGGCGGCCCCAACACAATTCTAGAATACATAGGTTATACTACTGGTGCCCCAGTGCCCTGTTTGTCTGCTCCAGAGTGTGTGCACGCCCGCACCCTGTTAGAACCTGCACTGTGCACCCACCGCCGTCGTTTTTGACCGCTTACAATCAGCCCAGTAATCGTGCCCCACCCTGCCTAGTTTCAGGGTACCATGATACCTAACTTGGGTAACTGCTGAAACAGGTCCCTCGTTATTAGGGTTTTCTAGTCAAACATGTTAAGTGGTTAAGTGTATGTATTTACCTAACCTCACCCATCAATTCTTGTTAACATGTTGAATTTGGTTAAGTGTTTTTAGTTGACTTAACCCTACCATCTGTCCTTAGCCTCTTAAAGCACTGACCACTCACATTAGACAGATATAGCTACGACTACTAGATGTGCCAGTCGGTTCCGGGCAGGTTTACACCGTAGCTCAGTCTAACCTCGGGTCCTTATTGGGCTCAATGCTTAACCACCCACATTGGATAGGTATTGTTGTGACTACTGGACAGCCGGGCGGGTCCGGGCAGGTTTACGTCACAACTCAATCCAACCTCGGGTTAGGCATACCGTGTTTTCTAAATTTACATATTTTATCACTTCTCGATTTTATATGTAAATGTCATGTCCTTTATTCTTGGGTATAACAATTCATACCGCTTAAATGTCATTGTCGTTGGCATCTGCCAAACATGCCAACATATATTTTTCATGTTTTATACCCAACGCTATTACCTCCGTTTGTATGTTCGCAACATTATATCAAATGTTGGGCTCGACACAATTCAGCCTAACTTTATAAACGCGAGAAAAGGGGAAATCAAGAACATGTAATATTTTACAATACATAAAGGTGTGTGGCGCATGAACTTGCAATTTCGCGATTCAACTAACATAAATTATGGGTCATGTGAACTTGCATTAAAATCAGAGTATAACTAAGTAGGTGTCATATGAAATGGCATAGTTTAGGCTTATACAAACTTGGGTTTAAACATGTTTAACTTGGCATAATGTCAACAACAAAACTAACATGTTGTATATTCACCAAAATATCCAATTTTAACATCTAATCATATAGCCTATTTCAACATGAAACTTGCATAGTTTATGTAACCCAAACGGTACTTAACATAGATCCAATTATACTTGCAAATAAACATAAGAATGTGTTCCTTGATTTTGAGTCATGTAGGCATAAAAGGTCTCAAATCTAGAACATGTTTACATAAGCCTTAATTTAGACTTAGAGAATGTATATAGTCCATGCCATAGACATAAACATAAAGGGATCAAATTCTAGTTTTTGCCACAAACTTGCAAGTGCCATTATTTTCATATACAATTGTCCAATAGGCTTGCATCAATCAATTTAGGCCACAAATATCAATACACAAGTCATGACAGAATCATTACAATACACAAAATTTATATCATTATTATACAATAACACAATTCTATTTTCATTTACATCGAGTCACGTCACAGTTTTATTTGAAAGATCACTATACTTACAACGAATGCAGAATCTTGAATTCTGGATTCTGAGTTCTGAAATTGAGATGCGCTCCTTTGGGTAGATACACATTGCGTTTATTAATTTGATTAAGCTTTAGTTCTCTTCTTAATTTGATTCGTCCCTAAGCTCCTTTCCCTTGACGGCTACGCTCAATTCCTTCCCGGCAACATGACGACTCCAGTCTTATTTTTTTGTGTGAATTTTAGTTGAGACTCAGGTTGTATATATAGAATTTCAGATTATTTTGAGCCGTCAGATGAAGACAGGAGGAATCCGGATCATACGAAGTCCAAAGAGCCAATCAAGAGGTGACATGTCGCCCCAATGACACACCGAGCCACAAAAATTCGAGCTAGAGCCAGACCCAGCCAGCCAGGTCGACCAGGTAGGTCGATTGGCAGGTCGACACCCAGGTCGACACTATGGTCGACCTGGGGTGACCAGGTCGACACCATGGTCGACCCTATGGTCGACCTGGTCCCTGGGCGGGAATTTTCCCGCCCAGCCCAGTTTGAGCTTATTTTTCGAATTTTGAACTTGAAACCGAGCTGTTTGAATTTTAAATTTTATTCTGAAACTTCCGAAGGTCATAACTCCTTCATACGGAGCCCGATTCACTCAAACTCGGACTCTATCTCAACCAGAATTCCAAGATGAACACAATGGCATAACCCGTTTCCCTTAATTCTTTCATTAAAATTAATTACACTTTAATTTTTGAAGCTTAATGTTATAGAATTCACGGGGTGTTACAAAAGTAGAAACTGTTTAATGAGTATTTGATTATAGTTGCAAGGAAGCAAGATCTGAGCATACAGAAGTTCATGGAATTGGTCGAGATAGTTCCAAGGATGGCAAGAGAGGAGGATGATGAATTACACAGAGCCATTGATACTTTCTTGCAAGTATGTATATTTAATACGTGGGTTCAGTTCCTTTTCCAACTTATGTATCACATCTGTTCAGCTAATCACAACCATTGATTAGTTGTGTAGAATACTGAATAATTAATCACAGCCATTGATTAGTTATGCCATTTTTTTCCTGCTAGGTGCATGCAGAGATGAGCAAAGTGGATAGGTGTGAAGGACCATCCACAACAGTTTACTTTGTTCAGTAGGAATCAATTACAAACGAGATCATCACATAGATGATCTTATTATAATTAGTATAAGCATATTTTAGAATATTTTAGATGGTTATTACAATATTTTAGGATATTCCATAACTTCAGTAATTGTGTGACAGAAAATAGGAAAAACAGAATCGTGCGAACGCATATTCAGTTGGTGGTAAGAAATGGCAAAGAGTTATGGAAGCAACCTCGCACTGTTAACCATCAGTAGTGTTAGAGTTATGCCAAACACCCATAAATACAGTGCATTATTTATGCTCGCTTTCCAAACTATAACATAATTCAAACTATTACATTTCATGGCTTGGCTCACTGAGTGTTGTGCCACATTTCATACTTTTAGGTCAAACACATTGACATAAACATATATACCTTTCCCATAAGTTGACATTGGTTTTCAAGAATTAATATTTGATAAAAACAAAAAGTATATAGAACTAGATCCGGGCATTGAGTTTTACATCTCAATATTTCTAATAACCTATCATACTAATATTTGATAAATGTGGATATCCCAGCTAATAGGCAAAACACAATCTGGATTCCCATTTGATAGCATACATAGGAACCCAGGATTCAAAATTTCAAAATACATAACTGGGAGCGGGAGCAGGAGTAAAGTTGTATATTTTGCGGTCATAACTTTCCAAAGCACCCGATACACTCTCCAACATATTTCATGCTTCACAGATCTCTCACTGAAACACTAACTGATTGGTCGAGCCCAACGACCTCCATTTTTGCCTTAGTTTTAACTACTTCCGAACGGGGATTCCAATAGAGCAACCACTAATCTGTCGTAGACAGTAGACCAGTCCATATCTGACTGTAGTTTCACCATTTGCAGTGGAAACTTTTTGTTTTCGTTCAATACCAAATAGATCATGATTTACAGGAATAACCTCTTTATTGCTTATAATTTCAGAAGTCTTAGCCGTCATGTTTCTTACATCACAGACTATCAATAGACGAGCCTACATAAAGGCCCAGATACTAAAATGTGCATCATAATCCTACTAAGTCATACCACCATTTCCAACCTTTAGCATATTCGGATTGTTCCATCCACAAGGCCCTGCATGTGATGCCCACTTATCATTGAGATCCGCAATAGTTGTAATGCTAGACGTTTATCACTTATATCTTCTATTGTACGCCAACTGTTACCAATATTTTTTGTAAATATACCATTTTATTGTCAGATGCTTTGTAAGCTATTCAACTTCTTTAAGCATCTTTGTTAGATGGTCTTATCTTATAATTGTACTATTCTGTAGTTGGTCTTTGACATGAAATTTATTATAGGAGTCAAGTATCTTGCAAGTTAGATGTCTCAGAAATTATTGCTAAGAATCCGATTATAGAGAAGTCATTATTACTTTTTACAAACAAGTCTTTGTATATATTTATTTACTACAATAGCGTTGACACATCTCAAGATTTAATTATTCAGAGTTTGAGTATCCTACTAAAAATCTATTCTTAATGGGCAACAAATTCTTTTTATACTGGGCAACAAATTCTTAATCCTAAACTGGATTGAAATTTGGCTATGTGAATAACAAATTATTGATGCTTATATTTTATAAAATACAATGTGCCATTCACATACACTTTTAGTTCACATAGTTCATAGTGCTATGTGCTTCTATTAGTCTCTCATTATTGTTTTCCCATAAATATATCTTTAACTATGCCGAATTTTAAGCTACTGAATAGTTTTTTATCTCTGTTTTATGAATGCTAATTTTTTATGCTTATTGTTCATTTGCTTCAATCGTTATGATTAGTAATTACTGTTCACTCTGTTATGTTGTGGTAACGTTTTAATTCTGTGGATGTACTTTTTTCTATTCTGTACTCATTTTTTCTATCCTCATTGTGTTCAACCATTGCAGAATATCACATAATATTGTTGCTTAATTCATCATTTTATACATATATCTTTTCATCAATTCAATAGAGATACATAAAATATTATACTGTTTAGCCTACGTGCAACCTGTACCTACTTGCTATACATGCATTATTTACTTTTTGCTGCAGAATTTAGTTTCTACTATAGAATCCTAACACATACATATATCACTAACATTATATATCTTTCTATTACACAATATGTTCTCACCATTTAATTATGAAAGCAAACTAAAACACTCAAAAGTCTATGCTCCCGTGCATCGCACGGGTTTCCACTTGTGAGATTATAAAATAGAAATGGTTATATATAATCAAATAGACTTTGTATATGAATAATATACCCAAATGAGATGACTTGAATTAGATTCAAACCAGAATTTGGAATTTAAACCCGGAAAGTTGGAAAATATTTTTTTGATAATAAAATAATATATAACTTTGTTTTGGAAGGATTTTTGAATAAAAATCAATTTGAATGGATTTTGAAAGTGATAAAGCACTGAACTCACTTTAGTTGCTGGAAAATAATTCCGACAATGATTGAGACATCATTAGTGTTCATTTTCGAGTTTCTAAGTGATGGATTGCTACCATAGTGAAATTTGAAATTGAATTTTAAATTCAAAAAACAAATTGTTTTGGAAAATTCAGATGTTTTGAATTTGGGATGGTTCTAAATATATCTGGATATATTTATGTGATTTCAAAAATGATTTGAAATGAAAACCCGGGGGTTTTGAATTCTGAAATTTAAATTTAACTCAAGCAAGTTAAATAAATCGAAATGATGGAACTCAGTTAAACGACCTGAAACTGAATTTTCCCATGTAAACTTAAAGTTGTATGGAACTTGACTTAAAGAATGTGAAAGACTGAATTATAACAAGGTGGCGTTTTGAAAAGTTAACGAGTTTTTAGCATTTCTCCTGCCTTAGTAATTTCGGGGATGAAATTCTTTTAAGCGGGAAGGAATGTAACATCCTAGATTTTTAGCTGTTTTATAATGAATATTTAAATTTGTTTTAAATATTTAATTTGAATTATAAATGTATTTTATATTAAATTTATAGATTTAATATCGAATATATTTAATTATCGTAATTTGGAAATGGTAATAATTGAATTCACAGTTAAAACTGAATCAAAATGATTCAGTCGATTAATATAAATTATGCATTGAATTAGAACAATAATTTTTTTATTATCGATGGATTAAAACTATTTGAAGTCAGTTAATAAATTAATCAAATTTAATTTAAAATGTCAATTTAATAGTGTCATTTCGTATATAAGACTGAATTAAATTTCAGCATCGGTTCCATTGAGTCCAGAATATCGTTATAAGCTGGTAACGTAAATTGTTATGTTTAAATAGCGGTTCGGGGACCATGAGATATTTACGTTGTTTAATTAAAATAAAAATATAAATTATATTGAACATGTTGGTGCTCAAGCCAACAGTCCGACTTAATTTATTCAATTACATAGCTCGCTTTTCTCCTCGAGCAGAAAAACCTGTCTCCCTTCTTCCTTATCAAGCCAACAATTACTTAATGGTCGGTACGAAATTGTTCTCCCTTCCACTCGTATAAATTATCACAACGCCTTCGTCATTCCTTTCATCCCAAAACCCACGAAAAAGAGAACTCGTGTCCTTCTGTTTCCAGTTAGAACCATTTCCATCGATTTGTATATAAAAAAAACAGAAACCTAATCGCAAATCAAAATCGCATATCACAATTAGTATATTTCGAAGCTCTTGAAGCTCAATGATTTCAAGCACTCGCGTTGAGGTATGCGATTTGAAGGAGGGATTTTTGGTTGTGATGTTGTTGGCAGTGGGGTTTCGACGTTGGGGTGAGATATGCAGTTTCGAATGAGTTCATCGTGTTGCAAAGGGGGAGATTCCGACGTGGGTTGAAGCGTTGGCCTTTGAGTCGTGAACTGCTAATTTTGTGGAGATAAGTTTGTCGATATTGAATTTTGGGTATACGATTTATAATAGGAAGCCGATCAAGTTTGGGTTTGAACGATTTGTTGAGGCCAGTATGACGATCGTTTGGGGCGTTTCGATGTAGCGTTGGATTTGGGTGGTAATGGCTTTATTGCGGTGGAGTTTATGGATTTTCGAAAGGAAGAAATGTAGATCTATTCCTTCCAGATGATGCGCGACGTTCTGCAAGTATGAAAGAAGATAACTCTGTCTTTATATGTTCATCTTCTTTGGACCAGTTTAGCAAATCTAAGAGCTCTAGCAACATAGCTCGATCTAGCAACTGCAGCTTAGGTCTGTACATAGTTATTATTCCGCACTTGATTAATCACAACCTCTTCTTCCTTCTCTTGGTAAATACAAGTTCAGTTGATTCGCCATCGTCTGCTAATTAGTTGGATACAGTCTTTTTTTTTTGCCAAACCTGAGAAATTGTTTTGTTGGATGTGGTTAGATTGTTCCTCTGCTAAACTAAACCTTAGCATGGTTATTTCTAAACTGCTTCAACAAAGGAAAAAAAAGTATTCATTGTTCTCTTCACAATTTCCCATACCAAATCACTCGAAACCGAAGACATTTTGTTTTAAGAAGTAAGCATTTTGTTTGGCTAATGGTTTACATGCACATCACATGTATCCTATGGATAAAGGTTGATGAGATTTCACGTTTGAAAATCTGGTCGATAAGTGAATCGTGAGTAAATGATGGCAAAGAGATAGAAGGATTCTTTGTGAATTGTTTGGTGAATCGGCAAAGTGGAAGAGTTAAAGTTTTGCGGCTAATTTCAATTTGGGCTGTTCAAGATTTATTGCAAGAATTAATCTAGCAATTAGCAAAGTGATCAGGTATACATTTTACGTGAATTTAAAACACATAAAATCATTAATTTATTTATTTGTAATGTTAATTTAGATTACTGATCGTTTAACCGTTAAATAAATAAAATTCAGTAATCGTAGGTGCAAATAAATCCGATTGAGATGATTCAAGTAGAGTTGTAGCCACGTGATTTCGAATCTAAATAGATATTCAGCAAATAAATCCAAGACGAGTAAATCTCACATATTTTTTTTATCATTAAATATATTGTTGGCTGCTTGAATGCGTTTATAAATTGTGTGGATATTATATACATATATATTAGTTATTAAGGATTGGTGGTTGTGGTTATTATATATATATTGGATTTCCCGCAGTATCATTAGCAGATGACCTAGCGCCCCACAATATATGAGTGGATGACCTTCTATACCGCGATATCCTGCCTTGAAGCAGGATTGGTATTACTTAAATTGTCTAACATCTATGGATGTAGGAAAAACAGGTTGGAGGAATCCACAGGATTCCTCAAATTTATTTACTGTTGTTTACATATTTATATGTGTGTGTGATGTGTGAATCGAATGGATGATTTGTGTGTTTGGATGTTAGAATATCACTGGCCCCATATATTTATATTTACAATTATTAAGAAGGGATTTTTGGATTTAAAAAGGGAAATTTTACTTTTTGAAATGGAAATGGAATTTCGAATGGATCGAGAAATAATTACTTGTTTTTAGAAATTAAAACAAGTAGTTGAATTTATAAACAATGTTATAAATGGAAAGAAAAATTGTCGTTTGATAATATTAGATTTTTGATTCAAGTCTGAATTTAAAAAGGAAAATTTATTTTCCAGAATGGGAACTGGATTTGAAATAAGATTTGAAATAAGGACTTGTTTTAAAACAAGAAGTGGAATGTATAAACGATGTTTATAAACGAATAAAAATTATATTATCATTTGATAATCTAGAAATGTAAATTCAAGCATGATTTTAAAAAGGAAAATTCATTTTCCAAAGTGGGTTTTCAAATGGAATTTGAAAGGGGAAACTTGTTCTAATATTTAAACCAAGAAGTGAAATGTAGAAACTACGTTTTAAAATGAATGTGAAAATTATCATTAGATAATTTATAAATTAAATTCAAGTGTGAGTTTAAAAAGGTAAATAGAATTGTTTTGAAAAGAAACAACGAAATTTATTTCTGACTTATGGAATGTAATCAAATTGAAATAAATCTATTTGGATTTATAGTTGGAATTCGAGCATGTCAAATTTATAGAAATAAATTTATTTCCAAAGGATATTGGAACTGTATTGAGTAGAAATTTAGAATTTTAATATGAAAATAGATTCTATGCTTATATATATAGTTATAATAATAACATATTTCAAACATGGAATCGAGTTTTAAATGGAAGGTTGTTAAATATAAAACAGAAAGTGATTTATAAACCATGTTTATAAATGAAATGAAGTAATTCTCATCGTATAATTTTGAAATAAATTTCCAAATATAAGAAGAGACATTTAATAAAAATCATATTTTAAATGAAATAGAAAAGGAGATTTTATCGATAAGTAATGTCAGTTTTGTATTACAAACTCTTATCCATCTCGAGATAAGAACGTTGTCGATCAAGGTCTGAGAGGTAAATAAAATACCCCAACTTGAACGAATTCACTAGTATCAATGGATGATATTAGTTTGTAATTGTAAAGGATGTTGAATAAATTGATTATTCCCATAAACGGAATTTATAAATTAAAACTGGATTTTATAATTCCATGATAATTGGAATTGAATATGGAAATTTGAATTTTGAATAAATTTTTAATTGAGTTATGAATATGGGATAAAATAATCGACGAGTTGAATAATCTGAATTGTTAAATCAGTTTTGGATAATGGATTCAATATATTGAAAATGGAGTTAAAATTATTTTATAAACGAAGTTTTAAATGTTTATAATTAAATTCAATTAAAACGAACACGCTACAGCGCGGTAGTTCATAATTTGGAGTTTCGAACTTTAGCCGAGTGTTTCAGAATTTTACAGATACACTTGTAGGAGCTGGAAGCAGGAGACTTCACCGTTAGTTATTTAGAATTATTTCTGTTGTGTTCTATATATGTTGATATCTGATAATGGTATGTGTATATGATACAAAATTTTGTATTTCAAAGTTATGTTATATATTATATTTTATTCGTTCCGTTGTGAGATTCTATTTTTGTTATTTCTGTTCTTCTTCTGTCGTATTCTTCTTTAACCCATAATGTCTCATATTTCTGTATTATTTGGGTTGGACATGTGTTGTTTAGTCAGCTCAGATAGTACGGATTTTCGGGCCATTACAGTAGCACACTTTGATATTGTCCATACATCAGATCTAGTGTACATCCTTGAGTTTGAAATTTCTCTCTTTATTTATTTTATTTATTTATCAAACTTTAAGAGAAGAGTGAGAGTAATTTGTATTTTGTCACCATAAAAGAGCAATCTTTTTCCTGAGTTCTGCTACATTAAGCCAGTATCATCTTATAATTCTTTTTCCATACAAATTTTAGTTAAAGATTCGAAATCATATAGTTGCAAGGCAGATGGGTTATCGAAGGGATCTATTTTATGTTTATGCAGTAGCAAGTTTAGTTCATCGTACATTTCTTTTGAACCAAAAGAAAGTTTATTAGACCAGTTTTTGAGAAAGTATTTCCTGTTTTTGTTTTCTTAAAGCAAAACATATGGTTTCCATGAACTTAAATGTACCATTATTACCGATTGAAATATGTCATTCAAAACATGATTTTAATTCTTTGCATAAACAAAGCCTTGAATGTGTTATTTGTCCTAGCATAGCATACTGCATTTTGCAATTAATGAGTTGAGAAGGAGATACTTTCCAGAGTTGTAATATAGTTTCCCATGACAGTGTAAAATAGTTGGCATTTATTGTGTAAAATTACATCTAGAATTATAATATGGTTGTCTGATTGTGTAAAATTACATCTAGATTTGTAATATGGTTGTCATTGATTGTGTAAAATGTTAAAATTTCCATCTAAATCATTTAATTTTAATACCACTTGTACAAATGCTTATTTGAAGAAAAGATGCGTAATAAATGATTTTACAAACTTTAAGTGATTTGTTTGCACTGCAGTAACTCTAAATATTCTGTTTTTGCAGATATTATAAAGAACAACGTGATCTTAAGAGAACAAGACATTTGGCAATGATTTCAAGGCTTCAAGCTGTTCTCTTAATTTCAATATGGTGAATGCTAGCCGAAAGAGGAAGAACGTAAGTGTGAAATACAATTATCAGTCTCGTATTTACATATAGCCTTCATTCCTTAGTGCAGAGATTTGCATTGCAAAATCTGATTTTCCAAAAATAGTTTTTGCTAAAATATATTTATTTTTGGTATAATTTCCCCTTTTCGATTTTTTTATCATTCTTGACTTCCCATTTAAATGCCGATGATGATATGGGTTTAAATAATGGATTGATTCCACATATTTCATATTTTTTTGACTTTGAAAATATCGAACTTTGATTTGGATTTAAAAACTAAACCCTGATTTTTGGATGATTGTTTGCTGTTATTCTGATTTTTTTTCAATATCGATGTATATTGGAATGTATTTTGATTTGTGGATCTGGTTTCATTTGATAACTTAAAATTGGAAAGAATCCAATTTGGTAGGATGTTAATTTTTCAATTTGAACTCCAATTGGAATAATATGACAATTCAACAAAAAATTATCGTCAACACAATGATATAAATTTGTGATCAAATTCCAATCGAAATTTGTTTTTGAGAATGAACAACTAGCTGTGAATATTGAAACTTAACCGTGGTGTTTTAAAAAAGTTTCCAATACTATATTTGATTTCTGACTAAATTTCGTTCTTTGCAAGAAAGATATGAAAAGTATGTTTTGAAAGAGAAAATAGATTGTTATTTTGGAAAAAAACTCGTAGAATTCTGATTTGATGTTTCTATAAAATATATTAATAAAGTTAAACAATAATAGCAAGTAATTAACAGAAATATTTAGAATTGACAAACGTGCAGTGCATTTGAGGAATGCATATCTTGTATATATGCATTATACTTTCTTAACCAATCTGTTATTAAGATCATTAATTTTTATATATCAATAAACAATATTCGGTTGACCATAAAATATACATGCATGTATAAATATAAATTCACATACGTGAGAACATTCATGAATCTTCCAATAAACAATATTATGGTTTTCAATAAACAATATGCATGGAGTTATCAATATTCTGGCTTTAAATAAACAATATGCATGGAGTTTTAAATAAATAAAACTTCGTCCTGCACATGTAACTTAATAAATGTATTGTACATAAGAAATGTATGGAGTTATCAAATTGTATTCGAAACCAATATGCATTGCCTTTTATTTGGTTTGAGCCAAAGTGCATTGCTGGTGAAAAATCATGGCTATATGACTACATCTGCTTGTTCATATTTGGTGTATGACTACATAGTAAATTACTTGATCATATTATCCCTTTGTAACATGAGAGGCACATTATGTCATAAATCAGCATATTAACACTTTTGGTATGTTAATCATGATTTGAATCTGATCTTTTGATTTGATATTGTGACCTTATCAATGCAGCAGGGTGAAAATTGTGGTATGTATTATGTCTATCTCTTCTCATTTTCATATGTTAGGTTATTCAACTGTCAGTTTTTATGTTTTACCACTTTGTCACAGATTAACTTGAAGTTGAGATGTAAACCTAGATAAGGAGACTTGGACAAGAATAGTTGGCCACCACATGTAAGGAGAATCCATAGAATATACCAGCCCATCCATATCCCATCATCTATTTTATGTGCAATTTTGATGATTCATGTCACTTGTGAGTATGATAAAATCTCATGCTCCTTTCCAGTTGGCCGATTTAGTAAAGAAAATTTTGGGAATTAACTTAAATTGATGCTAAAGTCTATAGATGTAATGATCAGTCTGTACTAAAGTCTATTTGAATTGTGCATGCATCCTAAAGTTTAATAGTCCTTAAATTATTCTTTCTTGTTTATTATGCAAAAATATCAAAAAATTATTTTTCTAGATATTTTTTTTATAAAAATCATCATCTGCTTCAAAAAATTATATGCAAGTTGTTCCTTTCAATTGTTAACACAGGTAGCTGAGAAGTCATTTTATAAGTTGCCTGGTAATGTTTTCTAATCAAACTAGCAGCAAATATATTCGTCATGAATGTCTTAATCATATTCTGTCTGTTTTGTACAGTTATTTTGAATATATTTCACAATATTACTAATATAATATTAAATTGTATAATGGGTACTAATAGAGATATCGTCTAGAGAAACAAGAGAGACGTTGAGTATTTGGAAGAAGTAGATGGTGAGGAGACTGGCGATGAACAATTATTACAATTCACCGTTGGACATGGAAACCCGCCTCTACCCCAGGGTCGTAAGACTTCTAGTGGAAAACCTTCACTGGTATGGTTATATTTTACTAAAATAAAAATCCCAGTGTTCCTAGATGTGCTTGCAACTACTGTGGTCAAAAATTTGCATGCGATTCACATATGAATGACACTTCACATTTGAATTATCACATAAAAACATCATGTAGGTCAATTCCACATGATAGTGATAAAAGACAAAAAAACATTAGCTTTTGAAGGCGATAATGAAGGTAGCAACAGTCTCATAGCATGGTCATTTAATAAAGAGCTATGTAAACAAGCATTAGCTCGAATGCTAATTATTGATGAACTCCCTTTTAGTTTTGTGGAGGGTGAAGATTTTCTTGAATTTTGTCGACAGATTTGTCCTAGTTTTGAAGTTCCTTCACGTAGAACAACTTGTAGGGATGTACTTCAATTATATTGGGACTCAATAGAATCTCTTAAAAAGTTGTTCTCTAAATCATTGCATGGTGTTTCTTTAACTACTGATACATGGACTTCTATTCAAAATGTGAATTATATGGTTTTAACCGCACACTTTATTGATGAAAATCAGAATTTACATAAGAGGATTATAAACTTTCATGTGATTACTAGTCATAAAGGAGAAAATATTGGAAAAATCATAGTTTACTGTATAAAAAAATGGGAGCTTAAAAGAATAGTGTCTATCACGGGTGATAATGCTAGTGCAAATGAAGTGGCAATTAATTATGTGAGAGCTAAATTGAATGATTTATATGGTGGTTGTGTCTTAAATGGTGAATTCATTCATTTACGTTATTGTGCTCATATAGTCAATTTAATTGTTAACGACAGACTAAAGGAGATTGGTAGTACCATAGCTGGAATCCGTACTGCGGTTAGATTTGTGAGATCATCTCCATCACGATTTACTTAATTTAGAGAGCTAAGTCGAAAATTGGGAATCGAAGATAAATCTATGCTTGTTTTATATGTGCCTACTAGGTGGAATTCAACATATTTGATGCTTGAAGCGGCGTTAAAATATAAAAGGGTTTCAATGATATGGAAGAAAATGATGGTATTTTTATTGCATACTTTAATGATGACATTGGCCCTCCCGATTCTGTCGATTGGAGAAATGCCAGACTTTTTGTTAAATTCTTAAAGTATTTTTATAATAGTACTTTAAAATTTTGCAAAACTTTGTCCATTACCACAAGTTAATGTTTTCCTGAGAAATCTGTAATTGAAGAATAACTTCGAAAATTGACGTAGGAAATCCATTTCTTGGAAAGATGGCACAAATATGAAAGCTAAGTTTGACAAATATTGGGGAAGTGTTGGCAATTTGAACAAAATTTTACTTATTACATGTGTACTTGATCCAGGATATAAATTTCAGTTTTTGAAGGTATTGGTTGAAGATATGTATGAAAAAATAGTTGCGGCGGACATATTAAAAAGCGTGAAAGATATTTTGAAAAGATTGTTCAACTTTTATGTGAACGATTCTACATTTGGAACACAAACACCTAGGGAATCACGACCTCAAATGTCCGTTGGTATTGATGATCATGATGTGACCGATGATGATTCGGGTCTTGCTTAAAAAAGGAGTATTTTTTAAAAAGGAGTTCGAGAACGAGATAACAAAGGCAACTAACTAGAAAAGTACTTAGATGCACCAATTGAGGATGTACCGAATAATATTGATATTTTGTTATGGTGGAAGGTAAATTCTATCAAATATCGTGTTTTATCTTTAGTCGCTTGAGATATTCTAGCTATTCCGGTTTCCACGGTTGCTTCTGAATCCGCATTTAGCACCGGAGGATGGATTATAGATCCTTTTCGTAGTTCTTTGAGTCCACGAATGGTTGAGGCATTAGTTTGTACTCAAAATTGGTTAAGGTCCAAACCAATTTTTGTAAATCACCGGATTGAGGCTCCTTTAGATGATGTTTACTTCTAGGATTATGCCTTTTTAGGTGAATTTTAATATTTGTAAAATAATCTAGCTGCTGCTTCCACATTTATTTGATTTTATATACACCACTCACTCTAATTATTTTGTTTGCTATGTAGAATTTGTACATGGACGTCGAAGTGAATCGCCATCTTCTTACATTCTTAACATGGACAATCCGTCTCAAAACTGGTAAGAGAATATACTATCATTTCATTGTTTTTGCCAATTATGCTTACTGTTTGAAAGATGTGCAGTTATAATGTTATTGCCAATAATGCTTACTATTTTTAGGTTTCAAATGAGCTGTTATAATGTTTACTGTTATAATGCTTACTGTTTCCAGGTTTCAATAATGCTTACTGTTATAATGTTATTGCCAATATTTGAAAGAGGTGTAGTTTGTTATAATGTTATTGCCAGTAATTGTTTACAACAACAATTGAACGGATGAAAACAACAGCGTTGCCGCACACAGTGTGTGTGACAACATTGTTGTTTCAGCAGCTCAGTTGCTGCTGCAAACAGCAGAGTTATCGCACATAGTGTGTGCGACAACGCTGCTCTTTACAGTAGCTCACTTGCTGCTGCGTTGTCACACACATTTGTGCGATAACGCTGCTATTTATAGCAGCAACTAAGCTTTTGGTTACAGTAGCTCAGTTGCTATTGTAAACAGCCGCATTGTCGCACATAGTTTATGCGACAACGTTGTTGTTTCAGCAGCTCAGTTGCTGCTGTAAACAGCAGCTAGTGCTACTGGCAATAGCAGCATTGCTCCAATAATTTAAGTGGATTTTGTTAATATTGGTACAAAATAATTTAAATAAATGTCGTTGCTGAATGATTGCATGTTTGTGATGTGTTTTTGTTTTGCAGTCAATGATAGTGGACTTGAAGGCTTCAAGCTTGGTCTTATGATTCTAGAACTTATTTAATTCTATGTTGTGTTTTATAGTATTACAGTTAACTATTGTAAACTATTATGTTGTGTTGTATTTATGAACTGCTAGTGGACTGTAACTCCTATGAACTATGGAATTATGTTAAACTACCATTTGGTGAACTATTATGAATTGTTCAACGTTTGGTGAACTGTTTAATGTTTTAAAAAGCATATTCGAGTTCGAATTTATGTTGTATTTATAGTCGGTTTAGCATTTATTTGGTTGTTAAATCTGTGGTTACCCGTTCAGTTCAAATGATTAGCCGAACCGTTGAATTTAACCAGTTAACTACGGTCAAGATTGCGCGGTTCGGTGGGTACTGGGTATGCAAATCAACCGACGAACGGTTAACCAAACCGCGAATTTTATGCGGTTAACCGGTCAAATTAACTGATTGGTTTTGTTAACTGACCACGCCCACCCCTAAATTAAGTAATATAGTGACTAATACCTCATCAACTGCATTGTCTAGCAACACCGCAATTGCTGTAAGAACAATAATGCACAGGACATTAGATAATTAAGGTACAAATATACTTGTGCAACTAAGAATCCAAAAATCTTAACTTTATCAACTTTTTATGCTGCTTGTCAATATCTTGTTAGCATGAAAATAGCTTTAAACCGACCATAACTGTTGTGACTCATACCAAAATCCATAACTGCTCCTTCTACAATACTAGAAGTCAACTTTGAACCGACCTTTCCCATCAAACAACATATCACCCCAAAGACCAAAACTCCATCCAGACATAGCAGCATCATCTCATCTCTTTCACCACCAATGGTACAACACCATCCAACTATAACTATCATGCTTCCAACATCCTCCTACAATCATCACCCTACAACTCCTACAACTCCACCCTATAACTACTTTTCACTCCCATAAATTAATCAACAAGCTGTCTTGAACCACTTTTGCCATCAACCCTTCGTCTTCACTTCACCACCAACTCTAAACCCACAACTCCTCCTATCCACGCTGCCTTCTCTGAATCCAACCAACTCCAATCACCACCATTCCTAAAAGCCAATAACCATCCCTCAAAACCCTACACGAACTCCTAAATTCCATCACAACAACCTAGAAAACATATCTAGAGCACAACTCATATCACTCCAACAAATACACCGACATAGACAATAAAATACCAAAAGAAAATGGCCAATCGTAACAGTGTTCGACCACCAGGATAGAATGATGAAGAGCCACAACCCTAAGTAAACGTCGCACCCATCCAATATAGTCATGATGGATAATTTGAAAGGGTGGAGAAGATTCCGTTAGGGAAAGAAAGCAGATCTGATGGTTATTCACAGGATCGGTCAATAATAAATCATCAAAGAGTATTGGAGAGCGCGACAACGAATTTGGGAAAGGAATGTTTCAATTCCTAAAAATGAAATGAGACAGTTCAAAGAATGGATCAAGACACCTCCTTTGACTAGAGGCTGGTAACCCTAGTCTCCATCGATGGAAAAAGCTTTAGCTTTGTGAGAAGTTGATGAATGAAAATTAGGGATTTCGATTTGGGGCAAAGAACGAAATGAAAAGTAAGCGGGTGAACGAAAATAAAAGTGAGAAATATAAATGGCCGAGGTGTGGATGAATGGTCGAGATTTTGTTTTAACTAATGGTGTGGATCACTGAGGTGTACTTTTTTTTAAATATATCTATAGCTACCGCAACACATGTTGATATCTATGCTAACAAATTGAAGCATGCGTTGCAATAGACAAAAATCATCATAGCTATGGTTACATTATAGCTACCAACACCTTTGATTTTCGTTGCAGTAGGTCATCTATGGCGTAGTTAAGTCACTTAAAAAAATGGTCAGTCCTATTTATTATTTGCTAAACTTCGGCTCGTTTTTAAGATGAAATCGATCTCTGAAATTAGGGTTTCTCGGGCTTGGAATTATACATCGATCGATTGATTGATTTCTCGAATGCTATCTTATGCTCCAATAATCTTCGATCTTGGTCTTGTTGAGATGAAATCGATCTCTAAAATTAGTACGTGATTTTGCCTCTTTTTACTTTTGATTATTTTTTGGTTGTCAGATTTCAATCCCATTGTTGCCTGTGATGAATTCGCGTGAATATATAGGGTTTTGAATTGCCAAACAATCTCTGATTTCAACATTAGACTTGTTTGGGATTTTTTTCTCTGATTTTGTCGAGTTTGAAATATTCAAATTTTATGGATTAAATTTCATGATGAATGACTTGACTTTGAATTGGTCCCTTCATGCCAAATATAGAAGCTTTGATTTATCGATGATTAATGAACTTGCCATATACATCTGGTTTGTTTATTTGATCCATCATTCCTTTCTGTTGTTTTATTTACTTCGATATGAACTTGCCATCATGTTCAATTAGCCTGTTGCTATGTACATCTGGTTTTTTCTTTCCCTATGTTTAGCAAAAAAATGTATTGGTCAATTCATTTTTCATGTCATCGCCAGACTTATTGAAATGTTCTAGAAGATGAAAAGGAGACAATGGCTTATAACATAATCGATACTTCTTTATGTCCTTTCGTATAAGAGCTGAATTATGCTCTTATTATGGCTCTGGTCTTCATGACATGATAGTACAACTAGGATTGATAAGTGAGATAGGAACAATGACACTGGGTACATGGGAGTGATAAGTTTAGGGTTTTCATTTTGACCTAAACTTTGCTTTGAAAGAAGGTAGTGAACATTCCTGTGATACACGGAAATAGTTTATTTTCCTGGTTGATAACTTTATTCACTTGATTGTGATTGACTGCATAAACAGAGTGTTCAAACCCTTAAATTATTGGATCGATACATTTTTACATTTATATTGATGTCGCTAAGTTGCTTACTTTTATTTTTATCCGATACTCATCGATTCCCATCTATTAAATACCTGATGGAATCAATAGTAAAACGCATGCATATTCGCAACACACACAGACACATATATATTTAATATGGTTATCCTCTTACATGAAATTGTCAAACCAGCAATTGTCTATTAAACATTGGATGATGACTTGATAGCTCCTCGTTTCGAGATGGTAGGAAGAAACATCTGGTTTAGTAACTATCACTTATATTGTTGGTTTATGTTCATGCACTTAGCTTGCACTTGTATTACCAATTTTGTGATATTAGCTGTACTGTCATGTCACTCCTTGCATATTTGTGTACATGTGGACTGCTTTGTGCTTGGCTTTGGTCATTTCCATGCATGCTTCCTTGTAAGCCCAGTTCTTGTTACATAGTGGCCATATGCATTGTTCCATGTGCATGCTGCTCTTCACTTCCTTTGAGTTTGTATTTAACCATGACTTTTGCTTCATGTGTTTCATGTGCATGCTGACCTTTGGCTAGTTGTACTTTGCCACACTTGAAATGTTGTTTACGTGCCCGATTTATGCACCTACACACACACACACACACACACACACATATATATATATATATATATATATATATATATTGTGACGATCCCAAAATCCGAGGGGCGGTATTAAGGATAATCATTCGAATATAACACATTAATCATCATAGCAGAGTACAGATAATAGCAGAAACAATAAATAGAATAATTTTACATGGATCTGACAGCGGAATCACAACATGTAACAACATCAGAATACCACAGCGTAGGATATAACTTAGTAAATAAAAGGGGAGTGATCAGTCATCATCGCCAGAGGCGGAATACATACATGCAGTGAGACATAATAAGGGTATCAGTCTACATCGCCGAAAGCAGTACATATACATACAATAAGAAGTACTGAAAGTAAAGCAGTCTGCATCGCCAGTGGCGGAATCATAATATAAGTACAATAATGGCGGAAAATGTCAAAGTCGTCTCTGTGAAGTCAGCCTCGCCATGAGCCAAAATGCACTCTATGCAACAGTGCAGAGCCAAAAACAACCTGTCACCTGTGAACTAGGTTGCCCATGTGAAAATAAGGGCACCCGCGTTTGTAAAGTGAAACAAACAACGAGTCAGTCATGGGGACTGGTATGAGGAATCTATTTAACAGTTTAAACAACAGTAATAAGCAAATCATAGGACCACGCCACTTTCGCGGAACGGGTTTACTCCAGTGATTGCTAGTGCATTTAAAACAAAGTAAATTCTTTTAAAACAACGCAATGCTTTTAAAAAGAATGAAGCTATTATAAGACTCCGGTCCCATCACACAATGCAACGCAAGCCGGAGGATAGAGTTTTACCTTATAATGGCCAAATATGCTTGATACGTATAAAGCAAAATCAATTGATATTATTACTAGTGCATATATGTTTCAAAAACGAATAGCATCATAAATATCAATCATAGGCGGCATAGCTACCATCTACTATGTCGCAAGACTAGTTCTACAATCGAGTCCGTTATTTCGTATTGGAAATTGGATTTCCATCATGAGTCGAGGCAAGGGGCAAGCTCCTCTCCGCTTCGAGACATTCTAGCAAATGCCTCAGGACTACATACTCTGGGTAACCCTGGATCCTCCAAGGCCGGTCCTCTCTTAAGTTTGAGGATTAGTTATTCCTGAACACACGTTTCCCGGTCCTTACAGACCTATAATCGAGGCGCCTCGCATTCCAACAACCACATAGGTGAAAAATAGATATAAATGTCAGGGCTGGTAAGTCACTGACACCACCATAGCTAGAAAGAAACATCATGCTCTCCTTGGGTCCTTATCCCGTTTTTGACTCATACCGAGGTGTGAGGCTCGCGAATCCACGCTATAAACAAAGCCAGGCCACGCAGACCGTGCTTTGATCATCATCCACAAGACTTTGCTTTGCAACAGAAGTCTTGATCACAGCATCTTGGCATGCCACATAGGCAGTCCACTCCATACGATTGATTTCTATCGATATATAACCTCTGAGCTCGTATGTCTCAGAGAAGGGCGTTAAGAAAAAGAATAAATTCTCCGCCGCCAAACAGATATATATTTAACAGAGATCAATCAGTATAGAACAAAATCCAATGTCAGACACACAGTCCATTTACAAGTCCGTTCTGGGTCTGAACGAAACCGGAGGCGTCAAATTCCTCGTATATCCGTCCAATCAACACATACGTTCAGACGGTTACTACTTCCGTCCCTTTCTGGTAGCTACTCCGGTCAGGAACCTCAGCAGCGCCCATCCAACCGATACGAAGATCGTCGGTCTTGAATCGTCTTTGCATTTTCCAATTCGAATCGCTCGATAAATTATTTGAAATGAGGGTTAGCTCGGCCTTTTCAAATAATTCACGTAATTAGAACTTAAATCGATTCTTTCTATGGTTATATTATTCGACATCCATCTTTCAGTTCTTTAGTGTTATTTTTGTGTCAAGCACATACAACCATCAAATATCAAACAATTCAAGCCCAATTGGTTTATTTGCAATCTATGTTGCTTATAATATATGATTTTTCGCCATTTTTATTTATTTAAAAATGGCCATATTTAATTAAACGACGTTTCAGGTCGTGTCGTGGCACTGGCGTTGTTTTTCCCCTAATTGGTTTTACACATATCGTGAAATCTAACCATTGGATTTCTACAAAGTCTATATCAGTGGGAAGATATTCCCAAAGCGAACCCAACGGTTCCAGTTTCGTGAAAATCCGACGGTCGGATCTCCCACACTAGTCGTTTGAAGTTACGGTTTCAAAATTCGAACTGCAGCGTCGTTATTCGATTAAATTTAATTATATTTATATTTGTATATAAATATAAATGATTCTGGCGTTGTTTTTCTTCAGATTTGAATTAAACATTCCGAACAATCCAACCGTTGGATTTTTTACAAGGTTGGTGCCGTTGCGAAGATATTTCCAAGGCGAACCCAGCGGTTGCATTTTCGGGAAAATTCGATGGTCGGATTTCTCGTACTAATCGTTTCAAATTACGATTCTGAAACACGAACTGCACGGCTTCGATTCCTTTTAATTATATTTATATTTATATATATAAATATAGTTCATTCTATAATTCCAACTATAATTCATTCTATATTTTCAACTTCGTTTTCACTTCAAATATTTCACTAACGCCTTAATATTTCGAAAAATTTCGCCATAACCTCCTTTGTACGGGGAGGGGTTTGGAAATTTATTGGGCCGTGTTAGGTACCCAATAAATCCTAAAAAGCATTCACATGTTTATAGTGATATATTCTGGTGTTTACGGGGGAGCATGTATAGATAATCACTCCAGAGAATAAATTCTCATCACCCCGTTTCCGTGTGGAAATAAATAGTCCATGTGCCATATCTAATAACTAGAGAGACGTGATTATTGTCAACTCCAGACCCGTGTGGGGTTTTTATTAATCTGGAAATTTATCGTTATATTTTATATAGTCCATATCAGTCATCAGTTCAACCTGTAGTATAAAATCATCGCCATACAAGCCTCTCGCTCGTATGGTAAAACTTCCACCTCGTCACACAAGCTCCAATTGCTTATGTGGAATATGATGAAGTATGTCTATCGTCAAGAAGTATGCCATGTAGTGTAGTTCAAAATTAATTGTTACTATCCTATGGAGACGTTTATTATTTCACACAGAATAACCAGCACTCCGCATCCAATGGCATTCACGGGAGTTGATATAAAAATAAAATTGCGCAGCCAACTCATTAAGGTTTACCTATTTGTCGGGCACGCAAATAATTTCTTTACTCTACAGCTAATCCATTTTTCCTGTTCATCTCATGTATAGATAATCACTCCAAAGAATAAATCTAGCTTTGTTTCGACGATACGGTCCTAACAAAACCAGTTTCGTCGAATTCTGAGCTCGTCTGAAAAACGGCCATTTTTAGGTCGACCCATTTTAACAGAAATTGACCAATCACATTTTCTTTTGCCCCGCTCACATACTAGCTTCAAAAATTATGAAATTTGAAACTTAGCAATTATTTGACATCCCGGACCCAACAAAAGTGGTTTCGTCGAATTCCGAGGTCGTATGCAAAATATCTATTTTCAAGGGCTATATATGCTATATAGCGACCTTTCTGAAAATTCATTTGACCATAACTTTTGATTCCCGTTATGAAACTTCGATTTTTCAGATTCGTTAGAAAGGTATTCATAAACAGATTTAAATATTTTCAGTTTCTCTAAAATCCGTTATATTTTCCACCCGGTACAGTCAGACAAAGTTTGTATTCAAACTTTCAAACTGCAATACTATACCCAACTCTTTATTTTATTGAAATATGCTATTTCAATTATTCAAATTATTTGGTAATAACCAATTTTAAAAAATTTAAATTGGTTCACATTTTTCGGGTTATTATATATATATATATATATATATATATATATATATATTTGTGTGTATACATACACATGTATGTGTATACATGTATCGCGTATGTATAATTTATATATGTGAGCTGTTTGAATGGCATACATGAATTTTCTATCAACAGACCACTATATTTGAGTTGTGGCTGTTTAGAATCGGCTAAATTTTAAATGCTTGATCATATCAGCAAACCAGTATAGCTGTGTCGGGGATGATCTGTGAGCACTAGATTATATATATCAGACCAAGTCTAGAAAATTATGAGAAACATACAAAAATTCCGAGGCAAATAAAATTTAAAATAAATTAATATTTGCTTGTATATAAATTTATTTTTGTTCCAGTTTACTGTTTATATTTCTATGATAGGTATACAGGTGACTGGACTAGATTGGAGCACAAGAAAACTTAGTGTGTTAGTGTGAGTTAATGTATATGCAACTAAGTATGTATAACTGAGTGAATCGAGTGGAATGTAGTGAGGAACATCTATATATGTGATTGATTATGCTGTTAACAATGAATTGTGAATAGTGGAGTTAGAAATATGTACTATTTCAAATGTTGAAATAAAATACTTATTTGAATAAAAATATTGTTTGAATATTTAATTCTGTATAGTAGCATTTGATTCTCCTTTTTTTATATTATATACTTTTAAAAAAATATAATATCTATAGCAACATTTTTGGAATGTTGCTACAGACACCTATGGATGTTGCTATAGACCCAAATTGGGTTCTGTTGTAATAATATTACTTATGTTGCCTTTAAATAGTCAAAATGTTGCCTTTGAGGACTGCAACAATGGTGAAAATTGCATCACAACAAAAGTGTTGCCAAAGACCTATGGAAACTTTTTTGGGCTTAAGCCAACCTTTTTTTTGTTGCAGAAGGTCGTTTATGGTGTAGTGAGAGATTGTTTGTCTTTGTGAAGTAAAACTATGGTATGCACCATAATAGAGAAGCCACGCCCCCGCTCGTATCCGGATAGGGTAAACTCCAGGTAGGATAAGTCTGGATACGATAAGCTCTGGAAAGTATAAGCTCCGGATTAGACAAGTTTGGATTTGATAAGCTCCGGAAAGGATAAGTCCGGATGGGATAACTCTAGATAGGATAAGTCCGGATAGGATAAGCTCCAAAAAGGATAAGTCCGGATAGGATAAGTTGAACCAAACTTCAAGGCACTATAACTTGATCTCCAGAACTTCAAATGACTTGAAACTTGGACTAGAACCTTCAGGGACCTTCCTTATCATCCCCATAAAATTTCGTGCATATCGCGAAACATTGGTCTGACTCTAACAATCCAGCTCTAACTGGATCGAAAATATCGAACCGAACTTGCAAGTGCTATAACTGAATCTCCATAACTCCAAACGACTTGAAATTTGGATTAGGGCCTGCTGTGACCTTCCTTGTCATCCCTACAAAGCTTCATATAAATCAGGCAACATTGGTCCGACTCTAACAATCTAGCTCTAACTAGGTCCGAGAATATCGAACCGGGACCTATAGCACTCCAAAAATAGTTGTTAACGTCCTATTTCGCCTAATGACGTTGTTTGCATCTATCCTAACATTTCTAGGCAATTTCTAGGCATACCGAACAACTAAAACCTACAAGCAATATCTAGGCAAATAAAGCAAGGAAAATTATCACAACGAGGTTAGGAAGCATTGTTATTTTGGCTTCCCTAATTATGAGATTATCAAAATTTAATCAAATTAACCCAATTTCATATATGTGTAAAAACATATTAAATCAGATTTATAAGCATTTTTCTATAATTTTCAGAGGTTATTATCTACTAATTAATACTAATTAGTGAGTAAGATACTAACCACTCACCTTAATTGCCCCTGATAGTTAGATCTGAAATTAATGAGGATCTGGCTCAAATTCCAATGCCATGCAGCAAGCCCAAACTTGGTTTGACATTGAGATGATATAATCTTCACTAATCTTCTGTTTAAGCAAATTAAAGAAAAGATTAATAGGTATTTTAGAAGATGGAAGTCATTATAGGTTCATAGAATCTTTCTTGGAAGTTGTAAAAGTGAGAATGAATGATTCTCCTACCTCATTCAGCCCCCACTTGACCCCAATACCGAAATTGTAATGACCCGAAAATTTCCCTCGCGGGAAATCGCCCGATATACTAACTTTGGGCATACAACACATCAGAACAAATAATAGAAGACCTTTATAAACATTATAATAATGTTACATCAGAGTACAGAATATCATAGTACATCGAAATATAATACAGCAGAAGATTAATTTACAATAAACTTAACACAATACAGCGGAAGACTATCATTGCTCTGGCTACAGCTTTAAGCTTGGATCCAAATTCCTGCCTAATAAATAGATATCTGCAAAACAAGCCACTCGACTGCCCGTATGGAAAAGAGGGCACCCGAGTTTGCAAAGTGAAATAAACTACGATTCAGTCATGGGACTGGTATGAAAAATCTTACTTAACTTATCTAATAATAATAAGGCTAATCACAGGACTATGCCGCTAACGCGGAATGAGTTTACTCCATTGGATTGCCAGTGCAAGAAATAAAGTAAATCGTTAAGCAACACAATGCTTATTAGAAAATTGAAACCATTATAAGACTCAAGTCCCATCACATAATGCAACGCAAATCATAGGATAGAGTTTTACCTTATAATGGTCAAAAATGCTTGATACGATAAAACGGATTTGATATTATTATTAGTGTATATATGTTTCAAAAATATTTCAATCATAATGTATCAATCATAGACGGCATAGCTACCATATACTATGTCGCCATACTAGTTATATAATCAGAACCGTATGGTGTCGTATTGGAAGTTGGATTTCCATCATGAACCAACGCAAGGGTGTTGTATATAACGTAGTTGTATACCCAATTATATGATTTTTGTTTGATGATAACAACCAAATAAATATTATTTTAAATGTGTTTGTTACTGTACTGTTCTATATATACATCACAGTCGGGAATATAATATTTATATTTAAATGGAATACTACTGCACTAGAATTGAACATTCAAACTATATTCTATTTGAATATAATATTTGATTTCAAATATTCAATCAGTACAACTATTTATAACTCCACTATTTGAACACATTACTTTTCATATACATTCCCAGAATATTGTACTTGTAAATAAACTGAATATAATAGACAAGTTTGTTTGAACACAATAAAATAACATTTTATTTCAAACAAGATTTGTTTATTACAAATATCAGTACAATTCTCTTTACAACACTCATACAGTCATTCTGTCATATATACATACCTTTTCACTTTCATATACAGACACGTTTACTGACATTGTTTCATTCACTGTCTTCAGTCTTCTGTCTTCATAGGTCTCTGTCAGTCCAGTCATCATCTTCTTACATGTCACATGAAACACACACATAGTGCACTGCATTAGAAATAGAACTATATATTTGCAAATACAAAATTTATTTTTAAAATTTTATTTGCCTCAGATTTCTGGTGTGTTTCTCATCATTTTTCATGACTTGTTCTGATTCATTTGTGTCTAGGCAGACAGTTTGTATATGTACAGGGACAGGAAATTTTCTGATCGACTGCATATACACACGTGTGCACTGCCTCGCCGATCAGCGCGCAACTGAGGAGTAGCCACGTGGACCTTCTCGACTCAGTGCACATGTCAACATAGTCAACACATATCAAAATGGTCGAGCCAAGCCCAAAACTGCTCAACAAATAATAAAGTCATTCTCTAACATGCAAGTATCACATGCAACATGGACAGTTTGTTTTTCAATTAAAAAGACAGTTTTTGTAACGACCCGGATTTTTGGCCGTTGAATTCTGAATATTTAAATTTGTTTTAAAAATTTTAATTGAATTACATATAGGAATTTATTGATTAAAAACGAAGTTTGAACGTTAATTTATAATATAATTATAAAACGAGCTCGAAATCGCGCGGCAGTTCGTAATATGGAGTTTTGAACTTCAACTGAGAATACAGGATTCGTTATAAGTCGGATTTCTGTGAAACAAGATACGTTGGAGTCATATTTATGATGATTTTCATATGAAAGAGAAAAATCTAGATTTCGTTTTATAATTTGTTAGTTATGGTCAAATCAAATTTTGAAATAGTCGCTGTGAAAATCGTTATTTAAAATATACGCGTTAAAATAGCCGTTTTGCAAACGGACTCAGATTTCGACGAAATCAGTTCCATTGGGACCGTATCGTTAAATTATTGTACAATGTTGAATGGCGTGGAAAACCGATGTCGTATGTGACCACGCTAGCCGTAAACGCCCGTTCAATTTCTATAGCGCGTAATTAATTCAATAAAGGGTTATTTGGGTATAATTTGAGCAGACGATCGAATTAGGCCGCGAAACCAGTTCTGTTGAGTTCGTATCGTCGATCAGAGTCAGGATAGCTATATAGTTTGTTAATTTTAGAGACCGGATAATTTGGTGTTCAGAGGGGCAGTGCGGTACGCGCCAAAAACAGTCTACCGGGGCAACAGTCTCAGAATGCGACGAAACTAGTGCCGTTGGGTTCGTATCGAAAAGTTATTATCGATGTTCGCAGTTTCGTGTTGTTTCGATTTATCTGGTGATCGTGGTAAATTAAAATGTGAGTTCATTTCTGGTTTTATAAGGGAAATTTTTTCATACGATGTCGGAATTCGACGAAACTTGTCCCATTGGGTTCAGAATACCTTTTTACACCAAGATTAGCTTTTTTATCAGTAAACAGAAGCACTTTTATTTTCAAGTACCGTAACAAGGGAAAAACTACATCGTACATTAAATTTAATCTTTCGTCGTAGTATTGTCCTTTCCTCTGGTTTATACAGTGACTTGTCACATTGAATTTTCTACTTCACATCTAAATTTCGATACATGAAAACCTCTGTAGCTCTTAAACATAATGTACAAACCTACAGTATAGCATGTACAGGTTGTCAATCTATTTTCAAACACCTTGCCGACAAAGTAATCAAAATCCCAAGCCTATCTACCCCTATTTCTACAGCTATGCTAAATTTCGTGGGTGCCAAGCTTTCGTTTCTATATAAACAAGGCCACAGTAGACCATTTTCTTCCAGAAATTAAATATAGAAAGAAATTAAAATCCCAAATTTTCAAAAATCGATTACAAATAAAATACTCAATAGAAAATTCAACTTTGGGGTTAATTACTCTCGTCATGACAAGAGCTTCACTTTTATACAAGTATCGTTCAACTCGATGTCAGTCTTTGGGGTTTGAAGAAAAAAAAAAGCAGCTAGGGTTCGCTACATCCAGTGCTTGAGACATCGACGGGGAAGCTGAGGGCAGCGCTGGGCCTTTTGTGAGGAGCTGGGTTCACGGAAGGAGGCAGCTTGTGATACGAGCGTCGGAGAGGATGGTGAAGTCAGTGAGCGAATTGGTTGTGGGTTCGTTGTTCTTGGGATTAGCGGGTAAGGGAAGCCATCAATGGATTTGTGTTGAGTTAGCAGTAATGATGAGGGGTAATGGTCATGACATATTGCTGTAGGGGTTGGATACTGGAGGATGGTTGACTGAGGTTGTGCATGTGTTGAACGGAGATGGCTTGTAGCAGGTGTAAGCTGCATGTTTGAATAACAGCAAAAGGCATTAACGGCGTGGTGTCGATCTGGAACCTGGGAAGTGTGATCATGGAAGAAAGAGTGTCAGAGATGTTTAAAGGTTTTGTGATTTAAACATGAGAAGGTGGGGGACTGTTAAGGATCTGGTAGCGTTATTCATTTAGAGAGGGACGGGTTTCAATGTACTGGATCGGGAAAGAGGGCCCTTCACGGTGATAAGAGACGTTGAGGGTGGACTGGAAATTGAAAGCCTGTTGTATGTTTGGGAGAGGAGATAATTATATATTTATATTACTAGTGAATCAAGAAGAGACGTTACCACTAATGTGTGATTAAGAAGTAAAAGGGAGTGTTATTTTGAGCATGCGTTGAATAAAGATGCTGGAAGTTTCAACACGGAAAGGTGGACAAGTAGTAAACTCGGTAAGGTTAAGAGGATGTAATGATTCATATGTTTGGTACGTTCCTTCTTTGCAGAAACTTAGATGATGATGACGCTGTGTTGTTGTCCCGATTTGATTTGAGACTATGTTGGCAAAACCCTTTATATCAGTACATGTCTATGAAACAGTGGTGGTCAAGTATTAGATGGAGGATCAGAGATGGTTTGTGGGTGCTTAAACCTGGTCAAAAAAAGGGCACGGTTTTACGGTGAATGGAATTAGGGGAAAATGATGTTTCGATTTCGAAGTGGAAAAGCTGGAAGTCATGAATATAATCACGATCTGGTCATGGGCCTAACGACATATTTTTGGGCTTAAATAATTCAGAATCTGGCGAAAACGATCATGCTGGAATCATAGTAACGAGATCTACATGTGGAATTGACGTGATTAAGGATGGAGCAACTGGGATTTCTTAGAAAAATCAAATGCCTATTTGATTTTAAATAAAACCAAACCAGAATAGTCAACTGCGAACCAAGGTGAGTAAACTCACCAACTCTGCTTCGTTTATATTTTTATATAAACGAATTTTAAATTGATTTTTATAATATGCAATGGTTGATTGGTTGAATAGTTGGTAAATTTGGTTGAATTGGTTGATAGGATTACACCATTAATTGATTATTAGTTCTGATATTTCATTTTGATGTGAAATAATATTATTGATGTTACTAACATCTGTGGATGCAGGGAAACAGGTTGGAGGGATCCAACTGGATCCCTCAACATTTTATTTACTGTTTTATTTGATGGTGATATATGTTATGCTACATTATCCATGGTTGAATTTGTGTGTTTGATTTACCCTGGCCTTAGGAACCTGGTATTTTAGATACCGTAAAATATCATCGAATGTGAAAAAGGAAATTAGAATTTAAAGCAGAGTTTATTTCTAAATTAGAAATAATTTCTTTTTCATTGAGTTGCAAATGGAAACCTATTCCATTGGGTAAACCAAGAAAAATGTTATAAATAAAGATATAAATTAAGGGGATCATTAACCATTGGATAAATTAAAAGGTGAGTTCAAATATGAATGTATATTTGAAAGTGAGTATCGGTTTTGAAACCAATATTTGGAAATGGATCCGAATTTAGCAAATTACAGAGGAAAGTTTAAAAGAAAGAATAAATGCTTTAAAACAAGGAAATATTTTGTAAATAAAATAAGGGGATTTATAGAAATCGAACTTAGTGGTTAGAAGAATGTATAGTTTATAAATATGTTTAAAGGAGAACTTGAATTGTTTAAAATAAACAGAGTTTATAAATGAACAACGGAAGCGTGTGCGCCGCACACGGTATTTTATTCTAAATAGCAATTTTAACGCTGCCGTTATAATAACTGTTTTAATAGCAATCTTAATGCTATGGTTATGATAAGTGTTCTATAATGCTAAGACAGCGGTTTTAACGCTGTTGTTGAAAGCAAGGTTTGGTTTAAAGTTGTGAGCTCTGACTATTTCAAAGTTAAGAATGTCGTTCAGTTAAGGTCTGAGAGGTAATTATACCCCAACTTGACTAACTGCATTATTGACGGGAAAATGGTTAAGGCGATAGTAAGGATTGGTTAGTGATATCGTTAGTTAACGAATGATTTATGATTTGAGTTATAATAACGATGTTTATAACATCAGTTAATTCAAAGGATTTAGAAATGTTTTCTAACTAGAGTAAAAGATATTTTCTCAATAAAGGAATTATATATATTGGAAATGTTTTCCAATAATCGAGAGAGAAAATAGAGATTTGAAAGAACACGAAAGGTGGAAAATGGGAATTGGAAATGATAATGTAATAAAGAACTAATATAAAAAGGGCCCAGTGTTATTTGATGCTTGATTGATAGAATTTCCATTTGGAAATAGAACTGTTGATTGTATGGATGTTCTTTGATAGTTAAATCACCGACTATCAAAGTTTTGATTTATTTTATACCTCCGTTGTCAACATGGAGAGACCGGGATCAGATTTGATATCTGAAAACCACTCCGTATTGGCGTAAGCGTTATGAAGCAACTTATGCTGAAGAAAATTGAAGACGGAGTTATGCAAGGGCTATCCTGTTTACGAGATAGTGCCTTCGGTTTGTCCAGACCCAGGACAACTTGTATGGACGAGTGTCTGACAGAGTATTTCCAAAGGGGGTTACGTACGTTGATTCCTTCAAACGTACGAAGTTGGTGGCATAGAAGGGAAGCTTCTTTAGCCTAACAATCTGAGTATTTTTGTGGGAATCAATTAGTGATTTCCGATGGATCTGACGATGTGGCATTCAAAGTGAATGATGGCCAGATGTTCTGGAAGATAATTTAAACCTCAAGCCTCACAACCCGGAAGTGGACAAAAATCGGGCAGGCAGCATGGCTATGTGGGTCGCACCCATTAGGATGTATGATCACCTATCTAGAGAAATTCCTTTTGTTCTTAAATCTATCGATGTTGTCCCTTATCGGGAGACGGTTGCTGATCCCAACCGTTGGTGATATACATTCGATACACTCAAGTGAAATGAGTGGTCGGTCATGTGTGGGCCGGGTTGCAAGATGTTCTTGTTGAACCCAGTGTATTTGCCTCTAGAGATACACGTTCGGAAGGTGGTCCCATACCTTGTCAAGTTGGAATCCAATCTCCAATAAGTGCCTGCGAGTTTGATTGTATATTATATATGTAGAGCGTGAGATGCAAGCGTTCTACTAGATTTTAATTACTTGTGATTAGACATTATTATAATATCAGATAATATATGATTTCCAAAGTGTTTTGGGTTATCGTAAGGTAAAAACCATCCGTGTTTATGTGTGGATTGGTCTTACGATTATCTTTTCTTTCGAAAGGATTTTGAAAGTTAAACAAATGGTTGGAGTTTACTCACACCAGTCCCATGACTGACCCAGAGTTTATTTTGTTTGTTTTCCCTAAACTCTTGGGTGCCCAAATTTGTACGGGCAGTCAAGTAGTCGGGATTTTTCAGATTCACTTGGAGAAGATTGAAGCAGGAGGCTTCACCAGTTAGCTATAGACTATCATATTTTCCGCTGTGTACTATGTTGTATCTGGAAACAGGTGATTATAACTGTTCCAGAGATAACTGTTGTGCTCTGATGATGGTATGTACATATACAGTTACTGCTTTGTATTTCAAAAGTTATGTTATTTAATATATTTTATTCGTTCCGCTGTGAGTTTGTGATCTTCGTTTTCTTCTATTCTAATATTTCTTTCTTTCTATTCCTCACCCTCTAACTTTTTTCTAATAATGGTTCGTATTTCTGTGCAATTTGGGTTGGACGTGTAGTGTTATCAGTCGACTCAAAGGGTACGGATTTGCGGGTCGTTTCATTTGGTATCAGAGCTGAAGGTTAAGTGATTACCTTGGCTCTGTGGCGTAACTCAGTAGAGATGGGGTTAGAAATACTCTAGATTGAGTTTGAGTGCATATATATGAGCGCGTATTTGTAGATTTGATATAAAAATTGTTTTATATTGTGTTGGCTGGTTTGTTGAGTGGTTTATGAATTCTGGTCGATACAAGGTGTACAACTGTATCGATAGGTGTTTCTAAACTCTCGAACAAAGCAATTCGATACAGTATTGTTTTAAAATGGGTAAATGAAGTAATTTTGCCCAAAAACTATTTTGATATAAAAGAAATAATTTCTGAATTATAATGTATGGATGTATGGATTGTTATTACAATCAAATGGATCGAAATTTAAGTTTAATGGAAATTGAAACTCAAACCGAATAAGTGGATTGATTCTGAAATGAAGATCAAGTGGAATCGATAGGATGGAAGTGAACTAATCAGAAGTTGATTAGAGATTTCAAACTGGAAGTTGGATTGATTTGAAACCAACTGGAAATGGATATATGTATGCTGAGCAAAATTGAAGAAAGTGCGAGAGATAGAATTATGCCCGACAAAAAGGTACATGTTTACAATATTGTTTGGGTTGATGATTTTATGAGCCTATGAGGCAAGCCACTTGGCTTTTTGATTTTCTTTTGAATTGGAGGAGGCCTAGAAAGGCGAGTTGTGTTTGTACCGATTGAGCCATGCAGAGGAGATGCTGCCGAAATTTTTCAGAATTTAAAGTGTTAGAAATTTTCAGAATTCTTGAAAATGTTCGTTAGTAAGAATAAATAAATATTTTTAATTAAAATAAATTGGCCCAGTTAAACTAAAGTTAAGAAGTAAACAAAAGGGATTTGTGGATCGAGTTAATAGGATACGTGGCATTTTCCCTACTTAGCAATTTCGAGGACGAAATTATTTTAAGGGGGAAGGAATGTAACGACCCGGATTTTTGGCCGTTGAATTCTGAATATTTAAATTTGTTTTAAAAATTTTAATTGAATTACATATAGGAATTTATTGATTAAAAACGAAGTTTGAACGTTAATTTATAATATAATTATAAAACGAGCTCGAAATCGCGCGGCAGTTCGTAATATGGAGTTTTGAACTTCAACTGAGAATACAGGATTCGTTATAAGTCGGATTTCTGTGAAACAAGATACGTTGGAGTCATATTTATGATGATTTTCATATGAAAGAGAAAAATCTAGATTTCGTTTTATAATTTGTTAGTTATGGTCAAATCAAATTTTGAAATAGTCGCTGTGAAAATCGTTATTTAAAATATACGCGTTAAAATAGCCGTTTTGCAAACGGACTCAGATTTCGACGAAATCAGTTCCATTGGGACCGTATCGTTAAATTATTGTATAATGTTGAATGGCGTGGAAAACCGATGTCGTATGTGACCACGCTAGCCGTAAACGCCCGTTCAATTTCTATAGCGCGTAATTAATTCAATAAAGGGTTATTTGGGTATAATTTGAGCAGACGATCGAATTAGGCCGCGAAACCAGTTCTGTTGAGTTCGTATCGTCGATTAGAGTCAGGATAGCTATATAGTTTGTTAATTTTAGAGACCGGATAATTTGGTGTTTAGAGGGGCAGTGCGGTACGCGCCAAAAACAGTCTACCGGGGCAACAGTCTCAGAATGCGACGAAACTAGTGCCGTTGGGTTTGTATCGAAAAGTTATTATCGATGTTCGCAGTTTCGAGTTGTTTCGATTTATCTGGTGATCGTGGTAAATTAAAATGTGAGTTCATTTCTGGTTTTATAAGGGAAATTTTTTCATACGATGTCGGAATTCGACGAAACTTGTCCCATTGGGTTCAGAATACCTTTTTACACCAAGATTAGCTTTTTTATCAGTAAACAGAAGCACTTTTATTTTCAAGTACCGTAACAAGGGAAAAACTACATCGTACATTAAATTTAATCTTTCGTCGTAGTATTGTCCTTTCCTCTGGTTTATACAGTGACTTGTCACATTGAATTTTCTACTTCACATCTAAATTTCGATACATGAAAACCTCTGTAGCTCTTAAACATAATGTACAAACCTACAGTATAGCATGTACAGGTTGTCAATCTATTTTCAAACACCTTGCCGACAAAGTAATCAAAATCCCAAGCCTATCTACCCCTATTTCTACAGCTATGCTAAATTTCGTGGGTGCCAAGCTTTCGTTTCTATATAAACAAGGCCACAGTAGACCATTTTCTTCCAGAAATTAAATATAGAAAGAAATTAAAATCCCAAATTTTCAAAAATCGATTACAAATAAAATACTCAATAGAAAATTCAACTTTGGGGTTAATTACTCTCGTCATGACAAGAGCTTCACTTTTATACAAGTATCGTTCAACTCGATGTCAGTCTTTGGGGTTCGAAGAAAAAAAAAGCAGCTAGGGTTCGCTACATCCAGTGCTTGAGACATCGACGGGGAAGCTGAGGGCAGCGCTGGGCCTTTTGTGAGGAGCTGGGTTCACGGAAGGAGGCAGCTTGTGATACGAGCGTCGGAGAGGATGGTGAAGTCAGTGAGCGAATTGGTTGTGGGTTCGCTGTTCTTGGGATTAGCGGGTAAGGGAAGCCATCAATGGATTTGTGTTGAGTTAGCAGTAATGATGAGGGGTAATGGTCATGACATATTGCTGTAGGGGTTGGATACTGGAGGATGGTTGACTGAGGTTGTGCATGTGTTGAACGGAGATGGCTTGTAGCAGGTGTAAGCTGCATGTTTGAATAACAGCAGAAGGCATTAACGGCGTGGTGTCGATCTGGAACCTGGGAAGTGTGATCATGGAAGAAAGAGTGTCAGGGATGTTTAAAGGTTTTGTGATTTAAACATGAGAAGGTGGGGGACTGTTAAGGATCTGGTAGCGTTATTCATTTAGAGAGGGACGGGTTTCAATGTACTGGATCGGGAAAGAGGGCCCTTCACGGTGATAAGAGACGTTGAGGGTGGACTGGAAATTGAAAGCCTGTTGTATGTTTGGGAGAGGAGATAATTATATATTTATATTACTAGTGAATCAAGAAGAGACGTTACCACTAATGTGTGATTAAGAAGTAAAAGGGAGTGTTATTTTGAGCATGCGTTGAATAAAGATGCTGGAAGTTTCAACACGGAAAGGTGGACAAGTAGTAAACTCGGTAAGGTTAAGAGGATGTAATGATTCATATGTTTGGTACGTTCCTTCTTTGCAGAAACTTAGATGATGATGACGCTGTGTTGTTGTCCCGATTTGATTTGAGACTATGTTGGCAAAACCCTTTATATCAGTACATGTCTATGAAACAGTGGTGGTCAAGTATTAGATGGAGGATCAGAGATGGTTTGTGGGTGCTTAAACCTGGTCAAAAAAAGGGCACGGTTTTACGGTGAATGGAATTAGGGGAAAACGATGTTTCGATTTCGAAGTGGAAAAGCTGGAAGTCATGAATATAATCACGATCTGGTCATGGGCCTAACGACATATTTTTGGGCTTAAATAATTCAGAATCTGGCGAAAACGATCATGCTGGAATCATAGTAACGAGATCTACATGTGGAATTGACGTGATTAAGGATGGAGCAACTGGGATTTCTTAGAAAAATCAAATGCCTATTTGATTTTAAATAAAACCAAACCAGAATAGTCAACTGCGAACCAAGGTGAGTAAACTCACCAACTCTGCTTCGTTTATATTTTTATATAAACGAATTTTAAATTGATTTTTATAATATGCAATGGTTGATTGGTTGAATAGTTGGTAAATTTGGTTGAATTGGTTGATAGGATTACACCATTAATTGATTATTAGTTCTGATATTTCATTTTGATGTGAAATAATATTATTGATGTTACTAACATCTGTGGATGCAGGGAAACAGGTTGGAGGGATCCAACTGGATCCCTCAACATTTTATTTACTGTTTTATTTGATGGTGATATATGTTATGCTACATTATCCATGGTTGAATTTGTGTGTTTGATTTACCCTGGCCTTAGGAACCTAGTATTTTAGATACCGTAAAATATCATCGAATGTGAAAAAGGAAATTAGAATTTAAAGCAGAGTTTATTTCTAAATTAGAAATAATTTCTTTTTCATTGAGTTGCAAATGGAAACCTATTCCATTGGGTAAACCAAGAAAAATGTTATAAATAAAGATATAAATTAAGGGGATCATTAACCATTGGATAAATTAAAAGGTGAGTTCAAATATGAATGTATATTTGAAAGTGAGTATCGGTTTTGAAACCAATATTTGGAAATGGATCCGAATTTAGCAAATTACAGAGGAAAGTTTAAAAGAAAGAATAAATGCTTTAAAACAAGGAAATATTTTGTAAATAAAATAAGGGGATTTATAGAAATCGAACTTAGTGGTTAGAAGAATGTATAGTTTATAAATATGTTTAAAGGAGAACTTGAATTGTTTAAAATAAACAGAGTTTATAAATGAACAACGGAAGCGTGTGCGCCGCACACGGTATTTTATTCTAAATAGCAATTTTAACGCTGCCGTTATAATAACTGTTTTAATAGCAATCTTAATGCTATGGTTATGATAAGTGTTCTATAATGCTAAGACAGCGGTTTTAACGCTGTTGTTGAAAGCAAGGTTTGGTTTAAAGTTGTGAGCTCTGACTATTTCAAAGTTAAGAATGTCGTTCAGTTAAGGTCTGAGAGGTAATTATACCCCAACTTGACTAACTGCATTATTGACGGGAAAATGGTTAAGGCGATAGTAAGGATTGGTTAGTGATATCGTTAGTTAACGAATGATTTATGATTTGAGTTATAATAACGATGTTTATAACATCAGTTAATTCAAAGGATTTAGAAATGTTTTCTAACTAGAGTAAAAGATATTTTCTCAATAAAGGAATTATATATATTGGAAATGTTTTCCAATAATCGAGAGAGAAAATAGAGATTTGAAAGAACACGAAAGGTGGAAAATGGGAATTGGAAATGATAATGTAATAAAGAACTAATATAAAAAGGGCCCAGTGTTATTTGATGCTTGATTGATAGAATTTCCATTTGGAAATAGAACCGTTGATTGTATGGATGTTCTTTGATAGTTAAATCACCGACTATCAAAGTTTTGATTTATTTTATACCTCCGTTGTCAACATGGAGAGACCGGGATCAGATTTGATATCTGAAAACCACTCTGTATTGGCGTAAGCGTTATGAAGCAACTTATGCTGAAGAAAATTGAAGACGGAGTTATGCAAGGGCTATCCTGTTTACGAGATAGTGCCTTCGGTTTGTCCAGACCCAGGACAACTTGTATGGACGAGTGTCTGACAGAGTATTTCCAAAGGGGGTTACGTACGTTGATTCCTTCAAACGTACGAAGTTGGTGGCATAGAAGGGAAGCTTCTTTAGCCTAACAATCTGAGTATTTTTGTGGGAATCAATTAGTGATTTCCGATGGATCTGACGATGTGGCATTCAAAGTGAATGATGGCCAGATGTTCTGGAAGATAATTTAAACCTCAAGCCTCACAACCCGGAAGTGGACAAAAATCGGGCAGGCAGCATGGCTATGTGGGTCGCACCCATTAGGATGTATGATCACCTATCTAGAGAAATTCCTTTTGTTCTTAAATCTATCGATGCTGTCCCTTATCGGGAGACGGTTGCTGATCCCAACCGTTGGTGATATACATTCGATACACTCAAGTGAAATGAGTGGTCGGTCATGTGTGGGCCGGGTTGCAAGATGTTCTTGTTGAACCCAGTGTATTTGCCTCTAGAGATACACGTTCGGAAGGTGGTCCCATACCTTGTCAAGTTGGAATCCAATCTCCAATAAGTGCCTGCGAGTTTGATTGTATATTATATATGTAGAGCGTGAGATGCAAGCGTTCTACTAGATTTTAATTACTTGTGATTAGACATTATTATAATATCAGATAATATATGATTTCCAAAGTGTTTTGGGTTATCGTAAGGTAAAAACCATCCGTGTTTATGTGTGGATTGGTCTTACGATTATCTTTTCTTTCGAAAGGATTTTGAAAGTTAAACAAATGGTTGGAGTTTACTCACACCAGTCCCATGACTGACCCAGAGTTTATTTTGTTTGTTTTCCCTAAACTCTTGGGTGCCCAAATTTGTACGGGCAGTCAAGTAGTCGGGATTTTTCAGATTCACTTGGAGAAGATTGAAGCAGGAGGCTTCACCAGTTAGCTATAGACTATCATATTTTCCGCTGTGTACTATGTTGTATCTGGAAACAGGTGATTATAACTGTTCCAGAGATAACTGTTGTGCTCTGATGATGGTATGTACATATACAGTTACTGCTTTGTATTTCAAAAGTTATGTTATTTAATATATTTTATTCGTTCCGCTGTGAGTTTGTGATCTTCGTTTTCTTCTATTCTAATATTTCTTTCTTTCTATTCCTCACCCTCTAACTTTTTTCTAATAATGGTTCGTATTTCTGTGCAATTTGGGTTGGACGTGTAGTGTTATCAGTCGACTCAAAGGGTACGGATTTGCGGGTCGTTTCAGTTTTCAAAATGGTCGAGCAACACACAACACTCAAGTCAAACAAGTGTAAGGTACAAAACATGGCAACCAAGTAAAGCGTCAAGACAGGTCAAATACAAGATCACATATGAAATAGTACATGGTCAAGCATATGGTGTAGCAGCATAATCAAAGTGATGGTCAACAGGTGAAGCAGCTCAGTAATGAAACACAATGGTTCAACAGTTTTTGGTGCATCAAAGTACAGGAAGTACATGGCAACAATGTAGCTAAAAATGGTCGAAACAAGTAAACATGGTCGAGACAGCAAAAACAAGTTCAGGGGTCAAGAAAAGTGAACATAGCATGATTCAGCATGGCATAGCATGTGTGAAAGTGTGCAAATATACAAACTGGAGCATATGCACGATTTGATGAATTAAGCAAAGTTGCAAATTAGCTCAACAAGGCAGATCAACTTATATGAAACTAATCTTGCAGCATAATCACATTCAAGCAATATGATGAATCAATGTAAATGACAAAGTGATACATGGAAGCAACAGTCCAGTAATGGTGATCAAATTCACTATTTTTAAGCAGTGGTTTCAAAGTGGACAAGGGTACAACCATGAAGCATGTACATGTGGTGTTAAATCAGAAATATTGGTGATCAAGCTCAAGTGTGTGTGAACACAGTCCAAATTATGTTTCATGCTCAAGTCAGGTGATCAAACAGTGAGCAGTGAACAAAGTGGTGCAACATCAATGTACATACAAGGCAGCAACATGATCCAAGTGTACAAATGGGAACAACAGTAAGAGAAAACATATGTGCATCAGTAAGAAACATGTCTCAGTACATATGCATATGGAACCAATAATCAGCAACGCAAACTTCAACATGCACAAGAAAGTATAGCATGGTTTTGCAAGTACGTACATAATGGCATAAGCACGAAATCAAGCAATCAGTAAAACATATATGGAAAGCTCCAAACATATTCCAGAAATCCAACATGCAAGAATAATCAGATTTCACCAAAATTATTTTCCTGAGAAGCACCATACAAGGAGACAAAGCCATCGAGTTACTTTTCATCAATTTAATTGATCGATTTGGGGAGAATTGAAAAACCCTAGCCGCCATTTCATTTTCAGAAGGAAGTGGAACCTGACCTTTTTTTGTCAAAGAGACAATACAAAAGAAATGGGTTGGCCAAGACTAAAAGGGGGATGACCCTATTTTTAATTCTAGACTTTTAATATTAGGGTTTTGCTTTGGGTTTATTTTTATTGTTATTATTTTTATTTTCTCTTGTAAATCATCTAAAACAGTTTCTAGAATTCTGTAAAAATCTAGGAGAAACCAGTTAGGTATTTAACTGGCAGTTTTCTAGAGTCTGAAAAATTCAGGGTTACGTGTTACGGGTTTGTAATATGGGAAAATCTGGTCAAGGGGATATCAGTCAGTCAAGGGTTTTGAGCATAGGGTTAGAATAGGAGCAGGGTTTGCGAGTGTACATGGTCTTGTATGTGTGATCTGTTCAATCACCTAGTAGAAACCTTAGGAATGCAGCAGTAGGCATGATTTTTCCGAAGCTGGGTATCTCTGTGTGTTATTTACTTTCTGTATTTTTATTTATGCTGCATTCTGTGATCTGTTTATTATTTAATATCTCGTCAGTTTTTTTTTTAATTCAGTGAAAAACTATGATAAACCCTATTCACCCCCCTCTAAGGTTAATATAGATCCAACAGGTGGTATCAGAGCTTGGTGATTCCATTAACCCTAGAATCATGGATCCTAGTTGTCAGTCCTCAGAGAGTCAGTCTAGGGATATTCCAATTATTTTCAACGGGACAGATTTTTTAATTTGGAGATTAAATTTTGAATTATATTTAAAATCTATTAATTTTGAATATTTGAATATTATTGAAAATTTGGGAGATATATTAGATAAGAGGAATAAAGTTTTAAATGCTCGTGTTATGCATATTATTTATTATTTTCTTAATAATGATCAATTAAAATTTATCTCTCATTGTTTAACTGCGCAGGATATTTGGAAAACTCTCGGCATGCTGTATGGAAATTCTGAGGACTGCTCAAAACTCCAGAATGACAACTCAACTTCAGATCTATGCTTGACAGGTTTTACACAAGATAACTCAGATGGATCAGCTGATGGAGACTCAATAGACAATAAAATAGAAAATTTCTCTTATGAAGATCTGGTTTATTTTTATGCTGATTTAACTAAATCTGTTAATAAACTCCAGCTGAAAATATATCTTTGGAATCTAAGAATATTGAGTTGACTAGCAAAAATCAATGTTTGGAATTAAAATTTGAAAATGTCATGAAATTTGAAAATTCTAATTGTAAAAATTGTTTGAAATTAAAAACAGATCTCGCTCATCTCAATAATAACATTTAAAGGCTTGAAGAAGAAATTCTAATTTTAAAAGATAACGAGATTGAGCTGAAAGATGCAAACAATTGTTTACGAAAGGAATTTATAAATTTTAAGGATACCAAAAATTCCAAACATGATATTGCTGAAAATAACAGTTTGTTGAAAACAGATCTGATTTTGAAAGAGCTTGTAATTGAGATTGAAAAATTCAAAACCTTTGAAAAACTTGAATATGAAAAATGAAATCATTTTGAACTTGAAATTTCCGAATCCCAAGCCAAAATTAAATTGCTTGAAAATGAGAATTTGGTTTTGAAACAGTCCAATGCTGAACAGAAGATCGCTATAAATAGTTGCACAAGTTTATTAAAAGAAAATGGCGATCTAAAATCCAAAATTCAACGATTAGAATCAACTTTGGATAAATTTTTTAATGGGGAAAAATAGTTGAATATGCTGTTACAAAACCAAGTTTCTATTGGAAATAAATCTTGTCTTGGCTTCGGGAAAAATGATGTTTTTGGAAAATAAAATTCAAATGATTTGAAAATCCCTCAAACTGTTTTGGTAAGAACTGCTTTGAAAATTTAAACTCTGAAAATTTCAAAGGTTTTTGGAATCAAAATTGTGATGAGAAATCATTTTATAATAAACCATTTAAACATTCTTGGATCCCAAAAACTAAAATGGGCTTCGTCAAGTTTAAACAGGTTTGGGATCCAAAGGGTACAAAGATAAATTCGGATGGATTGTTATACAAACAGATCTGGATACCAAAAGATGTTAACAAAACTGTGAGAGGTTTTTCTAATTTTGTTAGACCACTCAATCCTCTACACTGTTAGGTACCAGAGGAGGTTGAGGAACTGCTTTGCGAAAGAGAAACTGGATTCTAACTGCTACATATCATAGAATCATTCACAGTTCCTTAGCCACATCTGTTGAGTCAGAGATTCTGGTTTACATCGATTTTATGTATGATCTCTGAACTCACCTTTGTAAATATTTATTTTCTTTGTTATTCCTCCTTCTACCTCTTTTTTTCTTTGATTTGTCACTGCCACACTTTTTCCGTTGTTTCCTTTTTGAGCTTCATTAACTTCCGGTTGCAGAACTCTTGATTTTCTGGAAATGTGCTTCACTTAAATGAAAATATGATGTTTTAATCTTTTCCATATCTTGAATATAAATTTGTAAATATTTGCAATTGTTTTGAAGTTTATTTTCTGAATTCATAGCAGTGTTGATGTATTCTTGTCATATCTTGAACACTGTTAATTTGAATTCTAAATTTATTGAAGATCTGAATACTTAATGAAATTTCACACACCTCTGCTGCTTGAGTTCCTTATAATTCATTTATGAAAAGCTTGAAATAATATACTCATTACAGCATTCTACTATTTATCAGTTGTGATAATTCCATTGATTTCAGACTGGCTTGGATATTTTGTTTGGTCTTGAATCATTGCGTACATCTTGAAATTCACTGTAATTCATGATCATCTGTTTTGGATTTTTTTTTTGTTTGAGATCATTTGAAATTTCTGATATTTTGAATCTCACACACCTCTCAGATCTGAAATTATTAATTATGTGTGATTGATTCATTGTATCTCATGATTAACATTTGTTCAAGTGATTTCGAATAAACCATTATTTTTGGATCATGAATTATTACTCAATCTTGTTGTAAATGATCTGAAATTTCCCTTGTGATTGCAGAAAAATTTGTGAAAAATTCTTATGAAAAATGGTCATTAAAACTCACTGCTATTTCATGATGTATTTTATTTCAATATAGGTTTGTTTAAAATCATTTGAAATTATTGATTTATTGAATCTCAAACATATCTTGAATCTGAAATTTAATATTCTGTTGTGATTGATTCACTGAATCTTGAGAGTTTTATATTTCTCAAATGATTTCAAATAAACGGTATTTTTAATCATTAGATCATGGATCATCTTATGTGACCATCTTCTAGACAAGTCTGCTTTGAACTGACTTTTGTGCTGCTCTGATACTATTTCAGATAACTGCTTGTTTTTGATCTGTCTGCTGCTCTGATAAATGTGCCTAATTTGTCATCTTGTCTGCTAGGGCCTTGTGATTAAATTTCTTTTATCTGTGATACTCTTGGTTGTCTCCTTTGTCTTGTTGCAATCCTCATTATTAGAGACACCAATTGGTATCAGAAGTGCTGAATCTTTGTATATATTTTTTCCCTCTTGCTTTGTATAGATCTTTTCAAGTTTCCTCTTGTAATTGATTTTCAATTTTAAGATTATTTATTGATTATTCATTCAGAATTTGAAATCAATATCCAAATTGAATTTTATTTATAATTCATCAAAATTATTACCAGATTTCGAAATTGTGATGAATTGTGACTGTAGTATCTTTCACAATAAGAGGAGATTTTATTTAGATTTTCATGATGGTTGAACATTTATTAAAATATCTTTGAATTGGCAATTATTTCACGACCATCTCCTTTATCAATCATCATTCTGCCATCCATCATGTCTTTTATATTAATGTGGAGAGTTTATTTTTTTAAATCTGTTTGAATAAGCAGTGAAAATATTTGTGATAGATATTGAACTATGTTATTATTCAGAATTAGTAATTGAAAATTTTCAATAATCCCGGTACAGTCGAGCATATTTCATAATATAAATAATTTAGAAATTTATTTCACAAACCATTTCTGTACCTACCGCATTTCTATCATCCATTTTTTGGTTTTATATACTGAGGTTTTTTTTATTTTTAAGATGAAAAGAATAAATATGTAATTAATACATAAGTGTGTCTCTAGCCTCATTTAAAAATCCAAGCTCTGATCATGCATGGTTATGAGACAACTTATAATTTAAGCTGCGACTGACCTCATTTAAAAATCCAAGCTCTGGTTATGCGTGGTCAGTGTGCTCTTAAATAAGAAATAAAAGAAAAGGCAAATGTGCTGTAAATAGAAATTAATTTGAAATTCTCCTTGGTGTGTAAAAACCAGCCTATCAATCCATATTCTAATCTGTGAAATGTGTTGAAATCTTATGACGTATTATGATTTGTTGATTGATAGTTATTGGGATTTGAGATTATTCGATTTTGTCACTTGAATTGAATTAATAATTATAGTCCAAATCCATCACTGTTTTTTTGCTTCTTTTTTTAAAAATCTTATTGGAAAATAATTAAAATTCATATTTTTATAACTCTCCTCATTTTTATACAATTCATCGTAAATCCATCATTCTATAATGTTAAATATGCCACCTATTCTCAGTTTATTATGATTTTTGTTTGACTGATTGAGATTTATGATGACTGTTCTTCCTCTTATGCTGAAATTATATTTTTAGTCAATTTTTCATCTATATTTTAAATTATGAATCCTTTTGATGATAACAAAAGGGGAGAATAGGTTGAGATTTTGATTTATGAGTGAATATTTTATAAATATTTTTAATTTTGAAAATTCATTATTATTCAGTTCAGTTCACTCATGCACAGTTATAGGGGGGTTTTCTGTTGTAGGGGGAGCTAATAAATAGTGGGAGTTCAAAATTCACTGTCAAACAAATTTATTGTGCTCAAAATCTTTTATTTGTTTGTCATCATCAAAAGGGGAGATTTTTGAATATAACATAGTTGTATACACAATTATATTATTTTATTTGATGATAACAACCAAATAAATATTATTTTAAATGTGTTTGTTACTGTACTGTTCTATATATACATCACAGATGGGAATATAATATTTATATTTAAATGGAATACTGCTGCATTAGAATTGAACATTCAAACTGTATTCTATTTGAATATACTATTTTATTTCAAATATTCAAATGGTACAACTATTTATAACTCCACTATTTGAACACATGACTTTTCATATACATTCCCATAATATTGTTCTTGTAAATAAACTGAATATAATAGACAAGTTTGTTTGAGCACAATAAAATAATATTTTATTTCAAACAAAATTTGTTTATTACAAATATCAGTACAATTCTCTCTACAACACTCATACAGTCACTCTGGCATATATACATACATTTTCACTTTCATACACAGACACATTTACTGACACTGTTTCATTCACTGTCTTCTATCTTCACAGCTCTCTGTCAGTCCAGTCATCATCTTCTTACATGTCACATGAAACACACATACAGTACACTGCAATATAAATAAAACTGTATATATGCAAATATAAATTTTATTTTTAAAATTTTATTTGCCTTATATTTCTCGTGTGTTTCTCATCATTTTTCGTGACTTGTTCTGATTCATCTGTGTCTAGGCAGACAGTATGTATATGTATAGGGACAAGAAATTTTCTAATCGACTGCATATACTCACGTGTATAAATATACACGTGTGTACTGCCTCGCCAATCAACGTGCAACTGAGGAGTAACCACGTGGATCTTCTCGACTCAGTGCACATGTCAACATAGTCAACACATATCAAAATGGTCGAGCCAAGCCCAAAAATACTCAACAAATAATAAAGTCATTCTCTAACATACAAGTATCACATGCAACATGGACAGTTTGTTTTTCAATTAACAAGATAGTTTTCAAAATAGTCGAGCAACACACAACACTCAAGTCGTACAAGTGCAAGGTACAAAACGTGGCAACCAAGCAAAGTGCCAAGACAGGTCAAATACAAGATTACATATGAAATAGTACATGGTCAAGCAGACGGTGTTGCAGCATAATCAAAGTGATGGTCAACAGGTCAAGAAGCTCAGTAATGAAACACAATGGTTCAACAGTTTTTGGTGCATCAAAGTACAGGAAGTACATGGCAACAATGTAGCCAAAAATGGTTGAAACAAGTCAACATGGTCGAGATAGCAAAAACAAGTTCAGGGCTCAAGAAAAGTGAACGTAGCATGATTCAGCATGGCATAGCATGTGTGAAAGTGTGAAAGTATACAAACTGGAGCATATGCATGAATGTGATGAATTAAGCAAAGTTGCAAATTAGCTCAGCAAGGAAGATCAACTTATATGGAACTAATCTTGCAGCATAATCACATTCAAGCAATATGATGAATCAATGCAAATGACAAAGTGATACATGGAAGCAACAGTCCAGTAATGGTGATCAAATTCACTGTTTTTAAGCAGCAGTTTCAAAGTGGACAAGGGGACAACCATGAAGCATGTACAAGTGGTGTTAAGCAGAAATATTGGTAATCAACCTCAAGTGTGTGTGAACACAGTCCAAATTATGTTTCATGCTCAACTAAGGCGATCAAACAGTGAGCAGTGAACAAAGTGGTGCAACATCAATGTACATACAAGGCAGCATCATGATCCAAGTGTACAAATGGGAACAACACTAAGAGCAAACATATGTGCATCAGTAAGAAAAACGTCTCAGTACACAAGCATATGAAATTAATAATCAGCAATGCAAACTTCAACATGCACAAGAAAGTATAGCATGGTTTTGCAAGCATGTACATAATGGCATAAACACGAAATCAAGCAATCAGTAAAACATATATGGAAAGCTTCAAACATATTCTAGAAATTCAACGTGCAAGAATAATCAGATTTGCCAAAACTGTTTTCCTGAAATACATATCCCATTTTTATGGAAAGGAAGAAATTGACTGGAGATCAAATTTGGCAAGGATCACGCAAGGATTTGAAATATGGACTCTCAAGAGCAATTAATTTGTTTCCAGAGAAATAAATCATTTATGTTTTCCAAAATCAGAGTGGACATATTTGGCAAGTGCTAACCACAAATTTTTTTGGCAAAAATCAGTGTGTTATTTTCGGCAAGATGGTGTTATGCAGAGAAAAAATCAGCAAGGTGATAAATCAGGCAACAAACAATTTCAAAGAGACAAATCATATTTCCAGATTCTTTGAAGTGCAAAAAACCACGTCCAAGTTCATAGATTAACTCACACAAGAAATCAAGGCCGATTTTATCATGGGAACCAAAAACAGGAAACATCACACATACCAGGCCAAGTCATTGATTGAAATCAGGAATTAGGATTTTCTATAATCCTATTTTAACACCCACTTCATCACTGGCGTATATAATTGAAAAGCACAACCAAAAATTCTAGGAGCAGAGAACCAAATTACTCACCAGTTTTCGATCAGGAGAAAAACCCTAAGTCGCGAAGCAAGAAGCCTCTGGAATCGATCACGAAGCACCATACAAGGAGACAAAGCCATCGAGTAACTTTTCATCAATTTAATCGATCGATTTGGGGGGAATTGAAAAACACTAGCCACAATTTCATTTTCAGAAGGAAGTGGAACCCGACATTTTTTTGTCAAAGAAACAATACAAAAGAAATGGGCCAGCCAAGATTAAAAGGGGGATGACCCTATTTTTAATTCTAGACTTTTAATATTAGGATTTTGCTTTGGGTTTATTTTTATTGTTATTGTTTTTATTTTCTCTTGTAAATCGTCCAAACAGTTTCTAGAATTCTACAAAAATCTAGGAGAAACCAGTTAGGTGTTTAACTGGCAGTTTACTAGAGTCGGTAAAATCTAGGGTTATGTGTTACAGGTTTTGTAATACAGGAAAATCTGGTCGAGGGGATATCGGTCAGTCAAGGGTTTTGAGCGTAGGGTTAGAATAGGAGCAGGACTTGCGAGTGTACATGGTCTTGTATGCGGGATCTGTTCTATCACCTAGTAGAAACCTTAGGAATGCAGCAGTAGGCAGGATTTTGCCGAAGCTGGGTATCTCTGTGTGTTATTTACTTTCTTTATTTTTATTTTTGTTGCATTCTGTGATCTGTTTGTTATTTAATATCTCGTCAGTTTTTTTCATTTAGTGAAAAACTGTGATAAACCCTATTCACCCCCCTCTAGGATTAATCTAGATCAAACAAATGGAACGTCCTTACTGAATTCGAGACAATCTAGCCCATGTCTCAGGCAAGTACTCAGTCAAGCCTTAGGAGCCACAGGGCCGGTCCCCAACTTACGTTCGTGGATTATATATAAATTCCAGAACAATACATCTCCCCGCCATATGGGGCGTAAAATACATCCACTAGGGACTCAAATACCGAGGCGCCTCGCAATCCATCATCCAAGTAAGTAAAAATGTTTGGGCTTGTAAAACCCAGACACTATTCCTAGCTAGAAAGAAATGCATGTTCTCCCTGGATCCTTCTCCCATTTCTGGTTCATACCGGGGTGTGAGGATCGCAAAGTATCGCTACACAAAGCTATGCTAAATAATGTTGTGCTTTGATCATCAACCACAAGACTCTGCTTTTCAACAAAAGCCTTGATCATTTGCATCTTAGCATGCCACATTGTCAATCCATACCATACCATTGATTTCTACCAATACATAACCTCTAAGCTCGTACGTCTTAGAGAAGGGAGTTAAGCAAGAGAATTAACTCTCCGCTACCAAACAGATATATATTTAGCAGAGATCAACGAATACAACATAAAGGAATACAACGTCAGACATACCTTCCATTTACAAGTCCATTCTAGGTTTGAAAAAAACCATATACACCTTATTCCTCGTGCCATATGTCCAATATAGAAGAGAGGTTTTCGCATATCCATTGATCTCCAAGTACGTCTGGACGATCGCCACTTATTACCTTATCTTTGGATGCCTCCCAATCAAGACATCGATAATCATCCAAACGATGTGAAGATCTCCGATCTTCAACCACCGTCTTCATCTTCGACTTTTAATCGTCGTAGTATTTATTCAAAATGGGTTAAACCCGGTTTTTCTGAATAACCCGCGTATTTTATAATCAATAATTAAATGTTGTAGAAACACATCATATGCCTCATTCCAATTTAGAATTTTCTTTTAATAAAATATTCACATTATTAGGGAATGGTTCCCATTAGTTTGATCAAAAATAAATTATTTTAAATTTATTCTTTAATCTTCTTTATAAAGATTCATTAAAACTCCAATTTGGTTTTAATATCAAAAATCATTATTTATGATTATTCAACTTTAAAAAATTAAACTTGTCTTTAACTGGGTTAAAGAACCAATGTCATTTAAAACATAGTTCACGATAAACCCAAAATCATCTTCCATTAAATATGGAATTTTCACAGGAATCAAATCAATATATAATCGATTTAAATTTCCGTATCAGACTAATAATATAAATGGAATAACGGCAAAGCCTGTTAAATTCCATGTATAATAACAGTCTTCTTTTACAGAAGCTCGTCTCGATTATTACCAAATCGAATTCCATTCCATTCCAATTTAATATATTAAATTGGAAAACTTTATTTGGGAAAAAATGCCATTAAATCTTAATAAAAAATATTTATAAATTACAAATTATATTTTCACTGTTAATGGGGTTAAAGAAAGAATGTCGTTAAAAACACAGTTCAGAATAAACGTAATTTACATTTCATTTTATTCGAAACTCTAATAATCCTAATTAAAAGATTTATTTTTTTTCATATGGGGTTTAAGAATAGTGTTATTGAAGACACCATTCACGACAAACCCAAAAATCCAATTCATCTTATTTAGTTCCAATTAAATATTTATTAATTGGAAAACTTTATTAAATCTTAATTTAATGATTTATTCTTTTCTCATCAGGGTTTAAGAACAGTGTTATTGAAGACACCATTCACGACAAACCCAAAATCCAATTTATTATTTATTTCCAATTAAAATTTATTGATTGGAAAACTTGATTAGATTATTATCCTAGTTAATAACTTGTTCATTTCGATAAAAATGTATCTTTATCTTTTCAAATATGGATTTTTTTTCATCCAAAATCTTTCCAAATCATTTATTATGAATTTACATAATTTTTCCATATTTTTAATAATTTTCTTAAGGCCATTTCAGACGATTTCCATAAACGGTCATCGAACTGCACTTACAGCGACCTTGTCTGAAATTGATTTGGACATAACTCCAAATCTAATCGTTAGATTTCAAAACTCTTATATTCATTGGATAGCAATTTTCGATACGAACCCAACGGTTCTGGTTTTAGGAGAATCCGACGGTCGGATCTCCCGTTACGCCAATTTAAAGTTAATGGTCGAAATTCGCGAATGGTCGTTGCGCGGCACGTTCTATTCAAGCCATTAAACATATATATATATATATATATATATATACATATTTAGTCGATTTCCAATTAAAACGTATTTTGTAAATCATTTTATAAATTTGTTTTAAAACGATTTTAACTTCATTTTCAATTTTAAATCAAAATTGAATATTCTATATCTTTTCATATTATAATATTAATATTTTAAAAATATTATATTCTAAAATCACTTCTTTTCGATATTCATTATAAAATGGATAAAATCGATTGATAAACCCGTTCGGGCTAAAAATGGCGTTTCTATACTTAACCCGACTTCATATTTTTCTATTTTTGTGTCCATCCAAAGATGGACATAAAATCATAAATTTATTATTCACTAAATTTATTTTGAAATACTCTATATTTTAAAATATTCTTAATTCTAAAAGATTCTTTATTTTTTAATATTATTTATTTAAATCATTCTGAATCGGAATGCGACTCAATCAATTACCATATAATTTCAGTTATATGGATTTCATACATCGCATGTATATAACAATAATGATAAATAATCATTAAACAATCCATTCACATGCAGAGTGAAATTTACAACTATGTGAGCATTAGAATAAATAAATAACTCTCATCACAGACTGTCAATCCATCAATTGACATATAACTAAATATCAGGACTAGTGTATGTCAAATATCATCCCAATACCTGTGTGGGGTTTCTAGACAACTGTAGTTTATTTAAATACATTATTGGTTAATAAATTTTACCAATTATAATTCGGTTTGAATTACTTTCTATTTGCACTGTTTAAATTATAAATAAATATCTATAATTTAATTTCAACTACCATACTAATGTTAACATTATTTTTGATACGTTAAACATTTCAACATCACAAACATATATTTCAAGACATGGCCAATTCTTTTATATTAACATAGCCAACATGTAAATGACATCATTTTAGTCTAACAAGGCATATGGACAAATGATCATTTTTATATTAACATCGCTAAAATGTAAATGACATGATTTTAATAAATCAATACATACTTAACAAATGAACATTTTTCTAATTCTACTAATATGTAACCGGTAATGTTTTAATAAACAAAACATATATAATCAAATGAACATTTTTCTATTTCACAAACATATGAATGATAATGTCTTAATAAACAAAACATATATTATCAAATGCACATTTTTTTCTATTTCGCTAACAAATACATGATAATGTTTTAAATAAACAAAACATATAATGACAAATGGTATTTTTTTTCTATTAACATGTAAATGACAATATTTTAAACAAAACATAAAATGACACATTTATTTTAACATGATATTTATTAACTAAATGACATTTTTATTTAACATGACATATGACATTTTTATTTACAAAATATATTCTAATTAAATGACATAATTTCTAGTTCTAATGACAAAATGAAAAGATAATTTTGTCATATGTACATGTTTATAATTCTAGTGACAAAATAAAAAGATAATTTGTATAAATGACATGTTTTCCACGTTTAAATGACAAATAAAGGAGCGTTACTTGCATAACGTTGTTCAATGTTTTCTAGTGACAAATAAAAAGAAATTTTTATTTGACAACACTTCTATTTTAAAAATGACAAATGAAAATGACTACTTGTGTTTGTACACAAATCCAATTTCATTATAACAAATAAAAATGATAATTTTTATTTATTGACAATTCTAATTCAACAAAAATGAAATTTTTGTTTTAACACAAATATAATTCAACAAAAATGATATTTTTGTTTTGACACAAATATAATTCAACAAAAATGATATTTTGTTTTGACACAAATATAATTCAATAAGAATAATTTTTTTTTGACACAAATATAATTCAACAAGAATGATATAATGTTTTGACACAAATATAATTCAACAAAAAGGATGTCGTTTTGACACAAATATAATTCAACAAAAATGATATTTTGTTTTGACACAAATATAATTCAACAAGAATGATATTTTGTTTTAACAATTTTTGTTTATTTCAACAAAAATGCTATTTTTGTTTTTTTTAACAAATTTATTTCCACACGGCAAATTTGGTGATTTATACATACAATAAGAAATGGAAATGTAATTTTTTTTGTTCAAAATAATTAACTCCTAACATGATAAAATTTTAATCAAACAAAATCATATTTTTACTTATGATTATTTTTCTAACATGATAACGTTTTAATCAGACAAAACCACATTTTTAACATACACAATTCCATCAACAGTTCATTGCAACCACAATCAATAAATTCACACATATATGAATTTTACATTGCAATAAATAATAAATTTTTTTTTAAATTAGAGATCTCACCTTGATAGATTGATTTTAATAAAATTAAACAATGTTTAGTTTTACTAGAAATTTCAACTGCTTCTGTTCTGGTCCAAAGTTGTTCCATCACGTAGATCCGGATTTTGCTGTTCCAACGCATCTGATTTCGCGAATTTCTGATAGCGTATGAAGAAGATACAAGGGTTTAAAGATAAATTACATTAATTTATTAATTAATGATAATTAACAAGTTTAATTCTCTAATTAGAATTCTCCCCACCATTCAAGATTTGATCCAACGGCTCCTGCATTTTCTCCCCTCCCCCCAACGTCTTCGTTCCCGGCTTATACACAAACCCAACCCGCTGCTTCCAAGGGCTTCAGATCGCATGCGATTCAAAGTGCCGACACCACATCAGATTATCCCACTTCAAAGGTCACAACGTCGCCTCTCCATGCTGGCCATGGCGATGAGCTCGATGGTCTCGCCTGGGCTGAAAATGCAAGCGAAAGTGGTGCCTTTGAGGCGTGAAATCGAGAGAAATACAACACGATTCTTCATCTTGAACATTCAAGTTTTTGATCTCCGCTAGCACTTCAATATTTGTTTCTGAGGCATTGATCATTATCGCTCTGCTCTGGAGATCGAAGGGATTAAAAATTCAAAAATTCTGGCCTTCCGTTTTGTGTATAGCGGCGCAGCTATTTGAAAGGGGGCTAGAGTTTCGTGAGATAGAGGGATTTATATAATATATTTAATTCTATTAATTTGTTTATTGTGAAATTTCATGTATAAGCTCCAAATCAAAACAACAACTGTCGCCCCTTGCCTAATACCCCCATTCCGGACACAATGGGATACGCTTTGTAAGTCAATTCGACTGTTTCGATTGGTTTCCATCAAAATTAAAATATAAATCAGTATATATTGAATTTAAACGTACATTTTAATTTACCGAGGCCACATACGAACTCCAAAAATTCCCGAAAAATAAATCTAGCTATATTTTGACGATACGGTCCTAACAAAATTAATTTCGTCGAATTTGGAGACCGTTTGAAAAATGGCCATTTTCTGGTTGATCCGAATTGACTAAAATTGACAAAACATGTTTATATTTACTGCGCTCACATATTGATTCCAAAAAATATGAAAATTGGAATCTTGCAATAATTTGACATTCTAGATCCAACTAAAGCGGCTTTGTTGAAAACGGAGATAGTTTGTAAAATGGCTATTTTTTTATATTAATATATATGTATATATATATTCCATGGTGACTATTCTGAATTTTTAACTAGCCATAACTTTTGATTCCCGTAATGAAATTTCAATTTTTCAGATTCGTTGGAAAGATATTTTTAAAAAGATTTAAATATTTTTGGTTTTACTGAAATCCGATTAATTTTGCATTCTGTACCTTCAATCAAAGTTCAAATTCAAAATTTCAAACTACCGCGCTATTTCTAACTCCTTTTATAATTAAAATAAACATATTCATTCTAACTTTGATTTAAATAAATTTTCAATTGTTATTATTTGAAGTAAATCATTTTAAAATTTTAAAATCCATTAAAATTGCTAAAATAAAAATTTTAAATTGGTTCTAAAATTCCAGGTTGTTACAATCTCCCCCACTTAAAATCTTTTCGTCCTCGAAAAGGAACGAAGCTAAAAGTTTTTTAACTAAGCACTAAATTTTCATTCTTTTATTGGTTTCAATAATTTTATTAGTTGAACTAATAATCACACAACACAGTCACCAATCAATTAGTTAATTAATTTTTCAAATATATATAACTTTTATATATCAAAAAACATATTTTCTAAGATCGGACTATATATATAATCACAAATACGTTAATTATAAACTTGTCACTCTTAACTCACTCTAGGGCATTTCTAACCTCATCTCTAACGAGTTTTCTCATTCTAGGATGCTACTGATCCTATCTCTAATGAGTATTCTTATTGGATATTACTAATCCAATCTCTGATGAGTCTTTTGTTCAATTCTAACGAGTTGTACCCTAAAGATTTGGATTAACCAAAGCTCTTATACCACATGTAATGACCCGAAAATTCCCCTTGCGGGAAATCGCTGGATACACTAACTTTGGGCATACAATACATCAAAACAAATAACAGAAGACCTTTATAAACATTAAAATAATGTTACATCAGAGTATAGAATAACAGAGTACATCGAAATATAATACAACGGAAGATTAATTTACTATAAACTTAACACAATGCAGTGGAAGACTATCATCGCTCTGGCTACAGCTTTAAGCTTCGATCCAGAATCCTACCTAATAAATAGATATCTGCAAAACAAACCACTCGACTGCCCGTGTGGAAAAGAGGGCACCCAAATTTGCAAAGTTAAACAAACTATGAGTCAGTCATGGGACTGGTATGAGAAATCTTACTTAACTTATCTAATAATAATAAGGCTAATCACAGGACCACGCCGCTAACACGGAACGGGTTTACTCTATTGGATTGCCAGTGCAAGAAATAAAGTAAATCGTTAAACAATGCAATGCTTTTTAGAAAAATGAAACCATTATAAGACTCAAGTCCCATCACACAATGCAACGCAAACCGAAGGATAGAATTTTACCTTATAATGGTAAAAAATGCTTGATATGGTAAAACGGATTTGATATTAATATTAGTGAATATATGTTTCAAAAACATTTCAATCATAATGTATCAATCATAGATGGCATAGCTACCATATACTATGTTGCCATACTAGTTATACAATCAAAACAATATGGTGTCGTATTGGAAGTTGAATTTTCATTATGAACCAAGGCAAGGGATCGACCTTACCGAATTTGAGGCAATCTAGCCCATGTCTCAGGCAAGTACTCAGTCAAGCCTTAGGAGCCATATGGCCGGTCCCTAACTTACGTTGGTGGATTATATATAAATTCCTAAACAAAACATCTCCCCGCCCTATGGGGCGTAAAATAAAGCCACTAGGGACTCAAATACCGAGGCGCCTTACAATCCATCATCAACGTAAGTAAAAATATCTGGGCTTGTAAAACCCAGACACCACTCCTAGCTAGAAAGAAACGCATGTTCTTCCTGGATCCTTCTCCCGTTTCTGGTTCATACCGGGGTGTGAGGCTCGCGAAGTATCGCTACACAAAGCTATGCTAAATAAAGCTGTGCTTCGATCATCAACCACAAGGCTCTGCTTTTGAACAAAAGCCTTGATCATTTGCATCTTAGCATGCCACATTGTCAATCCATACCATACCATTGATTTCTGCCAATACATAACCTCTAAGCTCGTAAGTTGCAGTGAAGGGTGTTAAGCAAGAGAATAAGTTCTCTGCCACCAAACAGATATATATTTAGCAGAGATCAATGAATACAGCATAAAGGAATACAACGTCAGACATACCTTCCATTTACAAGTTCGTTCTAGGTCTGAACGAAACCGAAGACACCTTATTCCTCGTTCCATATGTCCAATACAGAAGAGAGGTTCTAGCATATCCATCGATCTCCAAGTACGTCTGGACGATCACCACTTATTACCTTTTCTTGGGATGCCTCCCAATAAAGACATCAGTAATCATCCAAATGATGTGAAGATCTCCGGTCTTCAACCATCGTCTTCATCTTCGACTTTTATCGTTGTAGTAATTATTCAGAATGGGTTAAACCCGGTCTTTCTGAATAAACCACGTATTTTTTAATTAATAATAAAGTGCTATAGAAACACATCATAAGCCTCATCCCAATTTAGAGTATTCTTTTAATAAAATATTCATATTATTAGGGAAAGGTTCCCATTAGTTTTATCACAGATAAAGTCTTTTAAATTTATTCTTTAATCTTCTTTTTTAAGATTCATTAAAACTCCAATTTGGTTTTAATATCAAAAATCATTACTTTAGTATTATTCAACTTTAAGAAATTAATCTTGTCTTTAACTGGGTTAAAGAACCAATGTCATTTAAAACACGGTTCACGATAAACCCAAAATCATCTTCCATTAAATATGGAATTTTCACAGGAATCAAATCAATATATAATCGATATAAATTTTCGTATCAGACTAATAATATAAATGGAATAACGGCAAAGCCTTTTAAATTCCATATATAATAACGGTCTTCTTTTACAGAAGCTCATCTCGATTATTACCAAATCGAATTCCATTTAATTCCAATTTAATATATTAAATTGGAAAACTTTATTTTGGAAAATATTGCCATTAAATCTTAATAAAAAGATTTATAAATTCCAAATTATATTTTCACTGTTAATTGGGTTAAAGAACGAATGTCGTTAAAAACACAGTTCACAATAAACCCAATTTACATTTCATTTAATTCCAATTACTAAATATAATTGGAAACTCTAATAATCTTAATTAAAAGATTTATTTTTTTCATACAAGGTTTAAGAACCGTGTTATTGAAGACATCATTCACGACAAACCCAAAAATCCAATTTATCTTATTTAATTCCAATTAAATATCTATTAATTGGAAAACTTCATTAAATCTTAATTTAATGATTTATTCTTTTCTCATCAAGGTTTAAGAACAGTGTTATTGAAGACACAATCTACAACAAACCCAAAATCCAATTTATTATTTAATTCCAATTAAATATTAATTAATTGGAAAACTTGATTAGATTATTATCCTAGTTAATAACTAGTTCATTTCGAAAAAAATGTATCTTTATCTTTTCAAATATGGATTTTTTTCATCCAAAATCTTTCCAAATCATTTATTATGAATTTACATAATTTTTCCATATTTTTAATAATTTTCTTAAGGCCATTTTAGTCGATTTCCATAAACGGTCATCGAACAGCACTTATAGTGACCTTTTCTAAAATTGATTTGGTCATAACTCCAAATCTAACCGTTAGATTTCAAAACTCTTATATTCATTGGAAAGCTCTTTTCGATACGAACCCAATGGTTCCAGTTTTAGGAGAATCCGACAGTCGGATCTTCCGTTACGCCAATTTGAAGGTAATGGTCGAAATTCGCGAACAGTAGCTGTGCAACGCGTTCTATTCAATCCATTATATATATATGTATATGTATATGTTTACACCAAAAATGGTCTAAACACCCAAGGTGCTAAACTGTACTTCACTAGTTTGGTAGGAAATGAATGGAACCGTGTTTAATTAGCAATAAAAAGTAAAAATACGAGAAAAAGTAAAGTAGAGACGATATTTAGAGTGGTTCAGCCGTTAACAAGGCCTACGTCCACTATGAAGATGATTTCCTGTCTTATAATGAGAATTACAAGGTACATCAACTTTTTAACCTCATACATCTCTACTTCCACTCAATATAACCCCATTTATGTATTTTGATCTAGAAAATTATACAAGAGAATAATGGAGTTTGAGGAGAAGAAGGATGGATGAATGATTGAGAGAGAAGATGCCTTCATCCGAAGATGGTACTTGACACCATAGCCAGATCTGTGGTTGAGTACGAAGTTTAGCAGCACTTCGTGGTTTTTCCAAAAGCCTCCTTAAATGTTGGTAGCCGTGGTGTATTTATAGGTGAATTCCTCTTGGTCAACGATCTAGAATCTGTTTATCCAGGCTATGGGTCGTTCATTCTGCTAATTACTACCATGCCACTGGACAGTTGTAGCCAGTTGTCTGTGTCGTATTCATTGTTATGCGCGGACGACTTGCCGAGTGTCTTGAATAGCTGAGCGAGTCCTTAAGCGCGGGCGCGGATGCTTTGGGAGATTTTCGTAAGAGCGGAGAGCGGAGCCAAGATCAATCCTCCTTTGTTCCTTGCGTGATCGTTCTTCTTGAACCAAGGGCGCTCGTCCTCTTGTTGCCTTTTCATGGTGCCGCTTGGCTTTATGGTTATGCTATGAGGTTGCTCGTGCTCGTGCAAAACGGGCGACCTATTCTTATTTCGGCGTTTTATGGTGAGATGAAGGCACGAGTTGGCCATAACACCTCAATGCAGTTATGACCGATTTGGTGGGCGAGCGACAGTGTTACGATCGATTGGGGGTGCGGTTCTAAGATGTATATGTGCCTTTTCTGTAGGTTGGTGTATGACCAATCAGTAGGCTTCGGGTCTGAACAACGAGCGACAGGTGTTGTCGTCTATGAGCGGTTGTTTGGATATGTATGCGACCCAGATCTCTGCCCTGATATGCACGACCGAACTTTGATGTTAGATTGAGCGCTCTTGATGATTATCTTGTGCTATCATCTTCGGTCGTGATGGTGGACCTGACTTGTCTTAGGTATGATATTCGAGTCTTGTTTTGTGTTGTTGCATCGTGCGCGAGCGACCCTGGCGATATCCCTCTTGTATCCTTTAATCAATGGCGTATGGACTTTTTAGGGATTAACATTTTCCCCTCGAAGTTCGTGATTTCTCTTTAGTAAGGAATTATGAGCTTTGATATGCTTTTTCGCGCATTGTTTTGTAGGTTTATCCTGACTTGGTGAGAAGTAGTTCGTGCAAGGGCTGAGGCCACTTTGTTGTAGTTGACTGGTATTGTCTTTCCCTGCGGACGAGAGGCTCGTTGCACTTTTGTGATCACTGTGCGAACGGCTGAATCTTGGGATGCCAATTGGGACTTGATGAGACACTTTCGTGTACTCAGATACTAGGCTGACATGGCGTAAATTCTCTAGATGAATGCCCTTAGGTCTCCCTTATTTACCTTTGACCTGCTTTATTTCATTTTTGCATTTGAAAAGAAATCTTTGGTCACGGCTGCGCTTCCTTGAGGGTATTCAATCAGGTAATCTATGTCTGACATTTCTGCCTTGATTCTTCTTTAGAAGGCTTTGGCTTTCTTATTTTAACACTTTGCTCTTTGCCTGCAGTAGCATCTGTTTATCTTGAGTGATCTTCTCCGAGAAGCCATGATATTTCTAGGTAAAAATTTTATAAAGCGCGAATACCCTTTCTGTACTTATCTTTAAAAGACATGAGCCAGCCGGTGCTTTTCTTTGGAATATCGACGCTTGATATTTGCTCATAAATTGTTTGGCAAAATGCCCCTGGTTTCTCTGGTTGAAACATTTCATCTATGCTTGAGTCTGACCAAGTTGTTTCTCTTTCCATAGTTGTAACACCCCATGTCCATTAATGTCACTCATAAAGGGAATGCATCAATGTCCATGAAGCGTTATTGTTGTATAGAACAGATAAATTACAAGAATAAATAAAACAACACAGCGGAAGATAAAATTTATTTCATAGCATCATAACTCAGAACAAGCTTACATAAGTAGTCTCCTAAACCATTACAACAGGATCAATAGTCTTTTCCAAAAACTTCAAAGTACATAAAGAAGCAAATATTTAAATAACATAAATGCATAAATCCCCATTGAGCATAAGCAAAGCCATAAAGATGAGCGAGTCCAAAGCGATACATCTACTCTTTTCATGCAACTGAAAGAATTCGGCACTAAGCTGTAGTATTCCCTCCTTGCAAACCTAAGGGGTTGGGGGGAAGGAAAGAGGTGGAAACAAAACGGGTCAAACATGAAGTCTGGCGAGGCCAGTAATTTTAACAAATAATAGGTAAGGTAAATGATCAAGTCATAAATAGGCATCATGATATGGCTGTAACATAGATAAGGTAGATAAAAAGGATGGACAAGATGATTTCGTTCCTAAGTACTAAGACAATCCTACACCTTGGTTAAGCAAACAACCCTCCAAGTACTAACCCCGAAGACCGAAGTCAACATCAGACTAGCACCCAAAGGACTATCCAACTCAACCAACATGTATTTCGTTACACCGCACTTTTGCTAAGTTACACCACATTACTTAATTACACCGCACATCTACTAGTCTCTATTTACTAAAGGCTGATCCCTTCCCACTAACTGTACCACATGACAAACTTGGTAATTACTTGTACTTAGCTGCATTCGTAGGTGCCGGCTTGCTCCTACCACCGCTAAGGTACCCTTACCCTACCCATTCGTTCGGCTCCCTAAACCCCGTAGGCACCGTGCTGGCTCTACATTGGGGTGTATCACTCCCCAAAGTGGCAACCCCGATACCAACATAAAATGCACGGCCATACCTACACCATGCAACAATGTCTTACCTACCAGCCCGGACCAATGCACGCACATGAACCCGTTGGACTCGCGTTGCCACCGCTATTCACCTTTTGACCTCTTACATTCAAGTCCAGTAAGCGTGCCCCAACCCCGGTCTAGTGCCGGGCCCAAATAGATACTCAAAGGGATTACTGGTTGAAACGGGTCCCCCATCCGACACAAGCCTCCCACCTATGCTTGGTCCCCACTAGGTTTTTCTCCCACTTAACCATTTTAATTTAAATGTCCATGTCTTACACATGCTATGGTTAAGTCCATACTTACATGTCATAATTTACATGTCTTATCTTATACCGGTTAAGTCCATATTTACATGTCACCCCACTTACCCTCTAACCATACTTATGCCTTATTATGGTTAGTATTTCTTAATTCATTCCTTATGACGAATGGTGCATGACCTCCAACATTAGACCGAATGCTTTGTGGCCGCGGGATTTGCCGGGTGGTTCCGGGTAGTCTTACGCACAAACCGGGTCTATCCTCGTGTCATTAACCGTTGCGCCTACAATTTATTCCTTTGACCTCTCACATTAGACGTCCAATTATGGTAGCTGGATTTGCCGGGCAGTTCTGGGCTGTCTTACGCCACAATTGCACCTAACCTCGTGTCAAAGGTTTATTAATAGTGGAAAATAGGCATAAGGACAAACTTTGAAAAAAAATTAGTCTGAAGGACATCAAGTTTTATTTTTAATCTGAAGGACAGACTTTGAAAAAAAATAGGCTGAAGGACAATGCTAAATATAATTAGCATTTTCTGCAGTGTAAAACTGAATAATGCTAATTACATTTAGCATTTTCGTGCAGTGTAAACAACTGAATATAACGCTAATTACATTTAGCATTTTCCTTCAGCTTAATTTTGGTTTAAAGTTTGTCCTTCAGACTAAAAATAAAACTTGGTGTCCTTCAGCCTAATTTTTCGGGAAAGTTTGTCCATTTCCCTAATTACCTCTTATTAATAATCGTATTTCAGCCATACCCAATTTTCATGTCATATATATCCAATTAAACATATAATCATGTTTATAATATTGCTTGTTCCAAATTGTCACTAATTACATATTAATTAGCCTCAATTACAAATTTACAATTATAGGCAATTTCCTCAATTCCATGTAATTCATACCCAAATATGCCAATTTCACATATTATCCAATTATCCAAAATATCCAATAATATCCAATTTTCCATATTTCACATATTCCCATCGTTCCCACATATTTGCATTCGCGTGTATTTTTAACATAGGCTCGAAGGTAGCCTAGATCCAAAAATAAAAGGAATAAGGATAAGAAGAGAGAATCAAATCACAGAAAATTGGAATTAACACAACATCATGAAATAAAGGGGCATGTAAACTGGCATAGAGGCATAATGATAGATTCAACATGAATAAACTGATAAAGGTATGAACTTTACATAGAAACATAGGTGACATGAATCAAAAAGGTGAAGACTTGGATTAGATTTAAATTACATACACACATATGAATCCTCTTTACAACTTCATCATGTTACTTTTAATCCCATTATATATGCACTGAAATTGGTGTAGAAACATTGCGGTGTTGCTGATTTATCTTATTGAATTGTTGTAGAAGCTCTAATCTTTAATTTGAGTTGAAGTTGAATACTTGAGATTTGATTTAGAGGTGGCGGCTAGGGTTTAAGAGAGAGTTTGACAGCATAATGGAGTCATAGATAATATTTATGAATTTAGGTTTGGTCTTAGGGTGAATATATAGGTGTAGGAAGTTATTTAGGACCATTAGATTAACCCTGAACCATGAGAACCAATCAGATGCCACATCTGCCTTTGAGCGAATCGGCCCACGGGTTGACAGCCAAACACCCTGAATCAACCCCTATTCGACCCAACGAGGTTCGGGTCGACCTCAAAAATGGGCCGGTTCGGTTATTCCCCCTCCCAATTCGCTGTTTTGAACTTTTTTTGCATATTTATTTATTTAATTTTATATATATATATATATATATATATGTATTTCTCTCATATGCATACAAACTTCAAGGCTTAATAACATCTTCATAAGGTATCCGTTTTGTGCAAACCAAATGTCTATCTTGACCCAAAATTTTGAAACGAACATAATAGCGCAACCCATTTCACTTAATTCTTTTCTAAAAATTAAGTATACTTTAATTTGTGAATTTTAATGTTATAAAATTACGGGGTGTTACATTCTCCCCTCCTTAAAGGATTTCATCCCCGAAATCTCCATGTTAAGAAGAATGTATCCTACTATCCAATCATCCATCTACTCAACCATCATCCGCAAGCATCCATTGTCCTTAAAAAAATTCTAATGCTTTTCATGTAAATATGCATAGTGTGTGTGTATGTCCGTATACTAATGCAAAATCAGGCGGTCCACTGATTCAGTCGACCTCCTTAATGCAAATAATGATAGTGCCATGTATCCATCATGTATGTAAAGAACCCTATACATATCATTACTACATGTGTGCATAACCATTCATTTAAATGCAACATCCATATGATACATACATTCAATGTACATTCATTTTACTAAACACATCCATTTATATGCAATATGCAATATGAAACTGACTGAGCCGATCTAGTGCCTAAATTGTGTGTATATGCATCCACGAGCAACCGCTAGCAAACACTTGCATCCACATGCATCCACCATACATAACATGTCTCAAACACATGTTTCAACCATAGGACTACCCTATCTAAAGGTCAAAGATACTAGCGAGAGGACATGCTAAAGATAGAACAAGAACAAGCTAAGCGATAAAGGAGAAATTAAAAGACATACCCTCGAAAAGAAAAGGGTACAATGAACGCATCTTCTCTTCCATCTCCCAAGTAGCGTCTCTCTCATCATCTCCCCATTGCACTTTGACTAGCTTGACCTCTTGATTCCTCAAGTACTTAATCTCCGACCCAAGAATGCATGTAGGAGCTCGTTGAATCGTCGCATCACGTTCTATCTCCACATCTCTAAGCAAGCTCGGCTCTACCACTTCTGCGGTCTCATGCAAGCACTTCCTCAAATGTGATACATGGAATACGTCGTGTACACCACTAAGTCTCTCGGGCAACTCCACTCTATACGCCATCTATCCAATCCTTTCCTTAATAGGAAACGGCCCTACGAACCTTGGTGATAATTTCCCAACGGACCCAAAGCGAACAACATTCCGTAATGGAGACACCTTGATAAAGACCATGTCCCCAATATCAAACTCAAGATTTGTCCTCCTCTTGTCTGTGTACGATTTTGCCTATCTTGTGTCATCTTCATCCTACTTCGAATCAAATCAATCTTTTCCGAAGTCTCTCTAATCATATCGGGCCCAAGCAAGATCTTATCTGTAGATTTCCACCAACATGTAGGTGAACGACACGGCCTTCCATAAAGAGCCTTGAAAGGTGCCATGCCAATGCTAGACTGAAAATTATTATTATACGCGAACTCCACCAAAGGAAGATGCTCCTCCCATGTACCTCCGAAGTCTAAAACACATAGCCTTAAAAGGTCCTCTAGAATAAGATTCACCCTTTCTGTCTAGCCGTCCGTCTGATGATGATATGCAGTGCTCAGACATAACTAAGTCCCTACCGCCTCTTGCAAGATCTTCCAAAACTCGCTAGTAAAGATAGGATCGCGATCGCTCACTATGCTAGAAGGAACACCGTGCAAACGAACTATCTCTCGAATGTATACGGAGGCTAACCATGGAGCAGTCCTCTTACTCTTCACGGGAATGAAATGGGCGCTCTTAGTAAGTCTGTCTACCACGACCCAAATCCCCGTATTACCCTTCCTCGATCTTGGTAACCCAAAAACAAAGTCCATTGAGACATTCTCCCACTTCCATTGTGGGACCTCCAATGGGTGAAGCAACCCACCGGGCTTCATTTGTTTTGCTTTTACTTGTTGGCACACCAAGCATCTAGCGACAAACTCGGCCACATCCCTCTTTATACCGACCCAAAAGTAAACTCGTCTCATGTCCATGTACATCTTGTCCCCGTTGGGATGAATGGTCATCTTCGAACGATGTGCATCATCAAGAATGGTCTTCCTCAAGTTCTCGTCTCGTGGTACACAAAGTCTACCGTCCCTACGTAACCAACCCTTATCATCTAGGGTATACCTACTGAGATAGCTCGATGACACCCCCCTTATGAGCTTCTCTACTAACTCAACCAACTGTGGGTCATCTCGCTGTGCCTCACCAATCTGTCCCAAAAGCGTAGGTCTGACCTCTAAGGATGCTAGCAAACCAGGTACAAAGTCAATGGAAGGTCTAAAGTCAAACGTAGAGATGAACTCTAAGCTTCGCCGCTCAACAAAAAACGGACTCAAGGACAACCTTTTGCTACTTAAGGCGTCTGCCACCACGTTACCCTTGCCAGGGGTATATGCTATCTCGAAATCGTAGAATGCTAAGAATTCCATCCACCTTTGCTGCCTTAAGTTCAAGTCCTTCTGAGAGAACAAGTATTTTAGTGATTTGTGGTCTGTGAACAATTCGAATTTCTCACCAAGAAGATAATGGCGCCAAGACTTAAGCGCGAAAACAATAGCGGCCAACTCAAGATCTGTCCTCCTCTTGTCCGCGTACGATTTCTGCCTATCTTGTGCCGTCTTCATCCTCCTTCGAATCATATCAATCTTTTCTGAAGTCTCTCTAATCATATCAGGCTAAAGCAAGATCTTATCCGTAGATTTCCACCAACATGTAGGTGAACGACACGGCCTTCCATAAAGAGCCTCGAAAGGTGCCATGCCAATGCTAGACTGAAAACTATTATTATAAGTGAACTCCACCAAAGGAAGATGCTCCTCGCATGTACCTCCGAAGTCTAAAACACATAGCCTCAAAACGTCCTCTAGAATACGATTCACCCTCTCGGTCTGGCCGTCCGTCTGAGGATGATATACGGTGCTCAAACATAGCTGAGTCCCTACCGCCTCTTGCAAGCTCTTCCAAAACTCGCTAGTAAAGATAGGATCGTGGTCGCTCACTATACTAGAAGGAACACCGTGCAAATGAACTATCTCTCGAATGTATATGGAGGCTAACCATGGAGCAGTCCTCTTACTCTTTACGAGAATGAAATGGGTGCTCTTAGTAAGTCTGTCTACCACGACCCAAATCCCCGTATTACCCTTCCTCGATCTTGGTAACCCATCAACAAAGTCCATCGAGACACTCTCCTACTTCCATTGTGGGACCTCCAATGGGTGAAACAACCCACCGGGCTTCTATTGCTCTGCTTTTACTTGTTGGCACACCAAGCATCTAGCGACAAACTCGGCCACATCCCTCTTCATACCGGCCCAAAAGTAAACCCATCTCATGTCCATGTACATCTTGTCCCCGCCGGGATGAATGGTCATCTTCGAACGATGTGCATCATCAAGAATGGTCTTCCTCAAGTTCTCGTCTCGTGGTACACAAAGTCTACCATCCCTACGTAACCAACCCTTATCATCTAGGGTATACCTACTGAGATGGCTCGATGACTCCCCCCTTATGAGCTTCTCTACTAACTCAACCAACTGTGGGTCATCTCGTTGTGCCTCACCAATCCGTCCCAAATGCATAGGTCTGACCTCTAAGGATACTAGCAAACTAGGTACAAAGTCAATGGAAGGTCTAAAGTCAAACGTAGAGATAAACTCTAAGCTTCGCCGCTCAACAAACAACGGACTCAAGGACAACCTTTTCCTACTTAAGGCGTCTGCCACCACGTTACCCTTGCCAGGGGTATATGCTATCTCGAAATCGTAGGACGCTAAGAATTCCATCCTCCTTTGCTGCCTTAAGTTCAAGTCCTTCTGAGAGAATAAGTATTTTAGTGATTTGTGGTCTGTGAACAATTCGAATTTCTCGCCAAGAAGATAATGGCGCCAAGACTTAAGCACGAAAACAATAGCGACTAACTCTAGGTCATGTGTAGGGTAATTTCTCTCATGCACTCTCAACTGCCTTCCTCCATAGGCTATTACCCTCCCCTCTTGCATTAAGATTGCGCCTAGTCCTGTCCCACAAGCATCGGTATAAACGGTAAATGGCTTACTCCCATCTGGCAACACTAAGACTGGGGCTGTGGTCAAAGCTCTCTTTAAATGTTGGAATGCATCATCACAATCTACGTCCCATGTGAAAACTAAGTTATTCTTCGTCAAGCGTGTCAATGGGGCTGATATCTTTGCGAAGTCCTTGATAAACTTCCTGTAGTAGCCAGCCAACCCCAAGAAACTCCTCACCTCGGTGGCATGTTTAGGGACCTTCCAATCTTGGATGGCCACCACCTTCGGGGATCCACAGCTATCCCTTCTTTGGAAACCACGTGCCCTAAGAATCACACTTCCTTCCTCCAAAAGTGACATTTAGAAATTTAGCTTTAAGGTTATGCGCTCATAGGGTCTCCAACACTTCCCTAAGATGTAGGGCATGCTCTTCCTCGCTCTTAGAAAAGATCAAGATGTCATCCACAAAGACCAGCACGAATTTATTAAGGTACTCCCTAAACACCCTACTCATCAAGTCAACAAAGTATGAGGGGGCGTTTGTCAAACCGAAGGGCATCACAAGCCACTCATAGAAACCGTCCGGAGTCCTAAAGGCAGTCTTGTCTATGCTATCCTCAGCCACTCTCAATTGATGGAAACCAGTGGCTAAGTCCAACAGCAAAAACACTGAGGCACCAACTAACTGATCGAAGAGATCGTCAATCCTCGGAAGTGGGTGCCTATTCTTCTTAGTAAGTTGATTAAGTTCTCTATAGTCCACACAAAGTCTAAGGTACCCATCCGCCTTCGTGGCAAATACTACTGGAGCACCCCACTCTGATATACTAGAACCCCTTCTCAAGCAACTCCCCTACTTGCTTATTGAGTTCCCTCCTCTCACGAGGAGCCATGTGGCGTACTGGCAGAGATACGGGTTTTGCTTTGTCTAAAAGATAAATATGAAAGTCTATCTCACGTTTTGGGGGTAGACCCCTCACCTCATCGAAGATATCAACATATTCATGGACTATACGAACAGAATGTAAATCATCATTGGATGTGTCAAGTGACTCAAGATAACTAAGCATCACCGATCCTCTAGGGTCACAAAAAATATCAAGGGTCTTTCCACTACAAGTCAACAATTTTACTACCCTTCGTTCACAATCTAGGATGGCACCATGTCTGGCTAGCCAATCCATACCTAGAATCAACCCATAGCCCATGAAACCAAGCACAAAAGCATTACATTCAAAACCAACGCCTAAGATAGACAATCTCAAATCCCTACAAACCATGGATAAATGAGCCAACCCACCAATAGGATTTGAGACTACAATGGGATCCACAATGAGACTAGTATTTAAGTGCAGTGTTTCAACTAATGATGTAGAGATAAACGAATGTGATGAGCCAAAATCGAATAAAGTACGGACAGGATGATCAAACAAGAAAATCAAACTTTCGACAGAAGTTTTTCTACCTCCTTCCTGTCCCAGAGCCATGAGAGCATGAACCTGCCCTCCCGAAGTAGAACCTCCCCTCTGCCCTTGCTTCTTAGGACGGTCCTTGACAGCATGACCTGGATCACCACAGTGATAACAAGCGAACTTCTTCTTCCTACAGTCTTTCTTCAAATGGTCGGGTATCCCACAGTTGTGACACTTCCTCTTTTCTTTACCACCTTTCTTTTGTTGTTGGGCTTTCTTTGGATCCTCCTTCTTATCTTGCGGCCTAAAAGTACTTACACCCTTCTCTTCTTCATGCATGTATGCCATATCAACAAGCTTTTCATATGTAGCCCCCATTGGAATGTGGGACATAGCCAAACTGTGAAGCGGTTCATTTAGGCCCTTTGCAAACCTCAAGGCCTTCCTGTGAGGCATATTCACCAACTCTAGTCCAAATATCGCCAACTTATTAAATTCGGTCACATACTCCTTCACGGTCAAGTTTTTCTGCTTCAATGTCAAGAACCTCTCCATGTACATACTCTCCATAGTCTGAGAAAGGAATTTCAACTCAAACTTTCCCTAAAATCTGCCCACGTCTCTACTACAGTTTCTCCATTAGTAACCTCCCACCAAAATGAAGCTTCGTCCTTCATCAACCAAGTCGTCCAAATCGAAAATGCCAAACAGATCCTCCACTTCTTTCAACCAATTTCTAGCTTCAACGAACGTTTCAGACCCACTAAAAGGTTTTCCACCTATCGAACGAAAGTCTTTACATATCTTGGAGAAAGCATCTCCACGCGGAGGAATGACGGGAGCTGGGGGAGGAGGAGGAGGAACGTCTGTCGGACCCGCGGTAGCGGCCCTAGCCTCGAGATATTGAAGAAACCAACCGGGTACGTGAACACCCTCTGGTATCTCAGATGCTCTAGACATGCTGAAAAGAAAAAGAAAGAGTTTCAAAACAAGGGAAGTGAAAGAGAGATGTATGGCTTGCGGGGATTATGCTCTCTAAAGTAAACTTTCCTTGAAAATAGATTCTTTAAAACAAGTTTTTTTTTTGAAAATACTTTCTAGGAGAATAATACCTTTGAAAACACTTTTCAAAACTTTTTATCTGCTCTTGTAACCATAGCTCTGATACCATGTGTAACACCCCATGTCCATTAATGTCACTCACAAAGGAAATGCATCAATGTCCATGAAGCGTTATTATTGTATAGAACAGATAAATTACAAGAATAAATAAATAAAACAACACAGCGGAAGATAAAATTTATTTCATAGCATCATAACTCAGAACAAGCTTACATAAGTAGTCTCCTAAACCATTACAACAGGATCAATAATCTTTTCCAAAAACTTCAAAGTACATAAAGAAGCAAATACTTAAATAACATAAATGCATAAATCCCCACTAAGCATAAGCAAAGCCATAAAGATGAGAGAGTCCAAAGCGATACATCTACTCTTTTCAAGCAACTGAATGAAATTGGCACTAAGCTGTAGTATTCCCTCCTTGCAAACCTGAGGGGGGGAAAGAAAGAAAAGAGGCGGAAATAAAATGGGTCAGACGTAAAGTCTGGCGAGTCCGGTAATATTAACAAATAATAGGTAAGGTAAATGATCAAGTCATAAATAGGCATCATGATATGGCTGTAACATAGATAAGGTAGATAAAAAGAATGGACAAGATGATTCCGTTCCTAAGTACTAAGACAATCCTACACCTTGGCAAAGCTAACAACCCTCCAAGTACTAATCCCGAAGACCGAAGTCAACATCAGACTAGCACCCAAAGGACTATCCAACTCAACCAACATATATTTCGTTACACCGCACTTTTGCTAAGTTACACCACATTACTTAATTACACTGCACATCTACTAGTCTCTATTTACTAAAGGTTGATCCCTTCCCACTAACTGTACCCACATAACAAACTTGGTAGTTACTTGTACCTAGCTGCTATCGTAGGTGCCGGCTTGCTCCTACCTCCGCTAAGGTACCCTTACCCTACCCATTCGATCGGCTCCCTAAACCCCGTAGGCACCCGTGCTGGCCCCACTGTGGGGTGTATCACTCCCCAAAGTGGCAAGCCCGATACCAACATAAAATGTACAGCCATACCTACACGATGCAACGTCTTACCTACCAGCCCGGACCCATGCACTCACATGAACCCGTTGGACTCGCGTTGCCAGCGCTATTTACGTTTTGACCTCTTACATTCAAGTCCAGTAAGCGTGCCCCAACCCCGGCCTAGTACCGGGCCCAATTAGATACTCAAACGGGTTACTGGTTGAAACGGGTCCCCCATCCGACATAAGCCTCCCACCTATGCTTGGTCCCCACTAGGTTTTTCTCCCACTTAACCATTTTAATTTAAATGTCCATGTCTTACACATGCTATGGTTAAGTCCATACTTACATGTCATAATTTACATGTCTTATCTTATACCGGATAAGTCCATATTTACATGTCATAATTTACATGTCACCCCACTTAACCCTCTAACCATACCCATGTCTTATTATGGTTAGTATTCCTTAATTCATTCCTTATGACGAACGGTGCATGACCTCCCACATTAGACCGAACGCTTTGTGGCCGCCGGATTTGCCGGGCGGTTCCGGGCAGTCTTACGTCACAATTGCGCCTAACCTCGTGTCAAAGGTTTATTAATAATCGTATTTCACCCATACCCAATTTTCATGTCATGTATATCCAATTAAACATATAATCATGTTTATAATATTGCCTATTCCACAAACTTACAATTATAGGCAATTTCGTCAATTCCATGTAATTCTTACCCAAACATGCCAATTTCACATGTTATCCAACTATCCAAAATATCCAATAATATCCAATTTTCCATATTTCACATATTCCCATCATTCCCACGTATTTGCATTCGCGCGTATTTTTAACATAGGCTCGAAGGTAGCCTAGATCCAAAAATAAAAGGAATAGGGATAAGAAGAGAGAATCAAATCACAGAAAATTGGAATTAACACAACATCATGAAATAAAGGGGCATGTAAACTGGCATAGAGGCATAACGACAGATTTAACATGAATAAACTGATAAAGGTATGAACTTTACATAGAAACATAGGCATATGATGACATGAATCAAAAAGGTGAAGACTTGGATGAGATATAAATTACATACATACATATGAATCCTCTTTACAACTTCATCATGTTACTTTTAATCCCATTATATTGTGAAAATCACCGTACTCACCTTTCGTGGTTAAAGAATAGAATTATGCACTGAAATTGGTGTAGAAACGTTGCGGTGTTGCTGATTTATCTTCTTGAATTGTTGTAGAAGCTCTAATATTTAATTTGAGTTGAAGTTGAATACTTGAGGTTTGATTTAGAGGCGGCGGCTAGGGTTTAAGAGAGAGTTTGACAGCATAATGGTGTCATAGATAATATTTATGAATTTAGGTTAGGTCTTAGGGTGTATATATAGGTGTAGGAAGTTGTTTAGGACCATTAGATTAACCCTGAACCATGAGAACCAATCAGATGCCACATCTTCCTTTGAGCAATTGGCCTATGGGTTGACAACCAAACACCCTGAATCAACCCCTAGTCGACCCAGCGAGGCTCGGGTCGACCTCAAAAATGGGCCGGTTCGGTTATTCCCCCTCCCAATTCGCTATTTTGAACTTTTTTGCATATTTATTTATTTAATTTTTTATATATATATCTATATATATATATATTTCTCTCATATGCATATAAACTTCAAGGCTTAATAACATCTTCATAAGGTATCTGTTTTGTGCAAACCAAATGTCTATCTTGACCCAAAATTTTGAAACGAACATAATAGCACAACCCATTTCACTTAATTCTTTTCTAAAAATTAAGTATACTTTAATTTGTTAATTTTAATGTTATAAAATTACGGGGTGTTACAATAGTTGTTATTTGTGTCCATACTGATCCTTTCTAAAGCAGGTCGCCCAAGGATGGAATTTCTTATGTCTAGGAAGCTCAGGAAGAAAACGACGAGGAAGGCTGGTAGTAAAAAGATGTCCCGGGGTAAGGGGATCTCGAGTGTGAGCGGTGCTCATAGTTATTGTTCGCTGAACGGACTTTCTGACTCAGATATTACGACTGCTGTTTGTCGCATGGTCTCTTCATCCATCATGTTAGATCCTGCATCTGTACCGGAGCCTCTTCTTGTTCCCAATCCTTGTCATCCTGATCTTGTAGAGGACTTTGTGGCCCAGTGTCCAGCTAGTTCGCGCTCTGGTGTGTACATAGACCACTTTGACAGATGGATCATTGCAAGTAAGATGGATGTCATGAAGGATACCATACTGGCCGAATTCAATCAGCTGAAACCACGTCCGCATCTGGTTGAAGGTCTCATTGTGACATTCAGAGACTACATCGTGGAGCAAATGGGTGGTTGGCACTCCCTGGTCGAAGATATTCAGCAGTCAAATAGGGAGAATCTTGAACGACTTCATGCTTTGGAGGGAGATAGGCACAAACTTATCGAGGCCCTGGAGTCTAGGGATAGGATCATTTCCTATCTTATCTGATTATTTGTGGCCTGCCAATGCTTTACCTATTCGGTTACTTTGATTTTGATTTTCAGATGATACTTCTTAGTCTGGCTTGTATATGCGGGAGACAGCCTCGCTTATTCTCGTACGTTTTAGTTTGTGACTCTTTTGGGTTTGTTTTTTGGACTTTATCGTACTACGGTTCTCTGCTACGGAATTTATTTATCTATGCGCGAGTGCGTCATACGCTGCACCTTCATTTTTTGATTTACACATTCGTCCGGGCGCTTTGCTAATCATTCGGTTGCACCCAATATTCTATTATTATTATTATGGTTAGGATTTAGTTATCCTTTTAGGTTTGTCGCTTATCGAAGGCTGTTACGCATTTGTGTTATTATAAGCACGTTTGGTATCTTTTATTTATTAGTATTAAGTCCCGAGATTGGTTTTGAATAGTTGCCCCCAGGGAGGGCTTGGGTTAAAAAATTTCGATCCATTTTAGGCCCCATTTGATTGTTATAGTTATTCAAATGGGTTCTAGAAAGGATACCCCCACATGGCTAGGATTTCTGATACCCCCTTTCGACTAGGATTTATGCGGTTGTAATCCATCCTTGGCTTTGTTTGACTTGGTTAATAACAAAGGACAAGGACGGCCACCTTCCGTTCGGTCGGGTTTTTGTTTTGTGCTGGTACTTCCAGCATGTTTAATCATTTCCCATTTTATGCTTCATTCGAGGAGCGGACACTAATTCATCTCATCGAGCTTTCGATTCAGAAGGAAGAATTCGTGTTTTTACCTACCAAGGTAGGCGCCCTCTGAAATCGGCAATTTTTTCCGTTTCGGGACATGTCGGTTTTTCTGACATTTTGCCTTACCTTAGGACACAGACATTGGTTTACCTCATTGAGTTTTTTTTTCTCAAGTTGGAAAACTCGTGTCTAGCACTTAGGAAGAACACCTAAGAAGGTGCTTCTTCGGTGGGCTTAGCAATTTTAACCGCGGGACTTTTACCGTGGGACTTTTTGAGTTGCTCCCTCTTCAGTGTCGATTCCTAGGAGATGGGCATCAATCCTTGCTACTGAATTTAACTCCGTTTTTAAGGAATTCTTGTCCTGTTCCTAGGAAAACACTTCTTTGGGATTAGCAACTTCATCCGAGGGACAGATTTGGTGATTTTTCTGTATCTTCAGAGAGGTCTGGTGGCAGCTCTTTGAATGAGTGTTTGCTAAGTATTCAACATATTCCATAATAAGAGGCACATTCCTTCGTTTGGTTGTTTGTCTTAGAACAACTGGTTCCTTCTGAGGCGATGAACCTATTCCTCTTGTTTGACTTTGCTTGACGTTTGCGATTCCCGAACTGCTTCGTTTAGTGCATGACCTGGGATTTTGTGCTACAGCCCCGCTGTGTATGGCGAATTGCTCTTACTTCACCTACATTTCCAGGAATTATTCTTCCTTTAGCATAGATCAATAAGTATGTCATTCAAGTAGGCACATAATTAATTTCTGATGCACACAATTTTTTGTAGGTAAACCATTTCTCAACACGGACACAATGATCAATAAAGCAAGTTAAAAAAGTTTCAATAACAAGATAAAATCAGGGAAATGAGGTAAGATAATGAGAGCTTTAGTTTAATGCTCCATTGTTGAGGTATTAGCAGTTGGTCCCTCTGATGAGCATCCTCTTTGAATTGGTCTAGGCCCTTTCCTTTCTAAGGTGTGCTGCCCTTGTTTGAGAAGAGTCGGGATAGCTCTTATGATCTCGTACATATTGTTGCAACCGGCCTTTCCTAATCAACCCCTCGATTACCGATTTTAAGTGCCTGCATTCATCAGTATCTTGCCTCGGCTATTTGTGGAAATAATAAAATTTTCCTGACTTCATGGCGGCATTTTTGATGTGTCTTTGTTTCGAGACCGGATATCTTTTGGTGCCTCTAGTTGCCATGAATATATTTCCCACGGAATCGTTAAGAGGGGCGAATTCATAGTTCTTGAAAAAGCGTAGCTTCTTCCTTGCTCGACCGTCTTCTTCTTCGCTGCTCCTTTTTTGATTATCTGAGTTACCCTGCACCTTTCCATTCTTCTCTGCATGTGCATTTCTCTCTTCAGTACTTGCATATTTTTCGGCTTTGCTAAGTAACCGTTCGAGTGTACTTGGTTTCTTTTTCTTGATCCATTGTCCTAAGTTGGTTTTCCTGCATATGCCCTTTTTGAGAGTCATTAAGATCAGATTGGGTTCGGGATCCTTGACTTTACCCAATGCAATATCAAAGCGAGTGAGAAAAGCTCTGATGGGCTCTCCTGGTCTTTGCTGTAGTCCGCTTAGCTTGGTAGCATCCTGAGCTTCTAACGCTTGGGATCTGAACTGCTCATTGAATAGCCTAGCCAATGTCATGAAATTGTCCACAGACCGCGGTGGCAGCTTTATGAACCAAAGATAAGCCCCTCCTTCTAGGTAAGTTGGAAAATATAGGCATTTGATTTCGTCGGTAGTGCGTGCTCCATTCATGTACTAGTCATATTTACACAAAAATATATTGGGGTCAGTTGTCCCATCGTAAGGCTGCAACGATGGAGGTTCAAATCTTCGTTGGTATACAGTTTTCTCAATCCTCTCGATGAGTGGGGTTTTGGCTGGGAAAGATTCCCATTCTTTCTGGTCATCCTTCATGTAACGACCCGGATTTTTGCCAGTTTATTTTAAATATTTAATATTGTTTTAATATATTCAGTTGGTAATTTAAAAGAATTTTTATATTGAATTATCGATTTATAATCGATATACGATTTATTTCGAATACATATATTTATCGAAATACGAGAAGTTTGAAATAATTCAATTCAAAGATAAAACTAAATCGAAATAGTTCAGATGATCAATATATATTCTATTTGAATATAAACGAAGTTCTCAGGCATGATTCTATTTGAAATAACTTCCACCGTATAAAAAAATAGAAGAAGGTGAAATCGAAATCAAACTGGAGTTCTCAGGCATGATTCAGGCGATAAGGACAGCTCGCTGGGCATCGCGATAGTGGAAGTTTGGCGTTCGATTTGAACCCGTGACCTAGGGTTGGCTCATGCTCGATTTCGGCGAAGTCGAAGGGAGAGCTGAGGCTTGTTTCAAAGTTGTTGTGAATGGTGACATCTATTGTGAGTGCTGGGTGATTTTTCGTTGAGGAAAAAAATGGTGCGAAGAAAAGAAAGACGACGAACTTCAGGAGGATGGATTTGGAAGAGGCGATGAGGGTATGGGTGCGACCGGACCTCGGGTTGGTGGGCACGGTTGCAGAAAAGTGGTGATGGGAAGCTCTCTGGCTTCACTGTCTGAGACCGGGGAGTTGTCTGTGTATCTGATTTTGGTTACTGGAAAGGTCAACATAGTTAAAATGGCTTCAGGGGTTTTAGCGTGTACTGTTGGATTTGGGTAGGCCTTTGGCAATATCGCAGAATCAGAAGGTGAATTCTTATTTGGAAGTATTTTTTTTAGTGTATTAGTTTAAACTAAAAAGGTGTATACTGTTAAATGAAAATATCATTAACCATTAGTTTGGGATTTGGAAATTAAAAAGGAAAATTTAGTTAGTGAATTATTGTATAAGATTTTAAATTTAGATAAGTGAAATATCTAAACTTAAAGTCAATAGTCGTTCAAAACCCAACAGTTAGGAAAGAAATAATATCTATAGACAAATCTGTTAAGGTTTAAATTGGAATTTAGTTTATACATGAGTAATTAATTAAATTTAATTAGTCAAATTAAATAAGTGAAATTTTATTTATATTGTTTTTACATTTGAAAAAACAGACGGTTGGAGAAATCACTATGGAACCGGGATAATTGGCTTCACAGGATATTCGGCAATAAAAATCATGGTGAGTAAATCTCACTCACCTTTTATTTAGAATTATTTTTATTCGTTAAAAATAAAGGTTTGATGCTTGTTTGAAATGCTTTCTAGTTGATTTAGAAATATTAGTTATTTAGGGTTGACTATTATATATATATATATATATATATTGGTTTGGTGATTGGATTGTGCCCGCAGTATCATTAGCGGATGCCCGCGGTATCATTAGCGGATGACCCTACGCCCACATATATAAGTGGATCCCCTTTTATACCACGATATCCTGCCACGAAGCAGGATGGGTATTATTTCTGTTGACTAACGTTTGTGGATGCAGGGAAACAGGTTGGAGGGATCCAACTGGATTCCTCAAAAATATATTATCTGTTTGTTTATTTGTTTGCATATATACTATCATAAATGATGTGTTAGAAAATAAATAATTGGTTGTTTGGTGTTTAAATATCACTGGGCCCAAATATTGATATTTAAAAATATCATGAAAAGGAATTTCAAAGATTCAAAGGGAAATTCTATTTTTTTTTTAAACAGAATTTTAAATTTCAAAAAAAGAATTCAAATAGAATTTGAATATGAGAAATTCAAATAGAATTTTGAATATGAGAAATTCAATGGAATTTGAATATAGAAAATGCAAAGAGAATTTTCAAAAGTAAGATTTTGGTTTTAAATGGATTTCGAAATAGGCTTGTTTTAAATAAAACAGGGAAATTTATAAAATAGTGTTGATAAACAAAAGGAATAAATTATCTAGAGATAAATTGAATATTGGAATTCAAAGGAATTTAAATATGGGATTTGAATTCAAAGGAATTGAAATAGAATTTGAATTCAAAGGAACTGAAATAGATTTGAATTCAAAGGCATTGAAATAGAATTTGAATTCAAAGGAATTCAAATAGATTTGAATAAAGAAATTTCAAATGAAATTTAAATATAGAAATTGAAAATAGAAGTGAAATGGAGTTAAATATGGAAATTCAAATGTAATTTGAATATAGAATTCAAATAGAATTCAAATGGAATTTAAACAAAGGAAATTCAAATTTTGAATTTGAATGTAGAAATTTAAATGAAATTTGTTTATAAAAATTGAATGGAGTTTGGATATAGAAAATTCAAATATGAATTCAAATATAGAATTTGAATATAGTAATTCAAATGGAATTTGAATGTAGAGATTCAAGTAGAATTTGAATAAAGGAAATTCAAATAGAAATTGAATATAGAATTTGAAATAGACATTGAATATAGAACTCAAATAGAGTTGGAATGGGAATTTGAATATGAAATTCAAATAGAATTGAAATAGATTTGAATATAGAAATTTAAATGAAGTTGGAAAATAGATTTGAATAGAAATTCAAATGGAGATTGAAAAGGAATTTGAATACAGAATTCAAAATAGAAATGAAATGAAAATTTGAATATAGAATTCAAAATAAAAGTGAAATGGAATTCGAATATATAATTTCAAATGGAAGTGAAATAGATCAGAAATGTTATGTTGAAATGGATTCGATATATATTAAAATATATCGGAATAGAGTTGAATTTATATAAACAAAGTTTTAAAACGTTTATATATATAAATATAATTAAACGAACTCGCCGCAGCGCTGCAGTTCGTAAATTGTCATTTCAAACTTCAATTGAGTATACAGAACTCAATTGAAGTCGGAACTCTTTGAAACAAGAAACGCCAGGACCGATTTGATAATAGTTTTCTAATGGAGGAGAAAAATCTAGATTTCATCGTATAGATTTTGAGTTATGTCAAAATCAAATTTTCAGAAAAACAACGCCATATCCATTTAAAAACCATAACGGTTTATTTAATTTTATAAAAGGATTTTAAACGAATAAAATCCGAATTTCTATTTAGAAAATTTTAGATTTGAGTTGTAAATTATATGTGAACTCAAGTGGAGTAATGAATTAATTTTTGAAACAGAAATCAGATTTTTGATTATGGAATAGAATTAACTAATTTGAATAATAAATTAGTTAAGAAGATTTTGAATTGATATTGGGCTTTGAATAAGTGAATTCAATTTGAAAAGTTATATTCGAAATCGAAAAAGGAATCTAGAATTGAAATTCAATTTGGTTATGAGTAAGATAAATATTATGTTTGAATAGGTTATATTCAAACAAAGGAGTGAAATAGGCAAAATGGCTAATTAAAATTGAACGAAACTGGATTCAAACGATTCAAAAATGAATTCAAATGATTGGATTTAGTTGAATTGAATTGAAAACAGGTGAGCATGTGTTAGGCAGGTATGGGATGAAGTATATGAAGATTTTGATTTGTGCCCGACAAAAAGGTACATGTTTAAATTCATATATGAGGTTTTATGCGCCGTATCGGCAAGCCGCTTGGCTTTTTCCTTTTCTTTTGGATTGATGAAGGCCATGGGAGGCTATTTGAAATATCCCGAAGCTCTCGGTACAAGGGAGATTATGGCGATTTTTTTCGAGAATTTAAGGAGTTAGAATATTTTTAAGATAATTTGATAGTTAGAAATCAATGTATCGATATATATAGAATTCGATAAGGAAAAGAAATTAAAAATAGAATGTTGTAAACAAAAAGGGAAATCTATAAATTAGAAATAGAAAGCGAACCATATACATGTTTAAAAAAATGAATAACTGGGTTTTATAGTGTGTTTATTCGAGGTAAGTGGTTTTGCCGATTTGAAGTTCAGGATGTTTTCAGTCAAGGTCTAAGAGGTAATTTTACCCCAACTTGATTGATTTCATTTTTAACTGATAAATAGCAGGATCCATTCTCGAAGAGAAGTGTTTGAAAAAGAGTTAGTTGAATAAAATATTTTGGGTTGTTGTAATGATGTTTTACACAGCATTCGTTTTAACCCAAGTGGTGGAATTTTGGAAATATAACAGTAAATATTTCCTGAGTATAACTAAAGTAGTCGGAAAAGAGATAAGTGATTGAAATTGTTTCAATTACGAATAGAATATATTTTCTAAATACAGAAAATAACGGAGGGCGATATTCGGAAATGTTTTTTTTTCAAATAGCGTAAAGGGCTAATTTGGTTATTGAAAATATTTGGTTAACAAATATTGATAGGGAAATGAAGAAGAGATTTAATTAATGAAATATTAATTAAAAAGGCCCAGTGATTGTCTAATGTTTTTGAATGGAATGTTTGTTTATTTTTCTTCGATAGTTAAATAACCGACTATCGAAGTGTTTGCCAATATCGTTGTCAATATGAAGAGACCGGTTGGATTATTATCCGTGAACCACTCTGTACTGGCAGTAACGCTGCGAATCAGATTATATGAAGATAATCGAAGACGGAGTGAAGTGCAAGGGCTTTTTCTATTAATAGAAATTGTGCATTCGGTTTCGTTCAATCCCAGAACGAACATAAATGGACGAATGTCTGACAAAGTATTTCCAATGATCTGATGGGTTGGTCTGTATAAATATATATGGTTGCAACGGATTTATTCCCTTAGCATAATATCCAGAATATTTGTGCAAATCAATAAATGATTAACGGATCTGACAATGTGGCATTCAAAGTGTTTGTGCTATCAATGGATAGAAAGTAATCGTAGCCTCAGGCCTCAACAACCGGGAAATGACAAAAATCGGGCAGGCAGCATGGCTATGTGGGTCTCTCCCATTAGGGTGTATAATCACCTATCTAGAGATTCATTTAATTCCTTATTCTATTCGATGTTGTCCCAACCGGGAAACGATTGCTGATCCTAACCGTTGGTGATATACATTCGATACACTCAAGCGAAATGAGTGGTCGGTCATGTGTGGGCCGGGTTGCAAGATGTTCTTGTTGAAACCCAGTGCATCGCCTCTAGAGTACACTGATCGGAAGGTGGTTCCATACCTTGTCATAGTTGGAATCCAATCTCCAATAAGCGCCATGCGGTTTTTGATTTTATACTATATATATGGAGCGTGAGATGCAAGCGTTCTGCTATTTGGTTATTTATTTGATTAGACATTATTATAATATCACTGGATTTTTGTATCAAAGTGTTTTGGGATATAGTAAGGTAAAAACCGTCCGTGTTTATGTGTGGGTTGGTCTTACTATTATCTTTCCTTTCGAAAGGATTTTGAAAGTTAAACAATTGGTTGGAGTTTACTCACACCAGTCCCATGACCGACCCAGAGTTTATTTTGTTTTGTTTTTCCCTAAACTCTTGGGTGCCTAAATTTGTACGGGCAGTCAAGTAGTCGGGATTTTTCAGATTCACTTGGAGGAGCTTGGAGCAGGAGGCTTCAGTGTTAGATATATAGTATTTTTATTTCCGCTGTGTTGTAAGTGTTGTACTCTGATAATTGTATGTTATACAGTGAAAATTTTGTATTTCAAAAGTTATGTTATTTAATATATTTTATTTGTTCCGTTGTGAGCTGTGTCTTCTCTGTTTCCTTCTATTCTTATATTTCTTTCTTTCTATTTCTCGTCCTCTAACTTCTTTCTAATAATGATTCGTATTTCTGTGCAATTTGGGTTGGACGTGTGGTGTTATTAGTCAACTCAGATAGTACGGATTTGGGGGCCTTTACAGTTGGTATCAGAGCTTAGGTTGAGCGAACACCTAGGCTTTGGTGGAATGTTCTCATTAGAGATAGGGTCAGTAGTACCTTAGAATGAGTTGAGTGTATATATGAGAGCGCGTATTTGTAAATTGATATAAAAATTGGTTTGTATTGTGTTGGGTAGTCTGTTGAGCTGTTTATGAATTCTGATCGAATTGTGGGACGCTATGACGTCGATAAGAGTTTGTAAATACTTGAACAGAAGATTGAACACGATATTGTTTAAAAATGGGTGGATGAAATTATTTTACCCAAAATTCTACTTGATAGAAAATGAATAATTTTCTGAAATTTTTATAATATATGGATGAGTTGGTTATTATTATAATCAGATGAGATTATGAGAAATGAAATGGTTATATAGAACCAAATAGAATTTGTATATGAATAAGATATACAATTGAGATGAATTAAAATTGAATCCAAACCAGAATTTGGAATTTTAAATCCTGGGAGATTTGAAAAATATTTTTGAAGTATATTAAAATAAAATAGTTTTATTTTGAAAGGATTTTTGAATAGAAATCATTTTTGAAGGGATTTTTGAATAGAAATCATTTTGAATGGATTTTGAAATTGTTCAAGCACTAAACTCACTTCAGTCGCTGGAAAATAATTCTGATGAGGACTGCAGCTTCATCAGTGTTCATTCTCGAGTTTCTAAGTGATGAATTGCTACCTTAGAAAAGTTTTTGATGAAAATTTGTTCGAAAGAAAACAAGTGGTTTGAAAATTCAAATGTTTGAATTTGAAATGGAAATAAATATATGTGTGTATATATTGTGATTTCAAAAGGATTTGAAATGAAAACCCTGGGATTTGGATTCTGGAAATAATATTTAACTTAAGCAAGTTAAAAGGTTCGTGGTGAATACATTGACTAGAATCAGTTTGAAATAAATTGAAATGAATATGAATTAGAATGCATATGAATGGAAACCAAAAGTTTTGGTTGAAATTAAAGTCATAGAAATATGAGGAGTTGAGTTTCAACATAAGTGAAATGTTGAAAAGTAATAAGTTCGTACTATTTTTCCTACCTTAGCAATTTCGAGGACGAAATTATTTTAAGGGGGAAGAATGTAACGACCCGGATTTTTGCCAGTTTATTTTAAATATTTAATATTGTTTTAAAATATTCAGTTGGTAATTTAAAAGAATTTTTATATTGAATTATCGATTTATAATCGATATACGATTTATTTCGAATACATATAATTATCGAAATACGAGAAGTTTGAAATAATTCAATTCGAAGATAAAACTGAATCGAAATGGTTCAGATGATCAATATATATTCTATTTGAATATAAACGACGATAATAGTAATTTATTTTTTTAAGGAATTTATTTGTTTTGAATTTAAATCATATTATATCAATTTAATATGTTATTTTTATATATGTTCGAATTAAATGATATAGTCTATTCTGTTGAGTTCAGAATAGTGTAATTACATTGGAACGACGGTCGGTACGCTAAAATAGCAATTCAGGATTTTTAATTGCGAACCCCGAGATATTTGATTAATGGATAGGCTCGAAATCAAATCTATATCCATCTTAAAAGAATAAAAATCTCTTTGTTTCAGATCATATTAAATCAAAAATTAAAATCAGAATCTTTTAAAATTCTTTAAAGATATTGTTATGTACTCAAGCAAACAGAATTTTAATGGCCCTTGTACGTTCTGTCCATCCTAGCGTGTATAAATTGAGCATCTGCTCTCGTTATTTCCCAAACCAGCAGAAGCTATTTTACTTCCTTTTCATTCTTTCTCCCCAGTCGAAAGAAATCCTCCACCGTATAAAAATAATAATAGAAGAAGGCGAAATCGAAATCAAACCGGAGTTCTTAGGCATGATTCAGGCGATAAGGACAGCTCGTTGGGCATCGCGATAGTGGAAGTTAGGCATTCGATTTGAACCCGGGACCTAGGGTTGGCTCATGCTCGATTTCGGCGAAGTCGAAGGGAGAGCTGAGGCTTGTTTCAAAGTTGTTGTGAACGGTGACATCTATTGTGAGTGCTGGGTGATTTTTCATTGAGGAAAAAAAATGTTGCGATGGAAAGGAAGACGACAAACTTCAGGAGGATGGATTTGGAAGAGGCGATGAGGGTATGGGTGCGACTGGACCTCGGGTTGGTGGGCACGGTTGTAGAAAAGTGGTGATGGGAAGCTCGCTGGTGTAACACCCCACGTCCGCTAAGGTCACTCATACCAGGGGAATGCCTTAGTTTCGGTGAAGTATTTTAAGTGAATATAGAACAGTAAAATTACAGCAAGACAGATATAAGTAATACTTGAAAATTTAAATCATCATTTAATTGCAACGGAAAGTAATACATGTTTGGTTACATCACAAAACCATAAACCAGAGTCAAGTACATAATATCCATCTTGATAAAATAGAAGTACATAATCCCACTACATAACTAATAGCCATAAAAGGAAAGATAAGCTCGGCTTCACTCCAGAGGTCCAAGCTCCATAGGATAGATACATCAATCAGATCAAAGCCCACTAGCACCAGGCCCACTCTAAAAACCTGGGGTTGGGGGAAAAAGATAAAAACAACGGGGTCAGACATAAGTCTGAGTGAGTCCTATAACCCTAACAATACAATCATTAAAATAACCAGAGAAGACATAAGTTGATATACGGTAACGACTGGGGATGAATGGCTACACTAAGCAGCTTGGTAAACTTAGGATAAACTAAGATCACCGTAAAGACGCATTTATCCACCCAAGGATAATTACTAGATTACACCGCCCCAGACTTATCCACCCAAGAGTAATTCCTACACTGCACCACACCAGTTTTACCTACCTAAGATTAATTCCTACTTAAAGGTTGATCCCACTAAATGTATTTAGTAATTTTTACCCAGTAGTTTCTAGTACCCCTACATAGGTGCCGTCTGCCCTTATCATTACTAGGTGTACCCACTACTCCCAAGCGATCGGCTCCCTAACGTAGATACCCGTGCTGGTCCCACAATGGGGTGTATCATTTCCCCAAGTGGCAACCTGATAATATCAACGGTGCACGGCTTTATACCTACACGATGCAACAACGATTTACTAACCAGCCCGGGTCCACACACGCATATGAAACCCGTTGGTCCTACGTTGCCACCGCTAACCCGTTTTTGGCCTCTTATAGTCAAGCCCAATATGCGTGTCCCGTCACTCGACTTGGGTCGAGCCCACAAAGATACGTTTGGGATATTGGTTGAGATGGGCCCCCACAAGCTACCACTTAAGCTTGTTAATTTTATCTAGTGTATCCCACTTAACCCCTTTAACCATGTCTACTTACATGTTATAAATACTTTGGTTAAGTCATTAATCATATTTTAATTACCTTTCAAGGCACCCACTAGATTTCCACATGACACCCAAGGCACTTACTTAACCCTTTAATCATGTTTAATTCCATGTTCCACTTTGGTTAAGTATTCTAATCGTATTTTCTATTGCTACCCAAGGCAACCCACTAGTTTTCTCATGCCACCCAAGGCACCCACACTAGTTACTACATGCCACCCAAGGTACCCGCTTAACCCTCATGTTCCACTACATGCTAATATGGTTAAGTGTTTCTTAATTAATTAAGGCCGTGATCCTCATAAAGACCTCTCACATTAGACTATCTTTTATGACCGCTGGTTAAGCCGGTTGGGTCCGGGCAGCCTTATGTCATAACCGAGTCTAACCTCGTGTCTTTACATTAATCACGTATTTAGTTTGTGCCTAAGACCTCTCACATTGGGCTAACATTTGTAGCAACTGGTTAGGCCGGTTGGGTCCGGGCAGTTTTACGCTACAACTGAGTCCAACCTCGTGTCTTAGTCGATTAATTACACCTAATTAATCACCCTCATAATTTATATTAATTATCCCTAATTAATATCAAGTTTTTCATAACATGGGTAGACCTAACTCAATAGGTAAATTCCCATGGGGTAGACCTAACTCAATAGGTAAATTCCGACTTATGTTAATTTATTTATTTTTATGGTATGCTTAATCATACCCAATCATACTTTAATTAACATATTTATTAACCCCATCGTTTCCCACGCAAATCGTTCTCATTTCACGACATAAATAAAGGGAAGATCCATCGCAAATATCATGGGTTTAACCAAATCTTAGTATATAACTTTGTCATGGGTTAAGAGGATGTCAACTTGCATATATGAGCATATATTAACCCAACTACATTTAACCCAAACTTGCATATTATCGCACATGACTTGCATAACATATTGCATATGAACTTGTATATTATCATACACATATCTTGCGTAACATGTTGAACTTGCATATAAACATTCACATAACTTGCATAAGCACACATAACTTGCATAACATGTTGAACTTGCATATAAGCATTCTCACAACTTGCATAACATGTTAAACATGCGTTTAAGCATACACATAACTTGCATAAGCATTCACATACTTGCATATTAACAAACATGTAACTTGCATAGCATATCTTGCATATTAACATACATGTAACTTGCATATTAACAAACATGTAACTTGCATAGCATCTCTTGCTATTAACATACATGTAACTTGCATATTAACAAACATGTAACTTGCATAGCATATATTGTTATACATGTAACTTGCATATGAACTTGTTAAACATGCATAAACCCACTTGTTAAATATGCATAAAACAACTTATTAATCATGCATATTATCACATACTTAGCATGCATAGAATCACATACTCAACTTGCATAATATCATATACTTAGCATGCATAGAATCACATACTAAAACTTGCATAATATCATATACTTAGCATGCATAGAATCACATACTCATCATGCATAAAACCACATACTTAACTTGCATAAAATCAATTACTTATTATGCATAAACCACATACTTAACTTGCATAAAATCAATTACTTATTATGCATAAACCCACATATCCAACTTGCATAAACTCTCATATTCAACTTGCATAAACTTACATATTCAACATAGGATTCATATTATACATAGATTAGCATATCATTACAAATGATTCAACCTCACAAATCCGCATTCAAGACCATAAGTCTCATTACACCAAATCTACTTATCTTAACAATTGATCATCAAAGTGATAGAAACTCACCAAAACACAATTAGCAAGCTAATGAAGAAGATTAAGATACTTAGAATGGATTAGAGGTTGATTAGAGCTTGCTTTCCTCTTCATTGATTTGTGGAGGCCATGACCAAGTTTCATTTTGCCATAGTTTAGTTACTAGGTTTAATTATGAATGAATTAGGGTAGGGTTAGGGTGTTATTTATAGGATTAGGTTGCATTTTAGACCCTTAGATTAACCCTAGATTAATTTAGGACCATCAGATCCAAGAAGCTTCCAGAACCAGCCCTCCAAGCCAGCCCAAGACCCAACCTGGTGCAACCTGGTGCACCCAGGTTCACTGGACGCCAGGACCCTGTCGACAGGCAAGTCGACAGGCAAGTCGACACCCCTATCGACAGGCCTGTCGACAGCCCTGTCGACATGGGTAGGCGGGAATTTTCCCGCCTGGCCCCGCCTGTGTATTTTAAAATCTGAAATTTAAAATACTTAAATCTGTTTTTAGTTTCAAATTTTCTGCAAACTTCATCGGGCCATAACTGGGCCATACGGACTCCGATTTTCGAAAACTCGGACTCTATTTCGCGTATTTTTCCGAGACGAACGCAACGACGTAGCCCGTTTCCCCCAATTCTCACATCTGAGATTATTTATTCTGTAATTAGTAAATTTTAGATTTAACTAAAATTCGGGGTGTTACATTCTCCCCTCCTTAAAGGATTTCGTCCCCGAAATCTCTAAGCTAAGGAGAATGCGTATCCTACCATCCAAACAACCATCTACTCAAACCATCAAACACGAGCATCCATTGTCCTTAAACAATTTCTAATGATGTATGAGCATATGCGAAAAGTGTGTGTATATGTTCCCTATCCAATGTACGAACATATGCAAACCATGATAGTGCCATGCATCCAATATGTATGCGAGATAACCCTATCGACACATACAGTATCTATATGAGTGCACAATCATTCACCAAAATGCATCATCCATATGATAACACAATCATTATACATCCATAAATATAGCTAACTACAAACAATTTTATGCAATATGCAATATGAAGTGATTGAGCCGATCTAGTGCCTAGAGTGTGTATATATGCATCCACGAGCAACCACTAGCAAACACTTGCATCCACTTGCATCCATCAACCATAACATGTCTCAAACACATGTTTCAACCATAGGTTTTTCCTATCTAAAGGTCAAACAGCACTAATCGAGAGGACATACTAAAGATAAGGTAAGTACTAGGCAAGCGATAAAGGAGAAGTTAAAAGACATACTCTCCAAAAAGAAATGGATACAAAGAACGCATCTTCGCTTCCATCTCCCAAGTAGCATTTCTTTCGTCATCTCCCCATTGCACTCTAGCTGGCAGAACTTCTCTGTTCCTCAACTTCCTAGTCTCTGACCCAATGATGCGAGTAGGAGCTCGTCGAATCGTCTCATCGTGCTCTAACTCTACTTCTTTAAGCAAACTCGGCTCTACCACCTCAGCGGTCTCATGTAGGCACTTCCTCAAATGGGACACATGAAATACATCCGGTACACCACTAAGCCTGTCAGGCAACTCCACTTTATATGCCATCTGTCCAATTCTTTCCTTAATGGGAAATGGCCTTACAAACCTTGGTACTCACTTCCTAACAGATCCAAAGTGAGCCACATTCCGTAACGGAGATATCTTGATAAAAAGCATGTCCTAATATCAAACTCAAGCTCTGTTCTCCTCTTGTCCGCATAAGATTTCTGTTTATCTTGCGTCGCTTTCATCCTTCTTTGAATCAAGTCAATCTTCTCTGAAGACTCTCTAATCACATCGGCCCAACCAAGATCTTATCCGTAGATTCCCACCAACATGTAGGTGATCAACAAGGCCTTCCATAAAGAGCTTCGAAAGGAGCCATACCAATACTGGACTGAAAGCTGCTATTATATGCGAACTCCACCAATGGAAGATGCTCTTCCCATGTACCTCCAAAATCCAAAATACATAACCTCAAAAGATATTCTAAGATACGGTTCACCCTCTCGGTCTAACCGTCCGTCTGAGGATGCTATGCGGTGCTCAAACCCAACTGAGTCCCTACCGCCTCTTGCAAACTCTTCCAAAACTCGCTAGTGAAGATAGGATCTTGATCACTTACTATGCTAGAGGGTACCCCACATAATCAAACTATCTCTCGAAGATATACTGAAGCTAGCCATGGAGCAGTCCTCTTGCTCTTCTCAGGTATGAAATGGGCGCTCTTAGTAAGTCTATCTACCACCACCCAAATTCCTGTATTGCCCTTCCTCGACCTGGGTAACCCGTCAATAAAATCCATCGAGACGCTATCCCACTTCCATTGCGGAACCTCCAATGGGTGAAGCAACCCACCTGGTTTCCTTTGCTCCGCCTTCACTTGCTGGCACACCAAGCATCTAGCGACATACTTGGCCGCATCTTTCTTCAGATTGGCCAAAAAGAAAATTCGCTCTATGTCTTGGTACATCTTGTCCCTACCGGGATGAATGGTTATCTTCGACCGATGTGTATCATCAAGTATAGCCTTCCTCAAACTCTCATCTTGCGGTACACAAAGTCTACCGTCTCTACACAACCACCCCTTACCATCTAGGGTGTACCTACTCAAATGGCTGGACGACTCCCCTCCTTATGAGCTTCTCTACTAACTCAACCAATTGTGGGTCGTCCCGCTGTGCTCTGCCAATACGCCCCAAAAGAGTAGGCCTAACCTCCAAGGAGGCTAGCAAACCGGATACAGAATCAACGGAAGGTCTAAGTCAAACATAGAAATAAATTCTAAACTCTATAGTTCAACGGACAACCTTTTTCTTCTTAAGACGTCTGCTACCATGTTTCCCTTGTTAGGGGTATACGCTATCTCAAACTCATAAGATGCTAAGAATCCTATCCAAAATCGTCACAACTGTCCATCTCTCACGCAGACCACCCTAGTCGAATTCGACATCCCCCAAATGCAAGCCCCAAAGGCCGAAACCAATATCAGACAAACACCCAAGGGACATCTCCTTCGAGTTCAGGCAACCTACGTGAGATGATACTAAAAATAATAATAATGACTAAACAATTAAGCCTTTGACCAACTTTGGATGTCCTCGCCAGTCTCGCTCCAAAACCACCGTTTATCCTATAACTGGCTTTGCTCACCCTATTGAGCACATACGAAAACTTATTACGCTCCTTGAAAAGACCAAGATGTCATTTACAAAGGCCATCACAAACTTATTTAGGTACTCCCTGAACACCCTCCTCTTCCAATCAACAAAGTATGCAGGGGCGTTCGTCAAACCAAATAGCATCACCAGCCACTCATAAAACCATTCGGAGTCCTAAAGACAATCTTCTCTATACTATCGTCAGCCACTCTCAACTGACGAAACCATATGGCTTAGTCCAACTGCGAAAATACTGAGGCGCCAACCAACTGATCAAAGAGATCATCAATCTTTGGCAATGGGTGTCTATTCTTCTTTGTGAGTTTATTTAGTTCTCTTTAGCCTACACAAAGTCTGAGGGACCCATCCACCTTCATGGCAAAAACTACTGGAGCGCCCCACTCCGATATACTTCTTCTTATGAACCCCTTCTCAAGCAATCGCCTGCTTACTTATGGAGTTCCCTCCTCTCACGAGGAGCCTTGTGGCACACTGGCCAAGTCACTGGTTTGGCATTGTTTACCAGATATATTCGGAAGTCAATCTCCCGCTCCGGAGGTAAGCCCTTCACCTTCTCAAACACATCTGAGTGTTCCCGGACCACTTCTAACAGATCGCAAACTCTCGACCGACGTGTCAAGCGATTCTAGATAACTTAGCATAACAGATTCTATGGGATTACAAGAGATCTCGAGAGTGTTACCCATGCGGGTCATAAGCCTAACAACTCTCCCTTCAAAATCAAGAACGGCACCCCTACTGGATAACCAGTCCATGCCCCAAAACTAACCCATAGTCCGTGAAGCCCAACAAGCATCACATCCAAACTCAACGCTAAGTATAGAAACTTTCAAACCCAAACACATCATGGAGCCCCAATTGGGTTTGAAACAACTAAGGGATCATTTACCAAACTGGTGTCTAAGTGCAGTGACTCAACTAACAATGATGAGATAAACGAACTCGATGCGTCAGAATCAAATAAAGTTCGAATCAGATAATAAAGAAATCTAAATTCCAACCTAGACGGTCATACCCCCATCTGGTACCCTAGTCGTGAGGGAATACAACTACCCTCCAGAAGATTCCCTACCTTGCCCTTGCTTCTTTGAACAATCCTAACAAGGTGTCCTATTCCTCTCAAAAGGATAACCACTTGCCTTCTTCTTCCCTATTCTCCACTCGTAACCTCCCACCAATGAGGTTTCGTCCTTCATTAACCAAACAACTATTAGAGCCTTCCTCCCATCGTCCATCCAATAAGTACTTACAAGTCCTCCTCCTTCTTGAACCAACTTCTAACCTGATTTACGTCTAATTCCCTTGAAGCGGTTTTCCATTCTTATCTATCTTAGAAAGATCATCTACACACGGAGGGGAAACTCAAACCGAGAGAGAAAGAGATTCAAACGGAGAATTCGAAAGATAAAGATATGGCTATCGGGGATTACGCTTTTCTCTTAAAAACTTTTCTCTTAAAAGACATGTTTTTGAAAATACTCCTTCAAAAATTTTCTTAGAAAAATAGTTTTTCTAAAAATTTTATCTGTTCTGGTAACCTTAAGCTCTGATACCACGTGTAACACCCCACGTCCGCTAAGGTCACTCATACCAGGGGAATGCCTTAGTTTCGGTGAAGTATTTTAAGTGAATATAGAACAGTAAAATTACAGCAAGACAGATATAAGTAATACTTGAAAATTTAAATCATCATTTAATTGCAACGGAAAGTAATACATGTTTGGTTACATCACAAAACCATAAACCAGAGTCAAGTACATAATATCCATCTTGATAAAATAGAAGTACATAATCCCACTACATAACTAATAGCCATAAAAGGAAAGATAAGCTCGGCTTCACTCCAGAGGTCCAAGCTCCATAGGATAGATACATCAATCAGATCAAAGCCCACTAGCACCAGGCCCACTCTAAAAACCTGGGGTTGGGGGAAAAAGATAAAAACAACGGGGTCAGACATAAGTCTGAGTGAGTCCTATAACCCTAACAATACAATCATTAAAATAACCAGAGAAGACATAAGTTGATATACGGTAACGACTGGGGATGAATGGCTACACTAAGCAGCTTGGTAAACTTAGGATAAACTAAGATCACCGTAAAGACGCATTTATCCACCCAAGGATAATTACTAGATTACACCGCCCCAGACTTATCCACCCAAGAGTAATTCCTACACTGCACCACACCAGTTTTACCTACCTAAGATTAATTCCTACTTAAAGGTTGATCCCACTAAATGTATTTAGTAATTTTTACCCAGTAGTTTCTAGTACCCCTACATAGGTGCCGTCTGCCCTTATCATTACTAGGTGTACCCACTACTCCCAAGCGATCGGCTCCCTAACGTAGATACCCGTGCTGGTCCCACAATGGGGTGTATCATTTCCCCAAGTGGCAACCTGATAATATCAACGGTGCACGGCTTTATACCTACACGATGCAACAACGATTTACTAACCAGCCCGGGTCCACACACGCATATGAAACCCGTTGGTCCTACGTTGCCACCGCTAACCCGTTTTTGGCCTCTTATAGTCAAGCCCAATATGCGTGTCCCGTCACTCGACTTGGGTCGAGCCCACAAAGATACGTTTGGGATATTGGTTGAGATGGGCCCCCACAAGCTACCACTTAAGCTTGTTAATTTTATCTAGTGTATCCCACTTAACCCCTTTAACCATGTCTACTTACATGTTATAAATACTTTGGTTAAGTCATTAATCATATTTTAATTACCTTTCAAGGCACCCACTAGATTTCCACATGACACCCAAGGCACTTACTTAACCCTTTAATCATGTTTAATTCCATGTTCCACTTTGGTTAAGTATTCTAATCGTATTTTCTATTGCTACCCAAGGCAACCCACTAGTTTTCTCATGCCACCCAAGGCACCCACACTAGTTACTACATGCCACCCAAGGTACCCGCTTAACCCTCATGTTCCACTACATGCTAATATGGTTAAGTGTTTCTTAATTAATTAAGGCCGTGATCCTCATAAAGACCTCTCACATTAGACTATCTTTTATGACCGCTGGTTAAGCCGGTTGGGTCCGGGCAGCCTTATGTCATAACCGAGTCTAACCTCGTGTCTTTACATTAATCACGTATTTAGTTTGTGCCTAAGACCTCTCACATTGGGCTAACATTTGTAGCAACTGGTTAGGCCGGTTGGGTCCGGGCAGTTTTACGCTACAACTGAGTCCAACCTCGTGTCTTAGTCGATTAATTACACCTAATTAATCACCCTCATAATTTATATTAATTATCCCTAATTAATATCAAGTTTTTCATAACATGGGTAGACCTAACTCAATAGGTAAATTCCCATGGGGTAGACCTAACTCAATAGGTAAATTCCGACTTATGTTAATTTATTTATTTTTATGGTATGCTTAATCATACCCAATCATACTTTAATTAACATATTTATTAACCCCATCGTTTCCCACGCAAATCGTTCTCATTTCACGACATAAATAAAGGGAAGATCCATCGCAAATATCATGGGTTTAACCAAATCTTAGTATATAACTTTGTCATGGGTTAAGAGGATGTCAACTTGCATATATGAGCATATATTAACCCAACTACATTTAACCCAAACTTGCATATTATCGCACATGACTTGCATAACATATTGCATATGAACTTGTATATTATCATACACATATCTTGCGTAACATGTTGAACTTGCATATAAACATTCACATAACTTGCATAAGCACACATAACTTGCATAACATGTTGAACTTGCATATAAGCATTCTCACAACTTGCATAACATGTTAAACATGCGTTTAAGCATACACATAACTTGCATAAGCATTCACATACTTGCATATTAACAAACATGTAACTTGCATAGCATATCTTGCATATTAACATACATGTAACTTGCATATTAACAAACATGTAACTTGCATAGCATCTCTTGCTATTAACATACATGTAACTTGCATATTAACAAACATGTAACTTGCATAGCATATATTGTTATACATGTAACTTGCATATGAACTTGTTAAACATGCATAAACCCACTTGTTAAATATGCATAAAACAACTTATTAATCATGCATATTATCACATACTTAGCATGCATAGAATCACATACTCAACTTGCATAATATCATATACTTAGCATGCATAGAATCACATACTAAAACTTGCATAATATCATATACTTAGCATGCATAGAATCACATACTCATCATGCATAAAACCACATACTTAACTTGCATAAAATCAATTACTTATTATGCATAAACCACATACTTAACTTGCATAAAATCAATTACTTATTATGCATAAACCCACATATCCAACTTGCATAAACTCTCATATTCAACTTGCATAAACTTACATATTCAACATAGGATTCATATTATACATAGATTAGCATATCATTACAAATGATTCAACCTCACAAATCCGCATTCAAGACCATAAGTCTCATTACACCAAATCTACTTATCTTAACAATTGATCATCAAAGTGATAGAAACTCACCAAAACACAATTAGCAAGCTAATGAAGAAGATTAAGATACTTAGAATGGATTAGAGGTTGATTAGAGCTTGCTTTCCTCTTCATTGATTTGTGGAGGCCATGACCAAGTTTCATTTTGCCATAGTTTAGTTACTAGGTTTAATTATGAATGAATTAGGGTAGGGTTAGGGTGTTATTTATAGGATTAGGTTGCATTTTAGACCCTTAGATTAACCCTAGATTAATTTAGGACCATCAGATCCAAGAAGCTTCCAGAACCAGCCCTCCAAGCCAGCCCAAGACCCAACCTGGTGCAACCTGGTGCACCCAGGTTCACTGGACGCCAGGACCCTGTCGACAGGCAAGTCGACAGGCAAGTTGACACCCCTATCGACAGGCCTGTCGACAGCCCTGTCGACATGGGTAGGCGGGAATTTTCCCGCCTGGCCCCGCCTGTGTATTTTAAAATCTGAAATTTAAAATACTTAAATCTGTTTTTAGTTTCAAATTTTCTGCAAACTTCATCGGGCCATAACTGGGCCATACGGACTCCGATTTTCGAAAACTCGGACTCTATTTCGCGTATTTTTCCGAGACGAACGCAACGACGTAGCCCGTTTCCCCCAATTCTCACATCTGAGATTATTTATTCTGTAATTAGTAAATTTTAGATTTAACTAAAATTCGGGGTGTTACAGCTGGCTTCACTGTCTAAGACCAGGGAGTTGTCTGTGTATTTGATTTTGGTTACTGGAAAGGTCAATATAGTTAAAATGGCTTCAGGGGTTTTAGCGTGTACTGTTGGATTTGGGTAGGCCTTTGGCAATATCGTAGAATCAGAAGGTGAATTCTTATTTGGAAGTATTTTTTTTAGTGTATTAGTTTAAAATAAAAAGGTGTACTATTAAATGAAAATATCATTAACCATTAGTTTGGGATTTGGAAACTAAAAAGGGAAATTTAGTTAGTGAATTATTATATAAGATTTTAAATTTAGATAAGTGAAATATCTAAACTTAAAGTCAATAGTTGTTCAAAACCCAACAGTTAGGAAAGAAATAATATCTGTAGACAAATCAGTTAAGGTTTAAATTAGAATTTAGTTTATACATGAGTAATTAATTAAATTTAATTAGTCAAATTAAATAAGTGAAATTTTATTTATATAGTTTTTACATTTGAAAAAACAGACAGTTGGAGAAATCACTATGGAACCGGGATAATTGGCTTTATAGAATATTCGGTAATAAAAATCATGGTGACTAAATCTCACTCAACTTTTATTTAGAATTATTTTTATTCGTTAAAAATAATGGTCTGATGCTTGTTTGAAATGCTTTCTGGTTGATTTAGAAATATTAGTTATTTAGGGTTGACTATTATATATATATATATATTGGTTTGGTGATTGGATTGTGCCCGCAGTATCATTAGCGGATGCCCGCAGTATCATTAGCGGATGACCCTACGCCCACGTATATAGGTGGATCCCCTTTTATACCGCGATATCCTGCCACGAAGCAGGATGGGTATTATTTCTGTTGACTAACGTTTGTGGATGCAGGGAAACAGGTTGGAGGGATCCAACTGGATTCCTCAAAAATATATTATCTGTTTGTTTATTTATTTGCATATATACTGTCATATATGATGTGTTAGAAAATAAATAATTGGTTGTTTGGTGTTTAAATATCACTGGGCCCAAATATTGATATTTAAAAATATCATGAAAAGGAATTTTGTAGATTCAAAGGGAAATTCTTTTTTTTTAAAATAGAATTTTAAATTTCAAAAAAAGAATTCAAATAGAATTTGAATATGCGAAATTCAAATAGAATTTTGAATATGAGAAATTTAATGGAATTTGAATATAGAAAATGCAAAGAGAATTTTCAAAAGTAAGATTTGGTTTTAAATGGATTTTGAAATAGGCTTGTTTTAAATAAAACAGGGAAATTTATAAAATAGTGTTAATAAATAAAAGGAATAAATTATCAAGAGATAAATTCAATATTGGAATTCTAAGGAATTTAAATATGGGATTTGAATTCAAAGGAATTGAAATATAATTTGAATTCAAAGGAACTGAAATAGATTTGAATTCAAAGGCATTGAAATAGAATTTGAATTCAAAGGAATTCAAATAGATTTGAATAAAGAAAGTTCAAATGAAATTTAAATATAGAAATTGAAAATAGAAGTGAAATGGAGTTAAATATGGAAATTCAATGTAATTTGAATATAGAATTCAAATGGAATTTAAACAAAGGAAATTCAAATTTTGAATTTGAATGTAGAAATTAAAATGAAATTTGTTAATAGAAATTGAATGGAGTTTGGATATAGAAAATTCAAATATGAATTCAAATATAAGAATTTGAATATAGTAATTCAAATGGAATTTGAATATAAAGATTCAAGTAGAATTTGAATAAAGGAAATTCAAATAGAAATTGAATATAGAATTTGAAATAGACATTGAATATAGAACTCAAATAGAGTTGGAATGGGAATTTGAATATGAAATTCAAATAGAATTGAAATAGATTTGAATATAGAAATTTAAATGAAGTTGGAAAATAGATTTGAATAGAAATTCAAATAGAGATTGAGAAGGAATTTGAATACAGAATTCAAAATAGAAGTGAAATGAAAATTTGAATATAGAATTCAAAATAGAAGTGAAATGGAATTCGAATATATAATTTCAAATGGAAGTGAAATAGATCATAAATGTTATGTTGAAATGGATTCGATATATATTAAAATATATCGGAATAGAGTTGAATTTATATAAACGAAGTTTTAAAACGTTTAAATATATAAATATAATTAAAACGAACTCGCCGCAGCGCTGCAGTTCGTAAATTGTCATTTCGAACTTCAATTGAGTATACAGAACTCAATTGAAGTCGGAATTCTTTGTTACAAGAAACGTCAGGACCGATTTGATATTAGTTTTCTGATGGAGGAGAAAAATCTGGATTTCATCGTATAGATTTTGAGTTATGTCAAAATCAAATTTTCAGAAAAACAGCGCCATATCAGTTTAAAAACCATAACGGTTTATTTAATTTTATAAAAGGATTTTAAACGAATAAAATCTGAATTTCTATTTAGAAAATTTTGGATTTGAGTTGTAAATTATATGTGAACTCAAGTGGAGTAATGAACTGATTTTTGAAACAGAAATCAGATTTTTGATTATTGAATAGAATTAACTAATTTGAATAATAAATTAGTTAAGAAGATTTTGAATTGATATTGGGCTTTGAATAAGTGAATTCGATTTGAAAATTTATATTCGAAATCGAAAAAGGAATCTAGAATTGAAATTCAATTTGGTTATGAGTAAGATAAATATTTTGTTTGAATAGGTTATGTTCAAATAAAGGAGTGAAATAGGCAAAATGGCTAATTAAAATTGAGCGAAACTGAATTCAAACGATTCAAAACTGAATTCAAACGATTGGATTTAGTTGAATTGAATTGAAAACAGGTGAGCATGTGTTAGGCAGGTATGGGATGAAGTATATGAAGATGTTGATTTGTGCCCGACAAAAAGGTACATGTTTAAATTCATATATGAGGTTTTATGCGCTGTATCGGCAAGCCGCTTGGCCTTTTCTTTTTCTTTTGGATTGATGAAGGCCATGGGAGGCTATTTGAAATATCCCGAAGCTCCCGGTACAAGGGAGGTTATGGCGAATTTTTTCGGGAATTTAAGGAGTTAGAATATTTTTAAGATAATTTGATAGTTAGAAATCAATGTGTCGATATATATAGAATTTGATTAGGAAAAGAAATTAAAAATAGAATGTTGTAAACAAAAAGGGAAATCTATAAATTAGAAATAGAAAGCGAACCATATACATGTTTTAAAAAATGAATAATTGGGTTTCATAGTGTGTTTATTCGAGGTAAGTGGTTTTGCTGTTTTGAAGTTGAGGATGTTTTCAGTCAAGGACTGAGAGGTAATTTTACCCCAACTTGATTGATTTCATTTTTAGTTGATAAATAGCAGGATCCATTCTCGAAGAGAAGTGTTTGAAAAGGAGCTAGTTGAATAAAATATTTTGGGTTGTTGTAACGATGTTTTACACAACATTCGTTTTAACCCAAGTGGTGGAATTTTGGAAATATAACAGTAAATATTTCCTGAGTATAATTAAAGTAGTCAGAAAAGAGATAAGTGATTGAAATTGTTTCAATTGCAAATAGAATATATTTTCTAAATACAGAAAATAACGGAGGGCGATATTTGGAAATGTTTTTTCTCAAATAACGTAAAGGGCTAATTTGGTTATTGAAAATATTTGGTTAACAAATACTGATAGGGAAATGAAGAAGAGATTTAATTAATGAAATATTAAGTAAGAAGGTCCAGTGATTGTCTAATGTTTTTGAATGGAATGTTTGTTTATTTTTCTTCGATAGTTAAATAACCGACTATCAAAGCGTTTGCCAATATCGTTGTCAATACGAAGAGGCCGGTTGGATTAATTCTGTGAACCACTCTGTATTGGCAGTAATGTTGCGAATCAGATTATATGAAGATAATCGAAGACGGAGTGAAGTGCAAGGGCTTTTTCAATTAATAGAAATTGTGCCTTCAGTTTTGTTCAATCCCAGAACGAACATAAATGGACGAATGTCTGACAAAGTATTTCCAATGATTTAATGGGTTGGTCTGTATAAATATATATGGTTGCAACGGATTTATTCCCTTAGCATAATATCCAGAATATTTGTGCAAATCAATAAATGATTAACGGATCTGACAATGTGGCATTCAAAGTGTTTGTACTATCAATGGATAGAAAGTAATCGTAGCCTCAGGCCTCAACAACCGGGAAATGACAAAAATCGGGCAGGCAGCATGGCTATGTGGGTCGCTCCCATTAGGGTGTATAATCACTTATCTAGAGATTCATTTAATTACTTATTCTATTCGATGTTGTCCCAGCCGGGAAACGGTTGCTGATCCCAATCGTTGGTGATATACATTCGATACACTCAAGCGAAATGAGTGGTCGGTCATGTGTGGGCCGGGTTTCAAGATGTTCTTGTTGAACCCCAGTGTATCGCCTCTAGAGTACACTGAAAGGAAGGTGGTTCCATACTTTGTCATAGTTGGAATCAAATCTCTAATAAGCGCCATGCGGTTTTTGATTTTATACTATATGTGTGGAGCGTGAGATGCAAGCGTTCTGCTATTTGGTTATTTATTTGATTAGACATTATTATAATATCACTGGATTTTTGTATCAAAGTGTTTTGGGATATAGTAAGGTAAAAACCGTCTGTTTTTATGTGTGGGCTGGTCTTACTATTGTCTTTCCTTTCGAAAGGATTTTGAAAGTTAAACAATTGGTTGGAGTTTACTCACACCAGTCCCATGACTGACCCAGAGTTTATTTTGTTTTGTTTTTCCCTAAACTCTGGGGTGCCCAAATTTGTACGGGCAGTCAAGTAGTCGGGATTTTTCAGATTCACTTGAAGGAGATTGGAGCAGGAGGCTTCAGTGTTAGATATATAGTATTTTTATTTCCGCTGTTTTGTAAGTGTTGTACTATGATAACTGTATGTTATACAGTGAAAATTTTGTATTTCAAAAGTTATGTTATTTAATATATCTTATTCGTTCCGCTGTGAGCTGTGTCTTCTCTATTTCCTTCTATTCTAATATTTCTTTCTTTCTATTTCTCGTCCTCTAACTTCTTTCTAATAATGATTCGTATTTCTGTACAATTTGGGTTGGACGTGTGGTGTTATTAGTCAACTCAGATAGTACGGATTTGCGGGCCTTCACACTTCCTCTTCAGGCTTTCTTCCACAACTGTGTGCGCCATTCCTGAGATGTACTTTCGTTTGTTGGTTGGATCCATGAGTTGACCACCTTTTTCACCATCAACCCTCGATCTAGATGCGCCTTCGTGGACTGGGGATAAGGAATCAGGGCATCCTTCCGGCAGGGACGTCTTAATGGCAGCAGAACTGTTTTCCCGCTCCGTGATTGCATCATCAAAGTAATCTTTCGCAGGTGCTTTGCCCCTTCGTAGTTCGGATTGGTGCGACGTGCAACTCTTGGAATGGAATCCCGTTGTCTTGAGTGTGAAGCGGGGAATTCTGTTTCTGATCCGTGATTCGTCCGAGTCAGCGAGGAACAAGTGGCGCTTAGAGCGGCTTTTGCGGTAGCAGCTTGGATAGCGAGTATCGACTCGAGCTTCTTCATCATCGCATTGCTTGCGATAGTTATTTGACTCGTTAATCCTGTCACTGCTTCCTCCAACTTTTCCCTGGTTACAATCTCTTTGATTTCTGGTGGCTCCTCTTCATCGGAGTCGCCATCCAGTGGCATGACAGTGTTGATGCCACTGTTGGGGTTGTCGGCTTCATTGGCAGTTCTCCTTAGCATGCTCATGATTGTAAGCACGATGTCTCTCATAAAATCTTGTCAGATCTGAGATGGAAAAAAGCATAACACGGCCCCATGGTGGGTGCCAAAATGTTTACACCAAAAATGGTCTAAACACCCAAGGTACTATACTGTACTTCACCAATTTAGTAGAAGATGAATGGAACCGTGTTTAATTAGCAATAAAAAGTAAAAATACGAGAAAAAGTAAAGTAGAGACGAGATGTAGAGTGGTTCAGCCGTTAACGAGGCCTACATCCACTATGAAGATGATTTCCTGTCTTATAATGAGAATTACAAGGTACATCATCTTTTTAACCTCATACATCTCTATCTCCACTCAATATACCCCCATTTATGTATTTTGATTTAGAGAATTATATAAGAGAATAATAGAGTTTAAGGAGAAGAAGGATGAATGAATGATTGAGAGAGAAGATGCCTTCATCCGAAGATGGTACTTGACGCCATAGCCAGATCTGTGGTTGAGTACAAAGTTTAGCAGCACTTCGTGGTATTTCCAAAAGCCCCCTTAAATGGTTGTAGTCGTGGTGTATTTATAGGTGAATTCCTCTTGGTAAACGATATGGAATCTGTTTATCCAGGTTGTGGGTCGTTCATTCTGCTAATTACAACCATGCCATTGGACAGCTGTAGCCAGCTGTCTGTGTCGTATTCAGTGTTATGCGCGGACGACTTGCTGAGTGTCTTGAACAGCTGAGCGAGTCCTTAAGTGTGGGCACGGATGCTTTGGGAGATTTTCGTAAGAGCGGAGTGCGGAGCAGAGATCAATCCTCCTTTGTTCCTTGCATGATCGTTCTTCTTGAACCAAGGGCACTCGTCCTCTTGCTGCCTTTGCATGCTGCCGCTTGGCTTTATGGTTATGCTATGAGGTTGCTCTTGCTCGTGCAAAACGGGCGACCTGTTCTTATTTTGGCGTTTGATGGTGAGATGAAGGCACGAGTTGGCCATAACACCTCAATGCAGTTATGACCGATTTGGTGGGCGAGCGACAGTGTTACGATCGAGTTCGGGTGCGGATCTAAGATGTATATGTGCCTTTTCCGTAGGTTGGTGTATGACTATCAGCAGGCTTCGGGTCTGAACAACGAGCGATAGGTGTTGTCGTCTATGAGCGGTTGTTTGAATATGTATGCGACCCAGATCTTTGCCCTGGTATGCGCGGCCGAACTTTGATGTTAGATTGAGCGCTCTTGATGATTATCTCGTGCCGTCATTGTGATGACCCCAAACTTTCGTAGATCGAAAGTAAGGATAATCATTTTGGAATACAACATATTTACAACAAAAACCAGATCTTAGATAATTATCATAACACATAAACCATTGCAGCGGAAATAAATGTCATCAGCATCACAGCAGAACATCAGAGTACGCAGTTTTACAGGATCCACTTAGCATAATATAAGTCTTAACAAAAGAGAAACAAGTCTCAAATGAAAGGAAATAAGTTTCAAATCCCATTACATACATCAAAAGCAAAAGATGGAAAAATGTCTCAAAAGCAGAATAAAAGATGGAGAAAAGGTCTTCTTCGTCTTCCTTCCAAAGCAAGCTCCAACCAGAAAGTATCACCTAGAAACCTGTCAATTGGTTGCCCGTGTGGAAAGAGGGCACCCGAGTTTGCAAAAGTGAAACAAACTACGAGTCAGTCATGGGACCGGTGTGAGAATTCTTAACTAAATTAACTATCAAGATGGCGAATCTCAGGACCACGCCGCTAATGCGGAATGGGTTTACTCCATTGGATTGCCAGTGCAATATTTTATAAAGTTTATATAAAACAGCGAAATGACTTTTGAAAAATGAAATTGTCATAAGACTCAGATCCTATCACACAATGCAACGCACACAGGAGGATAGATTTTTCCTTTCTTAGAAAAATGTAAATGTTCTATTATTTCTAAATTTCAATTTTTAACCCAACCCTAAAGTATGATCATTTCAACTAAATAGACATAACGATGAAATTTTGATACATTTCCAACTAAATTAACATAACTATGAAGTTTTGTGTCATCACAACTAAATTAACATAACGATGAATTTTGTGTCATTACAACTAAATTAGCATAACGGTGAATTTTGTGTCATTACCACAATGACAACATATGATCGGGTGTATATTTTCTATGAATCAAAATAAAAAGTCCCACCTTTATTTTGTGAAATCAAACAGAATATATGAACTTTATTTATTTTATAAATTAGAATAAAAATCAAATTCTTATTTATTATACAAATCCAACTTTCTTTTATTTTTAAAAACAAAGTAAAAGAAAGCAAAAGATCAAATCTTTATTTATTTCATCTCAAAATAAAAGATCAAATCTTCTTTTATTATATAAAACAAAATAAAAGGCTCAACTTTGTATTGATTTGATTCAAGGACAAAAGATCAAAACTTTATTTTGTTTTCAAGAACAAAAGATCAAAACTTTATTTTATTTTGTTTTCAAAAACAAAAGATCAAAACTTTATTTTATTTTGTTTTCAAAAACAAAAGATCAAAACTTTATTTTATTTTGTTTTCAAAAACAAAAGATCAAAACTTTATTTTGTTTTCAAAAACAAAAGGTCAATTTTAAGAGAAAGGAATAAAAATAAAAATAAAAATAAAGGTGAGAACTTTATTATGATTACATCTGAATTTTACAGATCCAAACAGTCATACTATAACATGATAACACAACGAATATAATTCAACTATACAACCATCACCACATAAAAGATCAGAAATAACATACAATGATTCAACTGATCGAACATAATTAAATTGTTTAAATTTTCAAATTCAGAAATCTCACAGTCTTTAAAGATTTTTGGCCAAAATTCAAACTGTTCAGAATCAACTCCAGTCGGTTTAGATGCGTAGATCTCAGTCACACGTTCACAACGCCGCTGAAATCATCGAATTTCGAATTGAAATGAGTTAGATATGATTAATCGAAGTTTTAAAACAATTTAAATAAATTAATTAATAAATTAATTAGGCCAAAACCTTTCTTCCTCTATCAGTAATCACAAGCCGTAAATTCCTCCTATTGTTCAATTCTAGGGTTCACGATTGCGACCACTACAGGAGTCGAGGAGCCGATCGGAGGGTGTCACGCTGGGGAGCTCGGAGAGGCGCACGAGGGGGGTGTTCGGCTGAGCTCGGTCGTGCCTAGGGGGGCCCACGGCGACGATATACGGCGGTTTTGGGTTCGGGTGGTTCGGTGATGGTGGCTCCAGAGGGCGATCAAATGGTATGGAATCGTGAAGGGGATCAAGGGCTTCGAAATGATGTAGAGCATGTGGTCTAATTCTTGGAGGAGAGGGAGAACTTAGTAGAAGAAGGGGGAGAAAATTCGGCCATTGATTTTAGGGGGGCGGCGGCAACGAAGAAGATAGTGAATAGTGTATTAGATTTTAGGGTTTTTCCAATTTTTATATTGTTTTTAGTGTATTTTTATAATTAAATCCATAACTTTCAAACCGGTTCAATTTCAGTCCAGCAGAAAGTGATCCTAGCTAATAGCCCATATTCCGGACCCAATGGGATAGTCAGCCCAAACGGTTGTCTGTGGCCTGTATTATTTAATTTAATATTTAATTCCTTTATTAATTTAATTCGTCTGCATAAATAAATTCACCGAGGCCACAAACGGGCTCAGAAAAATCCAGAAAAAAAATATATTTGTCTATGTTATGACGATACGGTCCTAACAAAATTAATTTCGTCGAATTCTGAGACTATTTGAAAAATGGCTATTTTTCAGTTGATTAAATTTGACTGTAATTGACCAAACACATTTTCCTTCGCCACACTCACATATTATTTCGAAAAATTCTAAAAATTGAAACCTAGCAATAATATGACATTCCGGTTCCAATGAAAGTGGTTTCGTCGAAAACAGAGATCGTTTGAAAATTGACTATTTTCACTGGCTTTAATATTATTTAAAAATGGAATTTTTAATTTCTGCCACATTTTTCCACCAAATAATTTAAAATAAAAATTTTAAATTGGTTCGGATTTTCCGGGTCGTTACAATCATCTTCGGTCGTGATGGTGGACCTGACTTGTCTTGGGTATGATATTCGGGTCTTGTTTTGTGTGGTTGCATCGTGCACAAGCGACCCTGGCGATATCCCTCTTGTATCCTTTACTCAATGTGCATATGGACTTATTAGGGATTTACAATATATATAGTCGATTTCCAATTAAAACGTATTTTATAAATCATTTACAAATTTGTTTTAAAACAATTTTTACTTCATTTTCAATTTTAAATCCAAATTGAATATTCTATATTTTTATCATATTATAATATTAATATTTTCAAAATATTATATTCTGAAATCACATCTTTTTTATATTCATTATAAAATGGATAAAATCGATCATAAACCCGTTCGGGCTAAAAATGGCGTTTTTATACTTAACCCGGCTTCATATTTTTATATTTTTGTGTCCATCCAAAGATGGACATAAAATCATAAACTTATTCTTCACTAAATTTATTTTAAAATACTCTATATTTTAAAATATTCTTAATTTTAAAAGATTCTTTATTTTTGAATATTCTTTATTTAAACCATTCTGAATCGGAATGCGACTCAATCAATTACCATATAATTTCAGTTATATGGATTTCATACATCGCATGTATATAACAATAATGATAAATAATCATTAAACAATCCATTCACATCCAGAGTGAAATTTACAACTGTGTGAGCAATAAAATAAATAAGTAACGCTCACCACAGACTGTCAATCCATTGATTGACATATAACTACATATTTGGACTAGTGTATGTCAAATATCATCCCAATACCCGTGTGGGGTTTCCAAACAACTAAAGTTTATTTAAATACATTATTAGTTAATAAATTTAACCAATTATAATTCGGTTTGAATTATTTTCTATTTAACAAAGTTTCACTGTTTAAATTATAAATAAATATCTATAATCTAATTTCAACTACCATACTAATGTTAACATTATTTTTGATACATTAAACATTTCAACATCACAAGCATATATTTCAAGACGTGGCTAATTCTTTTATATTAACATGGCCAACATGTAAATGACATCATTTTAGTCTAACAAAGCATATGGACAAATGATCATTTTTATATTAACATCGCTAAAATGTAAATGACATGATTTTAATAAATCAATACATACTTAACAAATGAACATTTTTCTAATTCTGCTAATTTATAACTAATAATGTTTTAACAAACAAAACATATATAATCAAATGAACATTTTTCTATTTCACTTACATATGAATGATAATGTCTTAATAAACAAAACATATATTATCAAATGCACATTTTTTTCTATTTCGCTAACATATACATGATAATGTTTTAAATAAACAAAACATATAATGACAAATGGTATTTTTTTCTATTTCGCTAACATATAAATGATAATCTTTTAAATAAACAAAACATACATTGACAAATGGTATTTTTTTCTATTAACATGTAAATGACAATATTTCGAATAAACAAAACATAAAATGTCACATTTACTTTAACATGACATTTACTAACTATATGACATTTTTATTTAACATGACATTTTCAAACAAAATGACATTTTTATTTACAAAATATATTCTAACTAAAATATGTTCTAACTAAATGACATATTTTCTAGTTCTAATGAGAAAATAAAAAGAAAATTTTGTCATATGTACATGTTTATAATTCTAGTGACAAAATAAAAGGATAATTTATATAAATGACATGTTTACCATGTTTAAATGACAAATAAAGGAGTGTTATTTGCATAACACTGTTCAATGTTTTCTAGTGACAAATAAAAAGAAATTTTTATTTGACAACACTTCTATTTTAAACATGACAAATGAAAATGACTACTTGTGTTTGTACACAAATCCAATTTTATTGTAACAAATAAAAATGATATTTTTAATTTGTTGACAATTCTAATTCAACAAAAATGAAATTTTTGTTTTGACACAAATATAATTCAATAAAAATGATATTTTGTTTTGACACAAATATAATTAAAAAAAATGATATTTTGTTTTGACACTAATATAATTCAACAAGAATGATATTTTGTTTTGACACAAATATAATTCAACAAAAATGATATTTTGTTTTGACACAAATATAGTTCAACAAAAATGATATTTTGTTTTGACACAAATATAATTCAACAAAAATAATATTTTGTTTTGACACAAATATAATTCAATAATAATGATATTTTGTTTTGACACAAATATAATTCAACAAGAATGATATTTTGTTTTAACAATTTTTTGTTTATTTCAACAAAAATGTTATTTTTGTTTTTTTTTAACAATTTTATTTCCATATGGCAAATTTGGTGATTTATACATACAATAAGAAAAGTAATTTTTTTTTGTTGTTTAAAATAATTTATTCCTAACATGATAAAATTTTAATCAAACAAAATCATAATTTTACATTGATTATTTTTCTAACATGATAATGTTTTAATCGGACAAAACCATATTTTTAACATACACAATTCCATCAACAGTTCATTGCAACCACAATCAATCAATTCACACATATATGAATTTTACATCGCAATAAATAATAAATTTTATTTTAAATTAGAGATCTCACCTTGATCGGTTGATTTTAATAAAATTAAACAACATTTAATTTTACTAGAAATTTTAACTGCTTCTGTTCTGGTCCAAAGTTGTTCCATCACGTAGATCCGGATTTTACGGTTCCAACGCATCTGCTTTCGCAAATTTCTGATAGCGTATGATGAAGGTACAAGAGTTTAAAGATTAATTACATTAATTTATTAATTTATGATAATTAACAAGTTTAATTCTCTAATTATAATTCTACCTACCATTCAAGATTTGATCCAACGACTCCTGCATCTCCCCCCCCCTCCCCCCAAACGTCTTCGTTCCAGGCTAATACACGAACCCAACCCGCTGCTTCCAAGGGCTTCAGATCGCATGCGGTTCATAGCGCCGGCACCATATCAGATTATCCCATTTCGAAGGTCATGACGTCGCCTCTCCATGTTGGCCATGGCGATGTGCTCGATGGTCTCGCCAGGGCTGAAAATGCAAGCGAACATGGTGCCTTTGAGGCGTGAAATCAATAGAAATACAACATGATTCTTCATCTTGACCATTCAAGTTTTTGATCTCCGCTAGCACTTCGATATTTGTTTTGGAGGCATTGATCATTATCGCTCTGATCTGGAGATCGAAGGGATTAAAAATCCGAAAATTCTAGCCTTCTGTTTTTTGTATAGCGGCGCAACAATTTGAAAGGGGGCAAGGGTTTCGTGAGAGAGAGGGATTTATAAAATATATTTAATTTAATATATTTAAATCTAATAATTTGTTTATTGTGAAATTTCGTGTTCAAGCTCCAAATCAAACCCAACAAATGTCTCCACTAGCCTAATACCCCCATTCCGGACATAATGGGATACGTTTCGTAAGTCAATTCGACTGTTTCGATTGGTTTCCATCAAAATTAAAATATAAATCAGTAAATATTGAATTTAAACGTACATTTTATTTTACCGAGGCCACATACGGACTCCGAAAATTTCCGAAAAATAAATCTAGCTATGTTTTGACAATACGGTCCTAACAAATGTAATTTCGTCGAATTTGGAGACCATTTGAAAAATGACCATTTTCTGGTCGATCCAAATTGACAAAACACGTTTATATTTACTGCGCTCACATATTAATTCCAAAAATTATGAAAATTGGAATCTTGCAATAATTTGACATTCCGGATCCAACCAAAGTGGTTTCGTCGAAAACGGAGGTCATTTATAAAATGACTATTTTTTTATATTAAAATATATATGTATAAATTCCATAGTGACTATTCTTAATTTTTAACTGGCCATAACTTTTGATTCCCGTTATGAAATTTCAATTTTTCAGATTCGTTGGAAATATATTTTTAAACAGATTTAAATATTTTTGGTTTTACTAAAATCCGATTAATTTTGCATCTTCTACCTTCAATCAAAGTTCAAATTTTCAAACTACCATGCTATTTCTAACTCCTTTTATAATTAAAATAAATATATTCATCCTAACTTCGATTTAAATAAATTTTTAATCGTTATTATTTAAAATAAATCATTTTAAATATTTAAAATCCATTAGAATTGCTAAAATAAAAAATTTAAATTGGTTCCAAAATTCCGGGTTGTTACAGAAATAGACTTTGGGTCGTCCCTTAATGACCTTACCCTGTCCAATTAAGTTGCCTAAACTAGCACTGAACTTAATTCATCCATTCATCGTAAATGGAAAGTCCGTTTGCTTAATGTGACAATTCTAAAAAATGGGAAACCTTCATTCAAATCCAATGGAAGTGGTTTTAGGCCAAGCAACTTACAAAATAAAAGTTAAGGGAGAAGCAAGATTTTCCAAGGGAAAAACTGTCACATTAAAATTCGATAAAAATTGTGAAAGTAGGAAATTTCCCTAACAATCATTTCTCAAAGTTATATAGTCATTCAACCTTATATGAAAATAAAATAAATATTCTATGATCCTTCGATACGTAATGTAACCACCCGAATTCCGGCAGACTGAGTTTTTTTTCAAAATTTTAATCCATCGAAACATGTGTTGGTTGCTCTAGTAGCCTACAGAAAAGACAGAGATATAAAATATATCAGAGCTCAGAAAATATTTCATAGCGGAATGGATAAAATATAATATAATCAAAGTATAGCCTTCTGTATGAATAGTATTGCCTAACCAGTATCCAAAGCTATCATATCTCTGCTACAAATCTAACCTGCGAGTATGTTATGAGGAGGGGGTCAGAACACAAGTTCGGATGACTGGATTTAAACTATAAACTTTGGATAATCCTACATATACCATTCAATCACATTTTCTTATTTATTAGGTTACTTGGGTTAACAACACTCAAGGCTTACACACACGTCGTATCCATTTACTTCCCAATGGATAAACCTAATACAATATATATGTAGCTACCCCCCAATATTGAGGTACACCCCATGGTACCCCATTCGCACGGTCTCCACCGTAATGGAACAAAAATGAACGCAGTCCCTCATCCTATGCTGGAGTGACGTATGGATCTCTACATAACAATGTTACGTTATGCATATATCTTTCTTTACTACGCTACGTAAGCGTGCAGACTTCCACCGTCGTTCGAATCAGATTTCATCCCAGAGTAATGCCCTCAACTCTACGATGCACCACCTAGAGCAGACATGCATGTATCTAGACTATTCCACGTACGTATCGTCAATCGTATTCGATGACTTAACCTCACATAACCTCTAATGTGCACCGAGTTCCGTGGCAGGGCTATACAAGAAACACGGAACTCGCCGGGAGCTTTTCGATATATGTACAAGCCAGACTTTAAGAGCATCAAAATACAGATATCCCCCGGGCCAGTTTTTCATGGTGGCTATGGCCCTACCTCGGCCCCTCTCTCAACTAGTAAAGACTTCAAGAGCTAAGCGACTTGCCCCTAACAAACAATCTAAACATCCATTTGGCGTCTCCCATCAACCTCCGTACCTCGATAGTGAAAGGTGAATGGCATCTTGGTTTTATCTCTAGTCTTTTTGCATCCTACTGGCTGTCGATGACGGGTACCCAACGATCTACTATCCTTGTTGGTCCTGACCTCACCTCCCATTGAGGTAATTGTCGAATCACCCTAGTGTCACCTCGTCACATCATTCTGACTGCAAAGATAATTTTATAGTCAAGGCATACCCACCTGGTAGTAACGCGCAGACCCAACCTCTGCGAGGCACAACCTAAACATCTGCCATCGCACAAAGGACTACCAGGAGCACCTAACGTATCTCAAGAAGCCATGTGCTTCCCCTTCCAGTCCTTTGGAACCGACATAATAATCAGATGAACGTGTTCTCCCTTCGTGCCTCATGACACCAAGATGATCTACCCCGTTGGGTTATTCACCCTCAAACGTGCGGACTAGTCCAAGCACCTAAATTTAATATGTTATCAGACCCAATGTCTAAACATTCCTTTATGCGCTTGCTTTACCTCATCAGCTTTCCATTTAACTTGGTTAATCCCATTCACATTGACTTCTTATTCAAGTTACCAAGTTCCTCTTGCTTATTAATTTCAATCATATAACTTAACCCATTTAAATTTATTAATAATCCCACAACATGTTATTTCCTAAATTGTGATCCAAGGTGTGTAATCCACAATCCCTTTATATTCTTGTTTGATTTCATAGTCACAATAACATGTTCTATTTAATATGTAATTTAGTATATCTCAATTCACATGTTTTCTGTTTAACATGTCAGTCATTATTTATGATTAAATATAACTTATTTCATTTCACAAGTTTGCCTCATTCTTTCCTATTTAATCATAATTCCGACTTACATTGTCACTGCAACTTATCGTTGTTTACTTATTAAATTAGTTCTCTTAACTAAGGTTCACTAATAAGTCTCATTTCCATTTATTATAACCTATGTTATAATTTCCGCTTGTCCCTAGTACAAGCCTTAACATGTTATTCTTATCAGAAGATTTCATATTTCCAAGTTTACAGATTACTTAATTTATAATTAAGTACAACTTCTTACATTTCATAAATTTCCTCCTTTTCTCTACTATTTACAAACAATTAGTTTCAGTTTTCCCCATTTACTGATTGTTTAGTTTACAATTAAGCACCACTCATCTCATTACATAAGTTATCTCATTTTCTTAATCGTTTATCATAACCTAATTTATAATCTCCACTTGTTCCTAGAACAAGTCTACCTATTATATAACATTATCATTAATGTAATCAATTTATAATAGATTATTATCATTCCCCGTTCATTCCATTCCTTTTACTGTTGTAACTTTCATTCAATTCCCATTTATTTTAATTAATTATAATTAATGCTATTTATCAGTCCTTCTATTTACATATATTTATATATATGTGTTTATGCACTAGACCTCTCACATTAAGCCTACACTTGTGGATGCTGGATTTGCCAGGCGGTTTCTGGAAAACTTCTTCCATAAGTTAACTTAACCTCGTGTCTTAGCACCGTTACATGTTTATTTATACAGTAGACCTCTCACATTAAATTAACAATTTGTGGACGCTGGATTTGTCGGGCGGTTCCGGGCAGACTTCTACCACAAGTTAAATTTAACCTTGTGTCTAAGTGTAATTACAGTTTTCTATTTACTGTAAATTTTCAGTACAATTTAGTCATGTCTGTTCTTTCAAATTTTCACTGTAATCTAGATTTTACATGTCATCATATTAAGCCCCATTTTACGTCGCACGTCCTTTCTAACATGTAATTAATTTTTATCTTAAAATAACATGTGATCGCCAATTCATGTAAACATTATAATTTAACATGTAATTATTCCCAATTTTACAATTAAGGGTTCAAGTACATAATTATCACAAGCTAACATGTAAATATAACAACAATAATCGCTACACGTATTTTTAACAAGTTTACTTGTAAATAAGTGAACATTTCAGCACATTAAACGTTTCAATATATGAATTTCTAACATATTCATATTTTATCATATTAATATCTCAACATGTCATAATAGCATTTCAACAATTTTAATCATTATATCAGATTTACAAGACATGTTAACGGGGAATGTTAAACGATAATATACCATTATCGAAAATGATATAACTTAAATCCGCTCACTTAATTTGCTTTCCAATTCCTGAACCTAGTCCAGATCTAGCATTCCGTGGTTTTCCCTAGCTGGATTTAGAACCTAACAACCATGGATCCACAATTCTTACTAAAAGGAAAATGGAAGAAAAAGGAAGAAAATTAAATAGACCAGATCTAAAATTTTACCTTACTTCGCATATGATTCTGAACACCTTCTTATTAATATTCATTCTTTTCCTTCATATCTGGATTCAGAATTTTTCTAAACTAATTATCTTATTTTTCTGAAGAGATTTGGGAAGGAGGAAGAATGGAAGAACTTAGACATTATCTCAGAGAATGTGAGATTTAGGCTAGGCTCTGCTAGCCAATTTATAGATGTTCAGGATTTTATTGTACACGCAGCGCTGAGTTAGCATTGAACGTCGTTAAGAAAACATCCCAGATTCATCGATGAATCTGGCTGGATCTGGGAGGTGTCGACCCCTTATGAGTCCCGCGAGCTGTTTTGGCGTAGAAGTTTGAATTTCGAATGTTCGAATTTTCTGGAGTTTATTTAACTGCTATATTCACATGTTATTTTCTTATACGTATACAAATCTTCTAATGATCATTTTACGTGTATATATATACATACAACTTTCGTTTCATTTTCAAAATTCAAACGGTGTTGCACTGTTATTTGATTCGCACCATATTTCATTAATTGTAGCCTTATCTTGAACTTTATCTCTTTTGTATATATATATATACATATACTTGCACATATATACATATATATTCTCATAAATATATATATATACATATATTTTCTTTACTTCCTTATATGTGCGTTTATACATATTTCCTCTCACGAACATGTATTATTTAAGTCGTTCCCTTAAAACAAAAATATGACGGCAGCGGGGATCGAACACTGTACCTCTTGTATGCAAGTCACATGCTCTTACCAACTGGGCTACTAAGGCTATTGTTAACAAGGCTTATAATAATGGTAGTTATTGTTCTCTTCCTATTCCTCTTTTTCATGTTTATTACAATATTTTATTACATGCTTTTTTTCTTTTATTTCTCTTTTATTATTAATGCATAGTCAGTTCATGCAACATATTTACACCACATGTAATGTAACGACACGGATTTCGAACGGAAAGCCGAGTAGCTTATTTTGCAGATATATTAAGCAGGATTCTGGATCGAAGCTTAAAGCTGTGTCCAAAGCATGATAGTCTTCCGCTGTGTTAGTTTAATCGTTTCTGCTGCATTGTATTACATTCGTTGTAAATTATCCTCCGTTGTATTATTATTTTTGATGTATTCTGATATTTTGTACTCTGATGTAACATTATTATGATGTTTATAAAAGTCTTCTGTTATTTGTTATGATCTGTTGTATGCCTAGAGTTAGCTTATGCGGGATTCGAACGGTCTTGGTCGATTTAGCGATCGATTAGGTCCGGGCGAAATCCGTTTTGTTACATGTAACCATTCCTTTCTTTCTTTTAATGTATGCATTACATGTTTATTTGCATTTATCTTTATTTTATTCTTCATATATACATTTATGTCTATGCATATATATGTATATGTGCATTATTTAATTATTAAATTGTAATAAAATACGGGGTGTTACATTCTACCACGCTTAGAAAATTTCGTCCCTGAATTTTGATAAGGGTAATAAAATCAATTAACCCCTCGCATAATATACATCCATCATGTGTGCATCCAATTTTTGCAAACATTGTGCACTTGTGCAAAGTGAAATACAACATGATAATGCATGTATGCCTAAGCGGCACCTCCGATGTGTATGCAAATTTTTCAAAAATCCTTTTGAAATATGATGTTCACATCCTAAATATACTGGCAGTTCTACACGAATGCAATATTTTAAAAATCAAAATATATTTTCATCCAAATTTCCCACATTCTTGAAGAGCAAGAGCGCAGTTCATCCAATTGTTGCATCCAAAATCCTACCAACTAACTTTATTTTTTCGAATTTCAGGAAAATCTAATTTTCTAAATTCGATTTCTTATGTTACAAAAAGGTGAAAAACGAAAAACTTCACATCTCCCGTTTTTCTTTTTCGACCTTTTTCCAATTGTACTTCGATTTTATGAAACTATTTATAAAGGTTCCCCTATTTTCCTATCCAAGCACAACCCACATAAGAAAATTTTCTCTGTTACAGATTTTTTTTCGTCTTAACATGGAAATTTTTACTCTTATTCATCTTTTCTCATAATTTATCAAGTTTGTCGCTTTACTGAATTTGTTGTTTCCTTTTTAGTTATGCCTTTAATCTTCTCTTAGCTTATTTAATCATCTGATCTAAGTTTAGTTTTCAAATAAGCCTTCTAGTCTCTCAACTAAAACAGAAAAATAGACGCTCTACACAGCTACTACTAAGGGCCAAGAATCTCATGACTAAGTCCCCTCAGACAGAAAAGTTCAAACCACGGGATCCACAAAAAGGTTTAGGTGTTACCCTAACTACCCAACAAGAAAAATAACAGAACGATTCCAACAGAAATGCAATAACGGGTTGTACCCCTAACATGAAAATTAGCAACATGATTTAAATACTTACTTGCCCTTTTACTATCTAGTAGTCATCACTAGTCCTAGCTATGTACCAACAATTATTTCAAGCAACACCCTAGCATTTTCAATGCTTACGCATTCTACGGGAACTTACTATTATTCCAAGATAATTCTTGCTTTTTTCATCATAGCCTCAGAACTTTTCCTGTCTTCCTTAGGCACGAATCCTTACCTACTCCATTTTTTTAAAAAACATGGTTTGGCCTTTTCATTTAAACTTCCTTCCAAAAATTAAAAGTGTCAAAAATTTATTTTCCTCATGAAAACTTACTTTTGCCAAACCATAAAACATGTCATTTTATAAAAAAAAATGTAAATCATTTTTATTTCAAATCACAAAAACTGGAGTAGATAATGACAGTTATTCTCAATCGGTTTTATAACTTGTTCTTACCTATAAGGTCAGTTTAGTTACTTCCTACAAGGTGCAAACATCTACTCTATTCTTAATTTCTACAACTTATTTTGTCCACCCAACATGATTCCCTTGTTAAATTTTTTTATCAAAAATGATTATCAAAAGAATAGAGATTTCAAAACTTTCTTTATTAAAATTATTTTATGCAATATAACAAGAAAACTAACGAGCTATACATGCTCTATAATATACACCTTTTACTGAGAGAATTTTATTTTAAACAAAATTTTCTCAAGAAATCACTATTTACAATATATACCCCATTTTACTTTAAAACTCAATATGTTTACTTTAAATATTTACAACTATAACTTTTAAGATTAAAACTTGAAAACACCATAAACCATTTTCCCAAATCTTTTATAATTTCAACTTCTTAAAAGTTAACAATGGGGTTAGACTCAAAGCGCGTATCCCATTTTTCTAGGCTTTCCTAGATACTCCCACAAAGTCAATTCTCTCAACCATATATATTCCTAATCCATTTTCTCTTTTTAACCTTTTTCAATTTATAAAGTTTTACCACCAAACCCACTAACCTAAAATACTAATCATATGGGATTTATCTTTCTTCCATACAAAGTATATTGTACACTTCCCAACTAAATTTCCTAAGGGTCTCAAATTTCCATATTTATTCCTTTAGTGTACAAAACGGACATCCCAACTCTTACCATATTATTCTCTTCCTATTTAGTGGGTTCCTCTTATGGATCTAGGTATATATATAATATTTATATTTTTAAAAATACAAATACGTTCACTCACTATCTATAAAAGGAATCCTAAACCTAAGTTCTGATACCAGATGTAGCAACCTGAATTCCGACAGACCGGATTTTTTTCAAAATTCTAATCCATCGAAACAGGTGTTGGTTGCTTTGGTATCCTGCAGAAAAGACAGAGATATAAAATATATCAGAGCTCAGAAAATATCTCACAGCGGAATGGATAAAGTATAATATAATCAAAGTATAGCCTTACCGTATGAATAATACTGCCTAACCAGTATCCAAAGCTAACATATCTCTGCCACAAATCTAACCTGCGAGTATGCTATGAGAAGCAGGTCAGAAAACAAATTCTGGTTACTGAATTTAAACTATACACTTTGGATAATCCTACATATACCATTCAATCACATTTTCTTATTTATTAGGTTACTTGGGTTGACAACACTCGAGGCTTACACACACGTCGTACCCATTTAATTCCCACTAGATTAACCTAATACAGTATATATGTAGCTACTCCCCAATACTGAGGTACACCTCATGGTACCCCACTTTCATGGTCTCCACGTAATTCCACAGAAATGAATGTAGTCCCTCATCCTACGCTGGAGTGACGTACGGATCTCTACATAATAATGTTACGTTCTACATATATTCGTCATTATTACGCTACGTAAGCGTATGGACTGCCATCGTCGATCGAATCAGATTCCATCCCATAGTAATGCCCTCAAGTCTACGATACGCCACCAGAGCATACATGCATGTATCTAGACTTTCCCATGTATGCATCGTCAATCGTATTCGATGCCTTAACCGCATAAAACCTCTAATGTGCACCGAGTTCCGTGGTCAGGCTATATAAGAAACAAGGAGCTCGGTCGGGAGCTTTTCCATATCTGTACAGGCCCGATTTTAAGAGCCTCAAAATACTGATATCCCTCGAGTATGTTTTTCATGGTGGCTATGGCCCCACCTCGGCCCCGCCCTCAACTAGTAAAGACTACAAAAGCTAAGCGACTTGCCCCTAACAAACAATCTAAACATCCAGTTGGTGTCTCCCCTCAACCACCGTACCTCGATAGTGAAAGGTGAATGGCATCTTGGATTTAGCTCTAGTCTTTTCGCATCCCACTAGTTGCCGATGACGGGTACCCGAAGATCTACTATCCTTGTTGGTCCTGACCTCGCCTCCTGTTGAGGCAGTCGCGGAATCACCCTAGTGTCAACTCGTCACAGCATTCTGTCTGCGAAACTACTTTTGAAGTCAAGGCCCACCCACCTGGTAGTGACGCGCAGACCCAACCTCTACAAGCACAGCCTAAACATCTTCCACCGCACAGAGGGCACCGGAGCATCTTACGTATCTCAAGAAGCTACGTGCTTCCCCTTCCGGTCCTTCGGAGCCGACATAATAATCAGATGAACGTGTGCTCCCCTTAGGCCTCATGACACCACGATGATCTACCCCGTTGGGTTATTCATCCTCATACGTGCGGACAAGTCCATGCGCCTCACTTTAATATGTTGTCAGATCCAATGTCTAAACATTCCTTTATGCGCTTGCTTTACCTCATCAGGTTTCCATTTGACTTAGTTATTCCCATTCACATTGACTTCCTATTCAAGTTACCAAGTTCCTCTTGGTTATTAATTTCAATCATATAACTTAACCCATTTAAGTTTATTAATAAACCCACAACACATTATTTCCTAGATTGTGATCCAAGGTCTGTAATCCACAATCCCTTTATATTCTTGTTTGGTTTCATAGTCACAATAACATATTTTATTTAATATGTAATTAAGTTTATCTCAAATCACATGTTTTCTGTTTAACATGTCAGTCATTATTTATGATTAAATATAACTTATTTCATTTCATAAGTTTGCCTCATTCTTTCCTATTTAATCATAATTCCATCTTACATTGTCACTATAACTTATCGTTGTTTACTTATTAACTTAGTTCCCTTAACTAAGGTTCACTAATAAGTCTCCTTTCCATTTATTATAACCTATGTTATAATTTCCTCTTGTCCCTAGGACAAGCCTTAACATGTTATTCTTATCAGCAGATTTCAGATTTTCAAGTTTACAGATTACTTAATTTATAATGAAGTACAACTTCTTACATTTCATAAATTTCCCCCTTTTCTCTACTTATTACAAAAAAATAGTTTCAGTTTTCCCCATTTACTGATTACTTAATTTGCAATTAAGTACCACTCATCTCATTACATAAGTTATCTCATTTTCTTAATCGTTTATCATAACTTAAGTTATAATCTCCACCTGTCCCTAGAACAAGTCTACCTGTTATATAACATTCTCATTAATGTAATCAATTTATAATAAGTTATTATCACTCTCCGTTCATTCCATTCCTTTTACTGTTGTAACTTTCATTCGATTCCCATTCATTTCCATTAATTACAATTAATGCTACTTATCAATCCTGCTATTTACTTATATTTATATATACGTGTTTATGCACTAGTCCTCTCACATTAAGCCTACACTTGTGGATGTTGGATTTGCCAGGCAGTTCCGGGCAGACTTTTTCCACAAGTTGACTTAACCTCGTGTCTTAGCACCAGTACATGTTTATTTATGCACTAGACCTCTCACATTAAATTAACAACTTGTGGACGCTGGATTTGCCAGGCGGTTCTAGGCAGACTTCTACCACAAGTTAAATTTAACCTCGTGTTTAAGTGCAGTTACAATTTCCTATTTACTGTAAATTTTCAGTATAATTTAGGTATGTCCATTTTTTCAATTTTTCACTGTAATCTATATTTTACATGTCATCATATTAAGCCCATTTTATGTCGCATGTCCTTTCTAACATGTAATTAATTTTTATCTCAAAATAACATGCGATTGCCATATCATGTAATTATTATAATTTAACATGTAATTATTCCCATTTCTACAATTAAGGGTTATTGTACATAATTGTCGCAAGCTAACATGTAAATATAACAACAATAATTGCTACATGTATTTTTAACAGGTTTACATGTCAATAGGTGAACATTTCGGCACAATAAACGTTTCAACATATGAATTTCTAACATATTAATAATTTATCATATTAATATCTCAACATGTCATAATAGCATTTCAACACTTTTAATCATTATATCAAATTTACATGACATGTTAACGGGTAACGTTAAACGATAATGTACCATTATCAAAAATGATTTAACTTAAATTCACTCATCTAGTTTGCTTTCCAATTCCTGAACCTAGTCCAGATCTAGCATTCCATGGTTTTCCCTATGTGGATTTAGTACCTAACAATCATGGATCCATAATTCTTACTAAAAGAAAAAGGGAAGTAAGAGGATGAAAATTAAATAGACCATATCTAAGAATTTACCTTACTTCGCATATGATTCTAAACACCTTCTTATTAATATTCATTCTTTCCCTCCAGATCTGGATTCAGAATTTTCCTAAACTAATTATCTTATTTTTTCTGAAGAGATTTGAGGAGGAGGAAGAATGGAAGAGCTTAGATGTTGTCTCAGAGAATGTGAGATTTAGGCTAGGCTTTGCTAGCTATTTATAGGTGTTCAGGATCTTATCGTACACGCAGCGCTGAGTCAGCATTGAATGTCGTTAAGAAAACAGTCCAGATTCATCGATGAATCTGGCTGGATCTAGGGGTGTCGACCCCAGTGTCGACACCCCTACATGGGTGTCGACCCCCTTATGGGTCCTGGCGATCTGTTTTGGCGTAGAAGTATGAATTTCGAATGTTTAAGTTTTTTGGAATTTATTTAACTCTTATATTCATATGTTATTTTCTTATACGTAAACAAATCTTCTAATGACCATTTTACGCGTACATATATACGCACAACTTTCGTTTCGTTTTCAAAATTCAAACGGTGTTGCAACGTTATTTGATTCTTGCCATATTTCATTAATTGTAGCCTTATCTTGAACTTTACCTCTTGTATATGTATATTTTTGCACATATATACGTATATATTCTCATATATATATATATACATATATTTTCTTTACTTCCTTATATGTGCATTTACATATATTTCCTCTCATGAACATGTGTTATTTCAGCTGTTTCCTTAAAATAAAAATATGACAGTGGCGAGGATCAAACACTGTACCTCTTGTATGCAAGTCACATGCTCTAACCAACTGAGCTACTAAGTTTATTATTAATAAGGCTTAGAACAAGGGTACTTATTGTTCTCTTCCTATTCCACGTTTTCATGTTTGTTACAATATTTTATTGCATGAATCTTTTTCTTTTATTTCTCTTTTATTACTAATGCATAGTTAGTGCATGTAACATATTTACACCGCATGTAACCAATCATTTCCTTCTTTTAATGTATGCATTACATTTTTATTTCCATTAATCTTTATTTTATTCTTCATATATACATTTACGTCTGTGCATATATATATATGCATTATTTAATTATTAAATTTTCATAAAATGTAGGGTGTTACACGTAAAATGTGGTTCGTTACAAATCAGATCAAAGGAGGAATCATGTTTGGGATTGGATTAGCACTACAAGAAAATGTTGATTTTGCTGCAGCAAAATCCACTGGTAATCTATCGCTACTTACGGTTTTGGGATGGATCTCCGATGGATATTGATAGTCAGCAAATTACCGTTAGGTTTCCACAAGATCACCACACAATTAAATTTTGAAAGAGAGGAGAATATAACAATAACAAACAAATTCCTCCAAAAAAACCTTTATTATCCCACCAATTTATTACAAAGAAAGACGTAAAATTGAGAAGATATCTCAATCCCTAAAAACAAAAACAAGTTTTTCTCCCTCAAAAGTACTAATAAATCTATCCCTATTGACATGCTTATATAGACAAATGAAAAGACTAAATCTATACCCAATTGGGCCCTAAAATATCACTGAAATAAATACTTCTTAAAACTTGTTCAAAATAAAACTTTCCCTAAAATATCTCAACAAATCCATAAAACTCGGTCAACAGATCCTAAAATCCCGCAACTTTCAATATCTCCACTTTAATATCCATGTGATGAATATCACAAACCATAACAATTACAAGTCGGCAATCAAGTGTCAATTTTGCGATGGAATTTAGCGTGAGTTCTTCGACCGTTTTCAGTCATTACACTTAATATGAAATTTAAATTCTAAATTAAATTACCGACCATTTACCTATGGATAAATATTTTTCAATAATTTATTATTTATACAAAAACATTGGTAAAGACTTTCTAATTAGCAAGGGATTAGCGACAAAATATTTTTTAGGTAAAACATTTTCTGTAGGTAATCCATCGTTATTCCCTTTTTGTTCTACCTAGGGGTAGGCGTGGTCGGTTAAACGATTAAATCGGTTAGAATTTTCGGTTAACCGCTAAAGTTTGTTTGGTTAGGTTAACCGATTTTGGTTAATTCTGGATCTGGTCTACCGACCGAACCGATCGAATTTAACTGGGGTTAATCGATTTACTTAACCGACTAGGTTCAAATTAACCATTCAAAATAGTGGTGAACCATTTAAATGAACCAGTTAACCGACCAAAACATCATATTATCTATCCCCATTTAACCTTCTAAATACTACCAATTACACACACTAATAATTGAGAATTGCATACATTCAGTTACCCACACTAAACAGTGCACACACATATAAAATAACAATACAGCTCACATCTAAAGTAATTAGGCACATTACACAATACATTGACACACATGTAGTCACAATGCAATGAAACATCGAATCGCTCACTGTCAGCCTACTTCAATCACCCAATCATCATCAGTTGGAACAGTAGCCTCCGAATTATTAGCTGCAGAGCCTTCCCTATCCACAATATACTTTGATCTACTTTGCTTTCATGAGGAAACAACTAGCATGACTGATGATTCCACTTCTAATGAACGTACAAAATCAGATCAAGTAATGTCAACATGGCCTCGATAGTATAAACAGATATAAATACACAGATCAGTAATTGTAGCTCTACAAACTGCATAAAATGTTCCAAAAACTATACTAGCTAATATGGGTTAAATTTTGTAAAAAGTTATCCAACTAATACAAGCTTTAAAGTATAATAAAACTTTTCATTCAATCATAAAGTGGTAATCTTAGAAAATATTGTGCATATCTTATACTACAAAATTATACCAATAGCACTTTTATCCTTGACACTATTTATTTGGCCAAAAATGAGTTCTACATTCCTAACGAAACCTTTAATAAATTAGACAATCCGCTTATAGGTAATAATTGTTTTACACGTTATTGCTTTATATAAACACAAGAAAAATCAATTTTCTATTGATTTTTTTCCTTTTTTTCTTTCAACTAATCAGCGACAAGATCTTCAATTAGGCTTTTACACCTTGCATATTTCATGCATTCATTATCTCCAGGATATTAATGTTCTTGGCTTGTTTCAGTTTAAGCTTTCAAGTTTGAACATGTAAACGTCTATGTTTAAGTAAAATTTTCATTTTTGTGCAACTTAAAAAAATGGAGACGTATAAAGTATGTTTTAGTGTGTAGCAAGATCCACATCCATGTAGTCAAAGAAGCAAAGAAACATATTATGTCATATATGTTAGAGAGAAGATATGACGATTTGACTGTCTCTTTAGCTATACAGTTCATTTGCTGCATAAATAGTGGTGTCTGATGAAAAAAAATGGAGAAATATAAACAAGGGGAAGGGTGACGGTTTGGCAACACAGTCATACTACTATAAGCCATATGCCTATATTGTCCTCATGCACCATTATAGAACATTTAAATAATATCGTATTAAAACTAACTTTAAATTTGTAAGATAATAGAGGAAAAAACTGAGCGAGCTTTGCATTAGGTTGTCGTTTGATACTTTGATACCAGCACCCTCAGCACACCATAAATTTTTAACTTAAAAATCTAAATTTGAAGCCCCAAATGGAGCAAAATAACTCAACTGATATAAATAGTGAAAGATTATTTGAATTTTATGATTACAGAATTGTAGAACAATGTCTATATGAATTGAACGAACAGAAAAATGTATTGAATTGATTACAATTGTATGTACAGGAGATAGGCTAATTTATAGCCATTGTATGCAGTAAACGGGCTAAGCCCAGAACAGGCTAAGCCCACCATCATAGAATAAAACAGAAAAATGTAATAATGTTTTACAAACAACCGATATATTTAATACCCCACCCCCTCAATTCAATACTCGGTTAGGGTTTTTATTACATGGGGACTGAGAATGGAATCGCGAGAGAACTTCCTTCAATAACATGAAATGGACATCGTGTAGAAGATGAGAGTGTCGATCTGACAAGAGGATAAGATTCTATGATGAATTGAAGTCTTTGTGTCTGAAACCATCTTCATCTTCAGCAAATCGGCAGAGAAAGGGAAGTAATCAGTTCTTCTTTTCATTTTCATCTTTTGAGTAGCTCTCTTTAACTTTAAGTTCTTCTCTGAGCCTTTGAAAATTCTTGAATGATAATGCCTTTGTAAAAATGTCTTCTTTTTGTTAGAATGCTGGAATAGTTCGAACTTCAAGTTTCCCTTTAGTTATTTGTTCACGAACAAAGTGTAGGTCTATCTCAATGTTTGGTTCGTGAATGCAACACTAGATTACTTGACATGTACACTGTACTTAAATTATCACACCAAAATGTTTCTTTGGCATCATTTTGAATCTTTAATTCCATTAATAACGACTATAGCCACAAGATTTCTGATGTTGCACTTGCCGCACTTCTGTATTCAGCTTCACTGCTAGACCTTGACACAGTTGATTGTTTTTAGAACTCCAGAAAATTAGGTTATCTCCAAGGTATATGTAATGACCAGAAACTGATTTCCTGTCATCTAGGTCCCTGCCCAGTCTGCATCACAATAGCTAGTTAAGTTTAGATGCTTTCCTTTATTAATATGCAGTCCAAAGCTTGATGTCCCTTTTAGATATCTGAGTACCCTTTTTATGCCTTTCCAGTGGTTGTCCATAGGGTTCTACATAAATTAAGACAATTTGTTAATGCAAAAACTAATATCTGGCTTTGTAATAGTAACATATTGTAGAGCACCAATGATGCTCCTATATTGTCAAGCATTAATTATGGGTTCTCCCCTGTATTTTGAAAAGCTTTGGCTGCTTACCATAGGAGTAGGCTGAGAGTTTGCATTTACCATTTTGGCTCTGTCTAGCAATTCTGAAATATATTTCTTTTGGTTGAGGATGATGCCAGTAGGTGACTTGATAACTTCAATGCCCAGAAAGTAGCTTAACTCTCCAAGGTCTTTAAGAGAAAATTGTTGATGCCAGTAATTTATCAGATGTTTAATTTGCTATTCATTATTTCCTTTGATAATTAAATCATCAACATAGATTGGTATGAAAATAGATGATGTGGCAGAGATGTTAACAAATAATGAGGTGTCATATTTGGTAAACTGAAAGCCTTTGTTGATGAGTGTATTCTTCAGTTTATCAAACCAGACCCTAGGAGCTTGCTTAAGTCCATAAATTGCCTTTTTAAGTTTACAAACAAGATTCTTGTGCATAGCCTTGAGGCTGTTGCATATAAATTTATTCTTGTAAATCTCCATTTAAGAAGGCATTGTTAACATCTAACTGCCTTATAATCCAATTTCTATAAACAGCAATAGTAAGAAAAGTCTAATAGTTGTTGGTTTCACCACAGGAGAAAAATTTTCAGTAAAATCAAACTCATATTCCTATGTGTACCCTTTAGCAACTAGTATGGCCTTACTTGTTTATGCTTCCATTTGGATTTTTCTTTAATCTGTATGTCCATCTACAGTTGATTATACTTTTGTTTTCTGGTGGATGTACTAACTCCTACGTTTTGTATTTAACAAGAGCTTTGAATTCTTCATCCATTGTTGTCTTCCATCTTATGTTGTTGACAGCTTAGTGAAGTTTTCTGGCTCATTGTTTGAACAAATAGCAATGTATATTTTTGGCTTGAATATTCCTCTTTTTGCCCTTGTCATCATTGGGTGTTCATTTATCACTAATGGTACATTTATTGCTGGTTGTACACTGTTTGATGGTGAGTTTTCAGGATTTCTCTGATCTGAGCTAACTTTAGTGTTTGAATTTCTTTCAGTAGTCTGTTCTGAACTTCTTGATGATGCATTAGGAGCCTGGTTTGTTTGTCTGGTGAAACACTCAGTTTTTAGACTTGGCCTTGAAGATGAACTGTGATCAGAATCTGATTCACTTGCTTCTTCAGACTCCATCACTTTTGTTGGTTCAGAGTATTGAGGTAATTCAGATATCGATTTCTTTGAATTGTAGACCTTTTGTGTGGTTATTATGTACTGATTTTTTAAGGGAAATTCCTTCTCATTAAACACCACATGCCTACTTATGATAATTCTACCTAACTCATCCAAACATTCGTATCCTTTTTGATTGGTACTATAACCAATAATTGTACAAGATTTGGATCTAAAGTTGAGTTTGTTTTTATTATAAGGCCTAATGCAAGGAAAACATAAACATCTAAATGTCCTGAGCATCCTATAATCAGGTTTAACTCTAAGTAATTTTTCAATAGGACACTGACCTTTCAAAACTTTGGTTAGGAGTCTATTAATTAAGTAAACTGCTGTGTTGAAAGCTTCAGGCCAAAATTTTAGTGGCATTGAGGCTTGAGCTAACAAAGTTAATCCAGACTCTACTATATGTCGATGTTTTCGTTCAGCTAAACCCTTTTATTCCGAGGTGTAGGGACAAGTTGTCCTGTGAACTATCCCGTTTTTATAAAAATAATTAGTAAGTGTCTTATACTCACCACCACCATCAGTTTGAAATATTTTCATTTGGTTGCCAGTTTGTTTTTCTACCATGACTATAAATTGCATGACAGCATTACTAGCATCAGATTTGCTCTTTAAAAAATAAATCCATGTATGCCTAGTGCATGAATAAACAAATGAAATATAATAGCTGTAACCATAGTCATAATTGATAGGTGCTGGACCCCACAAATCTTAAGCCACCATTTCTAAAGGTTGACTATATTCAGTTTCAAAATTAGCAAAAGGTAGTTTATGACTTTTGCCTAATTGACAGTAAGTGCAAACATATGAAAGTGTGCAGTTATCAAAGAGAATATTGTTTTCAATGAAAATCTTTTTAATAATCTTTTCACTAGGGTGACCTAATTTGCTATGCCAAATATCAAAAGTGCTAATATGTATGCCATTAGTAACAGTTTCATCAACATTTTTGCTACATTTATCATCAATTGTAACTTCAGAAATATTACAATTACTATTCAAACTAGCAGACTTATTGCATATTACAGAGCAGAAATTATAAAGTCCATGGTCAGCTTCACCCTGTAATAACACTTCTCTAGTTAGTATGTCTTTAATCAAGTAATATTTCGGATAAAATTCAAAAAATACATTGTTGTCTTTGGCAATTTTGAGACACACTAATGAGATTTTTCCTGATTTTTGGTACCCTAAGAAAATTATTTAAATATAACTGTCTTTTCCCTTTGATATGTGCACTTCCTCTGTGTGTAATATTTATGCAGTCACCATTACCTAAACAAATAAGTTGTTTACCTTTGTACTCTCTATTTCTAACATTGAGATTCTCTAGACTGCTTGTGATGTGATTGGTTGCATCTGTGTCTGGATACCATGCATCATCAAGAACATGTTCTGGTCTTGATTTTTCACTCAATTAACAGCTTTTAATTGCATTATTCTGATATGTTCCATCCTTAGCTTGCGTAAGGTTGACATTGCCATTATTATTATTTTGACTACCTGAATTCTGACCTGGCATATAGCCTTGAATAAATCTGAAATAACATTTTGCCGTTGTGTGACCAAATTTTTTACAAATCTAGCATTTAGGTCAAGAATTGTTATTCCACCCGCCTCTTCCCCTTGATATTATTGAGAAACCACCTCATTGATTGGTTTATTCATTTCTTCAATTCTTGTTTTTATTGTTAGCTACATAGTTGACAGACATTTATGGATCAATAATTTTCATATGATCTATTCTAGCTTCGTGAGCAAGAAGAGTTGAATACACGTATTGCATATCTGGTGTGTTTCTTTTTGATGACAAAACTACAACAACTGCTTCATAGCCATGACTTAAGCCATTTAATATAATTAGCACTTGTTCATCCTCCCTTACTCTGTAACCTGCAGAGCTTATTAAGTTATACAATTTTTAAACTCTGGCAAGATACTCTCGCATATGTTTTGAATCTTGATAATCTGAAGTTCTCTTTTGTAATGCATTGCTCTTGCTGCTGATTGAGTCCTAAAAACTCTTTCAGTTATAGGCCAAATTTCATGTGCAGAATTACATTCAATGACTTGAGGTAGGAGAGCATTACTAATAGACAATAAGAGCCAAGAACTTATCAGTCTATCTTGTCCATAATACTTTGATATTCTTTGTTGCTCATAATCCTGTTTTCAGTATCAGTAACAAATTAAGGAGGGATGGACAGTGTGCCAAGGATATACCCTTCGAGGCCATAGCCTTGTATTGCGGTTTGAACCTGCAGTTTCCATAACAGATAATTGTCTTCTTCTAATTGTACTGTTATTAGTTGACCCTGTGGACTAATAACAGTTTTAATCAGTTGTTGGCTTCAGTTGCAAGATCTGGGGTATTCTGTTGAGCAAGCAAGGATGATGAAACATTCCCAGTTTCGGACTGAGAATCTCCAGACATGATGATTGGATTTCTGAAATAAGAAGCGAAAGAAACAACAGGAAATCGACTGAGCTTCCAGGTATTTACTTCTTTCTTTAAGAAAAGTGATGAGAAAATTGAATTTAGAATGCAACCACTTTATTGAAGACTCCTTTCAACAAGGTTAGGACGGCTTCTAATGTGAATCTGATTTCTTGAAGTAAGAATGTGATATTTGAACTGGCTTTGTCGATTTCTAGTTCAGTTTATCTTTGAGAAATTGATGATGCGACCAAGAATTGATTAGATTCTTTGGCACGTACTCAATTCTAAAGTGTAAACTGAATTATGACTCCCAAATGATGAGTTTGAATCTGATGGGAGAATTAACAATAGTCTAACCGTGTTTCTTGATTGAAATTATGATGAGTTTATTCCAGAAATCAATAATATGAAAATTGGAGGAAAACAACGGATGCAGTGGATCTTGGAAGGTTCAGAATCAATAGCTGTGAAGCATTCTCTGCTCCGATACCATGAAAGATTATTTGAATTTTATGATTACAGAATTGTAGAACAATGTCTATATGAATTGAACGAACAGAAAAATGTATTGAATTGATTACAATTGTATGTACAGGAGATAGGCTAATTTATAGCCATTGTATGCAGTAAACGGGCTAAGCCCAGAACAGGCTAAGCCCACCATCATAGAATAAAACAAAAAAATGTAAAAGGGTTTTATAGAAAGCCGACATATTCAATAAATAGCACTAAATGGTAGTAGATTAAGATGAAGTAGACCTCAAGCTTCTACACATGTTAATGTATATAATAATTCTCTATGCCTTTTTATGCAAGAATTATTGTTATATATCTATTTTTATAAAACTAAGTTAACTTTGTTAATATTATTAAGCATGATTAACTTAGTACTAAATTTTATACATATTATCATATGTTCAACAGCTAATGAAAACTATAAGAGCTAAATTAATATGTATTTATAATAGGTTGTGATCATAACAAGCTTCAAACACTTATTGAATATAAACCAGCTTATTACTTTTTATTATTTGACCCATACATTTCCATGGTCTTCCGTATATTCAAACAAAAATTAAACTAACTAAATTTAAAGTGAATGTCCATAACATGTCAACATAGCAATAGAAAATTTTATAAAATTAAAAGTAATAATATTATAACAATTTGATGACCTTCTCAAGCCTTTTGTCATGTGAATGGTTTCGTTCTCTCTTGCAGCAGAGCCGCTAGGTGGAGATTTTCGATTAACACATACCAGACAAGCTTTCCAAGTGAGAAGATGGTAAATGGGAGGTTGCAGGCGATAACCGATAGGAGGAAGGCGACAAGTACTTGGATTAGGTAGCAATGTAGTGACTGGGTTATAGGGAAAAGTGGTATGGCAACAAAGGGCGATGCGGCAATGGCGACATCGAGATAGGCGATGTCGAGATAGGAGAGCAACGTGTTGGAGAAGGTAGATGAGCGTGTTGGTGAAGAAGTAGAGAGTGTGGCGATGGAGAAAGAGAAGCTAGGATTTTGGAAATAAATTAAAACAAGAATGAAGGTGGTTGTAGTTTTAGGGGAGAACTGTAAATGAAAACAAGATGGAAGGACTATGGTTTTGGTTTGGGACTGATGCTGACCGTGGTGATCAGATATGGTAATCCAATGGTTGATGTTTAAGAAAACTATGTATATTATTATTATTAAGCTTTGTAATTAATTAAGTATGCATCAGAAATATAAACGGATATTTTTCGAATATGAATACAACTATTATCATATTCTTAGTTATTAACAATGTTTTCTTAATTATAAATCATCTAATAGTAATTATTGATTAATAAACATTAATTATTATATCTTGATTTTTAACTTTTATTTACTAAATATAAATAAGTAGATACAAAATTTCATTAAATACAAAAATCATTGACTATTAACAATAAGTAGTAATTATAATTTATTTAATAATAATCATTGATTATAATTAATTATATATAATGACCTGTATAAGTATCATTATAACGAAATAATCATTTTGCAACTGGCCAAAATAAACTTTTAAGGTAATGTTTGTAGTTTTTGAATTCTTTAATAATTTTAAAATGTTCTATTTCTTAAATTTTGAATATTATACAAAAAAAAATTAGTTATTCAGAGTTATGAAAACTTCAAAAGTTTATATTTAAACTTAAAGAATAATTTTAAATTTATTTTAGAAAATAACAAAGTTTTAATTTTTTAAATAATACTTAGTAATAAAAACAATTGTAAAATATTTTTCAAAGAATTAACATAACCGTCCCTTTCAAATTCCTTGGAAATATGCTGAAGAATAGCTTCGACAAAGATTTGTCGGTAAACTGCCTCCATTTTTAACTGAAATTAGCAACGAAACATTTTTGACTGTAAAGTAATGAAATTTGTAATGGTTTAGCGATGAATAAATAAAGACAACGGTAAGTATTCAAAACAAATTGAAATAGAAAAGCCTACATATAATCTCTTACAGATTCCACGAAAATTTATCGCTGAATTAGTGACAAAATTTTCCGTCGCTAAAATATGTTGCTATTTATAGCTTTTCTTGTAGTGTATAACATGTTGGGGAGAGAGGGGTTGGGTCACCTTCTGTTGATCATGGGAAAAAATCCATAGGTAAATATTAGGTATGATCCCAATACTTGTCCCCTACAATCATGATTGATGGACATGTAGATGACATTGGACCAATTTACATATGCATATACATATGAACTTTTGAACCAATACATGATTATGGGCATGCACATAGGATTTGAGCATATACTCTTGACATTTGGATATATGACTAAAAGAAAAGAATTTGAATTTAGTTATCTGACGATCATCGATCGGAAGACTGGTAGGATGGTCAGGGATGACAGTTGCTCTAATTTAAAATTTTATATCGACACCATTCATAATTAAATTTCTGAATTGCATATATACGCATGAAGTTGCACACACTACACTAGTTTACACTGAGCACAGGAAGGCACAGGTCAATCATGCTAACTATAGTTATTTAATGAGTTTAGTAGCTGATAGGGTCAAGATGCTCTGACTGCATCAAGGCCACTGGAATAGAGAGTGTTGGAGAAACTTCTACTTCCACTAAATCCCATGATGGTTCAAATACTAGGTCAAGTTCAATAAATAAAAATGAGTGATTATCCTCGACTCATCCATCAGACCAGCCTAAAGGGTCTCTAAAAGCCCAGGAAGCTTTTTAAGTGGCTAAATAACTAGAAGTAGAGGAAATTCCTCCATCTCCAAATACAATGGATGGAGTGGCTATATTAGAGGATCCGGTCAATTCAGTCGCATTGGGGATCGATGGGCTGATGGTTGAGGGGAATTTATGCTAAGAACAATATTCCTTTTGGAGATGTATGGGTTCGAATTTGAGAAGATAAATCTTATGTTCCCATAGATGGGTACACAGCTTGCAATAGAGACATGTCTTCAATGGTATGCATCCCGTCATTCAACCAATTTGTTAGTGAAATGATACACTATATGAGATTGGCTAACATTTAGCTTCACCTGAACAACTATGGGTTATTACTGGTGATATACATCAATTCTTGGAAAATAAGTATCGTGAGACAATAAGAAAAGACATTAGATACATATTCAACTTTAAGCGATGGGGAACTATGTAGCTTTAACTTTGTCAGGGGCATCACCCAACAGTCTCCATTTGGAAAGAATGAAACTCTAAGGAAGTGTTTGGTTACCATTTTAAGTTTTGGATTTTTTTGTCCATACAAAAATGTGCACAACTCACACATGCTACAAAAAACAACCATTTTAGAAACCAAAGATAATACACAAAATAAAAACAACTTTTATCTATTTTTCATGTTTTGAGAAATAAGAGAAACATGGAAAGCATTTATTCCTTCCATGATTGCTACATCCCCTCCGCGGTCCCCTCCATCTTCCTTTCATTCTATCAATCCTCCTTTTACACCTTTAATGTTTTATAATTAATTTTGAAAACGTGAAATCCAAAACTCGTTTTTAACCATACTCTACAAAAGGTTATAATAACTGAAGAACGCATTACACATCAAAGACTCAATAGATAGAGAAGGAGGAAGAATACCTAGTTCGAGACAATGAAAGCAAGTCTGATCGAATGACGTAGAATCTGGAGTTGCTCTAATAATAGGGAATCGATTTGCATGATTTTGGTCAAGGGTTCTTTAGAGAAGACGCTCTTTTGCATTATCGGGTTTGGGCTATTATGGGTCTGTTTGTTCAAAGGCTTATTTTATTTGTTTATGTTTTGGTTTACATTTTTTACTGTTAATATTGGATTTTATATGTGCTCTTTTCCTTTGTAAGGTACCTATTTAAGTAAGAGGGGTACAAAGTTCTGGCGAGACATATAAATGAAGTATATGATTGGTATTTTGAATGAAGTGTGCTAATTTTCAATATATATATATACAGAGATGATCAAGAGCACCCTAAACAGTGTTGCACCTTTATAGTCCCCTGATTTCTACCATACGTTCTCGTTTCTCTCTCTTCCCACTAACTCTTACTTCCCTCACTAACTTATTTAATTATAAATGGTTGCTATTATTCGGATGTAAAATGAGTGCCATGAAAGAGGGTGCCATATAACCCTCCTCATATATATATTTGTGTGTGTGTATGTATATATATATGTGTGTGTGTGTTGCAATTTCAAGTATCACCTTGTATAAAAAAATTGCTATGAACTACCAATGATAAAATAAAAACATAGTTGCTCTTAAAATAACGATGCAATCTCTAAATAATAAAAATATACGCTAGTATAATATTTTGAAAAGTGATAAAAACATTATTGTTTGTTGAAAAATCATCGAATTTAATTTCAATACTCTCCAAATTAAAAATTATGGAGAAATCAAATAAATTAAATTGAAAATATGTCAATAGAAATCAAGTTAAAATTTTAACGATAAATTTTACTTATTTAGTCAAACTATTTATTACTGTAATTGATTTACAATTTGAATTTTCAGTTATTGATCGTAATTTGAACAAGTAATTAAACAAACTGTTTAATTCATTTGACTAATGTTCAATGAAAAACCGAATACTTAATTCACAATTCATATACTGAACTCGTAATATACTAAATAACTAGTGTATTTGAAATTCAAACTGTTTTAAACTTCCAAAATTAAATATTTAAAATAAATTAAATATTCAAGCGCTAATAAATTAGATTGTTATAAGTGCCAATCGTAAAGCACAAGGATCTTCTAACACATAAGAGAATTATCATAAATAGTGGTGTACTTTCCTATATTAGAGCTCTTACCAAAACTTGTTAATAGAAAAAATGTCCGGATCTAATGTAATAAGTCTCTTTGCTAAATTATAGTATGTAAATAAGAAAAAGACAGTGGATGTCAACTCATCAAATTTGCATTTATATCTCACAGTTCAACATCCTTCGTTCCAAGCATGATCATACTACCCCTCGGTTGTCAACTCATCGAATCTCATTCCAAACCTAATTCTTAAGCATTACTTCTGAAATTCAAAGTGTTGACACTAATGAAATTATGCACCAAATGTTGTATTATAATTTCAAACATCATTAATTATGTCTTTTTCCATTATCGTTTCCTTCTCCCTCTCTCCCGCTTTTTTTTAATGTTTTTTTTTTTTTGAGATTGCTTAGTATCATTTTAGTGCTACAAGTCTAAGGCAATATAAATACATATTACATGACACATCAAATGGTCTAAATCACGCTATGAAAGTTTTGAATTTATGATCTTTCATGTTAAAATCAGACTATTTAACCATTGGGACAGCGATCTTGGTTATAATATATTCATATTTCTTTTTTAACCAAACAGTTATATCGGAAAGCAAGGAAAACTGTAAAGTGACCAAGAAACAAAGATTGATTTTAGGTATGATATACAAATATAGTACTAAAAGTAAGAACAATTAAAAACTGGTAACCTTCACTTAGGTCATTCAATGGTTGTTTTTGAATGCGGATAGGGTCATATCCGCATTCGAAATTATTTCCAGGTATTGGATATCTGTATCCAAGGATACGAATGGGTATTAAATAATAATCCGACCCATTAACGATCAACAAATCAAATACCATAGAAAAATTCTAGTTTCATATAAAATGTTTTCAATCCAACTGACTATTAAAGTGATAAACACAGAAAAAATGTTTCTGAGCAATTAATATGTGTTTAGTGCATGTATTACAAACTTACAATTTAATAAAATAATAAATAGATATCTTTAGTTATACTGAAAAACTGTAATCTTAAAAATAAACGATAAAATAATTTTCGGGTGCGTACATGCCTATATGTACATCTATTTTCTCAAATATCAGATATTTATCCTCTTTTCAAGTACGGATGTAGAAGGATTTTGAATTTTTAGGGATCCATTGACAGCCTTACCTTAAGTCTTCACTCAACAATATGCGTTATTAATTGGTAGAGCTTTTTCAATAGAGATTGTATTTCTGACCATTGCCTTTTGTTGAATTTAAGATCCATCCCTTTTTATGAACTTTGATGAAGAAAATCACATAGGTATTTCTAAAAATAGTGCATTCTACGCAACTTATATCTGCATTCAGAGCTGAAAAAGATTACATTTTAAGATGTTATATAAGTAATTTAAAATCCACATCTCCATCATTAATGAAGGCAATTCAATGAACATGATTTCCAGGGTTTTTTTTAAAACTTGGTAAATACCACTGTTCATCAACGAACTATCATCCGCTTTCTGAGCATCCATTAATTAAATTTTACTATCGATTTAACATCGATACAACCGACAAAACAACTTGAAATTGAACATTGCAGCGACCTATATTTTTGCACTTGACAACGCGTACGTACACGTATTTTTTATTTAATAATAAGTTGTGAAAACCCGTAACTTCCCCGGTGAGGAAAGCGCGGATAGTTCGAGAACAAGCCACAACAGAACACATACAGAAGAACATTTCATTGTATATTACAACAATGCATCAGATTACAAGAATATACAGAGTATAAATGAATAAATATTACACAGAAAAATATCAGAGATTACAATACATTACATAGCAGCGGAAAATAATACAATACACAACTAGAATGAGATATACGGATACAAAGCTTTCCGGATATCGTTCCAGCTGTAAACCAAGATCCTGTGAATATAAATCTGCAAAACCTAAACTACTAGCTGCCCGTGTAGAAATAAGGGCACCCAGAGTTTAGGTCAAAACAATAAACTCCAGGTCAGTCATGGGACTGGTGTGAGAACTAAAACAGTTATTAATATTTATTTTAAAGTTAGGTAAATCAAGGGACCACGCCGTATAACACGGAACGGGTTTCCTCCCAAGAAAACCAGTGCATAAAACAAACAACGCAATGCTAAATAAAGAAAAATGAAGCTGTTATAAGACCTAGGTCCTACCACACAATGCAACGCAAGCCGGGGGATAGGGTTTTCCCTTATAACAGCCAAAGAATGCTTGATACGTTTAAAACAAATCATTTGATATTATAATAAGTGTATTGTGTTTAAAACAATTTCAATCATAAATATCAATCATAGGCGGCATGGGTACCATATATCATGTCGACATACTAGTTCTACAATTAAAACCGCAAAAGTCACGTATATGGAAATTGGGTTTCCATCTATGAACCGAGGCTAGGGATCGTCCTCTACCGATTCGAGACGCTCTAGCCCGTGTCTCAGGAACAGCCGCAACTGCCCCTTGGATCGTCAAGGTCGGTCCACCGATGTGGATTATTATGCCTGAACAATACATCTCCCCGCCCTTTGGGGCGTCAATGAGCCAAAAAAAATTACTCCATCGGACCCGGATCGTCCGATCAAACCGAGGCGTCTCGCAACAGCAACAACCACACAGGTGAAAAGTATATAAATGTCAGGGCTGGTAGGTCACTGACACCACCCTAGCTAGAAGAAAACGCATGCCCTCCCTGATGTCCTCTCCCGTTTCTGGTTCACAACCGGGGTGCGAGGCTCGCGAATTCACGTTACACAAAGCTGTGCCACACAGGCTGTGCTTCGATCATCAACCACAAGACTTTGCTTTTCAACAGAAGCCTCGATCAATTGCCACTTAGGCATGCCACACAGGCAATTCACTCCATGCGTTTGATATCCATCAATATATAACCCCTGAGCTCGTACGTCTCAGAGAAGGGCGTTAAGCAAGAGAATGAATTCTCCGCCGCCAAACAGATATATATTTAATAGAGATCAATCACACGGACTAAAATCTAATGTCAGACACACAGTCCATTTACAAGTTCGTTCTGGGTCTGAACGAAACCGGAGGCACCTAGTACCCCGCATATCCATCGATCTCCAAGCACGTCTGGACGATCACCAACTGTTTCCATCTTCTTGGGTGTACATCCCAATCAAGATCATCAGTAATCACCCAAGCGACGTGAAGACTTCCGGTCTTCGACCATCGTCTTCATCTTCGACTTATCGTCGTATCAGTTATTCAGAATGGGATAAACCCGGTCTTCCCGAATAACTCGCGTATATTTTAAATAAGTGTTACACAAACACAACATACGCCTCATTCCAATTCATCGGTCACTAACCGTAAATTAATCAAGAGAATAATTCCCCAAATATTAACCCCGAAGGCCGAAACCAACATCAGATCAAAATCCAGGAATCCATTCTGCTTAGCTAACCGACAGTTAGTTTCTAAATTTCACATTCATAGGGAAAGGTTCCCATTAATTTTATCAAAGATAAATCCTTTAAATTTATTCTTTAATCTGTTTTTTTTGAATTTCGATTCAAACTAGTTGGGATTAACGAACTTTACTGAAGTAATCATTTGTTTTAATTTCCCAATCCCAACCTATTCATCCCATGAAGTAAAACGGGTCTTACTTCATACCTAACACCACGGTGTTATCGGTAAATTCAATTACCATTTCACGTTCAAATCTAATTAAAGATTTAACTATCGCCTGGAGTAAAACTGGTGATACTCCATTCTCGATCTTTTCAATCTAATTAAAGATTCATTAAAACTCCACTTAGTTTTAATCGTTAACTGGGTTAAAGAATCCATGTCATTTAAAACACGGTTCACGATAAACCCAAAATCACGCTCCATTAATTATCGGGTTAAAGAACGAGGGTTATTTAAACACTGTTCACGATAAACCCAAAAATCAATATCAATTCAATTCCAATTAAATATCATTTAACTGGTACACTTCATTAAATCTAAGTAAAAAGATTTAATCTTTTCTCAACTGGGTTCAAGAACGGTGTTAGTCAAGACACTATTCACGACAAACTCAAATCACATTTGATATTAAATAAAAGGCTCTGAATAGAAAATATATCGGCTTATATTCAATATCAAATCCTACGACCAACAAATATCGTATTGGAAATAACGATATACATATCTATATCTTTCAAATTTCCATAACAACATCTATATAATCACGAAATCCAACGTCGAAATATTCCGAAGACAATTTCGATTCAAATCCATTCCAATGCAATCATTGGAAATTCTGGTTATTTTCAAAACCATTTCAAATTCAATTTATTTATTTAAAAATAAATAGAATTATAATTCTAGTTCAAAACTAGTCCATTTCGATAAAAATCTATTTTTATCTTTACAAATATGGAGTTTTTCATCCCAATTCTTTCTAAATCATTTCTTAAGATTTTACACAAATTATTACTATTTTTAATAATTTTATCAAGGCTTGTACAGTCGATTTCCATCAACGGCCATCGAACTGCACTTACAACGACCTTTTCCAAATTTGATTTGGACATAATTCCAAATCCAACCGTTAGATTTCAAATTTCTAATATTCGTTAGAAAGCTCTTTTCGATACGAACCCAACGGTTCCCGTTTTAGGAGAATCCGACGGTCGGATCTCCCGCAATATCCGTTCGAAGTCAATGGTCGAAATTCGCGAACTGCCGCGGCGCGGCGCGTTCTATTCAGGCCATTATATTATATATATAATATATACTTCGTCGATTTCAATTCAAAACGTGCTTTATAAATCATTTTAAATTCATTTTCAAAACGGTTTCAACTTCATATTCAATTTCAAATCAAAATTGAATATTCCAATTTAAATTCATTTTAAATTCATTTCAAATTGATTTCAACTCAAATTGATTTCTAATTCAATTTCAGTTCTTTTTCAATTCCAATTCGAATTCATTTCTATTCCATTTCAATTCGAATTCATTTATATTCAATTTCAATTCGAATTAATTTATTCAATTTTTTTTCAAAATATCAGATTTTGAAATCACTTTCGATATTCATTATAAAATGAATAAAATCGATATAAATATCGTTCACGTCAAAATGGCGTCAATCTAATCAATACGGCTTCATATATTCCTATTTTCAAATATTCTATTTCAAATATTTCTTTTTCAAATATTTCTATTTTAAAACTGGAATGAGGCCCAATCAATTACCATATAATGTTAATTATATGGATTTTTTTACAACACATGTATCTATCAACAACGATGAATAATCAACCATCATCCAAAGTGCATTCTACACTGTATAAGCATCAAATATAAATATCCAACGCTTATAACAGCCTGTCAATCAATCGATCGACATACAACTAAACAATCGGGATTAGTGTACGTCAAATATCATCCCAATACCCGTGTGGGGTTTCAAGCAATCAAACACAAATTTTTATTTGTGCAGTTGGGCGATGTGTAAAAATTATCGTCCCAATCAATGTCCTTCAAATAGGTGTACATAAACAAACCGTCCGGTTTGTAAATGAATATTTATTTATTCACATTCACGTTAAAAATTATATTTTTAACGATCAAACTATTTTATTCAACCTATGAATTTTCTATTCGGTTCATTTATTAAATAAAATGTTATCTTTATTTTTCTAACTTATTTTTAGAAAATTTCGGCGGCATAACGGCACGATACTAGAAATGGGACAAGGCCTAGCCTTATCCCCGGTCTAGTGAAGGCCCACGCCATTCACACATCAATCAAATCAATTTCATTTCACCAAAAAATTCAATTCAAACCAAATAATCTAACCAACTACACAACCAAACAATTAAACAAACAAGCCATCCATGGTCTGTGGATGACGGGTGTCGGGTGCTACTAAACACCGTCTGCATCCTAGTATATATATAACTAGAAAAAGAAATTGAAGAGTGAGAAGTTCTCACCGATAGCTAAATCCAACTCCTCGATGCTTCTTTGTAGAAAATCTTCGCCACTCGCCCTTTGTCACTTTCTTTGCCCGTATTCTCTACATATGTAAAAATCACATTTTTACTTCGCTATTCAATATATAAAAATTGAATTTTTACTATGCTATTCGATATATAAAAATCGAATTTTTACCATGCTATTCGATATATAAAAATCGAATTTTTACTTTGCTATTCAATATATAAAAATCGAATTTTTACTTTGCTATTCATTATATAAAAATTGAATTTTTCTATTTTAAAAATCTAGTCTTTTCTATATTAAAAATCTGATCTTTTCTATTTTAAAAATTTAGTCTTTTCTATATTAAAAATCTAGTCTTTTCTATATTAAAAATCTAGTCTTTTCTTTGCTATTGTATATAAGTCAAACCATATTTTATTTCTATACACTAATAAATTTTAAACAAATAAAATAAACAAGTAATTAAAATAAAATAAAAACTTACCTTTTTCTGTTTCAAAGAGGGAGGGGCTGCCCGGGCGACGCAGAAGGCGGACGTTGTGCTCAGGGGGTGGTTTAGTTGGCTGGAGCGACTGCTACTAGGAGGTTTGGGCTGTTTTGGAGAAGAGGGTGTGACGGGGAGGGAAGTGGTGGCTGAGGAGGGGCGCGCCGGGTCAGAGGTTGGCCAGTAGGCGGTGGCGGTGGACTGGTTGTGGAGTGGTGGGCCCCGACGTAGCTGGTTTAGGGTTTGGGGTGATTTGGGCGAGGAGGGAGAGAATGGGAGGAGGAGGGAAGAGCGACGGGGTCTGGTGAGGAGGGCGACGGCGTCAGGCGACGGTGGCGGGGGCTGGGGGCGGCGACAGGTCAACGGCGGCTTGGGAGTTTTTTTTTATTTTGTTTTTTTTATTTCGGGTATGAACGATATGAGGAGAGGGAGAGAGAAGGTAGAGGGGAATATATTATAAATATTTAATTTATTTTAAGGGTACTTTTGGCTCACATCCCTATTATAGTTTTAAATTCACACCACATCCCTGTAATGTTTTCTCTGTAAACCCGCCCCCTATTTTAGCTGCCGCCTGGAATCTTCCGCCTGCCACTTTCCATACCTCCGCCTCTTTCGTTTTCTGTCCAAATTTTCAGGCGCTATCACTTAAAAAAAATTCTAAAATCTATAAATATTCTCGGAAGTCCACAGAAATTAAAAAAAAGTTGCATAAATGTATGCAACTTTTACGAATAGTTGCATACATTTATGCAACTATTCGAATACACATGCATATATTTATGCACGCCTGTTTGAAAAATTGCATACATGTATGCAGTTTTTCTATATAACTGCATACATGTGTGCATATATGTCAAAATATATGCAAACGTGAATAAGTTGCACGTAGGTATGCAGTTTTTAAATAAATGCATCAGCAGATGCATGTTTTAACAATATGTGCATACATGTATGCATTTATACTGCAGTTTTGACGCAGATTTGAAATAAATGCATACATGTATGCAACTAATCGATTTATATGCATGTTTTGATGCAATTTACTGCATTTCGTTGATTTTCTGTATTTCATGATTTTGACGTTGTTTTTAATGTTTTTTTGATCTGATTTTTTTCACGATTAATTGTTTTAATTAAATACGAATTTACATGGTTTTTTAATATATTTTTTATATTTTTTTGATGAATTTTCAAAAAATAGGGACTAAATTTACAATAAGTTTATGACCGGGGGTGAGCCTAATTAAGTTTCGTTTTAGGGATGTGTGCCTAATATTCACTTATCTTATTTTAATCCATCGAAAAGTAACTTTTTATTTCGAACTCGAAATCGAATCCACCGCTTGTCGTCCATAGCTAATTACCCTCATTCCGAACACAATGGGATATGTATCGTTAGCTGATTCGATCGTTTCGATCAGTTTTCGTCAAAATCAATATATAACTCTATATATTGAATTTGAACGTGCATTTCAATTTACCAGGGCCACATACTAACTAGAAAAATTCCCGAAAAATATTTTCTAGCTTCGTATTGACGATACGGTCCTAACAAAGCTAGTTTCGTCGAATTCTGAGATCATTGGAAAAATGGCCATTTTCCAGTTGATTAAAATCAACTGAAACTGGTCAAACGCGTTTTCCTTTGCCACGCTCACATATTGATTCGAAAAATTATGAAATTTGAAACCTAGCAATAACTTGACACTGCGGATCCAACAAAAGTGGTTTCGTCGAAATCCGAGGTTGTTTGCAAAATTTCCATTTTTAAGGGCCTGAATTCCATAGCGATTATTCAGAATTTTCAACTGGACATATCTTTTGATTTCCGCTATGAAAATTCGATTTTTCGGATTCGTTGGGAAGATATCATCAATTAGATCCCAATGTTTTTCGTTTTACTAAAATCCGGATTGTTTTGCACCCGGTACATTCAATTGAAGTTTGAAATCGAATTATCGAACTACCGCGCCATTTTCAATTCCTTTTATAATTATATATAATTATTTATATTCTATCGTCGATCTATATAACTATATACGATTGAATTTTATTCAAAATAAATTTCTCGTCATTTTTATTTAAAATAATTCATTTTAAATAATCAAAATTTGCTAAAATTGCCGAAATAAAAAAAATTAAACTGGCCCAGATTTTCGGGTTGTTACAATCTCCCCCACTTAAAACTTTTCGTCCCCGAAAAGGAACAAAGTCGAAAGTAGTTTGATTAATCAACTCTACGTTCGATCTGGCTTCCATTCTCCAACTTTTCAGTTTCTAAGAATTTTCAAAAATTTCAAAAATTTGGCTAACACCCTAAATTTTCGAAAAATTTCGCCATAACCTCCCCTGCACCGGGAGCCACGGGAAAATCCCGAAATTGCCATATAGGCCTTCTGATCTCAAAAAGAAAAAGAAAAATCCAAGCGGCTAGCCAATAGGCTCATAAAATCATCATCACCCAAACAAAACAGTAAATTATGTAGTAAACATGTACCTATTTGTCGGGCAAACAAATTTGATTCTCTACTCTAGCCTCCTTGCTATGACCTGTTCAATGTAAGTACAAGTATATGCAAGCAAATGCGACAAATTTCAATACAATTCAATATTTGATTCAATTAGGCGTAATGGTTCAAAATTATCAAACAAATAAACAAACAACACAAACATCAGTCAATTAGTGAATTTAACCTTTCAAATTCATAATTTTGATACATATACAAAAATCATGCTTTTGATGCCAAATCACAACAATAAATCCTATCTTGTTTCGGTTCTCACACCAATCAATAGGAAATATATAGAAATCTCCCTTTCGTTACTCGAAAATAAATACTGGCGACAGTGCCCCATCACCAGAATTATCCCCGGGCAACTAGAGTATGATTCTATAACCATCCAGTACATTAAAACTTCGAATACACGTTTGCAAGATATATATGCAAAATCTTTATATATCGGATTATCCCAATCAATATAGAATAAATAATCAAATACGAATAGTTGATTTAAATTTTCAAAACAAAATTTGTTTTCACTTTAAAAATATACTCTTCACACTCGTTCTAGGATACTACTGATCCCATCTCTAACGAGTCATTCCCATTGGATATTACTAATCCAATATCTGATGAATTCTTTCGTATGGTTCTAAGGTGTCTTGTTCTCTAAGCTTTGTAAACCAAAGCTCTGATGCCAACTGTGAAAACCCGTAACTTCCCCGGTGAGGAAAGCGCAGATAGTTCGAGAACAAGCCACAACAGAACACATACAGAAGAACATTTCATTGTATATTACAACAATGCATCAGATTACAAGAATATACAGAGTATAAATGAATAAATATTACACAGAAAAATATCAGAGATTACAATACATTACATAGCAGCGGAAAATAATACAATACACAACTAGAATGAGATATACGGTGTAACGTCCCACATTTTTGTCGGTTGGTATTTGAATATTTAAATCAGTTTAAATATTGAATTTGTAATATAAGTGGATTTATATATTAATTAAAACGAAGTTGAACGTATAAAGATATATATTAATTATAGTCGAGCTCAGAACGACCCGACAGTTCGTAATTTAACGTCTGAACTTCAACTGAGCGTACATGATCCATTACAAGTCGGATTTCTTCAAAACAAGGAACGTTGGAATCCGTTGAATTATATCTTTCTAATGGAAGTGGAAAATGGAGATTTCGTCGTATAGATGGTAAGATATGTCCAAATCAAATATTCAGAAAGTCGCTATGAAATCATATATCGACCGTAACGGTTATTTGAATATAACTTGATATCGATTGCATATCGGGACAAGGTTCTTTTGAGGCGCAGCGATAATTTAATTTTTAGAATTTTTTTGTAATTTTTAACTAATTAAATATGCAACTTTTTATTTGGAGTATTGTGTACCCTGTATCGGTATTTCGGGATTTCAAAATATGAGTCAATCTACCGGTATTATTATATTTCTGGGATCGTGACACCTCGTTGGACACAACCATACTCTTATATTTGTCCGTCATGGCTCGTACATGAACGTGTTATATAACCAGTACGTTAAACCTCATAACTCAAATAGTGAAAATACAAAGCAAACTCAAACGTGACAAAGAAATAAATAAACGCCTACATATCCTAAGACGTGCATACTAAGGAGAAAGCGGCCACCTCAAAAGTTAATATGAACATGCAAAAGTCAGCAATCCTACCCTATCAACTATAAGTTTATGTAAGACCAATCACGCACAGGCTATTTTCTTTGGATACTGGAGCTAGAAGCATTTAAGGGACTGCATACCTAAACCCTACCGGCTATGTGTTTTCTAATCACTAGCTAAACAAGTTTTCAATGCCTATAGCAAACCAAGCTGTACAATATACAATGCCCTTAATATCATGCCATTCTTCGGCAAGCCTACTTTCCTGGACCATACACCTATGTCCTATTCCTCAAGTGATTAAGTCCTCGTATGCATTAAATCAAACAGTGAGCTCCATACCCAAGTAAACCGATGAGATGAATTTTCAAACCAATAACCTACCCTTTTGCTTCCAGCTACACCATACCCTAAGCTAACGATATGAAGAGCAAAGACTACAAACCTACCCTAATAGTAGAGGATGTGGCACCATTCCATTTCTTATCAAGAGTAAATGCGCAACATACCCTATGTTGTAGCTTTAGACTAAGACGTTGTTCTTGTCGTCTTCCCTTCCGCTATATATAAACATCTCGCCATCTTCATTTCCGTCTGCTCAGCAAAGAGAATCGATTCCTCAATTTCAAATTAAATAAAATAAACCGAAATGAAATATAACATGAAAAAGGAGGTCTTGTTTTTCCTGTTGCGTTTGTTCAATGGGGAGGAAGGTGTTATAATGAAACAGAATTAAGAAACGGTGGTGGGGCTCTAAAGTTTTACGGTATGGATTACATCTCTGTGGAAACAGCAACAAATTGAGGGTGTGCTTGAGTTGACAGGGTATGTAAGTGGGAGGGTTCATTCGTACCTGCGCTGAAGGATCTGAAGTGAGTATGAAGTCGGTGGAAGTACGGTATGAATGGAGTGAGTTGTTGCTAAGGGGTGAGGAGAGAGATCGGTGTTGTTTTCTTTGCTGTTGCGCTTTGAAGAAAGGGGATGGGTCGTGTGTACAGGGTGTGTTTGCATGGATGTGGCGTTAATATGAGGAGCCGTGGAGATATGAAGCATTTGACGTGAGCACAAGGAGGAGAGTGGAAGCTAGAAGGTGGAGTTTTGTGAAGACCAGAAAACGTTCTACGGAGCACTGCTGTGCACTTGAAGAGACGTTGAATGTAGGGTGCATCCGCATGGAGTGTATGGGGTACAAGCGGTGTACGAAGAACATTGAGGATGGCGTTTGTATAGGAACTGAAAGCTTGCGTTGCAAACTACGTATGGGAATATATAATGGAGTAAGAGAGTCGGCAGTTCAGGGTTTGGGTCCTATAGCTTAGACGTGGAGAAGTGTGGTGTGTATAATGAAGAGGTGGTGCAGTTCAATGACAGTGCGTGGTGGGTTCACGTGAGGCGTGCTACAGTTCCAACCGTGAAGAGTTGGGTATGGGTTTTATATGTGAACGTAGGATGGAGAAATCCAAAATGGCCATAATGTTTCACGTAAAAGAACAGTGAAGTTGAGGAAATGCGTGACAAGGGGTCCGCATGTGTGCCATTATTTCAGTAAGTGTTGGAGTTCATTGATGAAGCATTCGAGTGGTGCAAATCCTGTGAGTAAAATCACTAACTCTGATCTATTTTAAAATATTGCAATTATATTTTAATGTTGTTTGAATGATGTGCGATGGTTGATTAGGTTGATTACAATTAATTTGGTTGAATATTATATACCGTTATATATATGTACACATCATCAGTTGGACACTGATTCCATCGATTGAATATCCCCTAGTATAGAGTTAGTGTAAATTTTGTTGACTGACATCTGTGGATGCGGAAACCGGTTGGAAGAATCCGACCGGATTCCTCAATATTTGTATGTACTGTTTGTTGTATAGTATTTATATATACGACATGAACCTAAATAACATTATTAGGAATTATAGTCTGATAGGCTATTTAATATTTAGTTTTAAACCAACAAATTATAATAGGATATGTAATCAGTAATTAGTTATAAACTTGATATTGATTTAATAAGAACCTGACTTAGAAACGGAGTTTATCAAATGAAATGTGAATATAGCAGCGTATTGCAGTAGTTATAAAAGAGAATATAGCAGCGTATTGCAGTAGCTATAAAAGAGAATACAACAGCGTATTGTAGTAGTTATAAAAGAGAATATAGTAGTGTATTGCATTAGTTATAAAGGAAAAGATAGCAGCATTAGTTAAAATATAACGGTTTTAAAGTAAGTCGATAAGTTATAATGTTTTAAAAAGATATACTGAGCATGATAAGGAAGGTGATATAGTTTTAAAGAAATTAGAACCCGTTGTACGTTGGTTGAGTTGAGTAACTTTCGAGGCGTCAATCTGATGTTGGTTTCGGCCTTCGGGGTTGATACTTAGAAATTTATTCACTTACCGATTTATAACGAGGAACTAATAAAGTAGAAATGAAGGGAAGTAAGGAAGAGTTTATAGAAATATGGGAAACTAGAAAGTTAGTATTTAATAAAAGGGCCAGTGTTTGTGAATGGATGTTTGTTTTACTTCGATAGTTAAATAACCGACCATCGAAGTGTGTTGACCATCGTTGTCAATACGGAGAGACCGGTTGGATATATTATCCGGAAACCACTCCGTATAGGCATAATCGTTGCGAATTAGATATGCTGAAGATAATTGAAGACGGAGTTAAATGCAAGGATCGACCAGTTATAGAATGGTGTGTTTTGTTTGTCCAGTCCCAGGACAACTTGTATGGACGAGTGTCTGACAGAGTATTTCCAACGGTCATGCCGTTGATTGTACGGATATACCAAGTTGGTGGGGAGAAGGTAACTTCTCTTTATTCTACACCCAGTGTGCATTTGTGTAATCAATGTGTGATTACGGATTTGACGATGTGACATTCAAAGTGAATGGTGATCAGATGTTCTGAAGATAGACGTAGCCTCTAGCCTCACAACCAGGAATGACAGAAGTTGGGCTAGGCAGCATGGCTAGTTGGGTCATCCCCAAGCAGGGTGTATTGTCATCGATCTAGAGAAAATTCATATTTATACTTCTTTTCGATTCTGTATCTTCGGATGACGGTTGGATGGCCTACAACCGTGGTGGCAATATATTCGCGACACTCAAGCTAAATGAGTGAGCGGTCATGTGTGGCCGGGTTGCAAGACGTTCTTGTTGAACCCTGAGTGTATCTCCTCTAGAGTACACTATTCAGAAGGTGCTCCCATACCTTGTCTGTTGAAAACCATTCTCCGATAAGCGCCCTGCGGTTTATGATTTTATACTATATATATGTGGAGCGTGAGATGCAAGCGTTCTGCTACTTGATGATTTAATTGAGTAGACATTATTATAATATCACTGAAGTTTGATATAAAAATATGTTGGGTTATAGTAAGGTAAAAACCGTCCATGTTTATGTGTGGGCTGGTCTTACTATTACCTTCTTGTTTTGAAAAGGATTTTCAAAGTTAAACAGTATGGTTGGAATTTACTCACACCAGTCCCATGACTGACCCAGAGTTTATTTTGTTTGTTTTCCCTAAACTCTTGGGTGCCCAAATTTGTACGGGCAGTCAAGTGTTTCAGGCTTTGCAGATTCACTTGGAGGAGCTCAAAAGCAGGAAGCTTCACCATTAGTTATGTAGAGTTATTTCCGCTGTGATATGATGTATTGTACTCTGATAATGGTATGTATATACAATACAGTTTTGTATTCAAAGTTATGTTATATAATACATCTTATTTTGTTCCGCTGCGAGTTTCGTGTTACTATGATTCTGTTCAGTTGTGATCTTCTTCTTCTATTCTATTAGTTCTATCTTTTCTTTCTCACCCTCTAAATTCTTCTATTAATGTCCTGGTGTTTTCGATGCTTGAATAGTCAACAGTGTGTTTTTATGTTGATTTTCTGGGTCGAAAATTCCGTCCATTACAGATGGTATCAGAGCTGAAGGTTAAGTGATTACCTTGGTTCTGTGGCGTAACTCAATAGAGATGGAGTTAGTAATACTCTTGATTGAGTATGAGTGTATATATACGAGAGCGTATTTGAAAATGAATATAAAAATTGTTTTATATTGTGTTGACTGGTCAGTCGAGTGGTTTATGAATTCTGGTCGAAACAGTAATGCAAACTGCATCGATAGGTGTTTCTAAACTCTTGAACAGAGTAATTCGACACAGTATGTTTTGAAAAGAGGGTAAATGAAATAATTTTACCCGAAATATATTTTGATATAAAAGAAATATATATCTTGAGATTATTATAATATCTTGGATATGTGATCATTATTATGATCAAATAAGATGTATAATGGAATTGGTTATATAAATAACCAATCGAAATATTATATAAGTATAATATGCAAAATCAGATAAACTGAATCTGAAGTTAAAACCAGAATTGAAATAAAACTCTAAAAATTTGGAAAAGAGTTGGAAATAATGTCTGGATTGAACATATGGGAATTTTAAAATCCTGGGAGATTTGAAATTTTGTTTTCCAAGTGATGTGAATGATATTTTGAAGTAATATTCAAAATGAAAATGTTTGAAAAATGATAATAGTATTGAACTCACTTCGATTACTGGAAAATAAATTCCGATGATGAAGCGCGCCATTATCGGTGTTCATTTTCGAGCTGGTAAGTGACGGATTACTGCCAAAGATTTTGTTTTGTATTGTTTGAGAAACAAGTTGTCAGAAACTCAAATGTTTTGAATTATATATGATTTCAAACTGATTTGAAATAAATCCCAGGAATTTGAATTCTGAAATAAAAATTTAAATTATGAAGTAAACCGAAAAGATTTTTAACCAGGTTATAACAGAGATTGTAGCATTTTCCCTATCTTAGCAATTTCGAGGACGAAATTATTTTAAGGGGGAAAGTCTGTAACGTCCCACATTTTTGTCGGTTGGTATTTGAATATTTAAATCAGTTTAAATATTGAATTTGTAATATAAGTGGATTTATATATTAATTAAAACGAAGTTGAACGTATAAAGATATATATTAATTATAGTCGAGCTCAGAACGACCCGACAGTTCGTAATTTAACGTCTGAACTTCAACTGAGCGTACATGATCCATTACAAGTCGGATTTCTTCAAAACAAGGAACGTTGGAATCCGTTGAATTATATCTTTCTAATGGAAGTGGAAAATGGAGATTTCGTCGTATAGATGGTAAGATATGTCCAAATCAAATATTCAGAAAGTCGCTATGAAATCATATATCGACCGTAACGGTTATTTGAATATAACTTGATATCGGTTGCATATCGGGACAAGGTTCTTTTGAGGCGCAGCGATAATTTAATTTTTAGAATTTTTTTGTAATTTTTAATTAATTAAATATGCAACTTTTTATTTGGAGTATTGTGTACCCTGTATCGGTATTTCGGGATTTCAAAATATGAGTCAATCTACCGGTATTATTATATTTCTGGGATCGTGACACCTCGTTGGACACAACCATACTCTTATATTTGTCCGTCATGGCTCGTACATGAACGAAGTGTTATATAACCAGTACGTTAAACCTCATAACTCAAATAGTGAAAATACAAAGCAAACTCAAACGTGACAAAGAAATAAATAAACGCCTACATATCCTAAGACGTGCATACTAAGGAGAAAGCGGCCACCTCAAAAGTTAATATGAACATGCAAAAGTCAGCAATCCTACCCTATCAACTATAAGTTTATGTAAGACCAATCACGCACAGGCTATTTTCTTTGGATACTGGAGCTAGAAGCATTTAAGGGACTGCATACCTAAACCCTACCGGCTATGTGTTTTCTAATCACTAGCTAAACAAGTTTTCAATGCCTACAGCAAACCAAGCTGTACAATATACAATGCCCTTAATATCATGCCATTCTTCGGCAAGCCTACTTTCCTGGACCATACACCTATGTCCTATTCCTCAATTGATTAAGTCCTCGTATGCATTAAATCAAACAGTGAGCTCCATACCCAAGTAAACCGATGAGATGAATTTTCAAACCAATAACCTACCCTTTTGCTTCCAGCTACACCATACCCTAAGCTAACGATATGAAGAGCAAAGACTACAAACCTACCCTAATAGTAGAGGATGTGGCACCATTCCATTTCTTATCAAGAGTAAATGCGCAACATACCCTATGTTGTAGCTTTAGACTAAGACGTTGTTCTTGTCGTCTTCCCTTCCGCTATATATAAACATCTCGCCATCTTCATTTCCGTCTGCTCAGCAAAGAGAATCGATTCCTCAATTTCAAATTAAATAAAATAAACCGAAATGAAATATAACATGAAAAAGGAGGTCTTGTTTTTCCTGTTGCGTTTGTTCAATGGGGAGGAAGGTGTTATAATGAAACAGAATTAAGAAACGGTGGTGGGGCTCTAAAGTTTTACGGTATGGATTACATCTCTGTGGAAACAGCAACAAATTGAGGGTGTGCTTGAGTTGACAGGGTATGTAAGTGGGAGGGTTCATTCGTACCTGCGCTGAAGGATCTGAAGTGAGTATGAAGTCGGTGGAAGTACGGTATGAATGGAGTGAGTTGTTGCTAAGGGGTGAGGAGAGAGATCGGTGTTGTTTTCTTTGCTGTTGCGCTTTGAAGAAAGGGGATGGGTCGTGTGTACAGGGTGTGTTTGCATGGATGTGGCGTTAATATGAGGAGCCGTGGAGATATGAAGCATTTGACGTGAGCACAAGGAGGAGAGTGGAAGCTAGAAGGTGGAGTTTTGTGAAGACCAGAAAACGTTCTACGGAGCATTGCTGTGCACTTGAAGAGACGTTGAATGTAGGGTGCATCCGCATGGAGTGTATGGGGTACAAGCGGTGTACGAAGAACATTGAGGATGGCGTTTGTATAGGAACTGAAAGCTTGCGTTGCAAACTACGTATGGGAATATATAATGGAGTAAGAGAGTCGGCAGTTCAGGGTTTGGGTCCTATAGCTTAGACGTGGAGAAGTGTGGTGTGTATAATGAAGAGGTGGTGCAGTTCAATGACAGTGCGTGGTGGGTTCACGTGAGGCGTGCTACAGTTCCAACCGTGAAGAGTTGGGTATGGGTTTTATATGTGAACGTAGGATGGAGAAATCCAAAATGGCCATAATGTTTCACGTAAAAGAACAGTGAAGTTGAGGAAATGCGTGACAAGGGGTCCGCATGTGTGCCATTATTTCAGTAAGTGTTGGAGTTCATTGATGAAGCATTCGAGTGGTGCAAATCCTGTGAGTAAAATCACTAACTCTGATCTATTTTAAAATATTGCAATTATATTTTAATGTTGTTTGAATGATGTGCGATGGTTGATTAGGTTGATTACAATTAATTTGGTTGAATATTATATACCGTTATATATATGTACACATCATCAGTTGGACACTGATTCCATCGATTGAATATCCCCTAGTATAGAGTTAGTGTAAATTGTGTTGACTGACATCTGTGGATGCGGAAACCGGTTGGAAGAATCCGACCGGATTCCTCAATATTTGTATGTACTGTTTGTTGTATAGTATTTATATATACGACATGAACCTAAATAACATTATTAGGAATTATAGTCTGATAGGCTATTTAATATTTAGTTTTAAACCAACAAATTATAATAGGATATGTAATCAGTAATTAGTTATAAACTTGATATTGATTTAATAAGAACCTGACTTAGAAACGGAGTTTATCAAATGAAATGTGAATATAGCAGCGTATTGCAGTAGTTATAAAAGAGAATATAGCAGCGTATTGCAGTAGCTATAAAAGAGAATACAACAGCGTATTGTAGTAGTTATAAAAGAGAATATAGTAGTGTATTGCATTAGTTATAAAGGAAAAGATAGCAGCATTAGTTAAAATATAACGGTTTTAAAGTAAGTCGATAAGTTATAATGTTTTAAAAAGATATACTGAGCATGATAAGGAAGGTGATATAGTTTTAAAGAAATTAGAACCCGTTGTACGTTGGTTGAGTTGAGTAACTTTCGAGGCGTCAATCTGATGTTGGTTTCGGCCTTCGGGGTTGATACTTAGAAATTTATTCACTTACCGATTTATAACGAGGAACTAATAAAGTAGAAATGAAGGGAAGTAAGGAAGAGTTTATAGAAATATGGGAAACTAGAAAGTTAGTATTTAATAAAAGGGCCAGTGTTTGTGAATGGATGTTTGTTTTACTTCGATAGTTAAATAACCGACCATCGAAGTGTGTTGACCATCGTTGTCAATACGGAGAGACCGGTTGGATATATTATCCGGAAACCACTCCGTATAGGCATAATCGTTGCGAATTAGATATGCTGAAGATAATTGAAGACGGAGTTAAATGCAAGGATCGACCAGTTATAGAATGGTGTGTTTTGTTTGTCCAGTCCCAGGACAACTTGTATGGACGAGTGTCTGACAGAGTATTTCCAACGGTCATGCCGTTGATTGTACGGATATACCAAGTTGGTGGGGAGAAGGTAACTTCTCTTTATTCTACACCCAGTGTGCATTTGTGTAATCAATGTGTGATTACGGATTTGACGATGTGACATTCAAAGTGAATGGTGATCAGATGTTCTGAAGATAGACGTAGCCTCTAGCCTCACAACCAGGAATGACAGAAGTTGGGCTAGGCAGCATGGCTAGTTGGGTCATCCCCAAGCAGGGTGTATTGTCATCGATCTAGAGAAAATTCATATTTATACTTCTTTTCGATTCTGTATCTTCGGATGACGGTTGGATGGCCTACAACCGTGGTGGCAATATATTCGCGACACTCAAGCTAAATGAGTGAGCGGTCATGTGTGGCCGGGTTGCAAGACGTTCTTGTTGAACCCTGAGTGTATCTCCTCTAGAGTACACTATTCAGAAGGTGCTCCCATACCTTGTCTGTTGAAAACCATTCTCCGATAAGCGCCCTGCGGTTTATGATTTTATACTATATATATGTGGAGCGTGAGATGCAAGCGTTCTGCTACTTGATGATTTAATTGAGTAGACATTATTATAATATCACTGAAGTTTGATATAAAAATATGTTGGGTTATAGTAAGGTAAAAACCGTCCATGTTTATGTGTGGGCTGGTCTTACTATTACCTTCTTGTTTTGAAAAGGATTTTCAAAGTTAAACAGTATGGTTGGAATTTACTCACACCAGTCCCATGACTGACCCAGAGTTTATTTTGTTTGTTTTCCCTAAACTCTTGGGTGCCCAAATTTGTACGGGCAGTCAAGTGTTTCAGGCTTTGCAGATTCACTTGGAGGAGCTCAAAAGCAGGAAGCTTCACCATTAGTTATGTAGAGTTATTTCCGCTGTGATATGATGTATTGTACTCTGATAATGGTATGTATATACAATACAGTTTTGTATTCAAAGTTATGTTATATAATACATCTTATTTTGTTCCGCTGCGAGTTTCGTGTTACTCTGATTCTGTTCAGTTGTGATCTTCTTCTTCTTCTATTCTATTAGTTCTATCTTTTCTTTCTCACCCTCTAAATTCTTCTATTAATGTCCTGGTGTTTTCGATGCTTGAATAGTCAACAGTGTGTTTTTATGTTGATTTTCTGGGTCGAAAATTCCGTCCATTACATACGGATACAAAGCTTTCCGGATATCGTTCCAGCTGTAAACCAGGATCCTGTGAATATAAATCTGCAAAACCTAAACTACTAGCTGCCCATGTCGAAATAAGGGCACCCAGAGTTTAGGTCAAAACAATAAACTCCAAGTCAGTCATGGGACTGGTGTGAGAACTAAAACAGTTATTAATCTTTATTTTAAAGTTAGGTAAATCAGGGGACCACGCCGTATAAGACGGAACGGGTTTCCTCCCAAGAATACTAGTGCATAAAACAAACAACGCAATGCTAAATAAAGAAAAATGAAGCTGTTATAAGACCCAGGTCCTATCACGCAATGCAACGCAAGCCGGGGGATAGGGTTTTCCCTTATAACAGCCAAAGAATGCTTGATACGTTTAAAACAAATCATTTGATACTATAATAAGTGTATTGTGTTTAAAACAATTTCAATCATAAATATCAATCATAGGCGGCATGGGTACCATATATCATGTCGCCATACTAGTTCTACAATTAAAACCGCAAATGTCACGTATTTGGAAATTGGGTTTCCATCTATGAACCGAGGCTAGGGATCGTCCTCTACCGATTCGAGACGCTCTAGCCCGTGTCTCAGGAACAGCCGCAACTACCCCTTGGATCGTCAGGGCCGGTCCACCGATGTGGATTATTATGCCTGAACAATACGTCTCCCCGCCCTTTGGGGCGTCAATGAGCCAAAAAAAATGACTCCATCGGACCCGGATCGTCCGATCATACCGAGGCGCCTCGCAACAGCAACAACCACACAGGTGAAAAGTATATAAATGTCAGGGCTGGTAGGTCACTGACACCACCCTAGCTAGAAGAAAACGCATGCCCTCCCTGATGTCCTCTCCCGTTTCTGGTTCACAACCGGGGTGCGAGGCTCGCGAATTCACGTTACACAAAGTTGTGCCACACAGGCTGTGCTTCGATCATCAACCACAAGACTTTGCTTTTCAACAGAAGCCTCGATCAATTGCCACTTGGGCATGCCACACAGGCAATTCACTCCATGCGTTTGATATCCATCAATATATAACCCCTGAGCTCGTACGTCTCAGAGAAGGGCGTTAAGCAAGAGAATGAATTCTCCGCCGCCAAACAGATATATATTTAATAGAGATCAATCACACGGACTAAAATCTAATGTCAGACACACAGTCCATTTACAAGTTCGTTCTGGGTCTGAACGAAACCGGAGGCACCTAGTACCCCGCATATCCATCGATCTCCAAGCACGTCTGGACGATCACCAACTGTTTCCATCTTCTTGGGTGTACATCCCAATCAAGATCATCAGTAATCACCCAAGCGACGTGAAGACTTCCGGTCTTCGACCATCGTCTTCATCTTCGACTTATCGTCGTATCAGTTATTCAGAATGGGATAAACCCGGTCTTCCCGAATAACTCGCGTATATTTTAAATAAGTGTTACACAAACACAACATACGCCTCATTCCAATTCATCGGTCACTAACCGTAAATTAATCAAGAGAATAATTCCCCAAATATTAACCCCGAAGGCCGAAACCAACATAAGATCAAAATCCAGGAATCCATTCTGCTTAGCTAACCGACAGTTAGTTTCTAAATTTCACATTCATAGGGAAAGGTTCCCATCAATTTTATCAAAGATAAATCCTTTAAATTTATTCTTTAATCTATTTTTTTTGAATTTCGATTCAAACTTGTCGGGATTAACGAACTTTACCGAAGTAATCATTTGTTTTAATTTCCCAATCCCAACCTATTCATCCCATGAAGTAAAACGGGTCTTACTTCATACCTAACACCACGGTGTTATCGGTAAATTCAATTACCATTTCACGTTCAAATCTAATTAAAGATTTAACTATCGCCTGAAGTAAAACTGGTGATACTCCATTCTCGATCTTTTCAATCTAATTAAAGATTCATTAAAACTCCACTTAGTTTTAATCGTTAACTGGGTTAAAGAATCCATGTCATTTAAAACACGGTTCACGATAAACCCAAAATCATGCTCCATTAATTATCGGGTTAAAGAACGAGGGTTATTTAAACACTGTTCACGATAAACCCAAAAATCAATATCAATTCAATTCCAATTAAATATCATTTAACTGGTACACTTCATTAAATCTAAGTAAAAAGATTTAATCTTTTCTCAACTGGGTTCAAGAACGGTGTTAGTCAAGACAATATTCACGACAAACCCAAATCACATTTGATATTAAATACAAGGCTCTGAATAGAAAATATATCGGCTTATATTCAATATCAAATCCTACGACCAACAAATATCGTATTGGAAATAACGATATACATATCTATATCTTTCAAATTTCCATAACAACATCTGTATAATCACGAAATCCAACATCGAAATATTTCGAAGACAATTTCGATTCAAATCCATTCCAATGCAATCATTGGAAATTCTGGTTATTTTCAAAACCATTTCAAATTCAATTTATTTATTTAAAAATAAATAGAATTATAATTCTAGTTCAAAACTAGTTCATTTCGATAAAAATCTATTTTTATCTTTTCAAATATGGAGTTTTTCATCCCAATTCTTTCTAAATCATTTCTTAAGATTTTACACAAATTATTACTATTTTTAATAATTTTATCAAGGCTTGTACAGTCGATTTCCATCAACGGCCATCGAACTGCACTTACAGCGACCTTTTCCAAATTTGATTTGGACATAATTCCAAATACAACAGTTAGATTTCAAATTTCTAATATTCGTTAGAAAGCTCTTTTCGATACGAACCCAACAGTTCCGGTTTTAGGAGAATCCGACGGTCGGATCTCCCGTAATATCCGTTCGAAGTCAATGGTCGAAATTCGCGAACTGCCGCGGCGCGACGCGTTCTATTCAGGCCATTATATTATATATATAATATATATAATATATACTTCGTCGATTTCAATTCAAAACGTGCTTTATAAATCGTTTTAAATTCATTTTCAAAACGGTTTCAACTTCATATTCAATTTCAAATCAAAATTGAATATTCCAATTTAAATTCATTTTAAATTCATTTCAAATTGATTTCAATTCAATTTGATTTCTAATTCAATTTCAGTTCGTTTTCAATTCAATTTCAATTCGAATTCATTTCTATTCCATTTCAATTCGGATTCATTTATATTCAATTTCAATTCGAATTCATTTATTCAATTTTTTTTCAAAATATCAGATTTTGAAATCACTTTCGATATTCATTATAAAATGAATAAAATCGATATAAATATCGTTCACGTCAAAATGGCGTCAATCTAATCAATACGGCTTCATATATTCCTATTTTCAAATATTCTATTTCAAATATTTCTTTTTCAAATATTTCTATTTTAAAACTGGAATGAGGCCCAATCAATTACCATATAATGTTAATTATATGGATTTTTTTACAGCACATGTATATATCAACAACGATGAATAATCAACCATCATCCAAAGTGCATTCTATATTGTATAAGCATCAAATATAAATATCCAACGCTTATAACAGCCTGTCAATCAATCGATCGACATACAACTAAACAAGGTTTCAAGCAATCAAACACAGATTTTTATTTGTGCAGTTGGGCGATGTGTAAAATTTATCGTCCCAATCAATGTCCTTCAAATAGGTGTACATAAACAAACCGTCCGGTTTGTAAATGAATATTTATTTATTCACATTCACGTTAAAAATTATATTTTTAACGATCAAACTATTTTATTCAACCTATGAATTTTCTATTCGGTTCATTTATTAAATAAAATGTTATCTTTATTTTTCTAACTTATTTTTAGAAAATTTCGGCGGCATAACGGCACGATACTAGAAACGGGACAAGGCCTAGCCTTATCCCCGGTCTAGTGAAGGCCCACGCCATTCACACATCAATCAAATCAATTTCATTTCACCAAACAATTCAATTCAAACCAAATAATCTAACCAACTACACAACCAAACTATTAAACAAACAAGCCATCCATGGTCTGTGGATGACGGGTGTCGGGTGCTACTAAACACCGTCTGCATCCTAGTATATATATAACTAGAAAAAGAAATTGAAGAGTGAGAAGTTCTCACCGATAGCTAAATCCAACGCCTCGATGCTTCTTTGTAGAAAATCTTCGCCACTCGCCCTTTGTCACTTTCTTTGCCCGTATTCTCTACATATGTAAAAATCACATTTTTACTTCGCTATTCAATATATAAAAATCGAATTTTTACTATGCTATTCGATATATAAAAATCGAATTTTTACCATGCTATTCGATATATAAAAATCGAATTTTTACTTTGCTATTCAATATATAAAAATCGAATTTTTACTTTGCTATTCAATATATAAAAATCGAATTTTTCTATTTTAAAAATCTAGTCTTTTCTATATTAAAAATCTAATCTTTTCTATTTTAAAAATCTAGTCTTTTCTATATTAAAAATCTAGTCTTTTCTATATTAAAAATCTAGTCTTTTCTTCGCTATTGTATATAAATCAAACCATATTTTATTTCTATAAACTAATAAATTTTAAATAAATAAAATAAACAAGTAATTAAAATAAAATAAAAACTTACTTTTTTCTGTTTCAAAGAGGGAGGGGCTGCCTGGGCGACGCAGGAGGCGGAGGTTGTGCTCATGGGGTGGTTTAGTTGGCTGGAGCGACTGCTACTAGGAGGTTTGGGCTGTTTTGGAGAAGAGGGGGTGACGGGGAGGGAAGTGGTGGCTGAGGAGGGGCGCGCCGGGTCAGGGGTTGGCCAGTAGGCGGTGGCGGTGGACTGGTTGTGGAGTGGTGGGCCCCGGCGTGGCTGGTTTAGGGTTTGGGGCGATTTGGGCGAGCAGGGAGAGAATGGGAGGAGGAGGGAAGAGCGACGGGGTCTGGTGAGGAGGGCGACGGCGTCAGGCGACGGTGGCGGAAGGGCTAGGGGCGGCGACAGGTCAACGGCGGCTTGGGAGTTTTTTTTTTTCGGGTATGAACGATATGAGGAGAGGGAGAGAGAAGGTAGAGGGGAATATATTATAAATATTTAATTTATTTTAATCCATCGAAAAGTAACTTTTTATTTCGAACTCAAAATCGAACCCACCGCTTGTCGTCCCTAGCTAATTACCCTCATTCCGAACACAATGAGATATGTATCGTAAGCTGATTCGATCGTTTCGATCAGTTTTCGTCAAAATCAATATATAACTCTATATATTGAATTTGAACGCGCATTTCAATTTACCGGGGCCACATACTAACTAGAAAAATTCCCAAAAAATATTTTCTAGCTTCGTATTGACGATACGGTCCTAACAAAGCTAGTTTCGTCGAATTCTGAGACCGTTGGAAAAATGGCCATTTTCCAGTCGATTAAAATCAACTAAAACTGGTCAAACGCGTTTTCCTTTGCCACGCTCACATATTGATTCGTAAAATTATGAAATTTGAAACCTAGCAATAACTTGACACTGCGGATCCAACAAAAGTGGTTTCGTCGAAATCCGAGGTCGTTTGCAAGATTTTCATTTTTAAGGGCCTGAATTCCATAGCGACTATTCAGAATTTTCAACTGGACGTATCTTTTGATTCCCGCTATGAAATTTCGATTTTTCAGATTCGTTGGGAAGATATCATCAATTAGATCCCAATGTTTTTAGTTTCACTAAAATCCGGATTGTTTTGCACCCGGTACATTCAATTGAAGTTTGAAATCGAATTATCGAACTACCGCGCCATTTTCAATTCCTTTTATAATTATATATAATTATTTATATTCTATCGTCGATCTATATAACTATATACGATTGAATTTTATTCAAAATAAATTTCTCGTCGTTTTATTTAAAATAATTCATTTTAAATAATCAAAATTCGCTAAAATTGCCGAAATAAAAAAAATTTAAACTAGCCCAGATTTTCGGGTTGTTACATAAGTAAACATCCTTCAATATTAGATGAACGTATATGCATTTTAAACTATTCTTTATAGAAGCAAGTTTTAGGACACCCTATTTGTAGCACCTCATTTGCATCATATTTTAAGTCACTCGTTTATAATTAAATAAGTTAGAGGGAAAAGAGATAGTTATTGGGAAGAAAAAGATATACGAATATGTGGTGGAAATCATACGAGTTGTAGGGGTGTTGTATTGTTTGTGTGTTTTTTGTCCTATCTCTTCTTTATAAGATAAATATTTACAACATGAACTATTAGGGATGAGAATCACGGTTCTTAAGGCAAAACCAACACTAGAGTGGGGTGAATAGTGTTTTAAAGAGATTATGGAAAACTTAAAACAATTAACGATTACTCAAACAACTATATGAATCACAGAATGAATGTCACAACAAAAACAATCACAAATGCAGATATAAACAGAAATAAAATGCAGAAAAGGAAAGAACACACTGAATTTTATACTGGTTCGGATTACTCCTACGTCTAGTCCGACAAAACGCTGGATTGCACAGAGTTTTATTAATATCAAAACCCATGTACAACACCCATGATTTCACGGCTACAAGGTTAACACCGATTCAGCACCTTTGATTTCATGGCTGCAAGGTTAACATTGCTCCCTTTCCTTGATTTACGGGCTACAAGGAACACACCATTTCCTTAACAATTACAAATGCCCTAGAACTCTTGAATAACACTTCCAAACAGAGAGTATTTGATAGAGATTGAGAATAGAAAGAGAATGATATAATTTGTATTGAAATCGGCAGAGTATAAGCGTAGAAATCAAGAGTTTAAAGTAGAATAATGGTGGTAAGAGATAGGATGAAGAAGTAGAAGATATATTAATAGAGAAAATTCGAAAATGAAGCCTTTAGATAGTTTTCCAAAGGTTATAACTGTTCTGAAATGTTTTAAAACATGAAAAGACACTTCTTTTGAAATCTAAAAATTGTGACGGTTATATATCAACATGTATAAAATGGTATGTCGACATATGCTTGTATTTTGAATATTTAAATCATTTTTCAAGTCTTTAAACCGATATATTCTAGAAATCCCTAAATCAAAACTAGTTGTTCAAAATATAATTTCTTAAGTATAAAAACATATTAAACATATGATATAAAACTATATATATATATATAAATGATATAAAACTATATATTATAATTATAAACATAAATATAATATAATTATAAAACTTTGTAATATGTATAAACTATATAATAAACGTATATATTTGAAATCATAAGTAAAAACCTTTAATAATTTGAAATCATTTAGAAATGAATTTGAAACAATTTTGAAATCAATTTGAAAATAGTTTGAAATCATTTGAAAGCAGAATTTGAAAGTGCTAACTGGAGTTTTACATACTCACCAGACTCTATTACTTTGATAATCTTGAACTCATGAAAACTTGATATCTTGATACTCATGAGTCTTGAATCTCCTTTGAAATCTTGATTCTTTAAAAACTCTTAACTGTATAGACTTCAGTTATTTCCTGCATATATGTGTGTGTGTGTGTGTGTGTGTATTCTAGATAAAGATGTTAGTATATATTTTATAATCAATAATGTTAATAATTGAAACAAGGTTGTTGTCATCAAAATTCCATTCTCCAACATGAATGACCAATGTATAACATGTAGAATCGACATATTTAAGTTGTAGACTATAATTTTCCATACATAAAACTATAGATATTTACAACATGAACAACCAATGTATAAAAAACTCAAACAATACAGTACCCCTCTAGTCCTTGATTTTCACTAGACATTCTCTTTTCTCTCTCTTTCCACTAACATTATTTTCCTCTGGTAACTTATTTAATTATAAATAAGTGACTATTACTCGAACATAAAAGAAATATCACGAAAGAGGGTGTCATATAACCCTGTTTCAGATAAAATTCTTGTTCGCAAGTGATCATACTCAATTGTACCTGTAATTCATTGAAAACTTTGCTGATGTAACGCTTGTGCTACATCGTTTCATTAATTGAAACACACATACTTCTAGCTATTCTTTGCTTAAATTTGAATTTAGGGGTGTCAAATAGTTCATGCAAGGTCGTATGAGAGTCAAGCATAATTTGATCCAAACCATTTATTTCAACCCATTAAACATACAGATTTACCTGACCAACTCAGCTAATATGTGGGTTGCCCATTTAACCCATCTAAATGTATTATGTTATTTTCTAAGTATAACCATTAATCACCTTGGAAACTTTGAATTTGAAAATTTGAAGTTCAAAATTTGAAATTTGAATTTGAAATTTTAATACTAAAATCGGAAGTTTTGAAATTTAAAATTTGAATTTTGGAAATATGAAAATTAAGAAACTTGAAATTTTCAAATATAAAATATGAACTTGGAAATTTTAAATTTTATAATTTTAGAAATTGAAAATTTTAAAATATAATTTTTTGAAATCCAAAATATGAACTTTTGAAATCTGAATTACGAAATTTTGAATTCTAAAATTTTTATATTGTCGATCGAAACCCCGTTCGGTTTCGAGATAGTACGAAGAATTTACCACAGTTTAAACTAAAAAATATAGCGATTCCATATGTAAGGAGTTAAATGCGTAACCCTTTTAAAAACGAATCAACCCTTTTATGAGCCATTCAATAATAATTCATAAGTAGGTTGATCCAACTGAGTTGTAAGGAGGGTATGTTGGTAGGATAAATGGATATGGGTAAGTTTTGACAGGTGTAAATCAGATACATTAGGAGAAGAAAAGTGGTCTTAGCATAGTTATCAGTCCAATCACTATAAAAGTATATTGTTTTGCGTTGAGGTAGTTATATTTTGTTCCATAATATTAGCATCATATTAATATTCTCTCTTCTATTTAAAATCATAATAGTTATCATTCACGTACCAAAGCCATAGTTCTTTTCAATTTAGCCTTGGATGTTTGTGTGTCAAAAGTAACGAAGCAGTTTCGTGACCTGCTCCTCCATCGGCTACTAAACGCTGCAGAAACGAGTCTCCTGCTGAGCTTAACAATCTTGTTTAATCAAATCAACCATTAAAAAGGTTTGTTAACAATAGATTTGCTAAATCAAATTATGTAAAGCTAAAAAACATGTCATCTTAAATCTCTAATGTATAATTTATTTAATTCTCTTCATCTCGTCTTTTTAAGTCTGTTTAAATTCAAAAAAAAAATCTATCAAGTTATTTTTTGACGTACACGTAAATTAACGAAAAACAAATAACTTTTTATACAAACTATGCAATTAAATGGTCGGTTTTCCACCGTTCTTTGGTTGTACTGGTAAAAGACCAGTCTTTGTCGCATGTTCACTGCTTGGCTAACCCAATATTGTTTTCCAATTTCCTTTATCCTAGGCCTACCAAGGCTTGTAGTTCGTTCACTCGAGCCCTCTCATCCTTAATCGTATTATCATTTATAGCTTATCTTAGCCGTTTTGGCATCTCATTATCCTTGTATCCTTCTTTTAAATTAGTCAGTTTTTACAAACTTATTACGCAAATATCTCGATATTGAAACTAATTACCAATATAACTCAACTTTCAATATATTTATTTTAATTTATCTTAGCACCATTTGAAATTAAGCCAGCGTAAAATAAATATAAAAAAATTATACATTGGCGTCATTTGAGATAATGTCAATATGTTTCACTTATTTATTTAAAGTGTCGCAGATGACGCGGGCACAAAAAGAAAATTATACTTATGTCATTTGAAATGACGTCAACGTATTTTGGTCAGCTCAACGTTTAATTATTGAAAACAAAACAATATTCACAATTACTTTTGAAACCTGACTACTTGTTTAATAATCCGAGCCAAGTTGAATTAAAAAAAAAGAATCCATTATTCTATCATTTCTAGATCGCACCGTTTGGTCTAACGTTCCAGCTAGTTCAAGTGAGCGGCCTATAACTTTGCATTCTCAATTTCATCTCTTTGTTGTTTTATCCATCTCCAAATCAAAGATCATTCTAGCAAGTAAATTTAACTTTCAATGATTTGAAACCAATCTCCATCACCACGTCCTGACCATACAATCATAACATGCAACACAACAACAGCAAATCAAAACCATAGAGGTTTCTATCATGCTCTAACATAGATATATGACACATTGTGTGACACCCCACATCTGTTAATGTCACTCACTAAGGGAATGCATTAAGTTTCGTGAAGCGCTATAGGTAAACGGACACAGAATAATTACAAGACAAATATAAATAAGGCAGGAGCGGAAAATTTAAACCTTTATTTCAAGTATAAGTCATAATACCGTGGTCCACAATTTCATAAGTCACAAAAACCATTACAATAGAATAACTTCTGTCTTGCACCATCGAAGTACATAAGTAAAAATAAAGCATCATTCCCCCAATTAAAGAGTTAAGCCATAGTAGAGACAAGAACTTGAGACATACTTCAGAAGTAGCTCCTAGCAAGATGATATCTGATTCCTAATTAAGTTCGAGTGTTTCCTCCCTGAGAACCTGGGGGGAACAGAAGAAAGACGGAGAAACAACAGGGTCAGACATAAAGTCTAGCGAGTCTAGTTACTTTTAGCCAGTAGATAAATAAAAGCAACATGATAGGCATATAAAGTGGATAAGAGAGATCACTACATAAATGGAAGGTGTGACAAGGTAAGCAAGTTAAGGTGTATGTGACTCACTAATAATTACTCTGCATTATTACTAGTATAACTGAAATGAGATGATCCCTTCCACAATGAGTTGGTAGGCTTTGGTCATACGTCCAAGTATACCCTAACCACTACCCTAATCGATCGGCTCCCTACCCGGTAGATATCCTGTGCTGGCCCCACAGTAGGAGGTATCACTTCCTAAAGTGGCAACTCATGGTGTGCAAAACCATATCTACTGGTGTTACGGTCGTCTTAGCCCCCTCTGCCCGACCCACGAACGCACATGTTCCCAGTCGGTTTGCGCCGCCCGCACCATCTGTCTCGTTTGGATCTCTTACAAACAATCAGTAAGCGTGCCCCTTCTCCGCCTTGCCTTGTATCCTCACTAGGTTTTCCACTGACTGTGTATACCCTTAGGTGTCTTTAATTACATAGCCCTATACCAGTTATCTTACCCTAAAGGGTGTCTTTAATTACATAACTTCATTACATTATCTATCGGTTATGTATACCACTAGGTGTCTTTAATTACATAACCTTATTACATTATCTACCGGTTATGTATACCACTAAGTGTCTTTAATTACATAACCATATTGGGTTAAGTTCGTGGGCCTATTTATATATATATATATATATATATATATATATATATATATTACCCATCCCCTCTAATTTTCCTAACCCATCCACTACCCATCCAATTTTACTTAACCCTAACTTAAGTTCATAATCATATCAAATTAGGTTACCATTTCATCACCATGTCCAATTATGGTTATAATGGGCTAGACCTCCCACATTAGGCCTACAACGTGTGGATGATGGATATGCCGGTCGGGTCAGGGCAGTCTTATTCCACAGTTGGGCCTAACCTCGTGTCTTAGTCCGATTCGTGTTTGTATACTTAGACCTCCCACATTAGGTTCAACATTAGTGGTTGTTGGATATGCCGGTCAGGTCCGGGCAGACTTCCACCACTAATGTAACCTAACCTCGTGTCATAAGTATAATTGTAAATTACTAAACATTCCAAATTAATCCAAATCTACCTATGTCATTATATGTAACTACTTCAAAGTTTTCCCCATCTGAATTACATGTCCCATTTCATATAAATATTACATAAATTATGCCAATTATAATCCCTTTTTCCTCGTTTCCACTCTAACGTACTCGTACATATTTTAGCGGCATCTAGGCTATAAAGTAGACTAGCTACAACAATGAAAAGGGAATATGACAAAGGTGATAGTTTCAACATATCTTGGCACAAACATAAACATAAACTGGTATGATAACAAGGTGAATGATCGTGTAATCATCATGGCAAGGTAGGCATAAAAGTGATGAAATTGTAACAACTACATGTCAAAGCAACATAATGAGATCTAAATTAACCATAAGTTGTCCAAATATTTAGATCTAGCATAGTTAGGTTGACATAGTAACACGTTTAGATCTAAAGATGGAATCACATGTCAAGTTTACAACATATCTCAATGGATCACAATATGACAGGTGAAAGGTAATTAACATAAAGATCTAGATCCAAGTAATGTTACAAATATCCCAATTAATAGATGTACATCCACCATAACATGGTTACAAGTCAAGGTCCACATAAGAAACATAATCGAATAACCACAATTTTATTGGATCTAGGAAAATAGATCTGCCATGACATAGTATAGGATTTCACATTAACACAGAATCATACTTTACAACATATCCAATTCATAGACTTTCAAAATATACTTTTGTTTATTTAAACCTAAAAACAACTAGAACTCACAGCGTTAGGTTTAGAGAATTGAGGAAGAACGGATCTAGAATTTCTGAATTGGATTTGTAGAATATGTTGTTATAGAAAACGGTTCAGTTCGCACTCCAAAGCATATGGCCTCAATGACTTCCAATGAAGAAAATATAAGAAATAGGACTCGTATATATATAGCTGCCAGACCCCTTTAAACCGAGTGCCACGTCAGCCCTAGGGGTGTCGAAAACCCTGTGGGTGGGTCGACCCCTAGGTCGACACCCCTCTAGGGGGGTCGAACTTATAGAGAGGGAATTTTGCCGCTTATAGGAATTTTTCGAATTTGAATCCTCTGGATAGAATTCTGACTCACCTCTGACTCATGCACATATATAAAATATTTCTATGCGTATACAAACTTAAAACCTTCATAACTTCTTCATACTGTGTCTGTTTTACGCAAACCAAATGTCTATCTTGACCAGAATTTCGAGTCGGACGCAATGGTGCAATTCTTTTCCTCTAATTCTTAATGTTAAATTAATTATTATTTAATTTATTCTCTTTAATGTCGTTAAAAATTCGGGGTGTTACATTCTCCCCTACTCAAAGGATTTCGTCCTCGAAATCTCTAAGTTGAGAAGAATGCATATCCTACCATCCATCATCCATCTACTCATCCACCAATCACTGGCATCCATTGTCCTTAAAGATTTCTAATGCTTATATGAATATATGCAAAGGTGTGTGTATATGTCCCAACACTAATGCGAAGATCGGGCAGTCTACTGATTCAGTTGACCTCCTTAATGCAATGTGTGTTAGTGCCATGAATCCAATATGTATGCGAATAAACCTATTCTATCATATAAGTTCTATATGTGTGCCCATTCATTTGTCCAAATGCAACATCCATATGCTAACTTATCCATTTTCATTCATAAAGGAAAAGAAAATGCACACACATCAATATGCAGTATGAGAGTGATTGAGCCATCTTAGTGCCTAATGTGTGTGTATATGTGTCCACAAGCAAACACTTGCATCCATCAAACATAACATGTTTCAAACACATGTTTACATCCATAAGATTCCTATCTAAAGGTCGAAAATATGATGGATAAGATATATTCTATTGACAGAAACAAGCACTGATAAAACTTAGGAAAGGAGTTAAGAACATACTCTCGAAAAGAAAAGGATACGAAGCATGAATCTTGTCTTCGGTCTCCCAAGTCGTATCTTCTGGGTTATTGCCCCACTGAACCTTTAGCAACTTGATCTCCTTATTGCGCAGCTTCTTAACCTCTGACCCAAGAATACGGGTTGGGACTCATCTGACTGTCGCCTTCCGTTCCACTTCGACTTCTTCCAACATGCTCGGCTCAACAACTTATGCAGTGCATGCAGGCACTTCAGCAGATGAGAGACATGGAAAACATCATGAACACCAGACAGTTTTCTGGGAGCTTTACTCTGTAGGTCATTTGGCCAATCCTCTCGGTTATGGGGAATGGTCCCCCAAACCTAGGTGCCAGCTTCCCTACTGATCCGAAGCGAACCACATTCCTCAGAGGTGACACTTTGATAAAAACTAAGTCTCCTACTTCGAATTCTATGTCATTCCTTCTCTTGTCTACATAGGACTTCTGCTTATCTTGAGCTATCTTCATCCGCCGTCTAATAAGGTCAATCTTTTCGGATGTTTCCCTAACAATATCTGGTCCAAGCAATAATCTTTCTGTAGATTCCCACCAATAAGTTGGCGATCTACAGGGTCGTCCGTACAATGCTTCGAAGGGTGCCGTGCCGATGCTAGCTTGAAAACTATTATTATAGGGAAACTCTACTAAAGGACGATGGTCTTCCCAAGTCCCTCCGAAGTCAAGGATACACAACCTTAAAAGATCTTCTAGAATTCTGTTCACCCTCTCCGTCTGCCCATCGTTCTGAGGATGATAAGCTATGCTCAAACCCAACTGTGTACCGAATGCTTCTTGCAAGCTCCTCCAAAATTCGCTGGTAAAGATGGGGTCACGATCGCTCACGATGCTGGAAGGAACTCCGTGGAGATGAACTACCTCACGAACATAAATTGATGCCAACCATGATGTCGTCCTCTTACTTTTAACTGGAATAAAGTGAGCACTCTTAGTGAGTCTATCCACTATCACCCAAATACTGGTATTACCTTTCTTTGATCTAGGCAAACTATCTATGAAATCCATAGAGACGCTCTCCCATTTCCACTGCGGAACCTCCAACGGATGAAGTAATCCACCGGGCTTCTTTTGCTCAGCTTTGACTTGCTGGCAAACTAAATATTGAGAAACAAATTCGGCCACACCCTTCTTCATCCAGCCCAAAATAAAACCATCTTCATGTCCCTGTACATTATATCACAGCCTGAATGAATGGTCATCTTAGAATGGTGGGTTCTTCTAGGACTGCCTTTATCAAGCTTCCAGTTTGAGGAACACAAAGCCTTCCATCTCGTCGTAACCACCCCTTTTCATCTATCGCATACCTACTGAGGTGACTAGAAGTCTCCCCTCTTCTGAGCTTATCCATGATGTCTAGAATCTGTGGATCACCTTGTTGTGAAGCTCCTATCAGATCCATAAGGGTCGATCGTAACTCCAACGATGCAAATAAATCATGCAAAACCTCGATGGAGGGTCTAAAATCAAAAGCTGATATGAACTCCAAGTTCTTTCTTTCCACAAACAGAGGACTCAGGGTCACCCTCTACCTACTTAGTGCGTCTGCCACCACATTACCCTTGCCAGGGGTATAAGAAATCTCAAAATCATATGAAGCTAAGAACTCCATCCACCGTTGTTGCCTTAAGTTTAGATCCTTCTGTGAAAATAGATACTTGAGAGATTTATGATCGGTGTATAACTCGAACTTTTCTCCAAGTAAATAAAGACGCTATGTCTTTAATGTGAATACTATAGCAGCTAGCTCAAGATCATGGGTGGGGTAGTTCTTCTCATGAACTCTCAACTGTCTACCCCCCTAACATATTACTTTCCCTACTTGCATCAGAATTGCACCGAGCCATGTACCGCACGCATCAGTGTAAACAATAAACACTTTACTCCCATCGGGCAAGGTCAAGACTGGGGCTGTTGTCAGAGCCCTTTTTAGTCGTTGGAAAGCAACGTCACAGTCTATGTCCCATGAAAATGCCAAATTCTTCTTTGTCAGCCTGGCGAGAGGGCCGATATCTTCGCGAAGTCCTTAATGAACCTCCTATAATAACCTGCCAACCCAAGAAAGCTTCTCACCTCGGTTGCATTTTTAGGAATCTGTCAATCTTGTACTGCAACCACCTTCGTGGGATCTACACCTATCCCTTTTTCGGAGACTATATGCCCCAAGAATCTCACCTCTTTTCTCCAGAAATGGCATTTATAGAACTTTGCTTTTAGTTGATGGTCACAGAGAGTTTTCAAAAATTCTCCCAAATGTTGGGCATGCTATTCTTCACTCTTGGGGAAGATCAAAATATCGTCAACGAAGACTACGACGAATTTGTTTAGGAACTCCCGAAACACCCTACTCATCAAATCAACAAAATAGGCGGGTGCATTTGTCAACCCAAAAGGCATAACTAGACATTCAAGGAAACCATCTGGAGTTCTGAAAGCAGTCTTATCTATGCTGTCCTCAGCCACCCTCAATTGATGGAACCCCGTAGCCAAGTCCAACTGAGAAAATACCGAGGCACCAACAAGCTGATCAAATAAATCATCAATCCTCGGAAGCAGGTGCATATTCTTCTTGGTGAGCTTATTTAACTCTCCATAGTCAACACACAAACGAAGTGAACCATCTGCTTTAGTTGCGAATACTACTGGAGCACCCCACTCAGATATGCTTCGTCTGATAAACCCTTTTTCAAGTAGCTCCCCTACTTTCTTACTCTGCTCCCTCCTTTCTCTTGGAGCCATGTGACGTACTGGTAATGCAACTGGCTTTGCATTGTCCACCGGATATATGCGGAAGTCGATCTCACGCCTTGGAGGTAAACCCCGTACCTCATTAAAAACATCGAGATAATCTCGAACCACCGGAACAGATTGCAAGTCATCTATGGATGCATCTAGAGACTCTAGGAAGCTAAGCATAACGGACCCTTGAGGGTCACAAGAAACTTCGAGGGTCTTCCCATGACAAGTCAGGAGTCTAACAACCCTCCTCTCACAATCCAGAATGGCCCCATACGTGGTAAGCCAATCCATTCCTAGAATCAACCCATAGCCCATAAACCCGAGCACATACGCGTCGCATTCAAACTCGACGCCTAACACAGATATTTTCAAACCCCGACAAATCATCGATAAATGAGCCGAACCACCAATGGGGTTTGAAACAACTACGAGATCTACTACCATACTAGTAATTAAGTGCAAATATTCAACCACGGAACTAAATATAAACGCGTGTGAAGCACCAGAATCAAAAAGTGTTCTAACTGGATGGTTTGAAAGAGAAACTAAACTTTCTACGAAAATTTTTCTACCTCTTTCAAGAGCACTGATTGTGAGAGCATGCACCTGCCCTCCAGAAGTCCTTGCTCTTTGCTCTTGTCCTTGTGATCCCTGTTTCTTCGGGCACTCTTTAGAGAAGTGTCCGACCTCTCCGCATTTAAAGCAATTGGCCTTCCTTCTTTTACAATCTTTAATCAAGTGGCTCTCCTTTGCAAAATTGTGACAGTTTCTCTTATCCCTGCCTTTGTCATCTTTCCCTCCTTTCTTCTGTTGTTGCTGCAGTTGTTGCCCTTTCTTGGGCCACACCTTCTTATTCTGCGATGTCCACTCAGTCTTTGCTTCCTTCTTCTCTCCCTTGTCCTCCTCATGCATTAGGGCCATATCTACAAGCTTTTCAAAAGTGGCCCCCATTGGAATATGGGACATGGCTAAACAATGCAGAGGCTCATTCAGCCCTTTAGCAAACCGCAAGCCCTTTTGTGCGGTGTGACAACCAACTCTAACCCGAACTTTTGTCAGCTGGTTGAACTTGTTCACATACTCATTCATCATCAAATTTCCTTGTTTAAGAGTTAAGAACCTCTCCATCTGTATGCTTCTCTCCGCTTAGGAAAGAAATTTCATTTCGAACCTCTGTCTAAAGTCTTTCTAAGTTTCTACCGGACGTCCAGCTTGGGTGACTTCCCACCAAAATGAGGCTTCGTCCTTTAACAGCCAAGCAGCTAACTGAATTTTTCTTCGATCCTCCACTTCAAAGATTACGAATAAGTCATTTGTCTCCTTAAGCCAATTTCGAGCTTCTACGAATGTCTCGTTCCCATGGAATGGCCTTCCTCCCATAGCCCGGAAGTTTTTGCAGATCTTGGCAAAGTTGTCAGCTCTTGGAAGGGAAGGAGAGGAGGAATGACTGATGCAGCTGGGGGAGGAACGTTTTCTTGGCCTTCGGCAGGCGCCGTGGCCTCCAAATACCTACGGAACCATCTGGTTATTGTGACGCCCTATGGGATATTAGGGATGTTTTGTTCCCCAGACATGCTGGAAAAGCGAAAAGGAAGAAATTTATATAAAGGACTGAAGGATACTACATATGGATTTTTGGGGAATGTTTTTCAAAATAGACTTTTCTTTTGAAAATGCTTTTCTTTTAAAACCTTTTTGAAAATAATTTCCAAAAACTTTTATCTAATCTGGTAACCTTCAGCCCTGATACCAAGTGTGACAACCCACGTCCGTTAATGTCACTCACTAAGGGAATGCATTAAGTTTCGTGAAGCGTTATAGGTAAACAGATACAGAATAATTACAAGATAGATATAAATAAGGCAGCAACGGAAAATTTAAACTTTTATTTCAAGCATAAGTCATAATACTGTGGTCCACAATTTCATAAGTCACAAAAACCATTACAATAAAATAACTTCTATCTTGCACCATCAGAGTACATAAGTAAATAAAAAGCATCATTCCCCCAATTAAAAGAGTTAAGCCATAGTAGAGACAAGAAATTGAGCCATACTTTAGAAGTAGCTCCTAGCAAGATGATATCTGATTCCTGATTAAGTTTGAGTGTTTCCTCCCTGAGAACCTGGAGGGGAAACGGAAGAAAGATGGAGAAACAACAGGATCAGACATAAAGTCTGGCAAATCTAGTTACTTTTAGCCAGTAGATAAATAAAAGCAACATGATAGGCATATAAAGTGGATAAGAGAGATCACTACATAAATGGCAGGTGTGACATGGTAAGCAAGTTAAGGTGTATGTGCCTCACTAATGATTACTCTGCATTATTACTAGTATAACTGAAACGAAATGATCCCTTCCACAATGAGTTGGTAGGCTTAGGTCATACGTCCATGCATACCCTAACCACTACCCTAATCGATCGGCTCCCTGTCCTGTAGATATCCTGTGCTGGCCCCACGGTAGGAGGTATCATTTCCTAAAGTGGTAACCCATGGTGTGCACAACCATATCTACTGGTGTCACGGTCGTCTTAGCCCCCTCTGTCCGGCCCATGCATGCACATGTCCGCGGTCGGTTTGCGCCGCCCACACCATCCGTCTCGTTTGGATTGCTTACAATCAATCAGTAAGCGTGCCCTTTCTCCGTCTAGTACGGAGTTCTTTACTTGATACCAACTCCGGGTTACTGACTGAAATGGGTCCCACACAATATGAAACAAGCTCTCCCCCTTGTCGTTTATCCCCATTAGGTTTTCCACTGACTATTTATACCCTTAGGTGTCTTTAATTACATACCCCTATATCAGTTATGCTAACCCTAAAGGGTGTCTTTAATTGCATAACTTCATTACATTATCTATCAGTTATGTATACTACTAGGTGTCTTTTATTACATAACCTTATTACATTATCTACCGGTTATGTATACCACTAGGTGTCCTTAATTACATAACCTTATTGGGTTAAGTTCGTGGGCCTATATATATATATATATATATATATAACCCACCCCCTCTAATTTACTTAACCCATCCACTACCCATCCAATTTTACTTTACCCTAACTTAAGTTCATAACCATGTTAAATTGGGTTAAGTAGTCCATTTCATCACCATGTCCAATTATGGTTATAATGGGCTAGACCTCCCATATTAGGCCTACAACGTGTGGATGCTGGATATGCCGGTCGAGTCCGGGCAGTCTTATTCCACAATTGGGCCAAACCTCGTGTCTTAGCCCGATTCGTATTTGCGTACTTAGACCTCCCACATTAGGTTCAACATTAGTGGCTGATGGATATGCCGGTCAGGTCCGGGCAGACTTTCACCACTAATGTAACCTAACCTCGTGTCATAAGTACAATTTACAATTCCTAATTGTAAATTACTAAACATTCCAAATTAATCCAAATCTACCTATGTTGTTATAGGTAACTATTTCTATGTATTCCCCATTTGAATTACATGTCCCATTTCATATAAATATTACATAAATTATGCCAATTATAATCCCTTTTTCCCTGTTTCCTCTCTAACGTATTCGTACGTATTTTAGCGGCATCTAGGCTATAAAGTAGCCTAGCTACAACAATGAAAAGGGAATATGGCGAAGGTGATAGTTTCAACATATCTTGGCATAAACATTAACATAAACCGGTATGATAACAAGGTGAATGGTCATGTAATCATCATGGCAAGGTAGGCATAAAAGTGATGAACTTGTCACAACTATGATGTCAAAGCAACATAATGAGATCTAAATTAACCATAAGGTGTCCAATTATTTAGATCTAGCATAGTTAGGGTGACATAGTAACACATTTAGATCTAAAGATGGATTCACATGTAAAGTTTACAACATATCTCAATGGATCACAATATGAAAGGTGAAAGGAACATAAAGATCTAGATCCAAGTAATGTTACAACTGTCCCAATTAATGGATGTACATCCACCATAACATGGTTACAAGTCAAGGTCCACATAAGCAACATAATCGAATAACCACAATTTTATTGGATCTAGGAAAATAGATATGTCATGACATAGTATAGGATTTCACATTAACACAGAATCATTCTTTACAACATATCCAATTCATAGTCTTTCAAAATATACTTTTATTTATCTAAACCTAAAAACAACTAGAACTCACAGCGTTAGGTTTAGAGAATTGAGGAAGAACGGATCTAGAATTTCTGAATTGGATTTATAGAATATGTTGTTGTAGAAAGCGGTTCAGTTCGCACTCTAGCAGCATATGGCCTCCATGACTTCCAATGAAGAAAATATGAGAAATAGGACACGTATATATATAGCTGCCATACCCCCTGAAACCGAGTGCCACGTTAACCCTAGGGGTGTCGACACCCCTATGGGTGGGTCGACCCCTAGGTCAACACCCCTTAGGGGGGTCGACCCCCTAGAGCGGGAATTTTGACGCTTAGAGGAATTTTCTGAATTTGAATCCTCTGGATAGAATTCTGAATCATCTCTGACTCACCTTTGACTCATGCGTATATATAAAATATTTCTATGCGTATACAAACTTAAAACCTTCTTCATAAGGATTCTGTTTTACGCAAACAAAATGTATATCTTGACCAGAATTTCGAAACGGATGCAATGGTGTGGTACGTTTCTTCTAATTATGGATATTAAATTAATTATTATTTAATTTATTCTCTTTAATGTCGCTAAAAATTCGGGGTGTTACACATTGGGATCACAAATATGCTAAAAGTATGTAAAAACGTTATAAATAATATGAGTACTAGATTAACTTATCTTAGAAATGACTAAACAAGCCAGATTGTGAACAAATCATACTAGATCCTTGGGCTGGCAATTAGAACCGAGAACCAAAAAACCGACCCGACCCGAAAAGACCCAGACCCGAATCGAACCCGACGGGTCTTCGGTCAGGTCTAGATGATGAAAAATACAATAAAGACCCGGTAAAACCGGACCCGAATTGACTCGATCCGAAAGACCCGACAAAAAGCATTGAAATATATGTATTTTTAGTGTTGCTACCCAACAGAACCCGACCCGAACCGAAGCTCGGGTCGGGTCTAGATTTTGGAAATGTATGGTTTGGACCCGACAAAACCTGACCCGCCTAGACCTGAGACCCGACGGGTCAGGCCCGGGTCTTAGGGTACCTTTATCTTCCAATTATCTGCATTATGCAGCTTGTCAGGCTTTGCTTTCTAAAGTGCAAAGGAAAATGCAAGGATGGAATGTAAATTTCCTTAGTTTTTGTGGGACGAGCTGAGTTAATACATACGGTAATAACTCATATTGTATTATACTGGTTGTTCATATACCAGCTACTTGAATATACCTTAAACAAACTGAACACCCTCTGTGTCAATTTCTTTTAGGGAGGCAACAATCATAAATTTTCCTGAAAAATGTTATGCAAACCTAAAATGGAAAGGGGCATGGGGCTTAAATATTCCCGAATCTGGAAAAGGAAGCATTGCTCAAACTAATGTGGAAATTCCTATCTCATGAAAACTTGTAGGCCAAATGGAAGACAAGTAGGTATTGCTTTGGGTAAAATTTCCGACATATGAACATAGACAATAATGCTTCCAGTTAATGGAAATCCATACTTCGTCTTCGAACCAATGGCAAATAGTTCTTCAACAGGGTTATAGCCTCAGGCACTACAACTTCGCTATAGTTTGATCTGTAGCTAAACTGTAAATGTATGGTCGATGTGCTAGGAGAGCAAAGGCTTCATATCATTGGATACAATACGGATACTGTTGCAACTACTATTCGAGGTAGTAATTTTCTGCCATTATCTCATCCTGCAACTAGGGAAGTGGTTAACGAGGTTACTCAAGTTACACTGCATCCCTCCCATTTATCCGATTTCTATGAATGGGGAGATGGTGGAAAATTTTCATTCTTCAAAGCTTGGGATAAAATTAGTCAACAAGGTGTACATATGCCTTATTATAGGGTTCTATGGCACTCAAAAAAACGCAGGCGCATGGCCTTTATTTCTTACTTAGTTGTTTTGGATTGATTAAACAGAAAATGTCAGATGTCTTCTTTCGGAATTTTGTCAAACACAATGTGCTCGCTATGCGACAAGGAAAAGAAAACAAACAATCATTTATTCTTTACTTGTGATTATTCTTTATATATCTGGTTGTCATTAAAACTGAAATTGGGTATTCATCCTTCAATTTACAACACTCTAGAGAATGAAATGACCCAGATTAATTTTGTATTCTCCAATCAAGACCAACTTCAAGACATTGCTTATGGATCAATTACTTGTTCGATCTATTCCATCTGGCAAGAATGGAATACGCGTATATTCTCCTAGAAGAAAGCAGATGTAGATATCAAATTGAATCTGATAGAGAAAGAAGTGGCATATCTCGTTAAGAACAATGATAGTAAATTGAAGAGAACGACCAGAAATGTCGAGTTCCTACAATTCGCGATATTGGGTGATGGAGAAAGGATAGTCAACTTTGGAAAGTTGCAAGCTGGTTTTTTAACATTTGCAATTGTATTTTTTTATTTTGTTTGATTTAAAGATTACAATGCTCCAGTGTTATATGTAATTCATATATATCTACTCTTTTTCCTTGCAAGGTACTGAGTAGGGGTGATTGTAAGGTTTTGACGAGGCATATATATGAATTTTTTTTAATTGGTATCGTTAATAAAGTCTACCAATTTTCAACAAAAAACTACAAAGGAGTTAGTTTAGGACATCTACTAAGTTACTGTGCACCCCAAATATACATTTGATTTCTACGAACGGTGCGATGGCTGTGCTTTTTCATTGCATAATACTTAGGACAAAGTGATAAATAAGGGAAAATACAAGACTTTCTATAAGCTTATCTGGCATTCAAAGAACGGTTGGCTTATGGCTTTCATATCATACTTAGTCATCATAACCATTTAAACACTAAGGGCCCGTTTGGCAACCCAAATCAAAAAACACTTATGCTTATGTGGTAATTGCTTTTACTTCTAAAAAGTTAAAAAGTTAAAATTTTCGTTTGGCACGGTAATGACTTATAAGTCAAAAAGTTAAAATGGATAAAAAGAATTAGCTATTTGGATTTTGCACTACAATATTAAAATAAAATGTAAGACAATTCAGATTTTTAAAAGTATATATTACAGCTAGTTAACAAAAATCACAAAACAATTCATATTCCAAAATATACAAAATCACTACAGTACTTGCATGTTATTCGCACATAATTCAAGCAGTTAAGTCCATTTTAACTTACAAAATCAAAAAACAAACTACACAATAGATAAAAATTCATCTTTTACACAAATTTCAAACATTACAATTGAAACATTAAACACTTCTAAAAATCTTACGGAATCTAAAATGGTAATATGGCTAACTATCAACTCACTAGCTTCTTGTTCGACCAAATTCACTACTTGAACTCATATTTAATAATTGTTCTTGCTTGAACCTCTCAACTGTTCTACTTCCTTTCATGACATAAGATCAACAAAGTCATGAACAAATTCGTCAACCTTATGTTCTGCAGATTTAATCAAAGAACTAATAAAATCATAAGAGTTTAATATAACTAATGTAACATTATTATCCCTTGAAAGCGTTATTGAGAATTAAAGAACTAATGGAATCGTAGCAGCATTAGGGAATATGCAACCAAATTAATAGCATTATGTCACACATTCAACATCAGCACATATTGTTTTCAAGAAACATAAACGAAAACAACTAGATTGCTCTTGTAAAGATACAAATAACTCTTGTAAGATACACATACTTATCTTATACTTACTGTAAAGATACAAGTAACAGGCTACATCGCTCTGAAACCATAGGTATACATATACAAGCTGTACAAAACTGTATTGTAACAACCCGTATTTTTAATGACATGTTATAATGTAAATCAAGGAAGAATTAAATTGAAAAATCTGAATAAAGGGAAACGGGCTGTGCCATTGCGTTCGTCTCGGAAAAATACGCGAAACAGAGTCCGAGTTTTCGAAAAACGGAGTCCATATGACCAAGTTATGGCCCAATGAAGTTTTCAGAAAATTCCAAGCCCGAAAACAGTTCAAATTCGAATTCAGATTCGAATTACAACCAAGGCAGAATGGGCGGGAATTTTCCCGCCCCAGGCAGGGTCGACACCAGTGTCGACCCCCCCCCCCCAATGGGTCGACACCCATGTCGACCCAGGGGTCGACCCCCCCCGGTCGGACCAATTTTTCTGGTGCACCATTTTGACATGTTGGGTCTTGTTCTGGAAGTTTCTGACGGGAGTTGATGGCTCAGATTCGATTTAGGGTTAATCCTATGGTCTAAACTACCCCTAATCTCTATAAAAAGACCCCTAGACCTAGCCTAAACCCTCATTAATCATTCCTACAACTAAATGCTGCCCAAATGTTCACTAATCATGGCCTCCACCTTATTCATGAGAGCATGAGTGTCTCAAATCAATCTATGTCATCAAGGAGCCATCTTTCTTTGTCTTTGGGGTTGTTCCTTCTTGTTCTCAAGTCTTGAAGTGGAGTTTATCGTCTTTGGTTGCGGATTTGCTAGTGTGGCTTCGTCTCAATCTTATTTTATATTAATTCTAGTCTTCATAGCATTGTAAGCCCTATACTACTCTTAGATTCTAACTATGAAGTTAAATATGACATGTTGCAAGTTGAGTTTGGGCCTAAGTATGATACGTGCTTTGATCCTATCATGTTATGCATAAATATATTCTATGCATGTTTGTAAAGCTATCACCTTTGCCTTATGCATAGAAAGCTATGAGCTTCGATTAGAAATGTTGCATAAAGCAACATAGAAACTCTCATAAACCTTGTGTTATCTTGCGTATGGTGTTATATGCGAATCACTAGCCACCATCCTATGTCATTTATGATCATGTTTCACCTATTTGCTTAAGTTTGATATCATGCATATTTTGAGGCCCATGATGTAATATGCAAGCTTATGAACATATTTATGCCTCATATGCCACCATGTTTAACTTGTGGCCAACCTTATTACCTTATTCCCTTTTGTCATGCTTTTGCCAAGTTCCCTCTTTTGATCTATGTTATGTTATGCGAAACGTACATGCGATGGGAATGCGTTGGGTTGGGTAATATTACTGACATGAAAACATGGTTTTAAAATATGACATGAACATTGACTTGTGATTATGTTTGTAAACATAATGATGGACATGACACTTAGAAAATATGAGTGTGGCCAACTCGAGGTTGGGTTGAGTTTGTAGCATAAATCTACCCGGAACCGACCGGCTTAACTAGTGGCTACAAACAATAGGACCCAATGTGAGTAGTTGGTCATGTCGCACTTGAAACCCGAGGTTAGACTAAGTTGTGGTGTAAAGCTACCCGGACCCGCCCGGCTTAACTAGTAACCACAACAAGGTCTAATGTGAGAGGTTGGGTGCATTAAATTAATTAATGCCACATGATAGGGGTTAAGTCATGGACTACTTGAATATACTTAACCAATTAAACCCAATGGATTGGTAGGGTTAAGTCATGGACTACTTGAGTATACTTAACCAATTAAACCCGATGTATTGATAGGGTTAAGTCATGAACTGCTTGAATACACTTAACCAACTCAATACATGGTTAGGATAGGGTTAACCACACTTAACCCACTTGAAATCCTAGTTATGTGGTCCTTTTCAGCAGTAACCAACTTGGAAGTATCATGGGTACCCTGGACTAGGCTGGGGTAGGGCACGATTACTGGACTGATTGTAAGAGGCCAAAAGAGACGGCTGAAGGGTGCACCGGTTGTTCAGGCGGACCATGGTCGTGCACATTAAGTCCGGAGTTGATCATGGGCACCAGTAGGTTTAGACTGTGCGTGCTTGAATTGTGTCTGTGGTTTACACCTTAGGGCTGGATACACCCTGGGGTGGACCTAGCACAGTTAACTACATTCCACGATTAAGCCGTATGACACCGATACACGACGAGTTAGGCTTATAGGGAACCGATCGACTAGACCGAGTAGTTGGACCTCGATTTAGGTCATCTCATGATGTGGGCCAGCTTTGGGCCAAGGGATCATTTCTTGTTTATACTTGACATGGATTGGAATACTAGTACACACCTGGTGCAACTTAACCTTGTATATGCGATGCCACACTTGATCTATCTTGTTAACTTTTCACCATGCCAGTTATCACCCTACATCTCATCTCTGTTTTACATGTTCAGTTAACTTTATTAGTTTTTATACTAATAGTAGATAGGACTTACCAGTCTTTTTGACTGACCCGTTTTCTTTCGCCTCTTTTCTTCCGTTCCCCCCCCCCCCCTCAGGTTTACAGGGTGGGAAAACTGGTACCTAGCTTGGATCTTTAGCTGCTTTTCTGGATAGCTCATGTACGGTTTGGACTTGAGCACGCTATGGCTTTATTCTACCTTGGGGATAGTTACTTTATGTTTCTTTTTCAGTTTTTAGTTTATGTTCTAGACTTTGTTTTATGGGAAAACAATGACGAAGTACTTTGATGTAACTTGACTATGGTTTTGAAATGCTAGTTTTATCCGCTGCTTTACTACTCTGTTTTACTTATATGTTCTGTCTTGTGATATCTGCATGCATGTTTACCTCGTTTAACGCCCCTCCAAAGCTAGTGTCCTTGCAAGAGTGGCATTGGCGGAGGTGGGGTGTTACATTTGGTATCAGAGCATAAGGTTTACAAGATTTGAGTAAAAGTGTTTTTAAAATTTACCTTTTTGGAAAACTATTTTCAAAACCAATTAAGTATTTTCCAAAGAAAAGTCTAGTTATTTTAAAAGGCTATTCCCCAAAAGCCATTAGCACTATCCTTCGTTTCCTCGTTCTAAATCTATCTATCTTTTCCTTTTTCAGCATGGCCGATCTTAACCTTCCCGAGGGAGTAACCATTCCCGGATGGTTCCGGAGGTACTTGGAAGCTAGGGCCAACGATGCGGGCCCAGCAAATACCCCCACCGTAACTGAGGTTCCTCCTCCTCCTCCCCCTCCTCAGCATCCACAAGCAGATTTTGCTAAGGTTTGCAAGGACTTTAAGGCAATGGGTGGCAAGAATTTTATTGGGACGGAGACTTTTGTGGAGGAAAGAAATTGGTTGAAAGAAACTGAAGATCTCTTCGCCATCTTTGATGTGGAAGACCATAGAAAAGTTCTGTTGGCAGCATGGCTATTGAAAGAAGAAGCTGCTTATTGGTGGGAGGTCACCAACGCTACTAGGCCTATAGAGACTTGGGCCGACTTTAGGACGAGGTTTGGGCTTAAGTTTCTATCATCAGCTGAGGCGAATCTGCAATTGGAGAAGTTTATATCTTTGAAGCAAGGGGACATGACAGTGAGGGAGTATGTGAATAAGTTTAACCAGCTCGCTCGATTCGGTTTGGACATGGTTAATACTCCCCAGAAGAAGGCTTTACGCTTTGCACGAGGGTTGAATGAGCCATTACAAGGTTTAGCCCTGTCTCATATACCCATGGGAGCCACTTTTGAAGGCCTAGTGGACATGGCATTGCTTCAAGGAGACGATAAAAATGGCAAGAAAGAAGTCAAGGCTAATGAGACTCAACCCAAGAAGACAGACTCCAAGTGGGGAGGAAACCAGAGCAATCAGAACAACAAGAACAACAAGGGCAACAAGGCCAAGGCAAAGGACCCAAGAAAATGCAACTTCTATGGGATTGTTGGGCACATAGCCAAGGATTGCAGAAAGAAGAAGAGGAAGTTGGGCGAATGCTTTCACTGTGGAGAGCCTGGACACCTTAGCAAGGATTGCCCCAAGAAGCAAGGACAAGGGCAAGGGAAGAATCAACGTGCAGGACCTTCTGGAGGGCAAGTGCATGCCCTCAACACTGCTCCAGTTCAGGACCGAGGTAGTATTTCTGTAGAAAGCCTTGTTTATATTTATGATTATCCTGTTCGCACCTTATTTGATTCTGGCGCATCGCATAGTTTTATTTCTTCTGACATTGTTGAAAGTTTGCACCTAAGTACTAGTCTAGTTGAGGATCCCGTCAGTGTTTCAAATCCAATTGGGGGTTCCGCCCATTTATGTATGATTTGTGTGGATTTGAAGATTTCTATCTTGACCGTAGAATTCAAGTGTAATTCTTATGTTCTCGGGTTCACGGGATACAGGTTGATCTTGGGCATGGATTGGTTTTCCCGTTATGGAGCCATTCTCGATTGTGAGCATAGGGTGGTGAGGCTCATGACTCGCCTCGGTAATACCCTAAAGATTTCTTGCAACCCGCTGGATCCCGTCATGCTATGTTATCTTGAATCTCTTGACTCGTCCATCAATGATCTGCAATCTGTAAGGGTGGTTCGGGAATATCCTGATGTCTTTGAAGAGGTTAAGGGGTTACCCCCTAAACGAGAGATAGATTTTCGCATTTATCTTGTTGATAATGCCAAGCCAGTATCATTGCCCGTTAGGCACATGGCCCTATGAGAAAGAGGAGAGCTCAGTAAGCAAATCAAGGAGCTGCTTGAGAAAAATTTTATTAGGCGAAGCATTTCTGAATGGGGTGCTCCGGTGGTATTCGCTACTAAGGCGGATGGTTCGCTTCGTCTATGTGTTAATTACCGAGAGTTGAACAAGCTGACAAAGAAGAATAGGCACCCGTTACCGAGGATTGATGATCTCTTTGACCAGCTTGTTGGTGCTTCTGTTTTCTCTCAGCTCGATCTAGCCACCGGATTCCATCAGCTTAGAGTGGCTGAGGATAGTATTGATAAAACTGCGTTTAGGACTCCAGATGGATTCTTTGAATGGCTTGTCATGCCATTCGGTTTGACTAATGCACCCGCCTACTTCGTAGATTTGATGAGTAGGGTGTTCAGGGAGTTCCTTAACAAGTTTGTTGTTGTCTTCGTGGATGATATTCTGATCTTCTCAAAGGATGAGGAAGAGCATGCTAGGCATCTCAAGGAGGTGATGGATACGCTTAGAGCGCATCAGTTGAAAGCCAAGTTCTCCAAATGCCATTTTTGGAGAAGGGAAGTTCGATTTCTTGGACATATAGTTTCTAAGCAAGGCATAGCGGTGGATCCCACGAAAGTGGTTGTGGTTCAAGACTGGAAGACTCCTAGGAATGCAACCGAAGTAAGAAGCTTTCTCGGTCTGGCGGGCTACTATAGGAAGTTCATCAGGGACTTCGCTAAGATTTCGTCCCCTCTTACTAAGTTGACGAAGAAGAACTTAGTCTTTGCATGGGACTTAGAGTGTGAGCTTGCTTTTCAAAGGCTCAAGAGGGCTCTTACTACAGCTCCAGTTTTGGCATTACCCGATGGCGGTAAGATGTTTACCGTGTACACCGATGCATGTAGCACGGGGTTAGGTGCTATTCTGATGCAAGAGGGAAGAGTGATATGTTATGGGGGTAGGCAACTGAAAGTTCATGAGAAGAACTATCCCACTCATGATTTGGAGTTGGCGGCGATCGTCTTTGCACTCAAATCCTGGCGCCACTATCTTCTAGGCGAAAGGTTTGAGTTGTATACTGATCACAAGTCACTCAAGTACCTCTTCTCGCAGAAAGATCTGAATCTAAGGCAGCAAAGGTGGATGGAATTCTTGGCATCATATGACTTCGAGATAGCTTACACCCCTGGCAAGGGTAATGTTGTGGCTGATGCACTAAGCAGAAGGAGGTTGACTTTGAGTCCCTTGTTTATTGAGATGAAGAACTTAGAGTTCTTGGCAACCTTTGATTTCACGACGACTGTTGAGTCGATGATGGGTTCATTATCATCCCTTGAGCTTAGACCCACACTTCTTGATCAAGTTGGGGCTTCCCAGAAAGGAGACCCGCAGATAGTCGAGGTCATGGACAAGTTGATTCGTGGTGAGACGTCTAGTCACCTTGCTAGATATACTATTGATGACAAGGGTTGGCTAAGGCGTGATGGAAGGCTATGCGTTCCACAAGTAGGAGACTCGGTGCATAAAGTTCTCGAAGAAGCACATCACTCGAAGATGACTATACATCCTCGAGGAGATAAGATGTATAGAGATATGAAGCGCATTTTCTTTTGGGCCGGAATGAAGAAAGATGTGGCAGAGTATGTTTCAAAGTGCATGGTGTGCCAACAAGTGAAAGCCGAGTCAAAGAAACCAGGTGGGCTATTACATCCATTGGAGGTCTCGCAATGGAAGTGAGAAAGTATCTCTATGGATTTTGTGGATGGACTGCCTAGGTCAAGGAAAGGGAATACGAGCATATGGGTCATAGTTGATAGACTTACGAAGAGTGCTCATTTCATTCCAGTAAAGAGCAAGAGGACCACATCATGGCTAGCATCTATTTATCTTCAGGAGATAGTGCGGTTGCATGGAGTTCCTTCTAGCATAGTTAGCGATCGTGACCCAATTTTCACTAGCCAGTTCTGGAATAGTTTGCAAGAAGCGATGGGTACGCGATTGAATCTGAGTACAGCCTATCACCCCCAGACGGATGGCCAAACCGAAAGGGTGAATAAAGTGCTAGAAGATCTTTTGAGGCTTTGTGTTCTTGACTTTGGTGGTACTTGGGAAGACCACCTTCCTCTTGTAGAGTTAGCTTATAATAATAGCTATCAAGCCAGCATAGGGATGGCACCATTTGAAGCTTTGTATGGGAGGCCGTGTAGGTCACCATCTTGTTGGTGGGAGACAACAGATAGGCTTATACTTGGGCCCAATATGATACGGGACACATCCGAGAAAGTTGAATTGGTGAGAAAACGGATGAAAGCGGCCCAAGACAGACATAAATCCTATGCTGACAAACGAAGGGTAGATTTGGAATTCGAAGTGGGAGACATGGTTTTCGTGAAGGTTTCCCCTTTGCGTAAAGTTGTACGTTTTGGAGCAGTTGGGAAGCTGACACCAAGGTTCGTAGGACCCTTCCCTATCATAGAGAGAATTGGAAAGATGGCCTATAAGGTGGAATTGCCCGAGAAGCTAGCCGGAGTGCATAATGTCTTTCATGTCTCGCATCTCCGAAAGTGCCTACATGAGTCCGCTGAGGTGGTTGAACCAAGCATTCTTGAAGACGTGGAGGTAGAGAAAGAGGCAACCTTGAGGAGAGCTCCGATTCGTATCTTGGGAATAGAGATCAAGAAGTTAAGGAATCGAGAAGTCAAATTGGTGAAAGTTCAGTGGAGTGAAGCCGATGAAGATGCAACTTGGGAAACCGAGGAGAAGATGCGTGGGCTTTATCCATTCCTTTTTTAGGGTACATTCTCAATCTCCGTTCTTAATCAGCATATCTTTCTTTTTGCTACCCATGTTTATCCCGTTTATCTTGTTAACCTTGTCATCAGAACCTTAGGTAGAAACCCTTTGGATGAAACATGTATTTGAAACATGTTATGCTTGATGGTTGCAAGTGGTTGCAAGTGTTTGCAAGTGGACACTCGTGGATGCATGATACACATTAGGCACTAAGATCGGCTCACACGCTTTCATGTTGCATATGCATGAGTGTTTATGTTTATTCATGGATGAAACTTGTTGTGCTATCACGTGGATGTTGCATATGAATGAATGTTATGTGCACTCATGTAGAGATTATAAATTATGATAGGAATTTGCATACATATGGACTCATTTCACTAACATACTTTGCATTAAGGAGGTTTACAGAATCAGTAACTGCCTGATTTTTGCATTAGATAAGTACATATACACACACCTTTTGCATATGTTCATACAACATTTAGAATCTTTTTAAGGACAATGGTTACTTGTGGATGATGTTTTGAGTAGATGGATGATGGATGGTAGGATACGTTCTTCCTAACTTGGAGATTTCGGGGACGAAATCCTTTAAGGAGGGGAGAATGTAACAACCCGTATTTTTAATGACATGTTATAATGTAAATCAAGGCAGAATTAAATTGTAAAATCTGAATCAAGGGAAACGGGCTATGCCATTGCGTTCATCTCGGAAAAATACGTGAAATAGAGTCCGAGTTTTCAAAAAAGGGAGTCCATATGACCAAGTTATGGCCCAATGAAGTTTTCAGAAAATTCCAAGCCCGAAAATAGTTCAAATTCGAATTACAACCAAGGCAGAATGGGCGGGAATTTTCCCGCCCCAGGCAGGGTCGACACCAGTGTCGACCCCCCCCCCAATGGGTCGACACCCATGTCGACCCAGGGGTCGAACCCCCCCCCCCCCCCCCTCCCCCCGGTCGGACCAATTTTTCTGGTGCACCATTTTGACATGTTGGGTCTTGTTCTGGAAGTTCTGACGGGAGTTGATGGCTCAGATTCGATTTAGGGTTAATCCTATGGTCTAAACTACCCCTAATCTCTATAAAAAGACCCCTAGACCTAGCCTAAACCCTCATTAATCATTCCTACAACTAAATGCTGCCCAAATGTTCACTAATCATGGCCTCCACCTTCTTCATGAGAGCATGAGTGTCTCAAATCAATCTATGTCATCAAGGAGCCATCTTTCTTTGTCTTTGGGGTTGTTCCTTCTTGTTCTCAAGTCTTGAAGTGGAGTTTATCGTCTTTGGTTGCGGATTTGCTAGTGTGGCTTCGTCTCAATTTTATTTTATATTAATTCTAGTCTTCATAGCATTGTAAGCCCTATACTACTCTTAGATTCTAACTATGAAGTTAAATATGACATGTTGCAAGTTGAGTTTGGGCCTAAGTATGATATGTGCTTTGATCCTATCATGTTATGCATAAATATATTCTATGCATGTTTGTAAAGCTATCACCTTTGCCTTATGCATAGAAAGCTATGAGCTTCGTTAGAAATGTTGCATAAAGCAACATAGAAACTCTCATAAACCTTGTGTTATCTTGCATATGGTGTTATATGCGAATCACTAGCCACCATCCTATGTCATTTATGATCATGTTTCACCTATTTGCTTAAGTTTGATATCATGCATATTTTGAGGCCCATGATGTAATATGCAAGCTTATGAACATATTTATGCCTCATATGCCACCATGTTTAACTTGTGGCCAACCTTATTACCTTATGCCCTTTTGTCATGCTTTTGCCAAGTTCCCTCTTTTGATCTATGTTATGTTATGCGAAACGTACATGCGATGGGAATGCGTTGGGTTGGGTAATATTAATGACATGAAAACATGGTTTTAAAATATGACATGAACATTAACTTGTGATTATGTTTGTAAACATAATGATGGACATGACACTTAGAAAATATGAGTGTGGCCAACTCGAGGTTGGGTTGAGTTTGTAGCATAAATCTACCCGGAACCGACCGGCTTAACTAGTGGCTACAAACAATAGGACCCAATGTGAGTAGTTGGTCATGTCACACTTGAAACCCGAGGTTAGACTAAGTTGTGGTGTAAAGCTACCCGGACCCGCCCGGCTTAACTAGTAACCACAACAAGGTCTAATGTGAGAGGTTGGGTGCATTAAATTAATTAATGCCACATGATAGGGGTTAAGTCATGGACTACTTGAATATACTTAACCAATTAAACACGATGGATTGGTAGGGTTAAGTCATGGACTACTTGAGTATACTTAACCAATTAAACCCGATGTATTGATAGGGTTAAGTCATGAACTGCTTGAATACACTTAACCAACTCAATACATGGTTAGGATAGGGTTAACCACACTTAACCCACTTGAAATCCTAGTTACGTGGTCCTTTTCAGTAGTAACCAACTTGGAAGTATCATGGGTACCCTGGACTAGGCTGGGGTGGGGCACGATTACTGGACTGATTGTAAGAGGCCAAAAGAGACAGCTGAAGGGTGCACCGGTTGTTCAGGCGGACCATGGTCGTGCACATTAAGTCCGGAGTTGAACATGGGCACCAGTAGGTTTAGACTGTGCGTGCTTGAATTGTGTCTGTGGTTTACACCTTAGGGCTGGATACACCTTGGGGTGGACCTAGCACAGTTAACTACATTCCACGATTAAGCCGTATGACACCGATACACGACGAGTTAGGCTTATAGGGAGCCGATCGACTAGACCGAGTAGTTGGACCTCGATTTAGGTCATCTCGTGATGTGGGCCAGCTTTGGGCCAAGGGATCATTTCTTGTTTATACTTGACATGGATTGGAATACTAGTAAACACCTGGTGCAACTTAACCTTGTATATGCGATGCCACACTTGATCTATCTTGTTAACTTTTCACCATGCCAGTTATCACCCTACATCTCATCTCTGTTTTACATGTTCAGTTAATTTTATTAGTTTTTATACTAATAGTAGATAGGACTTACCAGTCTTTTTGACTGACCCGTTTTCTTTCGCCTCTTTTCTTCCGTTCCCCCCCCCCTCAGGTTTACAGGGTGGGAACACTGGTACCTAGCTTGGATCTTTAGCTGTTTTTCTGGATAGCTCATGTACGGTTTGGACTTGAGCACGCTATGGCTTTATTCTACCTTGGGGATAGTTACTTTATGTTTCTTTTTCAGTTTTCAGTTTATGTTCTAGACTTTGTTTTATGGGAAAACAATGACCAAGTACTTTGATGTAACTTGACTATGGTTTTGAAATGCTAGTTTTATCCGCTGCTTTACTACTCTGTTTTACTTATATGTTCTGTCTTGTGATATCTGCATGCATGTTTACCTCGTTTAACGCCCCTCCAAAGCTAGTGTCCTTGCAAGAGTGGCATTGGCGGAGGTGGGGTGTTACATGTATAATATTAAGAATTCATTTTGTAAACAAATGATGAAACATTCATATCAATACAAATTCAACATTCAGTTTCCAGATAATCTCAATACACATGCCAAGAGAACCCATTATAAATGACTCAACCTAATTTGTATATGTAGGGGAAAAGTTGACGAGATTATAAATGAACTCAACCTGAGATGGTATTCCTCGTCTTCTGAACTAATCATTTATCACAATTTATTAAGCTATATAATTCTCATACTGCTGGCATGTTAGCACATATTATGCTATAATATACTATGATTTACTATATGATATATGCCCATAAACAATGACAGAGAAAGATAGACGCATATCACTCTATAATGACATTGAACTCGTACCTAATGAAATTACAACCTTAAAAAGGAAAATAAAAATGATCTCTGAGAATACGTACCTCATCTACTGTGGATTGAGAATTTCTCTTGAGCCCAATTGGTTTTCCAACAACTACATGCATGGGTTGTCTAAAAGGTATTGGAGATCTAAATATAAAAGACAACTAAATCATGATTTGAACATTGTTGTTTAATTGTTTAGTGATAAAATTAAGATGAGGTATTGGATTTTATGCTATACCGAAATCGTCCCCAATAGACAAAAGGAGTGAATTTGATAGCTCTCGCAATGCGAACATATAGTTTCCCACTCGGCTTCCACCACTTGTAAACATAACTCTGATAAGCAGATGTAGATATGTAATCAAAAAGAATAGATGTACAAATGTTACCCGTGCTTAGTCATATACCAGTTTCTTATTTTATGGCAACTTCAAACGGAATGTGAACTGGAACAGAGCACGAAAGAAAATGATATTACCTAGCCAAACCAAAGACAGGAACAAGAGGAGTGCCCTTCTTTATAGCTATCCGCACAAAACCTTTTCTTGATTTAAGGAAAGCAACCTCCAAGCAACAAGAGTCATATAATCTAAATCACAAGAACAAGTTCATACTTCATGCTAATTAAGAAAGATACATGGAGAGTTAAATCCTAACAACTTCAGAAATTTTTTAATGCTAATTAAGCAAGATAATTAATATTCAGCATACCATGTTAATATTCAGCATCAAATAGGAGTATAATATTAGGGAATCCATTTTCTCCTCACGTGTTTTATATAGCTTGGGAATAATTATCTCTATGACTAGAATATGTTATCAGAAATAAAATGATTACCCTCATTACTAATTATTAGCGATGCCTATGCATATCTTACTAATTGTATGCTGACGATATAACGTTATTTACTACATCCAACATATACATGCATGATTGATGAACATGGCAGATAATGACGGTCACTTAAATAATACGAAGATATGATCCTATGTATCAGTGCATCTCTCTTTGTTAATCCACATTGATATATATATAGTTTAATCAAATATTGTGAAAATCTTTGTTTTGTCTTTTGCCTGAATGCTACTTCTGAACTGAACACTGCTTATTTAAAGAGAAGAAGATCAATTTCTTCCCTCCATCAAAATGAACATCCAATAGGAATTGTTGTTGCGTAATGAGCCAGTTCAAACAACAATCTTCAATCATAAATATATTTTTAAGTTTCTAAATAAAATATCAAAGCACTCATAATATCAGTTTATTTAAAGGAAAATATGCATATCAGAAATAAAATTTTAGCCCTTAATCTCGCTCTAACTGCCAAAATAAGGACTCTATTTTAAATGTATTGCAATTGGAAGAGTCACATCTACCAATGAAATATCCTGATGTGCCTCTATTTTAAGAATGTTTACACTAAGTAGAGTGTAATGGTTTATTTCAATGAAAAATGGATAAATTCAACACTTAAGACAACAGCCTCTTATCTGGAAGAGCTGAGCCTATTCAGTCTGTTATTACGTATATGGTCCTTTAATGGCTTATGATTATGCGTAGCAGCAATTACATTGGGAAAATTTAATAGTTTGTGCAGTTTCTTCTGCGTACTTTCTAGCACAATGCATACGCCAACTACATCTTTGTTGCAAATTTCATAGTATATCTGCGCTTCACGTTATTCTTCCTAAAACAATGTTAGTACAGTTATAATGAATTTATGCTATGTTTATTCAACTTAATTACCCAACAACAACAACATAAGAGAAACAAAGGGATGAGTAAGAATCTATAAAATCAATCATTTTCCCTATTACACATACGCTACACCTACTTGTGTTGAGCAAAGATCCAATGTTAGAAATGTCACCAACCGTAGTTTAAAGTCTGGTCTATTGCATTTTGTATTTTTAGATTTTCCGTTTTTAATATTTACAACAAAAAATGAGGATGGTGAAAGATCGATTTAAAATCATAAAACATCATGGTGATGAAGCAGATAGACATAAAACATGGTTTTCAATATAATAGTGGTTGTTGGTCAAGAAAGACATATTTTTTTGAAAAATATTCGACATGGAAGATGGAAGTGACACCGTTAACATAGATTAGGGTTTAAACTCAAATAGACTAGGGTTTCTACATTACAAACAAACAAATACAAAAACTAACTAAAAATTATCGAATAAGTTCATGATCAATAGAGCTGAGAAGAGATCGGATAGACTGAAAACAAATTAGAGAAGAAAAATATTACCTTTGCGATGAATCTCAAAGAGAAGATGAAGTGGCCGGGGAAAATGAAAATCGCCCGAACCTTAATTGGAAGTTACGCGGCCTGAAAGTCATTTTATACAGAAGTCGAAAACAAGAAAAAAATGACTTTCAAAATAAGCAAAAAAGTCAATTATGAAAGCCCAAATAAACTATGCAACCATATGGGCTTTTATGCTTTAGCTTTTTAAAAGCTAAAAAGTAGCATATTTGGGCTCATCCAAACGGGCCCTAAGGATAGACTACAGAGATTTGGTATTATTGTAAATAATGTTTTCTCCTTATGTCATAAAGAGATTGAAACTAGTCAACACTTTTTTCCCAGTGGGGTTATTCTACTTTTACCTGATGTTCAATGAAATTAAAGTTTAAAATTTTACTAAACTCCTTGTCATCGGCCGAGGCAGAAGAAAATCTTCTGCTTTCAAGGTTTTCGAATAGAGATCGAGTTTGAGATATTTTGTTCGGAGCTTTATTGTTGTCATCTACTTCTGCATTACACAGCAAATACTCAATAGATAGAGGAGGAAGAATACCTAGTTCGAGACAATGGAAGCAAGTATGATCGAATGACATAGAATCTGGAGCTGCTCCAAGAATAGGGAATCGATTTGCATGATTTTGGTCAAGGGTTCTTCAGAGAAGATGCTCTTTCGAATTATCGGGTTTGGGCTATTATGGGTCTGTTTGTTCAAAGGCTTATTTTATTTGTTTATGTTTTGCTTCACATTTTTTACTGTTAATATTGGATTTTACATGTGCTCTTTTCCTTTGTAAGGTACCTATTTAAGTTAGAGGGTTACAAGGTTCTGGCGAGACATATGAATGAAGTATATGATTGGTATTTTGAATGCAGTGTGCTAATTTTCAATATATATACAGAGATGATCAAGAGCACCCTAAACAGTGTTGCACCTTTATAGTCCCCTGATTTCTGCCATACATTCTCGTTTCTCCCTCTTCCCACTAACTCTCACTTTCCTCACTAACTTATTTAATTAAAAATGAGTTGTTATTATTCGGATCTAAAATGAGTGCCACAAAAGAGGGGTGCCATATAACCCTCCTCATATATATATATATATATGTGTGTGTGTGTGTGTGTGTGTGTGTGTGTGTGTGTGTGTGTGTGTGTGTGTGTTGTAATTTCAAGTATCACCTAGTATAAGTTTTATTTTGCTATGAACTCCCAATGATAAAATAAAAACATAGTTGCTCTCAAAATAACGATGAAATATCTAAATAATAAAAATATACGCTAGTATAATATTTTGAAAAGTCACAATAACATTATTGTTTGTTGAAAAATCATCGAATTTAATTTCAATACTCTCCAAATTAAAAATTATGGAAAAATCAAATAAATTAAATTGAAAATATGTCAATAGAAATCAAGTTAAAATATTAACGATAAATTCTACTTACATAGTCACATTATTTATTAATGTAATTGATTTACAATTTGAATTTTCAGTTATTGATTGTAATTTGAACAAGTAATTAAACAAACTGTTTAATTCATTTGACTAATGTTCAATGAAAAACCGAATACTTAATTCACAATTCATATACTGAACTCGTAATATACTAAATAACTAGTGTATTTGAAATTCAACTGTTTTAAACTTCCAAAATTAAATATTTAAAATAAATTAAATATTCAAGCACTAATAAACCAGATTGTTATAAGTGACAATCACAAAGCACAAGGATCTTCTGACACATAAGAGAATTATCACAAATAGTAGTGTACTTTCCTATATTAGAGCTCTTATCAAAACTTGCTAATAGCAAAAATGTTCGGATCTAATGTAATAAGTCTCTTTGCTAAATTAGAGTATGTAAATAAGAAAAAGACAGTGGATGTCAACTCATCGAATTTGCAGTTACATCTCACAGTTCAACATCCTTCGTTCCAAGCATGATCATACTACCCCTCGACTGTCAAGTCATCGAATCTCATTCCAAACCTAATTCTTAAGCATTACTTTTGAAATCCAAAGTATCAGCACTAATGAAATTCTGCACCAAATGTTATATTACAAGTTCAAACATCATTAGTTATGTCTTTTTCCCTTATCATTTCCTTCCCCCTCTCTCCCTCTTTTTTTAAATGTTTTTTTTGGAGATTGCTTAGTATTATATTAATGTTATAAGTCTGAGGCAATATAAAGACATATTACATGTCAATACACATCAAACGGTCTAAATCATGCTACGAAAGTTTTGAATTTATGATCTTTCATGTTAAAATCAGACTATTTAACCATTGGGACTGCGATCTTGGTTACAATATATTCAGATTTCTTTTTTAACCAAACAGTTATATCGAAAAGCAAGGAAAACTGCAAAGTGACCAAGAAACAAAGGTTGATTTTAGGTATGATGTACAAATATAGGACTAAAAGTAAGAACAATTAAAAATGGGTAACCTTCACTTAAGCCATTCAGTGGATGTTTTTGAATATGGATAGGGTCATATCCGCATTCGAAATTATTTCTAGGTATTGGATATCCGTATCCGAGGATACGAATGGGTATTAAATTATTATCCGACCCATTAACGATAAACAAATCAAATACCATAGAAAAATTCTAGTTTCATATAAAATGTTTTCAATCCAATTGACTATTAAAGTGAGAGACACAAAAAATGTTTCTGAGCAATTAATATGTGTTTAGTGCATGTATTACAAACTTACAATTTAATAAAATAATAAATAGATATCTTTAGTTGTACTAAAATACAAAAAAAAAACTGTAATCTTAAAAATAAACGTCAAATAATTTTCAGGTGCGTGTATGCCTATATCCACATCTATTTTCTCGGATATCAGATATTTATCCTCTTTTCAAGTACGGATGTAGAAGGATTTTGAATTTTTGGGGATCCATTGACAACCCTACCTTAAGTCTTCACTCAACAATATGCGTTATTAATTGGTAGAGCTTTTTCAATAGAGATTGTATTTCTGACCATTGTCTTTTGTTGAATTTAAGAACCATCCCTTTTTACGAACTTCGACGAAGAAAATCACATCGGTATTTCTAAAAATAGTGCATTCTACGCAACTTATATCTGCATTCAGAGCTGAAAAAGGTTACAGTTTAAGATGTTATATAAGTAATTTATAATCCACATCTCCATTATTAACGAAGGTAATCCAATGAACATGATCTCCAAGGTATTTTTTTAAAACTTGGTAAATACAATTGTTCATCAATGAACTATCATCCGCTTTTCGAGCATCCATTAATGAAATTTTACTATCGATTTACCATCGATACAACCGAAAAAACAACTTGAAATTGAACATTGTAACGACCTATACCTTTTCACTTAACAAGACACATACGTACATGTATTTTTTATTTAATAATAAGTAAACATCCTTCAATATTAGATGAATGTATATGCATTTTAAACTATTCTTTATAGAAGCAAGTTTTAGGACACCCTATTTGTAGCACCTCATCTGCATCCTATTTTAAGTTACTCATTTATAATTAAATAAGTTAGTGGGAAAAGAGATAGTTAATGGGAAGAAAAAGATATACGAATATGTGGTGGAAATCATACGAGTTGTTGGGGTGTTGTATTGTTTGTGTGTTTTTGGTCTTATCTCTTCTTTATAAGATAAATATTTACAACATGAACTGTTAGGGATGAGAATCACGGATCGTAAGGCAAAAACAACACTAGAGGGGGTGAATAGTGTTTTAAAGAGATTATGGAAAACTTAAACAGTTAACGATTACTTAAACAACTATATGAATCACAGAATGAATATCACAACAAAAACAATCACAAATGCAGATATAAACAAATAAAATGCAGAAAAGGAAAGAACACCCCGAATTTTATACTGGTTCGGATTACTCCTACGTCTAGTCCCACGAAACGCTGGATTGCGCAGAGTTTTATTAATATCAAAATCCATTTACAACACAAATGATTTCACGCTACAAAGTTAACACTGATTCAACACCCTTGATTTCACGGCTGCAAGGTTAACACCGCCCCCTTTCCTTGATTTACGGGCTACAAGGAACACACCATTTCCTCAACAATTACAAATGCCCTAGAACTCTTGAATAACACTTCCAAACAGAGAGTATTTGATAGAGATTGAGAATAGAAAGAGAATGATATAATTTGTATTGAAATCGGCAGAGTATAATTGTAGAAATCAAGAGTTTAAAGTAGAATAATGATGGTAAGAGATAGGATGAAGAAGGAGAAGATATATTAATAAAAAAATTCGAAAATGAGGCCTTTATATAGTTTTCCAAAGGTTATAACTGTTCTGAAATGTTTTAAAACATGAAAAGCACTTCTTTTGAAATTTAAAAATTGTGACGGTTATATGTCAACATGTATAAAATGGTATGTCGACATATGCTTGTATTTTGAAAATTTAAATCATTTTTCAAGTGTTTAAACCAATATATATATATATATATATATTCTAGAAATCCCTAAATCAAAATTAGTTGTTCAAAATATAATTTCTTAAGTATAAAAACATATTAAACATATGATTTAAAACTATATATATATATGATATAAAACTATATATATATATGATATAAAACTATATATTACAATTATAAACATATATATAAATAATTATAAAACTTTATAATATATATAAACCATATAATAAACATATATATTTGAAATCGTAAGTAAAAACCTCTAATAATTTGAAGTCATTTAGAAATGAATTTAAAATAATTTTGAAATCAATTTGAAAATCGTTTGAAATAATTTGAAAGCAGAATTTGAAAGTGCTAACCAGAGTTTTACATACTAATCAGACTCTATTACTTTGATAATCTTGAACTTTTGAAATCTTAATACTCATGAGTCTTGAATCTCCTTTGAAATCTTGGTTCTATGAAAACTCTTAACTATATAGACTTCAGTTATTTCCTGCATATATATATATATATATATATGTGTGTGTGTGTGTGTGTGTGTGTGTGTGTGTACGTATATATATATATATATATATATATATATATTCTGGATAAAGATGTTAGTATATATTTTATAATCAATAATGTTAATAATTGAAACAAAGTTGTTGTCATCAAAATTCCATTCTCCAACATGAACGACCAATGTATAACATGTAGAATCGACATATTTAAGTTATAGACTATAATTTTTCATAGACATAACTATAGATATTTACAACATGAAAAACCAATGTATAAAAAACTCAAACAATACAGTACACCTATAGTCTTTGATTTTCACTACACATTCTCTTTTCTCTCTCTTTCCACTAACATTATTTTCCTCCGGTAACTTATTTAATTATAAATAAGTGACTATTATTCGAATATAAAAGAAATAACACGAAAAACGGGTGTCATATAACCCCATTTCAGATAAAATTCTTGTTCGCAAGTGATCATACTCAATTGTACCTGTAATTCATTGAAAACTTTGCTGATTTAACGCTCAGGCTACAACGTTTCATTGATTGAAACACACATACTTCTAGCTATTCATCGCTTAAATCCGAATTTAGGGGTGTTAGATTGTTCATGCAAGGTCGTATGAGAGTCAAGCAAAATTTGATCCAAACCATTTATTTTGACTCATTTAACATACAGATTTACCTGACCAACTTAGCTAATATGTGGGTTGCCCATTTAATCCATCTAAATGTATTATGTTATTTTCTAAATATAACCATTAATCACCTTGGAAACTTTGAATTTGAAATTTTAAAGTTCAAATTTTGAATTTTGAAATTTGAATTTAAAATTTGAAATTTTAATACTAAAATCTGAAATTTTGAAATTTAAAATTTGAATTTTGGAAATTTGAAAATTAGGAAACTTGAAATTTTGAAATATAAAATATGAACTCGGAAATTTCAAATTTTATAACTTTAGAAATTGAAAATTTTAAAATATAAAATTTTGAAATCCGAAATACGAACTTTTGAAATCTGAATTACGAAATTTTGAATTTTGAAATTATGATTTTTTTTTTTTAAATTTGAAATTTTTATAATGTCGATCGAAACCCCGTTCAGTTTGGAGACAGTACGAAGAATTTACCGTGGTTTAAACTAAAAAATATAACGATTCCATATGTGAGGAGTTAAATGCGTAACCCTTTTAAAAACGAATCAACCCTTTTATGAGCCATTTAATAATAATTCATAAATAGGTTAATCCAACCGAGTTGTAAGGAGGGTAAATGGGTAGGATAAATGAATATGGGTAAGTTTTGGCAGGTGTAAATCAGATGCATTAGGAGAAGAAAAGTGGTATTAGCATAGTTATCAGTCCAATCACTATAAAAGTATATTGTTTTGCGTTGAGGTACTTATATTTTGTTCCATAATATTAGCATTATATTAATATTCTATGTTCAATTTAAGACCATAATAGTTATCGTTCACGTTCCAAAGCCATAGTTCTTTTCAGTTTAGCCTTGGATGTTTGTGTGTTAAAAATAACGAAGCAGTTTCGTGACATGTTCCTCCATCGGCTACTAAACGCTGCAGAAACGAGCCTCCCGTTGATCCTAACAATCTTGTATATTCAAATCAACCGTTAAAAAAGTTTGTTTGCTAAATCAAATTATGTAAAGCTAAAAAAACATGCATCTTAAATCTCTAAAGTATAATTTATTTAATTCTCTTCATCTCGTCTTCTTAAGTCTGTTTAAATTTTAAAAAAAAAAATTCTATCATGTTATTATTCTACGTAGACGTAAATTAACGAAAAACAAATAACTTTTTAAATAAACTATGCAATTAAATGGTCGGTTTTCCACCGTTCTGTGGTTGTACTGGTAAAAGACCAGTCTTTGTCGCATGTTCACTGCTTGGCTAACTCGCTATAGTTTTCCAATCGCCTTTGTCCTAGGCCTACCAAGGCTTGTAGTTCGTTCACTCGAGGCCTCTCATCCTTAATCGTATTAGCATTTGTAACTTATCTTAGCCAGTCTGACATCTCATTATCCTTGTATCCTTTTTAAAAAAAAAAAAAATAGTCAGTTTTTACAAACTTATCATGCAAATAGCTCGATATTAAAGCCAATTACAAATATACCTCAACTTTCAATGTATTTTTTTAAATTTTTCCTAGTGCCATTTGAAATAAAGCCAGTGTAAAATAAATATAAAAAAATTATACATTGGCATCATTTGAGATAATGTCAATATGTTTAACTCAATCAACGTATTTTGGTCAGCTCAACGTTTAATTAATGAAAACAAAACAATATTCATAATTAGTTTTGAAACCTGACTATTTGTTTAATAATCCGAGCCAAATTGAATTTTTTTTTTAAATAGTCACCTTTTACAAACTTATTACGCAAATAGCTCGACATTAAAACAAACTGCAAACATAATTCAGCTTTGACCAACTCAACTTTCAATGTATTTTTTTTATATTTATCTTAGTGTCATTTGAAACGAAGCCAATGTAAACTAAATATAAAAAATTTATACATTGGCATCATTTGAAATAATGTCAATGTGTTTCACTTATTCATTTAAAGTGTCGCAGATAACGCTGGCATAAAAATATATAGTTATAACTGCAAAATTTATAGCATATTTTTACAGTTTTAAAAGCAATTATGCACATATCTAACAGCAAATACATGCATTTTAACAAGCACGTTTTTGTCAGAAAGATTTCCCATGTTTTTGGCGGAATCTGTTTTGTTTTGAACAACATGTTGAAAGTGGGTTGTACTATTTTCCAACTCTACTTCCTCCTCAATTGTACCTGTAACCATTGAAAACTTTTCCGAATTAACACTTGTGCTACGTTGTTTCATTAATTGGAACACACATACTTCTAGTTATACTAGGCTTAAATCTGAAATATTTCCTACGTTTTTTCATTTTGACCTTTGGGTGTTTGTGTGTCAAAAATAACGCCAGCGGTTTCTGTTCTTTTATCGTTTTATTCGTCCCTAAATCAAAGATCATTCTAGCAAAGTAAACCTAAATCGGTGATTTGAAACCAATCTCCATCACCACGTCTTGACCATACAATCGTAATGTGCAACACAACGACAGAAAATCAAAACCATAGATGGTTCTAACATAGCTCTATGATAAAATCACCATCCAACAATCTAACATGTTAAAACTAATCAACCAGTTGTGCATCCATCGACAAGCATGTGATGTAAAAACATTACAAATAATATGAGTCTCAAATCCACTTACGTGGGAAATGATAAAACAAGCCAGATTATGAACAAATCATCCTGGGAAATGATAAAACAAGCCAAATTATGAACAAATCATCGTGGGAAATGATTTGATTTGATTATATATAATCCAAGTCAAGATGACCTTGAATATGATATGAACGCATTTACAGAATTTCACACCATTACAAATCATATAACACAAAATATGATAATGCTTTGCTCAAGGGTGCCATTGAACCTTATCATAAAAAATCACTAAAGTCCCACAAACCATATCATTGCAATTGCACACTCTCCATGTTTCTTGAATTATCAGAACCCAAAACAATGCGGTTCTTTTCCAACTGTAGGTGGAACCATATAATATTTGATCATGTTCACAAATATATAGCTCAATATTTCTTTTTATAAAAAAATGAGAACGGAGATAACCGACTTATAATTTACAGGGATGGCAATCAAATGCACATCATTTTTTGTCGGTCACAACCCCAACCACAACATTGCTCACCTGCATCAGAAGGAACGAATGAAAACCACTTCAGATTCCATATGTTGAGATTCAATATGATATCAGACATATAAACAAAAAACTGATGCTATTTGGTGTATATTGTTTGTGGTATAACTGGAAACTTGAAACTAAATCTACTGCTAAGCCAAAAACAGAATATAACCAATACCCTCGCTTAATCAATACCGCAGGTTAAATGATCATTGGTATACATACAGATAGGTAAAATAGGGATCTATGATGGGAAATCTAACAATGGATAAAGAAATTAAATTTTTATTGTACCAAGTCTTAAAGTAGATCTGCTGTTAATGGCAAAAGTTTGTTAATACAGAGAACTCTCACTTCTAATTGAGTTTTTATCTGACTATAATTTTGGAGGTGAACCAAACCACTCTTTCTTATACGCTTTAAAACATCGTAAAGTTTGATTATTTTGCTATTAATAAAATAATAAATTGAAATTAAAATCACTAATAAATTTACTATTACTGATGATTCTGATATTCTTTTAACTTCATATTTATAGCGTTGACAATTGTAGGTTTATCATCACACATCCAATGTTACCCGATATGCAAAACGAATCGTATGTGGAACAAAAATGAGAATGAAAAACATAACATATTGCGAAACACAATAACTTGGGAATAGGTTAAAAGAAACACTTAGCAGAAATGCTTCGGCGGAACGCGGAACATTTTTGAAAATGCTATCTTACATGCAAAATTTTCAATGTTGTTGTCCATTGCAAATGGATGGACATAGGTAAAATCATTCTTATATAAATCATAGTCACAATTATAGCTTATATCAAGCAATGTTTTAAAACGCGAAAAGCGTACATAATGCATTTTCAGGTCTAGGAGGCGAGGCGTAAGACTTGAAACGTTGAGGCGTAAGCTTTTCGGATGAATATAAAACGCTATATATATATATATATATATATATATATATATATATATATATATATATATATATACAGACATTTTGAATTAACAGATGCAAAAATTGAAAACAAATCATTTAAGATCCGACTTTAAACAAGTACATACTTTTATTACAGATTAAAAATAAATAATTGAAACTTATATGATTCAAATTTCGACTTTTGAAAAACTATTTGAAGATTCCATCAAGCTCCAATCTTGATTCCTTCTATCAATTTGTATAGATCCGCAAAATTTATTTGAAGATTTAATGAAGTTCATTGAAAAACATTTTTAAATAACAATGAGAAAATCCATTACATAGCTTTTGGGCATTGTTCATAAATAATCTATCTTGGTCATGTCGATATTGAAATTGAAAAGTAAACAAATGCTACTTTTTTTCTTAAAATTTGTTCCTTTTTATTTCTATTAAATAATAAATGTTTAATGACTTGTAATAGTGTCAAAATCTCCAACAAAGATAGAAAGATCTTAGGGTCATATGCCCCAACAGTTTGAGGCGCGCGAGGCGTACACTTTCTACGTTTAGTATGCCTCAAAATGTTGAGGCGTAAGCTTTAGAGGTAAAAAAATTTGGAATAAGCCTCAAGGCGTTTTATCTCTTATTTCTTTGAGGTGTTCCTCGAGACGAGTATCAAGACGGGTTTTTTTAAAACAATGATATCAAGTAAAGCAAACAAAATGTTCAAATATCATTGCGTAAATGTTAATATCGAGTCCTAGATATCTTTTATAGCTCTTTTTAAGGTTTAAATAGTTGAAAAATATAGAAATGTTAATGTTTTTCTTTTGTCAATTTTTGATGATGACCCTCCGATTTGCACGAAATTTGAGGTTGGAAAAGTTTTCATACATTGATGATCGACACAACGTTATCTTCTCCAAATATATTATTATTATCATCAATAATTTTCTCAAACACCGGTTTACTGTACTAATTATTTTTGAATAATTTATGTGGAACAAAGAACAATTGATTAAAAAAAGAGAAGACTATATAGGTTTATATGTAGACTGCGTAAATGTACATAGATTGCTTTAGGTTGCTTTGCAATTGAGGGTCAAAATAAAGTAGACTATGATTCTTAGTCTTCTAGGTGCTGTTTAAAATCATTCTTCGTTATTTGTTTTTGTCTCCAATTGGAAATCATTATTGATTGATGTTTTATAATTTCAGCAGGAAACCATTATTACTTCACACATACTAAAACTATACACAAAATCGTCAAATTAAACATTTTGAAATATCGAAATCCATATTTTAAAACGTCGAATTAAACGTTTTGGAATGCTAAATCCAATATTTTGCAATGTCAAAATTAGCATACTGAATGGTATGTGCAGAGTATTCCTAAATGCCGGTGTATTGTGTTGTGAAACCCATGTACCAAAACGGAATACGACGACTGGCATAGCACATGCCAACATCACTGGTATAATGATTACATCAACGGTAAACTTACCACTACTCCAATCCTAGCTTTACTAATTGAATCCTAGCTTCTTTGAAAATACAGGTTTTCGCCAATTTTTTTCAAGTATGTTACATGCAACGTTGTAGAAATCGTTAGGTGGACAATAGTTAATGAATTTGAACTACGTAGAAATTACTCGAAGTTATATGTTTCTGATAAACTCGTTTATTTTCAATGTCGGAATGAGCTCAAATTTTGGATAAATGATAATATACATGTGGACCGAACATCTACGAAATCTTGTTGGATTTTTGGACTAGTGTAGCTCACGGTAGGATAAGGGTACTGCAAAATAGGAATGCCCTGGAACGCTCCTCTCTCTCTCCCTCTCGTGTGTGTTGATGGTTGAAATTCTAAGGTAACGATGAATACAATATCGTATTTTTTGGTAGAAATTTTTGAGGAATTAACAAGTGCTAATCCATAACTATGAAAAGTACCTATGTACACATAAATATGTATATTGAAGGCAACCACTTAGATACTCAAGTGTGACGCCATCGGTACCTAAACCTGACCTAAACGTCGTTTAGGTCAATCCTAAATGTTGGTAGTAGTGTATCTTCAAGTAAATGATTCAAAATAAAAAACATATATTCATTCCATATATCCAAATTTCATAACATAAAACATTTGAATATAACACTAAACACAATAGATAGTGAAATGCACTAAAGTAAGTTGTATTATCGTATCACAAATGTTAAACTAAAGGTGGCTATTGATGTATGTAATAAGTGTGCTTCGAGTGAACTTCTTGTGGCACTTTATTTAGCCATACGAAGACAAGTAATACTCGAAATGGATATTGTGGTGCGGTACTTAAGCTTGGGAGCTCCATTGTACCAAGGGGAATAACCAGTGATTGCAAAAGTAAACATGATCGAGCTCACTAGTCTCGAGTACAAGACTAACATTTGTTGTTCATGATTACATATACACATTGAGGGAAATAAGTTGATATCGTAACGAACCTGCGACTTAGGACTGAAAATTGGTATTCTACGTATGTGTTTAGTGGCATCAGTATTTAGACCACAGTTCGGTGTGGCCTAACTCACTGGGAGATGGGTCACCCTGGGGTTACTCTTGGATGTTATAGGATAATTGCGTAAATCCACCATAACAAGTAACAACATACGATCTAAATATTATGAGTAATACTTTGCATGGTGAACAATCAACGGATGTTGTTTAGATTATGGCTTTAGATTGATTGGTATGGTTTGATCGTTATGTGATAGCTAGCCCATAAGTTTGATTGATTGTCAATGTGTGGTAGTGCAGTAATTACTTGAGTTGGATTGGTGTGGAAAGGTTATTTGAGATATTTGTACCTTGCTCATTCGTTAGAAGTGTAGTATGCTTGTTGTAAATATGGTTTTATCGCAACTTTATACGATCGGTAGTTTCTGTTTTAATATACTTACATGTAATGTCCAACACTTTGGTACCGTATGGTATATCTTAATGTTTTGGCATATTAGTTATTAGTTAGCACTGCTTTATGTGCTAACATTTGTGGATACGGATGAAGAGTGGAATGATGAACTAAGCATTGTTTCAAATCTCGTTTATCTCACCTGAGATCTCACTTGAAATTTCATTTTCAAACTTGAGCACGACGAGATCTAATGAAATGAGATATTAAATATTGCTTATACTTTATTTGTCACTCACCTCGTCCAAGATATATTAAGATCTCAAGAGAAAATTGAATTAAGATCTCATACAAAGTTATGATATTCATTTACATATTTCTTTAATTTCTTTTGTGGGTTAAGAAAAAAATCCACTAATGAATTTTTACTGATCTTCTAATTATGTTTTTATTTTCTAGTGGTAAGCAAAAATAAAAGAATTCGTATTTAATTTTCAAAAGAGTAGAATTCATTCAATCAAATATCACAACAATCAAGCAAGCAATTCACATTTAAAAAAATAATATTGATTTATATCGTACTATGTTAAACTTTATATTTAGATAATATTTATTATAAAAACTTTGAAATGTCAATCATGTATGTACTTGTTGCTTTAAACAATTCACACCACGAAGCACTATTTCTTCAGACGGATATGATGCTCTACTGGCGAAGCTTAGCATTAGTATCGAAGATGGTAAGGTAGATTTTATGGTATATGAGCCTTGTGTAGATTTTGGCATGTTAGAGTTACAGTAAGTGACGACTTACAAGGGGATGGGGAAAGAAAGAATATATTTCTTACTTGCCAAAAGATTCTCAACACACATTCATTATTAACACATTCCAAGTATTGCTTACCAATGATTTGAATAATCATCGTGTAGAAGTATAGTTAACGGAGATAGACACGAGGAATGTGAGTGTGCGATCTTGAGGATAACGCTTGAGATGCCAAGGTTAAAATTAGCCAATGACAAATAAGTTGAAGATCAAGTTCCAACAAAATGCAGGTAATATTGATCGGTTATAGGTGCTCGAAGAGACACTCATAATGGTGAGTGGCTTGAGCTGAACGGGCCTAAATTGGCTAAGTCAAAGTCATGTGAACTTGTACCCTAGTGGGGCTAGCAATTGAATTCCAACAAAATGCATGCTATTGTTCGTGCAGAACAGGAAGTAAAGCAATTACAAGATTCAATGATATAGGTGTGAACGCCATACGATCCCCTATCCTATTGTGGTTGCAATTGATTCCTATGTCTCGTGTGATCTGGTTCTTAAGTATCGTGCAATCAGTTTGAGAGACGTGTCATGAGATCTAGTGCATATAGACCATATGATCGATTCTTCAGTGATTAAGTTTCATGCTACCATTTCATATGTGATTGATCCACCATGTGCCACCAACCCATTTCAGTTGTTATGTGATCGATCTAAGAGGGAAAGCCATAGCAGAATCAAGCTACGGTTATTTCCATGTGCTAAAGATAGCTATAATAAGTTTCACTATAAAAGGAAAATTTTCAACTTTGAAACGACCGATCGAGTTAAGTAGTAGATCAGACTCACATTCTAAGTTGAAAATGCCATGTGAGTCATATTTGAGTGGTCGTAGAAATTTCAATGATAGGAAAAATACACGTATGCATGTGAAAGGGTTCGCATAATCCATGTGGAAAGCGTATTTGAAGTTGAGAATATCCAAGGTTTTATGGCAACCTCAGCCAAGATTTTGTTCAAGATCTCGTGTTTCAAGTCCAGCAATTTCAAACAAGAAAAATCAAATATAACTCGCTACAATTCAATCTCCATTGAGATCGATTTACGAGACCTTCACCGAAATGATGTGTTTTTTTATTTTAGTTTTTTTAATCGGTTAGGCATAGAATACAAGCCTTGTTTGTTAGGTCCAAAAGCCCAAAATTCATGCTTTATTTCAATAAAAAAAATTGGATTGTCTTTCTCATTTCCTACCATTTATTTATTTTCTGCCCATAAGCCGCAAATACGTGTTCAAGATTTTTCTCTATCACCGAAAACGTCAATTTTATTTCTAGAATGTGATTTTTCATCCTCAAACTTGTGAGTTTTTACATTCAGCTCCTTTTCCTTTTGCAAAAACTTTTAAAACACATTCAGTCCCTTATCTTTTTGCAAAAACTTCCTGAACACTAATTCTTTTGTTCGATTTCCATATTTAGTTTCTGTACCGCTCAAATTGCTATATTTTTAATATTTTTTCTTTTTTTGTTATATCATTTTTTTAAAATAAATTCAATAATGTAAGCTTACAATTTCATAGCAAAATCTTAAATTTTATACTCGTTCAACCTTTTATGTTGAGCTTTGGAATTTTCTACTTAGTTTTATGTTTTCTACTATCAATTCAATTTTCTCACAATTAAATGGAAATGACAATGTTTCTTGTTAATTCAATTTTTTTTCTAAGAGACGTTAAAAAGGCATTACTGTTAGGTTATTTTTCCATTATTGTTCAACATAGTTTGTCAGATAATATATGGTGTGGTTGCTTATATATTCTTGTTCAAAAGAATGACATTAGTGACCTTATTCTGCTTAAAATAGTTTAACACAGTATTATTAATGGCGCACGGCGCAAAAAGGCTCAGACCCTCTCTGGAGCCTTGGCGCTCGGCGCGGCAAATGACGCGCGCCTTTTTAATTTACTGCGCATGTTTATTTTTTTTAATATAATTAATATTTTAACAAAAGATTTTTAAAAAAAATCTATTTTTTGCTAAAATATACGCAACAATTTTTTTTATGTATTTTAGAAAAAAAAAACATAAAGCATAAAATTTCAAGCACAATAGTTTTCAAATCGAAAATAATAATACACATTAAAGATGAGCTAAAAAACTGAATCTCTCCACTCTTGCTGCCCTAGCAGCAACACACCAAGTCAGGACATCCTCATCGTCGAACACAAACTCATCTTCAATATCGACCATATATTCAGTTAACCGTTAATTACAATCATCAATATCATTCAAAGATACTGGACCAATAGTGTCACGAATATTATACATACTTTTTAATGCTTGATTATATTTAACAAATACCAAATCATGAAATATTTTTATGTTACAGACAAATCGTACAAAGACATTGGACATATTTACGTATATGCAAAAATAAAATAAAATCCAAGGGTATGTTCCAGAGCTGCTTGAATGTTTATCTTATGAGAATATTTTTTCTTCCTCCAAAATTGCTTCTCTTGATATATCGTTCACGGCTTCCGAGTTTCATTCATTTGCTTTTGCATCAATGCTAAACAATATTTTATGATCTTTTATACATTAAATTATATACTTCTGACAATATTAAAAAGAATCTAAACTAAATTGGATAATAAAACATATGTCAGTTCTAAATATCGGCATGCTAAGATCAGCCAATTACATAATTGTAAGGTTATTAACTCGCTGATGATAATCGTATAGAAAATAATGATGATGTAATTATGTTTTCATATAACTAAAAAAAAAGATATTAACAAATTTTTTCATATTTCATACATTATGATAATAATAATAGTAGTAGTTGTGATGGTGGTTGTAGTGATGGTAAGAGTATTTGTAGTAGTTATAGCAGTTTGAACTGCGAAAAAAACAAAAAACCATAAAATAAAGAAAAGGCGCATTATTTTGCGCCGTGCCCCATTTATGCTGGTGCGCATTTTCCTATGCACCGCGCCGCAAACAAAAATGGCGCAAACGTCACGCCTCGCCGCGCTGTGCACCATGGCGCGCGTCGCGGCGCACCTTTCATAACTATGGTTTAACAAGATATAGGCTAAAAAATTTTACCACGATACCAATAAATACCGCATGCCAGCCAATACCGATCAGAATGGTACCGCAATTATCGATACCATTTTTATTTTTTTTGGCGGTTTACCGAACCGAATTCAAAGAAACGACACGACACTGGTAACATATTTTGTTTACCAAATATTACCATACCGACCGATTTCCTAAATATAGGCTAACTTCTAAAACGCAGAAGTCCGTAGAGCCCAGTCCGCAACTCAATTCAGATCTAAAAACAATCCCTAACCCTAAACCCTGATACTCATCCTTTTCTTCTTTCTATCGATCCGTTCTTCATCGATAATTTTTGCTCCTTGCAAATTGCAAACGGCATCGGAGGTAGAAAAAAGGGGAAATTCTCCTTAATCAACATTGATTTTCCACGAAAGGTACTATTTCGTATGTCATTCTTGACTAGCATTGATAGTTTACTGTTATTGGTATTGATTTATAAGTTGGAATATACAAGTTAACAATTTCTTACATAGGTGGTATTTGAACCCTAAATTTTCTGATTTTTTTACGGATCTGAATTTGATTTCTATTATTGTAGTACGTAGAAGCAATAAATTTTTAGTTTATCGAACTAAATAAACTATAGATGATGGTAGCTTTTGTTCTTCATTGTTACTTAATATGTGTTCGTCATCGTTAATTGTAAAGGGAATAACCGTTCTTTTTCCAACTTTTTCTGAGATGAACGCAATATGTTTTATTTACTGGAATATGAAAACCGATGGGCTGTAAATCTATGAATTATTAAGTTGTCTTTTAAATAGTTTTTTTTCAATCAATGAATTGCCAATTTGTTGTATTGTTCGATGTATCATTTTTGATATTCTTGATTGTTAACAGTTTATACACCTCAGCTCAATTTATTTTTGTCCATCGAAGAGGTATTTTTTTGGTTTTGCTTGTCATGAAATTCATGTTCAACTAAACTGATTTTTTTTTTTTTTTTTTTTGGTTCTTTGTAATGTGACACCACATGTTGTAAGAATAATCAACCTTGATTTTAATAGTCTTTGTAGTTTACTAGTTCGCAAAGAAAGATTCATGTAAATGGCATAATTCAGAAATCTTGAGATTTGGATTCAAGCAAAATAATTCTCTAACAAGTTGTATTACTGGTATTTTTTGTAATACTTAAATATAATTGGGTACATCTGTGGATAGTTGTTGAAAAACTTATGTTACCACTTACTTTGTTGTTGAATTCACCCATAGCTTATATAGTTATTAGATTTTTGATATTCTAGAATTTAGATAATTGTTTTGAATTTAAATTTCTTTGTTATCCTAAAAAGAAAGGTGTACAAACATTACTCTTACATAAATTGGAAATTTCAGTTCTGTTATTATAGGTTATTAGTAGTAAGTTGAATTATGCACCATTATTTTTTGTTTAGTATTTGAATCAAATGATCTTAATGTTGATCAATTTTAAAAGAATATAGTTATTCCCCTATGTTGTCTTTCATATCTTGATTTTCACGTATTCAATTATTTTGACATGTATCAAGCTTTTACTTTGTGATTTCACTTTTTGATTTTGAACTGAAATAATTCAGTGTATCATTTTGTGTATTATAAGCAGATGGAAACTGCATCAACATCCAATTCTCATAATTTTACTATGGAAAATTCTCAAGCTACACCGTCTTTAGTGCAAAACAATGCAGAAAATCAGTCCAATACATTAGAAAATATAGCCCCCAACTGTGATGAAAAAAGAAGACCCACCAATGACAGCTGGAAACATTTCAGCACGATAAAGCTGCCAAATGGTGAAATATGCAAAAAAAATCTATTTGTATATATTGCAAAGAGAAAGTTCCTTCTCATAGTAGAAAAAATGGCACTTCGTCTCTTTTGGAATCATTCCCGAGGATGCAAATTATCCTCATTAAGTGTGCAAGAGGATTCAAACCAAAAAATAATCAACAAAGACAATGTTACAGGAGCAACTCATATTTTTAGTCAAAAAAAATCAGATGAGAAGTGTTTTGAGATGATAGTAAAGGATGAATTATCTTTCAAGTTTGTAGAAAGTGGAGGCTTTAAGAACTTTTTGCAAGAATTACAACCTAGGTATAAAGTACCGGGAAGAAAAACAGTTGCAAAAGGAATTCTTGCTCGATACCAATTGTAGAAGTAAAGTTAATGAGTTTGTTTAGCTCAAATAAGACTAAAATTTCACTAACCACCGATTGTTGGACCTCAGTACAAAACAGTAATTACCTAGTTCTAACTGCTCATTTTTTGGATAATGACTTCAAATTGCACAAAAGGATAATTAACTTTTGTGTGATTACCTCTCATAAAGGAGATGACATTGGAAGATTGGTAGACAACTGCTTGAGACAGTGGAATATCACTAATGTTTTCACCATAATAGTTGATAATGCCACAGCCAGTGATGTCGTTGTAGCATACTTAAAGAAAAGATTGAGATGTTACAAAACATTTAGTTTGAAGGAGAATTTTTTTCATTGTAGATGTGTTTGCCATATTATGAATTTGATAGTCAAAGATGGTATTAAAGAGCTAGAAGGAGAGATACATAAAATTTGGAATTGTGTGAAGTACATAAGAAGCAACGCTCAGCGATTAGCTAAGTTCAGAGAGAATTACGCTCTAGAAAATTTAAGAGAAAATGTCAATATTCAACTCGATGTGGTGACAAGGTGGAATAGTACTTATTTGATGCTTGAGGCTGCTATTAAATATGAAAATGTTTTTTTTTTTTAAGTTGGCTGATGAAGATCAAGCTTTTAAGGTTTACTTTGAGGAAGCTGATAAATCTGGACACAAGAGAGGACCACCTGAGGATCAAGATTGGAGGAATGCAGAAGCTTTTGTATCGTTTTTAAAAAGGTTTTATGACGCAACTATTAAACTTTCATCTTGGAAAACAGTAACGGCAAACATTGTGTTTGGAGAAATGATGGAACTTCAATGTGAGATTGACTCAAAGAAGTTTTCTAATGATGCAATTATGCGGAAGGTTGCGATGTCAATGAAGAAAAAGTTTAACAAATATTGGGGAGACTTTGAAGGCATGAACCAAATTATGACCATTGCTAATGTATTAGACCCTAGGTACAAAATTGCAGTGTGTAACAATAGGTTTATGTGAGCTAGGGTTCACTCAAAATAGAATTGACCAGATCTGTCATGAAGTGAAAGAAATTTTGTTTAGGATGTATGAGGAATACAAAGGAACAAATGAGACTGCGGAACAAAATATTAGCATACACTTACAGCAGAGCTTGCCTATGTTTGATGGAAAGAGTAGAATTATGAGAGCAATTATGCAAGAGAGGCTAGTGGATCAGAGCAGTAACATATATAATGAAGTGGAGCAATACTTCTCTGATAAATATGTTGGGTTATATATTTGATATCGCAGCTTGGTGAAGGCAGAATGTCAACACATATCCAGTGTTGGCTAGACTAGCCAAAGATGTTCTAGTTGTTCCTTTCTCAATTGTTGCTTCGAAAAACGCATTTAGTTTGGGATCAAGGGTAGTTGATCCTTTTAGGGCATCTCTAACGCCAAGTATGGTAGAGGCACTTGTTTGCACAAGTGATTGGTTGAAGGGTGAGGAAGTGAACTTCTATAAAGAACCTACTGAAGAGGAGTTTGAGTTTTATACGTCAGTCGAGGAAATCGATAAAAGGTACTAATTAATAATTTTATATGTTAATGTATATGCCATCACTTCGCTTGTCTTCAGTGCCACTGCAAACACAGCAGTATTCAAATATTAAAACTCATAGTAGTCACATACCCCAAAAACTTATGACTATGCATGCATATTGTTTATACTATGATGGTTAAAAGGATATTATATTAGGTCAGATGAATATAAGATAGAAAAGCTAGCACACAAAACATTAAGCATGTATATAATGTACGATGAATAACTGTTACTTTCCAAAGGTACAAGAATATTTACAAGATGGCATGTCCTTGTTATACGCAATTCTCAAGTTTGATTTGTTAAATATTATTGTCAAACTAATAAGGAAGATGCATAATGTTGAATACAATGATGAATTGGAAAGCTTGCTTTCAGTTTTATAATCAGAAACTCACACAGATGTCGGCCATTAGGTCAAAAACGTTATAGTTCAATGACTGGCTTGATAGATTATTTACTGGTTCGTACAAAACGTTGAACCCTGGCAATATAGAACCATTTGAAATTCGATGTGCATACAATTAAAAAATTGATTTGAGCCAAAAGATCCACAGAAGATCAGATATAAGTCTGTTACAAGTTCAAGTTGTCCTGATCATGTCAAACACGCAAGAGGTTTATGAGTCTCCGAGCTTAACAGATTTCATTTTTTATTTTCTGAAGAAAAACAAGAATTTCTACTTTTGCTTGTTAGTTGTTTTTATAACCATAGTGGGCTGATTGTAAATCCATATTATTTGATAGCCGGAGAGCTTCTGGAGCCAATTTTGGATTCTATCGTGGACAGCTGACTTGCATGAAGTCAGTTTATGATGCTTGTTCAGTGGTAAGAGCTACTTTGCCCTACTCTGTTCTATCTTTTTAAAAGCCTACTGGCCATTACATGATTTATTTATGCACATCCTGCTCAACAGTCTAGATCATTATGAATGTGTAATCGATTTGCTTTTTGATGGAATTTTGCTTTCTCCAGTTTTGTTGAAAATGTTGGATAGTCGGATTGTGGTAGATATGTTTTTCTTATGGTTAAGGCTGTTAGGTGGCTTGCATTGCAGTTGATGCTGAGTTGAAGCTTTTCAGATTTAAGTTGGAAAGGCTGAGCTGCTGTCAATGAAATGAAGATCAATTTTGTATAATTTGCAACTAATATACTGAAGAGTCTTGGATTGGTAAAGTGTTTGGGTATTTTGTTGTGTTGAGTTTACTGTTCTTCCTTGCTTTGCCGTGTATTTTTGTGAATAACTGCATCACGTATCAGTCAGTCAGTCTTGCTTGAGTGTTTCAGTGTTTGAGTACGCTCATCTCATGTATTGAGTTTTCTGTTTAGTGTTTTTTACATAAGTTGCTCATTGCTTATTTTCTTTTCTAACAAGCGACATGTATCCAAAAGAAAAAGTGTGGACTTTTTTTTTTTTTTTTGAAAGCATAAAACTGTAGATTATGGAACAATTGTATATGGATGGGTTCTTCGTTTACATATGATACCGTGGCTATTTTAGTTTGTGCAGGACTCAGCTATTGATTATATCATGGAAAAAAGTATCATGTTTGGCTTATTCCTAGCAAACTATATATATATACACACACACACGTTATTAAAGTGCACAAAGCATGACTGCATGGTAAGTTGGTAACGCTATTTTGTGGACACCAACAATCCTGGAATTAAATTATTATTTCATAAATTTGGTGGCCCAGATATAATACAACAGTGGCCCATTACTGACTATTACCTACCGCAGTTATCGTTAAACCAAATAAGATTTTACCAAATATTTTGGTTGGTATTGGTTTCATTTTTATTTACCGCATACTTAGTGGCTGATAACGGTTTTTTGCTTACGATCATGGTACCGAACCAATTCCACCCGTAATTCTATATTAAAAAAAGTGAGTAACGAATTCAACATTTCATCTTAATATATTTTTGTTCAGAAAAGTGTGCTTGCTTGCATGGTGTTGATGTGGGGAATTGTCGCTTTATTCAGCACACGTCAACCCTCAAGTGTATATGTATTATGAACACAATGATCCAAATCCAAAATAAAGTAATGCGGAAGAACACAACTTTTTATAGTGGTTCGGCACTAACGTCTACATCCAATTTACAGTAATCATTCATCATATACTTTCTTATTACAGATAGGGCTGTCAATGAATACCCGAAATATCCGAATACGGATTCGGACACGAATTTTTATTTTCGGATACGGATACAGCACTATCCACATTCGTTTGCATCCGTTTACAGACCTAATTACAGAGTTGTAAAAATTTCGACAATATCTGTGTACAAAGCGTTACAATAGAATAATAAAATGGTTGTTAATTCTAAATTTTGACTAAAATGCACTTCTTTTTCTTCGTTGGGTGAAAATATGTTGACTTGGTCAACAATGTCCAAAAAGTAGCTTCAATGTCCAAGAATTCCAAAATGTTCAAAATTGTCCAAAGCCGGTGTAAATATCCAAAAGTTGATGGAAAACGTTTGTGCAACGTTTTAGTGGTCCAAGGTATGCCCAATAATCATGGAGAGGAAGATGAAAGTCATTAATGATGCTTGAAAGCTCCAAGAAGTTCAAAAATCCAAAACTAAAAAGATCCATTTGAATGCCAAGATTGAGGGTATTTATAGATAGTGGATTAGGTAGGAGTAGGTGAGATTTGAGGACCACACAGCAGAATTTTGTATCATTAGAGAGTAGCACTCGAAATTTCGCATCCCACTGAAGTATGCAGGAAGATTTCGTATCCCACCTAAGGCATACGAAAAACGCTCCCCTAGGATACTAAATTTCGTATCCCGAGGGATATGAAATTCATATACTAGGGGATACGAAAAACACACCCCTAGGATATGAAATTTCATATCCCGAGGGATACGAAATTCGTATCCCAAGAAGTACAAAATTCGTATCCCAGGGGATACGAAAAACGCACCCCTGGGATATGAAAATGAAGTGGAAGGGGTTCGAAATGGAGGGTTGCGAAGCTCCTGGGAGTTGAAATGCTAGTGAGGTGCGTTTTGAGGGATGCAAATTATATGGCTTTGGAGAGATTCAAAATCCCCGAGACAGTGGGATTCGAAATGTTGGAGGTGAGGGATTCGAAATTCCCAAAGCAAGGGATTCGAAATACTGGATATGGTTTTTTTGAGGGAGTTGTGAGGCCTACGTGCGCACGGCTTCTCTCCGGTCTGAAAAGACCATGAAGACATTTCTGCACATGTTCACGAAAATGGACGTAACTTTCAAACTGTAAGGTCATTTAGACCAAACGAAATTTGCACCTGAAGCTAACTCAGAAGGTTACAAGAGTTATGGTGCAAAACACCGTAATCCATGTTTTCGAACCCAAAAGAGGTCATCTAAAAGGGTTTCAGCCACTTTTATGTTTGCATCGCGACTTCGACCAAACTGCTTTGCGTTTTCTGACGATGTTTCTGACGCTTTTGCGCGCCACTAACCATAATCCCGACGTGTGACAGCTTTGACCAAAAAACGTGTCAACACATACTATTTAGAATATAAACCAACATTAAAAATATCAAATAGTCCAGTATCGAAAATCAAGTAAGAAATCATTTGTGTAATTACTATTTATAATTTTAGTAGCATACATAAAAGAAAACCAATATTGAAAACATCAAATAGTCCGAGACCATTCCAAGATGCACTTTAGAGTCAAAGATGTGATTCCAAAATGAACATCAATTGTATTTTTATCTCATTCGACATCTCACCCAATAAAAGATCAGAACCTTAAAATTTAGAAACGAAAATGTGATCGAGATCCAAAATTTGAAACCTAGAGAATATCTATCAGAAAGCTATTTGCATAAATATTATGCAGTTAGCTAGGATATCTTACATTAAATTTTGATAGCTGATCAGATGAGGGCATTAGAATTATGAAGATTAATAAGATCTGAAGATGGTTAAGTATATTGTTAGCAAGGGGATCTCCTGAGTAGTATGCGCGTAAGACACTTTAGCATTTGATCGAGATACTTATCCACAAGGACAATTACCAAACCAATTGGTGACACGAAGAAAATGAACTGCAATCATTGTATGGTTAAGTAGTGAGTTTTAGTCAGTAAGCTAAAATATAAGCATCCATGTGATATTCGATCAAGCATTGTAGCGCTAAGAGATGCATTAAGTAGGATGAATTGTATTTTAAAGTCTTGATTGCTATTGATGGGTTGGACACAATTATTTGTGGAGTGTTTATGTATTGGCATGCGTTGACTACTACATGAATGAACTTTTTGAATTCATATTCTTTCTCTCGTTCTTCATGATTTCTCAAACTAAGATAGATCGATGAGCTCTTGCTTGAATTATGTAAATTTGATATTTGATCTTATCTTATTCCTTAAACATTTCAGTTGCAACTGCTATCAAAAGTCTACAGGATCACTGTATTGAAGACCAAGTAATTTTATATTTGAAAGATACGATATTCTGTAGAATTCTACTAGAACTGTAAAGAAGTATTTGGTCATCCGTGTATAGTCTGAATTGAGTAGGTGATCTTGACAGCCGAAAGGGTAAGTGTATCATGTCATCTGTGGAAAGTCAAGATGCGTGTTTGCTACTAGATTCAAAGTCAAATCGTAATGTGTGCTTGTCACCCGTGAAATCGCAATGTTTTGTTACGAAAAATCTATATGGGTACAGGACTAGATGGAGGAAAGTATAAAAATTCTTTGTGCCACTATTTTTACTCCAATGCTTTCATTTTGCATTTGTATTATTACATGTCAATGATTGTGATTTTGAATGATAAGTTTGAAAAGTATAAGTTAAGATTTCAGTTAATTTAAATAAACAATTCAGTTCGTCCCTCTCTGGTATTATAATCGTCTCAACATTCATTCAGCCTAAGCCTAAGAGCAACTCCAACAAGGTTACGGATCGTAATGTTACGATCCGTAACATTCAGGGAAATATTGTTGATATTTCCCAATAGTCGTGCGCCGATTTTATCGGTGCGCCTGTAATAAGTCAGCACGCGCCAATTTTATCGGCTCGCGAGCGGTGCGGTATGCCTAGTTCCCACCATTTCCCCAAATTTCCTCCTTTTAATTTTTTTATTGTTCGGGATGCCGCCACGCGTAACGAAGATGGGAAGACGTACAGTTCGACCTCAGTTGGACGACGCAGCTGGTTCAGCGCACCCTCCTCCACCAGCGGAGACGACGACTGAGGACTTACGGATCCTTCATGAGTTGCCAGAGGGATACACTCACCGTATGTTTACCGCGCTCGCCACCATTCCGGTATAAATTTTAATTTTAACATTTATATTTATTGAACTGTTAAATAGTTTACTAAATTACGTAGGTAGTATGACCTGTTGGTTTATAGTTATAGTTTAGTACATGTATGTTATAATTTTTAATAGTATGAACTGTTGATTTTATAATTATTGAACTGTTATAATTTTAATAGACACGGTACATCTACGTTCGCGGGAGTTGGGCGAAGTTTAGTACACATGCCCTTGACATATTACCATTACATATTCGAGAGAGGCTAGTGGCTAGTCCGTTCGGACTATTTTTACAGATTATATACCTCCCTAATCCTTCAATCGATCATTGCTAGAGGCTTTATTAGAGAGATGGTGGCCTACGACACATACTTTTCACTTCCCCGATTTTGAGCTAAGTATCACCCCAGCCGATTTTTACATGCTTACGGGGATTGAGATTGGCCTCCCTGACAGAGTCTTCTGCCCATTTGATCCCTCGTATGAGTCACCCGAGGCTTACCTTCAGTATTTGCCAGAGTTGTCCACGGATCATATATCTAACGGTGTCGTTTCCGTCGCATATTTACTTGAGTATAGTACAACACATCTCGATGTAATGGAGTTCCATGACATAGTATATCGGGCTACCATTTTATATCTTCTTGGTTCGACATTCTTTTCGAACCAACGGAGTACGATTAGATTGGGCTACCTAGCAGCACTAGTCGATTTAGAGCAGCTGCATATGATTGATTGGGGCTCTGCCATATTGGGTTATTTATACACTGCTCTTGACTCTTACGCTTTTGGAGCGGTTCAGTAGATGTTCGGATTTTGGTACATGTTGTCGTGATGGTACTACGAGTACACGACCAACATGCATCCACGCATAGAGCCCACCGCCAGTCATACCGCCGAGTCCTTTTTCCCACGCATGCGTAGATGGAAGACTAGTCACGTAGTCTGGCGTGTTCCTGCTGGTGTGAGACACGATTTGATGAAGGCCCGTACTCAGTTAGATTTGAGGGATAGGGGCAACATATTATGAGCACCTTGGACTTCTTATTGGATGTTACTTTCAGCAGGTGGTCTGCTACCCGATTCCCACCCATTAATCATTGCATGTCGTTTATCTCTTCGTCGGGTCCTCTTGCGCCCACCGGCCCACCTTCCCATTTAGTACTTGGGAGATCGTTGTTATTTATATAAAGGATTTTTAATTTATTTAATATCGTAGATGACCCTACTTGTTAAATTCCTTGGCTACGTTACGTGGACGACCCTACTTGTTAAATTTCTTGGCTACATTACGTGGACGACCCAACTTGTTAAATACGATTTTATTTCGTCACATTAATATATAAGATTGGATAGTTAAAAAAATATTTTAAATGATAAGGGTTTACGTGTCGAAAGACACAGCAAGCCAATTTTATCGACGCGCGACGATAAAATCGGCTCGCTATGTCACGAGCCGATAAATTCGGCGCGCGGGATCAATTCAGAATTCTGAATTGACCCTGTAACATTTGCCTTAATATTACACGCCGTAATATCTGTAGGGGACCAAAAAGCCCAAAAATTCACAATTCAGAACATGAATTGTCCACTGTTGGAGATGCTCTAAGGGTATCTCGCATAATCCACAATTTTTATTAGACGCTTAGGGCTTCAAAAATTCATCATCTAATTTTTGGGAAGTGTAAATGACTAAAAACACGAATAACACACTTCCACAATTTGTATCAGGCCAATCCACTGCCAGGCCCCCATTTTTTAGTGGTAGTAACTATGCATATTAATCATGTAGAATAAAAATTTATTTATAGTCTAAAGGTTAAGATATATGGAACATCACACAAGCTGCGTATACCAGGCCTCAAACTAACTATGCACAATGGATAAATTAGCAAAAGGCGCATGTATTCAATAATTCAAAAGCGATGCACATTTTGTTCTACATCCTAGATGAAAATGAATTCATTAGCATGAGTTTATAAAAATGCATATGAAATTTGAAGGTCATTACAAGTCGCGCACGAAGGCACTGGTAAATTAAAATAAACCAATATTTATGCGCTAACCAACCAGTTTCAAGTTTCAACATCAAGCTTAAAAATTGCTTCATGATGATGAAGAATCAATGGAAGCATATAAAGAATATATAAAAAAGGCAAAAGGATTTTCCGGTCATTTCGTAGATTTAAATGATTTTGATTTGTATGATTTGCATTCTCTTTTTCATTAAAATGGAAGTTGTGGTTTAATGAAATTTTCTCAAAATAAATTTTCATATCATCCTGAAATTGTGAAGATGTATGCAACTTTGAATGACAAATTTTATAGGCAAATTATAATCAAATTTAGAGTCGTGTGAAAGGAGTTAACGTTGTTCTAGATGTTTCTTTTACTCGGAGAAATTTTGGATTATGAACAAGAATGAGATGAGCTTTCAAATTTTAATATTGATTATGACTACCATAAAATGGAAACAATTTATTTGAAAAAGATTTAGAAGGCAGTTTTAAAGAAAAGAATCTTTGATCTGTAGCTAGACTTAGGAGTCATGATTTTACACAAAGCATTACCGGAAATTACCACAATCCTACTTCACCAAAAAAAAAAAAAAAAACAACTTTATTTCTTATTTTTGCAAAAAGTGATATAAATTGTACACAAGTCATCATTTTGAACTTTGTAATCAAAAGAATCACTGTTCATGAAAATACACTTTATCATAGAGCGTACTGAACTAAAGATTTTCAAATTTCTTGAAATTGATTTTTTTATAAATCGTGTTTTTGATAAGCTCAAATCCAAGAGTCTTTGATAAAAAATATATTTTTCTCATACACATCTCTCCTGAATTGAACCATATGAGACATTGACCAAAAATGATGGGAGGTTGGCTATGAAGGAATAACTTGAAATTGAAGAAAACAAGGAAGAAGCAATGATCGATACTGAAGAGGAGGAGGGAGAGACTTGACACATCTCTTACGAGCTTTGGAAAGTCAAATCAACCAAAAAATCAAGTTCTCAGGATGAACCAATAGAATCTTCTCAAGAATCAAGAAAAGCTTAATAGATCAATTAGCAAAAAAATTCCAAAACTTTCATGTCATGAGAAAGCTTGAATGAGGCTTTTTTATAACAGACTCGTAGATTAATCACTTTGAATAATAATATTTAATATATTTTTAAATAACTATATAATAGATAACTTAAAATAGACATCGTATAAGTAATGAGGGTAGACTAGTTTTAAATTTTCTTTTACAAAAATAGCTAGTTTGGAGAAAAATCGAAAATGTGATCGAAAATCGTTTTTTGAATATTTTACTTTCCATCGTAAGTTGTTGGAACAAGCTGCGCTCTAGTGTATGCATATATATGCACGTGTGTGTGCATACACAATATATGTTTTTTGTCAATGAAGTGATTAGATCAAAAAATTTATTAGTATCATTAAGCCAATAATAAGAAATTGTATTTTTCTTTATAATTTAATAGAGGAAAAGTAGAAAAAAAACCTAAGACACAGGTACAATGCATACAATGCAAAAGAAGTGAAGTGATATATGGAATGACAAGGGGGTTGTGGCTTGTGTGTGCATCATGATGTGTCATCATTTTGTGGAAGGTATTGACTCAGCGCACTTTGATAATTTGATATTTCACTTTCTCTATAAAAACAACTCTACTATCTATTTTCAGTTTATTTCATTTCTTTTGCTGGTTTCTTTCTTTTTCCTTTTCACTATCTTCTCTTCTTCTTCCACGTCTTATTAAGAGAAACTAAAATAAAAATCACTCATTTTGCACTTTTAATTCATAAACAAGTGCTAAAACCACTTCTATTCTTCCTCACACTACTCATTCATTGAAAACAAAACCCAATTATACCACTTTTAGCACCACGACCACCCTTAGATCTTGAAAAGCAAATTTTGTAGAACGAAACTCCATCCATGTGTTGTTTACAAGTTTGGCTAAACATTGTGCTTGTTTGAGTAAAGCTCGCTTTAAAGGTAAATTTATAATTTCTTTTAATATTAATTTTTGATAGTTACTTGAGATGGAGCATTGGTGCAATGGTTAAGTTACCAACCTGATGATCTGGACATCCAAGTTCAAGCTCGGAAACAGCCCCTCTCTAATGCGAGGGAAAGATTGTGTACAATAACGACCTTCTCAAAGACCTTTATCGTCCAGGAGCCTCATGAACTCGCTTCCTCCTTAATTTCGTACGGTTACTTATAGGTTTACAAAAGTGCTATGGTCCATCTGAAAGCGGATGCCACATAAGATGTTTGCACTGGACTTGAATGAAGTGGAAATGTTCAAAGAAAATAGATCGTTATGACACGCTTCGCAATGCATATGAAATGTTCTCGGGAACTTTGTGTAAAGAGACTCAAAGGAATTTCTCATTTTTGTAGTTTTTATACGTGTTAATATATACACACATATGAAGAGGCATGCTCTACAGCACCTTATTTTGCAACACCCCAATATCAGCTGGATATTTCTATTTAATTAGTACTTTTTCATAGGGAGAGAATGAGTGGGAAAAAGAGATGAAACTTGTTGACATCAAAGAGCATGTAGGGGTGATGCACTGTTTGAGATGCAACAGAACGCTCCTTATATATAAATGTTGTAAATATTGATTTGAAAATGTCAAGTTTATAGCCGGTGCGTATTTAATATTATTTTTTAAATTATTTTATTGTGCATTATTTGTTACAACTCTGGTAAACATCTTTGTTTATTTGCAGGATACCAAACAAACGATCTGTGCTCCGGTGGACTTGGGTTTTCGATTCTTGGGAAATTTCCAATCCATGAAGATATGTGTTGTCACAACAGCTATCTGTAAGAGTTTAAAAATGTTGTCAAGCCTATATCTAAGAGGTAATAATATATTGCAATACCATCAGGCCTCGTTAATGGCGACTGGTGAAACTTTACCAGTTTTCGTCATGCGTGAGTGCCCACCTTTCTTCACCTTATTATCTGATTTTTACAATCGTTTTACTTCATCAACCTTCAACGAGATTTCTCGTTGGTAATACCTCTGATTTCCAATTGTTTTCCACAAGTAAATTTAGATCTGGTTTCATTTATAAGCCTCATTTTTCTTTTATTTTCGCAAAAACAGATCTCAGATCTATGCTTTTATTTCAACAGCGATACAGTGCTTCAGTTATTGCCAGTTTAATTCGAGATCTATGTGTCGATGCATTCTACCTTCCCAATTTTTTTGGATCTGATTAGTTCGATGATGGATTATCAAGCCACTATGAATATGGGTTTCGGCATTGCCGGCGCAGCTTAAATAGCTTCAGCTCCATTTTCTCCAACCGATCTTCCATTTTGTTGAGCTTGTTCGATATCAGTTTATATTGGAAAGGGCGAGTTGTGCAGCGTATGCAGGGCCGGCCTGAGGAGTCAGGTTGCCCTAGGCTAATTAGTAAAGAGGCCATGAAACGTACAGGTTGCTTGGAAAAAAAGATAGAAAAAGCAGCAAAAAAGGTACAGGTTGCCTAGAAAATCAAAAACACAACGATCAAGGACAGGAATCGAACACTGCATCTCACATTTGCAGAGCAGCCGCTCTACCAACTAACCTACAACTCCCACACATACCATCTGCTGATACTCAAGAATAAAATGTACTAAATATTCACAATCACCACCACAACCACCACCACGGCTGTTGCCCCTCCGGGTGGGTTGCCCTCTTCGGCCGCCTAGCTCGCCTAGCCCTAAAACCGGGCTTGAGTGTGTGCTGGAAGGAGCTTTGGGCTTCAGTGTAGTGAGTTATACGAGGGGTTGGCCTCATCGTGGGCTGGTTTCTTTGTTAGATTCAGATTTACTTGTATTTTCATGTTTTCTTTTATGCTTTTACTTGTAACCGTTTGTATGCTAACCTATATTGTACTGTTTTTCTTAGTTAATATAAGCGAACCAATTTTCCCCAAAAAAAAAAAGGATAGCACGATGTTGAAATCGAAAACTAATAGTAAGTGCATGGTGTATGATTTTCCATATATAAACTAATCATTTACACCAGATAGTGGCTTTCCACCGTCGATAATAAGGGTGTAAACCGGTTGAACCGGACCGGACCGGACGGAGGTGTGCTCAGTTTCTATCCTAAAAAAAATCGAACCGAACACGGACCGAACGAATTTTTTTCTCGGACAATAAAATCGATCGGACATGGACATATGTTTTTCGGACACTGACACGAACGGATCCGGTCGGACATGGCTATTTATATTACATTTTGTGCATTTTATTAGATTTTCTCTCAACTATATACCAAATTACAACGAATTCAGATGATTTCAAACGAACACAGACCATACATGATTTTTTCTCGTACAAATTTTGTTGTTCTAACTCTTGTCCTAATTGAAAATTGGATGAACGTATTTCGGTCACGGACACGAACGGACGTCGGACATTCGTATAAAATTTACAACCCTAGTCGATAACCATAGCAGTTTTTAAAACTATCGACTGTTGGTTCGAAGAAACTGAGATCGGATAAGCATTAGTTGTCCAAAAACAACTTTGAATCGGTATATGCATTCGAATTGAGAACATCTTGAAGATGAAATTGAAGACGGGGTTCATTAAAGTGCAAAGAAGTGCAAGGGCCAATTGCTACTAATCCTGCCAGTGATTCCAAAAAGGATAAGTGGTAGTAGAACCTTCGATTCTTTTCATATCATAACAACTTACGTGGATGTTGTTGACATTACATTGATGTTTGAAGGGCAGTGCTAGCATTCCAAGCGAGATTTGCTAAAAAGTAAAAAAAAACTAGAAAGGTGTAGATTGATCATGATTTACAACGGGCCATGTGAGGCCCTCGACACATTTTCTCTTAAGATGTACTATGACAAGCAGTACCAAGTAGCTTTGTCATTGTATGGAATCCATTTTCCATTACGAGCCTTTACAAATTTAGTTGTATACTTGATATGCTGGAATGTAATTAATGTAACTATTCCTGGTATAGTTAAATATTTGTGTTAAACTTTAAACATATTATATAAGTCAGAATATTTCATATGAAATGGTTTGGTTATTATAAGGCAGGGCCGGTACTATGTCAGTTTAGGCCTCGGACGAAATTATCGATTGGGCCTATGACAACTTCTAAATTCAACTTAAAGTAAAAGAAAGCAAAAAATTTATTAATAAATTACTTTGTTTTGTATGTTACGAACATTTTTTCATAAGTTGAAATGGCTTGATGCATTTAAACATATGTACTGATTTGGGACTAAATTTTTTAAATAATGTTGTGTCTTCTACCATACTTAAACATTGATTTATCATTAAAAAAAAATTAATAGACAAATGCAATTAACGGACCTTATTTTTAAGGTAGTTGCAGTAATAAAAATGACGAACGAATCTAGAAACAATTGTTTTAACTTTACAATCCTTAATTCTTGTTTTTAATAGAATTTAAGGATTTAATCCCTCATTATCAACCATTGACTACTGATTATAATGTAAAATGAATGTATCAAAATAAAAATCTTGTACATTATTATTATATATGTAATCAGGCATAAAGATAACATTACATACCTTCTTGTTGTTCTAAAATTTTCATATTGAACTAACATTAAGTGAGGTTTTTCTGATATCAAACCTTATATTTTATAGAAACGTTAGAGTAAATAAGAAAACAAAGACAAAAAGCAAAACAAAATGCTTGGGGATTGGAAAAGTATTGCATAGAAAAGCGAATGATGCTTGGGAATTGGAGTGCAAAAGCTGCAGAGGGTATTAAAACTGTGCATAGTATTCTGGAGTAAGCTTTGACAATTCACTTTTTATTAGCATTTCCTTAAACTAACGATATTTTGATTAGAAATAACATTATACAGTACAATATACTTGTGCCCCTTGGAGAAATGTGCCCTGGGCTATCGCACAGGTTGCCCAGTGCTAGGGCCGGCTTTGTTATAAGGCAAAAACTCTCATCTGTGTTTATGTACGACATTGTCTTATGAGATACTTTTATTTTAAAGAGTTTTAATTATATAACAAAACTTATGTTTAATTTTACCCACACCAGACTCATGTCTGACCTATGGTTTTTCTTTCCATCCAATAAACTCTTGGTTACTCTTATTTTTTAAGCAGCCAAGCAGTTATGGTTCTTACAAATGCAGTTTGAAGAAGTATGGAGTAGGATGCCTCATCGTTATCTAGTTATCTATTTTGTTTCCATTGTGTGTAGTATATATCAGCATTGTGGGGGGAAGCGGTCATAATTGTCCTTGACTGAGGTTAATACCTATTGTAATTCTGATGTTTCATTTTAGAAGTGAACGTACGTAGTATCTTGCGTTCCATTATATATGATTTCCTTGAGTTGTGAGATTTCGAGTCTCTTTTTTCTTGTCTTTTTTTCAATCACAAATGTTTTGTTTTTCAGTCGCTAGGGCTATTGGTACATGAATATCACGCATGTATTTAGTGTCATCTTTAGAAGTAAGAAAGACAGTCTGTTACATCTTCATCATCATCGTCGTAGTCAGCCTTCTAGATCTATTTTTCTTTATCTTTTTAAGTATACTTGGTATTTTCATTTTCATGTTATTATATCGAAAATAATTATTAGTGAAACTTCTATACAACAACAATTAAGTCATTAATCTCAAACAAGTTGAGGTTGGTGAGAGATGAAGCCCAAAACCAAATGACAAAATCAATTTACATGTAATAATGAAAATAAGATATTTAAAGGTGGAAACAAAAATAAAAATAAAATAAATAGTTAAACAAATAATAAATAAATAACCAAGGTGGTGGTGGTGGTGGTGGTGATGTTGATAATGGTATTAGTAGTAATGGATAGCGAAGACCAACCTTATGTTTTATGCTCATATTCACTAATCATGTCATCTAAAACTTATAACACTTTTTCTAAGCTAATCTTAAAATCAAGGTTTTAGTACGTGGATCGCTAACTTCCATGCGCTCTTATTTGACATTAGCTCTTCAGATATATTTCAATTTCTCAAATCCCATTTTACAACTTTCTCTCGTGTCATCCTTGGTCGACCTCTACCTTTTTTTGAGCATTTGTTATGTCCTACAATTCCAACATGCACAGGTGTATCACGAGATCTTCGTTGGGGGCGTCCTAATCATCTTAAGCAGTGTTGGACTAACTTCTCTTCAATTGGTGCAGCACTAATTTAATCCCGAATATTATCATTTCCAATTCGACCTCGTTCGATATGCCCATAACTCCATCGCAGCATTCGCAATTCTGTTACACTTGTCTTTTGGACGTGTTGTCTTTTAGTAGACCAACATTTTGCACCATATAACATCGCATGTTTGATTGATGTTCCATAGAACTTCCATATCTTTAATAAATGTTAATATATATTTTAACCCATGGCATACATGTTAATACTCTACGGAAATTTAAGAAAAATAAGTTAAATAGATACTCCTATATATATAAATAGAAATTTAAATAAAAAGAATATGTCAACACTCTGAAAGAATATGTCGACATACATTGAAAACTGAAAAGATGAGTCGATATCTTCTAAGTTATATGTCATTACTCTAAAAGAATATGTCGACATATTTTGAATCTGAGAGAATATGTCGACATATACTACAGTAACTTTAGATTAAAATTTTAGAACATAAGTTTGTTTATTTATTTATTTATTTATTTTATTGGAACAATTTTTAATTTGGGTTTAACCCCGTAAACACATTATTTTAAACCATAAAACTTTGTCACTCCTCTCTAGTCGCTTTCCTTCGTTCTTAACAAAATCCCTGAACATGGACATGGAAAATGTATTTTTAAAGAAGATTTGAGTACAAATCTTGAAGGAACTATCCAAAACTTCAAAATGCATTAAAGACCATTTTAAGGAATCAAAAGCATTTGAAATGAATGGAAGGAAAACGTTTTATGAAAAAAGATTATTTGCCTCTCTTCATTGTTTCAACGCTTATGTTATTAAGAAGCGAGAATCTTCCTGAAGACTGGGATGTTACCTCACTCAGATCATACTTTCGGTCCGAATGACAAATAGGTAATTAAGGAATGGTAATAGTAAGCCTAAAAGAACTAAATCTAAGCGTTCTTAAGAAACCAAAAAAAAGAAAAAAAAAAAGAAAAAAAAAAAAAAAAAGATAAAAGCGATACCAGTTTGCCTTTTGCATCCCTTGACATGGGATTCTCGACAACAATAGTTTTGCTGCAGTTAGACTGCCACAAACAGATAATTCATAGAAATGATTAAGAAAACAACTGTATTCGTAAAAAGGAAAAAAGAACGAAAAAATGTATACACATACTGATGGAACAGTCGTGACTCCACTTGTCCTATTTGCAGGGGTTTGTGGCCTTGTGTTACCCATCTGTTAATTGGACAAAGTATATTGTGGGTGTTAACCAAAATTAAGATAAATAGCAGTAAACTTCTCAGTTTTGGGCATGCAACAGGATACAATCATATACTTCAATATTAAAATAGTAGCAATTTACAACCATCTTTACAATATCTACTGCATAAATGTTTCATAAAGAGGAGAAATGCAGGTTTGCTGGGATAAAATGCAACAGTAAGAACATGAAAGTTTCCAACTTTCCTTAAAAACATAACAAGGGTTTGTTGGGTAATGTAGCCAACAGTCGAAGACTGAAAAATACCTCAACGCTAGTGACATAATGACATATTGCACATTTAACAGATGGTGCACCATAGGGATACATGAGAGTGGTACGACATTGCCCGCAATTCACATGTGCAACCTGATTTGCTGTATAGCATGCATTAGAAACAACATAAGCGATATTGACGTGTCATAATACAGTAACCATTCCTGATGAGTAAAAAGAAACACAATCAGCTAAGTCAAGATGGATACAAGCGTTGTTTACCCAAGGCAATATAGCCCTGCTGAAGTTTGGACACAACATAAATGATGCATAAATGAAAATTCTTTAACGTAAAGTGCTGTTATAAACCTCAACATACATTCCCATAAAGAAAACCACCCCTCCCACACACCCCCCTCTCTCTTAAAAAAAAAAAAAAAAAAAAAAAAAAAAAAAAAAAAAAACAACACCATAGACAATATGGGGGGATGTCTCAGCTCACCCTCATACACCCCACGGCAGCTCTACTTTTCGAAAACCAAGTCACAGTTGTAACCTTAATCTTGAACCAATATCTACAATTACAAGCCTTCATTGTGGTAAGGTTTATAAAATTATCAGACCTTCGGACTGAGGTTAAGGCTTAAGCGAACCTGAATGACCTGTAATTATTTGGAAGCCATTTGGTCGGTGAAAAAAAAAGCACTAAAATACCACATTTTTAGAGCTAGTTTGGTTCCGCAAAATCAAGCGACATAATCACCTGTCCAGTTTTGTACAATCCATCGATTTGGGATTGATATAGAGAGAAACAAATAGCATCCCTTTTTCAAAATGCGGGTATTGGAATAGAAGATATGTACATATATATATACACACACACACACACACACATACGTACACATATATATACACATGCATACATACATATAAATAAATTATATATACATAATATATATATATATGTACATATCTTCCTTTTCAAAATACGGAGATGTTACCCTGGCCGGTAGAGTAGTACCCAAGAAGGAATCGTTTCGATACTTAGGATCTATGTTGCAGTTTGATGGAGAGATTAATAAGGATGTTAGTTTTAGAATTCAAGCAGGATGGGTGAAATGGCGACTAACATCTGACATTCTCTGTGATCGGAAGATTTCTCAGAAACTTAAAGGAAAGTTCTATAGGACAGCAATCAGGCCTGCAATGTTATATGGTGCAGAATGTTGGCCTACTAAGAGGCAACATGTCCAGAAGATAAGCGTAGCAGAGATGTGAATGTTGCGTTGGAGTTGTGGGCATACCAGACGAGATCAGATTAGAAATGAGGATATTCGGGAAAAACTTGGAGTTGCACCTATTGAAGAGAAGTTAGTCCAATACTGCTTGAGATGGTTCGGACATATCCAACGTAAATCATACAATGCACCTGTACACGTTGGAATTCTAGGCCGCGCCGAAGGCCCAAAGAGAGGTAGAGGTCGAGCTAAAATGACATGGGAGGAGATAATAAAGAGAGATTTAAGTAGCTGTAGTTTATCGGAAGAGCTGGTAGTTGATAGGAGTGCATGGAAATTGGCAATATGTACCAGAACCTTAGGTTGTTTTTTTTTTTTAGACTTTATTTCACGTTTACTGAATCTTTTTACTTTTTATTACTATTTTATATTTTATTGAACTTTTTTACTTATTATTATTATTTAAAAAAAACCCTTTATCGGATGATTTTTTATTTGTTTGGTTATTTTAAACCATTTATATATATATATATATATACATATTATCATCATTATTAATTTCATTTTATTTAATTTTGGGTTCCATATCTAGCCAACCCCAACTTGTTTGGGATATATGGTTTTGTTGTTGTTGTTGTATATATATAATATCAGCACTCATAAAGATATGGAGTACTTATGAATAATAGAGACAGACAATCATCCAACTCAAGAAAATTGTAGTTTCCAACTCCGTCCTTGCACCAAAGTATGAAACTCGTTTTATGTACAAAGTATGTTATCAAAAATCGTTAAAATTAATATTATGGTTTGAATTCCATTTTAGTCGGTATTTCTCCCTTTACGATTAGATTCACATTCTGGTTCTAACTATGTCTTAAGTGAACAAAAAAATCACTCAATCGATAATAGTACATGTAAGATACTTGGATCTGCAATTCCTCTTTAATATTTTCCAAACAAAATAACAACGGAACAAGAGAGAAAATTGTGTTTCTGGTTTACTACGGACAAGCTCCAACATCAAAATAAATTTCAGAGTGTGTATATAAACCATACAATATGAATCTTCCAAATCTATGATTTATGGTTTAAAGCCCAATTCAATTTAAATTTTGAACTTTATGATTTGAAACTCATTTTAAAAACCTTGGCATAAACCAGAATATACTGCAATCTACAAACACTGCCACTATTTTGAGAGTTAAATGAGTCTGTAATGCTGGGACAGGCACTTCTATGTATCAACAGTACACTCTTGGGGGTATTTGTAAGTTATATAGTGTAAATTACGTACATACCCCTAAGTTTGTACAATTGTACAGATTCATTTTTCACTTTTTTATATTAGATACCTAATTCCTTTTCTGCAATGAAATAATGTCCCAATCCTCGCACTTTCATGTGTGTGTACATGTATGTGTGTAGTGAAAACCCAACAAATTGACTTTTGCTCGTATGGCCTGATGGGTGGACATTTGCCACTAACACCCATCCGAATAAATGAAAGGGGACTATTTCACTGCCATTATTTAAATTATTGACTACTTATCTATCTTCAATGCTGGCACTTATGATATCCATGATTCCATGGATGCTCATCAGTTACCCCTTGCACACATTAATCCTTATAAAGGTAGAAACCGTCAGCCATCATAGCTAAATACTGCAATACAAATACCATATTGACCACTTAGTACACTTGTTTAATCATTTCTTCCCACGTATTTCTTCTCTTCTATCAAAATATTCCCCTCTCGACATCAATGCCTACTCACTTTTCCAATCCTAAATTCTTTTCTGACTACTAAAGTATATGATACAAACAGTGTCCCGGGTATGTCATATATAAAGTGTTGTAAAAAGTATTCTAGGCTTCCACCTAGGCCTCGTCTACGCGGTAGGCTAGCCTTGTTGCCTAGTTTTTGGCCTAGGCCTCCTATAGTCCGCCTAGATGAGACTTACTGCATTATCTAGACATATAAATAGGTTTGTAGGCTTCATCTATGCACCAATTTAGACTTGACACGTCTTATACGCATCAGATTGTTTGTTTCAAGCATTTTTGTCTCCAAGGTTACTTCCAAATCCATGATATCCCATTGTGGATCGATAACGCTAAGCAAGATACTAAAATTTTATCTAAAATACATGAATTTATCAAAACACCTAACTCCGATCAAGGTGATTAATCCCTACCTTGGCAATTAATCCATACTCCATGCATTAAGCTGCATGTTTGAACTCGTTTCTGTGAGTACTTTACAAAATATGCATTGAGATAGCTTAATAATGCAGGTTCACTCATACTGAAATCATTAGCAACTCAATCAAAAATTGGACGCTTAACACAAAAGTGCAGAAATAAATATCTCAATGAAGACATACCCACATACACTTCCCATGTACAGAAATGAGCACAGGATTTCAACATAGACAACAAAAATGAGTAAAACCTAACAAGAGAAACTATATAAATACCTGATCTAGCAACATTTGTGGTGTTACAGCAAGAACATCGAACACTAGCTGCACCTCGGGCATACATTAACAATGTATGGCAATTTCCACAAACAAGTTGAGCCATCTCCATTCCTGCAAGCATATAAACCCTTTACATGAAATACTGGTTCATGTTGTCAGAATATGAGTCATCGATATAGTTCAGTTTACTTATAGCAATTAATTATTTAACCTTTCTTCTGCAAGTTATCAAAACTTACAAATCAATCTTTATTTGCTACAACAGAGGTTAATGGCTACAAAGCAAATGGGGTGACGGATCTATGAACCATTGGCGAGTTCGTCAAAAATTAAACACACCTTGATCAGTGATAGGGTTCTGTAATATCACAAGTGCTACGTAAAACGAGTAGCGAACTTGTGATGCAATACAAAGCAGCATGATATTTGAGGTGTAATGTGTCTCAGATATCTTCACAGTATGTAATCCAATTATTAAAAAGTGCCTAGTAGTTCAATATGAATCGGATTTAGGCTAGCAGAAACACACTTAGTGTGCTACGGATGATAGAATCTAGCATCAGTGAACAAAGAAGGGGGGGGGGGGTGGATGGATTATATTTAGGCATGTCAAGACTTAACTGTACTAATGAATATTGGTTGTAAACATAGCCTAATAAGTCGTATATAGTTCATAAATAGGCACACTGAGAGCCCATGACATACGGTGCTATTGATGTTAGAATCTAGTATTATCAAGGTTTAAAAGGCGAAAGCATACGCAAAGCGTTTTCGGGTCCGTAAAGCGAGGCGTAAGCCACGAAACATTGAGGCATAAGCGTTTTGGATAAAAGAAAAAACGCAAAACATATGATGAAATTTGAAACAAAATAACATCAAATGTCAAATATTAAACATAAAGCATTTGAAGCAATTCAAACAAAATACAACGATCATAAGTACTTTGTTTTGTCTCTAAATTGATAAACTTATTCATAAGTTTACACTCTGCTACTGCTACACAGAAATCACAAGTAAACATTTTTTTTAAAAGATTGCTCCACAGTCATCCAACTGTAATTGAGTAGATTCAAGCATCTAGAATCGACTTCGATTGCAAATGTTAGAATCAAGTAGACTCCGGTAAGTGGAATCGAACTCGATTCCGGCTGGGGAATCAATTATTATTGTCTTTTTAAAAAGCTCTTTTTGTTCTGGAGTAAATAAAATGGGATATTGCGGGTTTTAATTAGAGCAGCCTAAAAATTATGCTTATAAAGCTTATACCTAAGTGCATTTTTATTCGAGGCGTATGTTTTTTGTGCCCCAACCAGCTAAGAGGTACGCCTTTCGAGCAAAATATTTTTTGGATTGCGCCTCAATGCGCTACCGCCTATGCATCGCCTTGAGGCGCGCCTCACGTGCGTTTTTAAAACATTGAGTATTATTAACGAGAAGAAAATATTTTTCCTTCCCTAACTTGTTTGTAGAGCTGTCAACGTATACTTTCGAATACGGATAGTGTCATATCCGTATCGGAATCTGAAATCATTTTCGAATATCGAATATCCGCATTCGCGGATACAGACGGATATCAAATAATTATCCTATCTGCTAACGATCAATAAATTAAGAAATATAAATGAAATTTTTTAGTTTAACATACATGATTTTCAATTCCGTTGATCACAAAAGTGTTAAAAATAAACATATATGATGAAATTAAGTAGATTTGAGTAGCTAATATGCATTTAGTGAATATAATATAAATCTTTGATTTAGTAAAGCAATAAATAAATCTCATTCATTGTACTAAAATACATACAATTTTGATTATAATGTTAAAAAAAATCGGACGGATAATTTTCGGATGCGGATATCTATGTATCCGTATCCACATCCGTTTTTTCGGATATCGGATATTTATCCGTTTTCCGGATACGGATTTCGGATTTTCGGGTATTCATTGACAGCCCTACTTGTTTGGGATTAATGGCTTAGTTGTTGGAAAAAAAATCCCTCTTCTAGTGCATACTTTGACTTACAAATTAGTATGGAGTTTGCTTAAACCAACATATATAAAAAAAAGGATGTAAAATTATTTAATGGATCCGGAACCCGGAACCCGTACCTGTACCCAGTCTGGCCCGGTTGGGTTGGACAGACGGTGGCGATTGCGGCGCACGCGTGTGGTGCATGACTTCATTCTTCACAACAAAGCACATATTTGAGAGCCCCAAGGCCCAAAATGCTGGGACGGAAGAATCTCAATATTAATATTATAAAAAAGTGTTTGTTCTGTGGGCCAAGGTTTCAAATCTCGCTCATCTAGCCCGAGATGAAAATCCAAGATTTTACCTAAGATCCGAGACTTGACGGCATTTTTAGTTATAAGTGTTTTAAATATCGCCCATTTTAGCCGAGATATAAACCCGAGATTTTTTCCAAAATCCGAGATCTGAAACCTTGTGTGGGGCCATGGTGGAAGATTATGTGCATTTATTTTGTGACTGCGATGTGGCTTTTATGTCTAGAGTAAAAGTATGGTGCATTTGAACATTGACTTTTGTTGGAAGAATGCTATTCGGAATCATCTTTTCTTTTGGGAGACTAGCCCTTCAAAAAACCTTGTGTTTCTTAATTTTTCTTTTTGTTGGGTTATGTGGCACGAAAGAAATTGTAGATGCTTTAAAAATATTGTCAAATCTTCTAATGCCATTTTATTTCAAGTGCTTAATTTTTTTTTTATATATAAATGGGCAGGAATAGATAGTTGGAATTATGTTGACTTGATTGAGGACAGCACTGGAGCAAGGGTGCACAGTAGACGATCTTGATTTTGTGTCATGTAGTTGTGTTGTTTTCTTTTTGTTGTGTATATTTGTAGCTCCTGCGTGAGCAGCTTTTGTTTTGGGATGTGTATATCTATAGCTCTTGCGTGAGCACTTGTCTTGTTTTGGGATGTTGATACTGTGACTGTTTTCTGTTGTTTTGACTGTACTGCTTCTAGTATTTATATATATGGCGTGGAACTCGGTTGAGGTTCCACTGCCTTTGGCTTCAAAAAAAAAAGATGTAAAATTTCAGCTGAAAATTATTTTGCCTAAAGCCTATTTAGGCTCTTTTTAATCTTTACCTTTAAATTTGACTCCAATGCACCTAAGGGTGCTATTAACATAACACCTCGTCTTTAGTAGTTTCACTTTGCTTGAACGTTTCGAAAAACTCCATGCCTCGCCCATAACAAGATAGCCTGATGGAGATGTCTTAGGCAGCATGACATGCAGTCGCTTTTACTAAAGCCTAGCAAACCTCACAGCCCTTAAGAATTTTTATTATCACATGTGTTAATTCAATTATTAGGATGTTAGCTGGCTACCTAAAATTTTCAATTGGAAAAAAACGAAGTTAAATTTCAAACAAAATCTGAAATCCAATGCAAGATAACTAGTATGCACAGATTAGCTGGGTGTCTCATTTTATGATGCGATAGTAGACTACATGTCATATGAGACACGGTTTACTTTAAATATAAGAGCACAATGTGAGCATTATTAACGTATCGTTGGATTTGGTTTCTATGTGCGCTTGAATGTGATGACTGATTTTCAAAAATAGTCTCTCCAATAATGGAGGCAATAGCATGTACAATTTGCTACTCCAAATTCAACTCAAATGGGAGCCTTGTGCATTGGAAAGAGAACGATGAATGACAATGATCATCGTGTAAGTTTTTAGATACTATGAGCAATGGAACATATGATGTGCATGCACCATCATAAATTTGACTAGGCTCAATGGATATTGAACATAACACCAAGGCTTTCTAAATTGTACCTAAATCTGCTATAATAAATCATAGGACAATACAGTTTTTAAAATGAGAAGGTTGACTCCTACTTTGGAATACTTGTTGACATTATCGTTCGACAAATATGTACAAAAGGGCAAAAACGACAACGAACTAAAATGACTGGACATTGCATACCGATGACAATATTCAATGTTGTTTAATCATATCATGAGCTTGAGTATTATATAGCTCCGAGCCAATATAATACACAGTAAGCATCAACACTGATTTGACACAAAATAAGTTATTGTGAAATCCAAGAATACCAGGAGGTGGCACTGAAGTAATTATGTTGCATATTGCACAACAAACATTGGTTGCTCCTCTAGGGTACACAAGAACGCTCCTACATCCATTGCACACAAGTTGATTTTGCATCCTACAATGCCAAATGACAAAAACAAATCATTATGCTTTCCTTATTTTTAAACAGCAAAACAGTTGATTATCACCTACTCGGACAAACGAAGACATAGATGTTTTGTATGGTTGTTTTAGAATTCATTTTGTTTGCTGCATATAAACAGCCATATGGCATATTCAAACGGATACAAGCTATAATATAGATACATATAAACCATATAGATCATGAACACAGAAGAAACCACCAATTCAAAGTATAGCAGTGGTAACGATAAAGATAGTAAACAACATATCCCTTCCGTAACCACACAAATATTAGTGGCATCATGGTCGTGAATCGGATTTTTGATCGAGAAATAGAAAAGGCCTTTCAACGACTAATCATTCAGAAGCGCAATTCAAATAAAAAGTTTATGATTGAGCAAGTTAATCGGCATATTCAGTTGTAAAGCTTCAAATCGTTCGAATCACTGTTAAAGCATACAGATTCATATGGCATACCTCTAAACAAACGCAGTGATTGGAAGCTTCGGTGAATCCTGAAAGAACGAGGAAAGGGAGAAATTCTTGGTTATTAATAATTTTCAGTCAATAAAGAATTTTGGGGAGGGCAATTCCAACGCCTTAAACTTCCTATTATGCGTTGTTTAGTGTTCAATGGGGAAAAAATAACTAATTTGAATACCAGATTAGCTCATCCCACAAGGACTTAAAAAATTACAATAATGCAGAAATTCTATTTTTTTTTTTTTTTTTTTTTAAAAAGGAAAGAAAGAAATCGTTGAAGTTATTTTATTGCATTTCAATATGCTTACAATTGTTTGCTTCAAAATTAGTACAAACACCAAAGAGGGGTTAAACATAGAACTAGAAGTTCGAAAATAAAATGAAAACATAGAATTAACCGCAGAAAATAGCAGAATTAAACACATTACAATTTATAATGGTTCAGATTTTGGTTGCCTACGTCCACTTTGAAGTTTTTATCGTCTTATTGTTGATTTTTGATTATTAGAATGAACGGATCGGTATGGATCTCATGAGTGCAAGAATGCTTGGAAGAGAACAAGCATCAAAAGATTTTTTACATCGACAAACGTTTGGGTCATGGACAAGGTCACCAAAAAAAGGGCCTCTGATACAACATGTCATCGTATCGGTACTAACCCCACTACCTTAAGAGAGGGGTGCTCCGGACCCTATGGGGAGTCATTATCTGTGACGACCGCCCACAACTCCCGCACTATACAAGAGAAATAATGCGCTGAATGACGTGTTAGGCAGCTATGGACGATCATCATGGTATGATAACACAATCGGAACCTGTCGTAAATCTCACGGTGCAAGGATAAAATATAATTAAACATATACAACAGGTAATATTAGTGAAGCATATTTGAGCAGATATCTCAAATATCCAAAACAACTAGGAAGTATATCCATACACCAGGATTGCAACAAATGTCCATACAAATTTGCCTCACTACAACACTCAGATTAGAATAACCAACAGCGGACCCAAATGTAACACCCCGTATTTTCTGAAAATATTAAATTAACAAATTAAAGAATAATTTATTTGAAAAAGAGGAATGAGAAAAGAATGATGTTTAGCATTGTTCTAAGGTTTGTAAGCAAAAGATTTAGTAGCTCATTTGGTTAGAACGTGTGACTTTCATACAAGAGGTACAGAGTTCGATCCCCGTTAGCGTCATATTTTTGTTTTAGGGGAATGGCTAAAAAGTAGCTTAGTGTGAACGCAGTTCAAAAAGTGGTTTAGTGTGAAAATGGTTAATTATGAAGAAGTTATTAAGCCACGAAGTTTGTATGCATATGAGAGAAATATACATAGATATATATAAAAATTAAATAAATAAATATTCAAAAAAAAAAGTTCAAAACGGCGAATCGGGAGGGGAAATAACCGAACCGCACCATTTTTGGAGTCGACCCGAGCCCCGCTGGGTCGACTAGAGGTCAATTCAGGGTGTTTGGCTACCAACCCTTGGCCCGATTCGCCCTAAGGGCTGATATGGCATCTGAGTGGTTCAGATCAGTTCTAAGGTTATTCCTAAGGCCTAAATAATTTCCTACACCTATATATACACCCTAAGACCTAACCCTAATTCATAAATATTATTTATGACACCATTATGCTATCAAATTCTCTCTTAAACCCTAGCCGCCACCTCTAAATCAAATCTCAAGTGTTCAACTTCAACTCAAATTAAAAATTAGAGCATCTACAATAATTCAAGAAGATAAATCAGCAACACCGCAACGTTTCTACACCAATTTCAGTGCATAATTCTATTCTTTAACCAAGAAAGGTGAGTACGGTGATTTTCACAATATAATGGAATTAAAGTAACATGATGAAGTTGTAAAGAGGATTCATATGTATGTATGTAATTTAAATCTCATCCAAGTCTTCACATTTTTGATTCATGTCATCATATGCCTATGTTTCTATGTAAAGTCCATACTTTAATCAGTTTATTCATGTTGAATCTATCATTATGCCTCTTATGCCAGTTTACATGCCTTTTTATTTCATGATGTTGTGTTAATTCCAATTTTCTGTGATTTGATTCTCTCTTCTTATCCCTATTCCTTTTATTTTTGGATCTAGACTACCTTCGAGCCTATGTTAAAAATACGCGCGTGCAAATACGTGGGAACGATGGGAATATGTGAAATATGGAAAATTGGATATTATTGGATATTTTAGACAATTGGATAATATGTGAAATTGACATATTTGGGTATGAATTACATGGAATTGATGAAATTGCCTATAATTGTAAATTTATAATTGAGGCTAATTAATATGTAATTAGTGACAATTTGGAATAGGCAATATTATAAACATGATTATATGTTTAATTGGATATACATGACATGAAAATTGGGTATGGGTGAAATACGATTATTAATAAACCTTTGACACGAGGTTAGACGCAATTGTGGCGTAAGACTGCCCGGAACCGCCCGGCAAATCCAGCTGCCACAATTGGACGTCTAATGTGAGAGGTCAAAGGAATGAATTGCAGGCGCAACGGTTAATGACACGAGGTTAGACCCGGTTTGTGGCGTAAGACTACCCGGAACCGCCGGGCAAATCCAGCGGCCACAAAGCGTTCGGTCTAATGTGGGAGGTCATGCACCGTTCGTCATAAGGAATGAATTAAGGAATACTAACCATAATAAGACATGGGTATGATTAGAGGGTTAAGTGGGGTGACATGTAAATTATGACATGTAAATATGGACTTAACCGGTAAAAGATAAGACATGTAAATTATGACATGTAAGTATGGACTTAACCATAGCATGTGTAAGACATGGACATTTAAATTAAATGGTTAAGTGGGAGAAAAACCTAGTGGGGACCAACCATAGGTGGGAGGCTTGTGTCAGATGGGGGACCCGTTTCAACCAGTAACCCGTTTGAGTATTTAATTGGGCCCGGTATTAGGCCGGGGTTGGGGCACGCTTACTGGACTTGAATGTAAGAGGTCAAAACGTGAATAGCGGTGGCAATGCGAGTCCAACGGTTTCATGTGTGTGCATGGGTTCGGGCCGGTAGGTAAGACGTTGTTGCATCGTGTAGGTATGGTCGTGCATTTTATGTTGGTATCGGGGTTGCCACTTTAGGGAGTCATACACCCCACTGTGGGGCCAGCACGGGTGCCTACGGGGTTTAGGGAGCCGATCGAATGGGTAGATTAAGGGTACCTTAGCGGTGTTAGGAGCAATCCGGCACCTACGATAGCAGCTAGGTACAAGTAACTACCAAGTTTGGCGTGTGGGTACACTTAGTGGGAAGGGATCAACCTCCAGTAAAAAGAGACTAGTAGATGTGCGGTGTAATGAGGTGTAACTTAGCAAAAGTGCGGTGTAACGAAATACATGTTGGTTGAGTTGGATAGTCCTTTGGGTGCTAGTCCGATGTTGACTTCGGTCTTCGGGGTTAGTACATGGAGGGTTGTTCGCTTAGCCAAGGTGTAGGATTGTCTTAGTACTTAGGAATGGAATCATCTTGTCCATCATTTTTATCTACCTTATATATGTTATAGCCATATCATGATACCTATTTATGTCTTGATCATTTACCTTACATATTATTTGTTAAAATTACTGGACTCGCCAGACTTTATGTCTGACCCGTTTTATTTCCACCTCTTTTCTTTCCTCCCCCCCCCCCCCTCAGGTTTGCAAGGAGGGAATACTACAGCTTAGTGCCGATTACTTTCAGTTGCTTGAAGAGAGTAGATGTATCGCTTTGGACTCTCTCATCTTTATGGCTTTGCTTATGCTCAGTGGGGATTTATGCATTTATGTTATTTAAGTATTTGCTTCTTTATGTACTTTGAAGTTTTTGGAAACGACTATTGATCCTGTTGTAATGGTTTTGGGAACTACTTATGTAAGCTTGTTTTGAGTTATGATGCTATGAAATAAGTTTTATCTTCCGCTGTGTTGTTTTATTTATTTATTCTTGTAATTTATCTGTTCTATACAACAATAACGCTTCATGGACATTGATGCATTCCCTTTGTGAGTGACATTAATGGACAGGGGGTGTTACATGTGGTATCAGAGCTATGGTTACAAGAACAGATAAAAAGTTTTGAAAAGTGTTTTCAAAAGTATTATTTTCCTAGAAAGTATTTTCAAAAACTTGTTTTAAAGAAGCTATTTTCAAGGAAAATTTACTTTAAAGAGCATAATCCCCGCAAGTCATACATCTCTCTTTCGCTTCCCTTGTTTTGAAACTCTTTCTTTTTCTTTTCAGCATGTCTGGAGCATCTGAGATACCAGAGGGTGTTCATGTACCCAGTTGGTTTCGTCAATATCTCGAGGCTAGGGCCGCTGCCGCGGGTCCGGCCGACATTCCTCCTCCTCCCCCCAGCTCCAGTCATTCCTCCGCGTGGAGATGCTTTCTCCAAGATATGTAAAGACTTTCGTTCGATGGGTGGAAAACCTTTTAGTGGGTCTGAAACGTTCGTTGAAGCTAGAAATTGGTTGAAAGAAGTGGAGGATCTGTTTGCCATTTTCGATTTGGACGATTGTAAGAAGGTCCAATTGGTTGCTTGGTTGATGAAGGACGAAGCTTCGTTTTGGTGGGAGGTTACTAATGGAGAGCGTGCTGCGGAGACGTGGGCAGATTTTAGGGGAAGGTTTGAGTTGAAATTCCTTTCTCAAGCTGAGGAGAGTATGTACATGGACAGGTTCTTGACATTGAAGCAGAAAAACTTGACCATGAAGGAGTATGTGACCGAATTTAATAAGTTGGCGAGATTTGGGCTAGAGTTGGTGAATACACCTCACAAGAAGGCCTTGAGGTTTACAAAGGGCCAAAATGAACCGCTTCACAGTTCGGCTATGTCCCACATTCCAATGGGGGCTACTAATGAAAAGCTTGTTGAAATGGCTTACATGCATGAAGAAGAGAAGGGTGTAAGTACTTTTAGGCCGCAAGATAAGGAGGAGGATCCAAAGAAAGCCCAACAACAAAAGAAAGGTGGTAAAGAAAAGAGGAAGTGTCACAATTGTGGGAAACCCGGCCATTTGAAGAAAGATTGTAGGAAGAAGAAGAAGTTCGCTTGTTATCATTGTGGTGATGCGGGTCATGCTATGAAGGACTGTCCTAAGAAGCAAGGGCAGAGGGAAGGTTCTACTTCGAGAGGGCAGGTTCACGCTCTCATGGCTCCGGGACAGGAAGAAGGTAGAAAAATTTATGTCGAAAGTTTGATTTTCTTGTTTGATCATCTTGTCCGTACTTTATTCGATTTTGGCGCGTCACATCCGTTTATCTCTACATCATTAGTTGAAACACTGCACTTAAATACTAGTCTCGTTGTAGATCCCATTATAGTCTCAAATCCCATTGGTGGATCGGCTCATTTATCCATGGTTTGTAGGGATTTGAGATTGTCTATCTTAGGCGTTGGTTTTGAATGTAATGCTTTTGTGCTTGGTTTCATGGGCTATGGGTTGATTCTAGGGATGGATTGGCTAGCCAGATATGGTGCCATCCTAAATTGTGAATGAAGGGTAGTAAAATTGTTGACTCGTAGTGGAAAGACCCTTGATATTTCTTGTGACCCTAGAGGATCGTTGATGCTTAGTTATCTTGAGTCACTTGATGCATCCAATGATGATTTACATTCTATTCGTATAGTCCGTGAATATGTTGATGTCTTCGATGAGGTAAGGGGTCTACCCCCAAAACATGATATAGACTTTCGTATTTATCTTGTAGACAATGCAAAAACCATATCTCTGCCAGTACGCCACATGGCTCCTCGTGAGAGGAGGGAACTCAATAAGCAAGTATGAGAGTTGCTTGAGAAGGGGTTCATAAGATGTAGTATATCGGAGTGGGGTGCTCCAGTAGTATTTGCCACGAAGGCGGATGGGTCCCTTAGACTTTGTGTGGACTATAGAGAACTTAATAAGCTTACTAAGAAGAATAGGCACCCACTGCCGAGGATTGACGATCTCTTCAATCAGTTAGTTGGCGCCTCAGTGTTTTCGCAATTGGACTTAGCCACTGGTTTCCATCAGTTGAGAGTGGCTGAGGATAGCATAAACAAGACTGCCTTTAGGACTCCGGACGGTTTCTATGAGTGGCTTGTGATGCCCTTCGGTTTGACAAACGCCCCTGCATACTTTGTTGACTTGATGAATAGGGTGTTTAGGGAGTACCTTAATAAATTCGTGGTGGTCTTGGTGGATGACATCTTGATCTTTTCTAAGAACGAGGAAGAGCATGCCCTACATCTTAGGGAAGTGTTGGAGATCCTTCGAGCGCATAACCTTAAAGCTAAATTTTCTAAATGTCACTTTTGGAGGAAGGAAGTGCGATTCTTAGGGCACGTGGTTTCCAAAGAAGGGATAGCTATGGATCCCGCGATGGTGGTGGCCATCCAAGACTGGAAGGTCCCTAAAAATGCTACCGAGGTGAGGAGTTTCTTGGGGTTGGCAGGCTACTATAGGAAGTCTATCAAGGACTTCGCAAAGATATCAGCCCCATTGACATGCTTGACGAAGAAGAACCTAGTTTTCACGTGGGACGTAGATTGTGATGATGCGTTCCAACGTTTAAAGAGAGCTTTGATCACAACCCCAGTCTTAGTGTTGCCAGATGGGAGTAAGCCATTTACCGTTTATACCGATGCTTGTGGGACAGGACTAGGCACAGTCTTAATGCACGAGGGGAAGGTAATAGCCTATGGAGGAAGGCAGTTGAGAGTGCATGAGAGAAATTACCCTACACATGACCTAGAGTTGACCGCTATTGTTTTCGCGCTTAAGTCTTGGCGCCATTATCTTCTTGGCGAGAAATTCGAATTGTTCACAGACCACAAATCGCTAAAATACTTGTTCTCTCAGAAGGACTTGAACTTAAGGCAGCAAAGGTGGATGGAATTCTTAGCGTCCTGCAATTTTGAGCTAGCATATACCCCTAGCAAGGGTAACGTGGTGGCAGACGCCTTAAGTAGGAATATGTTGTCCTTGAGTCCGTTGTTTATTGAGTGGCAAAGCTTAGAGTTCATCTCTACGTTTGACTTTAGACCTTCCATTGACTTTGTACCCAGTTTGCTAGCATCCTTAGAGGTTAGACCTACGCTTTTGGGACGGATTGGTGAGGCACAACGAGATGACCCACAGTTGGTTGAGTTGGTAGAGAAGCTCATAAGGGGGGGGGAGTCATCGAGCCATCTCAGTAGGTATACCCTAAATGATAAGGGTTGGTTACGTAGGGACGGTAGACTTTGTGTACCACGAGACGAGAACTTGAGGAAGACCATTCTTGATGATGCACATCGTTCGAAGATGACCATTCATCCCGGCGGGGACAAGATGTACATGGACATGAGACGGGTTTACTTTTGGGCCGGTATGAAGAGGGATGTGGCCGAGTTTGTCACTAGATGCTTGGTGTGCCAACAAGTAAAAGCAGAGCAAAAGAAGCCCGATGGGTTGCTTCACCCATTGGAGGTCCCACAATGGAAGTGGGAGAGTGTCTCGATGGACTTTGTTGATGGGTTACCAAGATCAAGGAAGGGTAATACGGGGATTTGGGTCGTGGTAGACAGACTTACTAAGAGAGCCCATTTCATTCCTGTGAAGAGTAAGAGGACTGCTCCATGGTTAGCTTCCATATACATTCGAGAGATAGTTCGTTTGCACAGTGTTCCTTCTAGTATAGTGAGCGATCGCGATCCTATCTTTACTAGCGAGTTTTGGAAGAGTTTGCTTAGAGAGGTGGAAATATAGCATGATGCGACGATTCGACGAGCTCCTACATGCATTCTTGGGTCGGCGATTAAGAAGTTGAGGAATCGAGAGGTCAAGCTAGTCAAAGTGCAATGAGTAGATGATGAGAGCGACACTACTTGGGAGACGGAAGAGAAGATGCGTTCATTGTACCCTTTTCTTTTCGAGGGTAAGTCTTTTAATTTCTCCTTTATCTCTTAGCTTGTACTTGTTCTATCTTTAGTATGTCCTCTCACTAGTATCTTTGACCTTTAGATAGGGTAGTCTTATGGTTGAAACATGTGTTTCAGACATGTTATGATTGATGGATGCATGTAGATGCAAGTGGTTGCTAGTGGATGCTCGTGGATGCATATACACACACTTTAGGCACTAAATCGGCTCAGTCACTTTCATATTGCATATTACATATAAATGGATGTATTTAGTAAAATGAATGTACGTTGAATGTGTGTATCATATGGATGTTGCACTTGAATGAATGGTTGTGCACACATGTAGTAATGATATGTATAGGGTTCTTTGCATACATGATGGATACAGGCACTATCATTATTTGCATTAAGGAGGTCGACTGAATCAGTGGACCGCCTGATTTTGCATTAGTATACGGACATATACACACACTATGCATATGTACATGAAAAGCATTAGAAATCTTTTAAGGACCATGGTTGCTAGTGGTTGATGGTTGAGTAGATGGATGATTGGATGGTAGGATACGTTCTTCTTAACTTAGAGATTTCGAGGACGAAATCCTTTAAGTAGGGGAGAATGTAACACCCCGTATTTTCTGAGAATATTAAAATAACAAATCAAAGAACAATTTATTTGAAAAAGAGGAATAAGAAAAGAATGATGTTTAGCATTGTTCTAAGGTTTGTAAGCAAAAGACTTAGTAGCTCATTTGGTTAGAACATGTGACTTGCATACAAGAGTTACAGAGTTCGATCCCCGCCAGCGCCATATTTTTGTTTTAGGGGAATGGCTAAAAAGTGGCTTAGTGTGAACGCATTTCAAAAAGTGGTTTAGTGTGAAAATGGTTAATTATGAAGAAGTTATTAAGCCACGAAGTTTGTATGCATATGAGAGAAATATATATAGACATATATAAAACTTAAATAAATAAATATTCAAAAAAAAGTTCAAAACAGCGAATCGGGAGGGGGAATAGCCGAACCACACCATTTTTGGAGTCGACCCGATCCCCGTTGGGTCGACTAGAGGTCAATCCAGGCTGTTTGGCTGCCAACCCGTGGCCTGATTCGCCCTAAGGGCTGATATGGCATCTGAGTGGTCCAAATCAGTTCTAGGGTTAATCCTAAGGCCTAAATAACTTCCTGCACCTATATATACACCCTAAAACCTAACCTTAATTCATAAATATTATCTATGACACCATTATGCTGTCAAATTCTCTCTTAAACCCTAACCGCCGCCTCTAAATCAAATCTCAAGTGTTCAACTTCAACTTAAATTAAAGATTAGAGCTTCTACAACAATTCAAGAAGATAAATCAGCAACACCACAACGTTTCTACACCAATTTCAGTGCATAATTCTATTCTTTAACCACGAAAGGTGAGTACGGTGATTTTCATAATATAATGGGATTAAAAGTAACATGATGAAGTTGTAAAGAGGATTAATATGTATGTATGTAATTTAAATCTCATCTAAGTCTTCGACTTTTTGATTCATGTCATCATATGCCTAGGTTTCTATGTAAAGTGCATACTTTTATCAGTTTATTCATGTTGAATCTGTCATTATGCCTCTTATGCCAGTTTACATGCCCCTTTATTTCACGATGTTGTGTTAATTCCAATTTTCTGTGATTTGATTCTCTCTTCTTATCCCTATTCCTTTTATTTTTGGATCTAGGCTACCTTCGAGCCTATGTTAAAAATACGCGCGAATGCAAATACGTGGGAATGATGGGAATATGTGAAATATGGAAAATTGTATATTATTGGATATCTTGGATAATTGGATAATATGTGAAATTGACATATTTGGGTATGAATTACATGGAATTGATGAAATTGCCTATAATTGTAAATTTGTAATTGAGGCTAATTAATATGTAATTAGTGGCAATTTGGAATAGGCAATATTATAAACATGATTATATGTTTAATTGGATATACATGACATGAAAATTGGGTATGGGTGAAATACGATTATTAATAAACCTTTGACACGAGGTTAGATGCAATTGTGGCGTAAGACTGCCCGAAACCGCCCGGCAAATCCAGCTGCCACAATTGGACGTCTAACGTGAGAGGTCAAAGGAATGAATTGCAGGCGCAACGGTTAATGACACGAGGTTAGACCCGGATTGTGCGTAAGACTGCCCGGAACCGTCCGGCAAATCCAGTGGCCACAAAGCGTTCGGTCTAATGTGGGAGGTCATGCACCGTTCGTCATAAGGAATGAATTAAGGAATACTAACCATAATAAGACATGGGTATGGTTAGAGGGTTAAGTGGGGTGACATGTAAATTATGACATGTAAATATGGACTTAACCGGTAAAAGATAAGACATGTAAATTATGACATGTAAGTATGGACTTAACCATAACATGTGTAAGACATGGACATTTAAATTAAAATGGTTAAGTGGGAGAAAAACCTAGTGGGGACCAAGCATAGGTGGGAGGCTTGTGTCGGATGGGGGACCCGTTTCAACCAGTAACCCGTTTGAGTATCTAATTGGGCCCGGTATTAGGCCGGGGTTGGGGCACGCTTACTGGACTTGAATGTAAGAGGTCAAAACATGAATAGCGGTGGCAACGCGAGTCCAACGGTTTCATGTGTGTGCATAGGTCCGGGCTGGTAGGTAAGACGTTGTTGCATCATGTAGGTATGGCCGTGCATTTTATGTTGGTATCGGGGTTGCCACTTTGGGGAGTCATACACCCCACTGTGGGCCAGCACGGGTGCCTACGGGGTTTAGGGAGCCGATCGAATGGGTAGATTAAGGGTACCTTAGCGGTGGTAGGAGCAATCCGGCACCTACGATAGCAGCTAGGTACAAGTAACGACCAAGTTTGGCATGTGGGTACAGTTAGTGGGAAGGGATCAACCACCAGTAAAAAGAGACTAGTAGATGTGCGGTGTAATGTGGTGTAGCTTAGCAAAAGTGCGGTGTAACAAAATACATGTTGGTGGAGTTGGATAGTCCTTTGGGTGCTAGTCCGATGTTGACTTCGGTCTTCGGGGTTAGTACATGGAGGGTTGTTCGCTTAGCCAAGGTGTAGGATTGTCTTAGTACTTAGGAATGGAATCATCTTGTCCATCCTTTCTATCTACCTTATATATGCTATAGCCATATCATGATACCTATTTATGTCTTGATCATTTACCTTACCTATTATTTGTTAAAATTACTAGACTCGCCAGACTTTATGTCTGACCCATTTTGTTTCCACCTCTTTTCTTTCCTTCCACCCCCCCTCATGTTTGCAAGGAGGGAATACTACAGCTTAGTGCCGATTACTTTCAGTTGCTTGAAGAGAGTAGATGTATCGCTTTAGACTCTCTCATCTTTATGGCTTTGCTTATGCTCAGTGGGGATTCATGCATTTATGTTATTTAAGTATTTTCTTCTTTATGTACTTTGAAGTTTTTGGAAAAGACTATTGATTCTGTTGTAATGGTTTTGGGAACTACTTATGTAAGCTTGTTTTGAGCTATTATGCTATGAAATAAGTTTTATCTTCCGCTGTGTTGTTTTATTTATTTATTCTTGTAATTTATCTGTTCTATACAACAATAACGCTTCATGGACATTGATGCATTCCCTTTGTGAGTGACATTAATGGACATGGGGTGTTACACGTGGTATCAGAGCTATGGTTACAAGAACAGATAAAAAGTTTTGAAAAGTGTTTTCAAAAGTATTATTTTCCTAGAAAGTATTTTCAAAAACTTTTTTAAAGAAGCTATTTTCAAGGAAAGTTTACTTTAAAGAGCATAATCCCCGCAAGTCATACATCTCTCTTTCGCTTCCCTTGTTTTGAAACTCTTTCTTTTTCTTTTCAGCATGTCTGGAGCATCTGAGATACCAGAGGGTGTTCATGTACCCAGTTGGTTTCGTCAATATCTCGAGGCTAGGGCCGCTGCCGCGGGTCCGGCCGACGTTCCTCCTCCTCCCTCAGCTCCAGTCATTCCTCCGTGTGGAGATGCTTTCTCCAAGATATGTAAAGACTTTCGTCCGATGGGTGGAAAACCTTTTAGTGGGTCAGAAACGTTCGTTGAAGCTAGAAATTGGTTGAAAGAAGTGGAGGATCTGTTTGCCATTTTCGATTTGGACGACTGTAAGAAGGTCCAATTGGTTGCTTGGTTGATGAAGGACGAAGCTTCATTTTGGTGGGAGGTTACTAATGGAGAGCGTGCTATGGAGACGTGGGCAGATTTTAGGGGAAGGTTTGAATTGAAATTCCTTTCTCAAGCTGAGGAGAGTATGTACATGGAGAGGTTCTTGACATTGAAGCAGAAAAACTTGACCGTGAAGGAGTATGTGACCGAATTTAATAAGTTGGCGAGATTTGGGCTAGAGTTGGTGAATACGCCTCACAAGAAGGCCTTGAGGTTTACAAATGGCCTAAATGAATCACTTCACAGTTCGGCTATGTCCCACATTCCAATGGGGCTACGTATGAAAAGCTTGTTGATATGGCATACATGCATGAAGAAGAGAAGGGTGTAAGTACTTTTAGGCCGCAAGATAAGGACGAGGATCCAAAGAAAGCCCAACAACAAAAGAAAGGGGGTAAAGAAAAGAGGAAGTGTCACAACTGTGGGAAACCCGGCCATTTGAAGAAAGACTGTAGGAAGAAGAAGAAGTTCGCTTGTTATCATTGTGGTGATGCGGGTCATGCTATGAAGGACTGTCCTAAGAAGCAAGTGCAGAGGGCAGGTTCTACTTCGGGAGGGCAGGTTCACGCTCTCATGGCTCCGGGACAGGAAGAAGGTAGAAAAATTTATGTCGAAAGTTTGATTTTCTTGTTTGATCATCCTGTCCGTACTTTATTCGATTCTGGCGCATCACATTCATTTATCTCTACATCATTAGTTGAAACATTGCACTTAAATACTAGTCTCGTTGTAGATCCCATTGTAGTCTCAAATCCTATTGGTGGGTCGGCTCATTTATCCATGGTTTGTAGGGATTTGAGATTGTCTATCTTAGGCGTTGGTTTTGAATGTAATGCTTTTGTGCTTGGTTTCATGGGCTATGGGTTGATTCTAGAGATGGATTGGCTAGCCAGATATGGTGCCATCCTAGATTGTGAATGAAGGGTAGTAAAATTGTTGACTCGTAGTGGAAAGACCCTTGATATTTCTTGTGACCCTAGAGGATCGTTGATGCTTAGTTATCTTGAGTCACTTGATGCATCCAATGATGATTTACATTCTATTCGTATAGTCCGTGAATATGTTGATGTCTTCGATGAGGTAAGGGGTCTACCCCCAAAAATTAAGATAGACTTTCGTATTTATCTTGTATACAATGCAAAACCCGTATCTCTGCCAGTACGCCACATGGCTTCTCGAGAGAGGAGGGAACTCAATAAGCAAGTAGGGGAGTTGCTTAAGAAGGGGTTCATAAGACGTAGTGTATCGGAGTGAGGTGCTCCAGTAGTATTTGCCACGAAGGCGGATGGGTCCCTTAGACTTTGTGTGAACTATAGAGAACTTAATAAGCTTACTAAGAAGAATAGGCACCCACTGCCGGGGATTGACGATCTCTTCAATCAGTTAGTTGGCGCCTCAGTGTTTTCGTAGTTGGACTTAGCCACTGGTTTCCATCAGTTGAGAGTGGCTGAGGATAGCATAGACAAGACTGCCTTTAGGACTCCGGATGGTTTCTATGAGTGGCTTGTGATGCCCTTCGGTTTGACAAACGCCCCCGCATACTTTGTTGACTTGATGAGTAGGGTGTTTAGGGAGTACCTTAATAAATTCGTGGTGGTTTTGGTGGATGACATCTTGATCTTTTCTAAGAACGAGGAAGAGCATGCCCTACATCTTAGGGAAGTGTTGGAGATCCTTCGAGCGCATAACCTTAAAGCTAAATTTTCTAAATGTCACTTTTGGAGGAAGGAAGTGCGATTCTTAGGGCACGTGGTTTCCAAAGAAGGGATAGTTGTGGATCCCGCGAAGGTGGTGGCCAGCCAAGGCTGGAAGGTCCCTAAAAATGCTACCGAGGTGAGGAGTTTCTTGGGGATGGCAGGCTACTATAGGAAGTTTATCAAGGACTTCGCAGAGATATCAGCCCCATTGACATGCTTGACGAAGAAGAACCTAGTTTTCACGTGGGACGTAGATTGTGATGATGCGTTCCAACGTTTAAAGAGAGCTTTGATCACAACCCAGTCTTAGTGTTGCCATATGGGAGTAAGCCATTTACCGTTTATACCGATGCTTGTGGGACAGGACTAGGAACAGTCTTAATGCACGAGGGGAAGGTAATAGCCTATGGAGGAAGACAGTTGAGAGTGCATGAGAGAAATTACCCTACACGTGACCGAGAGTTGTCCGCTATTGTCTTCGCGCTTATGTCTTGGCGCCATTATCTTCTTGGCGAGAAATTCGAATTGTTCACAGACCACAAATCACTAAAATACTTGTTCTCTCAGAAGGACTTGACCTTAAGGCAGCAAAGGTGGATGGAATTCTTAGCATCCTGCGATTTCGAGCTAGCATATACCCCTGGCAAGGGTAACATGGTGGCAGACGCCTTAAGTAGGAATATGTTGTCCTTGAGTCCATTGTTTATTGAGTGGCAAAGCTTAGAGTTCATCTCTACGTTTGACTTTAGACCTTCCATTGACTTTGTACCCGGTTTGCTAGCATCCTTAGAGGTCAGACCTACGCTTTTGGGACGGATTGGTGAGGCACAACGAGATGACCCTGAGTTGGTAGAGAAGCTCATAAGGGGGGAGTCATCGAGCCATCTCAGTAGGTATACCCTAAATGATAAGGGTTGGTTACGTAGGGACGGTAGACTTTGTGTACCACGAGACGAGAACTTGAGGAAGACCATTCTTGATGATGCACATCGTTCGAAGATGACCATTCATCCCGGCGGGGACAAGATGTACATGGACATGAGACGGGTATACTTTTGGGCCGGTATGAAGAGGGATGTGGCCGAGTTTGTCGCTAGATGCTTGGTGTGCCAACAAGTAAAAGCAGAGCAAAAGAAGCCCGATGGGTTGCTTCACCCATTGGAGGTCCCACAATGGAAGTGGGAGAGTGTTTCGATGGACTTTGTTGATGGGTTACCAAGATCAAGGAAGGGTAATACGGGGATTTGGGTCGTGGTAGACAGACTTACTAAGAGCGACCATTTCATTCCTGTGAAGAGTAAAAGGACTGCTCCATGCTTAGCTTCCATATACATTCGAGAGATAGTTCGTTTGCACGGTGTTCCTTCTAGCATAGTGAGAGATCGCGATCCTATCTTTACTAGCGAGTTTTGGAAGAGCTTGCTTAGAGAGGTGGAAATATAGCGTGGTGCGACGATTCGACAAGCTCCTACATGCATTCTTGGGTCGGCGAATAAGAAGTTGAGGAATCGAGAGGTCAAGCTAGTCAAAGTGCAATGAGGAGATGATGAGAGCGACGCTACTTGGGAGACGGAAGAGAAGATGCGTTCATTGTACCCTTTTCTTTTCGAGGGTAAGTCTTTTAATTTCTCCTTAATCTCTTAGCTTGTACTTGTTCTATCTTTAGTATGTCCTCTCACTAGTATCTTTGACCTTTAGATAGGGTAGTCTTATGGTTGAAACATGTGTTTCAGGCATGTTATGATTGATGGATGCTTGTGGATGCAAGTGGTTGCTAGTGGTTGCTCGTGGATGCATATACACACACTTTAGGCACTAAATCGGCTCAGTCACTTTCATATTGCATATTACATATAAATGGATGTATTTAGTAAAATGAATGTACGTTGAATGTGTGTATCATATGGATGTTGCACTTAAATGAATGGTTGTGTACACATGTAGTAATCATATGTATAGGGGTCTTTGCATACATGATGGATACATGGCACTATCATTATTTGCATTAAGGAGGTCGACTGAATCAGTGGACCGGTTGATTTTGCATTAGTATACGGACATATACACACACTACGCATATGTACATGAAAAGCATTAGAAATCTTTTAAGGACCATGGTTGCTAGTGGTTGATGGTTGAGTAGATGGATGATTGGATGGTAGGATACGTTCTTCTTAACTTAGAGATTTCGAGGACGAAATCCTTTAAGTAGGAGAGAATGTAACACCCCGTATTTTCTGAGAATATTAAAATAACAAATTAAAGAACAATTTATTTGAAAAAGAGGAATGAAAAAAGAATGATGTTTAGCATTGTTCTAAGGTTTGTAAGCAAAACACTTAGTAGCTCATTTGGTTAGAACATGTGACTTGCATACAAGAGGTACAGAGTTCGATCCCCGCCAACGCCATATTATTGTTTTAGGGGAATGGCTAAAAAGTGGCTTAGTGTGAATGCATTTCAAAAAGTGGTTTAGTGTGAAAATGGTTAATTATGAAGAAGTTATTAAGCCATGAAGTTTGTATGCATATGAGAGAAATATATATAGATATATATAAAAATTAAATAAATAAATATTCCAAAAGAAGTTCAAAAAAGCGAATCGGGAGGGGGAATAGCCGAACCACACCATTTTTGGAGTCGACCCAATCCCGCTGGGTCGACTAGAGGTCAATCCAGGGTGTTTGGCTGCCAACCCGTGGCCCGATTCGCCCTAAGGGCTGATATGGCATCTGAGTGGTCCAGATCAGTTCTAGGGTTAATCCTAAGGCCTAAATAACTTCCTACACCTATATATACACCCTAAGACCTAACCTTAATTCATAAATATTATCTATGACACCATTATGTTGTCAAATTCTCTCTTAAACCCTAGCCGCCGCCTCTAAATCAAATCTCAAGTGTTCAACTTCAACTCAAATTAAAGATTAGAGCTTCTACAACAATTCAAGAAGAAAAATCAGTCACACCGCAACGTTTCTACACCAATTTCAGTGCATAATTCTATTCTTTAACCACGAAAGGTGAGTACAGTGATTTTCACAATATAATGGGATTAAAAGTAACATGATGAAGTTGTAAAGAGGATTCATATGTATGTATGTAATTTAAATCTCATCCAAGTCTTCACCTTTTTTATTCATGTCATCGTATGCCTATGTTTCTATGTAAAGTTCATACTTTTATCAGTTTATTCATGTTGAATCTGTCATTATGCCTCTATGCCAGTTTACATGCCCCTTTATTTCATGAAGTTGTGTTAATTCCAATTTTCTGTGATTTGATTCTCTCTTCTTATCCCTATTCCTTTTATTTTTGGATCTAGGCTACCTTCGAGCCTATGTTAAAAATACGCGCGAATGCAAATACGTGGGAATGATTGGAATATGTGAAATATGGAAAATTGTATATTATTGGATATTTTGGATAATTGGATAATGTGTGAAATGGGCATATTTGGGTATGAATTACATGGAATTGATGAAATTGCCTACAATTGTAAATTTGTAATTGAGGCTAATTAATATGTAATTAGTGGCAATTTGGAATAGGCAATATTATAAACATGATTATATGTTTAATTGGATATACATGACATGAAAATTGGGTATGGGTGAATACGATTATTAATAAACCTTTGACACGAGGTTAGGCGCAATTGTGGCGTAAGACTGCCCGGAACCGCCCGGCAAATCTAGCTGCCACAATTGGACGTCTAATGTGAGAGGTCAAAGGAATGAATTGTAGGTGCAACGGTTAATGACATGAGGTTAGACCCGGTTTGTGGCGTAAGACTGCCCGGAACCGCCCGGCAAATCCAGCGGCCACAAAGCGTTCGGTCTAATGTGGGAGGTCATGCACCGTTCATCATATGGAATGAATTAAGGAATACTAACCATAATTAGACATGGGTATGGTTAGAGGGTTAAGTGGCGTAACATGTAAATTATGACATGTAAATATGGACTTAACTGATATAAGATAAGACATGTAAATTATGACATGTAAGTATGGACTTAACCATAGCATGTGTAAGACATGGAAATTTAAATTAAAATGGTTAAGTGGGAGAAAAACCTAGTGGGGACCAAGCATAGGTGGGAGGCTTGTGTCGGATGGGGGACCCGTTTCAACCAGTAACCCGTTTGAGTATCTAATTGGGCCCGGTACTAGGCCGGGGTTGGGGCACGCTTACTGGACTTGAATGTAAGAGGTCAAAACGTGAATAGCGGTGGCAACGCGAGTCCTACGGGTTCATGTGTGTGCATGGGTCCGGGCTGGTAGGTAAGACGTTGTTGCATCGTGTAGGTATGGCCGTGCATTTTATGTTGGCATCGGGGTTGCCACTTTGGGGAGTGATACACCCCACTATGGGGCCAGCACTTCTGAAATGCTATCATATCCCCTGGTTCAATTCTGCATCAATTCGTCACCGATCCATCACTGATCCGTCACTAATCCATTCCGTCACAGATTCGTTACAGATCTGAGTTGATCCATTCATGCGCAAGCCATCATTGATCCGTCACAAATCCGTCACTGACTGACCCATCACTGGCCGACCCCTTCATGATCGACCGAGCCATCACAAATCCGTCATTAACCGACCCATCACAAATCCGTCACAGTTCCGTCATTGACCGACCCCTCTATAGCCGACCGACCCCTTACAAATCCATCACTGACTGACGCATCACAAATCCGTCACAGAACTGGACCATGCGCGAGCCATAAATGCACGATCCATCCATGAGCGATCCATCCATGCGCGGTCCATCACAAATCCATGACCGATCCATTCCGTCACTAATCCGTCACAAATCCATAACCGATCCTGCATTTCTGACTTGTTTCCCAAGAAATCTACCATGGAGCGCGACCCAAAACCTGCACCACTCCAATGTAACTCCCATTTCGACCAAAACTCCGCCAATCGATCCAATCGGCGAAACCAACTCAACCAATTCACCAAATACAACCAAAAACATGTTATGAAACCAATAACATCACAAATTTGGCAATTTCATTTATAATTACGTAAAACTCACCAAAATCATCATAAATGCAAATATGAACAAAACTATGGATCTAACTTGCATAATCATATGGAATAACATAGAAATAACATAGAATCATAGATTTAAACTTAGTAATGAGAACATAGGGTGATTCATATGAAAATGGACTAAATATGGCATAGATCTATGGAAAAATACTCAATGTGATAGAAAACATAATCAATCACTCATACCCTTCATTGAATCCACGTGAGAGATGTAAACCACCCACCGATTCTTCAGAACAAGCTAAAATTGATGAAACAAGAATCTGGACAGTAAGCACCTCGCACCAAGCACCTTGATCCGATGAATCCTTGCCTCAATTGATGTAGATCTAACCCCTAATGGTGTAGATCTATGATTTCCTTCCTTGGATTATGATTTCTAATGGTGGAAAGATGTTAGAGGAAGGAGGAGCACAAGGCACCAAGTAGAAAACTAAAACTATTTCCCATCTCCCTTACCCCCTATTTAAAGTTTCCACCAACCCCCTAATGGGATTAACCCTAATCAGCCCATTCGGCTCCTAAACCTGGACAGCCAACTGAAAAACCTTAAAACAACAATTTCTCCCAAACCGTTGAGCCAAATATTTAATGTAACCACTCCACGGAAAGGCAATCATCAATTCCTTTCCAATGGCACAGGTCTCACCCTTTTGATTCGACCTGAGTAAAAAGTTATGCCCTGTACAAGGCTAACAGGAGCAAGATGGTCACAAACAAAATTGGTAAAAATTATGGACCTGTCTCACATCCCCATAAGCAACATACTAAAAGATGAGACTGATCCAACCCTCAGGGAATTAAATAAAAATATTTTACGATCTTGCGATACGTAAAATGCGGGCTGTTATATTTCCCCCCTTAAGAGTTTTGCCCCCGATATTCCAAGCAATCACAACAATTCCACATGCCTACCATCCATGAAAAACCAATTCTATCACCCAAACTAACAACCATCAAGCCATGCATTTATAGACTTATCCTAGCACGCAGAATTCTATCAAACAACAATAAGAATAACAACAAAATCAACAAGTAATAATGATGGTGCGATATCAATAGGTCATACGGATGAAGAGTTTTAGATGGGTTGTCTTTGCACTCTCCCCTTTCTCCCACGTAACATCGTCGCCATCCCCACTCCATTGTACCTTAACTAAATTAAACATCTTTTCCCTAAGCTGTTTCGTGTCATTCACCATAACACGAAGCGGCTTACGAGATTTCATAACTACGAACTCAATTATAAGGTCGATGTACTACTCCAGAGGTACTACCACATCTGGACCATGCGAATATTTTCACAAAAACGACTCACAAAAACATTGTGCACACTCTACATCTCTCGCATAAAATCAATCTATACACGAGCTTTCTGATTTGCTCATCTACCAGAAACGGTCCAACAAAATAGGAGATAACTTTCTTTTACTTCCGAATCGAACCACATGCTTCAATGGCAAAATTTTCATGAAAACCATATCGCCAACGTCGAATTCCAAATCTTTTTGACATTTATCAGCATAGCTCTTTTGACGGTCTTGGGCTGCCTTCATTCGTTGTCGAATGATCTCGATACAATCCGAGGTTTCTCTAACAATATCAGGCCCAAGTACTAACTTATCTCCAGTTTCTAACCAACAAGCTGGAGAATTGCACAGCCTCTCATACAACGCCTCATATGGTGCCATCCCAATACTCGACTGGTAGCTATTATTATATGCAAACTCAACTGGATGCAGATGGTCCTCCTATGATCCACCGAAGTCTAACACACGAGCCCTCAGAAGACCTTCCAAAGCTAGATTGACCCTTTCGGTTTGACCATCAGTTTGGGGATGATATGTCGTACTCAAACACATCTCGATTCCCAAAGCTTCTTGCAACTTTTCTAAAATCAACTTGGCTTCTTCTGTTCAGCTTTCACCAACTGACAGTTTATGCCCCTGAAAATAAACTTTCCAATAGCTCGCTTCATCCACTCCCAGTAGTAGATTCGCTTCATGTTCTGATACATTTTATCACCACCGAGATGAGCTGTCAACTTTGAGTGATAACGTTCCCTCAGAACCTCATCTCTTGATCCGTCAATATCAGGAACAACTTGTCGCCCTTACTTTCGAAGTCAATCTTCTCGATCGACTTCGAACTATTTATTCTCTTCTTCCAGTTTCTGGATAACCTTGACAAGCTTAGCATCTCGCTTTTGGCTTTCGCCAATCCTTTCGAAGAGAGTAGGTCTTATCGATAAGCTCGCCAACATTTCAGGCTCTAATTCATACCTTGGCTTGAAATCAAACCTTGCCAAATACTCGAGGCTCTTCTATTTCGAGAACATCGCTCCCAAACTTGTGTGTCTTCTACTCAATGTATCTGCAACTGCGTTGCCTTTGCCAGGAGTATAGGCTATGCCAAAATCATACGATGCTAGAAACTCTAACCATCGTAGCTGCCGGAGATCCAAATCCTTTTGGGAGAAAAGATACTTCAACAATTTATGATCCGTAAACAACTCGAATCGAACTCCCAACAGGTAACATCTCCACATCTTCTAAACAAACACAATCGCCGCCAACTCCAAATCATGAGTTGGATAGTTTCTCTCATGAAGATTTAGCCATCGACCTGCGTAGGCCACAACCTTCTTCTTTGCCACTCTCAACTAGTAAAATCTTGTTGCCAAATCCATCTGTGGAAACACTTTGGCTTAGTGAAGCTGGTTGAACAAGTCATCAATCCTTGGCAATGGATACTTGTTCTTCTTAGTCACCTTCTTTAGCTCACGATAGTCCACACACAATCTTAATGAGCCATCTACCTTGGTTGCAAACACGACCGTTGCACCCCATTAGGAAACACTTCTTCGAATGAATCTGATCCCTAGAAGGTCACAAACTTGCACTTCCAACTCTCGCTATTCCTTAGGCTATATCTGCCTAAGAAATGTAATGATTGGTCTACCTCCCTCGACCAAATCGATCCTAAACTCAATCCCACGATGCGGCAGGAACTCTTTGACTTTGTCAAAGACATCCTCATACTCATTAGCGATTAGCACAAATGACAAGTTTTCTTGTGGAATTCACAAGCAAATATAACAACTCACAAAGACACCATCCTCGGATTTATCCCGCACCAACACCTTTCGCCCTTCCACATTCTCGACTTTCACTTCTAGCTTTTTGCAATTCACACTTGTCGCATACCTCTTATGCCAATCCAAACCCAAGATGATCCTAAACCCAGCGAAAGTCACACTAAGCATCCGTTCATAAATAAGCAACCTTGATCAACTATACTAGATCAACAAAGTATGCAAAGAGCAGATGAGCCCATACTTGATTAGTTACAACCAAAGTTCTATTACAACTTCAAGTTCCAAACTTATTCGACGTACAATCATATTATAGGTAAATGAAAGTGATGCTCAAGTACCAAATAGAACTCAACAACTCCCTTGGCAGAAAGTATGTATCCAAAACAACAGCTCCTTCTAGTTCTCATCAGGAAGGCAATAGGAGATCGGAATTGCTTCCATAACACATGCTTCCCCCGCTTTTTTATTCTTCAGAAAATTAGGACAATTCTTTTTCACATACCCAGCCTTTTCACACTTGAAGCACTTCTTCTCAGCTATGGGGTTCTTGCAATTCTCGGAAAAATGGCTCTTCTGCCAGCAGTTAAAGCAAGTCACCTTCCCTTCTACTTCTTCTTTTTCAGTTTCTTTCCAACTCTGGTGCCAGAAAATCTTCTTCCTGAGGCTCATGTCTGCTTCCAAAATCCTCGTCCCAAGTAGCACTAATTCTTTCTTCTCACTCCTCAACTTGGCGTCGAAGTTGCTCCAAAGCCCTACTTCTTCTTAACTCATCTTCTTCATCTGTAGGAGAATAATCTCTCTGTCGCTTAGCAGAAATGCCTTCTGGGTACTTGCATAGGAACACCACGCTCCATTGTCGCTTCTGGAATAGGTATCCTTAACATAGCCGCTGCCATCATGGCCTCCCCAAACATAACCAGGTATTCCCGTGCAACTGCTAAAGCTCCCAATTGGCTTCCATCTCCTACTCCTCCAGTTCCAAACTCACTCCTAGAGGTTTGACGACTCATTTTAAATCTAAAATAGAATGATTAGTCCTCTTACAAGATAAACTACTAAAGAAGTACAAATGCCACTGCTATATATGCAAATATATATAGTAAGCATCCAATTGAAATCTACAAGTACGTCTCTCATACGTAATTACGTCTTTGAACTTTGGCCGAAATCGTTGACCAAAGCTCTGATACCAAATGTAACGACCACCCACAGCCCCCGCACTATACAAGAGAAATAATGCGCTGAATGGCATGCCAGGCAGCTATGGACGATCATCATGGTATGATAACGTAATCGGAACTTGTCGTGAATCTCACAGCGCAAGGATAAAATATAATTGAACATATACAACATATAGTAATAGTGAAGCATATTTGAGCAGAAATCTCAAATATCCAAAACAACTAGGAAGTATATCCATACACCAGGATTGCAATACAAATTTGCCTTACTACAATACTCAAAGTAGAATAACCAACAGCGGAAACCCAAATACTATACAGTAAGAGAGATAGTACGCTAACCTCCTGCTCGCCTCCGAACTGCTACATCGTCTCCACTAAGCTACCACCTGTCACCTACCACCTAGTCTGCCCATCCAAACGGATGAACAGCCCAAGGTAATAAGAGGGAAACATAAAACTTTGAGTTAGACAGCAGTCTTAGTGACCGATAAAATAACTAACAAACTTCATCAATAAAGTATATGAGAATGGGTAAATTTATCAACCACTATCCAACACCACAGAAGAACTCAACTATAGCTTCCCCTACATCGGACAGTGATAGCTTTACAATCCATACAACCAAAGGAACAACGATTCATCCATGGTAATCAGAACAACCATTCATAACATTCATAACATCAAGATTACTTAGGTCTCACGTTGACAATCCTAATCGAGTTTAACATCCCTCAAGTACTCTCCCCAGAGGCCTAAAGCAATATCAGTCAAGCAATAAAGAAACATCTCCCTCAACGTTGGATAATCAACGTGAGATAGTATAACAAAACATCCAGACATTCAATCATCCATGACAAACTCTAATATAAATGCTAATCCTGCTTTGTAACCATCATAATCGTATGACTGGCCCATACTGCCATCCGTCAAAGGCTAATGGCAACTGCGACCCTAGCAAACCCCCGTACGTATTTGTATCGATACGTACCTAGGCATTTTCAATGATACCCAGGGTACTTGACCTGCATCCGATCTTTTAGGTGCCCCTATTATACCCATATTTTGGGCCCGTTAGTTCTTACGACACAATAATTTCTCGGCTTTCATATCTTTAGTCCTCATCCCTTGCAACTATCTGTAAGCTCATAACACCTTGTGTAACACCCCGTAATTTTAAATATAAAAATGAAAAATTAAAGAATACTTGATTTTTAGAAGAAGAATTAAGTGAATGAGTTACGCTGTTGCATTCGTCATGGAATTCTGCTTGACCTATAGTCCGGGTTTGCGTAAAAACGGACATCGTATGAAGAAGTTATGAAGCTCGGAAGATTTAAAGTTTAAAGCTGTAAAACAAGTCGACTGCCCATTTTTCACCATTCGACTAGTACAAGTTGACCGCCCATTTATCACAAGTCGACTTTTTTTAGACAGAAGTGAAAACTGTCGACTGGTTGAAATTGGCCAGTCGACTGGTTGATTCTGGGTAGTTTCCTGATGACGTGTTTTTCTAATTTGAGTGGTTCGGATGGTTCCTAATCAAATCTAAAGGCCCTTATACACCTAATACATCTATAAATAAACACCTAAACCTAACCCTAATCTCATTATGTTCATCCATGGCGCCTTTATGCTGCTCTAATCTAAATTAAAACAAGCCTTTCTTCTCCATCAAGTCAAATTAGAAGATCAAATTCTACAACAACGGTTTGGCTAATCAAATTCAGAATTCAAAATTCAGATCTATTCTCTCTCAATTCTATATACCTAATGCTATGAGTTTCTAGATTACTTTTAGGTTTAGATAAACAAAAGTATGCTTTGATAGACAATGAATTGGGTATGTTGTAAAGTATGATTCTGTGTTGATAAGAAACTTTATCCTATGTCACGACAAGATCTAATTTCCTAGATCTAATAAAATTGTGGTGATTCGATTATGATGTTTATATGTATCTTAACTTGTAACCATGTTATGATGGAAGTACATCTATTAATTTAGATAATTATGACATTACTTGGATCTATACTTTTATGCTAATCACCTTTCACTTGTCATATTGTGATACACTGGTATATGTTGTAAACTTGACATGTGAATCTACCTTTTGATCTAAACATGTTGCCATGACTATGCTAGATCTAGGTAATTGGACACCTAATGTTAGATCTAGATCTCATTATGCTTGCTTAAACATCATAGTAATTGCCACAAGTTATTAATTATACCCACTTAGTTATGATGTTAATCACATGTCCATTCACTTTGTTACTATGCCAGGCTATAATTATGTGTAACAACCCGAAAATCTGGGCCAGTTTAAAATTTTTATTTTGGCAATTTTAATGAATTTTGAATATTTAAAATAGATTATTTTAAATAATATAGATGAGAAATTTATTTTGAATATAATTCGAACGAATATATTTATATGCGTCGTCGTTAGAATATAAATATTTATATATAATTATAAAAGGAATTGAAAATGGCGCGGTAGTTCGATAATTCGATTTCAAACTTCAATTGAATGTACCGGGTGCAAAACAATCCGGATTTTAATGAAACCAAAAACATTAGGATCTAATTGATAATATCTTTCCAACGAATCCGATAAATTGAAATTTCATAGCGGGAATCAAAAGATATGTCCAGTTGAAAATTCTGAATAGTCGCTATGGAATTCAGGCCCTTAAAAATGAGAATTTTGCAAACGACCTCGGATTTCGACGAAACCAGTTTTGTTGGGTCCGTGATGTAAAGTTATTGCTAGGTTCCAAATTTCATAATTTAAAGAATCAATATGTGAGCGTGGCAAAGGAAAACGCGTTTGACCAGTTTCAGTTGATTTTAATCGACTGGAAAATGGCCATTTTTCAAACGGTCTCAGAATTCGACGAAACTAGTTTTGTTAGGACCGTATCGTCAATACGAAGCTAGAAAATATTTTTCGGGAATTTTTCTAGTTAGTATGCGACCCCGGTAATTTGAAATGTACGTTTAAAATTCAATATAGCGATTTAAATGTAAATTCAACGGAAACTGATCGAAACAGTCGAATCAGCCTACGATACATATCCCATTGTGTTCGGAATGGGGGTAAAACGCTATGGACGACAGTCGGTGGGTCTCGTTTCGATTTCGAAAATAAAAGTTGCTTTTTAGAATTAATTTAATAAATAAAATAATATATATATATATATATATATTTCTTTTTAAAACCCTCACCCCCCCTTTCTCTCGTTATTTCCGCTCTGAAGGAAAAAAAAGAAAAAAAAAGAAAAAGGATCGACGCCGCCGCCTAGGGCAGGCGCCTTCTCCCCCGTGCCAACCGCCCCCCCTCTTCCTTGCTCTCGCTCCCCTCCTAACGGCGACGCACCTGCTCCGACCCCCCCCCCCCCCGAAGCCATCGCGACACCCTAAAATCGCGAGCCCCCCCTTCTTCGAATTCAAACCCCCACCGCACCCCCACCTCCCCCACCTCCAGCACCTCCTGCCGCCGAGCCTGTTCCGACCCCCCCCCCCCTTTTTCTTCGCAGGCAAAGTAAGTATTTTACTTTATTTTTATTTTTATTTTAAAAATGATTTAAAAACTGATTTTAAAAATCATTTAAAAACTGATTTTTAAAAACATTTAAAACTGATTTTTAAAAGCGTTAAATTCTGATTTTTAGAAAAGTTTAAAACTGATTTAGAAAAGATTTGAATTTTAAAAGGGAAAAGATTTGAATTTTAAATAGGAAGAGATTTAGACTTTAAATAGGAAAAGATTTGAATTTTAAATAGGAAGAGATTTAAATTTTAAATAGGAAGAGATTTAAAATTTTAAATAGGAAGAGATTTAAACTTTAAATAGGAAAAGAGTTGAACTTTAAATAGAAAAGGATTTGAACTTGGATAGAAAAGATCATATTTTAAAAAATAGAAAAGACGGAATTTTTATTAAGTAGAAGAAGTAAGATATGATTTTTATATTTTTAAAGTAATAAAAATATAATTTTTACATCATAGGAATATTAAAAATATAATCTTTATATATTGAATAGCGAAGTCAAAATTCGATTTTTATATATTGAACATCGAAGTAAAAATGTGATTTTTATTTTAAAGACATCAGTATATAAAAATGTGATTTTTACATATGTAGTGAAAGCGGACAACGAAAGCGACAAAAGGTGAGAACGTTGAAGATTTCTCTAAAAGAAGAGTCAAGATGATTGGATAGCTTTCTGTGAGAACTTCTCACCTTTCAATTTAATTTTTCTAGTTATATATATACTAGGATGCAGACGGTGCTTAGCAGCACCCGACACCCGTCATCCACAGACCATGGATGGCTTGTTTGTTAAATTGTTTGGTTGTGTAGTTGGTTAGATTATTTGATTGAAATTTTAATTGGTTGGTGAAATGAAATTGATTTGATTGATGTGTGAATGGCGTGGGCCTTCACTAGACCGGGGATAAGGCTAGGCCTCGTCCCGTTTCTAGTATCGTGCCGTTATGCCGCCGAAATTTTCTAAAATAAGTTAGAAAATAAAAATACCATTTTATTTAAAGAATGAACTGAATAGAAATTCATATGTTAAAATAAAATGTTTTATCGTTAAAAATATAATTTTTAACGTGAATATGAATATAGTGAATGTGAACAAATAAATATTCATTTACAAACCGGACGGTTTGTTTATGTACACCGATTTGACTGACATTGATTGGGACGGTAAATTTTACACATCGCCCAACTGCACAAATAAAATATTTGTTTGATTGTTTGAAACCCCACACGGGTGTTAGGATGAAATATGCAGTTCACTCATCCTGATTGATTAAAGATGTCGATCGATTGATTGACAGGCTGTTATAAGCGTTAGATATCTATATTTGATGCTCATACAGTGTAGTGCACTTTGGTTGATGGTTGATTATTTTTCAATGCTATTATACATGTGTTGTATGAAAATCCATGTAATTAACTTTATATGGTAATTGATTGGGCCTCATTCCAATTTGAAAAATAAAGAATATTATAAAATAAAGGTTCATGTGTTGACAGTACTCATCCGTTGAGATTAGTCATGTGTTGAACGAAATATTTTAGTAATAAAATTTACATCTTTATCAATATAAAATAAAGGTTCATGTGTTGACAGTACTCATCCGTTGAGATTAGTCATGTGTTGAACGAAATATTTTAGTAATAAAATTTACATCTTTATCAATATAAAATAAAGGTTCATGTGTTGACAGTACTCATCCATTGAGATTGGTCATGTGTTGAACGAAATATTTTGACAATAACAACTATTTTGAAAAAGAAATATCTGAAATAGAATATTTGAAAATAGAAATTTATGAAGCCGTGTTGATTAGATTGACGCCATTTTGACGTGAACGATATTTATATCCATTTTATTCATTTCGAAATGAATTGAATTGAAAACGATTTCGAAATGAATTGAATTGAAAACTATTTCGAAATGAATTGAATTGAAAACGATTTCGAAATGAATTGAAAACGAATTCAAATTGAATTGAAAGCGAATTGAAATGAATTCAAATTGAATTGAAATTTGAATTGAATAGAAATGAATTTAAAACGAATTTATAAAGAAGAATTCAATTTTGATTTGAATTGAAATGGAAGTTGAAATTGCTTTTGAAACGAATTTTAAAACTATTTATGTAATTCGTTTTAAATAGAAATCGACGAAATATATATTATATATATTATATATATAATATAATGGCCTGAATAAAACGCGCCGCGCCGCGGCAGTTCGTGAATTTCGACCATTTATTTCAAACAGACATTACGGGAGATCCGACCGGCGGATTCTCCTAAAACCGGAACCGTTGGGTTCGTATCGAAAAGAGCTTTCTAACAAAAATGAGAAATTAGAAATCTAACGGTTGGACTTGGAATTATGTCCAAATCAAATTTGAAAAAGGTCGCTGTAAGTGCAGATCGATGGCCATTGATGGAAATCGACTGTACGGGCCTTGATAAAATTATTAAAAATAGTAATAATTTGTGTAAAATCATAAGAAATGATTTAGAAAGAATTGGGATGAAAAACTCCATATTTGAAAAGATAAAAATAGATTTTTATCGAAATGAACTAGTTTTGAACTAGAATTGCAATTCTATTTATTTTTAAATAAATAAATTGAATTTGAAATGGTTTTGAAAATAACCAGAATTTCCAATGATTGCATTGGAATGGATTTGAATCGAAATTGCCTTCGGAATATTTCGATGTTGGATTTCGTGATGATACAGATATTGTTATGGGAATTTGAAAGATATATATATATATATCGTTATTTCCAATGCGATATTTGTTAGTCGTAGAATTTGATATTGAATATAAGCCGGTATATTTTCTATTCAGAGCCTTGTATTGAATATCAAATGTGATTTGGGTTTGTCGTGAATGGTGTCTTCACTAACACTGTTCTTGAACCCAGTTGAGAAAAGATTAAATCTTTTTATTTAGATTTAATGAAGTGTACCAATTCAATAATATTTAATTGGAATTGAATTGATATTGATATTGGGTTTATCGTGAACAGTGTTTTAAATAACACTTGTTCTTTAACCCGATAACTAATGGAATGATTTTTGGGTTTATCGTGAACAGTGTTTTAAATAACACTCGTTCTTTAACCCGATAATTAATGAATGTGATTTTGGGTTTATCGTGAACCGTGTTTTAAATGACACTGATTCTTTAACCCAGTCGAAGATTAAAACTAAGTGGAGTTTTAATGAATCTTTAATTAGATTGAAACAATCGAAATGGAGTATCACCAGTTTTACTCCAGGCGTCAGTTAAATCTTTAATTAGATTTGAACGTGAAATGGTAATTGAATTTACCGATAACACTGTGGTGTTAGATATGAAGTATTACCAGTTTTACTTCATGGGATGAATAGGTTGGGATGGGGAAATTAAAATAAATAATTACTTCGGTAAGGTTCGCTAATCCCGACTAGTTTGAATTGAGATTCAAAAATAGAATAAAGAATAAATTCAAGGAATTTATCTTGGATAAAATTAATGGGAACCTTTCCCTATGAATGTGAAATTTAGAAACTAACTGTCGGTTAGCCAAGCAGAATGGTTTTCGGAATATTGATCTGATGTTGGTTTCGGCCTTCGGGGTTAATATTTGGGGAATTATTCTCTTGATTAATTTACAGTTAGTGGCTAATGAATTGGAATGAGGCGTATGTTGTGTTTGTGTAACACTTATTTAAAATATACGCGAGTTATTTGGAAAGACCGGGTTTATCCCATTCTGAATAACTGATACGACGATAAGTCGAAGATGAAGACAATGGTCGAAGACCGGAAGTCTTCACGTCGTTTGGGTGATTACTGATGATCTTGATTGGGCTGTACACCCAAGAAGATGGAAACAGTTGGTGATCGTCCAGACGTACTTGGAGATCGATGGATATGCGAGGTACAAGGTGCCTCCGGTTTCGTTCAGCCCCAGAACGGACTTGTAAATGGACTGTGTGTCTGACATTGGATTTTAGTCCGTGTGATTGATCTCTATTAAATATATATCTGCTTGGCGGCGGAGAATTTATTCTCTTGCTTAACGCCCTTCTCTGAGACGAACGAGCTCAGGGGTTATATATTGATGGATATCAATCGCATGGAGTGAATTGCCTGTGTGGCATGCCTAAGTGGCAAATGATCAAGGCTTCTGTTGAAAAGCAAAGTCTTGTGGTTGATGATCGAAGCACGGCCTTTGTGGCGTAGCTTTGTGTAACGTTCACTTCGCGAGTTTCACACCCGGTATGAACCAAAAACGGGAGACGGACCTCAGGGAGGGCATGCGTTTCTTTCTAGTTAGAAGTGGCGTCAGTGGTTTTACACGCCCTGACGAGTTTGACTTATGTGGTTGTTGCTGTTGCGAGGCGCCTCGGTTATATCGGTTTCGGCCGATGCATTTTGGTCGGCAGACGGACCAGACTTACACCCCATAGGGTGGGGAAACGTAGTGTTCAGGCATAATAATCCACATCGGTGGACCGGCCCTGACGATCTAAAGGCTTGTCTGCGCGCTTGCCTATGGCTCGGGCTAGAGAGTCACGAATCGGTTGAGGACGATCCCTAGCCTCGATTCATACCATAAATGATAACCCAACTTCCAATACGACATTGCGGTTTTGATTGTAAACCTATATGTGGCGACATAGTGGCATGGGACGCTCATGTCGCCTATGATTGATACTTATGATTTGAAGTTGTTTTATACACTATGCACTTGTAATAGTATCAAATGATTTGTTTTAAACGTATCAAGCATTCTTTGGCTGTTATAAGGGAAAACCCTATCCCCCGGCTTGCGTTGCATTGTGTGATAGGACCTGGGTCTTATAACGGCTTCATTTTTCTTTATTTAGCATTGCGCTGTTTGTTTTATGCACTGGTATTCTTGGGAGGAAACCCGTTCCGTGTTATACGGCGTGGTCCCTTGATTTACCTAACTTTAAAAATAAAGATTAACTGTTTTAGTTCTCACACCAGTCACATGACTGACCTGGAGTTTATTGTTTTAACCTAAACTCTGAGTGCCCTTATTTTGACACGGGCAGCTAGTAGTTTTGGTTTTGCAGATTTATATTCACAGGATCCTGGTTTACAGCTGGAACGATATCCGGAAAGCTTTGTATCCGTATATCTCCTTCTAGTTGTGTATTGTATTATTTTCCGCTGCGATGTATTTAAATGTAATTTAAATCTCTGATATTTCTGTGTAATATTCTTTTATACTCTGTATATTCTTGTAATCTGATGCATTGTTGTGATATACAGTGAAATGTTCTTTTGTATGCGTTCTGTTTTGTCATGTTCTCAAACGATAGGGCGTTTCGAACGGTCTGGGTCGGTTTAGCGACTGGTTCGGACCGAGCGAAATCCCTTTTCGTCACATCATGTTTATGTCATGACATGTTGAAACTGTCACCCTCGTCATATTCCCTTTTAATTATTATAGCTAGGCTACTTTATAGCCTAGACGCTGCCAAAATACGTACGAATACATTAGAGAGAAAACGGGGAAAAAGGGAATTAAAATTGGCATGATTTATGTAATATTTAATAGGAAATGGGACATGTAAATCAAATCGGGAAAACATAGAAATAGTTACCTATAATGACATAGGTAGATTTGGATTAATTTGGAATGTTTAGTAATTTACAATTAGGAAGCATAAATTGTACTTACGACACGAGGTTAGGTTACATTAGTGGCGGAAGTCTACCCGGACCCGACCGACATATGCAGCAGCCACTAATGTTGAACCTAATGTGGGAGGTCTAAGTACACAAATACGAATCGGCTAAGGCACGAGGTTAGGCCCAACTGTGGAATAAGACTGCCCGGACCCGACCGGCATATCCAGCATCCACACGTTGTAGGCCTAATGTGGGAGGTCTAGCCCATTATAACCATAATTGGACATGGTAAAGAAATGGACTACTTAACCTAATTTAATATAACTATGGGCTTAAGTTAGGGTTAAGTAAAATTGAATGGGTAGTGGGGGGTTAAGTAAGTTAGACGGGATGGGTAATATATATACAAATATATATAGGCCCACATACTTAACCGAATAAGGTTATGTAATTAAAGACACCTAAGTGGTATACATAACCGGTAGATGATGTAAGAAAGTTATGTAATTAAAGACATCCTTTAGGGTAAGCATAACTAGTATAGGGCTATGTAATTAAAGACACCTAAGGGTATACATAGTCAGTAGAAAAACCTAGTGGGGATACAAGACATATTGAGAGGGACCCATTTCAGTCAGTAACCCGAAGTGGTATCAAGTAAAGACCTCCGTACAAGGCGGAGAAGGGGCACGCTTACTGATTGATTGCAAGAAATCCAAACGCGGCGGACGGTGTGGGCGGCGCAAACCGACCGGAGACATGTGCGTGCATGGGCCGGATAGAGGGGGCTAAGACGACCGTGACACAAGTAGATATAATTGTGCACACCATGGGTTGCCACTTTAGGAAGTGATTCCTCCTACTGTGGGGCCAACACGGGATATCTACAAGGTACGGAGCCAATCGATTAGGGTAGTGGTTATGGTATACTTGGACGTATGACCTAAGCCTACCGGCTTATAGTGGAAGGGATCATTTCATTTCAGTTATACTAGTAATAATGCAGAGTTACCATTAGTAAGGCACATATACCTTAACTTGCTTACCTTGTCACACCTGCCATTTATGTAGTGATTTCTCTCGTATCCACTTTATATGCCTATCATGTTGCTTTTAATTATCTACTGGCTAAAAGTAACTAGACTCGCCAGACTTTATGTCTGACCTTGTTGTTTCTCCTTCTTTCTTCCATTCCCCCTCCCCCTAGGTTCTCAGGGAGGAAATAATCAGATTTAATCAGGATTCAGATATCATCTTGTTAGGAGCTACTTCTGAAGTATGGCTCAAGTTCTTGACTCTACTATGGCTTAACTCTTTTTATTGGGGAAATGATGCTTTTATTTACTTATGTACTCTAATGGTGTAAGACAAAAGTATTTTTATTGTAATGGTTTTTTTGACTTATGAAATTGTGGACCACGAAGTTATGACTTATGTTTGAAATAAAAGTTTAAATTTTCCGCTGCTGCCTTATTTATCTCTATCTTGTAATTATTCTATGTTTGATTACTTATAGCGCTTCACGAAACTTAATGCGTTCCCTTAGTGAGTGACATTTACGGACGTGGGTTGTTTCACTTGGTATCAGAGCCGAAGAATACCAGATTAGCTAAAAGTTTATGATTTTTTTTCAAAAAGGTTTTAAAGAAAGCATTTTCAAAAAGAAAAGTCTATTTTGAAAAACATTTCCCAAAGAGCCATATGTAGTATCCTTCGGTCCTCTATCTAAATTTCTTTCTTTTCCCTTTTTTTAGCATGTCTGGGGAACAAAACATCCCTAATATCCCAGAGGGCGTCACTATACCCAGATGGTTCCGTAGGTATTTGGAAGCCACGGTGCCAGCCGAAGGCCAAAGAGATGTTCCTTCCCAGCTGCACCAGTCATTCCTCCTCCTCCCCCTCTAAGAGCAAATAACTTCGCTAAGATCTGCAAGGACTTCTGTGCTATGGGAGGGAAGCCATTCCATGGGAACGAGACATTCGCAGAAGCTCGGAACTGGCTCAAGGAGACCGTGGACTTATTCATAATATTTGAAGTGGAGGACCGAAAAAAATCCAATTAGTTGCTTGGCTGTTAAAGGACGAAGCCTCATTTTGGTGGGAAGTCACCCAAGCTGGACGTCCGGTAGAGACTAGGAAGACTTTAGGCAGAGGTTCGAAATAAAATTTCTTTCCCCAGCGGAGCAAAACATACAGATGGAGAGGTTCTTAGCTCTCAAACAAGGAAATTTGACGGTGAAGGAATATGTGACAAGTTCAACCAACTGATAAGGTTCGGTTTAGAGTTGGTGGATACGCCGCACAAAAAGGGCTTTGCGGTTTGCTAAAGGGCTGAATGAGCCTCTGCATGGGCTAGCAATGTCCCACATTCCAATGGGGGCCACGTTTGAAAAGCTTGTTGATATGGCCCTAATGCATGAGGAGGACAAGGGAGAAAAGAAGGAAGTGAAAGCTGAGGGGACATCACGGAATAAGAAGGTATGGCCCAAGAAGGGGAAGTAACAGCAACAACAACAGCAGCAACAACAACAGAAGAAAGGGGGAAAAGATGTTAAAGGCAAGGATAAGAGAAAATGTCACAATTGTGGAAAGGAGGGCCACCTGATCAAAGATTGCAAGAGAAGGAAGGCCAGCTGATTTAATTGTGGAGAGGTCAGACACTTCTCTAAGGAGTGCCTGAAGAAACAGGGATCGCAGGGACAAGGGCAAAGAGCAGGGACTTCTGGAGGGCAGGTGCATGCTCTCGCGATCGGTGCTCCTGAAAGAGATAGAAATTTTTTTGTATAAAATTTAGTTTCTCTTTCAAACTTTCCAGTTAGAGCACTTTTCGATTCTGGTGCTTCACACTCGTTTATATCTAGTTCTATGGTTAAATCCCTGCATTTAATTACTAGTATGGTAGTAGATCCCGTAGTTGTTTCAAACCCCATTGGTGGTTCGGCTCATTTGTCGATGATTTGTCGAGGTTTGACAATATCTGTGTTGGGCGTCGAATTTGAATGTGACGCGTATGTGCTTGGGTTTATGGGCTATGGGTTGATTCTAGGAATGGATTGGCTTACCACGTATGGGGCCATTCTGGATTGTGAGAAGAGGGCTGTTAGACTCCTGACTCGTTATGGAAAGACCCTTGAAGTTTCTTGTGACCCTCAAGGGTCTGTTATGCTTAGCTTCCTAGAGTCTCTAGATGCATCCATAGATGATTTGCAAACTGTTCCATTAGTTCGAGATTATCCCGATGTTTTTGATTAGGTACGGGGTTTACCTCCAAGACATGAGATCGACTTCCGCATATATCTGGTGGACAATGCAAAGCCAGTTGCATTACCAGTGCGCCACATGGCTCCAAGAGAAAGGAGGGAGCTGAGTAAACAAGTAGGGGAGCTACTTGAAAAAGGATTTATTAGACGTAACATATCTGAGTGGAGTGCTCCAGTAGTATTCGCAACTAAAGCGGATGGTTTGCTTCGTTTGTGTGTTGACTATAGAGAGTTAAATAAGCTCACCAAGAAGAATAGGCACCCACTTCTGAGGATTGATGATTTATTTGACCAGCTTGTTGGTGCCTCGATATTTTCTTAGTTGGACTTGGCTACGGGGTTCCATCAGCTGAGGGTGGCTGAGGATAGCATAGATAAGACTGCTTTCATAACTCTAGACGGTTTCTTTGAATGGCTAGTTATGCCTTTTGGGTTAACAAACACACTCGCCTATTTTGTTGACTTGATGAGTAGGGTGTTTTGTGAGTTCCTAAACAAATTCGTTGTAGTCTTTGTTGATGATATTTTGGTCTTCTCCAAGAGTGAAGAAGAGCATGCCCAACATTTGGGAGAAGTTCTGAAAACTCTCTGTGACCATCAACTAAAAGAAAAGTTCTCCACATGCCATTTCTGGAGAAAAAAGGTGAGATTCTTGGGGCATGTAGTCTCCAAAGGAGGGATAGTTGTAGATCCCATGAAGGTGGTTGCAGTACAAGATTGGCAGATTCCTAAAAATGCAACTGAGGTGAGAAGCTTTCTTAGGTTGCCAGGTTATTACAGGAAGTTCATTAAGGACTTCGCAAAGATATCAGCCCCTCTCACCAGGCTGACAAAGAAGAATTTGACATTTTCATGGGACATAGACTGTGACGTTGCTTTCCAACTACTAAAAAGGGCTACATTGCTTTCCAACGACTAAAAAGGGCTCTGACAACAGCCCAGTCTTGACTTTACCCGATGGGAGTAAAGTGTTTACTGTTTACACCAATGCGTGCGGCACAGGGCTTGGTGCGGTTCTGATGCAAGAAGGAAAAGTAATATGTTATGGGGGTAGACAGTTGAGATTTAATGAGAAGAACTACCCCACGCATGATCTAGAGCTAGCGGTCATAGTATTCGAGTTAAAGACGTGGCATCATTACTTACTTGGAGAGAAGTTCGAGTTATACACCGATCATAAATCTCTCAAGTATTTATTCTCCCAGAATTATCTAAACCTAAGGCAACAACGATGGATGGAGTTCTTAGCCTCATATGATTTTGAGATTGTTTATACCCCCGGCAAGGGTATTGTGATGGCAGATGCACTAAGTAGGAAGAGGTAGCCCTGAGTCGTCTGTTTATGGAAACAAAGAACTTGGAGTTCATATCATCTTTTGATTTAAGACCCTCCATCGAAGTTTTTCCTGATTTATTTGCATCCTTGGAGATACAGCCGACTCATATGGAGCAGATAGGAGCTTCGCAATAAGGTGACCCACATATTCTAGACATCATGGATAAGCTCATAAGAGGGGAGACTTCTAGTCACCTCAGTAGGTATGCCATAGATTAAAAGGGGTGGTTGCGACAAGATGGAAGGCTTTGTGTTCCTTAAATTGGAAGCTTGATAAAGAAAGTCCTAGAAGAAGCCCACCATTCTAAGATGACCATACATCCAGGCGGTGACAAGATGTACAGAGACATGAAGAGGGTTTTCTTTTGGGCTGGGATGAAGAAGGACGTGGCCGAATTTTTCTCTCAATGTTTGGTTTGCCAGCAAGTCAAAGCTAAGCAAAAGAAGCCCGGTGGATTACTTCATCCGTTGGAGGTTCTATAGTGGAAATGGAAGAGCATCTCTATGGATTTCATAACTGGTTTGCCTAGATCGAAGAAAGAATACCAGTAATTGGGTGATAGTGGACAGACTCACCAAGAGTGCTCACTTTATTCCAGTTAAAAATGAAAGGATAGGACCATGGTTGGCAGCAATTTTTGTTCGTGAGATAATTCGTCTCCATGGAGTTCCTTCCAGCATCGTGAGCGATCGTGACCCCACCTTTACCAGCGAATTTTGGAGGAGCTTGCAAGAAGCATTTCGTACACAGTTGTGTTTGAGCATCACTTATCATCCTCAAATCGATGGGCAGACGGAGAGGGTGAACAAAATTCTAGAAGATCTTTTAAGGCTGTGTATCCTCGACTTCGGAGGGACTTGGGAAGAGCATCTTCCTTTAGTAGAGTTTGCCTATAATAATAACTATCAGGCTAGTATCGATATGGCACCCTTCGAAGCATTGTACGGACGACCCTGTAGATCACCAACTTGTTGGTGGGAATCTACAGAAAGATTATTGCTTGGACCAGATACGGTTAGGGAAACATCTGAAAAGATTGACCTTATTCGACGACGGATGAAGATAGCTCAAGATATGCAGAAGTCCTATGCAGAAAAGAGAAGGACTGACATCGAATTCGGAGTAGGGGACCTAGTTTTATCAAAGTATCACCTTTGAGGAATGTGGTTCGCTTCGGATCAGTAGGGAAGTTGGCATCTAGGTTTATGGGACCATTTCCCATAACCGAGAGGATTGGCCAAATGGCCTACAGAGTAAAGCTCCCAAAAAAATTTATCTAGTGTTCATGATGTTTTCCATGTCTCTCATCTACGGAAGTGCCTACATGACACCGCAGAAGTTGTTGAGCCGAGCATGTTGGAAGAAGTCGAAGTGGAACGGGAGGCGACAGTCAGACGGGTCCCCACCCGTATTCTTGGGTCAAAGATTACTACGCAATAAGGAAATCAAGTTGCTAAAGGTTCAATGGGGAGATAACCCAGAAGATGCGACTTGGGACCTGAAGATAAGATTCGTGCTTCATACCCTTTTCTTTTCGAGGGTATGTTCTTAACTCCTTTTTCCTAAATCTTATCAGTACTTGTTTCTGTCAATAGAGTATGTCTTATCCATGGTATTTTCGACCTTTAGATAGGAATCCTATGGATGTAAACATGTGTTTGAAACATGTTATGTTTGATGGATGCAAGTGGATGCAAGTGTTTGCTAGTGGTTTCCTGCGGATGCATATATACACACATTAGGCACTAAGATCGGCTCAATTACGCTCATATTGCATGTAAATGTGTGTGCATTTTCTTTTCTTTTATGGATAAAAATGGATGAACTAGCATATGGATGCCGCATTTGGACGAATGGGTGCGCACACATATAGAACTTATATGATACAATAGGTTTATTTGCATACATATTGGATTCATGGCACTAACATACATCGCATTAAGGAGGTCAACTGAATCAGTAGATCACCTGATCTTTTGCGTTAGCATTGGGACATATACACACACGGTTTCATACATTCATATAAGAATTAGAAAACTTTAAGGACAATGGATGCTTGTGGACGATAGATGAGTAAATGGATGATGGATGGTAGAATACATTCTTCTTAACTTGAAGATTTTGGGGATGAAATCCTTTAAGGAAAGGGGAATGTAACACCCCGTAATTTTAAATATAAAAATGACAAATTAAAGAATACTTAATTTTTAGAAGAAGAATTAAGTGAAACGGGTTATGCCATTGCGTTCGTCTTGGAATCCTGCTTGAGATAGAGTCTGAGTTTGCATAAAACGGACAACGTATGAAGAAGTTATGAAGCTCGGAAGATTTAAAGTTTAAAGCTGTAAAACAAGCCGACCGCCCATTTTTCACCATTCGACTGGTCCAAGTCAACCGCCCGTTTATTACCAGTCGACCGTTTTTAGACATAAGTGAAAACAGTCGACTGGTTGAAATTGGCTAGTCGACTGGTTGATTCTGGGCAGTTTCCTGATGACGTGTTTTTCTAATTTGAGTGGTTCGGATGGTTCCTAATCAAATCTATATGCCCTTATACACCTAATACATCTATAAATAAACACCTAAACCTAACCCTAATCTCATTGTTTTCATCCATGGCGCCTCCATACTGCTCTAATCTAAATTAAAACAAGCCTTTCTTCTCCATCAAAGTCAAATTAGTAGATCAAATTCTACAACAACGGTTTAGCTAATCAAATTCAGAATTCAGATCTATTCTCTCTTAATTCTCTAAACCTAACGTTGTGAGTTTCTAGATTACATTTAGGTTTAGATAAATAAAAGTATGCTTTGATAGACAATGAATTGGATATGTTGTAAAATATGATTTTGTGTTGATATGAAACTTTATCCTATGTCATGACAAGATATAATTTCCTAGATCTAATATAATTGTGGTGATTCGATTATGATGTTTATATGGATCTTGTAACCATGTTGTGATGGAAGTACGTCTATTAATTTAGATAATTGTGACATTACTTGGATCTAGACTTTTATGCTAATCACCTTTCACTTGTCATATTGAGATACATTGGTATATGTTGTAAACTTGACATGTGAATCTACCTTTTGATCTAAACATGTTGCCATGACTATGCTAGATCTAGGTAATTGGAAACCTAATGTTAGATCTAGATCTCATTATGCTTTCTTAAACATTATAGTAATTGCCACAAGTTATTAATTATGTCCACTTAGCTATGATGTTAATCACATGTACATTCACTTTGTTACTATGCCAGTTTATGATCATGTTTATGTCACGACATGTTGAAACTGTCACCCTTGTCATATTCCCTTTTAATTATTATAGCTAGGCTACTTTATAGCCTAGATGCCACCAAAATACGTAAGAATACATTGGAGAGAAAACGGAGAAAAAGGAAATTAAAATTGGCATTATTTATGTAATGTTTAATAGGAAATGGGACATGTAAATCAAATGGGGAAAACATAGAAATAGTTACCTATAATCACATACGTAGATTTGGATTAATTTGGATTGTTTAGTAATATACAATTAGAAATCATAAATTGTATTTATGACACGAGGTTAGATTACATTAGTGGCGGAAGTCTGCCCAGACCCGACTGGCATATCCAGCAGCCACTAATGTTGAACCTAATGTGGGAGGTCTAAGTACGCAAATACGAATCGGGCTAAGACACGAGGTTAGGCCCAACTGTGGAATAAGACTGCCCGGACCCGACGACATATCCAGCATCCACACGTTGTAGGCCTAATGTGGGAGGTCTAGCCCATTATAACCATAATTGGACATGGTAAAGAAATGGACTACTTAACCTAATTTAATATGACTATGGCTTAAGTTAGGGTTAAGTAAAATTGGATGGGTAGTGGGGGGTTAGTAAGTAAGAGGGGATGGGATATATATATATATATATATATATATATATATATATATATATATATATATATATATGCCCACATACTTAACCCAATAAGGTTATGTAATTAAAGACACCTAAGTGGTATACATAACCGGTAGATGGTGTAAGAAAGTTATGTAATTAAAGACACCCTTTAGGGTAAGCATAACTAGTATAGGGCTATGTAATTAAAGACACCTAAGGGTATACATAGTCAGTAGAAAAACATAGTGGGGATACAAAGCAAGGGGGAGAGCTTGTCATATTGAGAGGGACTCATTTCAGTCAGTAACCCAAAGTGGTATCAAGTAAAGACCTTCGTACTAGGCGGAGATGAGGAATGCTTACTGATAGATTGTAAGAGATCCAGACGAGGCGGATGGTGTGGGCGGAGCAAACCGACCGGGGCATGCGCGCGCATGGGTCGGGCAGAGGGGGCTAAGATGACCGTGACACCAGTAGATATAGTTGTGCACACCATGGGTTGCCACTTTAGGAAGTGATACCTCCTACTCTGGGGCCAACACAGGATATCTACAAGGTAGGGAGCCAATCGGTTAGGGTAGCAGTTAGGGTATACTTGGATGTATGACGTAGGCCTACCAGCTTATAGTGGAAGGGATCATTTCATTTCAGTTATACTAGTAATAATGCAGAGTTACCATTAGTAAGGCACATATACCTTAACTTGCTTACCTTGTCACACCTGCCATTTATGTAGTGATTTCTCTCGTATCCACTTTATATGCCTATCATGTTGCTTTTAATTATCTACTGGCTAAAAGTAACTAGACTCGCCAGACTTATATTTGACCCTGTTGTTTCTCCTTCTTTCTTCCATTCCCCCCAGGTTCTCAGGGAGGAAATAATCGGACTTAATCAAGAATCAGATATCATCTTGCTAGGAGCTACTTCTGAAGTATGGCTCAAGTTCTTGACTCTACTATGGCTTAACTCTTTTTATTGGGGAAATGATGCATTTTATTTACTTATGTACTCTAATGGTGCAAGACAAAAGTATTTTTATTGTAATGGTTTTTTTGACTTATGAAATTGTGGACCATGAAGTTATGACTTATGTTTGAAATAAAAGTTTAAATTTTCCGCTGCTGCCTTATTTATCTCTATCTTGTAATTATTTTGTGTCTGTTTACCTATAGCGCTTCACGAAACTAAATGCATTCCCTTAGTGAGTGACATTAACGGACGTAGGGTGTTTCACCTTGGAGCAGCCATTACCCACGAACTCAATACGTCCTTGAGTCGTTCTTTCACATGAACTCAATACATCCTTGATTCATTCTTTCACATGAACTCAATACATCCTCGAGTCATTCTTTTACATGAACCCAATACATCCTTAAGTCATTCTTTCACATTCGTTGTATACAACCAACAATGAACAAATCACATCACTTCGAACATTGTCATCTGGACTCTCATCGAAGCCACCATTTCAACACCCTTGAGTTATCACCACACCCGTTGCATTTCAATGATCAACGAATGCATCACATCACTTTGATTATTCTTACTTGAACTCTCTTCGAAGGTAGAACTATCATCGACTCAAAAAAAGCTTCGTTTGGTCGATACTGCATTTCATAGCATTTCCAGCTTTTTCGCTATGAAAAACTGGCCGAAATGTCAAAATAGCCTTTTGCAGCGCTTCTAAAATGCTATTATATCCCCTGGTTCAACTCTACATCAATCCATCACCGATCCATCACTGATCCGTCACAGATCCATTACAGATCTGAGTTGATCCATTCATGCGCGAGCCATCACTGATCCGTCACAAATCCGTCACTGACCGACCTGTCAAAAATCGGTCACTGACCGACCCCATCATGATCAACCGACCCATCACAAATCCGTCATTGACTGACCGGTCACAAATACGTCAATGAGCGACCCCTCTATGACCGACCTTCCCCTTATAATTCCATCACTGACCGACCCATCACAAATCCGTCACAGATCTGGATGATGCGCGAGCCATCAATGCACGATCCATCCATGCGCGGTCCATTACAGAATTGTCACAAATCCATGGCCGATCCATTCCGTCACTGATCCGTCACAAATTCATGATTGATCCTGCATTTCTGACTTGTTTCCCAAGAATCCACCATGGTGCGCTACCGATCCCCCCACGCACGACCCAAAACCTGCGCCACTCCAATGCAACTCCAATTTCGACCAAAACTCCGCCAATCGATCCAATCGACGAAACCAATTCAACTAATTCACCAAATACAACCACACACATGTTATGAAACCAATAACATCACCAATTTGGCAATTTCATCAATAATTACGTCAAACTCACCAAAATCACCATAAATGCAAATATGAACAAAACTATGGATCTAACTTGCATAATCATACGGAATAGCACAGAAATAACATAGAATCATAAATTTAAACTTACTAAATGAGAACATAGGGTGTATGAAAATGGACTAAAAATGGCATAGATCTATGGAAAAATACTCAAATGTGATAGAAAATATAATCAATCACTCATACACTTCATTGAATCCACGTGAGAGATGTAAACCACTCACCAATTCTCCAAAACAAGCTAAAATTGATGAAATAAGAACCGGACAGCAAGCACCTCGCACCAAGCACCTTGATACGACGAATCCTTGCCTCGGTTGATGTAGATCTAGCCTCCAATGGTGTAGATCTATGATTTCCCTCCTTGAATTATGATTTCTAATGGTGGAAAGGTGTTAGAGGAAGGAGGAGCACAAGGCACCAAAGAAAGAATGGGAAAATAAAACTATTTCTCATATCCCTTACCTCCTATTTATAGTTTCCACCAAACCCCCTAATGGGATTATCCCAAATCAGCCCATTAGGCTCCTAAACTTGGACAACCAACTGAAAAACCTTAAAACAATGATTTCTCCCAAATCGATGAGCCAAATCTTTAATGTAACCACTCTACGGAAAGGCAATCATCAATTCCTTTCCAATGGCATAGGTCTCACCCTCTGATTCGACCTAAGTAAAAAGTATGCTCTGTACAAGGATGATAGGAGCAAAATGGTCACAAACAAAATTGGTAAAAATTATGGACCTGTCTCACATCCCCATAATCAACATACTAAAAGATGAGAATGATCCAACCCTCAGGGAATTAAATAAAAACATTTTACGATCTTCCGATACATAAAATGCGGGCTGTTACATTCTCCCCCCTTAAGAATTTCGCCCTCGAAATTCCAAGAAAACACAAGCAATCACAACAATTCATCATGTCTGTCATCCATGAGAAACCAATTCTATCACCCATACTAGCAACCATCAAGCCATGCATCCTAAGCCTTATCCTAGCATGCAGAATTCTATCAGACAACAACAAGAATAACAACAAAATCAACAAGTAATAATGATGGCGCGATATCAATGGGTCATACGGATGAAGAGTTTTAGATGGGTCATCTTTATACTCTCCCTTGTCTCCCACGTAACATTGTCGCCATCCCCACTCCATTGTACCTTAACTAAATTAAATGTCTTTTCCCTAAGATGTTTCATATCATTCGCCATAATTCGAAGCGACTTACAAGGTTTCATAACTACAAACTCAACTATAAGGTCAATGTACTACTCCGGAGGTACTACCACATCCGGACCATGCGAATATTTTCACAAAAATGACTCACAAAAACATTGTGCACACTCTACATCTCTCACGTAAAATCAATCTATACGCGAGTTTTCCGATTTTCTCATCTATCGGAAACGGTCCAACAATCTAGGAGCTAACTTTCCTTTACTTCCGAATCGAATCACATGTTTCAATGGCAAAATTTTCACGAAAGCCATATCGCCAATGTCGAATTCCAAATCTTTTTGAAGTTTATCAGCATACCTCTTCTGACGATCTTGGGCTGCCCTCATTCATTGCTGAATGATCTCGATACAATCCGAGATTTCTCTAATCATCTCAGGCCCAAGTACTAACTTATCTCCAGTTTCTAACCAACAAGCTGGGGAATTGCACGACCTCTGATACAACGCCTCGTATGGTGCCATCCCAATACTCGACTGGTAGCTACTATTATATGCAAACTCAACTAGATGCAGATGGTCCTCCCATGATCCACCGAAGTCTAACACACGAGCCCTCAGGAGATCTTCCAAAGCTCGATTGACCCTTTCGGTTTGACCATCAGTTTGGGGATGATATGTCGTACTCAAACGCATCTTAATTCCCAAAGCTTCTTGCAACTTTTCCAAAATCAATTCAGCTTCTTCTATTCAGCTTTCACCAACTAACAGTTTATGCACTTGGAAATAAACTTTCCAATATCTCGCTTCATCCCCTCCCAGTAGTATATTCGCTTCATGTTCTGATACATCTTATCACCTTTGGGACGAACCGTCAACTTCGAGTGATGACGTTTCGTCAGAACCTCATCTCTCAATCTGTCGATATCAGGAACAACTTGTCGCCCTTACTTTCGAAGTCAACCTTCTCGATCGACTTCGAACTCTTTATTCTCTACTTCCAGTTTCTAGATAACCTTGACAAGCTTAGCCCCTCGCTTTTGGCTTTCGCCAATCCTTTCGATGAGAGTAGGTCTTATCCATAAGCTCCCCAACGTTTCAGGCTCCAACTCACACCTTGTCCTGAAATCAATCTTTGGTAAATACTTGAGGCTCTTCTATTCCGAGAATGTCGCTCCCAAACTTGCGTGTCTTCTACTCAACGTATCTGCAACTGCGTTGCCTTTGCCAGGAGTATAGGCTATGCCAAAATCATATGATGCTAGAAACTCTAACCATCGTAGCTGCCGGAGATCCAAATCCTTTTGGGAGAAAATATACTTCAATGATTTATGATCCGTAAACAACTCAAATCGAACTCCCAACAGGTAATGTCTCCACATCTTCAAAGCAAACACAATCACTGCCAACTCCAAATCATGAGTTGAATAGTTTCTCTCATGCAGATTTAGCTATCGACCTACGTAGGCCACAATCTTATTCTTTGCCACTCTCAACTAGTAAAATCCCGTTGCCAAATCCATCTGTGAAAACGCTTTGGCTTCGTGAAGCTGATTGAACAAGTCATCAACCCTTGGCAACAAATACTTGTTCTTCTTAGTCACCTTGTTCATCTCACGATAGTCTGCACACAATCTTAATGAGTCATCTCCCTTGGTTGCAAACGCGACCGTTGTACCCCATTCGAAAGCACTTCTCCAAATAAATCCCTTCCCTAGAAGGTCACGAACTTGCACTTCCAACTCTCGCTATTCCTTAGGCCATATCCACCTAAGAAATGTAATGATTGGTCTAGCTCCCTCGACCAAATTGATCCTAAACTCAATTCCACGATGCGGCGGCAACCCTTTGACTTCGTTAAAGACACCCTCATACTCATTAGCGATTAGCACAGATGAAAAGTCTTCTTGTGGAATTCACAAGCGAATATAACAACTCATAAAGACACCATCCTCGAGTTTACCCCAAACCAACACCTTTCGCCCTTCCACATTCCCAACTTTCACCTCTAGCTTTTCGCAATTCACACTTGCCGCATACCCCTTGGGCCAATCCACGCGCAAAATGATCCTAAACCCTGCGAAAGTCACACTAAGCATCCATTCGTAAATAATCATCCTTGATCAACTATACTAGATCCACAAAGTATGCAAAGAGAAGATGCACCAATACTTGATTAGTTACAACCAAGGTCTATTACAACTTCATGTTCCAAACTTATTCAGCATACAATCATATTATAGGTAAATGAAAGTGATGCTCAAGTACCATATAGAACTCAACAACTCCCTTGGTAGAAAGTATGTATCAAAAACAACAGCTCCTTCTAATTCTCATCAGGAAGGCAATAGGAGATCAGAATTGCTTCCATAGCACATGCTTCCCCTGCTTTCTTATTCTTCAGAAAATTAGGACAATTCTTTTTCTCATGCCCAGGCTTTTCACACTTGAAGCACTACTTCTCAGCTCTGGGGTTCTTTCAATCCTTGGAAAAATGGCCCTTCTGCTAGTAGTTAAAGCAGGTCACCTTTCCCGTCTGCTTCTTCTTCTTATTCAGTTTCTTTCCAGCTCTGGTGCCAGAAAAAGCTTCTTCCTGAGGCTCATGCCTGGTTCCAAAAGCCTCGTCCCAAGCAGCACTAATTCTTTCTTCTGTCTCCTTAACTCAACATCAAAGTTGCTCCAAAGCCCTACTTCTTCTTAACCCATCTTCTTCATCTATAGGAGAATAATCTCTCTGTCACTTAGCAAAATCCCTTTTGGGTACTTGCACAGGAACACCATGCTCCATTGCTGCTTCTGGAATGGGTATCCTTAACATAGCCACTGCCATCATGGCCACTCCAAACATAACCAGGTATTCCGGTGCAACTGCTAAAGCTCCCAATTGGCTTCCATCTCCTACTCCTCTTGTTCCAAACTCACTCCTAGAGGTTTGACGACTCATTCTAAATCTAAAATAGAATGATTAGTCCTCTTACAAGATAAACTACTAAAGAAGTACAAACGCTACTACTATATATGCTTATATATATAGTAAGCACCCAACTGAAATCTACAAGTACGTCTCTCATACGTAATTACGTCTTTGAACTTTGGTTGAAATCGTTGACCAGAGCTATGATACCAAATGTGACGACTGCGCACAGCCCCCGCACTATACAAGAGAAATAATGCACTGAATGACATGCCAAGCAGCTATGGACAATCACCATGGTATGATAACACAATCGGAACCTGTCCTAAATCTCACATCGCATGGATAAAATATAATTGAACATTTATAACAGGTAGTATTAGTGAAGCATATTTGAGCATAAATCTCAAATATCCAAAACAACTAGGAAGTATATCCATACATCAGGATTGCATCAAATGTCTGTACAAATTTGTCTCACTACAACACTCAAAGTAGAATAACCAATAGCAGAAACCCAAATACCATATAGTAAGAGAGATAGGACACTAGCCTCCTGCTTGCCTCTGAACTACTGCATCGTCTTCACTAAGCTACCACCTTTCACCTGCCACCTAGTCTGCCCATCCAAACAGATGAATAGCCCAAGGTAATAAGAGGAAAACATAAAACCTTGAGTCAGACAACAGTCTTAGTGAGCGATAAAACAACTAAAAACTTCATCAATAAAGTATGTGATAATGGGTAGATTTATCAACCACTACCCAACACCAGAGAGGAACTCAACTATATCTTCCCCCCACATCGGACAGTAATAGCCTTTTCAATCCATACAACCAAAGGAACAACAATTCATCCATGGTAATCAAAACAACCATTCATAACATTCATAGCATCCAGATTACTTAAGTCTCACTTAGACAATCCTAATCGAGTTTAACATCCCTCAAGTACTCTCCCTAGAGGCCTATCCCAATATCTGTCAAGCACTCAAGAAACATCTCCCTCTACGTTGGATAATCAACGTGAGATGGTATAACAAAACATCCAGACATTCAATCATCCATGACAAACTCTGGCTATCACTGCCAATCCTGCTTTGTAACCATCGTAATCGTATGATTAGCCCATACTACCATCCGTCAAGGGCTAATGGCAAATCCTGTCCTAGCAAAACCCAGTACACATTTGCATCGATACGTACCTAGGCCTTTTCAACGATACCAGGGTACTCGACATACACCCGGTCTTTTAGGTGCCCCTATTATACCCCTCTTTTTTGGCCCGCTAGAACCTGCGACACGATAATTCCTCGGCCTTCATATCTTTAGACATCATCCTTGCAACTATCCGTAAGCTCATAACACCTTGGAGCAACCATTACTCAAGAACTCAATACATCCTTGAGTCGTTCTTTCACATGAACTCAATACATTCTTGAGTCATTCTTTCACATGAACTCAAGACATCCTTGAGTCATTCTTTCACATAAACTCAATACATATTTGAGTCATTCTTTCACATTTGTTGTGTACAACCAACAATGAAAAAAATCACACACTTCGAACATCCTTATCTGGACTCTCATCGAAGCCACCATCTCAACAACCTTAAGTTATCACCACACCCGTTGCATTTCAACGATCAACGAATGCATCACATCACTTTGATCATTCCTACTTGAACTCTCTTCGAAGCTAGAACTATCATCGACTCAAAAAGAATCTTCGTTTTGTCGATACTGCATTTCATAGCATTTCCAGCTTTTTCGCTATGAAAAACTAGCCAAAATGTCAAAACAGCCTTTTGCAGCGCTTCTAAAATGCTATCATATCCCTTAGTTCAATTCTGCATCAATTCGTCACCAATCCATCACTGATCCATTCCGTCACTGATCCATCATAGATCTGAGTTGATCCATTCATGCGTGAGCCATCACTGATCCATCACAAATCCGTCACTGACCGACCCGTCATAAATCCGACACTGACCGACTCCTTCATGATCCACCGACCCATCACAAATCCATCATTGACCGACCCATCACAAATCCCTCACTGATCGACCCCTCTATGACCGACCGACCCCTTACAAATCCATCACTAACCGACCCATCACAAATCCGTCACAGATCTGGACCATGCGTGAGCCATCAATGCACGATCCATCCATGAGCGATCCATCCATGCGCGGTCCATTACAAATCCATGACCGATCCATTCCGTCACTGATCCGTCACAAAACCACGACCGATCCTGCATTTCTGACTTATTTCCCAAGAAATCCACCATGGTGCGCGACTGATCCCCCTATGCGCGACCCAAAACCTGCACCACTCCAATGCAACTCCAATTTCGACCAAAACTCCGCCAATCGACGAAACCAACTCAACCAATTCACCAATAACAACAAACATGTTATGAAATCAATAACATCACCAATTTGGCAATTTCATCAATAATTACGTGAAACTCACCAAAATCACCACAAAAGCAAATATGAACAAAACTATGGATCCAACTTTTATAATCATATGGAATAGCATGGAAATAACATAGAATCGTAGATTTAAACTTACTAAATGAGAACATAAGGCAATTCATATGAAAATGGACTAAATATGACATAAATCTATGGAAAAATACTCAAATGTGATAGAAAACATAATCAATCACTCATACACTTCATTGAATCCACGTGAGAGATGTAAACCACTCACCGATTCTCCAAAACAAGCTAAAATTGATGAAATAAGAATCCGAACAGCAAACACCTCGCACCTTGATCCGATGAATCCTTGCCTCAATTGATGTAGATATAGCCTCCAATGGTGTAGATCTATGATTTTCCTCCTTGATTATGATTTCTAATGGTGGAAAGGTGTTAGAGGAAGGAGGGGCACAAGGCACCAAATGGGAGAATGGGAAACTAAAACTATTTCCCATATTCCTTACCCCCAATTTATAGTTTCCACCAACCCCCTAATGGGATTATCCCAAATCAACCTATAAGGCTCCTAAACCTGAACAACCAACTGAAAAACCTTAAAACAGTGATTTCTCCCAAACCGTTGAGCCAAATCTTTAATGTAACCACTCTACAGAAAGGCAATCATCAGTCCCTTTCCAATGGCATAGATTTCACTCTCTATTTCGACCTGAGTAAAAAGTTATGCCCTGTACAAGGCTGGTAGGGGCAAAATGGTCACAAACAAAATTGGTAAAAATTATGGACCTGTCTCACATCCCCAAAAGCAACATATTAAAATATGAGAATGATCCAACCCTCAGGTAATTAAATAAAAATATTTTACGATCTTCCGATATGTAAAATGCTAGCTATTACATTATCGTTGTTGGCGCCTTGATTCCCCAGTTTGTTTGCATTGTCGACTATGTGTTTTCTTGAATTATTAATCTAACTTGTTTGAACTACACTGGTTTGGTTAAATCAAGGAATGTATACCGAACCATTGCCTATGGATGACACTAATCCATGTTAAGAGTATTCCAAGACATTCTTCCATTGAGTTCTCTTGATTTTTAATCTCCGATCTTTCTTATACTTCATATCCGAATCTTCGGGTCATCATTCTGGATTGTATGCCTCGATAATCCTTGATTGCTCTTGTTTAATCAATATGATATTGTTGGAGCAAAAGGCCAAGTGCGCTTGCCCCTCTAAAATGTGTTTTGTTATAATCATGACTTGCTTTGAATTGAGACGAGATAAGACCATCGAAAAGGATTCAGTTCCATTTCTTAAATAGCCAATACTCATTCGGTGAGTTTCTTCTACGAAGAGCTATATCTTTTGTGATTTAGGACAACGCTTGGTTGATATTTGGCAGTATAATTATGAGATTGAAGTCTACTTGCGATCATCTACACTTGGTTATATTGAGTTGATTGCTTGAGTTCTTATGTCTTAGTAATCTAAATTGGATCTTTCTTTGGAGTTATCGAGTAATTATCCAATATCTACGGAGCCGAGAAATCAGATGTCGAATGTACATCCACACTCGTATGTTCATGTATACACTTCGGTTGTTGGCTTCTAAGTACATTCAACGCAAACAGATCATGGCTAAGTTAAGTCATTCACATATATAAACATATATGTACAAATATACATGCATGCATGTTACGCATATATATATATATGTGTGTGTGTGTGTGCATATATATACATATACATACATATATACATATACATACATACATACATATATATATATATATATATATACAAGGGGAAGGCATCGATCCCTTAGATACAAGGATCGATATCGATTCACTTTTGTATGGGGACTTAGCTTGTCAGGCTAAAGAAACAAAGTGGGTCTTACGTGCAAACACACACATACACATATATACATATACATATATGTCAATTACCTTGCTCTTTATTCTCACCTTGTTTTATTGCACCAACCTAAACCCTGTACAATTTAGGCCGTCATTACCTCCTTCAAATTTCATGAAAACTCATCCAGTCTCTTCAGTACTCATTAAGGCCTGGAGGATTAGGTCTTGACCATTGAATCCTCCTACACCTTGAGTTTCCATCTTCTCACTCATTTCTGGCTTGTCTCCCTCGATATCAACCCGAATATTACACGAACCTGCTCTTTTGGTAACACTCGGAAGCGATTCTTAAACAAAGGTGGACTTTTCCATAGTTAAATTTGACATGTGTTATGATTTGTTGGTGTGGTTAGGGTTGCTAGTGTTTAAAGAGGTGATGGAGTAGTGGAAAGGTGGAGAGAACGTGGTGGCTATAGAGATTGAATTGGCATGGATTAGAGAAGATGTATTGAAAAGATGGAATGCAGATCAATGATAATAAAATGGAAGAGGGATAATGGTGGAAGAATCGATTGCGGATGGTTTGGATATGGGATCAGAACTGTATTGCATGGTTTAGACGTTTCAAAGTCTACCTAGGTGTTATGATCCCTCTCCTATAGGAGGATTTAGGCACATTTAGTATGACTTGGATATACTTACGCATATACACACAAAACTATGGACTTTTCCTTCAAACTCAAGAACTTTTGAAATTAAGCATGTTTGATTTAAATGCAAATGCAAATGCCCAAATATATATATTTACATGAAATTAAATGCAATTATTGAATTCCTACATAACGATAATAGATCATAAAGATTAATCAAAGTCTATAATAATCAAAGTGAAGACTAGTGAGATAGTCAACGATGATTGCCGCTCCAATCAAACTCTGAATCATGTTATCGCTATCGTTATAATTCTGAATTGTACACTTATGCACTGCATTTTGCACTACACTATTTTACACGTAGCATAGAGGCATCTATTAATCAATATAATTGCAGCTATCGATTGACTTTGACATTTAATGATGCTTAGACGCTGTGATTATGTCACAACAATGGTTGTCTAGAAAGTTTTAATGTTTGACAAATCTAATGTTGAATCAATCTCTACCAGGATTTCAGTTAGGCACAATCCTAGCCAACAAATTAATCAGTCTGGGAGTTCACATCAAGTACACAGTTTTATAGAATATGGACGAGGCAATCAAAGAAGTTATTCCATCATCTCATGATACGCTGGATAGCGTGGTATTTTTTGAAGATTAGGTAGATTCAGTGCCTTTAATAATAGATGAATCAATTCAAAGAAGGACTCGTACCAAGCATGGTATTCCTATTTTTTTTTTAAGTGCATGTTTCAAGTTGTAATGGTAGAGCTCACTTGTCTGCTAAAGGACCTTACCTACAATATATACATGTGTACGATTGGTTATGTCCTACTATTCATATGTCAGATGCTGCATTACATGAGACTGGCCCTACAAGCCTTTTTTCTAAGGATGTAAGTAGTTTTTATGAGTTCAAAAACTACAAACCAAGTGAATAAGATATTAGATTTATTTACAACTTCAAACATATTGCTAACTTATCTAAAAACACTCCTAAATTATCGCATCATGACTGGGGCACATAACAAGCTTAGCAATTTCAAGCACGATTGGTTCTACATCCGTTATCCTAGCGGTTTCGCAAGACATGGGCTCATAGGATGTGAGTGCTATTTTAAACTCTTCTATATACTTTTGTCTTAACCAAGTCATACTTCTCGATTTGTAATCTCGTGAATTGTGTAGACAATCACGCAAGGTCCACTGGCGTAGCTTACTAGATTGTAGTTGTGAACCTCAAAGGAGTCGAGAAGGACATAGATACGTATATGTTCTTATCATAAATGAGCACCTATATGCCTTCTTGTTGTTGGATAATAATCAATGTATCAATAGGCATAAAGGTAAGGCAACAGTTGGTGCTCATGAAAAACAAGAAGGTGGCAATGTTGACCCTGTCGTGCCTCCTGTTGTAGGTCAAGGACTTGGAGAACCTTAAGGTAGCATTGAGGAGGAGATATAGTAGACATCGATAATAAGGTTAGCCATGATAATATGGATTCAAGTCATGGGCCAATGGTTGGGCAACAAGAAGAAGATCAGCTGGTCGCCACCAGATCTAAATACTAATTTAACTTTGAAGGGGAAAACTTCAAATTCTCCCTCTCTTTTAATCACAAGAAAGAAAACTTTGACAGAATTCGAAGATATATACAAAGGGTCCTTCTTGACAACGAATCCTACAACTTTGTTAATATCGACTTCAACGGCCTCCTCGCTAGCTAGTTCTGAAGGAAATATTTATGCTACTAGCTTGGGGGAAATTACTCATGCTAGTAAATCCACCACACTTGATCCATCAGGAGGCACCAGGGCACTTACATGCACAAGCACTGCACATTACAAGACTTGCTTGAATTTTATTTAGATGGTGTTGATTTAAGCTCATTTTCCTTGTAGGTGGAATGAGAAAGAGAAAAATTATTACAAATCTCTCAGAGGCATCTTTCTTCCATCTTCAAAGCGATCCAGGTATTATTCTGAATTAGAGCACAGTAACCGTAGGGAATCCAGCCACCGCTCAAGTCATGATAGAAGAGGAAATTAATATCTTATCAGTATGGCATGGTACATTATTCTAGATCCTAATATCCTCCCCATAAGTGCTCATATTGGTGTAGTGGTCAGCATGATGAGTCCACAACTGATGGTCAGTCTCATTCAATTCTTCAAACTTCTCAACCACGTGTGTAGTCTGGCCAATCTCACCCCAATCACATTTTGGATCCAAAAAGAAAGAACCTTGGCCTTTTTGTCCCATGTAAAGGCCTAGAAGGAGTTCAGTAAAATTTCTACCTCTACTAGGTTATATGTTTATGCCAATGGAAGAATATCATGACTTAAAGCTCAATTTTTAAAGTTTAATTTCTTTAGATTTAAGTTTGTACCAACCTGTGAATTTCTCTACCTAATGCTAAGAAGACAACAATTGACCTTGTTCAGGAAGCTTATAAACTATGCAAGTCGATGGTCAAAGTGGTAGAAAGAATGCCAGAAGCCTCTACATAAAGGAAGTATGAAATTGATCATTTAAATCTTATGGTCGATTTGGACAATAAAATAATTTCTGATCTCGAGAAGTGAAGGAATTATATGCAAAGCTAGCAACAGTATAGAAGAAAGATGAAGAGTCTAAAAAGTAGCTCGAAGAAGCAAGCACCTGGTTTTGGGGAGAGGTAAATAGAGCATCCCTCATGACCTCCTCTCTTAAAATGAATTATGAGACAATTTCCAAGGAGAATGAGCAGCTTTTAAAGGAAAATGTCAAGTCGAAAGATGAACTTCAAAGAAAGGTTGTGTTGGCAGCATAAGAGGAGACTCAGACTGTAACAATCCAAAAATTCGACGCTAGAATTTTCGATAATAATACAAAATCATGTATTACTTGAAAATACCCAAGCATAGAAAGTCTAGATAGTTAATAGAAAGAAATTAGAAGGTGAGAAAGAAAGAAATGTTAGAATAGAAGAATAAGAAGATCAAGGTCACAACGTAACAAATAAAAAAATCAAATGTTTTATACCAAAAGAACTATATATACTACAACATCAGAGTACACAGTCATTTCAATACAACACACACAGGGGAATAAATTAATATCGGTAAATACATGGAATATGTCTCGACTTCAGTTTTCCTCTTCTGAAGCTCCAAGCAAAACCTAACCTGGTAATATGCTCGGTCTGACCCAAGCACATTTGAAGCAAAGAAAAATTCACTTGGATCAGCCTAGAATACATTCAGTGATAAATTCAGAATACAAACATCTTGTTTAACTTTAGATTTTTGAAAGAAAAAGATAATTGTAAGACCAACCCACACACATACACAGACGGTTTTTTACTTTATGATACCTAAAACATTTTTGATATACCAAAATCCGGTGATATTTTAATAATGTCTATCAAACCACAAATAAATAACCATCTGCCCAAACGCTTACATCTCACGATTTGCATACTTAGTATATAATCATAAATCGCATAACACTTATTAGAGAATGGATTTCTGACTATGACAATGTATGGCACCACCTTTTGATAGTGTATCTCTAGAGAGGAATATACCAGTATTCAACAAGAACATCTTGTAACCCGACCACACATGACCGATCACTCATTCGGCTTGAGTGTACCGAATATATCGTCACAAACTGTTGGGTTCAAACTACCGTTATCCGTAAGCATATAGAATCGACAAAATAAGGAACAAAATGGAATTTCCCTAAATCGATGATAATACATCCTAATGGGAATGACCCACTTAGCTATGTAGCCTACCCGATTTCTATCATTTTCCTTCCCGGTTGATGAGGCTTGAGGTCACAATTATCTTTTAGAGAACATTTATGATACCCCACGTCCGTTAATGTCACTCATTAAGAGAATGCATTAAGTTTCGTGAAGCGTTGTAGATAAACAGAAATAGAAATATTACAAGACAAATATAAAATAGCAGTGGAATTTAAAACTTTTATTAAGTAGATAACATCGTGGTTAAAAACGCAGTTACATCCTAAGTCTGAAGTACTGAAACCCCATCACATTAATACAAAGCTTCTGTCTTGTACTTAAAATCATCATAGTACAGAAATACATAAAAGGCATAATCCCCAAAATATAGCCATGTCAGAGAAGACAAGAAACCAAGCGGTACATCAAAGCAGCTCCAAGTAGAATGGAAGAGAGAATCCAAATCAATCCCGAGTATTCCCACCTTGAGAACCCGAGGGGGGGGGAGGAGGAAAAAGGAAGAGAGAGAAGAGGAAACAAAATGGGTCAGACATAAAGTCTGGCGAGTCCAGTTACTTTTAGCATATAAATAAGTAAAAGCACCATGACAGGCAAATAAGCTAGAGAGTGAGATAACAGTGTCATAAGGCAGGTATAACAGGATAAACAGGATACACTGAACAGAACAGGTATTGCGCTTCTCTACTACTTTCTCTTTCTCTGCACTAGTACTAGTATAACAGATATGTAACATGATATATACTCCCTAATTACTTAACAGAAACAGGATGTCCCAACAGAAATATAATGGTAGTTTTAGGTGTACTCTAGTAGCGGGTTTTACCCCAAACAGAATTAACCGGTACCTAAACAGAAATAACGGGTGTTAACCCAAACAGAAATACAGGTACCCCATAGAAACAGACAGGGATAGATGTACCCTAATTACTACCCCCCAGTCAATCGACTCCGTATCCCGTAAATACCCTGTGTCGGCCACACGGTAGGGTGTATTACTCCCTAAAGTGGCAACCTACAGAAGGACACAAACCATTTACTGGTGCTACAGTGGCTTATTTTCCCAGATCAAGCTATACGCATGCACACACATGAGTCCGTTGGAACGCGCTGGTACACACCTCTTCCCAGATGAACCTCTTACAATCAGCTCAGTAAGCGTGCCCTGACCTCTACCTAGTGCAGGCCCCCCTTTAATACCAGAATGGGTTACTGACTAATATGGGTCCCACACAACAGATGACACAAGCCAACCCTTACAGATCTTGTGTCCCCAATTAACTAGGATTTTGATAGGTTATGCTTAATAGATTTAACAGATTCGCACAACCCCTACAGATTTACAGGTTAAACTTTACAAGTTAACGGGTCCATATAACCTCTACAGATTTAGCAGGTTATGTTTTCTAGATTAACAGGTTTGTATAGCCCCCCACAGATTTAATAGGTTTACTTAACCACACCGATTTAGCAGGCTTACTCAACCCCACATACTTAACATGCTCACTTAACCCCACATATTTAACGGGTTTACTTAACTCCATAGATTTAACAGGCTCATACAATCCTTATGGATTCAAACATGTTAAGTATTACAAGTTCATTACCATACATTCATTTATGGTTATAATGCGCTAGACCTCCCACATTAAGTCTACCACTTGTGGATGCTAGATATGCCGGTTGGGTCCGGGCAAGCTTCTTACACAAGTCAGACTTAACCTCGTGTCTTAGCACCGTCACATGTTTATGCACTTAGACCCCTCACATTAGATTTACCACTTGTGGACGCTGGATATGCCGGTTGGGTCCGGGCAGACTTCTTCCACAAGCGTAATCTAATCTCTTGTCTAAGCGTGGTTATAGTTTTTAATTACTGTAATTCTAGGCATTTCCATTCTTTTAACAATTATCCCTATTTCATTATAGGTTTTCATACCCCTTTTCCAAGTCATATTCATCATGTATTATATCCCCCAAATCAAGATCTTTAATCACAGTTTAGTTTATGCCCCAAATCCATATTCATGTTTTCAATTCAACTTATGCCCCCAAATTTCCCAATACAAGTTATGCCCCAATTTAACGGATTAAATGGGCTTCACAGATTCTTTACAGTTCCGTTAACATATTTCGCTTAATCTTAAATTAAGCCTACAAATTTATATGTCCCAAACCACAAGTCATAATTTACCGTATAAATCATGCCCCAATTTTTAGTCTAATTTCACAATATAATCTATGCCCCTAGATTCCAATCGTGATACAAAATACAAGTTATGCCCCTAAATTACCATTTCCAGTCATTCTCAATTTAACCCAATTTCGTTCGTACGCATATTTCAGCGATATCGACCTAGCCTCGAAAGTAGCCTGGCTATAAAATAAAAAGGGAATGAGAGAAAGAAGGACAGAATAAGCATAAAACCAACAGTAACGGAAATGGTTATATGACAGCAGAAATAGGCATATAAGAACAGATCTAATGAACATGTAATAACAAGATTGATTGTGCATAGTGTCATGATAATATACAGGCATGATGAAATCTAATCAGTGAATTAGATATACAAATAATAGCAGATCTGATATGATTCCAATAGTCATAGGTCTAGATCTAATTCATAGGCATGTCAATATTAAAGTTTAATTATTTCTATCCAAAAATAATGTAGAATCACAGAGAATAGATCTAAGAGACAGAAGAATAGTTGCAGATGTTGAATCACAAATCTCTAAACTTGAATGACTTGATTGTTGAAGAAGAAATGACTTGATTTAATCTGGGTAGAGGTAGCATTTAGTTCTCCATTGTTTTAGGTGTGGAGAAACAAGAGAAATGGGGTCTTATTTATAGCCTAGAGCCAACGAACCAAGTCAAGAAAGGAGTCCACATTCAGCTAGAAGAATTCTTCCTAGATCTGCCATGAGGGGTTCGACCCTCCCTTGGTGTGTTGACCCAGGGGTCGACACCCTCTTGATGGGGTCGACCCAGCGGTCGACGCCCTCTTGATGGGGTTGACATCCCTGGGCGGGAATTTTTCCGCTCCCCTTTTCTATGTGAATTTTAAACTGCTTTGAGTTCTAGGCTTATTTTATTCATATATATATATATATATATATATATATCCTTCTTGTGCGTATACAAACTTTAAACCTTAATAACTTCTTCATACGGTGTCCGTTTTACGCAAATTAGGTGTCTATTTTGACTAGAATTCCGAGACGAACGCGATGGAGCAGTCTTGTTTCACTTAATTATGAATATCTAATTAAGTATTCTTTAATTTATCATCTTTAGTGTTGTTAAAATTATGGGGTGTTACATTCTCCCCTACTCAAAGGATTTCGTCCCAGAAATCTCTAAGTTAAGAAGAATGTATATCCTAACATCCATTACCCATCTTCTCATCCACCAATCACCGGCATCCAATGTCCTTAAAAATTTCTAATGCTTATGAACATACGTAAAAGTGTGTGTATATGTCCTTATACTAATGCGAAAGATCAGGCAGTCTACTGATTCAGTTGACCTCCTTAATGCAATGTACGTTAGTGCCATGAATTCATCATGTATGCAAATAATCCTATTATAATATGTAAGTTCTGTATGCGTGCATAATCATCCGTCCAAATGCAACATCATATGATGATACACCCACTTTCATCCATTAAAAAGAAGAAAAATGCACACACACATCCATATGCAGTATGAGAGTGATTGAGCCGATCCAGTGCCTAATATGTGTGTATATGCATCCACAATCAATCACTAGCAAACACTTGCATCCATCAAACATAACATGTCTCAAACACATGTTTACATTCATGGGAATTCCTACCTAAAGGTCGAAGACTCGATTGATAGGATATAATTGAATGATAGAAACAAGCATGAATAAAAGCTTTGGAAGAGAATTTAAGAACATTCACTTGAAAAGAAAAGGGTACGAAGCGCAAATCTTGTCTTCAGTCTCTTAAGTTGTATCCTCGTGGACATCTCCCCACTGAACTTCCAGCAATTTGACCTCTTGGTTGCATAACTTCCTAACCTCTGATCCGAGAATACGGGTAGGAACTCGTCTAACTGTGGCCTCCCGTTCTACCTCTACTTCCTCAAGTATACTCGGCTCAACAACTTCTGCGGTATCATGCAAACATCTCTACAAATGAACATTCTCCAACCTTTCTGGTAGCTTTACCCTATAAATCATTTGAATTCACTATGGGAAATGGTCCTACAAGCCTTGATGCCAATTTCCCTACAGATCCAAAACGAACCATATTCCTAAAAGGTGACACCTTGATGAAAACCATGTCTCCCACCTCAAACTCGATGTCAGTCCTTCTCTTGTCTATGTAGGATTTCTGCCTATCTTGAGCTGTCTTCATTCGTCTACGGATAAGATCAATCTTTTCGGATGTTTCACTAACCATATTTGGTCCAAGTAGTAGTCTTTCTGTAGATTCCCACCAACAAGTTGGTGATCTATAGGGTCGTCCGTATAAAAATGCTTCGAAGGGTGCCATGCCAATGTTAGCTTGATAAATGTTGTTGTAGGCGAACTCTACTAAAGGAAGATGCTCTTCCCAAGTTCCTCTGAAGTCTAGGATACATAGCCTTAAAAGATCTTTAAGGACTTTATTCACCCTTTTTGTCTGTCCATCGGTCTGTGGGTGATAAACGGTGCTCAAACACAACTGCGTACCTAATGCTTCTTGCAAGCTCCTCCAAAATTCACTGGTGAAAATGGGGTCACGGTTACTTACGATACTAGAAGGTACTCCATGAAGATGGACTATCTCACGAACGTAAATTGCTGCCAACCATGCCGTCGTCCTCTTACTCTTGATTGGAATGAAATGAGCGCTCTTAGTAAGTCTGTCTACTATAACCCAAATACTGGTGTTGCATTTCTTCGACCTAGGCAAACCATTTATGAAATCCATAGAGACCCTCTCCCACTTCCACTATGGAACCTCCAAAGGATGAAGTAAACCACCGGGCTTCTTTTGCTCGGCTTTAAATTGTTGACAAACTAAACATTGAGAAACAAATTCCGCCACATATTTCTTCATCCTAATCCAAAAGAACACCCTCTTCATATCTCTATAAATGTTATCACCGCCTGGATGAATAGTCATCTTAGAATGATGGGCTTATTCTAGGACAGTCTTCAACAAACTCCCAGTTTGGGGAACAAAAAGACTTCCGTCTCGTCGCAACCACCCTTTATCGTCCATGGAATATCTATTAAGGTGACTAGAAGTCTCCCTTTTACTGAGCCTATCCAAGATGCCTGAAATATGTGGATCCTCTCGCTGCAAAGCTCCTATTTGATCCATAAGAGTAGATTGCACCTCTAGTGATGCAAATAAGCCCGACAAAAACTCAATGGAGGGTCTAAAGTCAAAAGTCGATATAAACTCCAAGCTTTTCCTTTCCACAAACAATGGACTTAAGACCATCCTCTGCCTACTCAGTGCGTCTGCCACCATATTACCCTTCCAAGGGGTATAAGCAATCTCGAAGTCATATGATGCTAGGAACTTCATCCACCTTTGTTGCCTTAAATTAAGATCCTTTTGCGAGAATAAGTACTTAAGAGATTTATGATCGGTGTACAACCTGAACTTCTCCCCAGGCAAATAATGACGCCACATCTTAAGCGCGAATACTATAGCAGCTAGCTCTAAATCATGGGTAGTGTAGCTCTTCTCATGAACCCTTAGCTGTTACACTCATAACATACTACCTTTCCCTCTTGCATAAGAACCCCACCAAGCCTTGTACCACATGTATCTGTGTATACTGTAAACGCTTTGCTTCCATCGGGAAAGGTCAAGACTGGGGCTGTTGTCAAAGCCCTCTTCAATCGTTGGAAAGCAATATCACAATCCATATCTCATGAAAACGTCAAGTTCTTCTTCATCAGCCTGGTGAGTGGGGCCGATATCTTTGCGAAGTCCTTAATGAACTTCCTATAATAGCCTGCCAATCCAAGAAAACTTCTCACCTCCGTTGCATTCTTTTGATTTGCCAATCTTAAACTACAACTACCTTTGCGAGATCTACTGCTATCCCATATTTAGAGGCCACATGCCCTAGAAATCTCATCTCTTTTCTCCAAAAATGGCATTTGGAGAATTTCGCCTTAAGCTGATGCACACGCAGAGTTTTCAAAACTTCTCTCAAATGTTGGGCATGCTCTGCCTCGCTCTTTGAGAAGATTAAAATGTCATCAACAAAGATCACGACGAACTTATTTAGAAACTCCCGAAACACTCTACTCATTAGATCAACAAAATAGGCGGTGCATTTGTTAACCCAAAAGGCATAACGAGCCATTCAAAAAAACCATCTGGAGTCCTAAAAGTGGTCTTGTCTATACTATCCTCGGCCACCCTCAACTGATGAAATCCCGTGGACAATTCTAACTGAGAGAATACTGATGCACCGACAAGCTGGTCAAACAAATCATCTATCCTCGGGAGTGGATGCTTGTTCTTTTTTGTGAGTTTGTTCAACTCTTTATAGTCTACACATAAGCGAAGCGAACCATCCACCTTAGTTGTGAATACCACCGGAGCACCCCATTTAGATATGCTTTGCCTAATAAACCCTTTCTCTAGTAGCTTGTAACAACCCGCATATTTAACAATAATATATTTAAATATTTTATTTAAATATAACATCATTAATCGTGGGTTTGTCCTAAAAGTCACATTTTGTATACAGATGAATTTGGACTCGAAACCACTTCCATTGTGTTCGAATCATCGTTTACGACCTTTTGACTATAAGCTTCGATATGTTTCGAGTTTCAAAAATTTGGTAATTTGGGCTTGGGCTTGTGTTAGCTAACCTAACCCATTAACCCACTTCCCTATAACCCCTCTTAGCCTACCCTCTTCCTCATTCATTTTCCTCTTACTCCACAAATCAGAAAATGGAAGAGGGAATTGGAAATTAAAATTCCAAAGCTAGAGTCGGCTCCAAGAGATTCAAATCAAGGGGAAAATCAAAGAGACACTTGCGTAAGATCTCTCTACTTCTCCTCTACCTCTCTACCTTCTCAATTTTCGGATTTTGTGCAACCCTAACACATATAAGTTTTCTTGTGTGCGTATTTGTTGTTTAGAGCGAAGAATTGATGAGAAATTGGATTCCTTGCATGTGTATAGGCTTGTTATTCCTTGTTGGAGCTTATTCTTGCCATTCATGAGCCAAAGGTGAGTTCTTCATGAACTCACATCTATGCCACAAGCCATTGGCTTGTAAAAGTGTAATTTAGTGATTCATTTGAGTTTGCATATGCTTGTGAATTGAGTAGGTTAGTGTATGCATTAAGTTAATTGATTAGTTTGGTGATTCCCTTGCTTTTTGAGTAATGGAAATCCTATTATGTTCAATGTTCAGATTGTGCAAGCTATAGGTGAAGTTCTCACGTGCACACAAGTCCTTATAATTTTCCTTTAGCATTGCCAAACCATCTTGTTTTATCTTGAATTGCATTCGGTTGATTGGTTCATATGTGAAGTTTCCGGATTATGGAATTTGAATTCGATGTGTAATTCGTTACAGGGAGTTGAGTTTAGTGTTATAGGTTGTTTTGGCAAGTACTATATGCCTCATTAGCACTTTGGAATCATCATAAACCATCACCATTGGTCCGGGCTCATCCGAAAACCGTTTGCACATCATTTTCAAGGCAGACATTTGCCCATGCTTCAGCTCAGACTTCTTTTCAAGAGGGGACAGATGTTTGTCCAGAAGGGGACAAACGTCTGTTCAAGTTTTGAGAGAAAATAAAAATAATTGCATCAGCTTAGACGTCTGACCAAAAATGGTCAGACGTATGTCCAAACTCTCGGAAAAACAGTTTTCCTGACAATTAACGTCTGTCCTGGGGGTGACAGACGTCTGTTGGCTAAAAACTGCTGTTGACCGGTGGAAACCACGGTCAACAGTTTAGGCCCATCCAAGGCTCATTCCCGGCCAAGTTTCAACCCATTTCGACTTCGTTTGTGACTTTTCAGTTTCTCTAGTTCGTAGATTTCTACATCTCGATATCATGAATTTTTGATTCATTCGTGGTGAACAAATATTATAATCGATAGTTGTGAGACTTTGTTTACATTATTATAACGTGAATTCTTTGTTCGATCATTATTTCAATCGCTATTACACGAGATTTGCGACTTCGAAACTATATAAAAAGGGGTTTTAAAATTATTAGTAGATACCAATCTTTTACTAAATGGTTTCAGATTCTACTTCGTTATATGAAGTTATTTTTTAAATTGTTTAACTATTAACTAGTATATGATTTCATGAACCTATTTCTCATTCGTATAAGAAATCTAATTAAACGCCTTAGTAAAAACAAGGACTATGACCCCTTGTGTTTACTTTGACGGTTAATTCTTGGACTTATTCGATTGAACACCGTGGCAATGATCATTTCGTATTACTAGTATAATATACAACTTGTTCGTAAATATTCGAGTAGAGCAAGTGGTTATGGGACATGTAGCTCAACTCTTATATTTACTAGCTTGGTGTAGTTATACTATACTTAATCAATTTTGATCATATAGGAATTTCAGTTCCGGTGGACCTTCGGATCAATCTGACCTTCAGGTCACTCCGATGATCTTCAGATCATCATATCTTAGGAACTTCGGTTCCGGTGGATCTTCGGATCAATCCGACTTTCGGGTCACTCCGATGATCTTTGGATCATCATATCTTAGGAACTTCGGTTCCGGTGGATCTTCGGATCACTCTGACCTTTAGGTCACTCCAATGATCTTCGGATCATCATATCTTAGGAACTTCGGTTCTGTTGGATCTTTGGATCAATCCGACCTTCTGGTCACTCCGATGATCTTCGGATCATCATATCTTTGGAACATCGGTTCCGGTGGATCTTCGGATCATCCTGAAGAACTTCAGATCGTTCGTTTATATCGTTGATCTTCAGATCGTTTCATATCGGCAGGATACACGATATAATATTTTCTATTTCATGTGGACTTGATGGGTGATATCATTTCTCATGAATATCCTTGTGTTGATGTCGTATTTCCTATTTTCATGTAGACTTGATGGGTTACATCATTTCTCGTAAATAGCTATCTCTTTAGAGTGTGATAATCTATTAGTTAACTTTGAGATTTTCTTTGACATATTTTATGGACACTTCCGAGACTTCACATTTATTGTGATTATTGTTGTTATTGCTCCTATGTCACTATCTGTTTATATCTCTATTTCTATCTCGATGTATTATGATGAGTACAGCTAGACTGATCCTTTTATTGTTTATTCTTATAAATAATACTCGGATCAGACAGAGAATTGCAGGTGCTTATATTGGACTTCTAGCAGAGACCGCCTTTTGGCCTTTTGTTATCTACATTAGTTATGTAGTTCTGGATTGTACTTGTATCTTTGATTTCATGTATACATATTCATTTGTCTAGAAATTTTACCTATTCTTTTGTTGTATGGTGGATCGACTATGGCCACTATCTTTGTATTTATACTCTTGTGTTGTTACTCATAACTATTTTCCGCCTAAGTGATATGAATATCTGTGTCTGACTCTGATTTTGTTGCTATGTATTTTGTATTGCTTTTTGAATTACATATAGCCACTGTGTAGTAGATTTGGGCTTGATTTTGATGTGTCAGATTTCCTTATGAGATTGAAAAAGTTCGACCATATTATCCGACATATTTAACACTCGTTCAAAGCTAATATACAGATGGTCGCTCCTCAACAACCTTCTTCTTCGGGTTAGTGGACACCATTGCTTGCAATGGCCTTGGCTAACGCGAGTATAGAGGTGGGACGTTACACTTGGTATCAGATCTAAGTTCGCAACAATATAAGATATTATGGTGAGGATCAATGTCCTAAGTTTCTTAGGAAATCGTGTTAGGATTTTATTTGAGTCTTAGGACCCATCATATCCTATCTTATATCTTGATCCTTTGTTTGACCAATTAATTTTATTTGAATATAACATTTATCCTCTCATCTCTTTTAGAGTAGAAGAATGGTTAGGAACACACTTTGTTTCTTTAGTTACTCTCACTCATTGTCAGTTAAATGCTATAATTAAGTTTCATTGCCCATATCTATTGCTATCGAGACGTCTTTAGCTTTCTTTGGGTAGTGACTTAGTAATCTTTTTAGCATCAGTTAGTTACTTGTTGTACACATGTAAGTCTTGCTTTTTCGGTTGAATAAGGACTTTAATTAAATGTTTTGGTAAAAACAAGGGGATCGACACACATGCGTTTACTTCGGCGGATAATTTCTGTACTTAGACGATTGAAATTTTTGTATTCTAGTTGGTTACTTAAGTCTTAGCTAAGCAATGATTTTGCACTTCTTGAGTTATCTAGCTCATTTTTATGAAGTGGAAGTTTATTGTTCTTACTGGCCTCTTAGGAAATTTCTAGTTGGACTTGGTTCGGAGGTGTATTTGCAGGTGCATTGCCGATTTTCCGAGTCCAAACTTGATGGTTCATCTGACGTGTTCATAGGCTCGTCGACTTACCAATTCCAGCGATTCATTTGATGTGTTTATAAGCTCACCAACGTCCCGTTATTACAGATTCATCTGATGTGTTTACAAGCTCATCAATGATCCAATCTTTGTTGATCACATGTGTTGTATATCTTTATATACATCAATGTTGATCATTTTTCGTTTGAGCTTGTGTGGTGTATATCTTTATGTACATCGGCGGGAACCTTATGTATTGTATATCTTTATATGCATCGATAAGGAGGGGATCACATGTGTTGTATATCTTTATATACATCTATGTTGATCATTTTTCGTTTGAGCTCGTTTGGTATATATCTTTATGTACATCGGTGGGAACCTTATGTGTTGTTTATCTTTATATACATCGATAAGGAGGGAATCACATGTGTTGTATATATTTATATACATCGATGTTGATCATTTTTCATTTGAGTTCGTGTGGTGTATATCTTTATGTACGTCAGCAGGAACCTTATGCGTTGTACATCTTTATATACATTGATAAGGAGGGGATCACATGTGTTGTATATCTTTATATACATCGATGTTGATCATCTGTTTGAGCTCGTGTGGCGTATATCTTTATGTACATCGGCGAGAACCATATGTGTTGTATATCTTTATATACATCGATAAGGAGAGGACCACATGTGTTATATATCTTTATATACATCAATGTTGATCATTTTTCATTTGAGCTCGTGTGCTGTATATCTTTATGTACATCGACGGGAACCTTATGTGTTTTGTATCATTTTTATGATGGGAATATGGCTAGCAAAAATACTTATGGGAGGTGTCACCAACCTGACCATTATTGACAGAACTGCTTTTGGGTGGTGCCAGCGACCTTGTCGTTATGGTCAAATTGCTTTTGAGGGGTGTTAGCAACCTTGTCGAATGCCATTGGTGTCGGATCACCTTGTTGGATGACAAAAAGAATCCATGTGATGATTTATAGTGGATTTTGCAATTTGTTTGTAAATACTTGAGTTGATTCAGTGGTTATGGGACATTTGGCTAAACTCACCTATTTACTAACTTAGTGTAAAATTTTGCTTTTTTTGTTGATCGTTTATGATCATTTTTCTATTTATGGAATATGTACGCTCTCGCTTATTGTTGTTCGAGCATCTTTACATATTTAGATTTTTTTAGATCTCTTTGTGTGACTTCTAGGATTTGAGTGATTTGAGTTTTCGTTTGAAAAAGTATCTCGAATCCTCTTTCAAAAAATGATAAGCTATATTTTTCTTATCTATTTTAGCCTCTTGTTTCCGGATTTCGAATTCGTTATTTCCGGGTTCTCGTGAATATGGGTTAATGATTATTCCTATTTGTATTGTTAACCTTATTGAACCAAGTTTTCGAGATCATAACCCGATTGGTTTGACCCCATTCATCTTGGTAACATCCTTGCGAATTTGAAAACCAAAACTTTTCTAGTTTAATGAAATTCTTCCAACTTCTATCTTTTATCATGTTTACATGATTTAGAAGTTGTTCGTGAAATATTAGAGGACGTGCTATTATTTCAAATTTTAGATTTTTGGGGTTTATTGGAAACTTAAAAGTTCCAATTTATTTGTTTTCGAAATATTAAAGAACGTGCTAATATTTCCAATTTATAGTATATAACCCGGATTCTATTTCTTGATCTTGTTTCCCCAACGAGATCGCACATCCTTTTCTATATAAGGAAATTTTGTAAGCTAGGATACTTTTGAGGAATTGTTAAGTGGATAAAACCTTCTAGCTAAAACGTGATAAGGAATGTTCGACGATTTTGGATAGTTGATATTTCCAACTTTTTTATTTGATTGATTAATTAGTTTGCGCTGAAAACGTAACAGCATAGGTTTATAAATTATAAACCTATTGAACGTTAAACGAATTAATTAAATTTTTATTAAAACATGCTTGTCGCGTGGCAGTAGTTCATAATTTTTGATTTGAATATCAAATGAGCGTATGGGATCCAATATAAATCGGAATTCTTCAAAACAAGAATTATCTGGACCTATTGGATTATTATTTTTTAATGAAAGAAAAATGTTTGAATTTCATCTTATGTATTTTGAGATATGACTAAACCAAGTTTTCAGAAAAATCGTGGTAAGGTAGTTCGCGATTAAAATTTAAATAATTATTGAAATTGAGATTTAGAGTATGTAGAGTTTGAGTAAGAAAATTTTAATTTCTTAAAGACACTTATGGGAAAAATAAGTTAGTTGCTCGTATATGTTCGTGACTTTTATTAGAACATTATACGCATATAAACTTAAGTTATGTATTGATTTATAACTCAAACTCAAAATTTTATTCGAAAGTGAATTTTGAGTTAATCTATTTTTAAATAGATCTTGTTGATGCTTGGTTGTTACTATATGGGTTTTTCCTTAAGTAATTGCGGGGACGTAATTTCTTTAAGGGGGAAGTCAGTAACAACCCGCATACTTAACGATAATATATTTAAATATTTTATTTAAATATAACGTCGTTAATCGTGTGTTTGTCCTAAAAATCGCATTTTATATACGGATGAATTTGGACTCGAAACCACTTCCAATGAATCTGGATCATCGTTTGCGACCTTTTTGACTATAAGCTTCGATTTGTTTTGAGTTTCGGAAATTTGGGACTTTGGGCTTGTGTTAGATAACCTAGCCCATTAACCCACTTCCCTATAACCCCTCTTAGCCCACCCTCTTCCTCATTCATTTTCCTCTTACTCCCAAAATTATAAAATGGAAGAGGGAATTGGAAATTTAAATTCCAAAGCTAGGGTTGGCTCCCGGAGATCCAAATCAAGGGGAAAGTCAAAGAGACACTTGCGTAAGATCTCTCTACTTCTCCTCTACCTCTCTACCTTCTCAGTTTTCGGATTTTGTGCAACCTTAACACATATAAGTTTTCTTTTGTGTGTATTTGTTGTTTAGAGAGAAGACTTGATGAGATATTGGATTCCTTGCATGTGTAGAGGCTTGTTCTTCCTTTTTGGAGCTTGTTCTTGCCTTCATGAGCCAAAGGTGAGTTCTTCATGAACTCACATCTATGCCACAAGCCACTGGCTTGTAAAAGTGTAATTTAGTGATTCATTTGAGTTTGCATATGCTTGTGAATTGAGTAGGTTAGTGTATGCATTAAGTTATTTGACTAGTTTGATGATTCCCTTGCTTTTTGAGTAACAGAAATCCTATTATGTCTATGTTTGGATTGTGCAAGCTACAGGCAAAGTAATCATGTGCACACAAGTCCTTATAACTTTCCTTTAGCATTGCCAAGCCATCTTGTTTTATCTTGAATCGCATTCAGTTGATTGGTTTGCGTGTGAAGTTTCCGGATTATGAAATTTGAATTCGATGTGTAATTCGTTATAGGGAGTTGAGTTTGGTGTTATAGGTTGTTTTGGAAAGTATTATATGCATCATTGGCACTTTGGAATCATCATAAACCATCACCATTGATTCGGGCTCATTTGAAAGCCGTTTGCACATTATTTTCAAGGCAAACATTTGCCCATGCTTCAACGCGGTTATCTATCCAGGAGGGGACAAACGTCTGTCCAAGTTTTGAGAGAAAATAAAATAATTGCATCATCTTAGACGTCTGACCAAAAATGGTCAGACGTTTGTCCAAACCTCGGGGAAACAGTTTTCCTGACAACAGACGTCTATCCTGGGGGTGACAGACGTCTATTGGCTAAAAACTGCTGTTGACCAGTGGAGAACACGGTCAACAGTTTAGGCCCATCCAAGCTCATTCCCAGCCAAGTTTCGGCCCATTTCGACTTCGTATGTGACTTTTCAGTTTTTCTAGTTCGCAGATTTCTGCATCTCGATATCATAAATTTTCGATTCATTTGTGGTGAACGAATATTATAACCGATGGTCGTGAGACTTTGTTTACGTTATTATAACGTGAATTCTTTGTTTGATCGCTATTACATGAGATTTGCCACTTCAAAACTATATAAAAAGGGGTTTTAAAATTATTAGTAGATGCCAATCTTTTACTAAATTGTTTCAAATTTTACTTCATTATATGAAGTTATTTTCTAAATTATTTTACTATCTACTAGTATATGATTTCATGAACCTTTTTCTCGTTCGTATGAGAAATCTAATTAAACGCATTAGTAAAAACAAGGACTATGACCCATTATGTTTACTTTGTCGGTTAATTTTTGGACTCGTTCGATTGAACACTGTGGAAATGATCGTTTCGTATTACTAGTATAATATACAACTTGTTCGTAAATATTCGAGTAGAGCAAGTGGTTCTGGGACATGTAGCCCAATTCTTATATTTACTAGCTTGGTGTAGTTGTACTATACTTGATAAATTTTGATCATATAGGAACTTTGTTTCCGGTGGATCTTCGGATCAATTCGACCTTTGGGTCACTCCGATGATCTTCAGATCATCATATCTTAGGAACTTCGGTTCTGGTGGATCTTCGGATCAATCCGACCTTCAGGTCACTCCGATAATCTTCGAGTCATCATATCTTAGGAACTTCGGATCTATCCGACCTTCGGGTCACTCCGATGATCTTCAGATCATCATATATTAGGAACTTCGGTTCTGGTGGATCTTCGGATCAATCTGACCTTCGGGTCACTCCGATGATCTTCGGATCATCATATCTTAGGAACATCGGTTCCGGTGGATCTTCGGATCATTTTGAAGAACTTCATATCATTTGTTTATATCATTGATCTTCGGATTATTTCGTATCGGTAGGATACACGATATAATATTTTCTATTTCATGTGGACTTGATGGGTAACATCACTTCTCATGAATATCCTTGTGTTGATGTCGTATTTCCTATTTTAATGTAGACTTGATGGGTTGCATCATTTCTCATAAATAGCTATCTCTTTAGAGTGTGATAATCTATTAGTTATCTTTGAGATTTTCTTTGACATATTTTATGGACACTTCCGAGACTTCACATTTATTGTGATTATTGTTGTTATTTCTCCTATGTCACTTTCTATTGATATCTCTATTTCTATCTCAGTTTATTATGATGAGTACAGCCTAACTGATCCGTTTATTGTTTATTCTTATAAATAATACTCCGGTCTGACCGGAGTATTATAAACTTAAGTGTTCTCAAATTAACCTAACCCCACCCATCAGTTTAGTTAACATGTTGTATTGGTTAAGTGTTGCCTTAATTAACTTAACCCTACCATTCTTGGCCTGCCTTAGCTTTAATTCATTCATTGAAGCACCAACCTCTCACATTAGATCTATATTGTTATGGTTGCTGGATGTGCCGGGCGGTTCCGGATAGTCTTACACCGCAACTCAATCTAACCTCGGGATTTTTGGGCTTAATGCGCTAACCTCTCACATTAGATCTGTATTGTTACGGTTGCTGGATGTGCCGGGCGGTTCCGGGTAGTCTTACACCGTAACTCAATCTAACCTCGGCTTAGGCATATTCATCTTTTAATTAATTTACATATTTACCATTTATGTTTATATGTAAATTATCCACAAATGTTGTCAACTCGAGTCATATCCCATTTACCCTCTAAATTATATCCATAATTCTTAGGTATACAATTTATACCATTTCATGCCATTAATTATTTACATGATTATGAGCCAACCTATGCCTATAGCATATAATTTAACATTTTCCCAACGTATCCCCCGTTATTCGTTCGCATAAATTAGCCTAACTCATAAACTAAAGGGAAAAACAAAGGGACATGCCACTTTCCAATGGCATAAAACAGTATAGATCAACTAAGCATGTGTGATATAAATTTGGCATAGTACTACGCAAATTTAATTAAGCATGTAAATGTGAACTTGCGTTTGAGTTGGATCAAATTTACATAGGTCTAATCATATAGGCATGTAGATCTAGACATATAAGCTTATATGAACATAACTTAGCTTATGATCATGCATATAACATAACATAAAAGAATCACCAAATCTATATATGGCATGATAGGTTCATCACCAAACTAATATATAACATGATAGGTTCATCACCAGATTAGTATACAACACGATAGATTCATCACCAAATTAAGATACAACATGATAGATTCATCACTGAATCATGATAGATTGTATCAATCACAATAGCCGCGTAGGCATAAGTAATTTCAGAATCAGAATACGATTATCTTACAACTAGGCACAATTCTAGTTTATCTTCATTAAAAGTCATGACTTTTATTTGTTCAAATCTGAAGAATAACTGAACTTACAAACAAAAGAACAAATCTTGTTTTCTGGGAATTGATTTCTAAAACTGAAAAGCTATCCTTTGATGTAGACTAATGATTCTCTAGTTTTGATTTGATTTGGGACTTCCAAACTTGATTCTTAGTTTAGAGAAAAATGGAGGCTACGCTAGTTTGACCACAGCATGACGGTTTCAGAGAGCAATTTTATGAGGTTTTAGGGTTGAGGGTTGGGGTTGTTTATATAGAAGTTTAGATTAATGAGAGTCGTTAGATCATCCTAGGAGAAATCAGAGCTATCCAGACCAAATAGAGCCAACCAGAAGTTGCCGCATAAGCCCTAGTGACTCATAAAACATCACTGGACAAAACAGCCAAGATCTGGCCGAGGGGGTCGACCCCTGTAGGGGGGTCGACACCACAATCGACACCCCTCTTGGGGGGTCGACACCTATGTCGACCCCCCGGTAGGAGTCAAACCCTATAGGCAGGAATTTTCCCGCCCAGCCGCTTCTCTCAGAATTTTTGAATTTGAACTCATTTTTGATTTAATTATTGTTTATATTTTATTTCTGTTTAAACTTGAAATATTCTGAACTCCATAACTTCTTCATACGCAGTCCGATTCACACAAACTCAGACTCTATCTCAAGTAGAGTTCCGAGACGAACGCAATGGTGAAACCCGTTTCCCCTAGTTTCTGCTTTAAAATTAAGTATTCTTTAATTTTTTTACTTTAATGTTCACAGAAAATACGGGGTGTTACATTCTCCCCTCCTTAAAGGATTTCGTCCCCGAAATCTTCAAGTCAAGAAGAATGTATATCCTACCATCTAGTTGTCCATCTACTCAATCATCAAACATAGGCATCCATTGTCCTTAAACCGATTTCTAATGCTTTCATGATTATATGCATAATGTGTGTATATGTTCTTATCTAATGCAAAATCAAGCGGTCTACTGATTCAGTTGACCTCCTTAATGCAAATCATGATAGTGCCATGAGTCCATTATGTATGCAATTATTCCTCATCATTCTTTCTGCATGGGTGCACAATTATCCATACAAATGCAACGCCCATATGATAATACATCAAGTTTCAATCCATATACAAATACATATATGCATATGCAATATGAAGGTGATTGAGCCGATCTAGTACCTAGTGTGTGTGTATATGCATCAACGAGCAACTACTAGCAACCACTTGTAACCATCAACCATAACATATTTCAAATACATGTTTACATCCATTGGTTTCTACCGAAGGGTCAAGAATAGGACCGAGGAGATATACTTAAAAGATAGATATAAGCATGTATAAACTTATCGAAAAGAGATCAAGGATGTTCCCTCAAAAATAAAAGGGTAGGCTGCGCGTATCTTGTCCTCAGTCTCCCAAGTCGCGTCTTCCTCAGCGTCACTCCATTGAACTTTAACAAGCTTGACTCCACGGTTGTGAAGCTTTTTGACTTCTGTCCCTAAGATACGAGTTAGAACTCTCCTCACCATCGCTTCTCACTCCACTTCTATTTCCTCTAATATGGTTGGCTCCACAACTTCTACTGACTCATGTAAGCACTTTCATAGATGAGAGACATGAAAAACATTATGAACTCCAACCGATCTTTCGGGCAGCTCTACTTTATAAGCCATCTTCCCAATCCTTTCAATGATAGGAAATGGCCCTACAAATCTTGGTGCCAATTTTCTTGTAGACCTAAAGTGAATGACATTCGTCAAAGGAGATACTTTAAGGAAAACCCTGTCTCCAACCTCAAACTCAAGGTCGGTCCTTCTTTTATCAGCGTAGGTCTTCTGTGTATCTTGTGCAGTCTTCATTCGTCTTCGTATAAAGTCCATCTTCTTTGAAGTTTCTCTAATCATGTCCAGCCTAAGTACGAGCTTGTCTGTAGACTCCCACCAAGTTGGTGATCGACATGGTCTTCCATATAAAGCCTCAAAGGGTGCCATGTCTATGGTGGTTTGGTAGCTATTGTTGTAGGCGAACTCCACCAAAGGAAGATGATCCTCCCATGTCCCTCCAAAATCAAGAATGCACAATCTTAAGAAGTCTTCTAATACTCTGTTCACCCTTTCCATCTGACCATCGGTTTGAGGGTGATAGGTCGTGCTTAAGCATAGCTGTGTGCCTACAGCTTCCTGCAAACTCTTCCAAAACTCGCTCGTAAAGATAGGATCTCGATCACTTACTATGCTAGAGCGTATTCCATGCAGTCGAACCATCTCTTTTTTATAAATGGATGCTAACGATGAGGCAGTCCTCCTACTCTTAACAAGTATAAAGTGAGCGCCGAGCCTGTCCATTATTACCCAAATACTGGTATTGCCCCTTCTTGACCTAGGCAACCCATCAATAATGTCCATCGAAATGCTATCCCATTTCCACTGTGGGACTTCTAGAGGATGAAGCAGACCACCAGGCTTCTTCTGCTCCGCTTTGACTTACTGGCATATCAAGCATTTAGAGACAAACTCAACTACATCCTTCTTCATGCCATTCTAAAAGAAAACCCTTTTTATGTCTTTATATATCTTGTCCCCACCTGGGTGTATGGTCAATTTAGAATGGTGTGCTTCTTCGAGAACGGTTTTCACCAAATCTCTTGCTTGTGGGACGCATAGTCTTCCATCCCGTCTCAACCAACCCTTGTCATCGATGGAGTATCTATTGAGGTGACTAGAAGTCTCACCTCTCATTAGCTTATCTATCAAATCAACCAGCTGAGGGTCTTTACGTTGCGCGGTTCCTATTGAGTCCAAAAGCGTAGGCCGCACCTCTAGTGTTGCTAACAAACCAGGTACAAATTCGAAGGAGGGTCTAAAGTCAAAGTTTGTTATGTACTCCAAGCTTTGCCTTTCTATAAACAGAGGACTTAAGGTCAGCTTTTTCCTACTCAAGGCATCTGCCACCACATTGCCCTAGCCAGGGGTACAAGCAATCACAAAATCGTATGAGGCCAGAAATTCCATCCACCTTAGTTGTCTTAAGCTAAGATCCTTCTTTGAGAAAAGGTATTTTAACGATTTATGGTCAGTAAAAAATTCAAACCTTTCTCCTAGTAGGTAATGACGCCATGACTTAAGAGTGAAAACAATGGCAGCTAGTTCTAAATCATGAGTTGGGTAGGTTTTCTTATGTACCTTCAACTGCCTTCCTCCATAACAAACTACTTTTCCCTCTTGCATCAAGACAACGCCCAATCATGTCCTGCATGCGTCTGTATATACAGTAAACATCTTACTCCCATCAGGCAATGTCAGAACTGGGGCCGTTGTTAGAGCCCTTTTCAGTCGTTGGAAAGCAACATCACAATCCAAGTCCTAAGCGAAAGCTAGGTTCTTCTTCGTCAATCTTGTAAGTGGTGCTAAGATTTTCTCGAAGTCCTTAATGAATTTTCTGTTAAAGCCTGCTAGTCCAAGAAAGCTTCGAACTTCGGTTGAATTCCGTGGTATCTTCAAATCTTGCACTGCAACTACCTTTGTGGGATCCACAGATATCCCCTTTTTGGACACCACATGTCTAAGAAACCTTACTTCTCTCCAAAAATGGTATTTGGAGAACTTTTCTTTTAGCTGATGGGCACGAAGAGTATCCATGACTTCCCTTAAATGCAAAGCATGCTCTTCCTCACTTTTCGAGAAGATCAAAATGTCGTCCACGAAGACCACTACAAATTTATTAAGGAACTCCGTGAACACCTGACTCATCAAGTCAATGAAATAGGAAGGTGCGTTTGTCAAGCCGAAAAGCATGACAAGCCATTAAAAGAAACCATCCGGGGTCCTGAATGCGGTCTTATCAATGCTGTCCTCAGCCACTCTTAGCTGATGAAACCTGATAGCCAGATCTAGTTGGGAGAAAACTGATGCACCTACAAGCTGATCGAACAAGTCGTCTATTCTTAGAAGTGGGTGCCTATTCTTCTTGGTTAGCTTGTTTAGCTCCCTATAGTCAACGCATAGGCGAAGTGAACCATCCTCTTTGGTTGCAAACACCACCGGAGCACCCCATTCAGAAATACTCCGCATTATAAACCCCTTTTCAAGTAAATCTTTAACTTGCTTGCTGAGCTCTTTCCTTTCCCTTAGAGCCATGTATCTAATGGGTAGAGTAACAGGTTTTGTATTATCAACAAGGTATATGTGGAAGTATACCTCTCGCTTCGGAGGTAAACCCTTCACCTCTTCAAAGACATCTGAATATTCATAGACTACTCTAACAGATTGTAGTTCTCAACAGACGCATCAAGAGATTCTAGGTAACTAAGCATAACAGAGTTCATGGGATTACAAGAGATTTCGAGAGTGTTACCGAGGCAAGTCATAAGTCTAACCACTCTCTTTTCACAATCGAGGATGACACCATTACTGGATAGCCAATCCATGCCTAGAATCAACCCATAGCCCGTGAAGCACAAAACATAGGCATTACATCTAAACCCAACGCTTAGTATAGAAATTTCCAAATTCAAACAAATCATTGATAAATACGCCGAACCCCTAATTGGATTTGAAACAACCAAGGGATCCTCTACTATACTGGTGTCTAGGTGCAGAGATTCAACTAAAGCAGTAGATATAAAAGAGTGCGATGCGCCATAATCAAAGAGAGTATGAACAGGATGATCAAAAAGATAAACTAAACTCTCAACAGAAATATTTCTACCTCATTCTTGCGGAGGTGCTATGAGAGCGTGAACCTGCCCTCTAGAAGTAGATCCAGTCCTATGCCCATGCCCTTTCTTTCTTGGGCAGTCCTTAGCCATGTGTCCTGTCTCGCCGGACTGAAAACAACCACCCATCTTCCTCTTCTTCTTTCTGCAGTCCTTAATCAGATGTCCAGGTATGCCACAAAAATTACACTTCCTCTTGTCACGGGGTTTGTTATTCTTCCCGCCCTTCTTGGAATCCATCTTCTTGTTCTGTGGTCCCTCCACTTTCTTGTCTTGAGGTACTTCCACCTTCATCTCTTTCCTGCCATCCTTATCTTCCTCCTGTAACAGTGCCATTTCCACTAGTCCCTCATAAGTCGCACCCATAGGTATATGGGTCATAGCTAGGCTGTGCAGTGGCTCGTTCAACCCTTTAACTAAACGGAGAGCCTTCTTATGTGGAGTGTTCACTAATTCCAATCCGAATCTAGCCAGCTGGTTGAACTGATTGACGTATTCCTTGACCGATAGGCTTCCCTGTTTGAGAGCTAAGAACTTCTCCATCTGTCGGCTTCGTTCAGCTTGCAAGAGGAACTTCATTTCAAATCTCATTCTGAAACCCTCCCAAGTTTCAACTGGTCTCTCAGCATTAGTAACTTCCCACGAATAAGAAGCTTCGTCCTTAAGTAACCACACAGCCAATTGTATCTTCTGCCTATCGTCCACTTCGAAGATAACAAACAAATCTTCTGTTTCCTTGAGCCAGTTTATTGCTTCAACAAATGATCCAGTCCCATTAAAGTTCTTTCCACCCATGGCTCGAAAGTCTCTACATATCTTCGAGAAAGCATTTGCACGAGGAGGAGGAGGAACAACTGCAACTGGGGGAGGAGGAACGTCTGCTAGGCCTGCGTCATTTGCCCTAGCCTCCAGGTACATTCTGAACCAACCAGGTACTGGCACGCCCTCAGGAAGATTAAGATCCCCAGACATGCTGAAATGAAAAGAAAAGGTTCAAAACAAGGGATAGAAAGATAGTGCATATGGTTTTGGGGATTATGCTTTTTAAAATAAAACATCACTTTTCTTGAAAATGCTTCTTTAAACTTCTTTTTTGAAAAATAGTTTTAAAAAACTTTTACCTGATCCGGTAAACCTTTGCTCTGATACCAAGTGCAAACACCCCACCTCCGTTAAGGTCACTCACAAAGGGAATGCATTAATGTTGATGGAGTATTATAGATAAAAGACACAGAAAATTTACAAGACAGACATACAAGCAGCGGAAAACTGAAATTTTATTTCATGAGCACGTGGTCCAGTCAAAACATTACAACAAATGTCTTAAAAACCAACTTCCAAATTCATTACAATAAAGCCTCTGTCTTGACTAAAACATAAAAAAGCATAAACAATAATAAAGCAACATAAATCGCCAATTAAGAGTGTAACCACAGCCATAGCCCAAGTAAAGAGAATCCAAGCAATACGTCTACTCTCTTCAAGCTGGAAAGGGTATGGACTAAGTTGAAGTATTCCCTCCCTGCGGGCCTAGGAGGGGGGGGGGGGGGGGAGGACGGAAGACAAGAAGATGAAAGAAAATGGGTCAGACATAAGCCTGGTAAGTCCAGTGAATATTTAGCATGTAAACAGGAAAAAGGATCATGACATGAATAAACTGAACCTAGGACAATACCCTATAAATAAGATAACAATAAAACTGAATATGCTATCGCACTCATTTCTATTTCTCTGCACCAACTAACACGTGTTTCAACTAGCAATATGTGTTCATGACAAAATGATCCCTTTATCGATTGGCTTCTACTCGCATGCATTTACGACTTGTGTCATTCGGCCCCGCTCGATTGTAGATACCTGTGCTGGTCCCACCATGGAGTGTATCAATTCCTATGGTGGCAACCCGACACAAATTCAAGATGCACAGTGTATACTACTGATGCCTAGTGCCTGATTTGTCCATGCTGGAGTACGTGCACACCCATACTCCGTCGAAACCTACACTGTTGCGCCACCCGCCGTTATTTTGACCGCTTATAATCAGCCCAGTAATCGTGCCCCACCCAGCCTAGTTCAGGATACCATGATACATCTATGTGAGTTACTCCTGAAATGGGTCCCCGTTACTAGGGTTTCCTAATCAACATGTTAAAATGGTTAAGTGTTCTCAAATTAACCTAACCCCACCCATCAGTTTAGTTAACATGTTGTATTGGTTAGTGTTGCCTTAATTAACTTAACCCTACCATTCTTGGCCTGCCTTAGCTTTAATTCATTCATTAAAGCACTAACCTCTCACATTAGATCTATATTGTTGTGGTCGCTGGATGTGCCGGGTGATTCCGGGCAGTCTTACACCGCAACTCGATCTAACCTTGGGCTTTTTGGGCTTAATGCGCTAACCTCCCACATTAGATCTGTATTGTTATGGTTGCTGGATGTGCCGGGCGGTTCCGGGCAGTCTTACCCCGTAACTCTAACCTCGGGTTAGGCATATTCATCTTTTAATTAATTTACATATTTACCATTTATGTTTATATGTAAATTATCCACAAATGTTGTCAACTCAAGTCATGTCCCATTTAACCTCTAAATTATATCCATAATTCTTAGGTGTACAATTTTTACCATTTCATTCCATTAATTATTTACATGATTATGAGCCAACCTATGCCTGTAGCATATAATTTAACATTTTTCCCAACGTATCCCCCGTTATTCGTTCGCATAAATTACATAGAACGTTAGGCTCGCAAATTAGGCTAACTCATAAACAAAAGGGAAAAAAGCAAAGGGACATGTAACTTTCCAACGGCATAAAACAGTATAGATCAACTAAGCATGTGTGATATAAATTTGGCATAGTACTACACAAATTTAATTAAGCATGTAAATGTGAACTTGCATTTGAGTTGGATCAAATTAACATAGGTCTAATCATATAGGCATGTAGATCTAGACATATAAGCTTATATGAACATGACTTAGCTTATGATCTTGCATATAACATAACATAAAAGAATCACCAAATTTATATACGGCATAATAGGTTCATCACCAAACTAATATATAACATGATAGGTTCATCACCAAATTAGTATACAACATGATAGATTCATTACCAAATTAAGATACAACATGATAGATTCATCACTAAATCATGACAGATTGTATCAATCACAATAGCCTCATAAGAATAAGTAATTTCAGAATCAGAATACGATTATCTTACAACTAGGCACAGTTCTAGTTTCTCTTTATTACAAGTCATGACTTTTATTTATTCAAATCTAAAGAATAACTAGGCTTATAGACAAAAGAACAAATCTTGTTTTCTGGGATCTGATTTCTAAAACTGAAAAGCTATCCTTTGATGTAGACTACTGATTCTCTAGTTTTGATTTGATTTGGGACTTCCTAACTTGAATCTTAGTTTAGAGAAAAATGGAGGCTACGCTAGTTTGGCCATGGACAACATGACGACTTTAGAGAGCAATTTTATGAGGTTTTAGGGTTGAGGGTTGGGATTGCTTATATGGAAGTTTAGATTAATGAGAGCCGTTAGATCATCCTAGGGGAAATCAGAGCCATCGAGACCAGATAGAGCCAACCGGAAGTCGCCACATAAGCCCTAGTGACTCAGAAAACGTCACTGGACAAAACAACCCAGATATGGCCGAGGGGTCGACACCCCAGTCGACACCCCTCTTGGGGGTTGACACCTATGTCGACCCCCCTGGGGGGAGTCGACCCCTATAGGAGAGAATTTTCTCACCCAACCGCTTCTCTCGGAATTTTTGAATTTGAATTGCTTTTTGATTTAATTATTATTTATATTTAATTTTCGTTTAAACTTGAAATCTTCTGAACTCCATAACTTCTTCATACGTAGTTTGATTCACGCAAACTCGGACTCTATCTCAAGAAGAATTCCAAGACGAACACAATGGGGAAACCTGTTTCCCCTAATTTCCCCTTTTAAAATTAAGTATTCTTTAATTTGTTATTTTAATGTTCACAGAAAATACGGGGTGTTACAGGTTCGGCTCATTTGTCCGTGATTTGTCGGGGTTTGAGAATATCTGTGTTAGGCGTCGAGTTTGATTGCGATGCATATGTGCTCGGTTTTATAGCCTATGTTTGATTTTAGGGATGGATTGGCTAGCCATGTATGGCGCCATTTTGAATTGTGAGAGAAGGGCCGTTAAACTTTTGACTTGCTATGGGAGGACCCTCGAGATTTCTTGTGGCCATAAGAGATCTGTTATGCTTAGTTTCCTAGAGTTACTTGACACATCTATTGATGATTTGCGATCTGTACCAGTAGTCTGTGAATATTCCGATGTTTTTGAGAAGGTGCGGGGCTTACCTCTGAGGTTGGAGATCGATTTTCGTATATACTTGGTAGACAATGCAAAGCCAGTTGCATTATCCGTGCGCCATATGGCTCCTAGAGAAAGGAGGGAGCTCAGCAAGCAAGTAGGGGAGCTACTTGGGAAAGGGTTTATTAAGCGAAGCATATCTGAATGGGGTGCTCCGGTGGTATTCGCAACTAAGGCGGATGGTTTGCATCGCTTATGTGTAGACTATAGAGAGTTGAACAAACTTACAAAGAAGAATAGGTACCCACTCCCGAGGATAGATGATTTGTTTGACCAACTTGTCGGTGCATCAGTATTCGCTCAGTTAGACTTGGCCACAGAATTTCATCAGTTGAGGGTGGCCGAGGATAGTATAGACAAAACCGCTTTTAGGACTCCATATGGTTTCTTTCAATGGCTCGTTATGCCTTTTCGGTTGATGAATGCGCCCTCCTATTTTGTTGATCTAATGAGTAGAGTGTTTCAGGAGTTTCTAAATTAGTTCGCCGTGGTCTTTGTTGATGACATATTAATCTTCTCAAAGAGCGAGGAAGAGCATGCCCCATATTTGAGAGAAGTTTTGAAAACTCTGCGTGTGCATCAGCTTAAGGTGAAATTCTCCAAATGCCACTTTTGGAGAAAAGAGGTGAGATTTCTAGGGCATGTGGTCTCTAAAGATGGGATAGCAGTAGATCCCGCAAAGGTAGTTGTAGTTCAAGATTGAAAAATCCCAAGAATGCAACGGAGGTGAGAAGTTTTCTTGGATTGGCAGGCTATAATAGGAAGTTTATTAAGGACTTCGCAAAGATATCGGCCCCACTCACCAGACTGATGAAGAAGAATTTGACATTTTTATGGGATATGGATTGTGATGTTGCTTTCCAACGATTAAAGAGGGCTCTGAAAACAGCCCTAGTCTTGACCTTTCCTGATGGAAGTAAAGTGTTTACAATATACACTGATGTATGTGGTGGTGCGGTTCTGATGCAAGAGGGAAAAGTAGTATGTTATAGGGGTAGACAGCTAAGGGTTCATGAGAAAAACTACCCTACCCATGATTTAGAGCTGGCTGTCGTAGTATTCGCGCTTAAGACGTGGCATCATTATTTTCTTGGGGAGAAGTTCGAGTTGTACACCAATCATAAATCTCTCAAGTACTTGTTCTTGTAGAAAGATCTTAATTTAAGGCAACAAAGGGGGATGGAGTTCCTGTCTTATTTGCATCACTAGAGGTGAGACCTACTCTTATGGATCAAATAGGGGCTTCGCAGCGAGAGGATCCCCAGATTTCAAGCATCTTGGATAGGCTAAGTAAAGGGGATACTTCTAGTCACCTCAATAGATATTCCATGGATGATAAAGGGTGGTTGCGATGAGACGAAAGGCTTTGTGTTCCCCAAACTGGGAGTTTATTGAAGACAGTCCTAGAAGAAGCCCATCATTCTAAGATGACTATTCATCCAGGTAGTGATAAGATGTATAGAGATATGAAGAGGGTTTTCTTTTAGATTGGGATGAAGAAATATGTGGCCGAATTTGTTTCTTAATGTTTGGTTTGTCAGCAAATTAAAGCTGAGCAAAAGAAGCCTGGTGGTTTACTTCATCCTTTGGAGGTTCCACAATGGAAGTGGGAGAGGGTCTCTATGGATTTCATAGATGGTTTGCCCAGGTCGAAGAAAGGCAACACCAGTATTTGGGTTGTAGTAGACAGACTTACTAATAGCGCTAATTTCATTCCAGTCAAGAGTAAGAGGATGGTGGCATGGTTGGCAGCAATTTACGTTAGTGAGATAGTCTGTCTTTATGGAGTACCTTCTAGTATCGTAAGTGATCGTGACCCCATTTTCACTAGTGAATTTTGAAGGAGCTTGTAAGAAGCATTAGGTACACAGTTGTGTTTGAGCACCACTTATCACCTACAGACCGATGGACAGATAGAAAGGGTGAATAGAGTCCTTGAAGATCTTTTAAGACTGTGTATCCTAGACTTCGAAGGGACTTGGGAAGACCATCTTCCATTAGTAGAGTTCTCCTACAATAACAGTTATCAAGCTAGCATTGGCATGGCATCCTTCGAAGCATTGTACGGACGAACCCTGTAGATCACCAGCTTATTGGTGGGAATCTATAGAAAGACTGCTACTTGGACCAGATATGATTAGAAAAATGTCTGAAAAGATTTATCTTATCTGTAGATGAATGAAGACAACTCAAGATAGGCAGAAATCCTACGCAGACAAGAGAAGAACTGACATCGAGTTTGAGGTAGGAGACATGGTTTTCATTAAGGTGTCACCTTTGAGGAATGTGGCTCGTTTTGGATCTATAGGGAAATTGGCATCGAGGCTTGTAGGACCATTTCCCATAATGAATTCAAATGGCTTATAGGGTAAAGCTACCAGAGAGGTTAGCGAATGTTCATTTGTTGAAATGTTTGCATGATACTGTAGAAATTATTGAGCCGAGTATACATGAGGAAGTAGAGGCGGAACAGAAGGCCACAGTTATACGAGTTCCTACCTGTATTCTCGGATTAGAGGTTAGGAAGCTATGCAACCAAGAGGTCAAATTGTTGGAAGTTCAGTGGGGAGATGACCACGAGGATACAACTTAGGAGACGGAAGACAAGATTTGCGCTTCATACCCTTTTCTTTTCAAGGGAATGTTCTTAACTTCTCTTCCAAATCTTTTACTCATGCTTGTTTCTATCATTCAAGTATATCCTATCGATTGAATCTTCGACCTTTAGATAGGAATTCCCATGAATGTAAATATGTGTTTGAGACATGTTATGTTTGACGGATGCAAGTGTTTGCTAGTGATTGCTCATGGATGCATATACACACATTAGGCACTAGATCGGCTCAATCACTCTCATACTGCATATGGATGTGTGTGCATTTTTCTTCTTTTTAATGGATGAAAGTGGGTGTATCATCATATGGATGTTGCATTTAGACGGAAGATTTTGCACACATATAGAACTTACATGTTATAATAGGATTATTTGCATATACGTTGGATTCATGGCACTAACATACATTGCATTAAGGAGGTCGACTGAATCAGTGGACCGCTTGATCTTCTGCATTAGTACAAGGACATATACACACACCTTTGCATATGTTCATATAAGCATTAGAAATTCTTAAGGACATTGGATGCGTGTGATTGATGGATGAGTAGATGGGTGATGGATGTTAGGATATACATTCTTCTTAACTTAGAGATTTCGGGGACGAAATCCTTTAAGTAAGGGAGAATGTAACACCCCATAATTTTAAAAACACATTAAAATGATAAACTAAGGAATACTTAATTAAATATTGGGAATCAAGTAAAACAGACTGCGCAATTGCCTTCGTCTCGGAATTTTGCTTAAGATAAACACCGAGTTTGCGTGAAACGGACATCGTATGAAGAAGTTATTAAGATTTGAAGTTTGTATATGCATAAGAGGAATGTATATATATATATATATATATATATATATATATAATTGGTCAAGAAAATTCAAAACAGTTCAAAATCATGGAATTCAGGGGAGCGAGGAAAATCCCGCTTAGGGGTGTCGACCCCTGGGTCGACCCCATAAGGAGGGTGTTGACCCATGGGTCTACCCCACAAGGGAGGATCGACCTCCCTACGGCAGATCTGGGCAGATTAGGGTTTAGGGTGACGGCTATATATATGGCCTCATTTCTCATTTTTTTTTGCACATTAAAAATAACATAGAACTAGATGTTGCCTCTTTCCAGATTAAATCAAGCCTTTTCTTCTTCAGCAATCAACTAGAGTTTAGAGATCCGTGATTCAATTCTTTTCTTCTATCTTTCTAGATCTAAACACTATGAGTCTATGTTAATTTTAGATCTAAGTGTTTAAAAGTAAAACTTGACATGACTATAACTTGGATCTATGCATGCGACTATTTGAATCATATCGGATCTGCTATAACCTGTTTATCTAAGATATTCTGACATGACTATGAACTAGATCTGAACCTATACCTATTTATCATGTCAGATCTGCCATTGTTTTTAGATCTGATTGACTGTTTAGATCACCTTATGCCTGTTCCTATTATGTTTGTGGCTAAATCAGATATGTTATTAGTTGGATATCTGATTCATTATTTAGATCTCATCATGCCTGTTTATGATGTCCCTATTATGTTAGAATCAGTTCTATTGTCACATGTTCATCAGATTTGTTCCTATATGCCTATCTTGTCATTATGCCACTATATGTTTACGTTTATTTCTGCCATTATATGTCAATCTTGTTAGTATGGTCATTTTTGTCCTTTTCCCTTCATCATTTTCCCTTTTATTTTTATAGTTAGGCTACCTTCGAGCCTAGGCATGCCACTATAATATGTGAACGCGTTAAATTGGGAACGATGGGAAAATGTTAAATTCGGGGCATAACTTGTTTTGGGAATTGGGCATAACTTGAGTGAAATATATAATATGAATTTGGGGCATATGGTTCATTATGAACATAACTTGGGAAAGGGGCATGAAAACAAATAAGGACATAGGAATAATTGGTTAACAATTGAAATGCCTAGAATTACAGTAATTAGAAACTGTAACCGTGCTTAGACACGAGGTTAGATTACATTTGTGGTAGAAGTCTGCCCTGAACCGCCCGGCATAACCAGTAACCACAAGTGGTGAATCTAATGTGAGGGGTCTAAGTGCATAAACACAATACGTGCTAGGACATGAGGTTAAGTCCGAATTGTGGAAGAAGTCTGCCCGGAACCAACCGGAATATCCAGCATCCATAATTGGTAGGCTTAATGTGGGAGGTCTAGCACATTATAACCATAAATGAATATGGTAATGAATTGGAATACTTAACCTAGTTGAATCCATAGGGATTGTATGAACGTATAATTTGAGTAGGGGTTAAGTAAACTTGTTTGAAAAGTGGGTGGGTTAAGTAAATCTTGGGTGGGTGGGTAATATTTTTTATATATAGGCCCACAAACTTAACCTATGGGGTTATGCAATATTTTACTTTGGTATGGCATAACTTGCGGAAAACCTAGTGGGGATGCAAACGTAGGGGGAAGCTTGTATCATCTTGTGTGTGGAACCCGTTTCAATCAATAACCCATATATAGGTATCAAACGAGTACTCTGAACTAGGTCGGAGTCAGAGCATACTTACTGGGCTGATTGTAAGAGATCCAAATGCGGGGGACGGTGTGGGCGGCGCGTACCGATGGGGTTATGTGCGTGCATGGTTCGGATAGAGGATGATAAGACGCTGTGACACCTGTAGGTATGGTTGTGCACATCCTGAAAACGAAAGGTTGCCACTTTAGGGAATGATACACCCTACTGTGGGGCCAGCACAGGGTATCTACGGAGTAGGGAGCCAATCTATTATGCTAGTAATTAGTGTACACTTAGACTTCGGTATGTTTGGGAGCCCATTAATACCCTTAGGGGTAACTCCAGTATGTTAGACTGTCTGTTGATTGTATGGGGGTAAAAATCTCTCAATGGAAGTACACCTAAGTCTACTATCTTATACTTGTTGGGGATCATCTTTTTAATAAGACACTAGTATCGGTGAAGAGAAATCATTAGAGAAGCGTAGTATACTATATCATGTTATCCTGTTTACTTTGTCATACTTGCCTTATATGTTGTTATCTCTCTTATCCACTTTATATGTCTGTCATGATACTTTTACTTATTTATTTGCAAAAAGTAACTGGACTCGCCAGACTTTATGTATGATCCATTTTGTTTCCTCTTCTGTCTCTTCCGTTTCCCCCTAGGTTCTCAGGGTGGGAATACTCAAGCTTAATCAAGATTATTCTTGCATTCTGCTTGGAGCTGCTTAGATGTATGGATCAAGTTCTTATCTCTTATACTATGGCTATTGTACTCTGATGTTTTAACTACGAGACAAAAATTTTAAGATGATGTATTAGGTTTTATGTTTTTCAGACATATGACGTAACCATGTTTTGAACCACGATGCTTTATGATTAATGAAGTTTTAAATTTCCGCTGCTATGTTATATCTGTCTTGTTATAATTCTGTTTCTGTTTACTTCTAACGCTTCATGAAACTTAATGCATTCTCTTAATGAGTTACATTAACGGACGTGGCATGTCACATGTTGTCTGCCCGATTCTGCCATTTTCCTTCCCGGTTGATGAGGCTTGAGGTCACGATCACCTTTTAGAGAACTTCACTTCATTTATTTGAATGCCACATCGTCAGATCCGCCAAATCACTAATTGACGTCCACAAATATACTCTAAGTGTTAAGCTAAGAGAAATTTCTTTCTTCGCCACCAAACTTGGTATATTTGTAAAAATCAATCGTACGTGATTATTTGGAAATACTCTATCAGACATTTGTGCATACAAGTCATCCAGGAACATGATGAACTGAAGACACCTTCCTACCGCATCCTATATAGGAATCACCCCAAGGATCGGTAGCGAGAAGTATTTGCAATCTAAATATTTCAATCACGACAGAATCACTGTCGAAATAACTCTGGTTGCAAGTCAGAGAAATTCAACAAGTAGTTCTTCCGCTCATGAGGATCCACGGTCTTTAATGCTTCGTCTTATTAATATCTTTACAAATTAGTTTCGAATGCATAGTTGGTTCGAAGTGGTTTTGGGTCTAGTTCCCATCCCGGTCTCTTCGAACTAACTCGTCAAAGGTCCAACAATATTTGTTGGTAGTTTGTTTTTTAACAACCAATTCAAATGGTATAGATTTGTACTTCGGCAACTCAGACCCTTTCCATTTAAAACCATTTATTTAAAAAAATATCGATTCAAAATCGATTATATAACTTTTCTCAACAAATCTCTTTTTGTTTCTATTACTTGACACATTAAACAATATTTTTACCAAACTCCTTCCCTTACTTCTTATTACAGAAATATCGATATATTTCACAAAAACCTCTTTAATTTATTTTATCTTGGAAATATCGTTAAGTATACTTAATTAATCGATATAAGTTTAATTACCAAAACAACGTCAAGTGACGTACTTATAATATAAACCGAATCAGTTTCATAACTTTAAAACTTATCAACTCAAGTTTAAATTCTTGCTTATGGAAATTCATATTTTATTTACAGTATCCAATTCCGTTTCCAAACCAACACGACCTCTTATGTCTTTGAAACAAAACTATATCTTATATCTTCTATAATAGGCATATTCCAAAATCGCCCTTTTATATTTTCTTTATTTCATAAACCCATTTGTATTTCCTTTCTTTGGAAATAATTGTATATATTTACAAAATCTACCTTTTACTTCCTTTACTATTACAAACTAATACAATCTATCAATAATAGTGAAGTCGTTCAAGTTGGGGTATTTTAATTACCTCTCAGACTTGATCGACAACGTTCTTATCTTAAGATAGATAATAGTTTATAACTCAAAACGATATCACTTATAATATCAACCAACTCTTGTTTTCTATTTCATTTTACTTGATTTGAATATCAAGTCAAACATTTATATTTAAGCTATCACATTGAATTAACATTTATTTTATAACTTCATTTAAAAAAACTAGGATTTTATTATAATAATCCGTTCATGAACTCTTTTCAAATCCAAATAGACTTCATTGCAAACCCAATTGTTTTTATTTAAAAGAAATCACTTAAATGATTTTCAATTAAAATAATAATTAACTTCATTAACCAAAATAAAAGTAATTAACTTCTTATTAACTTAAAGTAGAATACTTAATATCTTCACAAAAGATTTTTAAAATAATAATTAATTTTATTAATGACAAACCTTTTGAAAATTATTTTAAAATACAGTAAATTAAGGGATTTATCAACCCTTAAGAATACTCGTTAGGTGTAACGATTATTCGTAAAACCATTTCCATTAGGTTAATTGAAAACCATTTAATCTAATAATCCATTTTGATTTAAATAGGTGACTCGGTCAACTGGTAAACATCAGTTAACTGATTTCTATTAATCATTTATTTTAATTTAACTAATTTAATAATACCTCTTAATTGTTTTATCAAAACAATAGTTTCAAACCATTAACCGTTAGGTTAATCCTGGCTTCGTTTCCTATAAAATTTATTAAAACGTCAAAACGAATAATTTATAACTATAAAATATAATTTATTAATAAGCTTCTATTTTTATATGAAATATTGTTAAAACCTTGCTTTAGTTATACAAATAATTTTATGACTTCAATTGCATCAATTTGCCTTACGACAGTCAACGTCTGAAAAGACGGGTTTTAGGCCATTCGCTGCCGACCACTTAATCAATACTGTCTATTGATTAAAACAAAACGATCGTTGAAGTCAAATTCAATGATCAACATCCAATCAACAATTAACATTCAATTAGGATATAATGCTATTTGGGGGTAAACAATTTATATATAAATAATATGAAAAATAAACAACATATAATTTATTTGAGGAATCCGCTTGGATCCCTCCAACCTATTCTTCCCTACATCATAGTTCATGACATCATAATATAATGGCATATGGATTAAATATTTAAAACTAAACTATTCAACTCGACATAAATATGATTATTGATAACCATTTAACAATCAATACGATTCCAAGGCATTCAGTCATCCAATTATCAATCATAAATTTTAGTTATATGAATTATACCACATCATAGAAGTCTAGAAAGCGTAAGAGGTAACTCACCATTTCGTTTTTAATTGACGATGTCGCATTATTCCATTTAATTTTAGACGAGCATTTAAAATTAAATGATATCTCAGTCACTTTCGATTTATTCCATTCCAGTTTGATCACATAGCCTTTGTTACTGTGATTCCGGATCTCTGGTTTCATTCAATTCTGTACACGTATGAATAAGTAATTGCGATTACAAATTTTAACATTAATTAAGATTATTTATATAAACTAATTAAATTATTAAGTTAATATACTAATCACCTTCCTCACGCACACGCATACATACCAGCCTAGCTTTGAACCTGCAACACCTTACATCATTCTACCTTATTTACCACTAAACCAGACAGCCCGTTTGAAGACCACCAACCCATCCGTTTTCTCTCCTGTTTTCTCTTCCTTTTTTCTTTTTTTCACTTCTATTTTATACACCATGGTACGAAGACCACAACAACGTTTCCAAGCCCACTCATACTTCTTCACCTTTCGAAACTTCTCCCTTAATCAGCATTCACGAATGTTGCCTCCAATATTCTATCACCATGCCCCTCGCTTGCACATACCTCATCAAAAACATCGTCTATACCTCGCCTGAGCCATGTCTGGTATTGCCGCCCATCTCACTGCGATGACCGACTCTACTTTACACACCCATGCACAAAACAAAAACCCCAGGCATGCTACTTCCCTACCCCGCATGCCCTCCTCTCAAATGCATGCTTTGTTTGTATTTCTTCCACCAGCTACTCACAAACCCACTACTTTCAATTTATCACCGCACCACCTTCTCTCGTTTGAACGTCGCCTCCGCCTCCATGATCGACTACTCATGTAGCCTCGAAAAGCATTCCCAGTAAATTTTCACAGCCCCAAAAATGAGATCACATGCTCGAAGCGCTCGAGCTCATGGTCCAAACGGATCAAATTGTGTTTAATATCATTTAGGATTTTATTTTATATTAATTTTTAAAGCTTCGTAAAAAATATATTTCAAAAGAAACGGTGTTGTCTTTGTTGGGAACGTACAGAGTGCTTTTTAAAGGAGGAGAAACGTATTTTTTAAACATGTATATACTACAGTCTAACAGTGTTGTCATGTGAGATTTGCCAATCAAATTAGATTAGGTTAGATTTGCACAGAAATTTGGCTAAGACTACACACGGTGAAACAGTTTTGATCAGAAGCATGTGCTTTTCTGTTTGCACATGGTTTATTTGATGAATTGTGAAGAAAATATATGCGGCACGTATTCATTGGCAGTAGTATTAATCAGGTGATAATTTTTTTATAGTCAAACTAGCCGAAATGGTTAACTGAGTAAATATATGTACAACTGCTCGAAATATTGATAGATATGGTTTTCTACATGTTGAGTTCATTTTTTCTTTTTATATTTTTGTATAGCTAAAGTTTGCAAGTTGAACCACTTGAATGATTGAAAACGACGTACCAGGAGCAGAGATATTTTGGTTTGAAACGACCAACGAATTTTTTCTGAAATGACGAACAATATTTTTAACGTAGAACGTTAGATGTTTATAATTCATACAAACGTACACGAACCCCAATTATGATGAAACTGGAAATCATACAATAACTAAATATTACAGATACAATGGAACTGGTTTTGTCGAATTCCAAGATTGCTTGTTAAATCGCTATTTTAAATTTCAAACGATTAAATTACATGCGTTTATACCGCGTACGGTCATAAAATAATTCCAATTGACGTGAAACTTAAAATCTTACAATAATTAATTATTATGAATTTTATAAAATTACTTTTGTTAAAATCCGAAGTCGTTTGAAAATCGACTGCTTTTAAGTTACATATTGAACTGATAAAATTTACATTGATTTTAATATAAACAAATCTATCAATGATAAATTATTATTAACATAATTATCCAAACAGAATTCTATACGGCTTCAGATAATTTAAATTCTAAGTTTAAACGTGCTGACGTCAAAAGTTGGTCTAATGACAATCAACCCCCAACATGTGTTATCCACACACGATAATATTCACAAAAATGCAAGAGAAAGGCAAACAAATGCATAAGACATAATATTTTATAGTGGTTCGGCTTAATCTAAGCCTACGCCCACTTATAATTTTTTTTTTGTACCGTCGATTACAGGTTACAGTGGTCTTTCAATGGAAGAAAGTAGAGAAAAAAGTGATTTTTACACAAAATCTTTGTGTTTACTTAGAATCTTTGACATGCTATTTTTAGATGCCGAATAGAAGACTTTGAGTTACGGATTCAAGATGCCTTTCTATTTCCGAAAGGGTTGTATTTATTGGAGAGATGGTCCGCCGAATTGGCTTGCAGCATCGCATGGATCTTTTCCAGGCTTGGACTCATGTAGCTCAATCCAGTCAAGTAGTTGTAGGCAGCAGGCGTTGGTTTACTACTGGTGAATAGTTCTTATCGGAAATCATGGCCTACGTAGAGCTTGAAATTTGGCGTTTAAAATGTTGTGCTTGATTAAAGTTGACCGGTTCTGTAGCCTTGGTAGTAGGACTTCGCCTTTTAACAAATAAGTTTGATCTAGAATTCTCGATCCGATATTCTAGGCTTGACCTGATTCTTTAAGAATGACTCGATCGATCAACTGTTGAGCAGATCGATTGGCTTGTCTTTTGACTTTGGAAGGATGCTATGTTTTGAGGAAGAGCCTTTACTTGTTGCGATATTATTTTGGGTCAACCCATGATCGATTGACCTAAGATGAAAATTATTTTTAAAGGCCTAGTATGGGCCGACATCTGGTATCAAGCTTCGATCTTTAGTTGTGACGACTTTTACCAAAAAGATGGTCAAAACTTTGTGTAACGTCCCGTATTTGTACGGTATAATAATTAATTAATTTAATTATTTAAATAGTGATTAAGAGATTTAAATGGTTGTTTAATTAAATATTGAATATTTAATTAATGTAAATAATATAATAATATATTTAATTCTGAATAATTGGAATTAAGTTGAATTCACAATATTGTGTGAACTGGATTATTTATAAGATATAATTCAGTTTAGAATTGAGTTATATCAACGAATTTATTTTTAAATGTTAATTGAATGTATAATTTATATTATAATTATACTCAAGCTCAAAATGGCGTGGCAGTTCGTAATTTGGTGATTTGAACTTTAAACGAATATATGGAATTCGTTTTAAGTCGGATTTTTGTGAAACAAGAAACATTCGATGCTGGTGAAGTATATTTTTCTAATGGAAGAGAAAAATCGAGATTTCATTGTATAGATTGTGAGCTATGTCCAAATCAAATTTTCAAAGAGTCGCTATGGAATTCTTTTATAATTAATAACGATTTATTTATATTATAAAAGGATTCTTAATATAAATTGAATACTGATTTAATCTGGATTTGAAATGTCGAGTTATAAATTCAGATAGGGATATTTTGGAGCTATATTGTGTTCTATGTGAATATATACGATAATATTAATTTATTAATATTAAATTTAAATATTTTTAAATATAATAATATTTAAATGGTTTTGTTTAGAGCTTTAAAAATAGCCATTTTTGCAAACGACCTCCATTTTTGACAAAACTAATTTTTTTGGATCCGGAATATTAAATTATTGTTATATTTCAATTTTCGTGATTTTTGGAGTCAATATGTAGCTATGCGGGATTTTAAGTGAAATAAAATCGATAATTTGACTTTAAAATTACGTTGTGTGAGCAAATGGACTCAAAATTCGACGAAACAAGAATGTCGAACCATAGCTGCATGTCAATTTTCATTGAATTTGGACACTGTATGTAATCAAAGGAATTTTTAAATGATACATATAAACAACAGTTGATTAAAAATAAATAAAATAATAAATATAAAAATATTAAAACTTTTCTATAAGTACACCTTAATTTTTTCTAACCCTAATGTATTCATTTCAGCAGTCAACAAATTTTTCCGCCGCATCGTTTCTTCAGGAAACCAAATAAGGAAAAATTGATGACTTTGAAAATCAATATAAATCCATAGAAGATAACTAAAATCATAAATCAAGGGTATTTGAGCTTCTTATATATTCCTCTTCATTTCTAAGTCAGTTTTACTAGGTGCGATGAGTATTTCTGGACACTCGAAAGCTAACAGAAGAACTAGAGTTAGGCACTTCGTGAATTCTAAGCTATAATATGTGAATTCGAGTATTGGTTTGAGTTTGGTATTGCATTTAGCATCAACCTTGTGTTTTTGGTGAAGTTCGAAGCAAAATAATGTCGCTGTTTGCACTGTAGTAGGCGCGACAGAGAGGTCGACGCATGCTGAAGAAGATACTCGAGAGGGTCGTCGAGGGTATGGGAGGATAGCTCTCGAGAAGTGAAGGCTACTAGTATTATTTTTGGTGAATTCTTGGTGAAGAAATGAAGAGCCGTGAGGTGAAGTTGAAATCAGTAATGTCTGTGAGGAACTGGTTCGAGAGTATTAGTAGAGGAAGACATCGAGTTTAACAAAAGGTGTATGAGGAGATAGAGGATCAGAAGAGGATCTTAATGGTATTTTCGTTTGGAATTTTTTTGGAAAGGAGGAGAAGCGGTTATGAGTGAAAATTCACGGTAATGGGGGAGGATGGGTTTGCTCCTGATCGATTAGAGAAGGAAGAAGAGGTCTGGGTATTACCGTGCGGGTTTGAATTTGAGTGGGCCGATTTTGTTATATTGATGAGGCCCAGTTTGAAATTTAATTAACTTAGTTTTAATTTAAACCATTTAGACGTTGTATAAACTTATAAATTTAATATATCGATCATACTGTATCAGAATTTCGAACATTCAGATCTGTTGGGATCATTTGGACGACAGCTACACAATGGAACCGATTCGGAGTGGATTGGAGCTCGTTACAATTTATAGCAAAATAAATTTCCTGATCTGAATCAACAACACTTTATCGTTATTTAACAATGAACTGCCAAAGTGAGTAAATCTCACTAACTCTGATCGGTTTATATTTTTATAACGTATTTTTAGAATGGATAAATAATGGTTAATTATTGTGTGTAGATTGTTTGGATGAACTGCTAATTGATTAGTTAAAATTATAGATCTAGATATATATATATATCGTTAATCAAATATTGATTCTGTTTATCAGAATATTTCATATTGAAATGAAATTGATGTAATTATATTGTTTAACATCTGTGGATGTAGGGAAACAGGTTGGAGGGATCCAACTGGATTCCTCAATATTTATAATACTATTTTTTTCTCATATATTGTGATATATATGATGTGTTATATAATCTATGATGGATTATGATGTATTTGGATGATACTGGTCTTTTTATTTGTATTTTAAGTACCATAAGTATTACTAGAATGTATAAAAAGGAATTTGTGAAGTGTATATTGAAATAAGAATTTTATAAAATCAAAAGGTTTTTATAAAAAGGAATTCGTGAAGTGTATATTGAAATAAGAATTTTATAAAATCAAATGGATTTTATAAAAGAAGATACGTGAAAATTAAATAAGAAACTTCTATATAAAATTATTAACAGTTATATAGAAGTTTAAAAGACCGTTTTTGGTTAAATTACTTAATGGAAGTAATAAGAAGTAAAGTAAGGAAATATTTATATGAAATAAATAGGATAATATAAATGAAATATTTATATGAAATAAGTAGGATATTATAAAAGGAATTATTTGGGAAACAAATATAATCATAAAAGGAATTATTTGGGAAACAAATAGAATTATAAAAGGAAACTGGCGAGATATAAAAGAACTATGAGATGATGGATTTAAAGGAAAATTTTAAATAGAAATCTGTTGTAACAGATAAATGGAGAAGATTAATTTATAAGTAATGTTTTTATAAATTAAGTAAAATAATTTATTATGGGATGAATTGAATATATAAGTCTGAATTTATATAGAGGAGTAGAAATCGATTTTAACACCGATATTTTAAATAGAAATTGAACTTAGCATTCATAAAGGGAATTATAAATGAGACTTTTAGTGTTAGAAGTAAAAAGGAGATTTTGCATAATTAATTCAATAAATAGAAGTATAAATAGAATTTTGGAAATGGGATATTATTTTAAAATACAAAATTAAACCGATTGATTATATAAAAGAAATATTATTCACGTTCGATGTGAATAATGGATTAAAATAAATATTCTATAAATTAAAACATTTATAAAGGAAACTGGTTTTGGAATAAAAATTTAAATAAGAGAGTTAATCGAATAAGTTATTCGAAGAGAGCTAATCGAATATAAGTTATTCGAAGAGAGTTAATCGAATAAGTTATTCAAAGAGAATTAATTGAATATAAGTTATTCGAAGAGAGTTAATCGAATATAAGTTATTTGAAGAGAGTTAATCGAATATAAGTTATTCGAAGAGAGTTAATCGAAAATAAATTATTCGAAGAGAGTTATCGAATAGGGACTATTCGAAAGAGAGTTATATATTGAAATTCGATTATATCAAATTTAGGAAAGTACTATTTTATTTTTCGATTTTTAATCTAGATTTAATTATTTATTAATCTAATTTATTTATTTATTCAAATTAATAAATAATAGTTATATTTAAATTATTATATTTTGGAAGCATGGGATTATAGCACTATTGTTATAATCGAATGATTTCTGTAAAAGAAGTGGATTCACAAATAGAATCCGAGAGTTACGTAAGGAAGTTTGTTAAAGATTTAAAAGGTGAACTTTGTCTATTTCAAGGTTAAAATTTTTGTTCTGTTAAGGTCTGAGAAGTAGTTATATCCCAACTTGATTGATTTCATTTTTAACCAATGAATGGTTATTGTTTGATAGTGAAGGTTGGTTAAGTGAATTTAGTTAATGATTGTAGGGGTTTGAGTTGGCATAGCGATATTCATTTAGACATCTATTTAAATCTAATGAAGGAGTTTTGGAAATGTTTCCAAATAAGAATCAGAAATGTTTTCTAATATAGATAATAAGAAATGAGAGTAAATATGGAAATGTTTTCCAATGTTAATAATGTATATTTTCTAAATTTAGAAAATAAGAATATATATATATATGGAAATAGGAATTGGAGAATTGATTAAATTAATAATAAATTAATTTAAAAGGAAAAAATGTTGATTGATGATTGATCGATAAAATTTCCATTTGGAAATAATATCGTTTTTTGTGTGGATTGTTTTGCTTTGATAGTTAAATAATCGACTATCAAAGCTTTGACCATTTTTCCGTACTCAATACGGAGAGACCAGGATCAGATTCATTATCTGAAAACCACTCTTTATGGGACTTAGCGTCGCGAATCAAATATGATGAAGATAATTAAAGATGGAGTTATGCAAGGGCTATTCTGGCGATTCTAGGTAGAAATTGTCTAAGATGGATTTACAGAATAGTGCCTTCGGTTTGTCCAGTCCCAGGACAACCTGTATGGAAGAATGTCTGAAAGAGTATATTTAATAGATCGCGTAAGTTGATCTCTTCAAACGTATTTACATTTTGTGGTGGAGAATTCGTTTCTCTTAGCTGTATACCCTAGTATTTTTGGAGAAATCAATTTGTGATTTGGCGGGTATGACGATGTGACATTCAAAGTAAATAAAGGTGTAATCTGTACGTTATGACCTCAAGCCTCACAACCAGGAAATGGTATAAAATTAGGTTGGTCGCATGGCTAAGTGGTTAGCTGCCAATTAGGGTGTATTGTCACCTGATCTAGAGAAACTCCATTTACTTCTATAATCTATTTCCATGTTGTCCATTTCGGGAAACGATTGCTGATCCCAACCGTTGGTGATAATACATTCGGTACCCTCAAGCGAAATGAGTGACCGGTCATGTTTAGCCTGGGTTGCAAGATGTTCTTTTTGAACCCGGTGTATTCCTCTCTAGAGATACACTTTCGGGAGGTGGTCCCATACCTTGCCAGTTGGAATTCATTAACCAATAAACGCCCACGGTTTTTGATTATATATTATGTATGTGGAATGTGAGATGAAAGCATTTTGCTAGTTGATTATTATATTGTGGTTGATAGCCACTATTATAATATCAAAAGGATTTTGATATAAAGATTATCGTTTCTTTCAAAAGGATTTTTGAATGTTGAATCAAGTGTTTTGGATTATCATACGGGAAAAACCCGTTCCATGTTATACGGCGTGGTTTTATGAGATATCGTTTATTTTCTCAAACTGTTTTAAATTGTTTACTCATACCAGTCCCATGACTGACCCGGAGTTTATTTTGTTTTGTTTTCCCTAAACTCTTGGGTGCCCAAATTTGTACGGGCAGTTAAGTAGTCGGGATTTTACAGATATACTGAGAGCTTGGAGCAGGAGGCTTCAGGATTTCATAGCAATTGTTTATTTCCACTGTGTTGTAAGTGTTGTACTTTGATAATGATACGTATATTCAAGTACATATTTGTATTTCAAAGTTATGTTATATACTATATTTTATTCGTTCCGTTGTGTGGTTCATGTTGCTCTAATTCTGTTGTTGTTCCTCTCCTTCTTCTATTCTAATTTTCTAACTTATATATTCTCACCCTCTATTTTCTTTCATTAACTATCTGGTATTTCCGATGCTTGAATAGTCGACATTGAATTTATGTTGATTTTCTTGGTCGAAAATCCTTGGGTCGTTACAGTGGTATCAGAGCTGAAGGTTAACAAATTACCTTGGCTCTGTGGCGTAACTTAGTAGAGATAGAGTTAGTAATGCCCTAGACTGAGTTTAGTGTATATATATGAAAGAACATATTTGTAGATTTTATAAGAAAATATTTATTGTGGAGATTTATTGGTTGAGTTGTTTATGAGTTCTGGTCAATCAGTTTGATCCACTGTATCGATAGGGTTTTTTAAAACACTTGAATACGATGAACCGACATAGTATGTTTCGAAAAGAGGGTAAATGAAATAATTTTACCCTAACTTATATTTTGATATAAAAGAATGTTTAAAATTGGAATTATTATAATATATTGGATGTGTTGGTTGTTGTTATAATCGAATAAGATTATAATTGGAATGGTTATATATATAACCGATCAGGATTCATATAAGTGTAATATATGAAGTCAGAAGGATTAAATCTGAAATTAAAATCAAAATTAGAATTAAAATTCCTAAAAGTTGGAAAAGTGTTTGTAAATGGATTTGGATTGAATATATGAGAATTTTAAAATCCTGGGAGATTTTAAATTGTTTTACAAGCATTGTGAAGGATATTTGGAAATAATTTCAAAATAGATGTGTTTAAAAATGGTTTTGAAAAGTGATATAGTATTGAACTCACTTCAGTAGCTGGGAAATAATTCTGATGATACTGGCCATATCATCAGTGTTCATTTTCGAGTTTTAAGTGACGGATTACTACCAAAGATACTGTTTCAAATTGTTTTGAAAAGAACAAGTCGTTTTGAATCCGGAAATGGAAAGTTTGATTTTTGAGATAAAGCAACGCTGTTTAAAACTCCTAGGAAGAGGTTGTTTGAATTAAAAACAAATGTAAATAGAATTCTTTGAAAGCAAGCTGGAATTGAAATCAGTTAAGTGGAAACTGAATTGGAATAGAGTGATATCAAGAAAAATTGGATTCTTGAATATAATTGGACTCATATGAATTGAAATGGATTGATTTTTTTGAAATAAAAATCAAATTTGGGTTATAAGATAAAGATAACTGATTAGAGAAATTAACCAGTTAATGAAACATGTAGAAAGATAACTTAACTTGGTTAAGTGTATTGGGTTGATGAGTTAAGAATTTGAAACCAAAAATGGGATTCGAGATTGAGAATGAGATTTAGTTTGGGATATAGAATGATTGGATTCAAGAACGAAGGATTGGAAAATGTTTGGGAATGCATTTGTATATGCTGATTTGATAACAAATTGAAAGTGATAGAGTTGAATGCTCGACAAAATGGTACAAGTTTATATTTTATATGAGTTTGGTGATTTTATGAGCCGATTTGGCAAATCGCTTGGCTGTTTGATTTTCTTTTGGATTGGAGAAGGCCTAGAGAGGCGAGTTGTAGTTGTACCGATTAACCCGTACAAAGAAAGTGCTGGTGAAATTTTCCGAAAATTTAAGGTGTTAGAAAATTTTCTAAATTTTTGGAAATTTAGTTAGTCAGAATGAATTAATATTTAATTGAAATTAATTGGTATGGTGAAACTAAGGTTAAAAAGTAAATGAATAAATTTTTAACCCAGTTAATAGGGTTTGTTTTCTACCTTAGCAATTTCGAGGATGAAATTATTTTAAGGGGAGAAGAATGTAACGTCTCGTATTTTTACGGTATAATAATTTATTTATTTAATTATTTAAATAGTGATTCAGATATTTAAATGGTTGTTTAATTAAATAATACTGAATATTTAATTAATATAAATAATATAATAATATATTTAATTCCGAATAATCGGAATTAAGTTGAATTCACAATATTGTGTGAATTGGATTATTTATAAGATATAGTTCAGTTTAGAATTGAGTTATATTAATGAATTTATTTTTGAATGTTATATGAACGTATAGTTTATATTATAATTATAATCGATCTCGAAATGGCGTGGCAGTTGATAATTGGGCGATTCGAACTTTAAACGAATATATACAGTATTCGTTTTAAGTCGGATTTCTGTGAAACAAGAAACGTTCGGAGCTGATGAAGTATATTTTTCTAATGGAAGAGAAAAATAGAGATTTCATTGTATAGATTGCGAGTTATGTCCAAATCAAATTTTCAAAAAGTCGCTATGGAATTCCTTTATAATTTATAATGATTTATTTATATTATAAAAGGATTTTTAATATAAATTGAATACTGTTTTAATCTGGATTTGAAATGTCGAGTTATAAATTCAGATAGGGATATTTTGGAGCTATATTATATTCTATGTGAATATATATGATAATATTAATTTATTATTATTAAATTTAATTATTTTTAAATATAATAATATTTAAATGAGTTTATTTAGAGCTTTAAAAGTAACCATTTTTGCAAATGACCTCCGTTTTTGACGAAACTAATTTTGTTGGATTCAGAATATTAAATTATTGTTAGATTCCAATTTTCTTGGTTTTTAGAGTCAGTATGTAGCTGTGCCGGATTTTAATGTGAAATACAGTCGATAATTTGACTTTAAAAATACTCTATGTGAGCAAATAGACTCAAAATTCGATGAAACGAGTTTCTTTGGGTCCATAATGTCGAACCATAGCTGCACGTCAATTTTCATCGAATTTGGACACTATATGTAATCATAGGAATTTTTAAACGATAAGTACAAATAACGGTTGATTAAAAATAAATAAAATAATAAATATTAAAATATTAAAACTTTTCTATAGATACACCTTAATTTTTTCTAACCCTAATGTTTTCATTTCAGCAGTCAATTTTTTTTCCATCGCATCGTTTCTTCAGGAAACTAAATAAGGAAAATTGATGACTTTTAAAATCAATATAAATACGTAGAAAATTCCTAAAATCATAAATCAAGGGTATTTGAGCTTCTTAAATGTTCCTCTTCATTTCTAAGTCAGTTCTACTAGGTGTGATGAGTATTTCTGGACACGCGAAAGCTAACAGAAGAACTAGGGTTAGGCATTTCGTGAATTCTAAGCTACAATACATGAATTCGAGTATTGATTTGAGTTTGGTATTGGATTTAGCATCAACCTTGTGTTTTCGGTGAAGTTCGAAGCAAACTAATGTCATTGTTTGCACTATAGCAGGCGCGACAAAGAGGTCGACGCATGCCAAAGAAGATACTCGAGAGGGTCGTCGAGGGTATGGGAGGATAGCTCTCGAGAAGTGAAGGCTACAAGTACTTTTTTTAGTGAATTATTGGTGAAGAAATGAAGAACTATGAGGTGAAGTTGAAATTAGTAATGTCCATGAGGAACTGGTTCGAGAGTATTAGCAGAGGAAGACATCGAGTTTTACAAAAGATGTACAAGGAGATAAGGGATCGGAAGAGGATCTTAATGGTATTTTCATTTGGAATTTTTATGGAAAGGAGGAGAAGCGGTTATGAGCGAAAATTCATGGTAATGGGGGAGGATGGGTTTTCTCCTGATCGATTGGAGAAGGAAGAAGAGGTCTGGGTATTGCTGAGTGGGCCGATTTTGTTTTATTGGTGAGGCCCGGTTTGAAATTTAATTAACTTAGTTTTAATTTAAACCATTTAAATGTTATATAAACTTATAAATTTAATATATCGATCATACTGTATCAGAATTTCAAACGGTTAGATCTGTTGGGACCATATGGACGACGACTACACAATGAAATTGATTTGGAGTGGGTTGGAGCTCATTACATTTTATAGCAAAATAATTTCCTGATCTGAATCAACAACAGTTTATCGTTATTTAACGATGAACTGCCAAAGTGAGTAAATCTCACTAAGTCTGATCAGTTTATATTTTTATAACATATTTTTAGAATGGATAAATAATGGTTGATTGTTGTATATTGATTGTTTGGATGAACTGCTAATTGATTGGTTAAAATTATTGATCTATATATATATATCGTTAATCAAATATTGATTCTGTTTATCAGAATATTTCATATTGAAATGAAATTGATGTAATTATATTGTTTAACATCTGTGGATGCAGGAAAACAGGTAGGAGGGATCCAACTGGATTCCTCAATATTTATAATACTGTTTTTTCTCATATATAGTGATATATGATGTGATATATAATCTGTGATGGATTATGATGTGTTTGGATGATACTTATAACCGGAAAATCAGAACCAATTTTAAAATTTTATTTTAAGAAATTTTGACAGAAAATGTGTTAGAATCTAAAAATTCCATTTTTAAATAATAATAAAGCTATTGAAAATAGCTATTTTGCAAACAACCTCCGTTTTTGATGAAACCACTTTTTTTGGATCCGGAGTGTCAAATTATTGCTAGATTTAAATTTCCATAATTTTGGGAATTAATATGTGAGCGTAGTAAATTAAAATGTGTTCGATAATTTCTATTGAATTTGATCGACCGTTAAAAAGGCCATTTTTCAAACGATCTCCAAATTCGACGAAATTAATTTTTTTAGGACCATATCGTCAAAACATAGCCAAATATATTTTTCGAGAATTTTTGGAGTCAGTCTGTGGCCCTTGTAAATTAAAATTATGATCAAATTAAATAATTAAATGGTTTATATTTTAATTTAAGGAAAAGTGAGCTAATACAATCAAATAGGTTGATGAGACCTAGTCTATGTGTTCAGAAAAGGGGTATTTGGCTAGGGGGGCATTCACCGGGCTTGATTTGGAGCTAGTCGAGTTTACGGGTTTTTAGTGAATTAATGAATTAAATAATATTATATTATAAATATAGATTGACCAAAACCCTAATTCCTATCGCATAGCCGCCGCCATCTTCAATTCCATGGCCAGAAAAGCTTCATTCTTCTTCCACTAAAATCTCTCCATCCACTCAGCGAAATTCCTCCATCGTTTTGACAATATTGTAGTACTTTTCGTCCTCTCCATATCCATACGGACAACACCCTCTACCATCAAGTATCTGACGAGAACCAGCCACCCAAAGCTCGGCCGTTGCGACCGCTGCCTCTCCTCCCTGTGTCCATCGAGTTGACCATAGTGGGGTCCACCCTGGGCGCGCCTCCTTCCTCTCCAGCGTGGCGTGGTCTGATCGTTACGAAGCTTAGCAGTTTGATCGGAAGGTTTAAACCTAGTTTTGAACAATTACAAAAAGGAGCAGCATCAGTTTTCTATAGGAAGAAGGAAGTAATTTTTAATTTAATTATTTAGTTAATTAAATTTAAAATATTATCAACACAATATAAATCATAACTCGTTCATACGTGATCGGAATATCATGAAACAGGAATCGTTTGGATTGTGGCGAAGTCTACTTCATTTTAGAAGTGACCAGGGAATTTTAGATCGATCTAAATTTTTTGAGGAATTACAAAGCACTGTGAGATCTCTTATTTAATAATTAAAATTAATTGTTATTGCGTTGGAATTTTTTATATATATATGTTGATAAAATTCAGTTGTGTGTTGTAAGTGATTTGAATTGAAATATTTTGATTGTGTTGATCTGTTGGATTTAATTGAGTGATAGGATTGGACAAAAATTGGTTATGAAATAAAAATACTCTTTTTATTTGTATATAAAGGAATTGGACAAAATTGTTAATAGAATAAAAATACTTTTTTTATTATACATATATGAATGATAGGATTGGACAAAAATTGGTTATAAAATAAAAATACTCTTTTTATTTGTATATACATGAATTGGACAAAATTGTAAATACAATAAAAATACATTTTTTTTATTGTACATACATGAATGATAGGATTGGACAAAAATTGGTTATAAAATATAAATATTCTTTTTATTTGTATATACATGAATTGGACAAAATTGTAAATACCATAAAAATACTTTTTTTATTGTATATACATAAATGATAGGATTGGACAAAAAATGGTTATAAAATAAAAATACTCTTTTTATTTATATATACATGAATTGGACAAAATGCAAATACAATAAAAATTCTTTTTTTTTATTGTATATACATGAATGATAAGACTGGACAAAAATTGGTTATAAAATAAAAATACTCTTTTTATTTGTATAAACATGAATTGGACAAAATTATAAATGCAATAAAAATAATTTTTTGTTGTATATACATGAATGATAGGATTGGACAAAAATTGATTATAAAATAAAAATAATCTTTTTATTTGTATATACATGAATTGGACAAAATAGTTAATGTAATAAAAATACTCTTTTTATTGTATATACCTGAATTTTAGAATTAAGAAAAATTGTTAGACAATAAAATTCCTTTTGTTGTAAATATGTGAATCTTAGAATTAAGGAAAATTATTGTATAAATAAAATTCTCTTTTTTATTTATACATATGGAACGTAGACATTGTTGTATAAATAAAATTCTCTACATTATTTATACATATGAGACATAGACATTGTTGTATAAATAAAATTCTCTTTTTTATTTATACATATGAAACGTAGACATTGTTGTATAAATAAAATTCTCTTTTTTATTTATACATATGAAACATAGACATTGTTGCATAGATAAAATTCTCTTTTTATTTAAATATATGAAACATAGACATTGTTGTTTAAATTAAAATCCTTTTTTTTATTTTACATATGAAACATAGAAAGTGTTGTATAAATAAAATCCTTTTTTCTATTTATACATATAAATCATAGAATTGTTAGAATTTGATAAACAATAAAAATATTCTTTTTATTGTAATATGTTAATGTTAGAATTTGTTAAACAATAAAAATATACTTTTTATTGTAACTTGTTAATGGTAGAATTTATAAAACAATCAAGATATTCTTTTTATTGTACATGTCAATTGTAGAAAAATCTGTAGACAATAAAATATTCTTTTTATTGTATGCATATGAAATATAGAAAAATGTGTAGACAATAAAATATTCTTTTTATTATATACATATGAAATGAAGAAAATTGTGTAGACAATAAAATATTCTTTTTATTGTATACATATGAAATGTAGAAAAATGTGTAGACAAAAAAATATTCTTCTTATTTATACATATGAAATGTAGAAATTATTTAGACAATGAAATATCTTTTTACTGTATACATATAAAATATAGGAATCGTGTAGTCAATAAAATATTCTTTTATTGTAACATGGAAATTATAGGATTTGTTAAAAAATTAAAATATTCTTTTTATTGTAGCATGTAAATCATAGGATTTGTTATACAGTAAAAATATTCTTTTTATCGTAACATGTAAATCATAGGATTTGTTATACAATAAAAATATTCTTTTTATTGTAACATAGAAATCATAGGATTTGTTAAACAATTAAAATATTCTTTTTCTTGTAACATGTAAATCATAGGATTTGTTATATAGTAAAAATATTCTTTTATTGTAACATGGAAATCGTAGGATTTATTAAACAATAAAAATATTCTTTTTATTGTAACATGTAAATCATAGGATTTGTTATATAATAAAAATACTCTTTTTATTGTAACACGTAAATCATAGGATTTGTTATACAATAAAAATACTCTTTTATTGTAACATGGAAATCACGGGATTTGTTATATAGTAGAATATTCTTTTCATTGTAACATGGAAATCATAGAATTGTTAAAATTGTTATAAGTCCAATACTGACTCGTAGTTTGTTTTCACTTGCAAACTCAGGTGCCCTTATTTTTACACAGGCGGCCAAGTGACAGGTAACAGGCTTATTTTGGATATGCACCGCAGCATGGTGTGTTCATGTGGTAGAAGAAGAAGAAGACTATCTTTATCTTTTATTTCTATTTCTGGACATTTAGACATCATTTTATCTATGTTGTACCGAATGATGTTCTAGACTTATTTTCTATTTGCCAAGACCTCTTATGTACTAAGTTGTATCTTGTGGCTGTGCGACTCTGATACCGATGACATTTTAATTCCGCTGCTATGATGATATTATCCTATGATTTCATGTGTTATGTTGTTATTTGTAATCTGCTGTTGTGATAAATGTGTTATATTCCAATGATTATCCTTGCTTCCGTGGCACGAGAGTTTGGGGTCATCACAATTAGTATCAGAGCATAGGTTAACCGTAGCTCCGGAGTATAACATATTTAAAACAATTCTCAAAATAGAATCAGCAGTATTCCAAGGTGAATAACTCATTAGAGATTGGATCAATAATGTCCTAGAATGAGCATAACAGAATAGCACACCATAATCAGTCATTACATCGTCATTTTTCCATATGTCCTTCCACTTTTACCATTCCTTAAAAGTTATCATTTCTGTTGGTCTAACTCTTTTCTTGATGGTACAAAACTGACTGAAATGAGTACGAGAGCTAGAGCCAGAGGTAGAGGCGGAGGCCAGGGAAGGGGTGAAATTTCCGCTGCTCAGGACCAGCCTAATCCAGAGGCAGTAATACACCATCACCACCCCCATAGCCTTTTGATCTAGATAAACTGGCAAAGAAATTCAAGAATTTGGGAGGCGTGTCATTCACTGGCCGGGAGACAGTGATAGAGGCTCAGGCTTGGCTTAAGACATGCGAAAAGATTTTTGGGGGCTTGGAACCAGAGGACCATCAGAAGCGATTTATGGCGTCATGACTGCTTAAAGATGAGGCTATAATTAGGTGGGAGATAGCCACTATTGGAGATATTGATGTTGATATGACTTAGGAAAAATTCAAGGAGCTTTTTAGTGAGAAATTCATTCCTCGGCAAGAAGTCGAGCGCCTTCATGATGAATTTGCTAATCTCTAACAAGGAGATCGGACTATTATAGAGTAAGTAAGGAAATTCGAGGAGCTTTCATGATATGCACCTGAATTGATTCAGGACCCGCTCCAGAAAAATAAGAGGTTCATTAATGGGGTTTCGAGGAAGTATCATAACACGGTGACGTCACATGTTGAGCTTCCGTTTGCCAAAGTGATTGTGATGACTTGCAGATACGAGGAGATTGACCAGAGAAATTCTTAGCAGGACCGTGAAAGAAATCAAGCCAATAATAAGAGGAAGCATGCTGATAAGAAGCCAGAGGCGAGCAACGCTGCAGCCACCAAGCCTCAAGAGAGTAAAAGGGCCAAGGTCAAATGCTTTAACTGTCGGAAACTCGGACACTATAATTACGAATGCAAATCGCCAAAGAAGCAAAGGAGGAGTGAGTCAGGGCCCAGTCAGAATCCTCGTCAGAATCCTAAAAATGCTAGCGAGTGCTTCAACTGCCACAAGACGGGGCATTTTATTAGAAACTGTCCATTGTTGAAGAAGTCCGAGGTGGCCTACGTGTATGATGGAGCAAGTGCACTAGCTTCTCCCAAAGGAGCAGGTAAACCAGATGTCTTGGGAGGTACACTTACTATTAAGAATATTCCTGTTACAGTATTGTCTGACACTGGTGCATCACAAAGTTTTATTTCCAGTGACACAATTAAAAAGTTAAAACTCAAACGAAGAAATCTTAAAGAATCGATTAGTGTCCATAATCCGATAGGAGGTTCTCTTGTTCTCGGTCTATATTGTAGAGTGCATGTTTCTTATTCCTATTTCCAGTTCCCTTTTGACTTGATCTTCATGCATTTTTCCGAATATGATATCATACTTGTACTGGATTGGCCAACGAAGTATGAGGCTGAAGTATTATGAGCTGAAAGAATAGTCAAAATTAAAACCAAATTTGGAGATATTATTGCTATACCATGCCATGACTCAGAAACTGATAGAAAAGAATTTAGGTCTTCTCTTGAAGTTACTCCTGCTTCTATTGAGAATATTCCTGTTGTTAAAGATTATGCGGATGTGTTTGATGAAGTTGATAGCTTACTCCGCGAAGTGAAATTGACTTCAGGATCGACTTAGTTCCGAATGCAAGGCCAGTTGTGCATCCTATTCGAAGAATGACGTTGAAAAGAAAGAAGAATTGAGCAATCAAACTAAATAGCTTTTGTGGAAAGGTCCGATCAGGCCTAACTTTTCATATTGGGGTGCAGTAGTGGTTCCGAAGTCAGACGGTACTCTCCGATTGTGTGTGGATTACCGAAACCTCAATAGATAGACACTGAAAAATAAATATCCATTGCCATGCATTGATGATTTATTAGATCGCTTGAATAGAGTGCAAGTGTTCTCTAGGATGGACCTGGCTACAGGTTTACATCAATTATGGATTACCGAAGAATGTGTTCCTTTAACAGCTTTTAAAGGTCCAGACTTATTCTATGTGTGGTTAGTAATGCCGTTCGGCTTATGTAATGCTCCTGCTTACTTTGTCGATCTGATGAACAGAGTATTCCGCGATGTCTTGAATAAATTTGTGTTGGTTTACATTGACGACATCTTAATCTTCTCTAAGTCCACTGCTGAGCATGAAAAGCATTTGAAAGAAGTTTTGGAGACTCTGAGAAAGAATGTATTAAAAGCCAAATTTCCAAAATGCATATTATGGCAAGAAGAAGTAAAATTCCTCGGTCATGTCGTATCAAAGAAAGAAATTTCAGTAGATCCAGGCAAGATTACCGCCATTCGTGATTGGAAGCAGCCTAGCACTCCAACAGAAGTCAGAAGTTTTCTAGGATTGGCTGGCTATTATCGGAAATTCTTTAAAGATTTTTCGAAGCTATCTTGTCCATTAACGAAGCTTACAAAGAAGCATATGAAGTTTAATTGGACGCCTGAGTGTGAGGCAACTTTCCAAGAGCTGAAACTGAGGTTGACCACTGCTCTAGTGTTGACCATTATTGATGGCAATCAAGATTTGACCGTCCATACTGATGCTTCTATTGAAGGTGTTGGTGTGGTATTAATGCAAAGAGGCAAAGTAGTTGCTTATGCAAGCCGTCAGTTGAAGCCGCATGAGAAGAGATATCTTACTCATGATCTTGATTTGTTAGCCATCGTGTTTGCTTTGAAGACATTGAGGCTCTATCTTTTGGGTGAGAAGTTCGAATTGTATACAGATCATATATCATTGAAGTATCTTTTCACCCAAAAGGACTTGAATTTGAGGCAGCAGCGTTGGTTAGAATTTCTTGCGGCATACGATCTAGATATCTTATATACACCCGGGAAAGCCAATGCTGTAGATGAGGCCCTTAGCAGAAAGAATGCGATCATTGCCAATCTCATTAGTACGCCTTCATTGATTGACAAAATCTCTGCTCTTCATAAGAATGATGAATTTATTCAGAGAATTAGTAAAAGAGTCCGAGAAGGTGAACTCTTGAGTTTCCAGATTGGTAATAAGGGAGTTCTGAGGCTATTAGGCCGAAGTTGTGTTCCGAACATTCCTGAGCTCAGAAGGGAAGTGATGGATGAATGTCACAAGTCCAAGCTTAGTATTCATCCAGGGGTAAGTAAGATGTATCATGACCTCAAGCGCACATTCTGGTGGAGATCTATGAAGAGAGACATTTCCATATATGTTAGCAGGTGTTCTGCTTGCCAACAAGTCAAAAGTGATCAACAGAAGCACGCAGGATTGTTGCAACCACTAGAGGTTCCAAATTGGAAGTGGGATCAAATTTCCATGGATTTCATTGACGGTTTGCCCCGAACCAGAAAAGGCAATGATAATATATGGGTGATGGTAGATCGTTTCGCGAAGGCCGCCCATTTTACTCCTATCCGATCTAATAGAACAGCTCGAAGTCTGGCACAAATTTATTTCAGAGAGATTGTCAAACTACATGGAGTTCCTTGTAGCATTATTAGTGATCGTGATCCGATATTCGCTATTAAATCTGGGAAGCATTTCAAGAGGAGCTGGGGACAAAGTTGAATCTGAGCACCGCTTATCAACCTCAAATAGATGGTCAGACTGAGAGGGTGAACCATATACTAAAAGACTTGTTGCGGGCATGCATTCTTGATTTTGGTGGGTCGTGGGAAGATCACTTGCATTTGGTTGAGTTTTCTTGTAATTAAATTTACCCAGAAAGCTTGCAAATGTCGCCATTTGAAGCATTGTATGGCAGGCCATGTAGATCTTCCGCATGTTGGGTAGAACCAGGCAATCGACTAGTATTGGGTCCCAACATGACTCGTGAAGCTTCAGATAAAGTCGACTTCATTAAGAAGCGGCTTCAGATAGCTCAGAGCCGACAAAAGAGCTATGCAGATTCAAGAAGAAGGGATTTAGAATTTTCTGTTGGTGATTATGTTACTAGAGGGTTTCCCCATTAAGAGGGGTAGTTCGTTTCGGGAAGAAAGGAAAGTTGGCGCCTAGATTCATTGGTCCATTTCCTATTCTCGAAAGGATTGGAACTTTCGCTTACAGGGTTCAGTTACCTGACTGGTTGCCAGGGGTACATGATGTATTTCACGTGTCTCAACTTCGAAAGCATGTACATGATCCAGACTTGATTGTGGAGGAAGCAACACAACAAGATTTGGAGATTACCCCAAGCTTAGCAGTGAGAAGAGAGCCAGTGAAAATTGTTGGCAAAGAAACCAGAGTTCGGAGAAGCAAGAGGATCCATTTAGTCAAAGTGCAATGGAGCAAAGATCCTAGAGACTATACATGGGAGACCAAGGATAGCATAAAACAGGCTTATCCCTCCGATTAGCTCTTGTGTTGAGGTACATTTACAATATTTTGCATTTTGTTTCCTACTTTACTATTGTTTCCTTTTCGGGAACGAAAAGTTCTTAAATGGGGGAGATTGTAACAATCCGGAAGATCACAACCAATTTAAAAAATTTATTTTAAGAAATTTTGACAGAAAATGTGTCAGAATTTAAAAATTCCATTTTTAAATAATAATAAAGCTATTGAAAATAGCCATTTTGCAAACAACCTCCATTTTCGACGAAACCACTTTTGTTGGATCCGGAGTGTCAAATTATTGCTAGTTTTAAATTTCCATAATTTTTGGAATTAGTATGTGAGCGTAGTAAATTAAAATGCGTTCGATAATTTCTGTTGAATTGGATCGACCGTTAAAAAGGTCATTTTTCAAACAGTCTCCAAATTCAACAAAATTAATTTTGTTAGGACCGTATCGTCAAAACATAGCTAGATTTATTTTTCGGGAATTTTTGGAGTCAGTCTATGGTCCCGGTAAATTAAAATGTACGATCAAATTAAATAATTAAATGGTTTATATTTTAATTGAAAGAAAAGTGGACTGAAACGATCAAATGGGCTGATGACACCTAGTCCATTGTATCCAGAATAGGGGTATTTGGCTAGGGGGACATTCGCTGGGCTGGATTTGGAGCTAGTATGAGTTAACGGGCTTTTTCGTGAATTAATGAATTAAATAATATTATATTATAAATATAGATTAACCAAAACCCTAACTCCTATCGTATAGCCACCGCCATCTTCAATTCCATGGCCAGAAAAGCTCCGTTCTTCTTCCACTAAAATCTCTCCATCCACTCAGCGGAATCCCTCCATCCTTTTCACAATATTGTAGTACTTTTCATCCTCTCCACATCCATACAGACAACACTCTCTACCATCAAGTATCCAACGAGAACCAGCCACCCAAAGCTCGGCCATTACGACCGCCGCCTCTCCTCCCTGTGTCGATCGAGTTGACCATACTGGGGTCCACCCTAGGCGCGCCTCCTCCCTCTCCGACGTGGCGTGGTCTGATCGTTACGAAGCTTAGCGGTTTGATTGAAAGGTTTAAACCTAGTTTCGAACAATTACGAAAAGGAGCGGCTTCCATCTTCTGTAGGAGGAAGGAGGTAATTTTTAATTTAATTATTTAGTTAATTAAATTTAAAATATTATCAATACAGTATAAATCATAACTCGTTCATACGTGATCGGAATCGCGTGAAACATGAATCGTTTGGATCGTGGCAGAGTCTACTTCATTTTAGAAGCGACCAGGGAATTTTCGATCGATCTAAATTTTTTAAGGAATTACAAAGCACTATGAGATCTCTTAAATAAAAATTAAAATTAATTGTTATTGTGTTGGAAATTTATATATATATATACGCTGATAAAATTCAGTTGTGTGTTGTACGTGATTTGAAATGAAATGTTTTGATTGTGTTGATCTGTTGGATTTAATTGAGTGATATTATTGGACAAAAGTTGGTTATAAAAAAATACTCTTTTTATTTGTATATACATGAATTGGACAAAATTGTAAATACAATAAAAATACTTTTTTTATTGTATATACATGAATGATAGGATTGGATGAAAATTGGTTATAAAATAAAAAATACTCTTTTTATTTGTATATACATGAATTGGACAAAATTGTAAATACAATAAAAATACTTTTTTTTATTGTATACACATGAATGATAGGATTGGACAACAATTGGTTATAAAATATAAATACTCTTTTTATTTGTATATACATGAATTGGACAAAATTATAAATATAATAAAAATACTTTTTGACCGTATATACATGAATGATAGGATTGGACAAAAGTTGGTTATAAAATAAAATTACTCTTTTTATTTGTATATACGTGAATTGGACAAACTTGTAAATACAATTTTTTTTATTGTATATACATGAATGATAGGATTGGACAAAAACTGGTTATAATATAAAAATACTCTTTTTATTTGTATATACTTGAATTGGACAAAATTGTAAATACAATAAAAATACTTTTTTTATTTTATATACATGAATGATAGGATTGGACAAAAATTGGTTATAAAATAAAAATACTCTTTTTATTTGTATATACATGAATTGGACAAAATAGTTAATACAATAAAAATACTCTTTTTATTGTATATACATGAACCTTAGAATTAAGAAAAAATGTTAGATAATAAAATTCCTTTTATTCTAAATATATGAATCTTAGAATTAAGGAAAATTGTTGTATAAATAATTTTTTTTATTTATACATATGAAACGTAGACATTGTTGCATAAATAAAATTCTTTTTTTATTTATACATATGAAACATAGACATTGTTGTATAAATAAAATTCTCTTTTTATTTATACATACGAAACGTAGACATTGTTGTACAAATAAAATTCTCTTTTTTATTTATACATATGAAACATAGACATTGTTGTATAAACAAAATTCTATTTTTATTTATACATATGAAACATAGACATTGTTGTATAAATAAAAATCTTTTTTATTTATTTTACATACGAAACATAGAAAGAGTTGTATAAATAAAATCCTTTATTTATTTATACATATAAATCATAGAATTGTTAGAATTTGATAAAAATAAAAATATTCCTTTTATTGTAATATGTTAACGTTAGAAGTTGTTAAACAATAAAAATATTCTTTTTATTGTAACACGTTAATGATGGAATTTGTTAAACAATAAAAATATTCTTTTATTGTAATATGTTAATTTTAGAATTTGATAAACAATAAAAATATTCTTTTTATTGTAATATGTTAATGTTTGAATTTGATAAACAATAAAAATATTCTTTTTATTATAATTTGTTAATGTTTGAATTTGTTAAACAATAAAAATATACTTTTTATTGTAACATCTTAATGTTAGAATTTGTAAAACAATAAAGATATTCTTTTATTGTACATGTTAATTATAGAAAAATGTGTAGACAATTAAATATTCTTTTTATTGTATACATATGAAATGTAGAAAATTGTGTAGACAATAAAATATTCTTTTTATTGTATACATATAAAATGTAAAAAATGTGTAGATAATAAAATATTCTTTTTATTTATACATATGAAATGTAGAAATTATGTAGACAATAAAATATCTTTTTATTGTATACATATGAAATATAGGAATCGTGTAGACAATAAAATAATCTTTTATTGTAACATGGAAATCATAGGATTTGTTAAACAATTAAAATAGTCTTTTTATAGTAACATGTAAATCATAGGATTTGTTATACAGTAAAAATACTCTTTTTATTGTAACATGTAAATCATAGGATTTGTTATACAATAAAAGTATTCTTTTATTGTAACATGGAAATCATAGGATTTATTAAACAATTAAAATATTCTTTTTATTGTAACATGTAAATCATATGATTTGTTATACAGTAAAAATATTCTTTTTATTGTAACATGTAAATCATAGGATTGTTATGCAGTAAAAATATTCTTTTATTTTAACATGGAAATCATAGGATTTATTAAACAATTAAAATATTCTTTTTATTGTAACATGTAAATCATAGGATTTGTTATACAGTAAAAATATTCTTTTTTATAGTAACATGTAAATCATTAGATTTGTTATACAGTAAAAATATTCTTTTATTGTAACATGGAAATCATAGGATTTGTTATACAGTAAAAATATTATTTTTATTGTAACATGGAAATCATAGAATTGTTAAAATTGTTATACAACAAAAATATTCTTTTTTATTGTAATATGTAAATATGGAATTTGTCAAGAATTGTTATACAATAAAATTCCTTTTTCTTGTTGTATATGTGAAACACAGAAAATTGGTTATATAGTAAAATTACTATTTATTGTATATATATTAATTATTAAAATGAAATATGTTTAGAGAAAATTGCTGAAACATTAAAAATGATAATTTTTTGATGTAAAATTAGTCTCATTAAAAATGATTCACTATTAAAAATGACGTGTTCATTAGAAATTATTTAGTGATTAAAAAGGACATTTTTAATGTATACTTAGTTTTATTAAAAAATGTTACATTACATGTTCATTTAGATTAAAAAGAGTGACATATTAAAATGGAACTTGTCACTAACATGTTAGCAAAGTAGGAAAAATGTTTATATGTTAATATATGTTTTGTCTGTTGAAAACATCACTTTTAACATGTTAGAGAAATCGTCGAGCGATTTATATATATATATAAATTAAAATTAGAATTAAAATTAAACGAATCGCGCGTGGTAGTTCGGCGTTTCGGAATCGTAACTTTAAACGATTATACCAAAAAATCCGACCATCGGATTTTTCCAAAACTAGAACCATTAGGTTCTCTTTGGAAAGATCTTTCCAAAAAATATTAAATTTGTTAAGATCCAACGGTTAGACTTTGGGAAATGTGCAATTTAAATTTGGATAAAAACAGCGCCAGGGCTGCGTAATGACCTGAAACGTCGTTCGAATTAAATGGGCTATTTTTATATAAATAAAAATAGCGATAAATCCTTATAAAATAATATTAACGATATGAAATGTTTTAAATTACATATATTCGAGAATTATTTGAAAAGTCCGAGGTCAATCTCATTTCAAATAATTATACGACGATTTAAAGTAAAGGACATTAAAAACGATGGTTGAAGACCGGCTATCTTCACATCCAATGGATGACTACTGATGTCCTGCATTGGTTAGCTCCCAGTAAAGGGTTAAAGTGGTAGTTGTCCAAACGTACTTATTGATTGTCCGGATATGCGAGAACCTCTCTTCTGTATTGGACACACGAGACAAGGAATAAGGTGTCTTCGGTTTCATTCAGACCCAGAACGGACTTGTAAATGGATGTGTGCCTGACATAATTTCGTTCTGTGTTAAATGATTTCTATTTAATATATATTTGTTTGATGGCGGAGAATTTATTCTCTTGTTTAACACCCTTCTCTGAGACGTACGAGCTTAGAGGTTATATATTGATGGATATTAGTCGCATGGCATGGATTGTTAATGTGGCGTGCCAAGATGCAAATGATCAAGGCTTTTGTTGAAAAGCAACGCCTTGTGGTTGATGATCAAAGCATAGCTCTAATTAGCATAGCTTTGTGTATAACATTACTTCACGAGCCTCACACCCCGGTAAGAGTCATAAATGTGATAAGCGAACGCAGGGAGTGCATGACGTTTCTTTCTAGCTAGAAGTGGTGTCATGGTATGAAGCCCAAACATTTTTACTTATGTGGATGATAGATTGCGAGGCCTCGATATATTGGTCACTACTGGCCAAGTTATAGGTCCAACGGGACTGGAAAATGTATGTTCGGGAATTTCCAATCCACTAAAGTATTTATGGACCGGCCCTGCAGGATCCAAGGGTTGCCCGTAGGTGTGATCCTGAGGCATTTGCTAGAGTGTCTCGAATCGGTAAAGTGGCCATCCCTAGCCCTGACTCATGATGGAAACCCAATTTCCAATACGACATTACGAATTTGATTGTAAACCTATATATGGCGACATAGTACAGGGTAGTTATGCCATCTAGGATTGATACATTTACTTTGGAAATGTTTTAAACTGACTAGACACTAATAATAATAACAAGTTTTGTATGTACCAATCATGTTTGATCATTATAAGGTAAAAATCTATCCTCCGGTTTGCGTTGCATTGTGCGATGGAACTTGAGTCTTATAATGGTTTCATTTTTCTAAAAAGCATTGCGTTGTTTTAAAAGATTTATTTAATTCACGCACTGGCAATCTAATGGAGTAAACCCATTCACGTTAGCGGCGTGGTCCTATGATTTGCCTTATTAAATAGATAAGTTAAGTTAAGATTTCTCATACCAGTCCCATGACTGACTTGTAGTTTGTTTTCACTTGCAAACTCGGGTGCCCTTATTTTTACACGGCAGCCAAGTGACAGGTAACAGACTTATTTTGGATATGCACCACAGCATGGTGTGTTCATGTGGCAGAAGAAGAAGACTATCTTTATCTTTTATTTCTATTTCTGGACATTTAGACATCATTTTATGTATATTGTACTTTATAATGTTTTAAACTTATTTTCTATTTGCCGAGACCTCTTATGTACTAAGTTGTATCCTGTGGCTGTGCGACTTTGATGTTGATGACTTTTTAATTCTGCACTATGATGATAGTATCCTATAATTTCATGTGTTATGTTGTTATTTGCAATCTGCTATTGTGATAAATGTGTTATATTCCAATGATTATCCTTGCTTCTGTGGCACGAGAGTTTGGGGTCTTCACAATAATGGCTTTTTTATTTGGTATTTAAAGTACCATAAGTATTACTGGAATGTATAAAAAGGAATTTGTGAAGTGTATATTGAAATAAGAATTTTATAAAATCAAATGGATCTTATAAAAGAAGATATGTGAAAATTAAATAAGAAACTTCTATATAAAATTATTAACGATAATAAGGAAGTTTAAAAGACCATTTTTGGTTAAATTACTGAATGGAAGTAATAAGAAGTAAAGTAAGGAAATATTTATATGAAATAAATAGAATATTATAAATGAAATATTTATATGAAATAAATAGGATATTATAGAAGGAATTATTTGGGAAGCAAATATAATTATAAAAGGAATTATTTGGGAAACAAAAAGAATTATAATAGGAATTATTTGGGAAACAAATAGAATTATAAAAGGAAATTGGCGAGATATAAAAGAACTATGAGATGATGGATTTAAAGGAGATTTTTAAATAGAAACCTGTTGTAACAGATAATTGGAGAAGATTAATTTATAAGTAATGTTTTTATAAATTAAGTAAAATAATTTATCATGAGATAAATTGAATATATAAGTCTGGATTTATATAGAGGAGTAGAAATCGGTTTTAACATCGATATTTTAGATAGAAATTGAACTTAGCATTTATAAAGGGAATTATAAATGAGACTTTTAGCGTTAGAAGTGAAAAGGAGATTTTGTATAATTAAGTCTATAAATAGAAGTATAAATAGAATTTTGGAAATGGGATATTATTTTAAAATACAAAATCAAACTGATTGATTATATAAAAGAAATATTATTCACGTTCGATGTGAATAATGGATTAAAATAAATATTTTGTAAATTAAAACATTTATAAAGGAAACTGGTTTTGGAATAGGAATTTAAATAAGCGAGTTGATCGAATATGTTATTCGAAGAGAGTTAATCGAATATAAGTTATTCGAAGAGAGTTAATCGAATAACTTAATCGAAGAGAGTTAATTGAATATAAGTTATTCGAAGAGAGTTAATCGAATATAAGTTATTCGAAGAGAGTTAATCGAATATAAGTTATTCGAAGAGAGTTAATCAAATATAAGTTATTCGAAGAGAGTTAGTCGAACATAAGTTATTCAAAGAGAGTTATTGAATAAGGACTATTCGAAAGAGAGTTATACATTGAAATTCAATATATCGAATTTGGGAAAGTACTATTTACTTTCCGATTTTTAATCACGATTTAGTTATTTATTTATTCAAATTAATAAATAATAGTTATAGTTAAGTTATTATATTTTGGAAGCATGAGATTATAACATTATTGTTATAATCGAATGATTTCTTTAAAAGAAGTGGATTCGCAAATAGAATCCGAGAATTACGTAAGGAAGTTTGTTAAAGATTTAAAAGGTGAACTTCGTCTATTTCTAGGTTAAAAATGTTGTTCAGTTAAGGTCTGAGAGGTAGTTATACCCCAACTTGATTGATTTCATTTTTCACCAAAGAATGGTTAAGGTTTGATAGTGAAGGTTAGTTAAGTGAATTTTGTTAATGATTGTAAGGGTTTGAGTTCGTATAGCGATGTTTATTTAGACATCTGTTTAAATCCAATGAAGGAGTTTAGGAAATGTTTCCACATAAGAATCATAAATGTTTTCTAATATAAATAATAAGAAATGAGAGTAAATATGGAAATGTTTTCCAGTGTTAATAATGTATATTTCTAAATTTAGAAAATAAAAATTTATATATATATATACACACGGAAATGGGAAGTGGAGAAATGATTAAATTAATAATAAATTAATTTAAAAGGGAAAAATGTTGATTGATGATTGATCGATAAAATTTCCATTTGGAAATAAGATCGTTGTGTGTACGGATTGTTTTGCTTCGATAGTTAAATAACCGAGTATCAAAGCTTTGACCATTTTTCCGTCGTCAATATGGAGAGACCGGGATCAGATTCATTATCTGAAAACCACTCTGTATGGGCGTTAGTGTTGTGAATCAAATATGATGAAGATAATTGAAGATGGAGTCGTGCAAGGGCTATTCTGGCGATCCTAGGTAGTAATTGCCTAAGATGGATCTACAGAATAGTGCCTTCGGTTTGTCCAATCCTAGGACAACCTGTATGGAAAAATGTTTGACAGAGTATATTTAATAGATCACGTAGTTGATCTCTTCGAATGTATTTACGTTTGATGGCGGAGAATTCGTTTATCTTAGCTGTATACACGTAGTATTTTTGGAGAAATCAATTTGTGACTTGGCGGGTATGACAATGTGACATTCAAAGTAAATAAAGGTATAATCTGTACGTTATGACCTCAAGTATCACAACCGGGAAATGGTATAAAATCAGGTAGGTTGCATGGCTAAGTGGTTAGCTGCCAATTAGGGTTATTGTCACCTGATCTAGAGAAATTCCATTTACTTCTATAATCTATTTCGATGCTGTGCCTTTCGGGAACCGGTTGCTGGTCCCAACCGTTGGTGATAATACATTCGGTACACTCAAGCGAAATGAGTGACCAGTCATGTTTAGCCTGGGTTGCAAGATTATCTTGTTGAACCTGGTGTATTCCTCTCTAGAGATACACTTTCGGGAGGTGGTCCCATAACTTGCCAGTTGGAATACATTAACCAATAAGCGCTCGCGGTTTTTGATTATATATTATGTATGTGGAATGTGAGATGAAAGCGTTCTGCTAGTTGATTATTAATTGTGGTTGATATACACTATTATAATATCAAAAGGATTTTGACATAAAGATTCGTTTCTTTCAAAAGGATTTTTGAATGTTGAATCAAGTGTTTTGGATTCTCATAAGGGAAAAACCCGTTCTGTGTTATACGGCGTGGTCTTATGAGATATCGTTTATTTTCTCAAATAAATTGTTTACTCATACCAGTCCCATGACTGACCCGGAGTTTATTTTGTTTTGTTTTCCCTAAACTCTTGGGTGCGCAAATTTGTACGGGCAGTCAAGTTTTCGAGATTTTACAGATATACTGAGAGCTTAGAGCAGGAGGCTTCAGGATTTTATAGCAATTGTTTATTTCCGCTATGTTGTAAATGCTGTACTTTGATAATGATATGTATATTCAAGTATAGATTTGTATTTCAAAGTTATGTTAGATAGTATATTTTATTCGTTCCCCTGTGAGGTTCGTGTTACTCTGATTCTGTTGTTGTTCCTCTTCTTCTTCTATTTTAATTTTCTATCTTATCTATTCTCACCCTCTTTTTTCTTTCATTAACTATCTAGTATTTCCGATGCTTGAATAGTCGACATTGAGTTTATGTTGATTTTCTGGGTCGAAAATCCTCGAGTCGTTACACTTTGTCCCCAAAACATATCTTTTTTGGTAAAGCAAGATATGTTCTAGTTCTTTCAGGGAATAGGAGTCTGGAAGCCATGGTTACACCGAACAATATTATGAGAAAGGCCAGAGAACCGATGATTGTATTAAGGCCAGACCGTCGGGGATCATATTAAGGCCAGGTCTTTGAGAGTGCAAAAGAATTAATCGTCCGTTCCTAGTTGACTTTAGAGAGGTGTAGTAGAACCGGGACCTTGCCGAGTAAAAGAGTTCCTAGAGTTCCAGAGAAGGGCATGAACCATTCCTTATCGTGTGAAGTAGGGTATCGACCATACCCGGAGTTCAAGTAGGACGAGCATAAACCATGCTCCGTTTCAATGAGAGGATATAAACCATATCCGAGGGATGAGCATAAACCACACTCGACTTTATAGAGTAGGGTATGAACCATATGTAACACCCTGCATTTTTAATAAAGTAAAATAAAATAAAATTTGAAGAGATTCCATAATTGGTCATGGGATTACCTTCATTGCGTCCGTGACGATTTTCTGGTCAATTTAGACCTATGGGTTGCATAAAACTGATTTAAGATGAAAGAGATACCTTTAAATAAAATATTGTAACAAATATGAAAAGAAGGTAAAAGAAAAAGAACAATAACCACCATTATTTTTAGTCTTGTTAACAAAAGCTATGTAGTCCAATTGGTAAGAGCATGTGAATTTCAAGAGAGTGGCGTGAGTTCGATTCCCACCCGCGCTATATTTTTGTTTTAGGGGAACGGCTAAAATAATACATGTTCCATGAAGAAAATATGTATATATGCACATATAAGGAAAATTATACATATAAGGAAGATAAAAAATATATGTATACATGGATATGGAAGTACATACATATATACGTGTGCAAATATATATATATATATATGTATATGTATATACACAAGAGAGAAGTTCAAAATAAGGCTGCATTCAAAGAAATCTGGTAAGAATTAAATAAAGGCATAACACCGTTTGAACTTTGAAAATGAAAAAAAAGTTGTGCGTATATATATATATATATATGTGTGTGTGTGTAAAATGGGTATTAGAAGTTCTGTATACATATAAGGAGATTATATGTAAATAAATCAAGAGAAGTAAAAGAAGAAAGTGACAAACATTTAAAATTAAGAACGTTAAAAAAACGGCTCGCTATACCCAAAATGGGTCGACCCACACCTGGCTGGGTCGACCCAGGGGGGTGGGTCAGCCCTAGGGTCGATCCAAGGGGGTATGTGGGTTGACCCACCCTTGATCCGGGGAGATTCATTTGATGAATCTGGACTGCTTTTCTAGCCACGTTCGTTGCTAATTCAGCGCAGAATGTACGATAAGATCCTGAACACCTATAAATAGGCTGGTAGAGCCTAGCCTAAATCTACTATTTTCTGAGAGGATGTCTAAACTATGCCATGCTTCTTCCTCCTCAAATCTCTTCAGAAAATAGAATAATTAGTCTAAGGAAATTCTGATTAAAGATCTGGAGGAAAAGAATGTATATCTGCAAATGGGTATTTAGAATTTTATTCGAAGTAAGGTAAATTCTTCGATCTGGTTAATTTAAATTTCTCCTCTTTCTTCCCTTTTTCTTTTAGCTGAGAATTGTGGATCCATGTTTATTCAGGTCTAGATTCAGTTAGGGGAGCACTACACCATATATGCTAATTTGGCACATGGTCATGCAGAGATTTGATAAAGCTTTAAGCCGTATCAACTGTGGTATAGCTCATAGCCGTATCAATTGTCCTTTTGGCGACTCGCACCTCCCAAAACACGTAGGATCTAACTGTTCATCAACAAAGCTCCGGATCAGTTCATTTGATACTGGTTTGGACCGTATGAAATACGTATCAAATTTTTCCGTCCTTGCTTCCATTCTGGCACAATCGAGTTTTGACACGTCAAACTTTCGGTTGAATTATCCCTTATTTTATTTTGCAATGGCGACCGAATACCAAAATTAGGGTTTTGGTACTCGACCGACTTCCTTGGACAATAAGCCATCCACCTCAGTCCATGGGTTATCTTTAGCTGACCGACGAAGCTTCAGTCCACCGCTGTCCATCCTCCTCGTCGCCACTGGAGGTGAGAATTAGATCACGGTTAAATTTGAATATGAATTGGGTTTAAATTGTGTTTAATTTGAATTCAAATTGGGTTTAAATTGTGTTTATATTAGGTTTAATTTGAATTTCCATGCCTTAGTTCAAAAATATGAATGATAGATATTTGCATGTGCTTGTCTACCTAGAATTCATGCTGCTATTGTCTTCAAATTGGGTATTTGCTATCATTTACTTGTGCTATATTTGTCTACCTTGAATTCAAACACTTTTACTTGTGCTGCCTTGCTCATTTGTGTGTATTATTGCACCATGTACACTGATCCTTACCTATCTGAAGTGCATGTATCATTTCTGGCTTGTGCCAAAAAAAATCATGTGTTATGATTTGAGAACTAAAGCATAATAGTTTTGTTAACTGAGCTGTAAGTACATATGAAACATCATTTATTCTTTATTCACTGAGCTACATGTATTTGATGTTTTCTTCTGTGTGTTTTGGACACTTTAAAAATTGATAAGAACAAATACTTCATTCTTGCTTGCTAGTTCCTTTGATAGTTGTATTCCTTATCCATACACACACACACACATTCATTTATATATATATATTCAATATATACTTCTGTTATCTTGTGCATTCAAGTCAGTACTTAGTCTTGTGGAAATATGTTCTTTTATGTGTAAATATGTGTGTATGTGTTATTGTTGTTGCTTCTCCACCTGAGATGCTTTTCCATTTATGACTTGCTGCCTTGAACCAAGTTTCTTTGTGCTCATGTATATGACATTATGTGCATCAAGTATGTTCATGTGCTTTTGCATTGATTTTTTGTATTCATCCATGACCTAACTGTGTTCTTCTTGCTTGTATGTTCATGATACTATTGTGCAGAGTAGGTGTGTGTGTGTTGTATATTCTTCTGTTATCTTGTGCATTCAAGTTAGTACTTAGTCTTGTGGAAATATGTTCTATTATGTGAAATATGTGTGTGTTGTATATGTATATTCTAACTCATTATTGTTCTAATGCAAATTAGGTTGAAAGTATAGATGAAGATGATGCATTCTGGTTAAGAATTTACTGGGTGGTCCACCAGTGAAACCTCACTAAGCTGAAGGCTTTAACTCTCTGGTTAAGAGTTACTGGGTGATTCACCAGGTGGATGCACTTAAGCTCACGACGCCGGTTCGGGTATTTATCCCAGCTTATGCATTTAACTAACGCCATGACTGGAAAAAGGGATAATATCAAGTGTCAAATGCTTTTTCCTAAGGTTTAGTGAAGCAGCATATGACACTTGATATATTGTCCCCTTTGCTCTTCTTGGTGCTTAGTTAAATTCATAGGTTAAGATAAATACCCGAACCAAGTGCGTGAGCTAAAGTGCATCCACCTGGTGAATCACCCAGTAAATTCTTAACCAAAAAGTTACACCTTTAGCATGGTGAATGGATTAGCTGCGGATCGAAGTGGTCGATCGCCGAAGTTGAAAAGCGGAGAGTGGTTGATCGCTGAAGTTTACCTTCTTTATTGTAATGTAATTATGAAATAATATGTATCTTATTTATTGTAATGTAATGAAACATTATGCATCTTCTTACTGTAATGTAATGAAATAGCATGTATCTTATTTATTGTAACATAATCAAATAGCATGTATCATTATATATTGTAATGTAATGAAATATTTCATACAATTGTTTCGTTTACTGTTACAATTCTGAATTAGTGTATCCCGTGTATAAATTATGTTATATATGCTTTGTGTTACAAATTATATGTGTTGCTGTAACGACCCGCATTCTACGCATCGGAGGATTGTAGAATATTTATTTTATTTTCATATGAGGTCGTATAGTCGTGTAACTATGGGGGACGACTATTGGGGTCATTTCCCACGTTCACGATTTTTGCCGATTTTTAAATGACCGTTTTGCCCCTAGTTGATCTTATTTTGGCCATAACTTTTGATTGGTAAGGAGTTTTGACCTGAAACCACTTCCATTAGATCGGATGCTGGTTTACCTTTTCGTAGAGTGGTCACATTAGCCAAACGGACTCACCGTTTGGGAGATACGGCTGAAACAAGGTTTAGAAGGTGAAAAACAGCTTAACCGGGCCTAATTAGGGTGATTAGCAGCTAGGCCCATAACCCATTTGGGGATTAGGGTTATGGGGAGGCTGAAATCAGTTAGGAAACGATCTATTTTCATTTTCTCATCCACCTAAAACATTCCTCTAACCCTAGCCATGGCCTCCACCTTCTAAAATCATCCCAAATCGCTCTCTAATCAAGGATTAAGCTAATCTACGTCAAATCAAGGCAAATCAACATCAAATCAGAGTTGGAGATGTTGTGTTGCATAGAGATTCGACCCAAATCAGAGATATTTTCAAATCTAAGATTTATTTGTGGCTAAGGTGAGTGATTAGCATTGTTTTTACACTAATTATGGTTAATTAGGGTAATTAGTGTTAATTAGCAAATTTATGTATTAATAAATTCTGGAAAAATGTTTATAAATTCTTAAACATCGTTTTAGACCTCTATTAGAAGTTTGGATTAATTTGATTAAGTTTTGCTAATCCTATCATTAGATTTGCTTAAACATGCTTAAGGGGAAAATATGGGTTTTGGGTATGTTTGATCCTTGTTGCATGTTATATTGTTGTTTTGGTGTTTATGGTCGATTGTACATGTTTCTATGACTGTTTGGAATGATTTGTGATTACATAGAAATGTTAGATTGGTCGAAAATGCCGTCATATGGCGTAAATTGCTTGCTGGAAAAGTTCCAGAAATTGGTCAGACCAGTCCCGTTCGTGAGCAGACATCACGACCCCAGACCCGATCGTGGAGCACCTACTTTGCACGAGCCAGTCCCACTTGTATGTCATGAACCACCTGGATGTTGCACGGGCCGAACCAGTCACTACGAGCTGGAGGAGGCTGACCACGAACCAGGCAGGAGTCACGAGCCGATGTTGAAGGACCACGAGGCAGGAGGTAGGTCACGACCCGTGCATCATCACGACCAGGACGAGGGTCATGAGTGGACTCCACGACCCGAAGGTAGTTCACGAGCAGGACGACACGAGCCGAGATGGAGGACCATGGACCGACGAGTTATGAGCTAAGGAACTAAAGAGTCAGGAAACGAGATGATGACCAAAACCCGAGACGCAAAGGTAGTCCAAATAGGAAGTTGTAACTCAGGATCCAGTTGGGAACCAACAAGTCAACTTCAGGAGTTGGGCTTTGCTGCGGGATATGTGCAAAGGGGTTATCGACGTCCATAACTTTGATTCACCACCAAGACGGATGTTAGGCTATGGATCAGTGCATTGGAGTAGTTATTACTCCATGGGGGCAGAGTGATTGTAGCATGGCTATGAGCCAGTGCAGTGGAGTCGTCATGACTTCATGGGGCAGAGTGGACATAGCAAGGGATTAGTGGCTATGGATCAGTGCAATGGAGCCTTCATGACTCCATGAGGCAGAGTGATCACAACAAAGGAATTGGGTGGTCAAAGTGGTGGATATTATATGCTTTACGCACTGAGTGAGAGATGTGAGGATGGTTGCTATGCTTGATTGTTTTCCATCACTATGACATGCCCACCCCCACCCCTGTATATTTACACCATATGCTAGTGTTACCCTAGAGTATTGTACATCCTGTTGTGCTAACTCTTTGGTTGCAGGTCCAGGTTCAGGTATGGTTTAGTATACCTGTTATTGTTTTGTTTTGCTTCTTATCGCTCATACCAGACTTTTGTCTGACCCAGAGTTTTATGTCTCTTCTTATTACTCTGTGTGCTCCGAAACGAGCAGACTAGAGACATGTTAGCTGGTTATGCACGAGTAGCTGATCTAGACACAAACAGGAGGCTCCTACGTATTATCTACATATAATCTCCCTGCGTCGCTGCTGGTCACTACTTTGGGAATTAGTAATGAACCTTTCTTATTTTGCTTTGGAGACAGTTTTAAAAGTTGTAATAATGATGATGTGGAACATAAGCTGTATTTTGGATTTTCCGCTGCCATGATGATTTAGTTTTCAGCTTATGCACTATCTCGCCTATTTTATGTAAAGTATGTTATTATTATATTTTATTCCATGCACTATGAGACACACAATAGGTTCCTTGCTAGTTCAAATTCCTTTCTTTGACGACCGTCCCATGCTGGTTGGACATCTGTACAGTTCACTTTCTTTGGAAATGTCATCTGGTGCGGGGCGAGCCGCCACATTTGGTATTAGAGCTCTAGGTTACGTAGTTAACATGGGGAAAGACACCAAGGAGATATTGTATATGAGAGCGTGTATTTGTGATATTTCGGTTTTCAAAAAATATATATGTACTATTAGTATATTTAAGGATGGAGTCGCACTGCACTGGCACCACTGAAGAGATGGTTAATCGTTTTCTCCTTACAGATTGAACGATGAGCCGACATATGAGGGTTACTGGTAGAAGAGATAATAATGGGAATGCTCCTAATATGAGGACGATGTTCACTGACTTCATGAGGGAGATGCTTAGGGATGTTCAGAGAGCAGCTCCTAATGCTGCAAATGGTGGTAGTGCAGCGGTGCAGGCACCTAGGGCCAATTTCGCCAAGCTTTGTAAGGACCACACTAGTCTTGGTAGGAAGCCGTTCCATGGAACGGAGACAGCTACAGAAGTTCAGGATTGGCTTGATAGTTGTGAGCGTATCTTCGAGGATTTGGGAATCGAAGACGCGATGAAGAGGAAGCTAGCATCCCGTCAGCTGCAAGGACGGGCTATGAATCGGTGGAATGCTATTAAGGCAGCTACCCTTGAGGATCAATTTACTTGGGATCAGTCTAAGGCCCAATTCAGTGATAAGTTTATCCCAGCTGCCCAAAAGTTAGAGTTGTTTAGGAAGTTCTTGGAACTTAAGCAGAATGGTAGGGCAGTCTTGGAATATATTGCTGAGTTCGATACTTTATCGAAGTATGGATTATCCCTTATCGACACGGCCGAGAAGAAGAACGAGAAGTTCATAACTGGCTTAGATGGTTACTTGGGGGAAAGGCTTATTAACCACATCGATGAGACGCTTGAATCGATGTGGGGAAAGCTTTGAGATCAGAGAGTCTATACCCTAAGTCAAAGACTGAGGTTGCATCTGCAGAAGAGCCAAATCCGGAAGCAAGCGGTGGAGGCAAGAATGGTCCTCAAAATAAGAGAAAGCAGAATCAGACCAAGGATGGCCAGAAGAAGAAGAATAAGAAAGATGTAGCTGTGGCAAGAAGGGCCATTATGCTAAAGAATGTCGAGCAAAGCCTGCGGATAGGAAGTGCTTCAACTGCGTCCAAGTGGGACATCACAAGGATAAATGTCTGCAACCCCTAAAGAGAAGCAGATTGTGAAAGTATATGCTCTTAATGATGTTCCTTCTTCGTCGAATGCCCTAACTGCAGCGGAGAAAGGAAAGAATGTCATCATTTAAGGTATGCTTTCCGTTTATGATATTCCTGTTCAAGTATTGTTTGATACCAGAGCTTCCCATTCCTTCATATCTAGTGACCTGGTAGATAGGTTAGGATTGGAACCCGAGATAGTTGATAGACCTTAGCGGTGGCGAACCCGATTGGCGGTTCGACTAGCCTTAGTATGATTTGTCGTAATGTGGTCTTATCGAGTCATGGATGTATGTTTGTGATTGTTTTGTTTTGGGTTTTACTAGGTTTGGCATTATTTTGGGAGTCGATTGGCTCCAAAGGTACGGGGTGGTGGTAGACTATGAGGGCATTTTGGTGACAGTTAGAGCGGATGATGGGTGGAGGGTAGTGTTTGGTGGTCTACCTAGTGATGGGGTAATGGCTAGTTTTCTAAATTCCCTCGACATCCCGCATGACGAGTTGTCAGATGTGCCCGTGGCTGGCCAGTATCCGGACGTCTTCGAGGAAGTGACCGAACTTCCACCACACCGAAAGATTGAGTTTCGTATTGATTTAGTGAAAGATGCCAGACCTATAGTGATGCCACTTCGTCGTATGGCACCAAGGGAGCAGCGAGAGCTCGAGGTGCAAGTAAGCGATCTTTTGAAGAAGGGATTTATCGGAAGAAGTGTTTTTGAGTGGGGAGCACCAATTGTGTTTGCTACCAAGGTAGATGGTTCCCTTAGATTGTGTGTGGACTACCGCGAGTTGAATAAGGTGGCGAGGAAGAATAAGTATCCTCTACCGCAGATAGATGATTTGTTTGATCAGTTGAGTGGCGCGAGAGTGTTCTCCCAGTTGGATCTCGCGGCAAGTTTTCATCAGCTTAGGGTGGAAGCTGAGAGTATAGCTAAAATGGCCTTTTGGACACCGTCTGGATTCTATGAGTGGTTGGTCATGCAATTCGGGTTGACCAATGCACCAGGATCTTATGAATAGAGTATTCCGAGATCAATTGAATAAGTTTGTTCTTGTGTTCATAGATGATATCTTGGTTTATTCAAGGACAGAGGAAGAAACACAAGGAACATTTGAGGATAGTGATGGAAGTGTTGAGAAAACACCAGTTAAAAGCAAAGTTTTCTAAGTGTCACTTCTGGAGGAGGGAAGTGAGATTCTTGGGCCATGTTGTTTCAGAGAATGGTATTACCGTGGACCCTGCGAAGGTGGCTACGGTACAAGATTGGTCTACACCCAAGAATGCAACAGACGTAAGAAGTTTCTTGGGATTAACTGGATATTACCGTAAGTTTATCCAATACTTCTCCAAGATAGTGGCACCATTGACTCAGTTGACCAAGAAGAATCAAGCTTTCGTTTGGGACGAAAGGTGTGAAAATGCATTCAAGAGCCTAAAGGAAAAGTTGACGTGTGCACCAGTGTTAGTCATTCCTAAAAGGAATGAAGAGATGACAGTATACACGGATGCATGTGGCACCGGTCTACGTGCTGTAATGATGCAAGGAGGTACGGTTGTCGCTTAAGCTAGTCGACAGCTGAAACTGCATGAGAAAAGATATCCTACCCCATGATTTGGAATTGGCAACGATCATATTCGCGTTGAAGATGTGGAGACATTATCTCTTGGTAGAAAGATTCGAGTTGTTCACTGATCATAAATCGTTAAAGTATATCTTCTCTCAGAAGGATTTAAATCTCCGACAGCAAAGATGTTTAGAATTCTTGGCTTCCTATGATTTCGATATCGCATATACACCAGGAAAGGGCAATGCGGTAGCTGATGCATTGAGTAGAAGACATGCCAGTTTAGGGGCTATGTTTCTTAAATGGAAGCAACTGGAGTATATCAAAGGGTATGATTTCAGACCAAAGTGCGAGTTAGATCCAGTAATATAAGCAAGTTTGACGATCAAACCCACTTTGGTTGAGCGGATTGGTTCCAGTCAGAGGGACGACCCTAACCTACTGGAAATCATCTCCAAGTTAGAGATGGGAATTGACGAGGAGATGAACAAGTATGGGCTTGATCGAGATGGATGGCTTAGAAAGAATGGGAGACTAGTTGTGCCCAATGTAAATGGATTGAGAGATGAAGTGCTTAGAGAATGTCATCACTCAAAACTGACTATACATCCCGGTGGTAACAAAATGTATCGAGACACGAAGCAGACTTACTACTGGGAAGGAATGAAAAGACACGTTGGGAAGTTTATATCCAAGTGCATGAACTGCCAGATAGTTAAAGCTGAGCAAAAGAAGCCTAGTGGTTTGTTGCAACCATTAGAAATTCCAGAATGGAAATGGGAACAAGTATCAATGGATTTCATTGATAGGTTATCAAGGACTAGATCGGGCCATGATAGCATTTGGGTGATTGTGGACTGATTGACCAAGAGTGAAAGTTTATATCCGTCAAGTTGAATAGAACAACAACTAAGTTAGAAGAACTGTATATGAAGTGGGTAGTGAGATTTCATGGAATACCCAAAGGCATTGTGAGTGACCGAGATCAATTGTTTACTAGTCGATTTTGGAAGAGCTTACAAGAGGCGTTAGGATCAGAATTACATCACAGTACCGCATATCATCCTCAAATCGACGGTCAGACAGAGAGGGTGAATCGAGTATTAGAAGATCTCTTGAGAGCTTGCATATTAGATTTTGGCGGATCATGGGATGACCGTTTGCATCTAGTGGAGTTCGCATATAATAGTAGTTATCAATCCAGTATTGGTATGGCTCCATTTGAAGCTTTGTACGGAAGACCGTGAAACTCACCGTCATGTTGGTTAGAAACCGGTGAGAAATTTCTGCTTGGGCCAGATGTGATAAGAGAAACCTCAGATAAGATCAAGGTTATCTGACAATGAATAAAGGCTGCCCAAGATAGGCAGAAGAGTTATGCCGATAAGAGAAGAAGAGATTTAAAATTCTCCATTGGCGACTTGGTGTTTGTCAAGATTTCTCCGTTAAAGAGCGCGATATGATTTGGTAGGAGAGGCAACACCAAGATTTGTTGGTCCATTCCCAGTTCTCGAACAAGTTGGGAATTTGGCATATAAAGTTGAGTTGCCGGACAAGATGGCGGGAGTTCATAACGTATTTCATGTTTCCCAATTAAGGAAATTCGTGCACGACCCTGATGTGGCTATTTCACCTGATCAGTTGGATGATATCGAAGTAGAACCCGAGGCGGTTGGGAACCGCAAGCCGATTCGTATTGTCGAGCACGATACGAAGAAACTTCGAAGGAAAGCGGTGAATCTAGTCAAGGTTCAGTGAGGCGAGGATGAGAATGACGGTACTTGGGAGACAGAGGAGAGCATTAGGAAGATGTATCCAGAACTCTTTGCCTGGTAAGATTTTAAATTGCGGTTTAGTTATTCCGCATTTTAGGATAGGTTTGTTTTGTATGTTTGATTGCGAGATATGGCTGGTAGGCAAGCGGGACCCTTTGGTTGTTTCTTAGTTGAGGAATTTCAGGGGCGAAATTTCTTGGGGAGGGAGGGGGGGGGGGGGAGTGTAACGACCCGCATTCTATGCATCAAAGGATCGTAGAATATTTATTTTATTTTCATATGAGGTCGTATAGTCGTGTAACTTTGGGGGACGACTATTGGGGCCATTTCCCATGTTCAAGATTTTTGCCGATTTTTAAATGACCGTTTTGCCCCTAGCTGATCTTGTTTCAGCCATAACTTTTGATTGGTAAGGAGTTTTGATCTGAAACCACTTCCATTAGATCCGGATGATGGTTTACCCTTCCTTTAGAGTGGCCACATTAGCCAAATGGACTAACCGTTTGGGAGATATGGCTGAAACAAGGTTTAGAAGTTGAAAACAGCTTAACCGGGCCTAATTAGGGTGATTAGCAGCTAGACCCATAACCCATTTCAAAATTAGGGTTATGGGGAGGCTAAAATCAGTTAGGAAACGATCCATTTTCATTTTCTCAGCCGCCTAAAACATTTCTCTAAACCCTAGCCATGGCCTCCACCTTCTAAAATCATCCCAAATCGCTCTCTAATCAAGGATTAAGCTAATCTACGTCAAATCAAGGAAAATCAACACCAAATCAGAGTTGGAGCTGCTGTGTTGCATAAAGATTCAACCCAAATCAGAGATAGTTTCAGATCTAAGTATTATTTGTGGCTAAGGTAAGTGATTAGCATTGTTTTTACACTAATTATGGTTAATTAGGGGTAATTAGTGTTAATTAGCGAATTTATGTATTAATAAATTCTGGAAAAATGTTTAGAAATTCTTAAACACCGTTTTAGACCTCTGTTAGAAGTTTGGGTTAATTTGGTTAAGTTTTGCTAATCCTATCATTAGATTTGCTTAAACATGCTTAAGGGGAAATAGGGGTTTTGGGTATGTTTGATCCTTATTGACATGTTAAATTGTTGTTTTGGTGTTTATGGTCGATTGTACATGTTGCTATGACTGTTCGGAATGATTTTTGATTGCATAGAAAAGTTAGATTGGTTGAAAACGCCATCATATGGTGTAAATTGCTTGTTGGAAAAGTTATAGAAATTGGTCAGACCAGTCCCGTTCATGAGCTGGCATCACGACCCCAGATCCGATCGTGGAGCACCTACTTTCCACGAGCCAGTCCCACTTGTATGTCACGAACCACCTGGATGTTGCACGAGCCGAACCAGTCGCCACGATCTGGAGGAGGCAGACCACGAACCAGGCAGGAGTCACGAGCCAGTGATGAAGGACCACGAGCCAGGAGGTAGGTCACAACCCGAGCATCATCACGACCAGGACAAGGGTCATGAGTGGACTCCACGACCCGAAGGTGGTTCACGAGAAGGACGTCACGATCCGACATGGAGGACCATGGACCGACGAGTTATGAACTGAGGAACTGAAGAGTCACGAACCGAGATGATGATCAAAACACGAGACACAAAGGTAGTCCAAATAGGTAGTTGTAATTCATGATCCAGTTGGGAACCAACGAGTTAACTTCATGAGTTGGGATTTGCTGCGGGACATGTGCAAAGGGGTTATCGATGTCCATAACTTTGATTCACCACCAAGACGGATGTTAGGCTACGGATCAGTGGAGTGAAGAAGTTATTACTCCATGGGGCAGAGTGATCGTTGCATGGCTATGAGCCAGTGCAGTGGAGTCGTCATGACTTTATGGGACAGAGTGGACACAGCATGGGATTAGTGGCTATGGATCAGTGCAGTGCAGCCGTCATGACTCCATGGGGCAGAGTGATCATAGCAAAGGAATTGGGTGGTCAAAGCGGTGGATATCGTATGCTTCACGCACTTTGTGAGAGATGTAAGGATGGTTGCTATGCTTGATTGTTTGGCATCACTATGACATGCACACCCCCACCCCCGTATCTTTACACCATATGCTAGTGTTACCTTAGAGTATTGTACATCCTGTTGTGCTAACTCTTTGGTTGCAGGTCCAGTTTCAGGTATGGTTTAGTATACCTGTTATTGTTCTATTTTGCTGCTTATTGATCGTACCAGATTTTTGTCTAACCCAAAGTTTTATGTCTCTTCTTATTACTCTGGGTGCTCCTAAACGAGCAGACTAGAGACAGGTTAGCTGGTTATGCACGAGTAGCTGATCTGGACACGAGCTGGAGGCTCCTACGTATTATCTACATATAATCTCCTTGTGTCGTTGCTGGTCACTACTTTGGGCATTAGTAGTGAACCTTTCTTATTTTGCTTTGAAGACAGTTTTAAAAGTGTTAATAATGATGATGTGGAACATAAGCTGTATTTTGGATTTTCCGCTGCTATGAAGGTTTAGTTTTCATCTTATGCACTGTCTCGCCTGTTTTATGTCAAGTATGTTATTATTATATTTTATTCCATGCGCTGTGAGATACACTACAGGTTCCTTTCTTTGACAACCGTCCTATGCTAGCTGGACATCTGTACAACGCACTTCTTTGGAAATGTCGGCTGGTGCGGGGTGGGCCATCACATCTGCAGTTTCTGCTTATATATGTGTGTGTATGTATATACACACACACACATATAAGATACGGTTTATAGTCGTACCTACTAATCGTTTAGATACGACCAATAACCGTATGTTATTAATAGTGGGATACGATTTACAACCGTATCTAATAATTTAATGCGCCATTTTTTGATACGGCTTATTGCCGTGCCTAACTACTTTAGATACGGCTAAAAACACAGCCTAATTAGCATATACGGTGTCGTGGAGCCATGGAATGCTAGTTTTGGACCAGATTCATGAATTGGAAAGCTATTAGGTGAGTGGATTTAAGTTATTCCTTTTTGATAATGGTATATTTATCATTTGGCATTCCCCGTAAATATGTATAATAAATCTGCTATAATGTTTAACCTGCGGTAATCTGCTGAAATGATTAATCTATTGAACTATAAACCTGCTGAAATGTTTAGATGATTAACCTGCTGAAGTCTATTGAAATTAAGTACCATAGAATGTGATAGGAAATTTGGGATTGTATGAGCATGTAAATCTATAAGCTTAATGAAAAATTTTGTGGAACATGTTGGTGAAACTGTAATTAATCTGTGGAGTCTATTGGATTTATAGGGTTAAGTAAATATGTTTAATCTGTTGGGGTTATATGAACATGTTAACCTGTAATACTTAACCTGTTTAATCAATTGGGGTTATATAAAAGCCTACTTACATTAATCACTTGTCCGAATTGGGAATTTTTGTGAACACTGTAATTATGAGATTTACATTGAACATCTGTTAAGAATACTATTATGCCAAAAGATTGTAAATAAGATTTACAGTAAATTTGGAAGAATGAATATGCCTAAATTTACAGTAAGTAGAAAATTGTAATCGCAATTAGACACAAGGTTAAATTCGACTTGTGGTAGAAGTCTGCCCGGAACCACCCGGCAAATCCAGCATCCACAAGTGGTTAATTTAATGTGAGAGGTCTGGTGCATAAACATACATATAACAGTGCTAAGACACGAGGTTAAGTCTAACTTGTGGTAGAAGTCTGCCCGGAACCGCCCATCAAATCCAACATCCACAAGTAGTCGGCTTATATGAATATATGTATATAACAGGATAGAAATAAATGGCATTGATTGTAATTAATGGAAATGAATGAATGGTACAACAGTATAAACATTAGAATGAATGGGGAATGATAATAACCTGTTATGGATAAACCTTAACGGGGTAGATCATCATGGTGTCATGAAACACGAGGGGAGCGCACATCCTTCTCATTTTTCTACCTGTTCTGCCCGTTGTTCTGCTAGCTCCGAAGGACTGGAAGGGGAAGCATGCGGCTTCCTGGGACATTGAGGGTACTCCTGGTAGTCCTCTGTGCGGTGACAACGTTAAGGATGTGCTCGCAGAGGTTAGGTTTGCAAGTTACTACCTGGTGAGTATACCTTGACTGCCACAACTGGGGGCAGTTAGTAGGCTATAGGGTGGCATATGTGATCCGATGATCCTGTTGCCTTATGACTAAGCAGGTTACGACCATTTTATCTATTTGCCTTTGGCGGGCATAACCATCTGTTTGATAGCAATCGTCGGGTACCAGCCATCGATAATCAGCGTGATGCATGATGTAGAAAGACGGAGAGCTAAACATATAGATCATCGACCTTTTGCTATCAAGGCTTTGGTTGCGGGACATGCCAATTAGGATGTTGTTTTTCTGGGCCACGTCACTAGCTCTCAATTATGTTTGTCTTTCACTAGTTGAGGGAAGGTTCTGGTGGGACCATAGCTACAATGAAAATCCAAACTATAGCATGTCTGCTTTGGGTGGTGTATCGTAGACTTTAGTGCATTACTCTACGATGGAATCTAATTCGATCGAAGGTGGCAGTCCGTACGCTTACCTAGCATGGTGATGGCAGTTTTATGCGGAACGTATCGTTGTTATACAGAGATCTATACGTCATTCCGGCGTAGGATGAGGGACTGCGTATATTTCTGTGGTATTACGGCGGAGACCATGCGGGTAGGGTACCCTTGGGTGTACCTTAATGTTGGGGTTAGCTACATATATACTGTACTAGGTTAATCCACTTGGAAGTATATGGGTACGACATGTGTGTAAGCCTTGAGTGCCGTTAACCTAAGTAACCTAATGAATACAAAAATTTAACTGAATGGTATATAAAGGGTTATCCAAAATGTGTAGTTTAAATCCAGTCACCAGAACTTGTGTTCTAACCCCCTCCTCATAACATACTCGGAGGTTAGATGTGTGGCAGAGATATGATAGCTTTGAATACTGGTTAGGCAGTATTATTAACTGGGCACGACTATATTTTGATTATATTACATTTTATCCATTTCGTTGTGAGATGTTTTCTGAGCTCTGATATATTTTATATCTCTATCTTTTCTGTAGGATACCAGAAAAACCAACACGAGTTTCGATAGATTAGAATTTTGAAAATAATTCGGTCTGTCGAAATTCGTGTTGTTACATCTGGTATCAAAGCCTAGGTTTAGGATTCTTGTATGGATAGTGAGAGAACGTATTTGTAATTTTGAAATATAAATATCTATTATGTATATATATACCTAGATCCATAAGAGGAACCCATTAAATAGAAAAAGCAGAATATGGTAAGAATTAGGATATCTATTTTGTATACTAAAGGAATGAATATGGAAATCTAAGACCCTTATGTAACGGCCCGCCCCGCACCAACCGACATTTACTCCAAAAGTGCGCTTTACACATGTCCAGTTAGCACGGAACGGGTCGTTAAAAGGAAAAGGAAGAAGGAAATGAATTAATCAAGAACTTGTAGAATGTCTCACAGCGCATAGAATAAAATATAATAATAACATACTTGACATAAAACAGGAGAGACAGTGCATAAGCTGAAAACTAGAACTAAACATCATAGCAGCGGAAATCCACAATACAGCTTATTACAACTTTTCAAACTGTCTCAAAGCAAAAGTAAGATAAAGAAGGTACACTACTAATGCCCAAGTAGCGACCACCAACGACACAGGGAGAATGTGTATATATATATCATACGTGGAAGCCTCCTGCCCGCCTCCGAATCAGCTACTCACGCACCACCAGCTAACCTGTCTCTAGTCTGCTCGTGTGAGCACCCAGAGTAATAAGAGGAGACATAAAACTCGGGGTCAGACATAAAGCCTGGTATGAGCGATAAGAATCTAAAGTGAACAATAACAGGTAGACTAGAAACATACCTGTACCTGGACCTGCAACCAAAGAGTTAGCACTACATACTGTACAACACTCTAAGGTACCATATCAATGGTGTAAAGATACGGAGGTGGGGGAGGTGTGCATGTCATAATGATGGCAAACAATCAAACATAGCATCCATCCTCACATCTCTCACTCAGTGCGTAAAGCATACGATATTCACCACTTCGATCACCCAACATACCTTGCTACGATCACTCTGCCCCATGAAGTCATAAATGGCTTCACTGCACTGATAACGTAGCCACTAATTCCTCGCTATGTCCACTTGCCCCAATGAGTTATTCACCCCATCTGCGCTGGCTCATAGCCTCACCAATCCTTACTATGTCCACTTGCCCCATGGAGCTATTCACCCCATCTGTGCTGGCTCATAGTCTTACTACGCATCACCTTGCCCCTCAGGTCATAATGACCCTACTGCACTGATAACGTAGTCTTGCTACCATCACTTACTGCACTGATAAGTAGCCACCATTCATTTTTAGTGGTGAATCGAAGTTATGAAAGTCGACGACTCCTTAGCACACGTTCCGCAGCAAAGTCCAACTCATGAAGTCCACTCATTGGTTCCTTTCTGGATCCTGAGTCATTACCCTTCATTTGGACTACCTTTGCATCTCGGGTTATTAGTCTTCATCGGTTCGGTTCGGCCTTCCATACCCCATTTGGATCGGATCGGCTCTTCAGCACGCCACGGTTCGGATCATCATCGCGGTCCTCTTTCTCTCTGCTTCAGATCATGCTCCTCTCCTCGGTTCGGATCGAAATACCCTATACGGCTCAGATCGCGCTCCTCCAGCTCGTGGCTCCCCCTGGATCGGATCAGTGTCTCGTAGTGCATCGGATCGTGGATGTTGTCTTCTTCTGGTCAGATCGTGATACGAAGCACGGGTGGATCAGATCGGGTAGCAGTTCACGGTTGATGTTCGTGGACCTTGCGCAGATGGTTCAGCTCGGAGGAGATGACTTGACTCGTGGTGATGTCCCACGATCCCATAGGGCGATCCGATCGACCCTCAATCCCCATCCGATCCGAACTCCTGCACCTTGTCCAGCGAATTGTTTACGCCCCTCGACGACGTTTTCGAACATTCCAACTATTCTAATCAGTCACAAAGCATACCATACAATCACAGAAACATATATAGTCAACCACAAACATCAAAACAACAATATGATAGGTTAAAATGGATCAAACATACCCAAAATCCCACAATTCCCCTTAAGCATGTTTAGGTGAAACTAATGATAGGATTAGCAAAACTCAACCAAATTAACCCAAATTCATGTCAGAGGTCTAAAACATCATTCCGAATTTTATAAATATTTTTCCAGAATTTTATCATGTTTAAATTCGCTAATTAACACTAATCATCCCTAATTAGCCATAATTAGTGCAAAACTATGCAAATCATTCACCTTAGCCACAAACAAAACTAAGATCAGAAATGAATCTCTAATTTGATGCGAATCCCAATGCTAAACAGCAGCTCCAATGTTGCTTTGGTGTAGATCTTCCTTGATTAGAGGTTGCTAAGCCAAATCCTTGACCGAAAGATGATTTGGAGGTGATTTAGAGGTTGGAGGCCATTTTTAGGGTTCCTTGGTGATAAGTGGAGGCTAGAAAACTGAAATGGAATGATTCTCCATCTCATTTCAGCCTTCCCATAACCCTAATCCCGAAATGGGTTATGGGCCTACTCACTAATCACCCGATTTGGCCCGGTTAAGCAGTTTTTCACCCTCCAAACCTTATTTCAGCCATATCTCCCAAACGGTAAGTCCGTTTGGCTATTATGACCACTCTACAGAAAGGTAAACCATCAAACGGATCCAATGGAAGTGGTTTCAGGTCAAAATTCCTTTCCAATAAAAAGTTATGGCCAAAACAGTACCAACTAGGGGCAAAATGGTCATTTAAAAATCGACAAAAATCATGAACATGGAAAATGAATCTAATGGATGTTTCCCAAAGTTACATGACCATACGACTTCATACGGGAAAGAAATAAATATTCTACGATCCCCCGATGCGTAGAATACGGGTCATTACACTCTCCCCCCTTAAGAAATTTCGCCCCCGAAATTCCCTAATCAAAACACACACAAAGATCCCGCATGCCTATCAACCATAAAACAACAATCAAACATGCAAACAAGCAAAACAAGTCTACCCTAGCATGCGGAAAACTAAATTACAAAGTAAATCTTACCAGGCAAAGAGTTCTGGATATGCCTTCCTAACACTCTCCTCTGTCTCCCAAGTACAATCATTCTCGTCCTCGCCCCACTGAACCTTGACTAGTTTCACCGCCTTCCTTCGAAGTTGCTTCGTATCGTGCCCCACAATACGAATCGGCTTGCGGTTCCCAACCGCCTCGGGTTCTACTTCGAAGTCCTGTAACTGATCAGGTGAGATAGTCATATCTGAGTCGTGAACGAACTTCCTTAGTTGGGAAACATGAAATACATTGTGAATTCCTGCCATCTTCTCTGGTAAGCCAACTCTTTATGCCAAATTCCCGACTAGTTCAAGAACAGGGAATGGGCCAACAAATCTTGGTGCCAACTTGCCTCTCCTGCCAAATCGTATCACGCTCTTCAACGGAGAGATCTTGACAAACACCAAGTCACCAACGGAGAATTTCAAGTCTCCTTCTCCTCTTATCAGCATAGCTCTTCTGCCTATCTTGAGCAGCTTTCATTCGTTGTTGAATGACCTTAATCTTATCGGAAGTTTCCCTCACCACATCTGGTCCAAGCACAAATTTCTCGCCAGTCTCTATCCAACATGATGGTGAGTTGCACGGTCTTCCGTACAAAGCTTCATATGGAGCCATACCGATACTGGATTGGTAGCTATTATTATATGCAAACTCTACTAGATGCATATGGTCATCCCATGATCCATCAAAATCCAATATACAAGCTCTCAAGAGATCTTCCAATATACGATTTACCCTCTCCGTCTGACCGTCGGTCTGAGGATGATACGCGGTACTGAGATGTAATCCTGACCCTAGAGCCTCTTGTAAGCTCTTCCAAAACCCACTAGTGAACAACGGGTCTCGGTCACTCACAATGCTTTTGGGTACTCCATGAAATCTCACTACCCACTTCATATACAATTCTGCCAACTTGGCTGTCGTTCTGGTCGATTTGACTGGTATAAATCTTGCACTCTTAGTCAATCGATCCACAATTACCCAAATGCTATCGTATCCCGACCTAGTCCTCGGTAAACCATCGATGAAATCCATCGAGACTTGCTCCCATTTCCATTCGGGAATTTCTAATGGTTGCAACAAACCACTAGGCTTCTTTTGTTCAGCTTTAACTAACTGGCAATTCATGCATTTGGATATAAACTTCCCAATGTCTCTTTTCATCCCTTCCCAGTAGTAAGTCTGCTTCATGTCTCGATACATCTTATTACCACCGGGATGTACAGTTAGTTTTGAGTGATGACATTCTCTAAGCACTTCATCTCTCAAACCATTCACGTTGGGCACAACTAGTCTTCCATTCTTCCGAAGCCATCCATCTCGATCAAGCCCATACACATTCATCTCCTCATCGATACCCATCTCTAACTTGGAGATGATTTCCAATAGGTTAGGATCATCCCTCTGACTAGAACAAATCCGCTCTATCAAAGTGGGTCTGATCGTCAAACTAGCTAGCATGACTAGATCCAATTCACACTTTGGTCTGAAATCAAACCCCGCGATATACTCCAGTTGCTTCCATTCAAGAAACATTGCCCCTAAGCTGGCATGTCTCCTTCTCAAGGCATCGGCTACCGCATTACCTTTCCCAGGTGTATATGCGATATCAAAATCATATGAAGCCAAGAACTCTAACCATCTCTGCTGATGGAGATTCAGATCTTTCTGGGAGAAGAGATACTTTAACGATTTATGATCGGTAAACAACTCGAATCTTTCTCCCAAGAGATAGTGTCTCCACATCTTCAGTGCAAATACAATCGCTGCCAATTCCAAATCATGGGTAGGATACTTCTTCTCATGCGTCTTTAGCTGTCGACTAGCATAAGCTAACCCTACCTCCTTGCATTAATACATCACCCAGTCCGGTATCACAAGCATCTGTGTATACCGTCATCTCTTCATTCCCTTTAGGAATGACTAACACTGGCGCACGCGTCAACTTCTCCTTTAGACTCTTGAAGGCATCCTCACACACTCTGTCCCAGACGAAGGACTGATTCTTCTTAGTCGACTGAGTCAACGGTGCTGCTATCTTGGAGAAGTCCTGGATAAACTTACGATAATATCCAGCTAACCCCAAGAAACTTCTTACATCTGTTGCATTCTTGGGTGTAGGCCAATCCTGTACCGTAGCCACCTTCGCAGGGTTCACGGCAATACCACTCTCTGAAACAACATGACCCAAGAATCTCACTTCCCTTCTCCAAAAATGACACTTAGAGAATTTCACTTTCAATTGGTGTTTCCTCAACACCTCCATCACTATCCTCAAGTGTCCCTTGTGTTCTTCCTCTGTCCTTGAGTAAACAAGGATATCGTCCACGAACACAAGAACAAACTTATTCAACTGATCTCTGAATACTCGATTCATAAGATCCACAAAATATGCTGGTGCATTGGTCAACCCAAATGGCATGACCAACCACTCATAAAATCCAGACGGCGTCCTAAATGCCGTTTTCGGAACACTCTCATCTGCTACTCGAAGCTGATGAAATCCTGTCGCGAGGTCCAACTGGGAGAACACTCTAGCTCCTTCTAGCTGATCAAACAAATCATCTATCCACGGTAGAGGATACTTATTCTTCCTTGTCACCTTATTCAACTCGCGATAGTCCACACACAAACGAAGGGAACCATCTGCCTTAGTGGCAAACACAACTGGTGCTCCCCACTCGGAGACACTCCTTCTAATAAATCCCTTCTTTAAAAGATTGCTAACTTGCACCCCGAGCTCTCGCTGCTCCCTTGGTGCCATACGACGAAGTGGCATCACTATAGGTCTGGCATCTTTCACTAAGTCAATACGGAACTCAATCTCTCGGTGTGGTGGAAGCCCGGTCACCTCCTCGAAGACGTCCGGATATTGGCCAACCACGGGCACATCTGACAACTCATCCTGCGGGATGTCGAGGGAATTTACAAAACTAGCCATAACCCCATCACTAGGTAGACTACCAAACACTACCCTCCGCCCATCATCCGCCCTCACTGTCACCAAAAAGCCCTCACAGTCTACCACCACCCCGTATCTTTGGAGCCAATCGACTCCCAATATAATGCCATACCCAGTAAAGCCCAAAACAAAGCAATCACAAACAAACATACATCCATGACTCGATAAGACCAAATTCCTGCAAATCATACTAAGGCTAGTCGAACCACCAATCGGGTTCGTCACAACCAATGGTCTATCGACTATCTCGGACTCCAGTCCCAATCTATCTACCAGGTTACTAGATATGAAGGAACTGGAAGCCCCAGTATCAAACAAAACTCGAACTGGTACATCATAAATAGAAAGCATACCTTGAATAACAACATTCTTTCCTTTCTCCGCCGCAGTTGGGGCATTCGACGAAGAAGGAACAACATCAATAGCATATGCTTTCACAATCTGCTTCTCCTTAAGAGGTTGCGGACACTTATCCTTGAAATGTCCCACTTGACCACAATTGAAGCACTTCTTATCCGCTGGCTTGGCCCGACAATCTTTAGCATAATGGCCCTTCTTACCACAGCTGAAGCACTCAACATCCTTCTTGCTCTTTTTCTGGCCACCTTTAGATTGGTCCTGCTTCCTCTTATTCTGAGAGTTATTCTTGCCTCCATCGCCTGCTTGCGGCTTTGGCCCTTCTGCAGATGCAGCCTCAGTCTTTGACTTAGGGTAAAGACTCTCTGATCTCAAAGCCTTCCCCACAATTGATTCAAAAGTCTCATCGATGTGATTAATAAGCATTTCCCCCAAGTATCCATCCAGGCCAGTAATGAACTTCTCATTCTTCTTTTCAGGAGTATCGATAAGAGATAGTCCATACTTCGACAAAGTGTCGAACTCAGCAATATAATCAGAAACTGTCCTTCTGTTCTGCTTGAGTTCCAAGAACCTCTTAAACAACACTGACTTTTGGGCAGCTAGAATAAACTTCTCGCTAAAGCGAGCCTTGAACTGAACCCAAGTAACCTGGTCCTCTGGAGTAGCTGTTCTAATGGCATTCCACCAGTTCATCGCTCGCCCTTGCAGCTGACGAGAGGCTAGCCTTCTCTTCATCGCATCCTCAAGACCCAAGTCATCGAAGATACGATCACAGCTATCCATCCAGTCCTGAACATCTGTGGCCGACTCCGTCCCGTGGAACGGCTTCCCGCCAAGATTAGTGTAATCCTTGCACAACTTGGCGAAATCGACCCTAGGCGCCTGCACTACTGGGCCAACACCAACTCCGGGATTGGGAACTGCCCCTTGCACTTCCCTAAGCATGTCTCTCATGAGGTTAGTAAACATCACCCTCATTTCAGCGGCATTCCCTTGGTTGGTCCCTCTACCAGCACCCCTCGTGTCTCGGCTCATCGTCAATCTGAAAAAGGGAAACGATTAACGACCCCATAGTGGTGCTAGTGCAGTGCGAATTCATTCTTATACTACTAATAGTATATACATATATAGCTTTTGAAAACCAAAGTAATCACAAATACGCGCTCTCATATACGTACTATCTCTCCCTGGTGTCTTTCCCTAGGTCAACTACGCAACCTAGAGCTCTGATACCAAGTGTAACGGCCCGCCCCGCACCAACCGACATTTACTCCAAAAGTGCGCTGTACACATGTCCAGTTAGCACGGAACGGGTCGTCGGAAAGAAAAGGAAGAAGGAAATGAATTAATCAAGAACCTGTAGAATGTCTCACAACGCATAGAATAAAATATAATAATAACATACTTGACATAAAACAGGAGAGACAGTGCATAAGCTGAAAACCAGAACTAAACATCATAGCAGCGGAAATCCACAATACAGCTTAATACAACTTTTCAAACTGTCTCAAAGTAAAAGTAAGATAAAGAAGGTACACTACTAATGCCCAAGTAGCGACCACCAACGACACAGGGAGAATGTGTGTATATATATATCATACGTGGAAGCCTCCTGCCCGCCTCCGAATCAGCTACTCGCGCACCACCAGCTAACCTGTCTCTAGTCTGCTCGTGTGAGCACCCAGAGTAATAAGAGGAGACATAAAACTATGGGTCAGACATAAAGCCTGGTATGAGCGATAAGCATCTAAAGTGAACAATAACAGGTAGACTAGAAACATACCTGTACCTGGACCTGCAACCAAAGAGTTAGCACTACATACTGTACAACACTCTAAGGTACCATATCAACGGTGTAAAGATACGGAGGTGGGGGAGGTGTGCATGTCATAATGATGGCAAACAATCAAACATAGCATCCATCCTCACATCTCTCACTCAGTGCGTAAAGCATACGATATTCACCACTTCGATCACCCAACATACCTTGCTACGATCACTCTGCCCCCATGAAGTCATAAATGGCTTCACTGCACTGATAACGTAGCCACTAATTACTCGCTATGTCCACTTGCCCCATGGAGTTATTCACCCCATCTGCGCTGGCTCATAGCCTCACCAATCCTTACTATGTCCACTTGCCCCATGGAGTTATTCACCCCATCTGCGCTGGCTCATAGTCTTACTACGCATCACCTTGCCCTTCAGGTCATAATGACCCTACTGCACTGATAACGTAGTCTTGCTACCATCACTTACTGCACTGATAAGTAGCCACCATTCATTTTTAGTGGTGAATCGAAGTTATGAACGTCGACGACTCCTTAGCACACGTCCCGCAGCAAAGTCCAACTCATGAAGTCCACTCATTGGTTCCTTTCTGGATCCTGAGTCAATACCCTTCATTTAGACTACCTTTGCATCTCGGGTTATTAGTCTTCATAGGTTCGGTTCGGCCTTTCATACCCCATTTGGATCGGATCGGCTCTTCAGCACGCCACGGTTCGGATCATCATCGCGGTCCTCTTTCTCTCTGCTTCAGATCGTGTTCCTCTCCTCGGTTCGGATCGAAATACCCTATACGGCTCAGATCGCGCTCCTCCAGCTCGTGGCTCCCCCTGGTTCGGATCAGCGTCTCGTAGTGCATCGGATCGTGGATGTTGTCTTCTTCTGGTCAGATCGTGATACGAAGCACGAGTGGATCAGATCGGGTAGCAGTTCACGGTTGATGTTCGTGGACTTTGCGCAGATGGTTCGGCTCGGAGGAGATGACTTGACTCGTGGTGATGTCCCACGATCCCATAGGGCGATCCGATCGACCCTCAATCCCCATCCGATCCGAACTCCTGCACCTTGTCCAGCGAATTGTTTACACCCCTCGACGGTGTTTTCGACCATTCCAACTATTCTAATCTGTCACAAAGCATACCATACAATCACAGAAACATATATAGTCAACCACAAACATCAAAACAACAATATGATAGGTTAAAATGGATCAAACATACCCAAAATCCCACAATTCCCCTTAAGCATGTTTAGGTGAAACTAATGATAGGATTAGCAAAACTCAACCAAATTAACCTAAATTCATGTCGGAGGTCTAAAACATCATTCCGAATTTTATAAACATTTTTCCAGAATTTTATCATGTTTAAATTCGCTAATTAACACTAATCATCCCTAATTAGCCATAATTAGTGCAAAACTATGCAAATCACTCACCTTAGCCACAAACAAAACTAAGATCTGAAATGAATCTCTGATTTGATGTGAATCCCAATGCTAAACAGCAGCTCCAATGTTGCTTTAGTGTAGATCTTCCTTGATTAGAGGTTGCTAAGCCAAATCCTTGACCAAAAGATGATTTGGAGGTGATTTAGAGGTTGGAGGCCATTTTTAGGGTTCTTTGGTGATAAGTGGAGGCTAGAAAACTGAAACGGAATGATTCTCCATCTCATTTCAGCCTTTCCATAACCCTAATCCCGAAATGGGTTATGGGCCTACTCACTAATCACCCGATTTGGCCCGTTTAAGCAGTTTTTCACCCTCCAAACCTTATTTCAGCCATATCTCCCAAACAGTAAGTCTGTTTGCTATTATGACCACTCTACGGAAAGGTAAACCATCAAACGAATCCAATGGGAGTGGTTTCAGGTCAAAATTCCTTTCCAATCAAAAGTTATGGCCAAAACAATACCAACTAGGGGCAAAATGGTCATTTAAAAATCGACAAAAATCATGAACATGGGAAATGACTTTAATGGATGTTTCCCAAAGTTACATGACCATACGACTTCATACGGAAAAGAAATAAATATTCTACGATCCCCCGATGTGTAGAATGCGGGTCATTACACCTTAGGTAATTTCGGTGGGAGGTGTAGAATATGCTTTGTATTGGAGAAAGATGGATAATGTATGTTAATATTTCAGATTAGTGGGTTTTGCAGTAAAACCTTATAGATTGGAAAAGGTTAAAAAGAGAAAAATGGATTAGGAATGTATACAATTGAGAGAATTGAATTTGTGGGAGTGTCTAGGAAAGCCTACGTAAGTTGGAAACCCACCATGAGTCTAACCCCATTGTTAACTTTTAAGAACTTAGAAATTGTAAAAGCTTTTGGAAGATGGTTTATGATATTGTCAAGTTTTGATCTTAATAGTGTTTTTGACGTTTTAAATATGTAAAGAACATATTTGAAAAAAGTACATATTGGGTTTTGATGTAAAATGGGGTATATTTTGGAAATAGTGATTTCTTGTGAAAATTTAGTCTAAAATAAAATTCTCTCCGTAAAAGGTGCATGTTATAGAGCATGTATAGCTCTCTAGTTTTCAAGTTATATGGTATGAAATAGTGTTGTATTTTGTTGAAAGCTAGAATTTTTACTAAATAAAGTTTTGAAATCTCTATTCTTTTAACAATCATTTTTGATAATTGTTTTGACATAAAATTTTGTTGGGTAGAAAAAATAAGTTGCAGAAATTAAGAATAGAGTAGATGTGTGCACCTAGTTGTAAGTAACTGAACTGACATAGTAAGTATGAGCAGATGTAAATCTGACTGAGAAATAGTTGTCCTTGTCTACTCCAGTTTTTGTGATTTGAAAACAAAATGTTTTGCATTTTATGAGATGACATGTTTTTATGGTTTGGCTAAAGTAAATTTTGGTGAGGAAAATATAGTTTTTATACTTTTAACTTTTGGAAGAAAAGTGAAATGAAAAGGTCGAACTTTGTTTTAAAAAGTTTGGAGTAAATAAGGGTTAGTGCCTAGGGAAAACGGGAAAAGTTTTGAGGCTATGAAGTAGATAGCGAGAATTATCTTGGAATAACGGTAAGTTCCCGTAGAATGCGTAAGCATTGAGGAGCCTTGGGTGTTGCTTGAAAACGACTGTTGGTACACAGTTAGGACTAGTGGTGACTACTAGATAGTGAAGGGAAAGTAAGTGTTTAGATCCTATTGCTCATTTTCCTGTTAGGGGTTAAACCCGTTATTACATTTCTGTTGTGATCATTCTGTTATTTTGCTCCTATTGGTTAGTTATGCTAACACCTAAACCTGTCATTGATCCTGTGGTTTGACTTTTCTGTCTGAGGGGGACATAGTCATGAGATTCTTGGCCCTTAATAGTAGTTGTGTAGAGCGTTTGTTTTCCTGTTTTAGTTGAAGGACTAGAAGGCTTATTTGAAACTAAACTTAGATCAGAGGATTAAGTTAAATACGCTAAGAAAAGAGTAACGGTGCAACTAAAAAGGAAACAACAAATTCAATAAAGCAACAAACATGACATTTAAAGAAAAATGGAAAAATATGAGAAAAGGTGAATAACAGTAAATTTTTCCAAGATAAGTTGAAAAAGAAAATCTGTAATAAAGAAAGTTTTCTTATGTGGGTTGTGCTTGGATAGAAAAATAGGGAATATTTATATAATAGATACATAAACTCCAAGTACGGGTAGAAAAAGGTGACTAAAAGAAAAACGGAGGATGTGAAGCTTTCCGTTTTCCACCTTTTTGTAACATAAAAAATCGAATTTAGAAAATTAATTTTTTTTCTAAAATTCAAAAAATAAAGTTGCTTGGTAGGTTTTGGATGCAAAATTTGGATGAACTACGTTCTTTCTCAGTAAGAGTGTGGGAAAATTTGGAAGAAAAAGTATTCTGGTTTTTAAATATTGCATTCATATAGAAATTGCCAGTATGTTTAGGATGCATGCATCATATTTTCAAGAAAAATTTGCATTCATATGGGAGGTACCGCCTAGGCATTCATTTCATTCATGTATTATAATGTTGAATCACACTTTGTACTAGTACACAAAAGGCTGCAAAATTGGGTGCACACATGATGGTTGTGATTTATGCAAGGAATTACTTTACTTTATCCTTACTAAATTTCGGGGACGAAATTTCCTAAGGGTTGGAGAATGTAACACCCCGCATTTCTAATTAAGTAAAATAAAATAAAATTTGAAGAGCTTCCAGAATTTGGTCACGGGATTAGTGTCTTTGCGTCCATGGCGATTTTCTGGTCAACTTAGACCTATTGGTTGAAGAAAACCGACTTAACATGAAAGAGACACCTTTAAATAAAATATTGTAACAAACATGAAAAGAAGGTAAAAGAACAATGACCACCATTGTTTATAGTCTTGTTAACAAATGCCTTTGTAGTCCAGTTGGTAAGAGCATGTGACTTTCAAGAGAGTGGCGCGAGTTCGATTCCTACCAACGCCATATTTTTGTATTAGGGGAACAACTAAAATAATATATGTTCTAAGAAGAAAATAGGAATATATGCACATATAAGGAAAATTATACATATAAGAAAGAACAAAAATATATGTATACATGGATATGCAAGTATATGCATATATATGTGCATATGTACACACACACACATAGGAGAGAAGTCCAAAATAAGGCTGTAATCAAAGAAATCTAGTATGAATTAAATAACGGCATAACACCATTTGAATTTTGAAAATGAAACAAAAGTTGCATGTATATATGTGTGTAAAATAGGCATTAGAAGTTTTGTATACATATACAGAGATTATATGTAAATAAATCAAGAGAAGTAAAACAAAAAAGTGACAAACATTTAAAATTAAAAACGTTAACAAAACAGCTCGTTGGACCCAAAATGGGTCGACCCACACCTGGCTGGGTCGACCCAAGGGGGGCTGGGTCGACTCAAGAGGTATGTGGGTCGACCCACCCCTGATCCGGGCAGATTCATTTGATGAATCTGGACGGTTTTTCTAACCACGTTCGTTGCTGACTCAGCGCCGCGTGTACGATAAGATCCTGAACACCTATAAATAGGCTGGTAGAGCCTAGCATAAATCTAACATTTTCTAAGAGGATGTCTAGACTCTGCCATTCTTCTTCTTCCTCAAATCTCTTCAGAAAATCAAACAATTAGTCTAAGGAATTTCTGATTAAAGATCCGGAGGAAAAGATGTATATCTGCAAATGGGTATTCAGAATTCTGTTCGAAGTACGGTAAATTCTTGGATTTTGTCAATTTAAATTTCTCCTCTTTCCTCCCTTTTTCTTTTAGCTAAGAATTGTTAATCCATGGTTATTTAGGTTCTAGATTCAGTCAGGGGAGCCATGGAATGCTAGGTTTAGACCATATTCATGAATTGGAAAGCTATTAGGTGAGTGGATTTAAGTTATGGCTTTTTGACAATGGTTGTTTGGCATTTCCTGTTAATATGTATATTCAATCTGATGTAATATTTAACCTGCGGTAATCTGCTGAAATGATTAATCTATTGAACTGTAAACCTGCTGAAATGTTTAAATGATTAACCTGTTGAAATCTATTGAAATTAAGTACCGTGGAATGTGACAGGAAATTTGGGATTGTATGAACATATAAATCTATAGGCTTAATTAAGAATTAAGTGGAACGTGTTAATGAAACTGTAAGTAACTTGTGGAACCTGCGGGATTAAGCAAATATGTTCAATCTATTGGGTTATATGAACCTGTTAACTTGTAATACTTAACCTGTTTAATCTGTCGGGGTTATATAAAAGTCTATTTCTATTAATCTCCTATCTGAATTGGGAATTTCTGTGAACACTATAATTATGAGATTTACAATGAACATTTGTTAAGAATATTATTATGCCAAAATATTTTAAATCAGAATTATAGTAAATTTGGAGGAATGAATATGCCTAAATTTATTGTAAATAGAAATTGTAATCGTACTTAGACACGAGGTTAAATTCAACTTGTGGTAGAAGTCTGCCTGGAACCACTCGACAAATCCAGCATCCATAAGTGGTTAATTTAACTGAGAGGTCTGGTGCATAAACATACATATAGCGGTGCTAAGAGACGAGGTTAAGTCCAACTTGTGGTAGAAGTCTATCCGGAACCGCTCGGCAAATCCAACATCCACAAGTGGTCTGCTTAATGTGAGAGGTCAGGTGCATATATATATATATATATATATATATATATGAATATATGCACATAACAGGATAGAAATAAATGGCATTGACTGTAATTAATGGAAATGAATGAAAGGTACAACAATATAAACATTGGAATGAACGGGGAATGATAATAACCTGTTATGGATAAACTTGAATGGGAAAGGAAAGATAGTAGGCAGGCTTATCCTAGGGACAAGTGGAAATTATAACTTAGGTTATAATAAACAATAGGGGGAATGAGATAACTTATGTAATAAGATAAGTTGTATTAATTATGAACTAAGTATTCTGAAAACCGGAAATCTGAATCCTGCTGGTAAGAAGAACATGTTATCTGTAAAACTGAAACCTGAAATCTGCTGATAGGAATAACATGTTGAAGGCTTACTAATGAACTTAAGTGAGTTAAGTTATATTACTGAAATTAATAAGAAAAAGGAACTTGGTAACTTTAATAAGAAGTTAACATGATTTAAAATAAGCAAGTTAATTGGAAATCTGATGAGGTAGTGCAAGCGCGTAATTAATGTTTGGACATAGGGTCTAATAACACATCAACTTGAGGCGCTTGGACCGTTCCGTACGTCTGAAGGTGAATAACCCAATGGGGTAGAACATCGTAGTGTCATAAGACACGAGGGGAGCGCACGTCCTTCTGATTATTCTGGCTATTCTACCAGTTGTTCTGTTGGCTTCGAAGGACTGGAAGGGGAAGCACGCAGCTTCCTGGGACATGGAGGGTAATCTTGGTAGTCCTCTGTGCGGTGACAACGTTTAGGATATGCTCGCAGAGAAGTGTACGCATTACTACCCAGTGAGTATACGTTGGCTGCCATGATAGCGGGCAGTTAGAAGGCTGTAGGGTGGCATAGGTGATTTGATGATCCTGTTGCTTTGTGACTAGGCGGTTTACGACCATTTTATCTGTTTTCCTTTGGCGGGTCTGACCATCTGTTTGATAGCAATCATCGGGTACCAGCCATCGATAGTCAGTGTGATGCGCGATGCGGAAAGACGAAGAGCTAAACCTACAGATCGTCGACCTTTCGCTATCAAGGCTTTGGTTGCGGGACAGGCCAATTAGGATGTTGTTTGTTGTTTTTCTGAGCCACATCACTAGCTCTCAATTATGTTTGTCTTTCACTAGTTGAGGGAGGGGTCTCGTGGGACCATAGCCACTGTGAAAATGCAGACCACGGCATTTGTGTATACAGATAGCTGAAAATACTCCCGACCGAGTTCGGTGTTTCTGATATAGCCCTGTTACGGAACTTGGTGCACAGTAGATAATATGTGCGGATACATGCATACTGTTTCCGGATGGTGTATCGTAAAGGTTACGACATCGAGTACGATTGATGATACGTATAAGAGAAAGTCTAGATACATGCATGTCTGCTCTAGGTGGTGTATTGTAAGCTCTAGGGCATTATTCTGTGATGGAATCTGATTCGATCGAAGGTGGCAGTCTGTACGCTTATGTAGCATGGCGATGGCAGTTCTATGTGGAACGTCAGAGATCCATACGTCATTCCAACATAGGATGAGGGACTGCATATAATTCTATGGCATTACGTCGGAGACCATGCTGATAGGGTACCCTGGGGTGTACGTTAATGTTGGGGTTAGCTACATATATACTGTATTAGGTTAATCCACTAGAAAGTATATAAATACGAAATGTGGGTAAGCCTTGAGTGCTATTAACCCAATTAACCTAATGAATAAGAAATTGTAACTGAACAGTATATATAGGGTTATCCAAAATGTGTAGTTTAAATCCAGTCACCAGAACTTGTGTTCTGACTTCCTCCTCATAACATACTCTTGGGTTATATGTGTGGCAGAGATATGATTGCTTTGGATGTTGGTTTCGTAGTATTATTAACTGGTTAAGGCTATATTTTGGTTATATTTTATTTTATCCATTCTGTTGTGAGATGTTTTCTAAGCTCTGATATATTTTATTTCTCTGTCTTTTCGGCAGGATACCAAACAAACCAACACGAGTTTCGATAGATTAGAATTTTGAAAAAAATTTGGTGTGTCGAAATTTGGATTGTTTCACCATACCTTTACCAATTTGCCGAGTATAAACCATACTCTTATTTAGAAGGAGTTAAGTTTGCCATATCTTGACAGGTAGATTCTTAAGAGAGGTATCAACCATATCCAGAAGATGAGCATAAACCATGCTCGGTTTAAAGAAAGGGGGCATAAAACATACCCGGAGGACGAGCATGAACCATACTTAGTTTAAAGCAAGGAGGTATAAACCATTACCGGAGGACGAGCATAAACCATGCTCGGTTTTGTTAAGTGGGCTAGCATTAACCATACTTGACTTAGTTAGGTGGGCGAGCGTTAACAATACTCAGATTAATTAGGTTAGCGAGCATTAAACATACCCGGTTTTTGAGGCACCTGCCGAATCCCGATAAGATGCTTACATCGATCAAACGTTATCCATGTTCGAGAATGAAAGTTTCGCTGGTAAGGAGATATTACAGAAATCAAAACTAATCCTAATAGGTTTGTAACTGAACCTACAACACGCCTAGGGATTAAATCCTAACCCCGTACGTGTGTACTTCAATGTAACCACATTATTTGAAATAAAATAAAAGTGCGTTTCTTATATCCTAAGAAATGAAGTGTATCCTCAATGACCTAAACCATATCAGCTAATGATGATGCCATGATTGTAAGACTAAGGGTCCTTTCCGTTTCGAGGAGCTCGAGGACCGACCTGAGGAGCTTGAGCAAAAGGATGTGGCGGCACGGCCGGTGCAGATTTCTTAACATACTCAGGTAGCTCTCCACGTCTAACCCTTTCCTCGATGAGATCACATAAATGCCTGCATTCATTGGAGTTGTTACCTGCCATGTTGTGATACATGCAATGCTTTCCTAATTCAAGTACTTTTTGAGTCGGATCTCTTCTAGGAGGCTTTGGGAATGGTAGAGATCCTCGTACGTCGAGGTAGATGTCTAGAAGGGATGAGTTGAGCTCGGTGTATTGATCGTACTTGTTTTTTCTTTGGAATCATACGTTCCGATCATTCTTTTCCGAGGCTTTTCCTTTTCCTTTGTTCTGGCCAGTGGTATCGGATGGACCACCGTCCTTGGTAGCAAGTACTTCAGGATTATCCATCTCGATGCTAGCATCCTCTTGCCGGAGGAATCTATATGCTTCAGCATAGAAATCTTCAATATCTTTAGGAGGGTGGTTTCTAGTTAAGGAGATCCTGAAATCAGATCAGCTCTGAACACCAACTATGACAGCCATAAGCACCATCGATGCCTTTGGTCGATCGAATGATGCTACGGCCACATTGAATCTTTCCAAGAAAGAGCGTAGGGTCTCACCGAATCGCTGCTTGATGGATGCAAGGATCATGAAGCTCTTCAGTCGAGAGATATGAACCCTGAACTGCTAGATGAAGTGGGTGACCAACATATTCTAGTTGTTGATCGACTCAGTTGTTAGCCCTCGAAACCACATGCCACTTTGAAAGAGAGGAAAGCACTTGGCTATGACATTGGTGGATGCAAAAAGTACTTCCATTTGACACATGTATCGCATGAGATGTATGGTCGGGTCGGTCCTGCCGCTGTAGGGCTCCAGGACCGAAAGCTTGAAGTCCAGTGGGTTGAGCAAGTTTCTGATTTCTCACGTGAAAGCACTGCGATGGATGTTATCCACATCCAGTTGAGAAGATGTGCCTCTGGTGAAGCGTTTGATGATGCTTGCAATCTAGCTTCCATCTCCAAGGAATTGTTTCCACGAATCCAATTCTGCATTGAGGACATTGGTGAGAAGCCCAGTACTAGTACTGGGGGGAAGCATGCCCTGAGGTTTTGAGGTTGGCTGGGTCCGGCCCATGAGAGTTGAGTGAAGGTGGTTCCTGGCCGAAGGTGTTGGATCAGGATTAGCTAAAGTCGCTTGGTTAATATTGGTCTGAACCATACCCATGGCGGTAGGACCAAATCGGTCTATGTGAGTAGTATCCATCCAGGGCTCGGTATTGCCCCCACCTGGAGCGACATTAGAGTGGTTTATAGTAGTGTTCCCCTCCGTCACGTTAGGGACTGGTATGGTAGAGTGGTTTTGATGACACAGATGGTTGTTTCCCCCAACCCTTCTTGGATCAACAAGTTGGTAAGGCTATGGGGGAAGCTGCATAAGGCAGGTTTATAGTAAGAAGTTGGGTCAAACCAGAGGTTGCGCCGATCCATGTCCTGGTCGACCCAAAGGTTGCGCTGGTTCAGGAGCTGTTGGTCCAGGGAGTTGATTCGACCCCTACAGTGGAGGCAAAATGGCCGACTGTTCCAGAATTTGGCCATGGTCGACTTGAGAATTTGCAGCTACCAAAGCTCCATTTGATGCCGGAAGTGATGATCTTAGCATTGGCCGATTGGGAAGTGAAGTTGAACTAGATGGAAGCATAGCTAGAGACCTATCTGAGGCGTGGATTTCATTAGATTGAAGATTAGTCGTTGCCCCAGCTTCGGGTCGTGCAGGAAGTGATGCTTGGTTGCTTGGTCCTCCCTCTATCCGAGCGAGGACATAATTCATCATTTCCTGCTGCTTTGTGAGAATTCCATCATGATGTGCCACCTGGGCTCTAAGCTCGGCCAAAAATTTATCCATCTTGTCCTTAGTTAAGTACTAGGACGGTTCTTCATGGGAGGAAGCCTCATGGCTTGCCCCCGCTGCTGTCTCTGCTGCACCAGCAGGTCGAGAATGAGCGTTAGAAGGGCGGAATCCTTCTTCCGTTTTGTCATGGCTTCCTTATGAGTTGCTGAAGCTTGTAGGGTATGTCCGTGCCCCCTACCTGGCGCGCTAAAGTGTTTATATCAAAAGTTGGTCTAATGACGATCAACCCCCAACATGTGTTATCCACACACGATAATATTGACCAAAATGCGAGAAAAAGGTAAACAAATGTAGAAGACATAATATTTTATAGTGGTTCGGCTTAATCCAAGCCTACATCCACTTATAATCTTTGTTTACACTGTCGATTACAGATTACAGTGGTCTTTCAGTGGAAGAAAGTAGAGAAAGAATTGATTTTTAGACAAAATCTTTGTGTTGCACTTAAAATATACGACATGCTATTTTTAGATGCCGAATAGAAGATTTTGAGTTCCGGATTCAAGATGCCTTTCTATTTCCGAAAAATGTTGTATTTATAGGCGAGCTGGTCCGCCGAGTTGGCAAGCAGCGTGGCATGGATTATTTTTAGGCTTGGACTCGTGTAGCTCGATTCAGTAAAGTAGTTGTAGGCGGCGGGCCCTGGTTTACTACTGGTGAATAGTTTTTCTCAGAAATCGTGGCCTATGTGGAGCTTTAAAATTTGGTGTATAAAAAGTTGTGCTTGATTAAAGATGACTGGTTCTGTAGCCTTGGGAGTAGGACTCCATCTTTTAGCAAATAAGTTCGATCTAGAATTCTCAATCCGATATTCTTGGTTTGGCCTGATTCTTCAGGAACAACCCGACCGATCGAATGTTGACCTGATCGATCGGCTTGTCTTTTGACTTTGGAAGGATGTTGTGCTTTGAGGAAGAGCCTTTACTTGCTGCAACGTTGTTTTGGATTGACCTAAGATGAGAATTATTCTTGAAGGCCTGAAATGGGCCGACGTCTGGTATCAAGCTTCAATTTTGAGTTGTGACGACTTTTGCTAAAAAGCTGGTCAACAAAACAATATTCAATTTATTAAAAAAAATCCCTTTTTGTTTTAATAAATAAATCATTATAGTTTATTGATGATTTTCATAATGACCTTTTGAAATTTGATTTGGACATAAATAAAGATATACAAGGTTGAATCTTGATTTTTCTCTTTCATTAGAAAATTATCATCCAATAGATTCGGACGATTCTTGTTTTAAAGAATTCCGACTTGTATTGGGTCATGTACATCCATTTAAAGTTCAAAACATAATATTATGAACTACGACGACATTATGAGCTTGTTTTAAATTAATTTATAAATTATACGTTCTAACGTCGTTTAATAAATGAATTCGTTATTATAATTCAAGACCAAACTCAATTAAATCTTTTTAAACTGCCGATTAATACATTATTGCGAATTTAGCAAATTCTGACTATTCCGGAATATAAATTATTATTATATTATTTATATTAACAAAATATTCAAAAATATTGAATTCAAACTATTTATGTTTCAAATATCCATTAAAAAAATAAATGTTCAACATAACGGTTCAAAATCTGGGTCGTTACACAGACTCGTTGCAAGATGATTATTCAGACCAAGATTGCCAAGGACAAGAACATAGAAACTATTATGAAGTTTGACGAGGCTGTGGCCCATACCAAAGAGGAGTTCGATCTTATGTTCTTGCACTTTTATGCTCAAATGCTTTGTCATCGATGTTTGATATGGATTCAGGACTACCTCAAAACTTTTGCTATAACTTATGATTTAATTGTTGAAGATGAGAAAAACCTGACTGAATGCGTTAGTATGTAAAACGAAGAACCGACCAAACATATTCTAATCGATGACAAGTCAGAGTGGCTATGAGAGGGTTTGTTGCTTTGTGAAGAGGAAGGATTTTAAAGAGCAGGAAAAGGATTAGGAGGAAAAGAGAGTCGTAGGAAGCTTAAGTTCCATTCCTCCAAGTGACGCTACGGGTCATCCATGTTAGAGATTCCTTTGCTCCAAATATCACCATTCCTTCCATTACTTAGACTTCCACATCCATTCCTAAATATGATATGAAACAACAAGGTCGCAATCAAAGATGCTTTCACCAATCTTGGAAGGTAATACTTCCACACACATTGAATAAGAAGCTAATGAAGGTATTTTCTACTTTCTCTAACATTTAAGAAAGTTCCAATTGCACGTCAGAGAGTCAGCAATCTTCTTTCTGAAGATTCTAAGTCATTAACAAAGCTAATTGTATTGGGGTTCCCTGCTGCAAATATCTAACTTGAAGAACAAGCACTGGTTGAAGAAATAACAATGATGTGTGGCTCTCAAACACTTCCATAAATCGCTTTAGGCAAAGTGCCAGTCTTGTATGATCAAAGGGAAAAGATATTGACAGGGAAGAAAAATGGCAGTTCTCAAACTAAGGCAAAAGAAGAAGATGTTTAATTCACCAGAGTGATTGGGTGCTTAAGTGAGCTTAACATTAAAAGACTGCAGATAAGCTAGCCTTAGACCTAGCCAGACTTAAGAAAGATCTAATTGAACTTGTACCCAATCCAATAAAAATGATAGCTTTAGGTGACCTTGCTTAGCATGGTAGTGGCCTAATTGATGAGAAAATACAAGGTTAAGCTCTCCTCTCTTGTACAAGGCACTCCCCTGAAAGGTCGCAGCCGTAGGAGAAGTAGTATGAAGCATAAGAAACATAGAGGTTCCAGTAGCACCATGCCAAATAAGATAAAGAAAGATTAAGAGGAAGATATCTGACATATTTTCTCCCTTTTTGTATGGCTGTACAGTTTTTTTTTCTTTTGTTGGCCGAGTTTATGCGAGTATAAGCCTTACTTTTTTTAGGTCATAAATTTTTTCTCATTTTGTTCCAAGTTTCAGTTCGAGTGCTAACATCTTTCGTTTAATATACTTTCAATAATCACTCGTCATTTACACTGGTATTTGATCGCCATAAGTTCGATTATTGAATAGCAAGCCATTCTCAAGGTCTCCTTTCGGTTATGACCCTAAGTCATGCAGAACACCATGCATGAGGCTTTATGTTTAGGCCTCATGGTCAGCCCTTTAAGTATTTATACTTCTGCCCCTTGTCTCAATACAGTGGAATTAGAATTTAGATGTTGAGTACTTTCCTTTGTATTTATGCTCTCCCACTAACTTTTGGGTTAGATTTCAATATTAGATAGGCCGGTTATACTCATCTCATGATTGTGCTCCCCTTGATGGATCAAAGGTGGGAGTTAGTTAATGAGTTAATGTGTCACACTCATTTTTTTTCTTAATTCTTTTGCTCCTAAGTTTACGGAAAGGACCAATAAGTGAGCAATTAAGTCGTTCTTGCTTTAATTTATAGTCCTTCCACTGAATCATGGGATGAAATTAGTTAGTGGAGGGTTGATTCACATCTAAGTTGAGTTTGTACTCCTGTCAGAATATGGAATTTAGTTGTTTGAATAGTTTGGTCACGTCCCTTTCTATGTTTTATATTCAACCTTGTCATTTATCAAGGCATGAGTTTGTGAGTAGAAAGTTAATTCACATCTATTTTGGTTTATACTCTGCTTGTTGTCAGCAAGAATTAACGAATGAGTGGTCAATTCATGCTCGTTTCAGTGAGCCTGATTATCGACTTAGCTAATTGGTTTCTACCAAACTTTATATATTGATGCATCTGTATTTCATATACGTAGATGTAAATCAGTTCGATATAACAAATTTTTACTATGTATTAACAAGTCACTGATGTAGAAAGCCAAAAGATATTATTGCAACTAGAAATAAGATTGGTAGTGTTCGCCATATTACATAGATTTGAAATGAAATGCAAAAATGGCTTCCTAAGTAAATGCAACTGAATAAAACAAATGTAATAACCCGGAAATTCTGAACCAGTTTAAAATTTTTATTTTGGCAATTTTAATGAATTTTGAATATTTAAAATAGATTATTTTAAATAATATCGATGAAAATTTATTTTGAATATAGATTCGAACGTATATATTATATACGCCGTCGTTAGAATATAAATAGTTATATATAATTATAAATAGAATTGAAAATGGCGCGGTAGTTCGATAATTCGATTTCAAACTTCAATTGAATGTAGCGGGTGTAAAACAATCCGGATTTTAGTGAAACCAAAAGCATTAGGATCTAATTGATAATATCTTTCCAAAGAATCCGAAAAATCAAATTTTCATAGCGGGAATCAAAAGATATGTCCAGTTGAAAATTCTGAATAGTCGCTATGGAATTCAGGCCCTTAAAAACGGGAATTTTGCAAATGACCTCGGATTTCGACGAAACCACTTTTGTTGGATCCGCAGTGTCAAATTATTGCTAGATTCCAAATTTCATAATTTTTCGAATCAATATGTGAGCGTGGCAAAGGAAAACGTGTTTGACCAGTTTTAGTTGATTTTAATCGACTGGAAATTGGCCATTTTCCCAACGGTATCAGAATTCGACGAAACTAGTTTTGTTAGGACCGTATCGTCAATACGAAGCTAGAAAATATTTTTTGAGAATTTTTAGAGTTAGTATGTGACCCCGGTATAATGAAATACGCGTTCAAAATCAATATATAGAGTTATATGTTGATTTTAACGGAAACTGATCGAAACGATCGAATCAGCTTGCAATACATATCCCATTGTGTTCGGAATGGGGGTAAAACGCTGTGGACGAAAGGCGGTGGGTTCGATTTCGAGGTCGTATGAAAAGTCAACTTAGGAGAGAGAAATTAAATAATAAAAAAAATAAAAAAATAAAAAAACCCTCTCCTCCCTTAACCAGCCCCCCAAGATATCATTTCAAAAAAGAAACGAAAATAAAAAAAAAATAGAAAAAGGGAAAGGAGAAGGCGGGGAGGAGCTCGTCGCTCCTCCGATCGATTTCCCCACCGCCGATCCCCTCCCCTTGCTTCGCGCCCCCTGCGCGCACCCCGAGCTTCCTCCCCCCCTCCCTATTAAACCCAACGCCGCCACCACCAAAACCCCCGACGCTCCTCCACCTCCACGCCGCCGCACCCAGTCACCGTGAGCCGCGAAGCCGCCTCCGCCTCTGAACGCGACAGCAAACCCCCTTCACCATTGACTGTAAGTTTTTTCTATTATTATAATTTTTGTTTATGTAAATTCAGATTTATTTTGTTTGTAAATAATAAAGTTTAGATTTTTAAGGGTATAAAAATAGGATTTTTGCTTTCGTGAAGTTCGGATTTTTATTATTTGAAAAGGAGAAAACTTCATATTTGAAAAGGCGAAAACTTCATATTTGAAAAGGCGAAAATTTCATATTTGAAAAGGCAAAAACTTCATATTTAAAAAGGCGAAAACTTCATATTTGAAAAGGCGAAATCTGTATATAGAGAATAGCGAGGTAAAAATATAATTTTTATCTATATAGTAGCAATGTAAAAATAGAATTTTTATCCATATAGCGTGGAAGTAAAAATTCGATTTTTATATATTGAATAGCATAATAAAAATTCGATTTTTATATATTGAATAGCATAATAATATTCGATTTTTATATATTGAATAGCATAATAAAAATTCGATTTTTATATATTGAATAGCATAATAAAAATTCGATTTTTATATATTGAATAGCATAATAAAAATTCGATTTTTATATATTGAATAGCATAATAAAAATTCGGTTTTTATATATTGAATAATGAAGTAAAAATTCGATTTTTACATATGTACTTGCTACAGCAACGAAGATGACAAAAATGCGATAACGATGAAGATTTCTATCAAAGAAGAGTCAAGAAGTTGGATAGCTATCGGTGAGAATTTCTCACCTTTCAATTTCATTTATAAATATATATATATATATATATATATTAGGATGCAGATGGTGCTTAGTAGCACCTGACACAATCGTCCACAGACCATGGACTTGTTTGTTTGATTGCAAAAATTAGTTAGATTATTTGATTGAAATTGATTGTTTGGTGAAATGGAATGGATTTGATTGATGTGTGAATGGCGTGGGCCTTCACTAGACCGGTGATAAGGCTAGGCCTCGTCCCGTTTCTAGTATCGTGCCGTTATGCCGTCGAAATTTTCTAAAATATGTTAGAAAAAAAAATATATCATTTTTATTGTGGGAATGAACTGAATAGAATTTCATGTGTTGAAATAAAATATTTTATCGTTAAAAATATAATTTTTAACGTGAAAGTGAATATATAAATATTTATAAACAAATCGACCGATTTGTTTATATACACTGATTTGACTGATATTGATTGGGTAGATAAATTTTAAACATCGCCCAACTGCACAAATAAAATCTGTGTTTGATTGTTTGAAACCCCACACGGGTGTTGGTATGAAATTTGAAGTTCACTCATCCTGATTGATTAAATATGTCGATCGATTGATTGACAGGCTGTTATAAGCGTTAGATATCTATATTTGATGCTTATACAGTGTAGTGCACTTTGGTTGATGGTTGATTATTTTTCAATGCTATTATATACGTGTGATGTATGAAAATCCATGTAATTAACTTTATATGGTAATTGATTGGGCCTCATTCCAATTTAGAAAATAAAGAATATTATAATATAAAGGTTCATGTGTTGACTGTACTCATCCGTTGAGATTAGTCATGTGTTGAACGAAATATTTTAATAATAAAATTTACATCTTTATCAATATAATATAAAGGTTCATGTGTTGACAATACTCATCCGTTGAGATTAGTCATGTGTTGAACGAAATATTTGAATAGGAATATTTGAACTAAGAAATATTTTGATAATAAGAAATATTTAAAATATAATATTTGAAATAGAATATTTGAAAATAGAATTATATGAAGCCGTGTTGATTAGATTGACGCCATTTTGACGTCAACGATATTTATATCGATTTTAAACGATTTCGAAATGAAATGAATATTGAAAAACAATTTCAATATGAAATGAATATTGAAAAACAATTTCGAAATGAATTGAATATAAAACGATTTCGAAATGAATTGAATATAAAACGATTTCGAAATGAACTGAATATAAAACGATTTCGAAATGAATTGAATATAAAACGATTTCCAAATAAATTGAATATAAAACGATTTCGAAATGAATTGAATATAAAACGATTTCGAAATGAAATGAATATTGAAAAACGATTTCGAAATGAATTGAATATAAAACGATTTCGAAATGAATTGAATATAAAACGATTTCGAAATGAATTGAATATATAACGAATTTGATTTGAAAAGAAAACGAATTTGATTTCAATTGAATATATAACGAATTTGAATCGAATTGAAAACGAATTCGAATTGAATTTAAAACGAAGTGAAATGAATTCAAATTGAATTGAAACTGGAATTGAATGGAAATGAATTTTAAAACGAATTTATAAGGAAAGAATTCAATTTTGATTTGAATTGAAATGGAAGTTGAAATTGTTTTTGAAACGAATTCAAAACTATTTATAAAATTCGTTTTAAATAATAATCGACGAAATATATATTATATATATTATATATATAATATAATGGCCTGAATAGAACGCGCCGCGCAGCGGTAGTTCGTGAATTTCGACCATTTATTTCAAACGGGCAATACGGGAGATCCGACCGTCGGATTCTCCTAAAACCGGAACCGTTGGGTTCGTATCGAAAAGAGCTTTCTAACGAATATTAGAAATTTGAAATCTAACGGTTGGATTTGGAGATACGTCCAAATCAAATTTGAAAAAGGTCGTTGTAAGTGCAGTTCGATGGCCATTGTTGGAAATCGACTGTACGGGCCTTGATAAAATTATTAAAAATAGTAATAATTTGTGTAAAATCAGAAGAAATGATTCGGGAAAAATTGGGATGAAAAACTCCATATTTGAAAAGATAAAAATAGATTTTTATCGAAATGAACTTGATTGAACTAAATTTAAAACCCGATTTTTTTAATAAATAAATTAGATTTAAAAAGGGGTTTTAAATAATCGGAATTCCTAATATATTTGATTTGAATTGAACTAGAATTGATTTGTGGGTTTATCGTGAACTGTGTTTTAAACAACACTAGTTCTTTAACCCGATGATAAATAGAATGTGATTTGGGTTTGTCGTGAACTGTGTTTTAAATGACATTAGTTCTTTAACCCAATAAAAGAAGTTTTAACGAATCTGCAATTAGATTGAAATGTAAATTTGTAATCTAAATTATCAAATTCAGAAAATGAGCGAGAATGGAGTATTACCAGTTTTGCTCCAAAGCGATAGTTAAATCTTTGATTAGATTTGAACGTGAAATGGTAATTAATTTTACCGATAACACCGTGGTATTAAATATGGAGTATTACCAGTTTTGCTTCATGGGATGAATAGGTTGGGATTGGGAAATAAAATAAATAATTACTTCAGTATGGTTCGCTAATCTCGACTAGTTTAGAAAACCATAATTTGGTTTGAAACGACACCCAAAGGAAGATTAAAGGATAAATTTTAAAGAATTTATCTTGGATAAAATTAATGGGAACCTTTCCCTGAGAATATGAATTAGAATGAGGCGTATGTTGTGTTTGTGTAACATTTGTTTTTAATAAACGCGGGTTGTTCGGAAAGGCTGGGTTTATACCCATTCTGAATAACCGATTCGACGATATGTCGAAGATGAAGAAGGCGGTCGAAGACCGGAAGTCTTCAGATCGTTTGGATAATTACTGACGATCCTGATTGGGCTGTACACCCAAGAGGATGGAAATAGTTGGTGGTCGTCCAGACGTACTTGGAGATGGATGGATATGCGAGGAAAGTGCCTCCGGTTTCGTTCAGACCTAGAACGGACTTGTAAATGGATTGTGTGTCTGACATTGGATTCTATTCTGTGTCGATTGATTTCTATTAAATATACATCTGTTTGGCAGCGGAGAATTTATTCTTTTGCTTAATGCCCTTCTCTGAGACGTACGAGCTCAGAGGTTGTATATCGATGGACATCAGTCGCATGGCATGAATTGCCTGTGTGGCATACTGAGTTGCATGGATCAAGGCTTCTGTTGAAAAGCAAAGTCTTGTGGTTGATGATCAAAGCACGGCCTTTGTGGCGTAGCTTTGTGTATAGCGTGAATTCGCGAGCCTCACACCTCGGTATGAGTTAAAAACGGGATACGGACCGCTGGGAGAGCACGACGTTTCTTTCTAGCGTTGGTGGTGTCAGTGACTTACCAGCCCTGACATTTATATACTTTTCACCTTTGTGGTTGTTGGAATGAGGCACCTCGATTATAGGTCTGTAAGGACCGGGAAACGTGTGTTCAGGCATAATTAATCCTCTAACGTAAGTGAGGACCGGCCCGGCCGAATCCAGGATTGCCCAGAGTGTGTAGTCCTGAGACATTTGCTAGAGTGTCTCGAACGCGGAGAGGAGCTTGCCCCTTGCCTTGACTCATGACGGAAACCCAATTTCCAATACGTGTATTGCGGTTTTAATTGTAGAACTAGTATGGCGACATGATATATGGTACCCATGCCGTCTATGATTTATATTTATGATTGAAATTGTTTTGACACTATACACTTATTATAGTATCAAATGATTTGTTTTAAACGTACCAAGCATGGTTGGCTATTATAAGGGAAAACCCAATCCTCCGGCTTGCGTTGCATTGTGTGATGGGACCTGGGTCTTATAATAGCTTCATTTTTCGAAAAAGCATTGCGTTGTTTATTCTATGCACTGGTATTCTTGGGAGGAAACCCGTTCCGTGTTATACGGCGTGGTCCCTTGAATTACTCTCTTTTAAAGTCAAGTTTTTAAATAACTGTTTTAGTTCTCACACCAGTCACATGACTGACCTGGAGTTTATTTTTTAACCTAAACTCTGGGTGCCCCTATTTTCCGCACGGGCAGCTAGTAGTTTTGGTTTTGCAGATTTATATTCACAGGATCCTGGTTTACAGCTGGAATGATATCCGGAAAGCTCTGTATCCGTATATCACCTTCAGTTGTGCTTTGTATTATTTTCCGTTGCTATGTAACTTATTGTAATCTCTGATATTTATTCGAATGTAATTTATTCAATCATACTCTGTATATTCTTGTATCTGATGGAATTGTTGTAATAACAATGAAATGTTCTTCCGTTTGCGTTCTGTTTTGTCTTGTCCTCACGGTAATTCGTTCTTTCTCATCTCTTCGGAGACCGGGGAAGTTTGGGCCGTCACATTTGGTATCACAGCTTTGGTTCACAGAGCTCGAGAACAAGACACATTAGAACCATACGAATGAATTCATCAGATATTGGATTAGTAATATCCAATTAGAATGACTCGTTAGAGATAGGATTAGTAGTATCCTAGAACGAGTGTGAAGAGTATATTTTTCAAATGAAAACAATTTTGTTTTGAAATTTTAAATCAATTCTACGTATTTGAGTATTTATTTATTTTGAATTTGGACAATCCAATATATGAAGATTTTGCATATACGCGTCATGAACGTATATTCGAAGTTTTAATATATTAGATAGATATAGAATCACATTCTAGTCGCCCGGAGATGATTCTACTGATGACTATATAGCATCAGTAGTGTGTGTTCGAGTTTCGAAGGTGTGATATCTATATATTTCCATTAGACTGGTGTGAGAACCAAAACTTATATAGATAGATTTATTTGTTGTGTATTGGCATCAAAAACATGATTTTCTGTATATATATCAAAATTATGAATTTGGAACGTTAATTCACTAATTGATTGATGTTTGTGTTGTTTGTTTAGTTGTTTGATAATTTTGAACCATTATGCCTAATTGAACCAAATATTGAACTGTATTGAAAATTGGTCGCATATGCTTGCATATACATATACTTACATTGAACAGGTCATAGCAAGGAGGCTAGAGCCGAAGAATAAAATTTGTTTGCCCGACAAATAGGTACATGTTTATTACATAATTTACTGTTTTGTTTGGGTGATGATGATTTTATGAGCCTATTGGCTAGCCGCTTGGCTTTTTCTTTTTCTTTTTGAGATCAGAAGGCCTATATGGCAATTTCGGGATTTTCCCGTGGCTCCCGGTGCAGGGGAGGTTATGGCGAAATTTTTCGAAAATTTAGGGTGTTAGCCAAATTTTTGAAAAATTGAAAATTCTCAGAAACTGAAAAGTTGGAGAATGGAAGCCAGATCGAACGTAGAGTTGATTAATCAAACCACTTTCGACTTTGTTCCTTTTCGGGGACGAAAAGTTTTAAGTGGTGGAGATTGTAATAACCCGGAAATTCTGAACCAGTTTAAAATTTTTATTTTGGCAATTTTAATGAATTTTGAATATTTAAAATAGATTATTTTAAATAATATCGACGAAAATTTATTTTGAATATAGATTCGAACGTATATATTATATACGCCGTCGTTAGAATATAAATAGTTATATATAATTATAAATAGAATTGAAAATGGCGTGGTAGTTCGATAATTCGATTTCAAACTTCAATTGAATGTAGCGGGTGCAAAACAATCCGGATTTTAGTGAAACCAAAAGCATTAGGATCTAATTGATAATATCTTTCCAACGAATCCGAAAAATCAAATTTTCATAGCGGGAATCAAAAGATATGTCCAGTTGAAAATTCTGAATAGTCGCTATGGAATTTAGGCCCTTAAAAATGGGAATTTTGCAAATGACCTCGGATTTCGACGAAACCACTTTTGTTGGATCCGCAGTGTCAAATTATTGCTAGATTCCAAATTTCATAATTTTTCGAATCAATATGTGAGCGTGGCAAAGGAAAACGTGTTTGACCAGTTTTAGTTGATTTTAATCGACTGGAAATTGGCCATTTTTCCAACGGTCTCAGAATTCGACGAAACTAGTTTTGTTAGGACCGTATCGTCAATACGAAGCTAGAAAATATTTTTCGAGAATTTTTAGAGTTAGCATGTGACCCCGGTATAATGAAATACGCATTCAAAATCAATATATAGAGTTATATATTGATTTTAACGGAAACTGATCGAAATGATCGAACCAGCTTGCAATACATATCCCATTGTGTTCGGAATGGGGGTAAAATGCTATGGACGAAAAGGCGGTTGGTTCGATTTCGAGGTCGTATGAAAAGTCAACTTAGGAGAGAGAAATTAAATAATAAAAAAATAAAAAAAATAAAAAAACCCTCTCCTCCCTTAACCAGGCCCCCCCGATATCATTTCAAAACAGAAACGAAAAAAAATAGAAAAAGGGAAAGGAGAAGGCGGGGAGGAGCTCGTCGCTCCTCCGATCGATTTCCCCACCGCCGATCCCCTCCCCTTGCTTCGCGCCCCCCTGCGCGCACCCCGAGCTTCCTCCCCCCTATTAAACCCAACGCCGCCACCACCAAAACCCCCGACGCTCCTCCACCTCCACGCCGCCGCACCCAGTCACCGTGAGCCGCGAAGCCGCCTCCGCCTCTGAACGCGACAGCAAATCCCCCCTTCACCGTTGGCTGTAAGTTTTTTTCTATTATTATAATTTTTGTTTATATAAATTCTGATTTATTTTGTTTGTAAATAATAAAGTTTAGATTTTTAAGGGTATAAAAATAGGATTTTTGCTTTCGTGAAGTTCGGATTTTTATTATTTGAAAAGGCGAAAACTTCATATTTGAAAAGGCGAAAACTTCATATTTGAAAAGGCGAAAACTTCATATTTAAAAAGGCGAAAAATTCATATTTAAAAAGGCGAAAACTTCATATTTGAAAAGGCGAAATCTTTATATAGAGAATAGCGAGGTAAAAATATAATTTTTATCTATATAGTAGCAATGTAAAAATAGAATTTTTATCCATATAGCGTGGAAGTAAAAATTCGATTTTTATATATTGAATAGCATAATAAAAATTCAATTTTTATATATTGAATAGCATAATAAAAATTCGATTTTTATATATTGAATAGCATAATAAAAATTCGATTTTTACATATTGAATAGCATAATAAAAATTCGATTTTTATATATTGAATAGCATAATAAAAATTCGATTTTTATATATTGAATAGCATAATAAAAATTCGATTTTTATATATTGAATAGCATAATAAAAAATTCGATTTTTATATATTGAATATCATAATAAAAATTCGATTTTTATATATTGAATAAACATAATAAAAATTCGATTTTTATATATTGAATAACGAAGTAAAAATTCGATTTTTACATATGTAGTGGCTACAGCAACGAAGATGACAAAAATGCGATAACGATGAAGATTTCTATCAAAGAAGAGTCAAGAAGTTGGATAGCTATCGGTGAGAATTTCTCACCTTTTAATTTCATTTTTATTTGTATATATATATTAGGATGCAGACGGTGCTTAGTAGCACCCGACACAATCGTCCACAGACCATGGACTTGTTTGTTTGATTGCAAAAATTAGTTAGATTATTTGATTGAAATTGATTGTTTGGTGAAATGGAATGGATTTGATTGATGTGTGAATGGCGTGGGCCTTCACTAGACCGGGGATAAGGCTAGGCCTCGTCCCGTTTCTAGTATCGTGCCGTTATGCCGCTGAAATTTTCTAAAATATGTTAGAAAAAATATATATCATTTTTATTGTGGGAATGAACTGAATAGAATTTCATGTGTTGAAATAAAATATTTTATCGTTAAAAATATAATTTTTAACGTGAAAGTGAATATATAAATATTTATAAACAAATCGACCGATTTGTTTATATACACTGATTTGACTGATATTGATTGGGTAGATAAATTTTACACATCGCCCAACTGCACAAATAAAATCTGTGTTTGATTGTTTGAAACCCCACACGGGTGTTGGGATGAAATTTGAAGTTCACTCATCCTGATTGATTAAATATGTCGATCGATTGATTGACAGGCTGTTATAAGCGTTAGATATCTATATTTGATGCTTATACAGTGTAGTGCACTTTGGTTGATGGTTGATTATTTTTCAATGCTATTATATACGTGTGATGTATGAAAATCCATGTAATTAACTTTATATGGTAATTGATTGGGCCTCATTCCAATTTAGAAAATAAAGAATATTATAATATAAAGGTTCATGTGTTGACTGTACTCATCCGTTGAGATTAGTCATGTGTTGAACGAAATATTTTAATAATAAAATTTACATCTTTATCAATATAATATAAAGGTTCATGTGTTGACAGTACTCATCCGTTGAGATTAGTCATGTGTTGAACGAAATATTTGAATAGGAATATTTGAACTAAGAAATATTTTGATAATAAGAAATATTTGAAATAGAATATTTGAAATAGAATATTTGAAAATAGAATTCTAAGAAGCCGTATTGATTAGATTGACGCCATTTTGACATGAACGATATTTATATCGACTTTAAACGATTTCGAAATGAAATGAATATTGAAAAACGATTTCGAAATGAAATGCATATTGAAAAACGATTTCGAAATGAATTGAATATAAAACGATTTTGAAATGAATTGAATATAAAACGATTTCGAAATGAATTGAATATAAAACGATTTCGAAATGAATTGAATATAAAACGATTTCGAAATGAATTGAATATAAAACGATTTCGAAATGAATTGAATATAAAACGATTTCGAAATGAAATGAATATTGAAAAACGATTTCGAAATGAATCGAATATAAAACGATTTCGAAATGAATTGAATATAAAACGATTTCGAAATGAATTGAATATATAACGAATTTGATTTGAATAGAAAACGAATTTGATTTCAATTGAATATATAACGAATTTGAATCGAATTGAAAACGAATTCGAATTGAATTTAAAACGAAGTGAAATGAATTCAAATTGAATTTAAACTTGAATTGAACGGAAATGAATTTTAAAACGAATTTATAAGGAAAGAATTCAATTTTGATTTGAATTGAAATGGAAGTTGAAATTGTTTTTGAAACGAATTCAAAACTATTTATAAAATTCGTTTTAAATAATAATCGACGAAATATATATTATATATATTATATATATAATATAATGGCCTGAATAGAACACGCCGCGCCGCGGTAGTTCGTGAATTTCGACCATTTATTTCAAACGGGCAGTACGGGAGATCCGACCGTCGGATTCTCCTAAAACCGGAACCGTTGGGTTCGTATCAAAAAGAGCTTTCTAACGAATATTAGAAATTTGAAATCTAACGGTTGGATTTGGAGATACGTCCAAATCAAATTTGAAAAAGGTCGCTGTAAGTGCAGTTCGATGGCCATTGTTGGAAATCAACTGTACGGGCCTTGATAAAATTATTAAAAATAGTAATAATTTGTGTAAAATCAGAAGAAATGATTTGGGAAAAATTGGGATGAAAAACCCCATATTTGAAAAGATAAAAATAGATTTTTATCGAAATGAACTAGATTGAACTAAATTTAAAACCCGATTTTTTTAATAAATAAATTAGATTTAAAAAGGGGTTTTAAATAATCGGAATTCCTAATATATTTGATTTGAATTGAACTAGAATTGATTTGTGGGTTTATCGTGAACTGTGTTTTAAACAACACTAGTTCTTTAACCCGATGATAAATAGAATGTGATTTGGGTTTGTCGTGAACTGTGTTTTAAATGACATTAGTTCTTTAACCCAATAAAAGGAGTTTTAACGAATCTGTAATTAGATTGAAATGTAAATTTGTAATCTAAATTATCAAATTTAGAAAATGAGCGAGAATGGAGTATTACCAGTTTTGCTCCAAAGCGATAGTTAAATCTTTGATTAGATTTGAACGTGAAATGGTAATTAATTTTACCGATAACACCGTGGTGTTAAATATGGAGTATTACCAGTTTTGCTTCATGGGATGAATAGGTTGGGATTGGGAAATAAAATAAATAATTACTTCAGTATGGTTCGCTAATCTCGACTAGTTTAGAAAACCATAATTTGGTTTGAAACGACACCCAAAGAAAGATTAAAGGATAAATTTTAAAGAATTTATCTTGGATAAAATTAATGGGAACCTTTCCCTGAGAATATGAATTAGAATGAGGCGTATGTTGTGTTTTTGTAACATTTGTTTTTAATATACGCGGGTTGTTCGGAAAGGCCGGGTTTATACCCATTCTGAATAACCGATTTGACGATATGTCGAAGATGAAGACGGCGGTCGAAGACCGGAAGTCTTCAGATCGTTTGGATAATTACTGACGATCCTGATTGGGCCGTACACCCAAGAGGATGGAAATAGTTGGTGGTCGTCCAGACGTACTTGGAGATGGATGTATATGCGAGGAAAGTGCCTCCGGTTTCGTTCAGACCCAGAACGGACTTGTAAATGGATTGTGTGTCTGACATTGGATTCTATTCTGTGTCGATTGATTTCTATTAAATATACATCTGTTTGGCGGCGGAGAATTTATTCTTTTGCTTAACGCCCTTCTCTGAGACGTACGAGCTCAGAGGTTGTATATCGATGGACATCAGTCGCATGGCATGAATTGCCTGTGTGGCATACTGAGTTGCATGGATCAAGGCTTTTGTTGAAAAGCAAAGTCTTGTGGTTGATGATCAAAGCACAGCCTTTGTGGCGTAGCTTTGTGTATAGCGTGAATTCGCGAGCCTCACACCTCGGTATGAGTTAAAAACGGGATACGGACCGCTGGGAGAGCACGACGTTTCTTTCTAGCTTTGGTGGTGTCAGTGACTTACCAACCCTGACATTTATATACTTTTCACCTTTGTGGTTGTTGGAATGAGGCGCCTCGATTATAGGTATGTAAGGACCGGGAAACGTGTGTTCAGGCATAATTAATCCTCTAACGTAAGTGAGGACCGGCCCGGCCGAATCCAGGATTGCCCAGAGTGTGTAGTCCTGAGACATTTGCTAGAGTGTCTCGAACGCGGAGAGGAGCTTGCCCCTTGCCTCGACTCATGACGGAAACCCAATTTCCAATACGTGTATTGCGGTTTTAATTGTAGAACTAGTATGGCGACATGATATATGGTACCCATCCCGTCTATGGTTTATATTTATGATTGAAATTGTTTTGACACTATACACTTATTATAGTATCAAATGATTTGTTTTAAACGTACCAAGCATGTTTGGCTATTATAAGGGAAAATCCTATCCTCCGGCTTGCGTTGCATTGTGTGATGGGACCTGGGTCTTATAATAGCTTCATTTTTCGAAAAAGCATTGCGTTGTTTATTCTATGCACTGGTATTCTTGGGAGGAAACCCGTTCCGTGTTATACGGCGTGGTCCCTTGAATTACTCTCTTTTAAAGTCAAGTTTTTAAATAACTGTTTTAGTTCTCACACCAGTCACATGACTGACCTGGAGTTTATTGTTTTAACCTAAACTCTGGGTGCCCCTATTTTCCGCACGGACAGCTAGTAGTTGGTGTTTTGCAGATTTATATTCACAGGATCCTGGTTTACAGCTGGAATGATATCCGGAAAGCTCTGTATCCGTATATCACCTTCAGTTGTGCTTTGTATTATTTTCCGCTGCTATGTAACTTATTGTAATCTCTGATATTTATTCGAATGTAATTTATTCAATCATACTCTGTATATTCTTGTATCTGATGGAATTGTTGTAATAACAATGAAATGTTCTTCCGTTTGCGTTCTGTTTTGTCTTGTCCTCATAGTAATTCGTTCTTTCTCATCTCTTCAGAGACCGGGGAAGTTCGGGCCGTCACATTTGGTATCAGAGCTTTGGTTTACAGAGCTCGAGAACAAGACACATTAGAACCATACGAAAGAATTCATCAGATATTGGATTAGTAATATCCAATTAGAATGACTCGTTAGAGATAGGATTAGTAGTATCCTAGAACGAGTGTGAAGAGTATATTTTTCAAATGAAAACAATTTTGTTTTGAAATTTTAAATCAATTCTACGTATTTGAGTATTTATTTATTTTGAATTTGGACAATCCAATATATAAAGATTTTGCATATACGCGTCATGAACGTATATTCGAAGTTTTAATATATTAGATAGATATAGAATCACATTCTTGTCGCCCGGAGATGATTCTACTGATGACTATATAGCATCAGTAGTGTGTGTTCGAGTTTCGAAGGTGTGATATCTATATATTTCCATTAGACCGGTGTGAGAACCAAAACTTATATAGATAGATTTATTTGTTGTGTATTGGCATCAAAAACATGATTTTCTGTATATATATCAAAATTATGAATTTGGAACGTTAATTCACTAATTGATAGATGTTTGTGTTGTTTGTTTAGTTGTTTGATAATTTTGAACCATTATGCCTAATTGAACCAAATATTGAACTGTATTGAAAATTGGTCGCATATGCTTGCATATACATATACTTACATTGAACAGGTCATAGCAAGGAGGCTAGAGCCGAAGAATAAAATTTGTTTGCCCGACAAATAGGTACATGTTTATTACATAATTTACTGTTTTGTTTGGGTGATGATGATTTTATGAGCCTATTGGCTAGCCGCTTGGCTTTTTCTTTTTCTTTTTGAGATCAGAAGGCCTATATGGCAATTTCGGGATTTTCCCGTGGCTCCCGGTGCAGGGGAGGTTATGGCGAATTTTTTTGAAAATTAAGGGTGTTAGCCAAATTTTTGAAAAATTGAAAATTCTCAGAAACTGAAAAGTTGGAGAATGGAAGCCAGATCGAACGTAGAGTTGATTAATCAAACCACTTTCGACTTTGTTCCTTTTCGGGGACGAAAAGTTTTAAGTGGTGGAGATTGTAATAACCCGGAAATTCTGAACCAGTTTAAAATTTTTATTTTGGCAATTTTAATGAATTTTGAATATTTAAAATAGATTATTTTAAATAATATCGACGAAAATTTATTTTGAATATAGATTCGAACGTATATATTATATACGCCGTCGTTAGAATATAAATAGTTATATATAATTATAAATAGAATTGAAAATGGCGTGGTAGTTCGATAATTCGATTTCAAACTTCAATTGAATGTAGCGGGTGCAAAACAATCCGGATTTTAGTGAAACCAAAAGCATTAGGATCTAATTGATAATATCTTTCCAACGAATCCGAAAAATCAAATTTTCATAGCGGGAATCAAAAGATATGTCCAGTTGAAAATTCTGAATAGTCGCTATGGAATTCAGGCCCTTAAAAATGGGAATTTTGCAAATGACCTCGGATTTCGACGAAACCAATTTTGTTGGATCCGCAGTGTCAAATTATTGCTAGATTCCAAATTTCATAATTTTTCGAATCAATATGTGAGCGTGGCAAAGGAAAATGTGTTTGACCAGTTTTAGTTGATTTTAATCGACTGGAAATTGGCCATTTTTCCAACGGTCTCATAATTCGACGAAACTAGTTTTGTTAGGACCGTTTGGTCAATACGAAACTAGAAAATATTTTTCGAGAATTTTTAGAGTTAGCATGTGACCCCGGTATAATGAAATACGCATTCAAAATCAATATATAGAGTTATATGTTGATTTTAACGGAAACTGATCGAAACGATCGAATCAGCTTGCAATACATATCCCATTGTGTTCGGAATGGGGGTAAAACGCTATGGACGAAAAGGCGGTGGGTTCGATTTCGAGGTCGTATGAAAAGTCAACTTAGGAGAGAGAAATTAAATAATAAAAAAAGAAAAAAACCCTCTCCACCCTTAACCAGCCCCCCCCCGATATCATTTCAAAATAGAAACGAAAAAAAATAGAAAAAGGGAAAGGAGAAGGCGGGGAGGATTTCGTCGCTCCTCCGATCGATTTCCCCACCGCCGATCCCCTCCCCTTGCTTCGCGCCCCCCTGCGCGCACCCCGAGCTTCCTCCCCCTATTAAACCCAACGCCGCCACCACCAAAACCCCCAACGCTCCTCCACCTCCACGCCGCCGCACCCAGTCACCGTGAGCCGTGAAGCCGCCTCCGCCTCTGAACGCGACAACAAACCCCCCCTTCACCGTTGGCTGTAAGTTTTTTTCTATTATTATAATTTTTGTTTATATAAATTCTGATTTATTTTGTTTGTAAATAATAAAGTTTAGATTTTTAAGGGTATAAAAATAGGATTTTTGCTTTCGTGAAGTTCGGATTTTTATTATTTGAAAAGGCGAAAACTTCATATTTGAAAAGGCGAAAACTTCATATTTGAAAAGGCGAAAACTTCATATTTAAAAAGGCGAAAACTTCATATTTAAAAAGGCGAAAACTTCATATTTGAAAAGGCGAAATCTTTATATATAGAATAGCGAGGTAAAAATATAATTTTTATCTATATAGTAGCAATGTAAAAATAGAATTTTTATCCATATAGCGTGGAAGTAAAAATTCGATTTTTATATATTGAATAGCATAATAAAAATTCAATTTTTATATATTGAATAGCATAATAAAAATTCGATTTTTATATATTGAATAGCATAATAAAAATTCGATTTTTATATATTGAATAGCATAATAAAAATTCGATTTTTATATATTGAATAGCATAATAAAAATTCGATTTTTATATATTGAATAGCATAATAAAAAATTCGATTTTTATATATTGAATATCATAATAAAAATTCGATTTTTATATATTGAATAACATAATAAAAATTCGATTTTTATATATTGAATAACGAAGTAAAAATTCGATTTTTACATATGTAGTGGCTACAGCAACGAAGATGACAAAAATGCGATAACGATGAAGATTTCTATCAAAGAAGAGTCAAGAAGTTGGATAGCTATCGGTGAGAATTTCTCACCTTTCAATTTCATTTATATATATATATATATATATATATATATTAGGATGCAGACGGTGCTTAGTAGCACCCGACACAATCGTCCACAGACCATGGACTTGTTTGTTTGATTGCAAAAATTAGTTAGATTATTTGATTGAAATTGATTGTTTGGTGAAATGGAATGGATTTGATTGATGTGTGAATGGCGTGGGCCTTCACTAGACCAGGGGTAAGGCTAGGCCTCGTCCCGTTTCTAGTATCGTGCCGTTATGCCGCCGAAATTTTCTAAAATATGTTAGAAAAAAATATATCATTTTTATTGTGGGAATGAACTGAATAGAATTTCATGTGTTGAAATAAAATATTTTATCGTTAAAAATATAATTTTTAACGTGAAAGTGAATATATAAATATTTATAAACAAATCGACCGATTTGTTTATATACACTGATTTGAATGATATTGATTGGGTAGATAAATTTTACACATCGCCCAACTGCACAAATAAAATCTGTGTTTGATTGTTTGAAACCCCACACGGGTGTTGGGATGAAATTTGAAGTTCACTCATCCTGATTGATTAAATATGTCGATCGATTGATTGACAGGCTGTTATAAGCGTTAGATATCTATATTTGATGTTTATACAGTGTAGTGCACTTTGGTTGATGGTTGATTATTTTTCAATGCTATTATATACGTGTGATATATGAAAATCCATGTAATTAACTTTATATGGTAATTGATTGGGCCTCATTCCAATTCAGAAAATAAAGAATATTATAATATAAAGGTTCATGTGTTGACTGTACTCATCCGTTGAGATTAGTCATGTGTTGAACGAAATATTTTAATAATAAAATTTACATCTTTATCAATATAATATAAGGTTCATGTGTTGACAGTACTCATCCGTTGAGATTAGTCATGTGTTGAACGAAATATTTGAATAGGAATATTCGAACTAAGAAATATTTTGATAATAAGAAATATTTGAAATAGAATATTTGAAATTGAATATTTGAAAATAGAATTATATGAAGCCGTGTTGATTAGATTGACGCCATTTTGACGTGAACGATATTTATATCGATTTTAAACGATTTCGAAATGAAATGAATATTGAAAAACGATTTCGAAATGAAATGAATATTGAAAAATGTTTTCGAAATGAATTGAATATAAAACGATTTCGAAATGAATTAAATATAAAACGATTTCAAAATGAATTGAATATAAAACGATTTCGAAATGAATTGAATATAAAACGATTTCGAAATGAATTGAATATAAAACGATTTCGAAATGAATTGAATCTAAAACGATTTCGAAATGAATTGGATATAAAACGATTTCGAAATGAAATGAATATAGAAAAACGATTTCGAAATGAATTGAATATAAAACGATTTCGAAATGAATTGAATATAAAACGATTTCGAAATGAATTGAATATAAAACGATTTCGAAATGAATTGAAAACGAATTTGATTTCAATTGAATATATAACGAATTTGAATCGAATTGAAAACGAATTCGAATTGAATTTAAAACGAAGTGAAATGAATTCAAATTGAATTGAAACTTGAATTGAATGGAAATGAATTTTAAAACGAATTTATAAGGAAAGAATTCAATTTTGATTTGAATTGAAATGGAAGTTGAAATTATTTTTGAAACGAATTCAAAACTATTTATAAAATTCGTTTTAAATAATAATCGACGAAATATATATTATATATATAATATAATGGCCTGAATAGAACACGCCCCGCTGCGGCAGTTCGTGAATTTCGACCATTTATTTCAAACGGGCAGTACGGGAGATCCGACCATCGGATTCTCCTAAAACCGGAACCGTTGGGTTCGTATCAAAAAGAGCTTTCTAACGAATATTAGAAATTTGAAATCTAACGGTTGGATTTGGAGATACGTCCAAATCAAATTTGAAAAAGGACGCTGTAAGTGCAGTTCGATGGCCATTGTTGGAAATCGACTGTACGGGCCTTGATAAAATTATTAAAAATAGTAATAATTTGTGTAAAATCAGAAGAAATGATTTGGGAAAAATTGGGATGAAAAACCCCATATTTGAAAAGATAAAAATAGATTTTTATCGAAATGAACTAGATTGAACTAAATTTAAAACCCGATTTTTTTTAATAAATAAATTAGATTTAAAAAGGGGTTTTAAATAATAGGAATTCCTAATATATTTGATTTGAATTGAACTAGAATTGATTTGTGGGTTTATCGTGAACTGTGTTTTAAACAACACTAGTTCTTTAACCCGATGATAAATAGAATGTGATTTGGGTTTGTCGTGAACTGTGTTTTAAATGACATTAGTTCTTTAGCCCAATAAAAGGAGTTTTAACGAATCTGCAATTAGATTGAAATGTAAATTTGTAATCTAAATTATCAAATTTAGAAAATGAGCGAGAATGGAGTATTACCAGTTTTGCTCCAAAGCGATAGTTAAATCTTTGATTAGATTTGAACGTGAAATGGTAATTAATTTTACCGATAACACCGTGGTGTTAAATATGGAGTATTACCAGTTTTGCTTCATGGGATGAATAGGTTGGGATTGCGAAATAAAATAAATAATTACTTCAGTATGGTTCGCTAACCTCGACTAGTTTAGAAAACCATAATTTGGTTTGAAACGACACCCAAAGGAAGATTAAAGGATAAATTTTAAAGAGTTTATCTTGGATAAAATTAATGGGAACCTTTCCCTGAGAATATGAATTAGAATGAGGCGTATGTTGTGTTTGTGTAACATTTGTTTTTAATATACGCGGGTTGTTCGGAAAGGCCGGGTTTATACCCATTCTGAATAACCGATTCGACGATATGTCGAAGATGAAGACGGCGGTCGAAGACCGGAAGTCTTCAGATCGTTTGGATAATTACTGACGATCCTGATTGGGCCGTACACCCAAGAGGATGGAAATAGTTGGTGGTCGTCCAGACGTACTTGGAGATGGATGTATATGCGAGGAAAGTGCCTCCGGTTTCGTTCAGACCCAGAACGGACTTGTAAATGGATTGTGTGTCTGACATTGGATTCTATTCTGTGTCGATTGATTTCTATTAAATATACATCTGTTTGGCGGCGGAGAATTTATTCTTTTGCTTAACGCCCTTCTCTGAGACGTACGAGCTCAGAGGTTGTATATCGATGGACATCAGTCGCATGGCATGAATTGCCTGTGTGGCATACTGAGTTGCATGGATCAAGGCTTCTGTTGAAAAGCAAAGTCTTGTGGTTGATGATCAAAGCACGACCTTTGTGGCGTAGCTTTGTGTATAGCGTGAATTCGCGAGCCTCACACCTCGGTATGAGTTATAAAGGGGATACAGACCGCTGGGAGAGCACGACATTTCTTTCTAGCTTTGGTGGTGTCAGTGACTTACCAGCCCTGACATTTATATACTTTTCACCTTTGTGGTTGTTGGAATGAGGCGCCTCGATTATAGGTCTGTAAGGACCGGGAAACGTGTGTTCAGGCATAATTAATCCTCTAACGTAAGTGAGGACCGGCCCAGCCGAATCCAGGATTGCCCAGAGTGTGTAGTCCTGAGACATTTGCTAGAGTGTCTCGAACGCGGAGAGGAGCTTGCCCCTTGCCTCGACTCATGACGGAAACCCAATTTCCAATACGTGTATTGCGGTTTTAATTGTAGAACTAGTATGGCGACATGATATATGGTACCCATGCCGTCTATGATTTATATTTATGATTGAAATTGTTTTGACACTATACACTTATTATAGTATCAAATGATTTGTTTTAAACGTACCAAGCATGTTTGGCTATTATAAGGGAAAACCCTATCCTACGGCTTGCGTTGCATTGTGTGATGGGACCTGGGTCTTATAATAGCTTCATTTTTCGAAAAAGCATTGCGTTGTTTATTCTATGCACTGGTATTCTTGGGAGGAAACCCGTTCCGTGTTATACGGCGTGGTCCCTTGAATTACTCTCTTTTAAAGTCAAGTTTTTAAATAACTGTTTTAGTTCTCACACCAGTCACATGACTGACCTGGAGTTTATTGTTTTAACCTAAACTCTGGGTGCCCCTATTTTCCGCACGGGCAGCTAGTAGTTTTGGTTTTGCAGATTTATATTCATAGGATCCTGGTTTACAGCTGGAATGATATCCGGAAAGCTCTGTATCCGTATATCACCTTCAGTTGTGCTTTGTATTATTTTCCACTGCTATGTAACTTATTGTAATCTCTGATATTTATTCGAATGTAATTTATTCAATCATACTCTGTATATTCTTGTATCTGATGGAATTGTTGTAATAACAATGAAATGTTCTTCCGTTTGCGTTCTGTTTTTTCTTGTCCTCATAGTAATTCGTTCTTTCTCATCTCTTCGGAGACCGGGGAAGTTCGGGTCGTCACAACAAATTCCAATGAAATAGCATCGTAGATGCTCGTTGTTCCATGCTCTTGGAATTTCGATATCATCGATAGTCGTTAGCTTGAAAGTTCTATCTTCGAGCTTTTGATCGGTAACATATGATTCTTCCCATCTTGGACACAAATTAGCAGGGCTAAGAAAAATTTTCTTCAAAACAAGATTGCTAATTTTATTTGTTTTAGATCAAACCTTGGTGTTGTAGCATTAGGCGACTAGGTATTCGTGTAAGGCTACTCTCAAGTCTTCTTCTCCGCACTTTTTATCTATCGTGTGTAGATATTCTAAAAGGGATTTATATTGGTTCTAGGATCATAGTATGGCATCCGATTGGAAACAAATTAGATTTCCGTAGGAATGACAGATTCAAATCTGTAAGCAAGGAAAATGGAGTATGGCCACTCGCGGACATATGGGTCATTTTTCAATGCTGTGACATTAGTACAAGTCTTCGAATTTTCAGTCGTCGAACTAGGTCAGAATTTTAGTGTTGATGATTTTGGGAACACCAAAATGATAGATTATGTTTCTAACTATGAAGTTAATCAATTTCTTTTATTGAGATGACAATTAATGGCTCAGCTCATTCTTATTTGGTGAAGTAATCAATAGTGCACCACCCTTTGAGATTGTCAATGTGTCGATGATGTCAATGTGTCAATGACGTCAATGCTTCAAACGGTGAATGACCACGAATTGACCATACGAGCAATTTCCTTTAGTGGGTCTTTCGAAATTGTTGCAAATCCTTAGGATTTGCAATAGCGTCGTGTATAACCAACCACATCTTGGTCGATAGTTGGCCAATAATAACCATAATGGAGTATCTTCTTCACCACGGTTTGCCCTATAGCGTGATCATCAAGTTCTTCTTCATGTACTTTGTGTCATACTCATTTAACATCGTCATTGGCAGAATACCAAAGCAAGGGGAAGGATAAACCCTTCACGTAGAATGTTCCTTTCTTAAACAATATATCATAAGACTTTACAAGATCACTTCTCATTTCGTCTTTTAGGAAGAACCCCTCTTTGCAAATAGTTTACATGGCTCGTTTTTGGCTTCTATCTCAAGAATCTAATCAATTTCCATTTCATCAGCATTCAAAGCTTCATGTATTTAAATAGGAACTAGGCCCATGTGTAGATTTCCTAAAAAATGGTTAGGTTGTCTAGTGATCTCACCTTCTCATTCTTTTCTCTAGAACATCTATGATGGTGTAATGCTCAAATTCATTTACCAGTTCGTAGACTCAATTGAGATAAAGAGAAAGTCACAATCCTTAATCCCGAAACTCTCTTTGGACTTGACATACAACAAGCTGGGAATCACAAAAAATTGAATGGCTTATATTTGTGACAACCCAAATTTTAACAAATAATAATCAATTAATTGAAGAATAAGGTACAAAAGATTGTGGGAATTTGGCAACAAGGACTATGCCATTGTGTCCATTATGATTTTCTGGTTCACATGCATATTTAGTTTGCGTAGAATGGACTTAAAACAAAATATATATAACGAATCAAAATTCAAACCAGAAAAAAAGTAATACATGCTGCCAGGGATGACCCAATTCTTGGCCAGGTCGACCCAGCTGGGTACTGGGTCGAGCCTGGTGTGCCTGGTACGTGTACTTGCTAGGCACGTAATGCAGCGAATGGAGGATATTAATTCGAGGCTTTTAGGGATGACGTGTCTGGTTTTTATTGGTTGTTGCGGTTATTCCTGATTGGCCCAAGGATATGCATTTTAGATTTAAAATCTAAATCTAATGGCTGAGGGTCCTTTGCTCCAACTATAAATAAACTCTCAACCCCTTCTCATAGTCTCACAACACATCTCTCCCTTTTGCACAGTATGTCAGGAGCCCCTAATCTTCCTGATGGTGTCCCTATTCCTGATTGTTTTCATAGATGCTTAGAGGCTACAACATAGCTAAAGGACGGGAACATGTGCATGCTCCAGCACCCGCTATGGTGGTTCCTTCTAATCCACCAGCAACTCTTGACTTTTCCAAGCTTTGCAAGGATTTGTCTCATCTAGTGGAAAGACTTTTATAGGAATAAAGACTTTCGTGGAGGCCTACACATGGCTTAGAGACACGAAGTAGATCTTTGAGTTATTTGAGCTTGAGAATCAGTAAAGAGTACGACTGACAACTTCAAGGAGAGTCATCATATTTGTGGGAGATTATTAAGGCATGGAAAGAATTATCGATTGGGTTGGATTCCGAGTTAGATTAGCGAGGACATTTATGTCATAAACACAAGAGGGTATGCAGTTAGAGTGGCTTCTCAATCTAAAGTAAGGAGATCTTTCTATTAAGGAATACGTTAACTATTTCAATGAGTTATAGCGATTTGGAATGGACTTGGTTAATACAGCTAGTAAGAAAGATGTTATATTTGCGAGAGGGACGAATCAACCTCTCCAAGGATTGGTTATGGCTCATATTCCAATGGAAGCTACCATTGACACTCTAGTAAATATGGATTTGATGCACATGGATAAGAAGGAAAAGGTTAAGGATGCTAAGAGTGAAATCATAAAGGTTGCAAATTATAAGAAGAAATGGTGTGGAACAAAAGAGGTAAGAAAAAGCTAGCGGCTAGTTCTCGAAAAGGTAGATCAAGACTGAAATCAATTGTCATGGTTATGGGATGGCAGGTAATTTTTTGAAGGATTTGCAGAAACTTAAAAGGCAAGAGCTATACTTGTGTGCAAGTTGTGCACTATAGTAGGGCATGTCGATAGAAACCTTGACAAGGTGCTGGTACATCAGCAGCATAGGTTAATGTGTTAGAGGCGGCTCCGACTAGCAGTGGTCTGGATAGAGGTAGGAAAGCAACTGCAGAAGATTTGATCTTTATTTCTGACTTTCTTATCCACACTCTCTTGGATACGGGCGCTTCTCATTCGTTTATTTCTAGTACCTTGGTTTAATGTTTGCACCCTGATATTACTCTTGTTACCGATCTCATAGTAGTTTCAAAGCCCATAGTTGGCTCAACGTACTTATCTATGGTTTGTAGGTGTTTGAATTTTTTTATTTTAGGCTTTGAGTTTGATTGTGAGGCCTATGCGTTTGGATTTTTTGGATACTGTATGATTTTAAGGATGGACTGGTTAACCATGTACGGAGCTATCCTTAACTGCGAGAGGATTGTCATTAGATTGATGACTTGTAGTGGCAGGATCATCGAGATTTCTTGTGATCCACAGGGTTCAGTCAAGTTGAGTTTCCTATATTCCTTAGATTCTTCTATTGACGACAATGATTCTATACCTATTATGCATGAGTATCCAAACGCGTTTGAGGAGGTTATGAGACTTCCCACTTAGCGAGAGATTGATTTCCAGATCTATTTATGTGGGAATGCAAAGCCTGTTGCATTGCATGTTTGTCTTGTGGCTCCGAGGGAATAGAGAGAGCTTAGTAAGCAAGTGAGTGAGCTTTTAGAGAAAGGATTTATCAGGCATAGTATCACCGAGTGGGGAACACCGGTCGTCTTTGCTACTAAGGTGGACGGTTCCCTTCGACTTTATATGGACTACAGAGAATTGAATAAGAACATGAAGAAGAATCGCTGCCCACTTTGTCAGATAGATGATCTATTTGACTAGTTGGTGGGCATGTCTGTATTTTCTCAATTGGATTTGGCCACTAGTTTTCATCAGTTACGGCTGGCGGATGACAGTATCGATAAGATAACATTTTGGACTTCTGATGGTTTTTTTGAGTAGTTGGTCACGCCTTTTGGGCTAACCAACGCACCAACATATTTCGTGATTTGATGAGAAGGGTATTCAGGGATGTCCTGAATAGGTTTGTGGTTGTCTTTGTGGATGATATTCTTGTATTCTCAAGAGGTGAGGATGAGCATGCTTTGCACTTGGGAGAGGTTCTCTGTACTCCCCGCGCGCATCACCTGAAGGCGAAGTTTTCCAAGTGCCATTTTTGGTATAGGGAAGTGCGTTTATTGGGCATACAGTTTCTGAAAGTGGATTAGCCATGCGTCCTGCCAAGGTGGTGGCGGTGCAGGATTGGAAGACCCCCAAGAAAGCAAGAGTCGTGAGGATTTTTCTTGAATTGGCAGGTTACTTTAAGAAGTTCATTAAGGACTTAGCACAGATTTCAGTGCCACTCACCTGACTTACCAAGAAGAACTTGGTGTTCTCTTGGGATATGGATTGTAAATATTCTTTCTTGAGATTAAAGAGGGCTAAAACTAGTGCACCGGTATTGATACTTCTTGCCGGCTTTAAGACATTTACAATATATAATGATGCATGTGAGATTGTTTGGGCGTAGTGTTGATGCAGGAGGGTTGGGTTGTATGCTAAGGTAGCACAGCTGAGGGTTCATGAGAGAAATTACCATACCCAAGATTTGGAGCTAGTAGCAATAGTGTTTGTGCATAAGTCTTGGAGGAATTATCTATTAAATTTTGTGATGCAATATTTTCAATTGCAGAAGATTTGGAAGATATTATTGATTATGGTGATACAATATTTCCATTTAGAGAAGATTTGGGAAATATTGTTAATTTGAGTATTATAATATTTCCAACTGCAGATGATATGGAAGATATCAGAAATTTTATTTCGTCTTTTGTAAAATTAGGTAGAGCAATAAATTTCCTACATAAGTGGAAGAATACAAAGAAGTTTTTCTTGGGATATGGAATTAATTCTCTGATTGGTTTAATAAACAAGGAATCTTATCAAGAGAAAATAAATTGGAGAATTAATTAGGCATTGATTTATATCCATAAATCAACTACTTCAACCCCAAGTATTAATCATTATATAACGATATGGATTAGGTAAATGTATGATCATCTCTAAAAGTGGTATTTCTTCTTCTTCCTCCATATTATCAGTCTTGTAATATTTTCCTATTTAGAAAAGTAATAAAATATCCTCTCCCTAAGTGGACGTACACTAACAAAATGTTAGTGGAACCCACTATAAATCTCTTGTGTTCTTTCTTTCTTTTATTGCTTGATCCATGATTGTTTTGCTGGTGACTATCTGTTATTTGTTTTGCCTCACCATCAATCCATTCCTATTTTTTTCCGCAAGGTTGGGTTTTATTCCCATGGCGTTTTGGGAAACTTCCCCCCAACAATTGGTATCAGAGGTACGAGGTTGATTGAGAAATGATGTTAGGCATTATGGCAGGAGATGAGGAGAATTCAATAATTGTATCAAGACCATATGTCAAAGGGACATATATGGCAGCAGGATCTCAGTTAGCAATAGAAAGATGGAATGGGGATAAATATTTCGAGAAGTGGCAATGGAGAATGAAAGCTATTCTGATAAGGAACAATGTTCATCCTCTGCTGTTTTCTCCTGAGGAGTTGACAGATGATATTTCAGCTGTGGAAAGGAAGGAGATGGAAAGATGGGCATTTACTACTTTACAATTAGCAATGGGAGAAAATGTCATTTTAGAGATTTGTGGTTAGACCACTACTAAGGACATTTGGAACAAGCTAGAAAAACTCTATTTAAAGAAGTCACTAACCAACCATCTGATTTTGCTGAAGACATTTTTCACCATGCAGATGAGAGAGGGTGCTTCAGTGAAGGAAAGGGTTGAAGTCTACAATTCTCGTGGAAAAGATGTCAAAGATGGACATACGAGAATGGACTTTGAGTTTCTGCATAGGCAGAATATGATAAAAGGGGAAAGCTTCAACAAGATGGGATTTTTCCAAGAGGATGTGCTTGATAAGTGGAAGAAGGGATCGTCTGAATTTAGTCAGAGATCAAAGGAGAAAGCAGTGGATATGCATAAGTCTTTGCAAACTGCAAAGTTCGGGCGTTGCTCGAGCTGGAATCGCTTATCGAAATGCTAGGTGTCACGCGGTGGCACGATGTGGGGGAGAAAGTTGATATTGTTCATGGAGACATTTTTTTTCATGGTGAAGATTGATATGTCTTACCTGAAGGGGGTGCTTTAACAATTTATTGGCAGGTGGTGGCGTTGCCGAAGTTTGTTGACAAAGTTCAATGGATGATGGCCATGCCGAAGCTTATTGGGGGAAGTAACCATGGTGTCTTATCCGACAAGATGCTTAGAGTAAGAGGATGTAGGTGGAGCTGGTATGCTTTCAAGGAAATATAGAATCAAGGTGGAGATTATTAGATTTCGTGATACCATATTCTCATTTGCAGAAGATTCGGAAGATATTATTGATTATGGTGATACAATATTTCCATTTAGGGAAGATTTGAGAAATATTGTTAATTTGAGTAATATAATATTTCCAACTGCATAAGATTTGGAAGATATCAGAAAATTTATTGCCTCTTTTGTAAAATTAGGTAGGGAAATAAACTACCTACATAAGTGGAAGAATATGAAGAGTTTTTTTTGGATATTGAAGTAAGGAATTAATTCTCTGATTCGTTTATTAAACAAGGAATCTTATCAGGAGCAAATAAATTGGAGAATTAATTAGGCATTGATTTATAACCATAAATTAATTACTTCAACCCTAAGTATTAATCCATATATAAGGATATGGATTAGGTAAATGTATGATTATCTCTAAAAGTTGTATTTCTTCTTCTTCCTCCCTATTATCAATCTTGTAATATTTTCTTATGTAGAAAAGTGATAAAATCTCCTCTCCCCAAGTGGATGTACACTAACAAGATGTTAGGGGAACCAGTATAAATCTCTTATGTTCTTCCTTTCATTTCTTGATTCATGATTGTTTTGCTAGTGACTATCTATTGTTTTTTTTGCCTCACCATCAATCCGTTCCTATTTGTTTTTTCGCAAGGTTGGGTTTTATTCCCAAGGCATTTTGGGAAACCTTTCCCCAACATTATCTACTTGGTAAAGAGGTTTGAGCTATTCACGGACAATAAATCTCTGTAAAATTTTCTTTCATAGAGGGATCTCAATCTGAGGCGGCGACGCTAGATTAAGTTCCCAGCATCGTACGACTTTGAGATTTCTCATACCCCGGCAAGGAGAATGTGGTAGCGGATGATTTGAGTGGGCAGAGGGAATCGTTAAGTCCTTTGTTCATGGAGTGACAGAGCTTAGAGTTCATATCTACATTCAATTTTAGACCATCTACAGACTATACTCTAGGATTGTTGGCATCTTTAGAGGCGTAGCCTACTTTATTAGAGCGGATTAGGTCGAGGCAGCGTGAGGATCTCGAGTTAGTAGATATTTTGGAGGTTTGATTGAGGAGAGACCGCTAGACATCTTCTTAGATATACTATGGATAATAGAACTTGGCTACAATGTGATAATAGACTTTGTGTTCCCAGCATGCACTACAAGAAAATCAACTTTTTGTTGTAGAAATACGCAGTGTTTAATTGTAGGTGCAACTAATAATATTTCATCCTATATTATAAATGCAACTAAACATTGCTTGCCTATCCCGTTGAGCAGTAAAAAAATTGGCGGCTTCAAAATTTTTGTCTACCTTTACTTTGTCACAATTCGCTTCATGTCCATACTCCACAAAATTTACCCCATTCTTCGTACCTAAATTTTTTCCTTTTCGCTTCACTAAAATTCACTGCTTCTACAATTCCTCCATCGTTTGCTTCTCACAATTCCTGTGTCGTTTGCATCCCCGTGCTAGCGCTCTCCAGCGTTATCATCCTCGTAGCCCTCTACAATTCAGTGAAGAGTCATGTCCGTTCAGTGAAGAGTGGCGTCCATTCAAAGCGCCGGGTCTATTTGTAGGGTATGTAATCCACTATATATATGTGGTCATTTTGTTGTGTTTGTAAGGGAAACTAGAAATAAGTTAAGGAAGGTTGAAGGCAAGAAATTCAAAGAAGTTCTCCACTTAAAATAAGTATTCTTCCTTTAGTTTCTATTCCTCCAACAAAGTGGTATCAGAGCCTAGGTGAAAGTATGGCGCATCCGCATCTATTTCTTCCATCATTTCTTCTCATTGTTCTCACGAAAGAAAATTTTGAAGAGTGGAGTAATAAAAAGAAAGAAGAGCTGATTTCCAAACGGTTATTGGAAATCGTTGAAAGTGGCTACCAATGGCCAAAAGATAAAAATATGATGGAGAAAGAAAGAAAATCATTTGTAAGTTGGAGACGGAAAGATCTTCAAGCTCGTGCTGTGATGAGTGAGAATGTCGATGAAGAAGCATATCGTCATACTTATGGACAAATATCCACAAAAGATTCATGAAAATTATTGAAAGCGGTGTATGTAAAGGATGACACAAAAGTGATAGAAGAAGACAATTTAATTGTCGACAAAGATAACGTGAAGAATATTGAGAAGAAGGAAGATGTTGAAGCTGAGATGCACACTGAAGAGGTTAAGTCAACCAATGATGTGAAAGATAATGAAAACAATATGAAATACGGAGATGTTGCAAACCAGGCTGAAGAAGAAACAATTGATATTAAAGAAGAAATTGTTATTGATGATAAAAAAATACTGATGTGGAGGAGAAAAATGGTGGGAAAGATGCAGATGTAAACCTCAAAGAGGATTTGGAAAATGAATATGATGCTAACAAAGCGAAAGAGAACAACACTGCATAGGATTTGAAAAATGAGAATGTCACAAACAAAGATAAGGAAGCAGTTGAACATAGCAATTCAAAAGCAGATGATGTGGAGATAACAAACATAGAAGAAGACAAAAGTGAAGTGAAAATGGATGTGGAAAGAGAGAATGAAAACATGGATGTCAGAATGACTGACGCTGAATATGCTCAAGCGGAGGACAATCCAGAAAACAAAGAAGACAAAATTACAAAGAAGGAGAAAGATACATATGGACGATGAAGGGCGAAAAAGAGATCTAGAAGTAGGAGAAAAGTTTTGCAAAGAACTGGAGCAAGAGACAAGAAAGCGGAACCAAAAGAGGAAAAGAAGCTAGACAATGTAAAGCTCTCAATGACAATGCCAAAAGTGGCTTACAGACATGTAATAAAAAGGACTGGTGATCTCAAATTTCTGCATCAAACTCATTTCATTAAAAGGAAAGGGAAATTATTAGTTGCTCGAGATTCTATTGGCTATGATAGATGTGTTTCTGTTGAAAACAAAAGGTTGAGTTCGGTAGTTGAACAAATGGAGAAGTCTGAATGCAAGTTCATAAAAGGTGAGTTGGAAGCTGGTGAAACTATGAAATCTGTTCGTAATGATGTGAAGATTATCATGAAGTATTATGGATATGAAAATGAGAAAGGAAAGAGCTTGATTGGAAAGAAGATACAACCTATGAAACTCGAGCCACTCAACCAAAAAAGAGTAAGAAAGAAAGTTTCAAACTAGGAGGGAGTGTTGGAATATAATTTGAAATGGTATTTTGCTATTTATGTTTTATATTGTTTCATGTATTCAAAGTGTCTTTTCAAGTGAAGAGTCATGTCCGTTCAATGAAGAAACATGTCCGTTCAAGTGAAGAGTCGTGTTCGTTCAAGTGAAGAGTCATGTCCATTTAACGAAGAGTCGTGTCTGTTCAGTGAAGAGTCATGTCCATTCAAAGAGTCATGTCTATTTGTAGGGTATGTAATCCACTATATATATGCAGTTATTTTGTTTTGTTTGTAAGGGAAACTAGAAAAAAGTTAAGGAAGGTTGAAGGCAAGAAATTCAAAGAAGTTCTCCACTTAAAATAAGTATACTTCCTCTAGTTTCTCGTCCTCCAATAATGGAATATGATTTGAAATGGTATTTTGCTATTTATGTTTTATATTGCTTCCTGTATTCAAAGTGTCTATTCAAGTGAAGAGTCATGTCCGTTCAATGAAGAGACATGTCCGTTCAAGTGAAGAGTCGTGTCCGTTCAAGCAAAGAGATGTGTTCGTTCAAGTGAAGAGTCATGTCCGTTCAACGAAGAGTCGTGTCTGTTCACTGAAGAGTAGTGTCCATTCAAAGAGTAATGTCTATCTGAAGGGTATGTAATCCACTATATATATGTAGTCATTTTGTTGTGTTTATAAGGGAAACTAGAAAAAAGTTAAGGAAGGTTGAAGGCAAGAAATTCAAAGAAGTTCTCTACTTAAAATAAGTATTCTTCCTCTAGTTTCTTGTCCTCCAACAATGGAATATGATTTGAAATGGTATTTTGCTATTTATGTTTTATATTGCTTCATGTATTCAAAGTGTCTATTCAAGTGAAGAGTCATGTCCGTTCAATGAAGAGACATGTCCTTTCAAGTGAAGAGTCATGTCCGTTCAAGCAAAGAGATGTGTTCGTTCAAGTGAAGAGTCATGTCCGTTCAACGAAGAGTCATATCCGTTCAGTGAACAGTAGTGTCCATTCAGAGAGTAATTTCTATTTGAAGGGTATGTAATCCACTATATATATGTGGTCATTTTGTTGTGTTTGTAAGGGAAAATAGAAACAAGTTAAGGAAGGTTGAAGGCAAGAAACTGAAAGAAGTTCTCCACTTAAAATAAATATTCTTCCTCTAGTATCTCTTCCTCCAACAAAGTGGTATCAGAGCCTACTTGATAGTATCGCGCATCCGCATCTATTTCTTCCATCGTTTCTTCTCACTGCTCTCACAAAAGAAAATTTTGAAAGCATGAATGAGAACATCGATAAAGAAGCATATCATCTTATTTATGGACAAAGATCCGCAAAAGATTCATGGAAATTATGGAAAGAGGTGTATGCAAAGGATGACACAAAAGTGGTAGAAGAAGAAAATTTAATTGTCGACAAAGAGAACGTGAAGACTATTGGGAAGGAGGAAGATGTTGAAGCTGAAGTGCACATTGAAGAGGTTAAGTCAACTAATGATGTGAAAGATATTTAAAACAATATGAAGTATGGAGATGTTGCAAACAAGGATAAAGAAGAAACAACTGATATTAAAGAAGAAATTGGTATTGATAATGAAAAATACTGATGTGGAGGAGAAAAATGGTGGGAAACATGCTGATGTAAACCTCAAAGAGGATTTGGAAAATGAAAACGATGTTAACAAAGCAGAAGAGAACACCACTGCACAAGATTTGAATAATGAGAATGTCACAAACAAAGATAAGGAAGCATGTGAATATACAATTCAGAAGCGGATGATGTGGACATGACGAACATAGAAGAAAACAAAAGTGAATTAAAAATGGATATGGAAAGAGAAGACAAAAGCGAGAATGAAAACATGAATGTCAGAATGACTGAAGCTGAATGCGCTCAAGCAGAGGACAATCCAAAAAATAAAGAAGACGAAATTACAAAGGAGGAGAAAGATACAAATGGAGGATCTAGGACGAAAAAGAGATCTAGAAGTAGAAGAAAAGTTTTGCAGAGAACTGGAGCAAGTGACAAGAAAGCGGAACGAAAAGAGAAGGAGAAGCTAGACAATGTAGATCTCTTAATGACAATGCCAAAAGTGGCTTACAGACATGTAAGAAAAAGGCCAGGTGATCTCAAATTGCTGGATCAAACTCATTTCGTTAAAAGGAAAGGGCAATTATCAATTGTTCGGGATTTTCCTGTTGGTTATGGTTGATGTGTTTCTGTTGAGAACAGAAGGTTGAGTTTGATAGTTGAACAAATGGAAAAGTCTGAATGCAAGTCCATAAAAGATGAGTTGGAAAATGGCGCAACTGTGAAATCTGTTCGTAATGACGTGAAGAATATTGAAGATAAAAATGAGGATGGAAAAGCAAGCCATGAAAATGAGAAAGAAAAAAATCTTGATTGGAAAGAAAATACAACCTATGGAACGCGAGCCACTCAACCCAAAAAGAGTAAGAAAGAAAATATCAAATTAGGAGGGAGTATTGTAATATAAATTGAAATGTTATTTTGCTATTTATGTTTAATGTTGGCTCATGTATTCAAAGTGTCTATTCAAGTAAAGAGTCATGTCCGTTCAAGTGAAGAGATGTGTCCGTTCAAGTAAAGAGTCGTGTCCATTCAGTAAAGAGTCATGTCCATTCAGTAAAGAGTCATGTCCGTTCAGCGAAGAGTCGTGTCCATTCAGTGAAGAGTCGTGTCCGTTCAATGGGTCATGTCTATTTGTAGGGTATGTAATCCACTATATATATGCGGTTATTTTGTTGTCTGTTGGTAAAGGAAACTAGAAATAAGTTAAGGAAGGTTGAAGGCAAGAAATTCAAAGAAGTTCTCCACTTAAAATAAGTATTCTTACCCTAGTTTCACTTCCTGCAATAGTCTAATTTCTCGAGATTTCTTCGTAAACCCCAAGTATGAATTTTGAATTTCAAGTCTATTTCAGTTCGATTTTGTGTCAACTTCTTTATGATTCGACATTTTGAGTTCTATAGATGTTATGCAAACATGGTTCTTATAGTGTAAAATTTCAAAAGTTTAAGTTAAATTGAATTTTAACAAGTACGAATTTGAATTAGAGCTTCAGTTAGGTTTTGAAAAAAAAATCATGAGAATTGGATTTGGTTTTAAGATTTAGGTTTGAGAGGGAGGAGGAGAAGAAGTTGTTAAGGATGGAGTTTATTTTGAATGCCTTTTAATGCCTACTCCCAATGAAATTATGGTTGCAGTTTTAGAAAAAGCAACTCCTATTTGCCAGGTATTTCATATATTCTCCCTTGGATGAGTTCAAAAATAGGCGTGTAATTTTACTTTCTTGATCTGGTAGTCTAATATATGAAATCTATTAATGTCTTACTGTAACATTTGGAGGGTTTCATGTAAATGTCGTGCAGAAAACATTTTTAGTTCAGAAAAATCAGAAAGCTGGAAGAGGACAAATGGAAATGGAGTGCAAACTGTAAAAAAAACTAAAAAAAATAAGAGGATAAAGAAGATTTGACTAGGATTTCAAAGATATAAACATTAAGAAGTAAATATTTCATTGGTGTACGGATTATAAAGTTGGTCGGTAGTTCTCCTAGTATAGGAAATGGATTTCGGCTAGTTGACTAGCTTGTAAATTTTAGTAATGTGGAAATGAAAAAGAAATTGATTAATGATAACATGGTAGAAATTTTAGAAAAAGCTGTTGGAATGTAACTCGAATTGTTGGCTTATTAAATAATTAATGTTGGTTCATGTATGCAAAGTGTCTTTTAATGAAAAGTCATGTCAGTTTAATAAATAGTCATGTCAGTTTAATGAATAGTCATGTCAGTTCAACGAAGGGTCATGTCCGTTTAGTGAAGAGTCGTGTCCATTTGAAGGGTTGTATCCATTTGTAAGGGTGTGTAAACCACTATAAATATGTGGTCATTTTGTTGTGTTGAAGGCAAGAAATATAAAAAAGTTCTCCACTTAAATTAAGCACTCTTCCTTTAATTGATATTCCTCTAACAAAGTGGTATCAGAGCGAGGTTAGTAAAGGTGTGATAAAATGGCAAACAATGGAATATTTTCCTTCCAATATCCTCGTCTCACAAAAGAAAATTTTGAAAAATGGTGTCTTCGAATGAAAGCTTTACTTGGCGGACAAAAAGTGTGGGAGATCATAGACAAAGGCTACGACGAGCCAGAAAATGAAACCGTATTATCTCGAGCGGAGAAGGAAGCCTTAGCAAAGACGAAGGAAAAAAAATCAACTTCCACTTAGCCTCATCCATCAATGTTTGGATGATTCAATGATAGAAAAAATAGTATATGCAACCACTTCAAATGAAGCCTGGGAAATTTTGAAAAAATCTTTTCAAGGAGTTGATAAAGTAAAGAAAGTTAAGCTTCAACCGCTAATGAGTGATTTTGAAGCAATGAAGATGAGTGAATCCGAATCAATTTCAGATTACTGTACAAGGGTAAAGGCGAATGTGAATCAATCAAGAGGCTAAGGAGAAAAAAATGTTGATGTTCGAGCGGTGGAGAAGATTCTTTGTTCTTTGACTCCGAAGTTCGATTATATTGTGTGTTTCATTGAAGAGACGAAAGACCTCGAAGAAATGAAAATAGAAGAATTGGTAGATTCTTTACGTGCTCAAGAAGAGAAAATTAAGAGAAGACAAGAAGAACCACATGAGCAAGTTCTTAAAACTAAAGCAACTTTGAAAAATGAAGAAGGAGAAAAGCGGTACTTTAGAGGAAGTGGACGCGGATATGGACGAGGAAGAGGACGCGGAAGACAAGGAGGTGAACAAGAAAGAAGCAATAGTGAAAGTTCAAATAACGATGAGAGAAATCCTTCATATTTTAGAGACCGTGGAAGAAGTCAAGGACGAGGTCATGGAATTATCAAAAACCAAATGATAGAAGGTATAACAAGTCCAAAATGGAATGTTATAAATGTCATTGGTTTGGTCATTATTCATGGGAATGTCAAACCGCTAATACTGAAGAAAGAGCCAATCTTGTTAATGATAACCAAGAAGTTGAAGAATCCACCTTGTCGCTAAGGGAGAAAAAGGAAGTTGAAAGCTCGTGGTATTTGGATAATGGTGCAAGCAATCGTATGTGTTGATACAAAGAAAAATTTGTGGAGATCAATGACAAGGTGAAAGGTAGTGTTTCCTTTGGAGACTCTTCGAAAATTCACATTGAAGGTAAAGGTACAATTCTCATTTGTTCAAAGAATGGTGACCATAAATTGATCTCTGATGTTTATTATGTTTGTAAACTAAGAAGTAATATTCTTAGTCTCGGACAATTTGTTGAGAGTGGTTATGAAGTTTTGATGAAGGGTAATTATCTTTGGCTTAAAGATAGAAATAATAACTTGATTGCAAAGGTGGGCATGTCACGGAACCAGATGTTCAAATTGAATGTCCAAACCAATGAAGCAAGATGTTTGAAGGTAAATGTGCAGGATGTGGCATGGTGTTGGCACATGAGATTTGGACACTTGAACTTTGGATCATTGAAAGCAATGAGAGATGAAATGATGGTAAAGAGAATGTCCACAATTGAAAATCCAAATCATTTGCATGAAGCGTGTCTTCTTGGAAAACATGCAAGGAAAAGTTTTCCAAAGAAAACAACATCAATAGCCTCCAAACCACTTGAATCGATGCATACGGATATTTGCGGGCCTATCAATCCACTGTCTTTCGCGAGTGCCCATCATTCGCGAGTCTTTGGTAGCAACATCTATGCTCAAGTTCCACAACAAGAGCGTTCAAAGCTAGATGATCGAAGTGCCAAGTATGTTTTTGTTGGATATGATTATCATTCCAAAGGATACAAGTTGTATAATCCAATTAATGGAAAAGTGATGGTAAGTCGTGAAGTTGAGTTCGATGAAGGAGCAACTTAGGATTGGAATGGAAAGCAAGAGAGCACATATAATTTTGTTCCATAATTTGATGATGATCAAGAATCATAGAATGCTGAAACTATACAAAAACCTTCATCCCCAACTCCGGATTTTGAAGGCTCAAATGAAAGACCGCCGAGGATGGAATCCCTTGCTGATATATGTGATAGAACTGGAGAAATTACTCTTAATAATGATGAACTCTATTTTCTTTTTGCGGATAGTGAGCCACTAAATTTTCAAGAATCCGTGCAAGACAAAAGGTGGAGAGACACTGTAACGACCCAGTTTTTGTAGACTTTGGTTATCGCCATAAACTCAATGATGACTACATAAACATCGAAAAATACCGGAAAGTTAATAGAAGAAATTAGAGGGTGAGAATAGATAAGATAGAAACTTAGAATAGAAGAAGAAGAAGAACACAACATCAGAGTAACACGAACCTCACAGCGGAACGAATAACATATAATATATATCAAAATTTTGAAATATAAATTTGTACTTGAATATACATATCATTTCCAAAGTACAACACTTACAACACAGCGGAAATAAACAATAGCTATATGATCCTGAAGCCTCCTGCTCCAGCTCTTCAAGTATCTGTAAATACCGACTACTTGACTGCCTGTATAAAATTGGGCACCCAAGAGTTTAGGAAAAAGAAAACAAAATAAACTCCGGGTCAGTCATGGGACTGGTATGAGTAAAACAGTTTGAGTCAATAAACAATATCTCATAAGACCACGCCGTATAACAGAACGGGTTTTTCCCTTATGAGAATCCAATATAATCTTTATATCAAAACTCATTGATATTATAATAATGTCTATCAACCACAATACAATAATCATCTAGCAGAAATGCTTTCATCTCATGTTCTACATATATAGTATACAATCAAAACTGCAAGCACAAATTGGGTAATGGATTTCCAACTATGACAAGGTATGGAACCACCTTCTGCTAGTGTACCTCTAGAGAGGAATACACTGGGTTCAACAAGAACATCTAGCAACCCAGCCACACATGACCGACCACTCATTTCGCATGAGTGTATCGAATGTATATCACCAACGGTTGGGATCAACAACTGTTTCCCGAATGGGACATCATCCACAATAGATTTTTAGAAGTATATGAAACTCTAGATCAGGTGATTATACACCTTAATAGGTGCAACCTACATAGCCATGTTGCCTGCCCAATTTTTGTCAATTTCCCGGTTGTGAGGCTAGAGGCCACGCTTATCTCTGACAGATCACACATTTATTCACTTTGAATGTCACATCGTCATACCCGCCAAATCACAAATTTATTTCCCCAAAAATACCACGGGTATACAGCTAAGAGAAACGACTTCCTCCGCCACCAAACATAAATACGTTTGAAGAGATCAACTTACGCGATCTATTAAATATATTGTGTCAGACATTCTTCCATACAGGTCGTCCTAGGACTGGACAAACAGAAGGCACTATTCAGTATATCCATCTTAGGCAATCTTTACCTACGATTTATACAACAACCCTTGCACTTTACTCCGTCTTCAGTTATCTTTGGCATATATGATTCGTAACGCTTATGCCAATACAAAGTGGTTCTTCGGATAGTAATCCAACCGGTCTCTCCATATTAACAACGTTAAAATGGTCAAAAACTTCGATAGTCGGCGAGTTAACTATTAAAGAAAAACACGTGTGCAAACAACGATATTATTTCCAAATGGAAATTATATCGATCAATCATCATTCCACATTTAACCCCTTTAAATTAATTTAACATTGATTTATTCATTTCCTTATTTCCCACTTCCATATATTCGTAAATTCTTATTTTCTAAGTTTAGAAAATATACGTTATCAATCATTGGAAAACATTTCCGTATCTCTCCCATTTCTTGTTTTACATTATTAGAAAACATTTTTGATTCTTATTCGGAAAACATTTCCAAAACTCCTTTATTGGATTTAAACAGATGTTTAAATAAACATCGCTATGCCAACACAAACCATTTCACTCGTTAACTAAATTCTCTTAACCATAATTCACTATCAAACCTTACCGTTCCTTAGTTAAGAAGGAAGTCAATAAAGTTGGGGTATAATTACCTCTCAAACCTTAACTGAACAATGTTTTAACTTCGAAATTGTCAAAGTTTATCTTTTAAATCTTTAAACAATATTCCTTACGTAACTCTCTTTCGAATAAATCTCTATTCGATAACTCTTTCCTTCGAATAAACTATATTCGATAATCTCTCTTCGAATAGCCCTATTCGATTAACTCTATTCAATTAACACTATTCGATTTACTCTTATCAGTTAACTCTATTTAATTAAATCAATTCTATTAACTCTATTTGATTAACTTTATTTGATTAACCCTACTGGATTAACTCTAGTGGATTAACTCTACTGGATTAACTCTAACTAATTTACTCTTATCAATTAACTCCTTTCGAATAAACTATATTCAATTAACTCCTCTCGAATAAATAAATTCGATTAACTCCTCTCGAATAACTACATTCGATTAACTCCTCTCGAATAACTAAAATTCGATAACTCCTTTCGAATAACTAATATTCGATAACTCCTTTTGAATAACTAATATTCGATAACTCCTTTCGAATAACTAATATTCGATTACTCCTTTCGAATAACTAATATTCGATAACTCGTTTCAAATAACTAATATTCGATAACTCCTTTCTCTATTCGAATAAACTATATTCGATTAATTCTCTTCTTCGAATAACCTTATTCAATAACTCTTCCTTCGAATAAACTATATTCGAATAACTCTAATCCGACTAACTCTAATTCAATTAACTTTATTCGATATAACAAATATTCGACTAACTCTAGTTCGATTAGCTCTATTCGAATAACTCTAGTTCGATTTAACTCTAATCGATTAACTCTAACTGATTAACTCTAACTAGTTAACTCTAATTGATTAACTCTAACTCTAATCAATTAATTCTAACTCTAATTGATTAACTCCTTTAACTCCTTTTGATTAACACATTTTGATAAACTCCTTTGATTAATTCCTTTGAATTATCTCCTTTGAATCATTTCCTTTTGAATTATCTCCTTTGGATTATCTCCTTTTCTATTTGTTTACTTAACAAATAACTATTCCCTTTTCAATTTTATTTATTTAACAAAAAAATATTTCTTTTACCTTTTCTATTTATTTAACAAATAAATATTTCTTTTATCTTTTCTATTTATTTAACAAATAAATATTTCCTTTATCTTTCCTTTTTATTTATAAAATAAATATTTCTTTTATAACATTCTATTTATTTCCTATAAATAAATATTTCCATTTAATCTATTTGTAAACGTTTTACAAATATTTCCTTTTAAATTATATTTGTAAATGTTTTACAAACATTCCTTTTTTCTATTTTATTTGTAAATGTTTTACAAATATTTCTCTTTCTATTTGTTTTTTTTTTGTATATCTTCCTTTGTATTTGTTTTACAAATATATTTCCTTATATTTGTTTTACAGATAATTTCCTTTATATTTGTTTTACAAATATATTCCTTTTTAACTCTTTTGATTTTATAATTATTTCCTTATATAAAATCCTTTTTCCTTTTATATATAAAATCTATTGATTTTATATAAATAATTTAGTTTCAAAATATACTTTGAAAATCCCATTTTTACATCCCAGTATTTCTTACGGTATTTAAAATACCAAATAACATTTCGATATCATTTAAACACACATAATCAACAACAGATTATATATCACATCATATATCACAATATAGGAAAAATAGTAAAATAAATGTTGAGGAATCCAGTTGGATTCCTCCAACCTGTTTCCCTGCATCACAGATGTTAAACAATATCATTAACATCGATTTCATTTCAATATGAAATATTCTGTTAAACAGAATCAATATTTGATTAACGATTTATATATATATATCGTTATCTATGATTTCAACCAATACATAGGCAATTCAACCAAACAGTTAACACACAGCAATGAATAGATAATAATCAGTTCTAAGAATACGCTATAAAAAATATAACTGTTCAGAGTTGGTGAGTTTTACTCACATTGGATGATCATCGTTAATAACGATATCCATCGCTTGATTCAGACAGACAATTTATTTTGCTATAAATTGTAACGAGCTCTGATGGACTTCCAGTCAGTTCCATCGTGTAGTGTTCGTCCATACGATCCCAACGTGACTGACCGTTCGAAAAACTGGTAAAGTATGATACAGATATGTATTATACAAGTTAACATGCTATTAAAAAAATAAAGTAAAACTCAATTATTTTAAATGGACTCAACTCATCTTTATCGGCCCAATGGCCCATATGCAGGTCCATTCACCCGTATAACCTTCTCCCCCACTCTCGTGTAATCCCCCTGCTCCACGAACACCATCCCTAACTTCAACTTCAAACCGCACTATCATCTTTACACCGAAACCCAAACAGAACCTACCAAAATCCCTCTCATCAACTCCTCTTTCAAACTATACCCATAGCATCCCATTCGAGAACGCTGTTACACTTCCGTCGTCGTGCTTCTTACGCAGCAGTTGGGAGGAACATCGACGGTTTTAAACGTCGATCCTCATCAAAAACTACACGCATGACCCATTTCAACCTCTGAACTCAAAAACGACTTCGATCTTGTAACCAAAAGGCTACGGCTTCCAGGAAGTCGAACCCTAATTTTACTGTAAACCCACTATACAGCGGCATTGACAAAAATCACCGTCGAGCTTCCTAAAACCGATTCCAGATTGAAAGGGATGCTCACAGGGATTCAAATATATATATATATATATATATTGAGATTTAAAGGATTTAATTTGAATTGATTTTGATTTTCTAAAGCCCCCTTTGCTTCACGTTTTGGAATACTGGTGGCGGCTTATATAAAAGGGGACGGGATTTTGTGTGGCTGAAAAAAGATGGGGGTGTGGCCTTGTATGGTTCACTAGAGTTAGATATTTTGTTTATTTTATTAATTTTTATCCGATCATTGCTTTCTAAAAATTCGTGTGATCACACACGACACCCAAAAATTACGGAAATTGACATGCCGCTATAGTTCAACATTACGGTCCCATTGAAACTAGTTTCATCGAATTTTGACTCTGTTTGCTCACACAGTGTATTTTTAACCATCAAAATAGCGACTATTTTTCACATTAAAATCCCGTACAGCCACATACTGACTTCAAAAATCACGGAAATTGAAATCTAGCAATAATTTAATATTGCGGATCCAACAAAATTAGTTTTTTCGAATTTTGAGGTCGTTTGAAAAACTGGCTATTTATAAAGCTCTAAATAAACTCTTTTAAATATTAAATATATTTAAAAACAATTAAATTAAATATTCTCGTATATGTTCACAATAGAATATCATACAGCTCCACAATATTCCTATATGAATTTCTAACTCGATATTTAAATCCTAATTAAATCGATATTCGATTTATAATGAAATCCCCTTTAAAAATATAATTAATTCCTTTATAAATTATAAAGGAATTCCATAGTGACTTTTCTAAAATTTGATTAGGACATAAATCAAAATCTACACGATGAAATCCTGTTTTTTCTCTTCTACTAGAAAAATATACTTCACCAGCTCCTAATGTTTCTTGTTTCACAGAAATCCGATTTAAAATGGACCATGTATATCCAGTTGAAGTTCAAATCGCCAAATAGCGAACTACCGCGCCATTTCGAACTCGATTTTAATTATAATATAATTATACGTTCAAACTTCGTTTAAATAATGTATTCGTCAATATAATTCAGTATAAACTGAATTATATACACCCCATATCATGAATTCTGTTATTTCCGATTATTCCGAAAATATTTTTTTTTCTATTATTTATATTAATTAAATATAAATATTATTTAATTCTAGTTATCGATATCGTTAAATCGATAATTAATAATTAAATTAATTAATTATTCGACAGCTAAAAATGCGGGTCATTACAATCTTTCCCCCTTAAAATAATTTCGTCCTCGAAATTGCTGAGCTAGAAAACAAACCCTACTCACTGATTTAAAAATTATTTGTTTACTTCTTAACTTCAGTGTTAATTGAACTAATTAGTTTTAATTAAAATAATAGTTAATTCTTATCAACGAAAATTTTCAAAAATCCTGAAAATTTTCTAACACCTTGAAAATTTTCGCTAGCGCCTCCTTTGTACTGGTCAATAGCTCAAACTCCAACTCGCCTCTCTAGGCCTTCTCTAACCCAAAAGAAAATCGAACAGCCAAGCGGCTGGCCAATTCGGCTCATCAAAATCTCAAACCCATATATATAATATAACTGGTACCTTTTTGTTGGGCATGTTATTATATCCCTTCCACCTGTTACCCATTTCAACATATACCAATATCAATCCAATCAAACTCTGATCAATTTATCTTCAACCCAACCATTCGCTTATCCAAGCCAAATTCAATTTCAAATCAAAGTTCTATTCCCGATTTTTAAATTCTTAACTCATCGATCCAATACCATTTCAGATTCTATCTCACAATTCAAAATCTGATTCTACTTGATATATCGTATCCAATTCAATTTCCAACTAATTGGTTTCAATTCAGTTCCAGCTTGGTTTCACAAATTTCTATTTAAATTTGTTTTTAATTCAAACAGTCTCTTCCTGGGAGTTTTAAACAGCTTTGCTTTTCTCAAAAGTCAAACTTTCCTTTTCAGGATTTAAAACAACTTGTTTTGCCAAAACAATTCAAAATGAATACCTTTGGTAGTAATCTGTCACTTAGAACTCGAAAATCAACACTGAGGATGTGGCCAGCATCATCAGAGTTATTTCCCAGCTATCAAAGTGAGTTCAATAATATATCACTTTTTAAAACTCATATTTAAACATTTCCATTTTGAAATCAATTCAAAATATCATTCTCCAACCAATTTAAAATCTCCCAGGATTTTAAAATTCTCATATATTCAATTCAAATCCATTTACAAACACCCTTCCAATTTCCAGGGTTTTAATTCCCATTCAGATTTAAATCTCAGATTCAATTCATTCGTAACACTTATACGAATTTTGATTGGTTATTTACATAACCATTTCATTTATAATCTTACTCGATTATAATAATGACCAACACATCAAATATAATAATTTCAATATATATTCACTTTTATATCAAAATATACTTTGGGTAAAATTATTTCATTTACCCTCTTTTCAAAACATACCATGTCGGCCCATCATATTCAAGTGTTTACAAACCCCTACCGATACAGTGGATCAAACTGATCGACCAAAACCCAAAAACAACTCAACCAATAAATCTCCACAATATAAAACAATTTTTATATCAAATAACAAATACGTTCACTCGTATATATACACTCAGACCCAATCTAGGGTATTACTAACCCTATCTCTACTGAGTCACACCACAGAGCCAAGGTAATTACTTAACCTTATGCTCTGATACCAACTGTAATGACCCGGTTTTTGTAGACATTGGTTATCGCCATAAACTCAATGATGACTAACCAAACATCGAAAAATACCGGAAAGTTAATAGAAGAAATTAGAGGGTGAGAATAGATAAGATAGAAACTTAGAATAGAAGAAGAACAAGAACACAACATCAGAGTAACACGAACCTCACAGCAGAACGAATAACATGTAATATATATCAAAATTTTGAAATATAAATCTATACTTGAATATACATATCATTTCCAAAGTACAACACTTACAACACAGCGGAAATAAACAATATCTATATGATCCTGAAGCCTCCTGCTCCAACTCTTCAAGTATCTATAAATCCCGACTACTTGACTGCCCGTATAAAATTAGGCACCCAAGAGTTTAGGGAAAACAAAACAAAATAAACTCCGGGTTAGTCTTGGGACTGGTATGAGTAAAACAGTTTACGATATCTCATAAGACCACGCCGTATAACGGAACGGGTTTTTCCCTTATGAGAATCCAATATAATCTTTATATCAAAACTCATTGATATTATAATAATGCCTATCAACCACAATACAATAATCATCTAGCAGAAACGCTTTCATCTCACGTTCTACATATATAATATACAATCAAAACCGCAAACACATATTGGGTAATAGATTTCCAACTATGACAAGGTATGGAACCACCTTCTGCTAGTGTACCTCTAGAAAGGAATACACTGGGTTCAACAAAAACATCTTGCAACCCGGCCACACATGACCGACCACTCATTTCACTTGAGTGTATCGAATGTATATCACCAACGGTTGGGATCAACAACCGTTTCTCGAATGGGGCAACATCGACAATAGATTTTTAGAAGTAAATAAAACTCTAGATCAGGTGATTATACACCCTAATAGGTGTGACCTACATAACCATGCTGCCTGCTCGATTTTTGTCATTTCCTGGTTGTGAGGCTAGAGGCCACGCTTATCTCTGACAGATCACACATTTATTCACTTTGAATGTCACATCATCATACCCGCCAAATCACAAATTGATTTCCCCAAAAATACCATAGGTATACAACTAAGAGAAACGAATTCCTCTGCCACCAAACATAAATACGTTTGAAGAGATCAATTTATGCGATCTATTAAATATATTCTGTCAGACATTCTTCCATACAGGTCGTCCTGGGACTGGACAAATCGAAGGCACTATTCAGTACATCCATCTTAGGCAATCTTTACCTAAGATTTATACAATTGCCCTTGCACTTTACTCCGTCTTCAATTATCATTGGCATATATGATTCGCAATGCTTATGCCAATACACAGTGGTTCTTCGGATAATAATCCAATCGGTCTCTCCATATTAACAACGTTAAAATGGTCAAAAACTTCGATAGTTGGTGAATGAACTATCAAAGAAAAACACGTGTGCAAACAACGATATTATTTCCAAATGGAAATTATATCGATCAATCATCATTCCACATTTAAACCCTTTAAATTAATTTAAAATTAATTTATTCATTTCCTTATTTCCCACTTCCATATATTCATAAATTCTTATTATCTAAGTTTAGGAAATCTATGTTATAAATCACTGGAGAACATTTCCATATCTCTCCTATTTCTTGTTTTATATTATTAGAAAACATTTCTGATTCTTATTTGGAAAACCTTTCCAAAACTCCTTTATTGGATTTAAACAGATGTTTAAATAAACATCGCTATGCCAACACAAACCATTTCACTCATTAACTAAATTCACTTAACCATAAATCACCATCAAACCTTACCATTCCTTAGTTAAGAAGGAAGTCAATAAAGTTGGGGTATAATTACCTCTCAGACCTTAACTGAACAATGTTTTAACTTCGAAATAGTAAAAGTTTATCTTTTAAATCTTTAAACAATCTTCCTTACGTAACTCTCTTTCGAATAAATCTCTATTCGATAACTCTTTCCTTCAGATAAACTATATTCGATAATCTCTCTTCGAATAGCCCTATTCGATTAACTCTATTCAATTAACACTATTCGATTAACTCTAATCGATTTACTCTTATCAATTAACTCTATTTGATTAACTCAATTCTATTAACTCTATTTGATTAACTTTATTTGATTAACCCTACTGGATTAACTCTATTGGATTAATTCTAACTAATTTACTCTTATCAATTAACTCCTTTCGAATAAACTATATTCGATTAACTCCTCTCGAATAACTAAATTCGATTAACTCCTCTTGAATAACTAAATTCGATTAAATCCTTTCGAATAATTAAAATTCGATAACTCCTTTTGAATAACTAATATTTGATAACTCCTTTCGAATAACTAATATTCGATAACTCCTTTCGAATAACTAATATTCGATAACTCCTTTCAAATAACTAATATTTGATAACTCCTTTCGAATAACTAATATTCGGTAACTCCTTTTAAATAACTAATATTCGATAACTCCTTTCTCTATTCGAATAAACTATATTCGATTAATTCTCTTCTTCGAATAACCTTATTCGATAACTCTTTCTTCGAATAAACTATATTCGAATAACTCTAATCCGACTAACTCTAATTCAATTAACTTTATTAGATATAACAAATATTCGACTAACTCTAGTTCGATTAGCTCTATTCGAATAACTCTAGTTCGATTTAACTCTAATCGATTAACTCTAACTGATTAACTCTAACTAGTTAACTCTAATTGATTAACTCTAACTCTAATCAATTAATTCTAACTCTAATTGATTAACTCTTTTAACTCCTTTTGATTAACACATTTTGATAAACTCCTTTGATTAATTCCTTTGAATTATCTCCTTTGAATCATTTCCTTTTGAATCATCTCCTTTGGGTTATCTCCTTTTCTATTTGTTTACTTAACAAATAACTATTCCCTTTTCAATTCTATTTATTTAACAAATAAATATTTCTTTTATCTTTTCTATTTATTTAACAAATAAATATTTCTTTTATCTTTTCTATTTATTTAACAAATAAATATTTCTTTTATCTTTTCTATTTATTTAACAAATAAATATTTCCTTTATCTTTCCTTTTTATTTAACAAATAAATATTTCTTTTATAACATTCTATTTATTTCCTATAAATAAATATTTCCATTTAATCTATTTGTAAATGTTTTACAAATATTTCCTTTTAAATTCTATTTGTAAATGTTTTACAAATATTCCTTTTTTCTATTTTATTTGTAAATGTTTTACAAATATTTCTCTTTCTATTTGTTTTTTTGTATATCTTCCTTTTTATTTGTTTTACAAATATATTTCCTTATACTTATTTTACAAATAATTTCCTTTATATTTGTTTTACAAATATATTCCATTTTAACTTTTTTGATTTTATAGTTATTTCCTTATATAAAATCCTTTTTCCTTTTATATATAAAATCCATTGATTTTATATAAGTAATTTATTTTCAAAATATACTTTGAAAATTCCCTTTTTACATCCCAGTATTTCTTACGGTATTTTAAATACCAAATATCATTTCGATATCATTCAAACACGCATAATCAACAACAGATTATTTATCACATCATATATCACAATATAGGAAAAACAGTAAAATAAATGTTAAGGAATCGAGTTGTATTCCTCCAACCTGTTTCCCTGCATCACAGATGTTAAACAATATCATTAACATCGATTTCATTTCAATATGAAATATTCTGTAAAACAAAATCAATATTTGACTAATGATTTATATATATATCGTTATCTATGAATTCAACCAATACATAAGCAATTCAACCAAACAGTTAACACATAGCAATCAACAGATAATTATCAGTTCTAAGAATATGCTATAAAAATATGACTGTTCAGAGTTGGTGAGTTTTACTCACATTGGACGATCATCATTAATAACGATAACCATCGCTTGATTCAGACGGACAATTTATTTTGCTATAAATTGTAACGAGCTCCGATGGACTTCCAGTCAGTTCCATCGTGTAGTGTCCGTCCATATGATCTCAACGTGACCGACCGTTCGAAAAACTGATAATGTATGATAAAGATATGTATTATACAAGTTAACACGCTATTAAAAAAATAAAATAAAGCTCAATTATTTTAAATGGGTTCAACTCATCTTTATCGGCCCAATAGCCCATACGCATGTCCATTCACCCGTATAACCTTCTCCCCCACTCTCGTGTAATCCCCCTGCTCCAGACACCATTGAACACCATCCCCAACTTCAACTTCAAACCGCACTATCATATTTACACCCAAACAAAACCTACCAAAATCCCTCACATCAACTCCTCTTTCAAACTATACCCATAGCATCCCATTCGAGAATGCTGCTACGCTTCCGTTGTCGTGCTTCTTATGCAGCAGCTGGGAGGAACATTGACAGTTTTCAACGTCGATCCTCATCAAAAACTACATGCAAGACCCAATTCAACCTCTGAACTCAAAAAAGACTTCAATCTTGTAAACAAAAGGCTACGGCTTCCAGGAAGTCGAACCCTAATTTTACTATAAACCCACTGTACAATGGCATTGACAAAAATCACTATCGAGCTACCTAAAACCGATACCAGATTGAAAGGGATGCTCACAGGGATTCATATATATATATATATATATTGAGATTTATAGGATTTACTTTGAATTGATTTTGATTTTCTAAAGCCCCCTTTGCTTCACGTTTTGGAATACTGGTGGCGACTTATATAAAGGGTGACGGGATTTTCTAAAGCCCCCTTTGCTCACAACAATGTATTTTTAACCATCAAAATATCGACTATTTTTCACATTAAAATCCCGTGCGGCCACATACTGACTTCAAAAATCACGGAATTTGAAATCTAGCAATAATTTAATATTGCGGATCCAACAAAATTAGTTTCGTCGAATTCTGAGGTCGTTTGAAAAACTGGCTATTTATAAAGCTCTAAATAAACCCTTTTAAATATTAAATATATTTAAAAACAATTAAATTAAATATTTATAAATAAATATTCTCCTATATATTCACAACAGAATATTATACAACTCCACAATATTCCTATATGAGCTTCTAACTCGATATTTAAATCCTGATTAAATCGATATTCGATTTATAATGAAATCCCCTTTAAAAATATAATTAATTCCTTTATAAATTATAAAGGAATTCCATAACGACTTTTCTAAAATTTGATTTGGACATAAATCAAAATCTACACGACGAAATCTCGATTTTTCTCTTCCACCAGAAAAATATACTTCACCAGCTCCTAACGTTTCTTGTTTCACAGAAATCCGATTTAAAACGGACCCCTGTATATCCAGTTGAAGTTCAAATCGCCAAATAGCGAACTACCGCGCCATTTCGAGCTCGATTTTAATTATACGTTCAAACTTCGTTTAAATAATATATTCGTCAATATAATTCAATATAAACTGAATTATATATTTTCCATCGTCCAATTCACACTATGTCATGAATTCTGTTATTTCCGGTTATTCCAGAATATTTTTTTCAATTATTTATATTAATTAAATATAAATATTATTTAATTCCAGTTATCGATATTGTTAAATCGATAATTAATAATTAAATTAATTAATTATTCGACAGCTAAAAATGCGGGTCATTACAGACACTATCTATGAAAAAATTAAATTCATTGAAAAGAATGACACATGGGAATTGACTTCTCTTCCCAAAGGTCATGAATCCTTTGGCGTTAAATGGATATACAAGGTTAAAAGAAATGCAAAAGGAGAGGTGGAGAAATATAAAGCAAGACTTGTGGCGAAGGGCTATAAACAAAAGCATGGTGTTGATTATGATGAAGTATTTGCTCCAGCTGCACGGATGGAGACTATTCGCTTGTTGATTTCTCTCGCTGCCCAAAAGAAATGGAAAATTTACCAAATGGATGTCAAGACGACCTTTTTGAATGGATCTTAAAGAAGAGGTTTATGTTGATCAACCATTAGGCTATATAGCTGTGCTGAAACTCAAGAAATCGTTGTATGGATTGAAACAAGCCCCACGAGCATGGAATTGCCGCATCATGCAATACTTTCAAGATCACGGGTTTGTCCGTTGCTTAAATGAGCATGCTTTATATATCTACGGTTGACAATAAGGGAGATGTTATGCTTGTTTGCATTTACGTTGATGTTCTCATTTTCACGGGCAATAATCCCGATTTATTTGATGAATTTAAAAGTTGCATGTCGATAGAATTTGAGATGATAGATTTGGGGAAAATGGCATATTATTTGGGATTGGAAGTGAAACAAATGGAGGAAGGTATATTTCTTTCTCAAACAGGTTATGCAAAGGAAGAGTTGAAAATGTTTAAGATGATTGATTGCAGTCCTATGAACTTAACCATGGAAGCTGGAATGAAATTGTCCAAGTTTGAGGATCGAGAAATGGTAGATCCTACTCTTTACAAAAGTCTTATGGGAAATTTGAGATATTTGACAAGTACAAGGCCCAACATACTTTATGTCATTGGAGTGATAAGTCGTTTCATGGAGACTCCTACTTCTGCCTATATGACGGTTGCTAAGCAATTTCTTCGTTACATTAAAGGAACTCTTGATTTTGGAATATTTTATTCCTCATCCAATGATCTTCTGTTGCATGGATTTTGCGATAGTGATTTTGCTGGTGACATAGATGATAGAAAGAGTACAACGGAGTATGTATACGAATCGATGACACCAAGATGCAAAATATGAGCTTGTTTTGCACGCAACATAAAACTATAGGACTTTTAACCCATGTAGACCTGTTTGTAAAGTATATAACGTAAATAGCCTTGTTTGAAAAGTAATTACCGGAATAGACCTGTTTTGAATTAACGAAGACACGTTTTTGAAACTCGCACAAAGGCGAGTTTTCAAAGTTCGCATGTATAATTTGTGGTATTAATTTCCATAGCGACTTTCTTGAAATTTGATTTGGACATAACTCGGTATCTATAATATGAAATCTCCATTTTTTCGTTTCATTATTAAAATATAGTTCTATAGATTCGAACTATTTGTGTTTCAATGAAATCCAACCTATAACGATTCCTATATATTCGAATGAAGTTCTAAACGTTAAACTACGAACTACCACAACATTTAAATAGTATATATATAGCTTAACCAAACAACATAAAATAAATATCAAATTCTAATATTCAAATATAAGAGAGATACATAGTCCGATTAAGGACAGATAAGTTCGAAACATAAGAAATACAGATACACGAAATGCAACACACTGACATCGCATCAACAAACATACATCTCTATTTTAGGCTACTAAAGTACACCGCTTTATGTTATGGCCCTGCGATCCAAATTTGTTGCACCTATTTGTTTTGGGTGTTTGATGCTACTCCATAACATTTTTGAACCTTGTTGATTTTGGTCGTCCGGCTTGTTTTCTTACAGGCGGAGCCAATATTCGTGGACCGTTGTATGGGTCCTAGTATTTCTTATCGTGTATAGGATTAAACTCTAGCTCATATGTAGCTCTATAACTTTGGACGGTGTACCATTCAGAAGCAAAATCGTGATGTGCTCTATTACTACCAAAATCATGTGTTGAACAAGCCGCCATCACATGAACACACGGTATCTTCTGCAGCATTGGGATGTTGCATGTAGAGGTGACATGAGAACCGTCGATCACAACATCATATTCATCTCCGTAACCATGAATCACTTGCCATTTATATTGACCAAATCGAACAAGCCTACAACGTTGTGCTTCAATAGCACGAGCTTAAATTTTAGCTTCCCATTTAGGAATAAGTTTTATATTCAGGTCCTCCCCTTTTCCCGCCTCTTATAGAAATACTCAACTGATCAAAAGAACGTTCTTGCAGCCAATGCCTTTATAGGAAAGGATCTGGTGCCTTTTAGTACACCACTAAAACTTTCAAATGCATTGGTTGTCATAATATGGAAGAGCCCACCGTCATCTCTGTAAAGGGCCTAGTTTTCTTCTGAATTCCCTAGGCTCGTTTCAGTCCAGTTATGCGCCTCCGGCTTAGCTGCCTTGATTTCTTCTCTAAGTTTAGTGTATTCAACCACATCTAAAGCACATGCAGCAACATAAAACAAGCCTACAAGTCGCTTTTCTCGATGACCTGTAGCTTGAAAATTTGCTCTAAGGTACCTTGCACAGAACCTACATTTGTGCGGTTCCCGCCATCTATCCTGTAAAGCGCTTGGAATCCCTTTCATTCTGTCATATATAAATGTAATGTGTCGATTTCGTACACTATAAATGAACTCACGCATGCATGAAAAGAACCAGGACCAGCTATCATATGATTCATATTCGACCACCCCATAAGCTAGTTGGAAAAGACAGTCGTTGGCAGCTATAGCGGTAGCAATTAGCAATATTCCTTTTACTTACCATACAAATGTGTCCCATCAATAGAGAGCACTGGACGGCAGTGTACAAAAACTGCAATGGAAGGTCCAAATGCCCAAAATGCACGTTCAAATACCCCAACATCATCGTGTACTATTTGTCCTACTGAACCTGGATTGCGTCTTTTTATGTCTGCAAAATACCGAGGCAAATACGAATATGATTCGGCCTAGTCATCATATATTTTTTCCAACACTTTATTCGACGTTCACCAAGCTTTCATGTAACTAATTTTGATGAAGAGCTACTCGTCAACAAGCACTCACTGTCCTAGTTGAGATATCCAAATTGTCCACCACAAAAGCCATTATTTTGGATACAAGAAACCCAAAAGTGGCTTGCTTGTGGTTGGAATTAATCGTAGGGTTGACACAGTTATGTTCGTGAGACAACTTTCTAATTTCCCACCATCCAGTTTGTGATTTCTTCGACACTATAGCATGTATTCGCGATGGATAAGAATCATCGACATTACATACAATGGTGTATATTGTTTTATTCGACTTGGTTGGCTTGTACGAAACACCATGAAGAATAGATCAATCCGTAAGTTGGTGGATAAACTGTTCTTTGCTTTGGAATACCATCCTAACAACAAAACCATTTTGTATGCACACAGCCGAGAATTTTTCACCAGAAAACTCTAGATTAGCCACTATAGATCTGGCCATCATTTGCGCTGTGCAGAGATCATCGTCCATTAGTACTTCCATTTAAACCTCATCACCGTCTTCTTCGGGATCTACTATGTTTGGAAAGTCATAGTTTAGTGGTTCATTGTTGAATTCGGTTCAGCATGTATCATCAACAGTTGTCGTGGCAACCTTCGTGCTATAAATATGTTCGACCTGATGTGAAGGACCCGACCCCCTTCTTCTTTGGGTTCTACAGTTAATCTGTTAATAAATGCAATTGAGTTACATCTTACATTTCAATGACTAGTTATAAAACTAAGTTGATGTGCAACACACACCTTTGGCTCATATCTAACAGTTCTAATTGATCAGTTTGTTGTTCTTGTTGTTGTTGTTGCTGCTGCTCGTCCACATATGGTGAAAAATACGGATTGGTGTACAAAGGAGAACTCAAGATGAGTGAAGGATCGTGAGTTTGCAGCATTTCTGTGAAATAACCTAAACCGCTACTCACTATAGGAGGTGTGATGATTTCTTCCACGATTTCTTTTGCTATTTTTGCAACAAACAACTCAATCAATTTCTTAACCGCGGAAAACATTACTTGTACATCTGCATCTTCTAAAAATGCTACGGCTCTTGTTCCCGAATCAGTAGACCAGTTATCCGACAACTCGATATCATATTTGAGAGGGTTAATTTTGGTTGCTTTGAAGACTGTTTCTTTCAAAGCTTCAAGCGTGCAAACCCTTCGAACTCTCCTTGGTTTGCAGAGTCCTCCCACTTAACTTCCATTTTGGTGCTCATTCACGACCAATTCACCGTCGTAGTAGTAAAGTGCAGAAATAAAAGTAGGCGCCATTGTTGAGTGAGTTTATTTTTCTTGAAGTTATTTGAAGATAGGATTGAAGTGTATGAGAAAATGTAATGTGTTGAAGAGCTATGAAATAGGGAAACCATCTACGCAACGTCACTGTCAAATCGACTTTAATCAACTCAGTACGGTCTTGTCAAGTCAGCATTGGCAGAGCTTTAATCATGTCATCGATTTTAAAATAAAGTAGAATCAATTGTCCTATGCTCGTCCTGATCACAAAAAACCAGCCTTGAATCGGAATTGGAAGAGCTTTAATTATGTCATCAATTTCTAAATAAAGCATTGTCATTTGTCATTACAACGGCTCTATCATAATGGACAAACATTGAGTCTGATTTGGCAGATGCTAGTCAACTCAACTATTTCGAAATATTGGACCAACTTTATCCGTGTCTAGTCAAATCACCTGAATTTGTGGCAGACCGTACTGTACAAAAACATAGTGACCCATCTTTAATTTATGGCATCTAGTTGTCAATTCATCTTTATGTCATAATGTGTACTGTACGAACCAGTAACCATACAAAGATTTAATTCAAACTTCAAAAACACAAAATAATTTATCAGAAAACACAAACATATAGTACTTCACATGTATCTTCCAAGTACTACAAACACACAAACAATGATTCAAACTAAACTTCAACAACTTATAATGACTATGGATAACAGAATAACTCAAACTAAACTTCAGAAACCCACAACGATGACGGATAATAGAAACTCTAGTGGATACGGTTAAATTATAAGTCCTCCAGGAGTTTTTTGAGACGTCTAATTTCTTTCTCCAGCTCTTTCGCATATGCTATGCCCCTCGGACAAAGCGGTTCGTCAATCCATTCAGAAAAATTGCATTCATTAGGATAATTGGAACAAAAAAGACCTCGACGACCAATGTTTTCACCATCATCTGATACAACAACTTCAACCATATATCCACAGTGGCAGCAAACTGGGTACGAGTTAACCTCTTGCTCCACCATTGTTTGAGAAGTCATTTTGAAAATATATAGAATTGAGAAAATGTGGTTGAGTAAGAATCAGAATTATGAAAGAACTAGTGAGTACATATAAAGTTTGGGAATGGACCAAAATACACAGGCGAGTTTTCAAAACTCGCACACAAGCGAGTTTCCAAAATGCGCCAATATGTCTCCTCGAACAAAACAGGCCTATATTTGTTATTATTTTTGAAACATGGCTAAATATGTAATACTTTCACCAAACAAGCCTACGATTGTGAATTTTCCAAAACTATCACTACAAAAAAAGGTTAATTTTCCAACCAAGAATTCCCTACGGCCATCTCTACGCGGAGTAGGCGCGATGTAGGAAAAACGTAAAAAATGTAAATGGTGTAGGGACAGTGTAGGGAATTTATTTAATCGGTTCTGAAATTACGGTCAAAATATCCATAACCGTTTAATACAACCGCTTACCCCCTTATTTTTCACTTAGCCGTGACCTTTTACATTCCATTATTTCGATCAGATAAAAAAATCCCTAAATTATCTCCAGTGCATCATTCCCTTGTTTTTCACTCAGCCGTGCCCCGTTTCGCGTTGCCGCCGAGTTGAGCCGCCGCTGTCGTCGCGTCTTTCCTTTGTATCTTCAATAGCACCATCCCTTTGCCAAATTTAGTCATGTCGCCTAATTGATCTGGCTATCTTTCCAAGCATTAGTGTAACGACCCACATTCTACGTATCGAAGGATCATAGAATATTTATTTCTTTTTCATACGAAGTCGTATGGTCGTGTAACTTTTGGAAATGACTATTGGGATCATTTCCAATGTTCACGATTTTTGCCGATTTTTAAATGACCGTTTTGCCCCTGGAGAATCTTGTTTTGCCTATAACTTTGATTCGTAAGGAGATTTGACCTGAAACCACTTCCGTTGGATTCAAATAATGGTTTACCTTTCCGTAGAGTGGTCACATTGATCAAACGGACTTACCGTTTGGGAGATATGGCTGAATTAAGGTTTAGAAGGTGAAAAACAGCTTAACCAGGCCTAATTAGGGTAGTTAGTAGCTAGGCCCATTGGGGATTTCGGGATTTGAGCTATAAAGAGGCCGATTAGGGTTAGATAAACCTTTTTTTGTCATTTTCCAGCCGCCAATTACCTCTCTTCGACCCTAACAATGGCCTCCAACACCCAGATCACCTCCTAATCACCTTTTAATCAAGTATTACCCTAATCTACATCAAACCAAGGAAAATTAGCATAGAATTTGGGATGGAGTTGCTGGAACACATAGAGATTCAACCCAAATCAGAGATACTTTCAGATCTATAAATTATTGGTGGTTAAGGTGAGTGATTTGCATTGTTTTTCATTAATTACGGCTAAATAGGGGTGATTTCACTAATTAGTGAAATTATCCTTTATAAAAATTTTGGAAATTTTTTTAAAATTCTAAAATATTATTTTAGGGCTCTGATAAAAATTTGGGTTAATTTGGATATGTTTTGCGAATCTTACCATTAGTTATAGTTAAATATGATTAAGGGGAAAACCATGGGTTTTAGGTATGTTTGATTCATATTGGCATGATTATTCATCGTTATGGTGTTTATGGTTGATTGTACATGTTGCTATGACTTTATGGTATGCTTAGTGATTGATTACAAAAGTTAGGATGGTCGAAAACGCCGTCATATGGCGTAAAACAGTCACTGGAAATATTGCAGAAAACTATGCAGGAATCGGATTAGATCGGAGGGAGGAAGTACGAGCCGACCCGCTCGTGAAGCACCCCTTCCCACGAACCACTGGTGGAGCCACGAAGCTTGAAGTTCTCCAACCCGAACCGCTTTCCCCGAACCGTGGAGCACCATGCAACTCTGATCCGACCTGGTGGAAGAAATACAAACCGATCTGTACCACTCTAGGAAGCACGACCCGAACCGCTTGGTGGACCACGAACCGTGCTTGCACACTCGAACCGATTCGATGCTCTAGAGCAGGCGCCACGAACTGACCCGATCTGGAAGGAACTTATAACCCGATCCGAACGTGGAGAAGAGGACCGATCAGAATGGAGGCTTGTCCCCGAACCGATCCGGAGGAAACCAAAACCCGAGATGCAAAGGTAGTCCAAATGGGAAGTAGAACTCAAGATCCAGATGGGAACCAACGAGTTAACTTCATGAATTGGAATTTGCTGTGGGACGTGCGTAAAGGGGTTATCGATGTCTGTAGCTTTGACTCACCATTAAGAGACGGATTAGTGGCTATGGATCAGTGCTGTAGGGTCGTTAAGAGTCCATGGGGCAAAGTGATCGTAGCAGGGCTATGAGCCAGTGCAGTGGAGTTGTCATGACTCTATGGGGTAGAGTGGACATAGCAAAGTACTAGTGGTTACGGATCAGTGCAGTGGAGTCGTCATGACTCCATGGGGCATAGTGATTGTAACAAAGAATTGAGTGATCAAAGTGGTGGATATCGTACGCTTTACGCACTGAGTGAGAGATGTGAAGATGATTGCTATGTTCGATGTTTGTTATCACCATGACATGCTTAACCCCTCTCCATTATTTTCACACCATATGTTAGTGTCACCTTAGAGTATTGTACATCCTGTTATGCTAACTCTTTGGTTGCAGGTCCAGGTTCATGTATGGTTATGTATACCTGTTATTGTTTTATTTTGCTACTTATCGCTCATACCTGACTTTTGTCTGACCCAGAGTTTTATGCCTCTTCTTATTACTCTAGGTGCTCTTAAATGGGCATACTAGAGACAAGTCAGGTGATTATGCACGAATAGCTGTACCGGAGACGAGCAGGAGGCTTCTACGTATGATATATATATTCTCCCTGTGTTTTTGCTGGTCACTACTTTGGGAATTAGTAGTGTACCTCTTTCTATTTCTTTAGAGACAGTATTTCAAAGTTGTAATAATGTTGGTTTGGATGATAAGCTGTATTTTGGAATTCCGCTGCTATAATGGCTTAGTTTTCAGCTTATGCACTATCTCGCCTGTTTTATGTCAAAGTTATGTTATTATTATATTTTATCCCATGTGCTGTGAGACATTCTACAGGTTTCTTGTTAATTCAAATTCCCTTCTTTTCCTTTCTTTGGCGACCGTCCCATACTAGTCGGGCATTGACACAATGCACTTTCATTGGAAACGTTGGCCGGTGCGGGGCGGACCGTCACACTTAGTATTAGAGCTCTAGGTTGCGCAGTTAACCTAGGGAAAGGCACTAGGGAGAGATAGTACGTATATGAGAGCGCGTATTTGTGATATTTTGGTTTTCAAAAGCTATATATATACTATTAGTATATCTAAGGATGGAATCGCACTGCACTGGCACCACTGAAGAGATGGTTAATCGTTTTCCCCTTACAGATTGAACGAAGAGCCGACATTCAAGGGGTACTGGTAGAGGAGCTAATAGTGGGAATGATCCTAATATGAGGATGATGTTCACTGACTTCATGAGAGAGATGCTTAAGGATGTTCAGAGGGCAGCTCCTAATGCTGCAAATGGTGGTGGTGCAGCGGTGCAGGCGCCTAGGGCCGATTTCGCCAAGCTCTGTAAGGACTACACTAGTCTTGGTGGAAAGCCGTTCCACGGAATGAAATCGGCTACAGAAGTTCAGGATTGGTTTGATAGTTGTGTGCGTATCTTCGAGGATCAGGGAATTGAAGACGCGATGAAGAGGAAGCTAGCATCCCATGAGCTGCAAGGACGGGCTATGAATTGGTGGAATGCTATTAAGGCAGCTACCCCTGAGGATCAAGTTACTTGAGATTAGTTCAAGGCCCGATTCAGTGATAAGTTTATCCCAGCTGCCCAGAAGTCAGAGTTGTTTAGGAAGTTCTTGGAGCTTAAGCAGAATGGTAGGGCAGTCTTGGAGTATATTGCTGAGTTCGATACTTTATCGAAGTATGGATTATCGCTTATTGACACTCGCGAGGAGAAGAATGAGAAGTTCATAACATGCTTCGATCAATACCTAGGGGAAAGGCTTATAAGCCATATTGATGAGACTTTTGAATAGATTATTGGGAAAGCATTGAGATCAAAGAGCCTTTATCCTAAGCCCAAGGCTGAAATTACTGTTGCATCTGCAGAGGGGCCGAAGCCGCAAGTAAGCGGTGGAGGCAAGAATAATTCTCAGAATAAAAGGAAGCAGATTCAGAACCAAGCTAAGGATGGTCAGAAGAAGAATAAGAAAGATGTTGAGTGCTTTATCTATGGCAAGAAGGGCCATTATGCTAAAGAATGTCGAGTAAAGCCAGCAGACAGGAAGTGGTTCAACTACGGCCAAGTGGGACATCAAAAGGATAAATGTCCGCAACCCCCTAAAGAGAAGCAGATTGTGAAAGCGTATGTTATTAATGATATTCCTTCTTCGTCGAATGCCCCAACTACGGCGGAGAATGGAAAGAATGTCGTCATTCAAGGTATGCTTTTTTTTTATGATGTTCCTGTTCGAGTATTGTTCGATATTGGGGCTTCCTGTTCCTTCATATCTAGTGACCTGATAGATATCTTGGGATTGGAACCCGAGATAGTCGATAGACCTTTAGTTGTGATGAACCCGATTGGTGGTTCGACTAGCCTTAGTATGATTTGTCGAAATTTGGTCTTATCGAGTCATGGATGTATGTTTGCATGTGATTGCTTTGTTTTGGGCTTTACTGGGTTTGGCATTATTTTGGGAGTCGATTGGCTCCAAAGGTATGGGGTGATGGTAGACTGTGAGGGTTTTTTGGTGACAGTTAGAGCGGATGATGGGCGGAGGGTAGTGTTTGGTGGTCTACCTAGTGATGGGGTAATGGCTAGTTTTATAAATTCTCTCGACATCTCGCATGATGAGTTGTCAGATCTGCCCGTGGCTGGCCAGTATCCGGACGTCTTCGAGGAAGTGACCGGACTTCCACCACACCAAGAGATTGAGTTCCATATTGATTTAGTGAAAGATACCAGACCTACAGTAATGCCATTTCGTCATATGGCACCAAGGGATAAGCAAGAGCTCGGGGTGCAAGTGAGCAATCTTTTGAGGAAGGGATTTATTAGAAGAAGTGTCTTCGAGTGGGGAGCACCAGTTGTGTTTGCTACCAAGGCAGATGGTTCCCTTCGATTGTGTGTGGACTACTATGAGTTGAATAAGGTGACGAGGAAGAATAAGTATCCTCTACCGCGGATAGATGATTTGTTTGATCAGTTGAGTGGAGCGAGAGTGTTCTCCCAGTTGGATCTCGCGACAGGTTTTTCATCAGCTCCGAGTAGCAGCTGAAAGTACTCCTAAAACGGCCTTTCGGATGCCTTTTGGATTCTATGAGTGGTTGGCCATGCCATTCGGGTTGACTAATGCACCAGCATATTTTGTGGATCTTATGAATAGGGTATTCAGGGATCAATTGAATAAGTTTGTTCTTGTGTTCGTAGATGATATCTTGGTTTACTCGAGGACAGAGGAAGACACAAGGAACATTTGAGAGTAGTGATGGAGGTGTTGAGATAACACCAATTGAAAGCAAAATTTTCTAAGTGTCATTTCTGGAGGAGGGAAGTGAGATTCTTGGGCCATGTTGTTTCAGAGAATGGTATTGCCATGGACCCTACGAAGGTGGCTACGGTACAAGATTGGTCTACGCCCAAGAATGCAACAGACGTAAGAAGTTTCTTGGGATTAGCTGGATATTATTGTAAGTTTATCCAAGACTTCTCCAAGATAGCAGCACCGTTGACTCAGTTGACCAAGAAGAATCAAGCTTTCGTCCAGGACGAAAAGTGCGAGAATGCATTCAACAGTCTAAAGGAAAAGTTGACATGTGCACCAGTGTTAGTCATTCCTACGGGGAATGAAGAGATGACAGTATATGTAGATGCATGTGGTACCGGACTAGGTGTTGTATTAATGCAAGGAAGTAGGTTGTAGCTTATCCTAGCCGGCAACTGAAACCGCATGAGAAAAGATATCCTACCCATGATTTGGAATTGGCAGCGATCGTATTCATATTGAAGATGTAGGGACACTATTTCTTGGGAGAAAGATTCAAGTTGTTTACTGATGATAAATCGTTAAAGTATCTTTTCTCTCAAAAGGATTTTAATCTTCGTCAGCAAAGATGGTTTGAGTTCTTGGCTTCATATGATTTTGATATCGCATATACACCAGGAAAAGGCAATGCGGTAGCCGATGCATTAAGTAGGAGACATGTCAATTTAGGGGCTATGTTTCTAGAATGGAAGCAACTGGATTATATCGCTGGGTATGATTTTAGACCAAAGTGCGAATTGGATCTAGAAATGCTAGCAACTTTGACGATCAGACCCAATTTGATTGATCGGATTGGTTCCAGTCAGAAGGACAATCCTAACCTATTGGAAATCATCTCCTAGTTAGAGACGGGTATCGACGAGGAGATGAACAAGTATGGGCTTGATCGAGATGGATGGCTCAGAAAGAATGGGAGATTTGTTATACCCAATGTTAATGGATTGAGAGATGAAGTGCTTAGAGGAGGTCATCATTCAAAACTAACTATACATCCTGGTGGTAACAAAATGTATCGAGACATGAAGAAGACCTACTACTGGGAAGGAATGAAAAGAGACGTTGGGAAGTTTATATCCAAATGCATGAATTGCTAGCTAGTTAAAGCCGAGCAAAAGAAGGCTAATGGTTTGTTGCAACAATTAGAAATTCCAAAACGGAAATGGGAACAAGTCTCAATGGATTTCATTGACGGGTTACTAAGGACTATATCGGGCCATGATAGCATTTGGGTGATTGTGGACCGATTGACCAAGAGTGAAAGGTTTATACCCGTCAAGTCGAATAGAACAACAGCTAAGTTAGCAGAACTATATATGAAGTGGGCAGTGAGATTTCATGGAATACCCAAAGGCATTGTAAGTGACCGAGATCCGTCGTTTACTAGTGGATTTTGGAAGTCCTTAAAGAGGCTTTAGGATCAGAATTACATCTCAGTACGGCGTACCATCCTCAAACAGATGGTCAGATGGAGAGGGTGAATCGAGCATTAGAAGATCCCTTGAGAGCTTTCATATTAGACTTTGGAGGGTCATGGTATGACCATTTACATCTGGTTGAATTCACATATAATAATAGTTATCAGTCCAGTATTGGTATGGCTCCATTTGAAGCTTTGTACGGAAGACCATGCAACTCACCATCATGTTGGTTAGAAACAGGTGAAAAATTTGTGCTTGGATCGGATGTGATGAGAGAAACCTCAGATAAGATCAAGGTTATCCGACAACGAATGAAGGCTGCCCAAGATAGGCAGAAGAGTTATGCTGATAAGAGGAGAAGAGATTTAAAATTTTCCTTTGGCGACTTGGTGTTTGTCAAGAATTCTCCGCTAAAGTGCGTGATTTGATTTGGCAGGAGAGACAAGTTAACACCAAGATTTGTTAGTCCATTCCCAGTTCTCGAGCAAGTTGTGAATTTAACATATAAAGTTGAGTTGCCAGAAAAGATGGCGGGAGTTCATAATGTGTTCCATGTTTCCCAGTCAAGGAAGTTCGTACACGACCCCGATATGACTATTTCACCAGTTCAGTTGGATGACATCGAAGTAGAACCCGAGGCGGTTGGGAAACATAGGCCGATCCGTATTGTCGAGAACGACACGAAGCAACTTCGAAGGAAGGCAGTGAAACTGGTCAAGGTTCAATGGGGCGAGAATGAAAATGATTGTACTTGGGAAATGGAGGAGAGCATAAGAGAATCGTATCCAGAACACTTTGCATGGTAAGATTTTAGTAGTGGTAATTTCTTCGGTTATTAGTAAGTCGCATGCTAGGGTAGGCTTGTTGTGTTTGTAGTGTATGTTCGATTGTTGCAAATGATTGATAGGCATGCGGGACCCATTGTTGTTTCTTAGTTAAGGAATTTCAGGGGCGAAATTTCTTAAAGGGGGAGGGGGGAGAAGGGAGGAGTGTAACGACCCGTATTCGACGTATCAAAGGATCGTAAATTATTTATTTCTTTTTCATACGAAGTCGTATGGTCGTGTAACTTTGGGGAACGACTATTGGGGTCATTTCCAATGTTCATGAGTTTTTCCGATTTTTAAATGACCATTGTGCCCCTGGTGAATCTTGTTTCGCCTATAACTTTTGATTGGTAAGGAGTTTTGATCTAAGGCCACTTCCATTGGATTCAGATGATGGTTTATCTTTTCGTAGAGTGATCACATTGATTAAACGGACTTACCGTTTGGGAGATATGGCCGAATTAAGGTTTAGAAGGTGAAAAACAGCTTAACCGGGCCTAATTAGGGTGATTAGCAACTATGCCCATGGGGATTTCGAGATTTGAGCAATAAAGGGGTTAATTAGGGTTAGAGAAACCTTTTCTTTGTCGTTTTCCAGCTGCCACTTACCTCTCTTCAACCCTAACAATGGCCTCCAACACCTGAATCACCTCCCAATCACCATTTAATCAAGTATTAGCCTAATCTACATCAAACCAAGGCAAATTAGCATAGAATTTTGGACAAAGCTGCAGGAACACATAGAGATTCAACCCAAATTAGAGATACTTTCAGATCTATAAATTATTTGTGGCTAAGGTGAGTGATTTGCATTGTATTTCACTAATTACGGCTAATTAGGGGTGATTAGTGATAATTAGCGAAATTATCCTTTATAAAAAATTTGGAAAAATTTGTAAAATTCTAAAATATTATTTTAGGCCTCTGATAAAAATTTTGGGTTAATTTAGATAAGTTTTGCTAATCTTGTCATTAGTTATAGTTAAACATGATTAAGGGGAAAACCATGGGTTTTGCGTATGTTTGGCATGATTATTCATCGTTTTGGTATTTATGGTTGATTGTACATGTTGCTATGACTTTATGGTATGCTTTGTGATTGATTAGAAAAGTTAGAATTGTTGAAAATGCCATCGTTTGGCGTAAAACAATCGCTGGAAAAGTTGCAGAAAACTTTGTAGGAACTAGATCGGATCAGAGGGAGGAAGTACGACCCGACCTGCTCGTGAAGCACTCCTTCCCACGAACCGCTGGTGGAGCCACGAAGCTTGAAGTCTCCGACCAAAATCGCTTGCCCCGAACTGTGGAGCACCATGCAACTCCGACCCGACCTGGTGGAAGAAATACAGATTGATCTAAACCACTCTAGGGAGCACGACCTGAACCGCTTGGTGGACCACGAACCGTGCTTGCACACCCAAACCGATCCGATGCTCTGGAGCAGGCGCCCCGAACTAACCGCATCTGGAAAGAACTTATGACTCGAACCGAACGTGGAGAAGTGGACCGATCAGAATGGAGGCTTGTCCCTGAACCGATCCAGAGGAAACTAAAACCCGAGATGCAAAGGTAGTCCAAATGGGAAGTAGAACTCAGGATCTAGATGGGAACCAACGAGTTAACTTCATAAATTGGACTTTGCTGCGAGACGTGTGCAAAGGGGTTATCGATGTTTGTAGCTTTGACTCACCACTGAGAGAAGGATTATTGGTTATGGATAAGTGCAGTGGGGTTGTTATGACTCCATGGGGCAAAGTGATCGTAGCAGGGCTATGAGCCAGTGCAGTGGAGTTGTTAGGACTCCATGGGGGCAGAGTGGACATACAAAAGTACTAGTGGTTACGGATCAGTGCAGTGGAGCCATCATGACTCCATGGCGCAGAGTGATCGTAACAAAGAATTGGGTGATCAAAGTGGTGGATATCGTATGCTTTACGCACTGAGTGAGAGATGTGAGGATGATTGCTATGTTTGATGTTTGTTATCACCATGACATGCTTACCCCCCTCCCCATTATTTTCACACCATGTGTTAGTGTCACCTTAGAGTACTGTACATCCTGTTGTGCTAACTCTTTGGTTGCAGGTCCAGGTTCAGGTATGGTTATGTATACCTGTTATTGTTCTATTTTGCTGCTTATCGCTCATACCAGACTTTTGTCTGACCCAGAGTTTTATGTCTCTTCTTATTACTCTGGGTGCTCTTAAATGGGCAGACTAGAGACAGGCAGGTTATTATGCATGAGTAGCTGTAGCGGAGGCGAGCAGGAGGCTTCTATGTATGATATATATATTCTCCCTGTGTTGTTGCTGGTCACTACTTTGGGCATTAGTAGTGTACCTCTTTTTTTTGCTTTAGAGACAGTATTTCAAAGTTGTAATAATGTTGGTCTGGATGATAAGCTGTATTTTGGAATTCTACTACTATGATGGTTTAGTTTTCAGCTTATGCACTGTCTCGCCAGTTTTATGTCAAAGTTATGTTATTATTATATTTTATCCCATGCGCTATAAGACATTCTACAGGTTCCTTGTTAGTTCAAATTCCTTTCTTTTCCTTTCTTTGGCGACCGGCCCGTACTAGTCGGGCATTGGCACAACGCACTTTCATTGGAAATGTCGGCTGCTGCGGGGCGGGCCATCACAATTAGGTATCATTGTATTCTCCTTTCTCTCATTTTTTTGTAGAGGTTGAAGGCTGAACTAATTCCCTTGAGTGGATCGATATTTCCGCCATTAGCTCTTTCTTATTCTGCCTATTTTCTTGATGTATAAACTGTTATGTAAATAGTATAAGCTATTGAGAATAAACTTCTCTGTAATACATTTTGTTTCTATTGATTTATACATTTTATTCAATCAATAATTTTACCACTGTCCCTACATTTTGTTTTGACTGTCAGTATATAAGGTTAATTAAAATTAAGACATTCACATTCTTTTCCATAGTCAATTACAACTTCGGTTAATTGAATTACTTCATCAGCTTTTCATTATTCTAGGTAACTGTTGTTAGGATACAGCAATTTCACTTGATACAACAAACCGCTTTTCTTTATGTATTGCATTTAGATTAGAAACTAACGGTTATCATTATTATGGTAATGGTACACTGGTACTTGTTTCTTTCTTTTTTAGCCTCCTAATCCTCCTCTTTATTGTTATCAATTTTCTTAAAAAAAGGAAAAATGGATACTTAAAATACAACCCATTACAATAACATGCAAGTTTTGAAATTGTGATTTTTACATTAAAGTCGAAATGCTTAACGACTAGAATAATTTTCTTTGTGCTATGTTTAATACAATACATTAGTGCATTGAATTTTGCGTTTCAACTTAAATTGATTACTCTATCTTGATTTATATTTTGTTTTATTTAGTATTCAGTGACTAAGATGTGAAAGCGCAATGCATGTACCCTGCATTATTGTGTATTAGTAGGATTAGGTCAGTTGATTAACTCTAATTAATGACTCATACGGTCAACTTGTCTTAATGTAGACACTACTTTTAACAAATCAAATTCCTAACGAACATCACAACTTCTTCAAATCAATTCCAAGTCTCCTCATCGTAATTTCAAGACAGGTTAGCATTGTAGATTAGGCCCATTTTGTAATTCCAAGTCTCTTCAAGGTAATTTATCTACTGGTTCCTATTTTAAAAGTAAAATTACCTGTTAATTTTTATTAACATGGGTAGAAGTTTAGTAACAAACATATTAATATGATATAAAAATTAACAAGTATTAGAAAATAGTTTTTTCTGAGGTTGAACATGCATATATTACACGCACATGCATGCACGTGCACACACACATGATGTATGCATCTATAGAAGTTCCATTTGATTTGGATCATGTATCTCTTAAAATCATCCAGTGTAGTTGAGATGATTTGGGAAACGGTTACCTTTCCCTATACATAGATATACAAATGCCATACCTTGACCGCATCCCATTGCTATCTGAATTCCCCCATCAATTTTTTTAACTAGGTGTTATGGGTTAAGACTGTTTATGCAGTTCATAGAAAATGCTACCATTAAATAATTTTGACTTATTCAGAATCATAAACCAATGTGATCATTTAAAAATAATAATGATTCAAAATGTAGTTATTAGATATAAGTTTTGAACAAATCTGAAATATTGTGAAATATATTATCGTTGAGCACCAATGTCATCTTCATAAGTACACGCTGAGGCACAAACTGGCAACCATAGGTGTGTCTTGTCATGATACTGAATCCTCCCGTTTAAACAGTCCCCATTTAGCATGCTAAACTTTGATTCTTTCTAGATGACTCATGTCCGTATTTATTTCTGTTTTTATGGTGATCTTTCTTGGCTGTCCTTATGTTGGTTTTTTGTATGTCACCATTTATCTCATCGTTTTTTATCCAATGCATAAGCTTTCGCTTGATTGAGACCTTCGATGGGCAGTACACAACCTTACTTCATTTATGTATCCCAAAATATAAGCTATAGTTGACTATTTTTTTAAATAAAAAATTTGAAATATAGCTTCAAATGACTATTTTATACTTATTTATTTTGATACATACACGCATGTATGCATGTATATCTGTATGCACGTCTTTTTGTTTTTGTGCACGTTTAGTTTAAATGATATTTTTATCTCAATTGCTTTTACTTTTTTGTTCAACAGGAATTTTAAAATCAAGTCGGTTTGGGTGTGGCTTGACTCATATTGGATTCAAATCACATGATTTTATACTTTTGAAACAATGGTCAGTACTTAACTTTTTAGCATTCCAATCTTCAAACCACTTCTATAGTCTAAGACCTGAATTTCAGTTTATCACTTTACAAAACATCAGCATAGTGAATTAAATGGGTGATGGTTCTGTAAGGTATTTAAGCTCATGTGACAAAAGGACAAAATTAACCAAGTATCGATTTCCCTTCATACTCAACTAATAGCATGTTGTTATTGTTATCTGTCATTGTTAACCTGAACCATTCAACTTTCTACAGAGATTTTTAGAGCAAATCTGATTGCATATGCACAAGAATCCATGTCTAGTAATCTTGGGAGAAGTACAAAAAGGAAGAGAGAAAATAAAAGCATGCCATAACCAGAACTTAGGAGAAGTGGTCGATAGAAAGGCAAAGATAAACTCCCTGTTATGCAGAGTGCCATGAACATAAAAAAGTCTCACAACTCCTTAGATTCTTATTCACTGAATTCAATCCACAGTCATAGTCGAGGTTTGTTTTTGAGATCCTTAGATTTCATCATAATGTGCAGATAGCTTCTGTTTCAAGTCATAATTTGTTAGATGTGTTCCAGTATTCAAAATTTGATATGTTTTACATTCTATAGGCCAGTATGCTGGATAGAAATCTGTGGTCAACTGTATATACACATATAGGTCCTCTTCATTATGTTGGATAATTAGGAACTTTGATCTTTGGGATTCTTAGCACTGAAATTGCACTCTGGCGTGTATTTAACTATGTGGAAGTAATTCTTCCTTCTTCGCATATGCCTTTTGTCCGTGGTTAATACTCTGTCCAATGCCATTTCAATGATGTTTTGAAAGTAAATTGAACTTCTTATTGTATGATACTGTGCAATTTTGCCTTTCTAATCTGTTTATTTTTCTGTAGTAATTAGCTTAGTTATAATTAAAACCACGAAACTATATGCAGAATGGTTATAGTATTTCAACTTATATTTTACCTCTTTGGTTGATGAGCATCCTTAATTTGGCGTACTTTAAACATAATCATAAAGGGTTTTAATATAGATTTCCAGGCTTTTCAATGCCCATAGCTCATCACGGCTTTTAGTAAAACCGAGTACTTACTCATTTTCATTTCCTTTTTCCAAGTTAACAATGCTTGGCAAAAAATAGCACCAGACTTCAAAACTTATCGTATTGTTTTTCTTTGGTTACAATATAATATTGTTTTGATTCTACTGAAAGGAATCATTCAAGAATTTTCATTATCAATATGCTAACTACATCGGTGTCCTCATATAGCAACCAATTAATGTGGTTCAGTATGGTACATATTAATTTACGGCTCAGTTTCCTGAGCCGTAAGGCTCAGTTGATACTAAGCCGTAAGGCTCAGCTGAAACTGAGCCTTACGCTCAAATGAAACTGAGCCGTAATGCTCAGATTCACTAAGCGTGAGGGTCAGTTGAAACTGAGCCTTACACTCAGTTTGAACTGAGCCGAAACGGCTCAGTTTCACTGAGCCTTTTGGCGTAGCGAAACTAAGCCGAAACAGCTCAGTTTCAACCGAGTCTTTGGGCAAGTCATGTTCTTATATGTCGAATTTTCTTCCATGTCCAATGATGTATAACTGACCATTTTACTTAATTGTATTATGAAATTTATTCATTGTGCTAATTGGATTAAAAAAATTATGTGTAGATATGCAAAGACAATACATACACCGCTAGGTTTGGAGTTTCATATGACAAAGAGAAGCTTGTGAAAGAAGTAGAAGAGCTAAGGGGTAAAAACCAAGAAATGAGTGTCATGATCAACAAACTACAAGAGGATTTGGGTTCCATGCGAGAACAAATGAGTTATGCGCAAGAGTTTATACGGGGGTTGAGACGGGAGCAAGAATCGCAAATATGACATACTTTTTGAGTTATTTTTATTTTGGAAGTGGGTTTGATGTTCTATTTGTGTAAGGTACATTACACTATGTTTGAGTTAGATGAAACGACCATATTTGAGTTATGCAGCAACTTTATTTTATTGTTTGTTGGACATGATTTGTTTTAAATACATTTGTAGCAAGTTTGTGTTAATTTGACCATGATATGCATTTTACATCAATGTTTTTTATTGATATATATTGTTATGATTTTGTATATGTTTGGTTTTATTATGATATGTGGTGGATGAAGATAAATATAAAATAACCATATTGAATTTTGGTGTATGGAGGCGTAGGGAATGTGGATGCGTATGGAACTTAGCGTAGGGAATGCATAGGATTACGGCGTAGGAAGGACGTAGGGAATTTGGCGTAGGGATGGCGCAGGGACGACGTAGGGACTTTGGCGTAGGGACGGCATAGGAAACTTGGCGTAGGGACGTTGTAGGGATTTTGGCATAGGCGTGTAGGCGTAGGGATGACGTACGGAACTATTTGCGACGAGCTATTTTCCAACTTCCTTTTTGGCGTAGGGATGGCGTAGGGAAATTCGATTCCCTACGCCGTCCCTATGCCAACTTGGCGTAGGGAATGTGACTAAAATATATGGGGAAAAAGGGGAAAAGCTTAAGAAGATAACATTTCAATGCAGGCTGATACTGATGTTAAGGACATGCATCTTGAAAAAAAAACTTGATTACAAAAGTTGAGTAAAGCTCTGGTTTAGATATGCAAACAAGAAAGTTTTTTTTTCAAAGTAATGGATGTGAAAATCTTGAGCCTAATACAGATATTAATGCAAATTTGGAAAGCCCAGTAAAGATAATATCGAAACATGACATACTTACTAAAGATACCTAATCTTCAAAATTTAACTAGCAAGATCAGACCATGTCTAAAAACACAAAAAGGATATTAGCAAATAATAACCCTTATGCTTACCTAAATTCTACTCCTCAACTAACAAATACTGTTGAGATAAATGTTTATAAAATGCCATATGATATCGGCAATGTCGAGAGCTTTTGTTGATTATTACATTAAGAAATTTGGGCTTATTTCAGTTCCAGAAGTTACAAAAAGGATCGTCACTGACACAGATCAGTTATGCTCACCACTGATGGAGCAAGTTTCCTTATTTGAACTAAATCTCATTTACAATTATACCATTTTTATTGATAATATACTGACTGCTAGACTGGATGTTAAATTAACTGTCTCCAAAATCAAAAAATTTGCAAAACAAAGTGTACGCTTACATGCATTTGTTATCAGGTTTGGGATGTGATATCTAACTAAGAAGCAGTGGACATAGTTTCATCGACAAAGGATAAATCAAAGGCTGCAAAACTGTTAGTTAAAAGTGCCGTTTGTGCCTGGAAATGGAAAAGAAGAGGCAAAACAGCAGATGACTGCTCAGCTATTTGCATGTTTTCCCCGGGATCAACTACTGATAATTTTTTATGTTTTAGTGAAGAGCATGGTACAGGAAAATGTATTGCTTGAAATTGCATAGCAGGAATTTTTTTTGAAATAGAAAAAAGAGGCCCAAAGCCCAAATAACGAGTACAGCTCGACACCCATAAAACAAAAAGTAAGTTTAACAAACCCTAGCCGCCACTCAAACAGAACAAATCCTATCGAGCTCCAAACAACACTCAAAATGGGCGTGCTCAATAGGAGAAACAACCTCTCCGTCTTTAAGGCGGATTCCAAATAGTATCTTCGTTGATTTCTCTTCTCACTGGATTCAGGCTTTCGATTTATTTTGTAGTCTTTCAGATGAAAGATCTGGTCTTCCTTGCGAAGATTCTGTAATTCGATGAAGTCAGTTGGGTTCTTATCTTTCAGATCTGAACTCTTCATGCTCTCGAAGCTTCTCTTCAGACTAAGTGAGCTACTGTTACCCTCCATAGGACTAGCGCTGCTGCTCTCGCCTTCAGACCAGACAGTTAGGTGATAGATCTGGTTATTCAGCTTGCTCTTATAGTGATTATTCCCTATTCTGTGCAAAAGATTTAAATTTTCTTCTGATTTTCTCTTGTCCATGGGTTTGCTACGGTCTGGATCACTGTTGGAGTGTCCACTCTCTGAAACAGGTATAACCAAAGCATTGCTATTTGATTTGTGTAGAGAATCACGCACTAAAGAACCAAAATAATATCTACTTCCCTCACAAAACTGTGGTTTGCATTTATAGTTAGTGGAAACCCCAGGTAGGATGTCAGATGTAGCCAAAACACCAGTTGGACTAACTGAAGAAATGCTGGTAGGAAGATTATCTCTGTTCCCTACAACAGGTATATGCAAAGCATTATTATTTCAATTATTAGAAACAGGAAATTTAAATTACTAAAGGCATGTGTACTCCCTTTGCAGTGCTGTTGGCTATTAGCGCGACAGAGATAGCTTTCAACAGCGAGAAAATCTGAGCACTTTTTGATGGGGTGATACTTGCCATTGAGTAAAAAAATTCAACTTGCTTATCTCCATCTACATTACTATTATGAAATGCTTGATTGTGAAAGTTATCTATTCTAAGTCTGTTAGCTTTTTTCATGACAATATCACTATCATGTAGAATAGTGTTCTTGATTTGATAACAATTAATCTCTTTATTAGTGTGTAACCTCTGATTTCTCTCTCTCCAAATATAATAAATAGAAGCTGATAGGAGAACACAAGCTCTATTAAATTTGGTTGATTTGGGTTTAAAATTTTTCAAAATATACTCAATGCTATCCCTAATATTCAAAGCAACATAACTTTGATTGAACCCTAAAGTGCATTTGGCATTAATCTAAATGTACTTAGAGTAATCACAATCAAAAAACAAATGATTGGAGCTTTCAACCTCTTTTTTACAAAGGAAACAAGTATTTTCAGAGTCCTTATTCCATTTACAACAATAATCTCTGGTTGGGAGTTTATTTAAAAGAGCAAAATAGGCACAATGTGCCATTTTAGGACAATTTGATTTATTCCAAATAATTTTATACCAATTAACCTCCATCTCTTTTCCCTGTAAAAACTCCCAAACTTTTTTAAAAGAGAATTTATCCTTAGAGCACAAACTCCAGTTCCAATGATCCTTATAACAGCTCTGATCAATATGAATTTCCAAAATAGCATTTTTAAAAATATGAGCAACATGGTTACTAAGAAAGCTCCAACAATTATTATTAATGATATTCTGCACTTTGTCATTAACCCCCCTAATAAATAAAGATTGTTCCACCTAAGGAGGTTAATGAGAGAATTACCACTAATCCAAGTGTCAAACCATAAACTGGTTTGGCTACCATCTTTAATTTTTCTAATTAAAAGATTTCTGCATATATCCCTGTAGTAAAAAATATTTTTCCTAACACAGGAGTGGCGAATCTCCTTTTTGGCTAGCCAAAAGTTTTTATTTTTCAAATATCTAGCACTCATCCATCTAGCCCAAAGAGATTTACCATCCAAAAATTTCCAAAACAATTTAAACTTGCAGACTTCAGCAATATCTTTAATATTTCTAATCCCTAATCCACCAAATTTTTTAGGCTTACACACCTTATCCCAAGCAACCTTATGATGCTTTCCTCTCCAAATAAAATTAGAACAATTTTTTTCAATTTTATGAATGACACTAGCGGGGATGCTATGAGATTGCACCCAATACATGATCATAGCAGTGATGACAGTGTGAGTAAGCTCTACCCTACCAGCTAGGGAGAGCAATTTACTAGACCACCCATCAAGCCTACCCTGAATCATATCTAAAAGTTTAATGCCATCTTTATCATTGATCTGATTAATGCTTAATGGAAGGCCAAGGTACTTAATAGGAAGTTTGCCCTCTTTGAAATTCAAAAGGTGCAGGATTTCCTCTTTAACAAAAGCATCTTTGCTAAAATAGATTTTACTCTTATTAGGATTAACAGCTAAACCAGCATATTTATCCATATTATCCAAAATATTATATACAGCAATAACACTTTTCATATCAGCTTTTAAAAACAGGAGCATATCATCAGCATATAACAAGTGAGTAATTTGTGGCTTTACTCTATTAATAATTTTAATGTTCCCCTTTAACACTTCAATTTTCATTTGAAATGAAAATTATTCCATAACAATAGAGAATAAGTAGGGTGATAGAGGGTCACCCTGCCTTATTCCTCTATTGCTACGAATAAAGCCTTTAAGAGAACCATTAATCATGACAGAGTAAGTTACATTATTAATACACTCCTTAATCAAAGCACAAAATTTCTCATCAAACCCCATTTTCTGCATAATATAAATGATAAAATTTCTGTTAATTTTATCAAAAGCTTTATGAAGATCAATTTTAATGCACATTAGATTACTATTCTTCATACTATCCTAATTAACCCATGAGCTTATAAGGAATTCTCAGAATTTAATCTACCAGGAATAAAGGCACTCTAGTTTTCAGAAATAATGAACTTAAGAAAGCATTTTAACTTGTTACAAAGCAAGGAAAAATAATTTTGTAAATAAAATTGCAACAGGCTATTGGTCTATACTCATCCAGCCCAGAAGGATTTTCTACTTTAGGAATTAATGTAAGAAATGTATGGTTTGTATTCTTCAGTATTTTACCAGAATTAAAGAATTCTGTGAATGAATTACACAAAACAGATTTCAATTCTTCCCAATGAGTTTTATAAAATTTGGCTCCAAATCCATCTGGGCCAGGACTCTTATCATTATCAGCTTTAAAAATAATATTTTTGATCTCTTCCTGTCTAACAGGAGCTAAAAGAATATCAGAGCTATTGCTGTTAATAATAAACTTAAAGTCAATATCAGGAAAAATATTACAATAGCAGGAGGTGTTATATAAAGAGCTAAAATAATTAATAGCCTCTTCTTCAATAGAGGAGGCTTCATTAATTATTTTGCCTTTATTATTAATAAGTTTACCAATATTATTCCTGTTTTTCCTGTTGGACATCCTAGTATAGAAGAATTTACTAGCTTCATCACCAGCTGTTAACCAGTTCACCTTGGCTTTATGTTTTAGATTAACAGAACTAATATGAAGAGCATTAATCAAATTGGCTTGAGCATTAAAAAAATTCTCAGCCAAATCCTTGTCTGAGCTATTACTTGCAATCTTTCACAATCATCCCTTATAGATTTGATGTCATTTCAATTTCTAGAACTATTCCAACTTTTAAGACTAGATTTAACCAATTGCAAAGTTTTATTGAATTCATATTGAGCAGTACCATAGAAATTGTTGTTGAAACACTTAGAAACAACAACCTTGTAGTCTTTCTCATAAATCCAACCATTCACAAATCTGAAAGAAAAATTGCCACTTAATCTCTTGTCCATGGAAATAGAAACAAGAATAGGTGTGTGATCACTTGTATTTTGTGGAAGGGTACTACAACTAACATTAGGAAAGAGGTTAATGAACTCATGATTAAATAAAACCCTATCTAGCTTGCAGTGTATATTTCTAAATTCACCTAATTTCCAGGTGAATTTATTGCCTATAATATGTGGTTCTATTAAACCAGATTTCATTAAAAAATTGGCAGCTTTTTCCAATTTTAAAAAAGGTATAGGATTACCACCCCTTTTTCCAGAGTTGTGAAAAACAGAGTTGAAATCACTAATTAACATCCAAGGGCTGCTAATAGTATGACTAATCAGCTCAATACAATTCCATAAAAAAAGTCTTTCATTCTCAAAGTTTGAAGCATAGATATAGGTGATTTTAATAACCAGACCACCCTTGTTCTTATAGGTGCAGTGAATATACTGCTGATCAATAAAAAAAATTGATGAGGTCCCAAATGATAGGATTATGTAAAACCATAATCCTACCATTTCCTCCCATCAGATTATTATTGATAATGCTCCAATTTGAAACACTTTTTACATGCAAATCATTGATTTTATAATCACTTATCTTATGCTCAAGTAAACCAATTATATTAGGCTTATGCAAATTTAAAAAATTGGCAAGTCAAGCTGCCTTTCAGGGGAATTGAGACCCCTGGCATTCCAAGCAATGATATCTATAAATATATATATAAATATATTGAAAATAAAGGATATGAATTCTACAGTAGACCACTGAGCTTCCTGCTGTCCACTTTAACCTCCTTCTGTTTACCACTCTTCTTAAAGCTGACATTATCAGAAGTTTTTAGCTGCTTTTCTCATTTTGAATTCTTGTTTATGTATTTTTTCCTGAACTCATGATCTGCAGCGTCCTTTGAGTCCTTTATTGCTGTAATATATGAAAGGCTTTTAGTCCGGCACTTTTTTTTTAATTGGTGATGCAGGTTTCGATGGCTTAGGAGCAACCACCGTGTTGACTGCTTTCTGGATGTTTTCCTCGGTGACAGAAGAGAGCTTAATAGGTGCAAGTCCAGGAGCTAGCAGGCTTGAATCAGTGAAAATAGGGTCTGCAGCTAATAATTCACTGCAATAATTTTCTTTAACTTTTAAATTGATTTTTACAGAATCTGTAATTAAACATGGTTTCTCCTTTGGGAGGGAGGAATCAGTGACCATTGAATTTTTATACCCCTCTGCAATGCTTTGATTTCTGCTGGTGTCTGAAGGTTGTTCCATCTGAACTGAGGGAGTATGTGCAATACCTACCTCAGTTTCATTTGGAACCTTGTCAGTCTGCAAGTTTTGCATTAAACTTGCAGTCATAATGTCTTGCTGAGTTGAATTGAGTTCTGAAGAACCTCGAGACTTTGTCAAATGTTGTGATGGGGGCGGATCCAACATACCCACTTCAATAATGTTAGTTTCAGTTGTGTTTATATTCGTAACATCTGAAGCGAGGGGCACTGGTGTGCTTGCAAGATTGATAGGAGAGTGAGGGAATACGTGTGAATTAATTCCAGAATTAATAGGTTCATAATTAGATTCAAGATTTGTGGGTTCTTTAGAATCCACTCTTGAATCTTGATTGTGAATACAATTATCAAATGAATGTCCAAAACATTTACATGTTTTGCACCTGTCTGGAATTAGTTCATACGTGATTGGCTGAGAGATTAGTTCTCCATCATGCCTGTACACCGATGCCTCGTTGGGTAGATCAGCATCCGCTCTGATCTCAATAAGAATGCGGGCATAACTCAGACGAGTTTCTTTGGCAGTCTGCTCATCCATTTTCAGCAGAGTGCCAACTAAACTTGCTATTGCGCTGAACACCTCCTTGTCCCATAATCTTAGGTTTAGTTCAGGGAGACGTATCCATACTGGCACCGTACTCAACAAATCCCAATCCAAGATTAATTTCTTGGCCCATCTTTTTAAGATAATTAGTTTTCCATTGATGAAGTATGGCGAAGCTTTTCACAATCCTCGCTATTAATAAACCGTAGTATGAAGAAGCCATTTTCACGAGTGAAATTTTCGAATGAACCTGTAGGATTCCATGTTCTGACTATAAAATCCCTAAAGTGGTGATATGGGGGGCATTTGCCAAATACATAGGCAACAACAGACAGCCCCCACTTTACTTCTATTCTAATACTTGTCTCCTCAGAAACAACAACAAACTTCTCTTCAATACCCTCCACAGGAGGAATAAAATCTGGATCAAATTTGGAGTCTTGGCCCCCAGTCTTCACCATTTCCGCCCAAGAAGATGTCTTCAAATCTTTAGCTAGGGCATTATTGATTTGTTGTAGCAAATCTTGACCTTTACTGTTACCATTTCTTAGTTGAATTTTATTTCTTGATTGAAATCTTTCTCCATTAGGAGTCGGGAATGGTTTATTTCTCGGTTTATTTGGGTATTCACTTGATTTACCCGCACCTTGCAGAGTGTGAGCACTCGATTTACTTGCCCCTTGTCTAAGATGGGTAGAAACATTAGGTTTAGAGAAAGATTTAGGGTTCTTCTTCCGATTGACAACCCTAGTAAACCCATCCTCATCGACCAAGAAATCTGAAGAAGATTGAGGAAGACTAGAAGGGGGATTGGTGGAGAGAAGGGGATGATATGAAGAATCCCCCTTTCGATTGGGATTATTGTCAAAAATTGGATTATGGAAGGACTTGGCAGCCATGGCTGCAGAAGATCTCAAGTTTCTCAATTGTATTAGTTTTTAGCAGAATATTTCTTATGTATTACATACTAGAAATATTACGTTAATGGTTTTATGTAGAGGAGTTGACAAACATTGTTGCAGTAAAGAAATTTGATATTATATGTCAACTCTTATTCATAAACCATATAATTCAAGTTATCCAACTCTTATTTATTAGACATATCGTCTAAGTAATCTTTGAATTGATCTAACCATGGAGGATATTTAAAATAGATTTCTTCACTTATTTGGTGGATTCATTGTGATTTTCTCTGCAATGTTTTTATTCAAGTTTATAATTCAGGTTATCATATCAATTTTTAACATGATTGTCAGTTTGTTCCCTGTAAGTTATGTTTCAATTATGATTCACTAATATTGATAGATAGTGGAAATTAGAACAGCAGTCATTTCTTTTATAGATCTCATATATCTATTTTACATTTGTTTAGTTGATTAACCTATAGGATTTCAAATGCATCTTTACAGAGTTTGGAGCATGCATGATAGTTGTTTGTTTCGTCTTGATTTAAGTTATAATATAATAATATATTGTCTTTGTTTTTATCATTGTTCATTTTGTCGTGTCTCACTTATACCTTGTAGATATAGATTCAAATCCTAGTATAACCACCCATTTTCTTCAATTTTAATTTAATTTTGTCCATAATATATGTATATGCCAACTCAACGTTGTCTAGGTTTCATAATGAAGTTGGACTGAACTTGGCACATACTGATATTGATTTTATGAACTGTATCCCATTTCCCATATAATCATATTGTAAGGACCCGTTTCTTCCACGTGAAGGAAAGAGTGGATACTTTGTGAACAACACACAAATGAACGCAGACGAAAGAACATTTCATTGTTAATACAACAATTCCATCAGAATACAAGAATATACAGAGTATAATGAATAAATTACATTCGATAAATATCAGAGATTACAATAAATTACATAGCAGCAGAGAATAATACAAAGCGCAACTGAAGGTGATATACGGATACAGAGCTTTCCGGATATCATTCCAGCTGTAAACCAGGATCCTGTGAATATAAATCTGCTAAACCAAAACTACTAGCTGCCCGTGCGGAAAATAGGGGCACCCAGAGTTTAGGTTAAAACAATAAACTCCAGGTCAGTCATGTGACTGGTGTGAGAACTAAAACAGTTATTAAAACTTCATTTTTAAAGATAGTAATTCAAGGGACCACGCCGTATAACACGGAACGGGTTTCCTCCCAAGAATACCAGTGCATAGAATAAACAACACAATGCTTTTTCGAAAAATGAAGCTATTATAAGACCCAGGTCCCATCACACAATGCAACGCAAGCCGGAGGATAGGGTTTTACCTTATAACAGCCAAACATGCTTGGTACGTTTAAAACAAATCATTTGATACTATAATAAGTGTATAGTGTCAAAACAATTTCAATCATAAATATAAATCATAGACGGCATAGCATTCCATGCTACTATGTCGCCATACCAGGCTCTACAAATAAAGCCGCAATACACGTATTGGAAATTGGATTTCCGTCATGAGTCGAGGCAAGGGGCAAGCTCCTCTCCGCGTTCGAGACACTCTAGCAAATGCCTCAGGGCTACGCACTCTGGGCAACCCCTGGATCTTCAGGGTCGGTCCTCACTTACGTTAGAGGATTGGCAATTCCTGAACACACGTTTCCCGGTCCTTACAGACCTATAATCGAGGCGCCTCATCCAACAACCACATAGGTGAAAAGTATATAAATGTCAGGGCTGGTAAGTCACTGACACCACCAAAGCTAGAAAGAAACGTCGTGCTCTCCCTGCAGTCCGTATCCCGTTTTTAACTCATACCGAGGTGTGAGGCTCGCGAATTCACGTTATACACAAAGCTGCCACGTAGGCTGTGCTTTGATCATCAACCACAAGACTCTGCTTTTCAACAAAATCCTTGATCATTGCATCTTAGCGTGCCACATAGGCAATTCATGCCATGCGACTGATGTCCATCGATATACAACCTCTGAGCTCGTACGTCTCAGAGAAGGGCGTTAAGCAAAAGAATAAATTCTCCGCCGCCAAACAGATGTATATTTAATAGAAATCAATCAACACAGAATAAAATCCAATGTCAGACACGCACAATCCATTTACAAGTCCGTTCTGGGTCTGAACGAAACCGGAGGCACTTTCCTCGCATATCCATCCATCTCCAAGTACGTCTGGACAACCACCAACTATTTCCATCCTCTTGGGTGTACAGCCCAATCAGGATCGTCAGTAATTATCCAAACGATGTGATGACTTCCGGTCTTCAACCACCGTCTTCATCTTCGACTTATCGTCGAATCGGTTATTCAGAATGGGTATAAACCCGACCTTTCCGAACAACCCGCGTATATCAAAACAAATGTTACATAAACACAACATACACCTCATTCCAATTCAGAATATTCTTTTATTCACAAAATCACATTTTTAGGGAAAGGTTCCCATTAATTTTATCCAAGATAAATTCTTTAAAATTTATCCTTTAATCTTCCTTTGGATGTCATTTCAAACCAGATTATGGTTTTTCCAACTAGTCGAGATTAGCAAACCACACCGAAGTAATTATTTATTTTATTTCCCAATCCCAACCTATTCATCCCATGAAGCAAAACTGGTAATACTCCATATCTAATACTATGGTGTTATCGGTAAAATTAATTACCATTTCACGTTCAAATCTAATTAAAGATTTTAACTATCGCTTTGGAGCAAAACTGGTAATACTCCATCCTCGCTCAATTTCTAAATTTGATAATTTAGATTATAGATTCACATTTCAATCTAATTGCAGATTCGTTAAAACTCCTTTTACTGGGTTAAAGAACTAGGTGTTATTTAAAACACAGTTCACGACAAACCCAAATCACATTATATTTATTATCGGGTTACAGAACTAGTGTTATTTAAAACACCGTTCACAATGAACCCACAAATCAATTATAGTTCAATTTAAATCAAATATATTAGGAATTCTGATTATTTAAAAACCCTTTTTAAATCTAATTTATTTATTTAAAAACAAATCGGGTTTTAAATTTAGTTCAAACTAGTTCATTTTGATAAAATCTATTTTTATCTTTTCAAATATGGAGTTTTTCATCCCAAATTTTCCCAAATCATTTCTTATGATTTTACACAAATTATTACTATTTTTAATAATTTTATTAAGGCCCGTACAATCGATTTCCAACAATGGCCATCGAACTGCACTTACAGCGACCTTTTTCAAATTTGATTTGGACGTATCTTTAAATCCAACCATTAGATTTCAAATTTCTAATATTCGTTAGAAAGCTCTTTTCGATACGAACCCAACGGTTCCGGTTTTAGGAGAATCCGACGGTCGGATCTCCCGTAATATCCGTTTGAAATAAATGGTCGAAATTCACGAACAGCCGCGGCGCGGTGCGTTCTATTCAGGCCATTATATTATATATGTAATATATATAATATATATTTCGTCGATTTCTATTTAAAACGAATTTTATAAATAGTTTTTAAATTCGTTTCAAAATTCATTTCAACTTCCATTTCAATTCAAAGCAAAATTGAATTCTTCTTTATAAATTCGTTTTAAAATTCATTTCTATTCAATTCAAATTCCAATTCAATTTGAATTCATTTCAATTCGCATTTAATTCAATTTGAATTCGTTTTCAATTCGGTTTCAAAGTCGTTTTCTATTCGATTCAATTCAAATTGGTTTTCTATTCGATTCAATTCAAATTGGTTTCAAAGTCGTTTTCTATTCGATTCAATTCAAATTGGTTTTCTATTCGATTCAATTCAAATTGGTTTTCTATTCGATTCAATTCAAATTGGTTTTCTATTCGATTCAAATCAAATTCGTTTTCTATTCGATTCAATTCAAATTGGTTTTCTATTCGATTCAATTCAAATTGGTTTTCTATTCGATTTAAATCAAATTCGTTTTGTTATCACTTTATATTCAATTCATTTCGAAATCACTTTATATTCAATATTCATTTCGAAATCACTTTATATTCAATATTCATTTTAAAATGAATAAAATCGATATAAATATCGTTCACGTCAAAATGGCGTCAATCTAATCAATCCGGCTTCATATATTTCTATTTTCAAATATTATATTTCAAATATTTCGTTCAACACATGACTAATCTCAACGGATGAGTACAGTCAACACATGAACCTTTATTTTATAGTGATAAAGATATAAATTTTATTGTTAAAATATTTCGTTCAACACATGACTAATCTCACGAATGAGTACAGTCAACACATGAACCTTTATTTTATATTGATAAAGATGTAAATTTTATTGTTAAAATATTTCGTTCAACACATGACTAATCTCAACGGATGAGTACAGTCAACACATGAACCTTTATTTTATATTGATAAAGATGTAAATTTTATTATGAAAATATTTCGTTCAACACACGACTAATCTCAATGGATGAGTACAGTCAACACATGAACCTTTATTTTATAAAGATAAAGATATAAATTTTGTTGTTAAAACATTTCGTTCAACACATGACTAATCTCAACGGATGAGTACAGTCAACACATGAACCTTTATTTTATAGTGATAAAGATGTAAATTTTATTATGAAAATATTTCATTCAACACATGACTAATCTCAACGGATGAGTACAATCAACACATGAACCTTTATTTTATAGTGATAAAGATGTAAATTTTATTATGAAAATATTTCGATCAACACAGATTTTATTTGTGCAGTTGGGCGATGTATAAAATTTATCGTCCCAATCAATGTCAGTCAAATCAGTGTACATAAACAAACCGTCCAGTTTGTAAATGAATATTTATTTATTCACATTCACTATATTCATATTCACGTTAAAAATTATATTTTTAACGATAAAACATTTTATTTTAACATATGAATTTCTATTCAGTTCATTCTCAATAAAATGATATTTTTATTTTTCTAACATATTTTAGAAAATTTTGGCGGCATAACGGCACGATACTAAAAACGGGACGAGGCCTAGCCTTATCCCCGGTCTAGTGAAGGCCCACGCCATTCACACATCAATCAAAACAATTTTATTTCACCAAGCAATTCAAATTTCAATCAAATAATCTAACTAATTTTTGCAATCAAACAAACAAGTCCATGGTCTGTGGACGGTTGTGTCGGGTGCTACTAAGCACCGTCTGCATCCTAGTATATATATATATATATATAACTAGAAAAAGAAATTGAAAGGTGAGAAATTCTCACCGATAGCTATCCAATATCACGACACTTCATTGATAGAAATCTTCATCGTTATCGCATTTTTGTCATCTTCGTTGCTGTAGCCACTACATATGTAAAAATCGAATTTTTACTTCGCTATTCAATATACAAAAATCGAATTTTTATTATACTATTCAATATATAAAAATCAAATTTTTACTACGATGTTATATAGATAAAAATTCTATTTTTATCCCGCTGTTCTTCATATGAAGATTTCGCCTTTTCAAAAATATAGATGTCGCCTTTTCAAAAATATATCATTATAAAAATCACGTATTTATTTTTCTACACATATAAAGATGGTATTTCTAATATTCCTATCATGTAAAAATTATATTTTTACTCTCTACATAAACAAAATCATATTTTTACATCTTCTATATAGTAAAGATTATATTTTTAATACTTTAAAAATATAAAAATCATATTTTTAATTTTTTAAAAATATAAAAATCATATTTATATTATTGTTCTATCAGTATAAAAATCACTTTTTCCACTATAGTTATTTTGTTTAAAGATAACACCTTTTTAAACTATGCTATTATATAAATTTTAAATTGATAGATTAAAATGAATAAATAAAACTCACTGGTTTCATCTGCAGTGATTGTTCTTTGTTGCGTTAAATCCAGGCCCCTTCGCAGAAAAATCGAACTGCACCAAAACTTAGGGCTTCACATCGCCACCAGTCTGCGACGCCGGACTTGGATCGGGAGGCGCCACCTGAAGCGGCCAGACGAGAGCTCCCCCTGCGTGGAATTCGAGGCAGTTCGGTGGTCTATGGCGGCACCAGGTCGGGCACGTGGGATTTGGGGGTATTGACGGGTTTCGAGGAGGGAGACGCGGGGAGGGGGGTTCCGGTCTAGCGAGGCGGTGGAGGTCCTTCGATAAAGGTAGCGTGCCCGGAGTCGGCGGTTGGCGTCGATGATTTGAACGAGCGGGGGTTTTTTTTTTTCTTTTTTATTCGTTTCTGAAATGAATCGGGGGGGCAGAAATTATAGAAGGAGAAGGGGAGAGGAGATATTTTCAATTTTTTTAATTATTTAATTTATCACTAAAAGCAACTTTTATTTTCGACCTCTAAACGAGGCCCACCGCCTGTCACCCATAGCGTTTTACCCCCATTCCGAACACAATGGGATATGTACCGTAGGCTAATTCGGTTGTTTCGATCAGTTTTCGTCAAATTTACATTTATATCACTATATTGAATTTCAAACATACATTTCAATTTACCGGGGTCACATGCTAACCCTAAAAATTCCAGAAAAATATTTTCTATCTTCGTATTGACGATACGGTCCTAACAAAACTAATTTCGTCGAATTCTGAGACCGTTTGAAAAATGGCCATCTTCCAGTCGATTAAAATCAACTGAAACTGTCAAACGCGTTTTCCTTTGCCATGCTCACATATTGATTCGAAAAATTATGAAATTTGGAATCTAGCAATAATTTGACACTGCGGATCCAACAAAAGTGGTTTCGTCGAAATCTGAGGTCATTTGCAAAATTCCCATTTTTAAGGGCCCGAATTCCATAGCGACTATTCAGAATTTTCAATTGGACATATCTTTTGATTCCCGCTATGAAATTTCGATTTTTCGGATTCGTTGGAAAGATATTCACAATTAGATTCTATTATTTTTGGTTTCACTAAAATTCGGATTGTTTTGCACCCGGTATATTCAATTGAAGTTTGAAATTGAATTATCGAACTACCGCACCATTTTCAATTCTATTTATAATTATATATAAATATTTATATTCTAACGACGGTGTATATAATATATACGTTCGAATTATATTCAAAATAAATTTTCTCGTCGATATTATTTAAAATAATCTATTTTAAATATTCAAAATTAGCTAAAATTGCCAAAATAAAAATTTTAAACTGGCCCAGATTTTCGGGTTATTACACATATAATGCAGAATATTGCTAAAGTTTTTCTATTTAATCTAGTTAAACGTAACTGGAAATTCATTTTGCTTGTTTGTTAAAATAAACATGTTAAACAATACAAAGTAATGAAGATATTTAGACCAGCATGCGGTGTTCATGTTCCACACAAACTAAAAGGTATGCATATATATTATTTCATCACTAAGATATCAAGTGAGTATCTGAAATCATAAATTTGGCAATATGTGATTTCATACAAGAAAGGATTTGGATGAATTCACTTAAATATAGCTCTCGTTATAGTTGAAGTCTATCTTGTTCCATCACTATTTCATTAAAATTTCTTTTACATGCAAACAATGATGAAGTCCATCTTCTAGGCTGAGATTTATGATCCGGTAAATCATGAGCATATCTTCTTGTGGTTAAATTTGTATTTAGTTATAATGTTAAGTAGTGTGTTTGTGCAATGTTATGTGATGTTTTGGTGTTATAGCGTATCTTGAAATTGGATGTACAATAGCTTGTATGTTGGTTATATTTTACTGCTTTTATTTGTTTTTGGCTTTGTATTTTTGGGCTAAACATTTGCTAGGCCCAGTTTCTTTTATTCGGCCCGTTTTGTTTGGTCGAGGCATAAGACTCTTTTCTCCATTTGTAATATTGAGATCTGAAAATTAATAAAACTTTGGTTCTTCTTCTAATTTTCTGAGATTCACAAAATCTTCATGGTATTAGAGCTCGGTTGATTACCGACTCTTGATTGATTAAGATTTTAGTTTCTTTCCTCTTCTCTGCTATTAATTATGGTCTTCTTCTCAAATTCTCAAAACCCTAAAATGGAGAATGATGAAGAATAAGTTGATTCACATAATAATTCAAGTGCTTTCAATTCAACTGGAGTGAATTTCAATGATCCGTATTACCTATCTAATTCTGATCATCCAGGTATGCAATTAAGCAGTCATGTTCTTACCGGTACATATTTTCTGAACTGGTCTTGAACTATAAAAATGACTTTGATAGCTAGAAATAAGTTATAATTTATTGATGGAACTCTTCCTATGCACAGTGCATCTTCTGTCAATTTTCAAAAATGGATAAGAAACGATTACATGGTTATGTCATGGATGTTAAATTCAATGGATAAAACTTTAGCTGAGAGTTTTATGTTTGTAAATTCATCTCGACAATTACGGAAAGAGTTGAGTGAAAGATTTGGTTAAACTGCTGCACCTAGGATTTTTGAATTGCGTAAAAGTCTTACTTCAACTCAACAGAGTGATGATTCGATAGCAGAATATTATGGTAAATTGAAGGGTGTTTGGGATCAATTACAGTTGCTAGAGGGATTTCCTGAATGTTCATGTAATGCCATAGGTAGCTCATATCCTTTGAAGAAGAATGCACAGGTAGCTCATGTCTATGATGGGGGAAACCCACCAGCTATCACTGATGGATCAGGTAAACTCGATGTCTTGGGAGGTACCCTTACAATTAAAAATATTCCTGTTTCTGAACTTTTTGATACTGGTGCATCTCAAAGTTTTATTGCAAGTAACAATGTTCACAAATTAAAGTTAAAACCAAGAAATCTTAAAGAAACAGTTAGAGTTCAAAATCCGATAGGAGGCTCTATTGTTCTCAGTTCTTATTGTAATGTACCTGTCTCATATTCTTGTTATCGGTTTCCTTTTAAAGTGATTGTCATGAACTTTTCTAAATTTTATATTATACTTGGGCTGGACTGGTTAACAAAATATAAGGCCGAAGTTAAATGTGCCGAAAGAATCGTTAAAGTTGAAACGAAGCTAGCACATATATATATACCATGCCATGGCTCAGAAACAGATAGAAGAGAATTCTGGTCTGCTTTGGAAGTTATTCCCACTTCATTAGAAAAGATTCCTGTCGTTAAAAACTATGCGAATGTGTTTGAAGAAGTTGAAAACTTACCTCCGCAAAGAGAAATTGAGTTCAGAATTGATCTAATTCCGAATGCCAGGCCAGTGGTACATCCAATTCGAAGGATGGCTCTGAAAGAAAAAGAAAAGTTGGGCAACCAAACACGAGAATTATTGTGGAAAGGTTTGATCAGGCCAAGCTTTTCAGATTGGGGAGCAGCAGTAGTGTTTGTCCTGAAATCAGACGGTACTCTACGACTATGTGTTGATTACCGAGATCTCAATAAGCAGACACTAAATAATAAATATCCATTGCCGCGAATCAATGATTTGCTAGATCAATTAAATGGAGCACGAGTATTCTACAGAATGGACCTAGCTACGGGTTTCCACCAATTACGTATAGCAGAAGACTGTGTTCCTTTGATAGCCTTCAGGGGTCCCGATTTATTCTACGAATGGTTAGTAATATCGTTCGGCTTATGTAACGCTCCAGCGTACTTCGTCGATCTGATGAATAGAGTGTTCCATGGTGTCTTGAATAAATTTGTTCTGGTCTTCATCGATGAAATTTTAATCTACTCCAAGTCAAAAAGTGAGCATGAGAAACATTTAGAACAAGTGTTGGAAATTCTGAGAAGGAATATCTTGAAAACTAAATTTTCTATGTGTATCTTCTGGCAAGATGAAGTTAAGTTCCTAGGCCATGTCATATCAAAAGAAGGGACTGCTGTTGATCCAAGCAAAATTACAGCGATTCAAGATTGGAAACAACCTACTACCCCCACCGAAGTTCGAAGTTTCCTTGGATTGGCTAGTTACTATCGGAATTTCGTTAAGGATTTTTCGAAGATATCCGGTGCATTAACAAATCTTACAAAGAAGCATGAAAAATTCAAATGGACTCCAGAATGTGAGGAAGCTTTCCAAGAGCTGAAACTGAAATTGACAACTACTTCAGTATTAACAATTACTGATGGCAATCAAGACTTGACGGTATGGACGGATGCTTCTATTAGAGGTCTTGGCGCAGTGTTAATGCAAAGAGGCCAAGTGGTCGCTTATGCTAGCCGTCAGCTGAAGCCGCATGAGAGGAATTATGCAACTCATGATCTTGAGTTGTTAGCCATCGTGTTTGCTTTGAGAATATGGAGGCATTATTTATTGGGTGGGAAGTTTGAGCTGTTTACTGATCATCAATCATTGAAGTATCTGTTCACTCAGAAAGATCTGAACTTGAGACAACAGCGTTGGTTAGAATTCCTTACAGCATACGATTTTGAGATTCTGTACAGTCCAGGGAAAGCCAATGTTGTGGCGGACGGGCTCAACAGAAAGAATGAAATCATCGCCAGTTTGATCATTACGTCTTCATTAATTGACAAGATCTCTGCCCTGCAGAAAGAAGATAATTTTGTTAAGGAGATGATCAAAAGAATTAAAAAGGGCGAAGACTCCAGCTTCCAAGTGGATAGTGAGGGAGTTCTGAGATTGGACCGACCAGAAAAAGAAAACGTATTTGGTTAATTTCTGTTAAATTAGACCGACCAGAAAATGGCCATTTTTCAAACGGTCTCAGAATTCGACGAAACTAGTTTTGTTGGGACCGTATCGTCAAAACATAACCAGATATATTTTTCTGGAATTTTTCGAATCAGTTTGTGGCCCTGGTAAATTGAAATGTACGTTCAAATTGAATATTGAATGTTTTATACTTTAATTTGAAAATTAACTGACTGTAACAGTCGAATTGGCCTACGAAACATATCCCATTGTGTCCGGGATGGGGGTATTTAGCTAGGGGCGACAGTCTTTGGATTTGAAAAGGAGTTCGTATAGAGAAACTGGTATTTTCAAATTTAAAATAAATTTGAAATAAAATATAAGGGCCAATCACCACACTCCCTCTCACTTCCCTTTGACCGGTCAAAACCCGCCTCTTTCCTCTCATTCACGACGGAAACAACTTCCGTTCTTCCCACCCATTTTCCGACGAAACCAAGAAGAATCAGCCCTCCCCCTCCTCCTTTGCAACTTGTTGAAGATCTCGATCCACTCTTTAAATCCATACCCGATTCATCCACCCTCGTCGCCCTAGTCTCGAGATTCGCGCCCCACAAAAGTCCGCCGCGCCGACCGAATTTTCCCCCTCCGCCGTGCTGCGAGTCAGCCACCACCACCACGCGCCTGAAGCCCTCTCGACGCTCTTTCACGTGGTGCAGTCGGATTTTATTATCGTGCAACGATCAAAGTGAAAGATCGAAACCTAGTTTCGAAGGTTTAAAGGAGGTAAACGGCTTTGATTTTCTGAATTGAAAATAACACTTTTAAGTGTTGCAAACTTTGAAGAATCATATCTTTATGGTGTGTTAATGAAATTCGATGAAACATGAAACATCGTGACCGCAAGGGCACTCTCTACAATCTAGAAGAGACCGCTGATTTTTCTGAGCTAGCTACAATTTTTAGCATCTCGAAAACCAATGTGAGAACTCTAAATTCAAATGTAAATTAAAATGTGATGTATAAATTATATAAGCGAAATATAAATTATATACGTGTTGTATACCTCATGTACATGCGTTGTATAAATTATATGAGCGATGTATAAATTATACAAGCGTGTTAAGAAACATATATGCATTGAAATTGTGTTGAAATGGAAGTGAAATATATATATATATATATATATATATACACTCCCCTCGTCCACAAACCATGGGTGATATTTATTGCTTGTGATTGGCATGAAAATATATGGTATGATGAATGGTTGAAAATAATTGTTTGTGGTTGATATTATTGGATTATGGTTGAAAAATACCTTTGTGGTTGAAAAATACCCTCTTGTGGTTGAAACAAATTAGAATAGGATTGTGGAAAAGAAAAATCATACTCGCCTGCGTGCGAATTAGATGTATGAAATCCCCATTGTCAAAAACCGTGAGGTTTTAAGGTAGAGCTAGGACCCGTACTCGGGACGGTGCCGGTTTTAACTACCCTGTCGTTATGCTGCCGAAATTTTGAATAATATTCATGTGTTAGAATTATTTTCATATGTTGAAATTACATTCATGTGTTGAATAGAAATTCATTCATTGAATAGAAATTCATGTGTTGAATGGTATTCGTGTTTTAAATAAATTACTTTAACAATAAAAATTACATTTTTATTATATATACGAACTATAGAGAACATTCATGTGTTGAATAGAAATTCATTCGTTGAATAGAAATTCATGTGTTGAATGGTATTCGTGTTTTAAATAAATTACTTTAATAATAAAAATTACATTTTTATTGTATATACGAACTATAGAGAACATTCATGTGTTGAATAGAAATTCATTCGTTGAATAGAAATTCATGTGTTGAATGGTATTCGTGTTTTAAATAAATTACTTTAACAATAAAAATTACATTTTTATTATATATACGAACTATAGAGAACATTCATGTGTTGAATAGAAATTCATGTGTTGAATGGTATTCGTGTTTTAAATAAATTGCTTTAACAATAAAAATCATATTTTTATTATATATACGAACTATAAAGAACATTTATTTGTTGAATAAAGGACTAGAACGATAAAAATTATATCTTTATCGTATAAGTGAAGTTGAAACATTCGTGTGTTGAATATATGAAGTGAACAATAAAAATTATATTTTTATTGAGAATATGGAGTGTTAAAAACATTTATGTGTTGAATAAATATTTTTGAAGATAAAAATATCATTTTTATCACGTGTGTGATTTGCTAAAAATATACAAGTGTTGAGATAAATATTTGTTTGCTATGAATATTATTTTTAACATGTATAGGGACTAAATAAAATAGTCATATGTTGAAATATATTTTAATTTGCCAAAAATATCATTTTTAAGTGAATTATAAAGTGTTAAAAATAACCACTTGTTCAAATAAATATGCATGAGTTGAAATATTCATTAATTAGCTAATGATATGATTTTTGCTTATGTATGCAACATTGGAATGAATGGTAACCTTAAACCAAATTGAATCAAATAAGAAATTGAATGGAAAATGATAGGTGATAAGAATTGCACATATGTACATGCATATTTATTGAACAGGTTATAACAAAGAGGCTAGAGAAGAGAAATAAAATTGTGTGCCCGACAAATAGGTACATGTTTACTGTTTTGCTTCGGTGATGATTTTATGAGCCGAATGGCTAGCCGCTTGGTTTTTTCTTTTTCTTTTTGGGATGAGACGCCCGTGTGGCTATTTGGGAATTTTCCCAGCCCTTCCCGTACAAAGGAGGTTATGGCGAAGTTTTCCAAAATTTAATGGCGTTAGTGAAATATTTGAAGTGAAAACGATATTGAAATCGCTGATTGAACTATATTTATATATATATAAATATAAATAAAATTAAAAAAATCGAGGCCGTGCAGTTCGTGTTTTGAAATCGTAATTTCAATCGATTAGTGCGAGAGATCCGACCATCGGATTTTCCCGAAACCGCAACCGTTGGGTTCGCTTGGAAATATCTTTCCAACGGCACCAACTTTGTAAAGATCCAACGGTTGGATTGTCTGGAATGTTTAATTCAAATTTAAAGAAAAACAGCGCCAGAATTGATTATATTTATATATAAATATAATTAAATTAAATCTAACAACGACGCTGTAGTTCGTATTTTGAAATCGTAACTTCAAACGACTAGTGCGGGAGATCCGACCGTCGGATTTTCCCAAAACTGAAACCGTTGGATTCTTTTTGAAAAGATCTTTCTGATGATATAAAATTTGTGAAGATCCAACGGTTAGATTTTCAGATATGTGTAAAACAAATTTAGTGAAAAATAGCGCCAGTGCTTCGGCACGACCTGAAACGTCGTTTAATTGAATATGGCCATTTTTAAATAAATAAAAATGGCAAAAAATCGTTATAAAATGTTATAAGCGACATGGAATGGAAATAAACCAAGTTTTCTTGGTTTGCTTGATATTTGATGGTTGAAGGTGTTTGACATGAAAATTATACTAAAGAACTGAAATGTGAATGTCGAATAATATAACCATAGAAAGAATTGATTTGAATTCTAAATATATACGTTAATTATTTGAAAAGGCCGAGGTAATCCTCATTTCAAATAATTGATCAAACGATTCGAAGTTGAAAATACGAAGACGGCTCAAGACCGACGATCTTCGTATCGGATGGATGGGCGCTACTGAGGTTCCTGATTGGAGTAGCTACCTTGAAGGGACGAAAGTAGTAGCCGTCTGGACGTATGTGTTGATTGTATGGATATGCGAGGAATATGGTGCCTCCGGTTTCGTTCAGACCCAGAACGGACTTGTAAATGGACTATGTGTCTGACATTGGATTTTGTTCTGTGTTGATTGATCTTTGTTAAATATATATCTGTTTGGCGGCAGAAAATTTATTCTCTTGCTTAACGCCCTTCTCTGAGACGTACGAGCTCAGAGGTTATATATCGATAGAAATCAGTCATATGGAGTGGATTGCCTGTGTGGCATGCCAAAATGCAGTGATCAAGGCTTCTGTTGCAAAGCAAAGTCTTGTGGTCGATGATCAAAGTACGGCCTACATGGCCTAGCTTCGTGTATAGCGTGGATTCGCGAGCCTCACACCTCGGTATGAGGTAAAAACAGAATAAGGACTGCAGGGAGAGCAAGACGTTTCTTTCTTGCTAGAGGTAGTGTCAGTGCTTAAACTAGTTGACATTTATATTATTTTTACCTATGTGGTTGTTGGAATGAGGCACCTCGATTTTAGGTCTGTTAGGACCGGGAAAGATGTGTTCAGGAATACTAATCCACTAACGTAAGTGTGGACCGACCCTGAAGCATTCAAGGGTTACCCAGAGTGTGTAGTCCTGAGGCATTTGCTAGAGTGTCTCGAAGTGGAGAGGAGCTTGCCCCATGCCTCGATTCATGATGGAATCCAAATTTCCAATACGAAATAACGGATTTGATTGTAGAACTAGTATGGCGACATAGTGGTATGGGGAACTTATGTCGTCTATGATTGATATTTATGATTGAATTCGCTTTTGAAACATATATGCATTAATAATAATATCAAGTGATTTTGCTTTGCACGTATTAACTTCATTCTTTTAAAAGGCATTGCGTTGTTTAAAGAATTTACTTTGTTTTAAATGCACTGGCAATCACTGGAGTAAACCCGTTCCGCGAAAGTGGCGTGGTCCTATGATTTGCCTTATTACCATTGTTTAACCAGTTAAGTAGATTTCTCATACCAGTCCCATGACTGACTCGTTGTTTGTTTCACTTTGCAAACTCGGGTGCCCTTATTTTCACATGGGCAGCCTAGTTGACAGATGACAGGATATTTTGGCTTAGCACTGCTGCACAGAGTGTGTTTTTGGCTTGATGGCGAGGATTAGATTTACTTGTATTTTGGCTATTGACTTTCCTCCATTCTTATCTTATGTATATGATTCCGCCTATGGCGATGTAGACTGATTTACTTCCAGCATGTATTACTTTATGTATATGTACCACCTATGGTGATGTAGACTGATACCTCTATTATGTCTCACTGTATGTATATATTCCGCTTATGGCGATGTTGACTGATCATTCCCTTTTTTATGCACTAAGTTATATCCTACGTTGTTCTGCTCTAATGTTGTCACATGTTATGATTCCGCTGTCATATTTGTGTAAAATTATTCTATTTGTTGTTTATGCTATTATCTGTACTCTGCTAATGATGATTAATGTGTTATATTCCAATGATTATCTTTAACACCGTCGTATGGGTTTTGAGATCGTCACAGCTGGTATGAGAGCTTTGGTTAACCTTAGTTTCGGAATTTAACACATTAAACACCTCGTTAGAATAGAATCAGTAGTGTTCTAAGGTGAGTAGCTCATTAGAGATAGGATTTGTAATGTCCTAGAATGAGCTAAGCAGAATAGCAAAACAATTTAATCAGTACATCATTATCTTTCCTTATGTTCTTCTGCTTTATCGTATATGAAAGTTATCATTTCTGTGAGCTTGACTCTTTTCTTGCTTGTACAGAACTTGACTAGATGGCTATGCGAGCAACAACCGCGAGAGGAGGCCGAGGAGGCCGAGCAGGCCGAGATGGAGGACGGGGGAATATCCCTGTTGCAGAAGGGCCTATGATACAGCCACCAGCACTTCAGGAATTCGAACTGGACCGAGTAGTGAAGAGGTACAAAAACCTCGGGGGCAAACCCTTTTCTGGAACTGGCACAGTGACGGAGGCCTTAGCATGGTTAAAGACATGCGAAAAGATCTTTGGAGGCATGAGACTCGAAACCCACGACAAAGCGTTCATGGGTGCTTGGCTTTTACAGGAGGAGGCCGAATTATGGTGGGATGCCGTCACCTCCGAGGATGAGGAAGATACAGTAAGGACTTAGGAGGAGTTCAAGACAATGTTTAAGGGGAAGTACATCCCCGAGCAAGCATTGGAGCGTATGCGAGATGAGTTTGCTAATCTCCAACAGGGAGACCGCTCTATCCAAGATTATCTTAATAAGTTCACACAGCTCTCACGTTATGCTCCAAAGCTTATCTTGACATCAAAAGCAAAGAACAAGAGGTTCATACTAGGGCTACAACGTAAGTACCAGGACAGGGCCATGAGCAACATTAAACTTCCATTTTCAAAGATGGTAGAGATGGCTTGTAACTACGAAGACTTGGATGAGAGGACTCCAATCTAGACCGCGCTAAGAGCCAAGCAGGAAACAAGTGCAAAGCTTATGGAGATCAGCTTGAGTCCAGCAATGCAGCCGCCACTACTCAGCAAGCCAGTAAGCCTCCTAAGGGGAGCTGTTACAATTGCGGTAAGAAGGGGCATTATTCTAATGTGTGCACCGCTCCAAAGCGGCTGAAGACAAACCCGCAAAGCTCAAATCCGAACCCCTGCAACTTGGTTGAATGCTACAACTGCTATCAGAAGGGGCACATTAGCAGAAATTGTCCTTCGAAGAAGAATGCACAGGTAGCTCATGTCTATGACGGGGGAAACCCGCCAGCTATCACTGATGGATCAGGTAAACCCGATGTCTTGGGAGGTACCCTTACTATTAAAAATATTCCTATTTCTGTACTTTTTGATATTGGTGCATCTCAAAGTTTTATTGCAAGTAACACTGTTCACAAATTAAAGTTAAAACCAAGAAAGCTTGAAGAAACAGTTAGAGTTCAAAATCCGATAGGAGGATCTATTGTTCTCAGTTCTTATTGTAATGTACCCGTCTCATATTCTTGTTATCGGTTTCCTTTTAAAGTGATTGTCATGAACTTTTCTGAATTTGATATTATACTGCGGCTGGACTGGTTAACAAAATATAAGGCTGAAGTTAGATGTGCCGAAAGAATCGTTAAAAGTTGAAACAAAGCTAGGATATATATATATACCATGCCATGGCTCAGAAACAGAAAGAAGAGAATTATGGTCTGCTTTGGAAGTTATTCCCACTTCATTAGAAAAGATTCCTGTCGTTAAAAACTATGCGGATGTGTTTGAAGAAGTCCAAAACTTACCTCCGTAAAGAGAAATTAAGTTCAGAATTGATCTAATTCTGAATGCCAGGCCAGTGGCACATCCAATTCGAAGGATGGCTCCGAAAGAAAAAGAAGAGTTGGCCAACCAAACACGAGAATTTTTGTGGAAAGGTCTGATCAGGCCAAGCTTTTCAGATTGAGGAGCAGCAGTAGTGTTTGTCCCAAAATTTGACGGTACTCTACGACTATGTGTTGATTACCGAGATCTCAATAAGCAGGCACTAAAGAATAAATATCCATTGCCGCGAATCGATGATTTGCTAGATCAATTAAATGGAGCGCGAGTATTCTCCAGAATGGACCTAGCTACGGGTTTCCACAAATTACGTATAGCAGAAGACTGTGTTCCTTTGACAGCCTTCAGGGGTCCCGATTTATTCTACGAATGGTTAGTAATGTCGTTCGGCTTATGTAACGCTCCAACGTACTTCGTTGACGATCTGATGAATAGAGTGTTCCGTGGTGTCTTGAATAAATTTGTTCTGGTGTTCATCGATGACATTTTAATCTACTCCAAGTCAAAAAGTGAGCATGAGAAACATTTAGAACAAGTGTTGGAAATTCTGAGAAGGAATATCTTGAAAGCTAAATTTTCTAAGTGTATCTTTTGGCAAGATGAAGTTAAGTTCCTTGGCCATGTCGTATCAAAAGAAGGGATTGATGTTGATCCAAGCAAAATTACAGCGATTCAAGATTGGAAACAGCCTACTACTCCCACCGAAGTTCGAAGTTTCCTTGGATTGGCTAGTTACTATCGGAAAATCGTTAAGGATTTTTCGAAGATATCCGGTGCATTAAAAAAGCTTACAAAGAAGCATGAAAAATTCAAGTGGACTCCAGAATGTGAGGAAGCTTTCCAAGAGCTGAAATTGAAATTGACAACTGCTCCAGTATTAACAATTATTGATGGCAATCAGGACTTGAAGGTATGGACGGATGCTTCTATTAGAGGTCTTGGCGCAGTGTTAATGCAAAGAGGCCAAGTGATCGCTTATGCTAGCCGTCAGCTGAAGCCGCATGAGAGGAATTATGCAACTCGTGATCTTGAGTTGTTAGCCATCGTGTTTGCTTTGATAATCTGGAGGCATTATTTATTGGGTGAGAAGTTTGAGCTGTTTACTGATCATCAATCATTGAAGTATCTGTTCACTCAGAAAGATCTGAATTTAAGACAACAACGTTGGTTAGAATTCCTTACAGCATACGATTTTGAGATTCTGTACAGACCAGGGAAAGCCAATGTTGTGGCGGACGCGCTCAACAAAAGGAATAAAATCATCGCCAGTTTGATCATTACATCCTCGTTAATTGACAAGATCTCTGCCCTGCAGAAAGAAGATAATTTTGTTAAGGAGATGATCAAAAGAATTAAAAAAGGCGAAGGCTCCAGCTTCCAGGTGGATAGTGAGGGAGTTATGAGATTAAAAGGAAGAATTTGTGTTCCCAACCTCTCCGAGCTAAAAAGGGAAGTGCTTGATGAATGTCATAATTCCAAACTTAGTATCCATCCCGGTGTGAGCAAAATGTATAATGACCTCAAACGCACATTCTGGTGGAAGGCGATGAAGAGAGACATTTCTTTATATGTTAGCAGGTGCCCTACTTGTCAGTTAGTCAAAAGCGACCAACAAAAGCTGGCCGGATTGTTGCAACCGTTGGAAGTCCCAGGTTGGAAATAGGAACAGATTTCTATGGACTTCATAGATGGTTTGCCTCTAACCAAGAAAGGAAACAACAGTATTTGGGTGATCGTAGATCGCTTCACGAAGACCGCCCATTTCATACCTGTCAGATCCAATAGAACGGCTCAAAGTCTAGCACAGATTTATTTCAAAAAAATTGTTAAGCTACATGGAGTGCCGCTCAGTATAGTCGGTGATAGAGATCCACTATTTACTAGCAAATTCTGGGAAGCATTCCAGACAGAATTGGGGACCAAGTTGAATCTGAGTACAGCTTATCACCCTCAGACAGATGGCCAAACTGAGTGGGTGAATAGAATACTAGAAGATTTACTGCGGGCTTGTATTATTGATTTTGGCGGGTCATGGGAAGATCACTTGCATTTGGCAGAATTTTCATACAACAATAGCTATCAAGCAAGTTTGGGAATGTCGCCATTTGAAGCATTATACGGTAGACCGTGCAGATCTCCAGCATGTTGGGTAGAACCTGGAAACAGACTCGTATTGGGGCCCGATATGATTCATGATGCTTTTGACAAAGTAGACCTCATCAAGAAACGATTACAAACTGCGCAAAGCCGACAGAAAAGTTATGCAGGTTCTAGAAGAAGAAATGTGGCATTCGCTGTTGGTGATTATGTTTATTTGAGAGTTTCTCCGATGAGGGGAGTAATCAGATTCGGAAAAACTGGGAAGTTGTCACCGAGATTTATTGGTCCCTTCCCTATTCTTGAACGAATTGGAACTCTGGCTTATAGGGTTCAATTACCTGATTGGTTGCCTGGAGTACATGATTTGTTTCACGTATCTCAACATAGAAAACATGTGCATGATCCGGATCTTGTTGTAGAAGAAGCAGCGCAACAGGACTTGGAAATTACTCCAGAATTAAGCAGTCAGAAGAGAGCAGTTAAAAATTGTTGGCAAAGAAACTAAAGAGCTAAGGAGCAAGAAGGTTCATTTAGTTAAAGTGCAGTGGAGTAGTGATCCTAGAGACTATACTTGGGAGACTGAGGAAAGCATTAAGCAAGCTTACCCCAAATGCAGAGTGGAACTCTCGGACTAACTCAGATGCAAGGTACCTTCACAATACTTTGCATTTACATTTTGTTTCCTACTGTACTATTGTTTCCTTTTCGAGGACGAAAAGTTTTAAGTGGGGGAGATTGTAACAACCCGAAAAATGCGAGCCAATTAAAAAATTTTAAATTGGTTATTTTAAAAGAGTTTAAACAATTGAAATAGATTATTTCAATAAAATAATGAATTATAAATAGTGTGGCAGTTTGAAAATTTGAATTCAAACTTTAACTAACTATACCGGGTGCAAAATATAACGGATTTTAGTGAAACCAAAAATATTTAAATCTGTTTATGAATATCTTTTTAACGAATATGAAAAATCGAAGTTTCATAGCGGGAATCAAAAGTTAAGGCCAAATGAATTTTCAGAAAGGTCGCTATAGAGAATATATAGCCCTTGAAAATAGACATTTTGCAAACGACCTCGGAATTCGACGAAACCACTTTTGTTGGATCAGGGAGGTCAATTTATGGCTCGATTTCAAATTTCATAATTTTTGAAGTTAGTATGTGAGCGTGGAAAAAGAAAACGTGTTTGGTTAATTTCTGTTAAATTGGACCGACCAGAAAATGACCATTTTTCAAACGGTCTCAGAATTCGGCAAAACTAGTTTTGTTGGGACCGTATCGTCAAAACATAGCCAGATATATTTTTCTCGAATTTTTCGAATCAGTTTGTGGCCCTGGCAAATTGAAATGTACGTTCAAATTGAATATTGAATGTTTTATACTTTAATTTGAAAAATAACTGACTATAACAGTTAAATTGGCCTATGAAACATATCCCATTGTGTCCAGGATGGGGGTGTTTAGCTAGGGGCTACAGTCATTGGGTTTGAAAAGGAGTTCGTATGGAGAAACTGGTATTTTCAAATTTAAAATAAATTAAAAATAAAATATAAGGGCCAATCACCACACTCCCTCTCACTTCCCTTTGACCGGTCAAAACCCGCCTCTCTCCTCTCGTTTACGACGGAAACAACTTCCGTTCTTCCCACCCATTTTCCGGCGAAACCAGGAAGAATCAGCCCTCCCCCTTTGCAACTTATTGAAGATCTCGATCCCCTCTTTAAATCCATACCCGATTCATCCACCCTCGTCGCCCCAGTCTCGAGATTCGCGCCCCCAAAGTCCGCCGCACCGACCGATTTTTCCCCTCCACCGTGCTGCGAGTCAGCCACCACCACTACGCGCCTGAAGCCCTCTCGACGCTCTTTCACGTGGTGCAGTCGGATTTTATTATCGTGCAATGATCGAAGTGAAAGATCGAAACCTAGTTTCGAAGGTTTAAAGGAGGTAAACAACTTTGATTTTCTGAATTGAAAATAACACTTTTAAGTGTTGCAAACTTTGAAAAATCATACCTTTATGGTGTGTTAATGAAATTCGATGAAACAGGAAGCATCGTGACCGCAAGGGCGCTCTCTACAATCTAGAAGGGACCGCGAATTTTTCTAAGCTAGCTACAATTTTTAGCATCTCGAAAACCAATGTGAGAACTCTAAATTCAAATGTGAATTAAAATGTGATGTATAAATTACATAAGCGAAATATAAATTATATACTTGTTGTATACCTCATGTACATGCGTTGTATAAATTATATGAGCGATGTATAAATTATACAAGCGTGTTAAGAAACATATATGCATTGAAATTGTGTTGAAATGGAAGTGAAATATATATATATATACACACACACACACTCCCCTCGTCCACAAACCATGGACGATATTTATTGCTTGTGATTGGCGTGAAAATATGTGGTATGACGAATGGTTGAAAATAATTGTTTGTGGTTGATATTGTTGGATTGTGGTTGAAAAATACCTTTGTGGTTGAAAAATACCCTCTTGTGTTTGAAACAAATTAGAATAGGATTGTGTAAAAGAAAAATCATACTCGCCTGCGTGCGAATTAGATGTATGAAATCCCCATTGTCAAAAACCGCGAAGTTTTAAGGTAGAGCGAGGAGCCGTACTCGGGACGGTGCCGGTTTTAACTACCCTGCCATTATGCTGCCGAAATTTTGAATAATATTCATGTGTTAGAATTATTTTCATATGTTGAAATTGCATTCATGTGTTGAATAGAAATTCATGTGTTGAATGGTATTCGTGTTTTAAATAAATTACTTTAACAATAAAAATTACATTTTTATTATATATACGAACTATAGAGAACATTCATGTGTTGAATAGAAATTCATTCATTGAATAGAAATTCATGTGTTGAATGGTATTCGTGTTTTAAATAAATTACTTTAACAATAAAAATTACATTTTTATTATATATACGAACTATAGAGAACATTCATGTGTTGAATAGAAATTCATTCGTTGAATAGAAATTCATGTGTTGAATGGTATTCGTGTTTTAAATAAATTACTTTAACAATAGAAATTACATTTTTATTATATATACGAACTATAGAGAACATTCATGTGTTGAATAGAAATTCATTCGTTGAATAGAAATTCATGTGTTGAATGGTATTCGTGTTTTAAATAAATTGCTTTAACAATAAAAATCACATTTTTATTATATATACGAACTATAGAGAACATTCATTTGTTGAATAAAGGACTAGAACAATAAAAATTATATCTTTATCGTATAAGTGAAGTTGAAACATTCATGTGTTGAATATATGAAGTGAACAATAAAAATTACATTTTTATTGAGAATATGAAGTGTTAAAAACATTTATGTGTTGAATAAATATTTTTGAAGATAAAAATATCATTTTTATCACGTGTGTGATTTGCTAAAAATATACAAGTGTTGAGATAAATATTTGTTTGCTATGAATATTATTTTTAACATGTATAGGGACTAAATAAAATAGTCATGTGTTGAAATATATTTTAGTTCGCCAAAAATATCATTTTTAAGTGAATTATGAAGTGTTAAAAATAACCACTTGTTCAAATAAATATGCATGAGTTGAAATATTCATTAATCAGCTAATGATATGATTTTTGCTTTTGTATGCAACATTGGAATGAATGGTAACTTTAAACCAAATTGAATCAAATAAGAAATTGAATGGAAAATGATAGGTAATAAGAATTGCACATATGTACATGCATATTTATTGAACAGGTTATAGCAAAGAGGCTAGAGAAGAGGAATAAAATTGTGTGCCCGGCAAATAGGTACATGTTTACTGTTTTGCTTGGGTGATGGTTTTATGAGCCGAATGGCTTTTTCTTTTTCTTTTTGAGATGAGATGCCTATGTGGCTATTTGGGAATTTTCCCAGCCCTTCCCGTACAAAGGAGGTTATGGCGAAATTTTCCAAAATTTAAAGGCGTTAGTGAAATATTTGAAGTGAAAACGATATTGAAATCGCCGAATGAACTATATTTATCTCTACTAATAAAGGAAATCTTCTAGGGTGGTGAAGCTTTTCCGGTTTTCCAGAAAAGTCCTTTGCCTTCAAACAACTGAATGCAATAATCAATTCAAATTCAGGGCAGACATGTCTTTTATCGTCCCATTTTCTATTACCACTAACACGTAACCCACTTCAACACGTTTCGGTTTTTTTATTTTTATTTCCACCGTCTTTCTTCGCTCCGTTCTCCAGCTTCTTTCGGTTTTCCTCATTTCGTCAATTTCTCTTCCCTACTTTCAGCCCTAAAATTTCACTAAATTTCCACATTATTCAATGTTTACTTCAATTCAAGTTTAATTCCTCCTGTTTCAACCTCTTACTACCTTTGCTGCCTCAGATCTGCCGCCATTTCAACTTACTTCTTCACCTTCTAGGCGGCCGGCCGAACCATGCTCAAAAACATCATTTTATTTCCACTTCTCGCCAGATCTTCCCCCTCCTCCTTGCTTCTGCCACTAGATCAACCCCTACTCCGCCTTAACGAGCTCATCTAAGGTAATATCGTTTTATATGTCGTTCGTTCCTAATTAGTTTAATTTATTTATTCTTGGTGTTGTAGTTCCAGATCTACCACTCTCCTTCTTCTGCCTCGACAATGACTCCATAGGTAAAATCATTCTTTATTTGCTTCGTTACTGCTTAGTAGTATATTTTATTGGTCCTTCCTGCTGTATGTTGGCAGTTACCATGACGTTTCCCTCTTCCGCCTCCACGATGACTTCATAGGTAAAATCGTTCTTTATCTGCATCGTTACTACTTATTAGTATTTTATTGGTTTTTCCTATTGTGTGTTGGCAGTTACTACTCGAATTAAGGATAGGTTCTTACTGTTGTATTCTGGCAATTATTTTCTCCCCTAACGCTTCAGATCTACATACCCTTCTCATCCCCTTTGCTTCAGGTAACCGTATCAATCCGTGCATCTTTACTACCTTTTTTATTTCCTTGGTTCCTGCTTATTAGTATATTTTATTTGTTCTTCCTGTTATATGTTGGCAGTTAGCACTCGAATTAGGTCTGGCTACCTTTTTATCGCCTATCCTTAATTTTTTTCTAAGAGTTGAATTAATTTGTTCAACTAATGTAACCGCTGATATTTGAAATTTATTTGATGATTTTAAATCATATACTAGCATAAGTTGTACTGTATCTCGATAACATGGCATCCCATTTCTTGAAATAACTCACTACAAAATAATTGTTGGTATTTTAAATTTATCTAATGCATTTTAAATCGTATGCTAGCATAAGTTGCACTATATCCATTTTAAATCATATACTTGCATATGCAAATGGTATTAAATTTTTCCTTACATCGACATTTACAGTTTTAATTTACTTCAAATGATTGATTTGAATGCCTATCTTTCGTTTTTGCCACTTCACATATTTTTTACTCTCCACTTATTTTTCTGTCTGCTGCTTTTAATCCGAAAAGATGGGATAATCTAAATGGTAAACGGGATTGACATGTAGTTATATTGTATTTTGGTTTCTTTGGCTAACAAAATGGTTCCTTAACTTTGTACGCATTTTTATCTACGAAATTGTAATGATATCGTAAATAAATTATATACTTAAAATTTATTTCATGCTGATATTTTTTACTTGCAAAATATTTAAGGAATTTTGATGCGTTTATATTTTTGTCTGCACTTTTATGGTCAATGTTCTCATTTAATTTTTTTACCGATTGTACCACTACATCCGGGACTTACCACACATGAGTATATCGACTATAATGTTCACACAATGGTTTCTCGCTAATTTTTTTATTTTTACATCCATTGTTCTAATTTAATTTAACTAATAATTACATTCTACTTTCATCATTTCCATTTTCATAAATTGTCCTCTGTATCATTCACTATTTGTTTTCCACAGTCCATATCGACTAAATATGCCCATTTCCAATTATGTACATCATGCTTTTAAAATGGATGTACCCTAACGCTTTTTAAATAGTACTATTCTCCTGTACACACATAAGTACATACTCATTTATTTTGCTTCCATTTCTAATTATTTCCCTTCAAAGATGGTTGAGTTTATTTAAAGTTAAATTTATGCTAATTCAGAATTATAAATGTTAATTTATTTGCCAATTAAATTAATAGCTACGGAAAAAATATATCGTAAACTTCCTTCAAAAAGATTGATTACTCAATGTTTTGTTCTTTTATATTTTCTTGATTGAGGTTTTTATCTTATGACACTGGATTCCTACCAAATAATTAAATAGTATATAAGCATTTTTATCCTTTACCATCAAAGTTTCAGCTTCCATATCTAATGTATCTCATTTCCAAAATCACCAATTTTTTTATAGTCATTCTCATTGTACTAAGATACAGAATTTATATATTGTGTAGTTTATTATTTTTCCTCATCAAATAATTGTCTTTTATTAATGGATACTTACAAACTACCGCATTATTATTTTCTAAATTTCATGCGTACAGCTGAATTCTCTTTGTTGAATTAAACTAAATTTACGACAACTTTTGATTAACAAATATATTTTAAAGTATATCTAAATATACCTGGAATGTATATTGTATACTTTTGCCATTCAAATACGTACACACTTTTTTCGTTCTGTTACTTTTGGATATGACAATTTCCTAGAAAACTATACCTAAAATGTAGCACTGTATATATGTACTCCAGGAATACAATCATATATGTAGCACTATATAAATGAACTTTTTATACAGTGTACTGTGCTACAAATATATTTTCAAATATATTTAATTCCAGTGCTAAAAATATACCTAAAATGTATTTGGTCATACATTTTAGGTAACATTTGAAATACAGCACTATTTAGGTTTTCAACCTATATTTGATTCCAGGTATATTTGGTACATAAATATAGTTTTCTAGTAATTTGTCGCACTGTATACTTGAATATATTTAATTCTAGGTATATTTGATCTTAAAGCATGCACTAGCACTGTATACTTCGATATGGCATAAGTAATAGAATGAAGATGTGAATGGATTGCTCTCTACAACATTTTAGGTATAGTTTTCCATCTTTGGCTTATAGTATAGTTCCCCCCCTCCCCCCCTCACCTATTCACTTTTGGTTTAGTCCTGTGGCGAGATTTCCGAAGATTATTTTGCCTATTAATATAATATTTTGGTGCTTCAATTGTCAGGATGCACTAATATACAAGATAGCGGTTCATATGACATAAGTTTCAACTGTTTTTATTTTCAAGTATAGCTAAATATACTATACGATAATATATATTTTTGTCGTTCTATTACTTTTGGATATGACAATTTCCTGGAAAACTATACCTAAACTGTAGCGTTGTATACATGTACTCCAAGAATACGATCATATATGTAGCACTGTACACGTGAACTTTGTATACTGTATACAGTGCTACAAATATATTTTCAGGTATATTCAATTCCATTGCTAAAAGCCTAAAACTATACCTAAAATGTATGTGATCATACATTTTAGGTAACGTTTGAAATATAGCACTGTATACATTTTCAAGCTATATTTGATTCCAGGTATATTTGCTACATAAATATAGTTATCCAGGAATGTGTAGCGCTGTATACAAATATATTTAATTCCAGGTATATTTGATCTTAAAGCATGCATTAGCACAGTATACTTTTGGATATGGCTAAAGTAATAGAACGAAGATGTGATCGGATTGCTCTCTACAACATTTTAGGTATAGTTTTCCATCTTTGGTTTATAGTATACTTTCCCCTTCCCCCCTCACCTATTTGCTTTTGGTTTAGTCCTGTGGCAAGATTTCCGAAGATTATTTTGCCTTTTAATATAACATTTTGGTGCTTCAATTGTCAGGATGCAGTAATCTATAAGATTGTTGTTCATATGACATATGTTTCAGCTGTTTTTATTTTTCCTTTCCTGGATGTGGTTGGCATTGTTTTGAATCATCTACTTGTATGTTCAGTTCAAAAAATGCAACAATATAGGTATTAACCTTAACTGTTCTAATATTTATCAACAAGAGCAGAGACGTTTTTCATTCTCACCATGAATCAAGCGTCATAAATATCTTTATAAAAAATCATAACTTCTATATTAATTTCAAAACATAACAAAAAATAAATCATTAACAAGATATGAAGATTTTCGGTGATGATTTATGTGAGATGGTGAAGATGACTTCATGTTGACTGCTAATCAGAGTTAATAAGGTGCATTTTATTTTTCAAAAAATTTCTCTTATAATGTCATTTGATGACAAATTGTAATTTCAAAAAATTAAACGAATGTAAGTATGTCTCTCATTACCATACAGCCATTAACATGATTTTGTATGAATATATTATAATTTATTGGTGACTGCAACATTGAGAATTGATAGCATATGCAAATAAAAAATTGAATGGTAATCACAACAAAATAAAACCTTATGTGTTAGTTACTAAAAGTAAGACTTGACATATATAATGATCTTGATCCAGTTGTCTTTCATGCTTATATGGTTTATAAGGGTGTTTTATATCGATCAATAGTGTGAATATAATGTAATGCATAATTTCACTAGCTAAATTCATTCCCTTTGTAACTAGCTAATTGGTAAAAAATGTCATTTATGTTGTTTGTTTACTAATAGCGCTCGGAACCACACATGTTCTCCTGTTGCCATTAATAAAAAAAATAAAATTAGACTGATGTAAGAATGAAAAAAAATTAGTTGGTACATTGTACTATAATATAGGCTGTAATAATAACTCTACTGAATACCTCATGTTCCTACCTTTGGGTTTCTAAGTGACTCCATTTTGGTTTGCCTGAGGCATTCATCATGTATTAGTGCGTGATAAAGTATCTTATTTGTTTTATCATATAAAATTTTATTTCAAAATGCATGAAAGCATGGATTTTGTTGATTATTTACAATAAATTTTGGGAAACATCTTATAGCCTTGGAGTGGAGGTAATATCAAACCTGATTTGATATACCTAATATTTTATGCTATTTTTTTGGAAATATACCAATATTTTTTAACTTCAATTTGGGATTTTCCCAAAAATGGTTTCTTTTTCCACCTATCATAAATTTTTGTATATCACAGATCATTGACCGCTAATATCGGGTTTGACAATGGGTTATAATAAGTTAACAATTAGACATAGTTGCACTCAAACGAGTTTTAACCTGAAATGCAATCAATAATTTTTAACACTTTGTTGTTAAATTATCTAAAATCTCTATAACCATCATTTCTTCGAATAAATTTACTATGACTGTTTGTCCTATAATATTCAGCAGCTACATTCTGTGTCGTAGGACAGGCAGGTTGCAGATATACATCTATAATTGTCTCTGTCGCTGCTCAGCAGCGGTTCTCGTGCTTCTGAAGTCAATTGCTTTTCTACATTCATCATAAGCAGCAGCAATTTTCGTACTTAGTAATTCTTTAGGGATGCTTTCCATATCCTTAGAGACAGCGCCTTGACTTTGCATCATCGATCAAAACAGCCCAATCCTGCAACGGTGATGATGCAAAAATGAAGATGGGAATTCCAAATTTGTGCATAAAAGCAGCAGTTTCTGTTTTGTGCGATTCATGTTTGAAGACGTTCAGAAATCTCCACCTGAGTTGTAATGGAAAAGAGCTATATTGGGATGAGCTGAGCAAAGTTTTGGGATGTGAGCTATAAAGGATTTTGAGCTCTTTTTATCTTTTTTTGTGTTGTATTCCTGATTGAACCTTAACAATCGCAAGTTTAAGTAGTTATTGCATTATTTTTTTCCGTTTCTCTTTCCTTTTAAAAAGAGGGAACTACTTCATTTGTCTAAAGACGCATCACAGTAAGGTGTCAATGATCCATCATCAATTATCTGTATACAACTGTAGCAACAAACATAAGCATAATTAATGAGCACTCTAAACTACATTTTTCAGCTTTGGTCAAATTCATCTATGCACACGTCCATCGGGCATGCCTTTGTACTAGTATATATATAAATATAAATAAAATTAAAAAAAATCGAGGCCGTGCAGTTCGTGTTTTGAAATCGTAACTTCAATCGATTAGTGCGAGAGATCCGACCCTCGGATTTTCCCGAAACCGCAACCGTTGGGTTCACCTTGGAAATATCTTTCCAACGGCACCAACTTCGTAAAGATCCAACGGTTGGATTGTCTGGAATGTTTAATTCAAATTTAAAGAAAAACGGCACCAGAATTAATTATATTTATATATAAATATAATTTAATTAAATCGAACAACGACGCTGTAGTTCGTATTTTGAAATCGTAACTTCAAACGACTAGTGCGGGAGATCCGACCGTCGGATTTTCCCAAAACTGAAACCATTGGATTTGTTTTGAAAAGAACTTTCTAATGATATAAAATTTGTGAAGATCCAATGGTCAGATTTTCAGATATGTGTAAAACAAATTAGTGAAAAACAGCACTAGAGCTTCGGCACGACCTGAAACGTCGTTTAATTGAATATGGCCATTATTAAATAAATAAAAATGGCGAAAAATCGTTATAAAAATGTTATAAGCGACATGGAATGGAAATAAAACAATTTTTCTTGGTTTGATTGATATTTGATGGTTGAAGGTGTTTGACATGAAAATTATACTAAAAAACTGAAATATGAATGTCGAATAATTTTACCATAGAAAGAATTGGTTTGAATTCTAAATATATACGTTAATTATTTGAAAAGGCCAAGGTAATCCTCATTTCAAATAATTGATCGAATGATTCGAAGTTGAAAATACGAAGACGGTTCAAGACCGACGATCTTCGTATCAGATGGATGGGTGCTACCGAGGTTCCTGATTGGAGTAGCTACCTTGAAGGGGCGGAAGTAGTAGCTGTCTGGACGTATGTGTTGATTGTACGGATATGCGAGGAATATGGTGCCTCCGGTTTCATTCAGACCCAAAATGGACTTGTAAATGGACTGTGTGTCTGACATTGGATTTTGTTCTGTGCTGATTGATCTCTATTAAATATATATCTGTTTGGCGGCAGAGAATTTATTCACTTGCTTAACTCCCTTCTCTGAGACGTACGAGCTCAGAGGTTATATATCGATAGAAATCAGTCGTATGGAGTGGATTGCCTGTGTGGCATGCAAAGATGCAGTGATCAAGGCTTCTGTTGCAAAGCAAAGTCTTGTGGTCGATGATCAAAGTACGGCCTACGTGGCCTAGCTTTGTGTGTAGCGTGGATTCGCGAGCTTCACACCTCGGTATGAGTTAAAAACGGGATAAGGACTGCAGGGAGAGCACGACGTTTCTTTCTAGCTAGAGGAAGTGTCGGTGCTTAAATTGGCTGACATTTATATTATTTTTACCTATGTGGTTGTTGGAATGAGGCACCTCGATTTTAGGTCTGTTAGGACCGGGAAATGTGTGTTCAGGAAAACTAATCCACTAACGTAAGTGTGGACCGACCCTTAAGCATCCAAGGGTTACCTAGAGTGTGTAGTCCTGAGGCATTTGTTAGAGTGTCTCGAAGCGGAGAGGAGCTTGCCCCTTGCCTCGACTCATGATGGAATCCAAATTTCCAATACAAAATAACGGATTTGATTGTAGAACTAGTATGGCGACATAGTGGTATGTGGCACTTAAGCCGTCTATGATTGATATTTATGATTGAATTCGCTTTTGAAACATATATGCACTAATAATAATATCAATTGATTTTGCATTGCACGTATTAAGCATATTTTGGCCATTATAAGGTAAAACTCTATCATCCAGTTTGCGTTGCATTGCGTGATGGGACTTGAGTCTTATAACGGCTTCATTATTTTAAAAAGCATTGCGTTGTTTAAAGAATTTACTTTGTTTCAAATGCACTGGCAATCACTGGAGTAAACTCGTTCCACAAAAGTGGCGTGGTCCTATTATTTGCGTTATTACTGTTGTTAACCAGTTAAGTAGATTTCTCATACCAGTCCCACGACTGACTCATTGTTTGTTTCACTTTGCAAACTCGGGTGCCCTTATTTTCACACGGGCAGCCTAGTTGATAGATGACAGGATATTTTGGCTTAGCACTGCTGCACGGGGTGCGTTTTTGGCTTGATGGCGAGGATTAGATTTACTTGTATTTTGGCTATTGACTTTCCACCATTCTTATCTTATGTATATGATTCCGCCTATGGCGATGTAGACTGATTCACTTCCAGCATGTATTACTTTATGTATATGTACCACCTATGGCAATGTAGACTGATACCTCTATTATGTCTCACTGTATGTATATATTCCGCTTATGGCGATGTTGCCTGATCATTCCCTTTTTTATGCACTAAGTTATATCCTACGCTGTGCTGCTCTGATGTTGTTACATGTTATGATTCTGCTGTCATATTTGTGTAAAATTATTCTATTTGTTGTTTATGCTATTATCTATACTCTGCTAATGATGATTAATGTGTTATATTCCAAAGATTATCCTTAACACCGTCGTACGGGTTTTGAGATCGTCACAGTTATTTTGAATTCTGAAATAAGTCTCAAAAATGTTTTCAATATTCCTGATTTTAAGAATATTTTACTTTCTATTTACTACTCCATATATGGCCTATCGCAACGAAAATCCATGATGTTGCTAGCTACAATGTTGCCATTGCTATGCTGTTTTTTGTCTATTGCAATGCATGCCTCAATGTGTTAGCGTAGATATAAAATTTTGTTGCAGTAGCTGTAGATGTAATCTAAATAAAAAAAGTTTAAAAAAAATTACACCTCAGTGATCCGCATCCTTAGTTAAAACAGAATCTCAACTATCCATCCATTGTATGCTACCCCTTCTCTATTTCCTGCTAGCATTTTCATTAACGCACTTCTTTTAATTTCATTTCCCGCTAATATTTTCATTAACATGCTTCTTTTCAATTCATTCCCCTCCAAATCACCAATTCTAGATCTGGATTTAGGGTTCTTTGGAGAATCAAAATGGAGTCGATTGCTTTCAATTTTCATCGAATTTTTTTAATGGCGAAACAAGGTTTAATGGTTTGATCTCGTTTCAGGGTAATCCAAACTCCTAGAACCTAATCTTTCATTCATGTGTGCTCCATCTTGAGGTAAAGTTAATCTCACAATGTTATGTATTCGATTTATAATTTTATACATGTGCTTAACAAATGGAGGAAAAATATGTTTCCTGTTGGTTATTTCTGAACTTGAGACTAATTTTCTGGGGAAACCCATGTTCTGGTTTTTCTGTCTGACTAATTGGTATGAAATTCCACCGACTGTTAAGTTTTCCAGGTTTCTTCTTTGTATTTGTTTGTCTCATTTGGGTTTCAGATTTTCTATTTTGTCTGACTAATTGGTATGAAATTCCATCGACTTACTGTATGAATCCCATGTTTCGTGTTCTGATTGTAATTAAATTTTGTTTGTCTGATTTGGGTTTTAGATTTTCCATTAGAGTGAGAGTTCTGTATTCAATGTATCATCCAAACATCATTAGAGAGTTCTGTGCTTTCTCAATACAAGCTTGGATGTACATGTCAGCCAACTAAATAAAAATTAAAGTTTAAGTTCTTATACAATTATACTTAAGGATGAATTAACTTTCAACTTGATTTCTATAGCAACAAATTATATATGTAAATCTTTTAGGTCCCAAATGTTCCAATCTGAACTATGTTGTCATTGCTTTTTTTTTCCACTTACTGGGGTCGAAGTATCAGAGAAATATTGATTTCTAAGCAAAGGATATTGTACCACTATTACAGATTTAGTTACACTATCAAGACATAAATGCTCAGAAATGATGATTTAATGGTAGTAGTAGCTACTAACAAGTTGAAGCAAAATTCAAGACATAAAATAGAAATACTTAAAGGATGTCAAATTTGCTAAGGCTAGGAATCATTCTTTTATTTCCAATCACTGCGAATATTATTAGTGGCTCATGAGGAGTTGAGCTGAGGATGATTACAGTCTAGTTAACTCTAACATTAAATTGAGACCACTAAATTTCACTAATTATATCGTTTAATTTTAGTTATTTTAACAACCAAAAAAGAGGATGTTAAAATTGAATTCAGTTGACAGTATATTATATAACTAACCCGCTACGCAATTTGATCATGTGTTATCATTTATCTGGAAATAAGGAAAAAAACAACAGATATTATAGTCAAGAGGTTTGTAGAATTAATGATAGATGTTATAAATTTAGTATTTTAGTATATTTTGTTTAACATTTTACTATTTTGTATGTCATCTAGATCTGTGAATAACCTATATATCTAAATGCAGGTGGAAACTGTATTTGCATCAGCCTTAGCCTTATCTGTACTTTGTGACTTCAAAGCAAGTTTAAGTGAAGAACCATTTCCTGTAAGGTTGACCTAATATCAATATCTTTTCAAAGAAAGTTTATCTACACTTTGCACTTGGTTTAGTTCTTATATAATATGTTACCATCAGTTCCCTGTTTCAGTTGCGGTACTTGCTAAACAAAGAGTACTTGGATGATCCTAACGCTATCGAACTTGAGGTAATTTGACGCAGAGAGGTTAAATTTGTATCAAACTTGAGGTAATTTGAGTACATGAATGATTTAGTTTTTGCTGACAATGCTTCTTGGTTCATAGATTATTGTATGGTATTAGTTCTATTTCAGATTTACGAATCACGGAGATATCTTTTGTCTTAGTCATTGGGTTATATATAATTAACTTGTGGCCAATGTATGATTAGTTTATAGCGCAAATTGCAGTGGGCTTCATCGGATTTTACGCTGCTGCCAAAGACAGCTTATTATATTTACGTCCATTGCAGGGGAAATTGCTGTTGAGTTGGGGTGAGGTGATTTGGCCAGGCCACTTCACCGTAATCTTCTAGAGATTCATTCAACTTTTGGAATGCATTTAGATCCAACTTGCATGTAAGACCAGATGCACGTTAGAATCTCCTTATTAGAAACCTATTTACATAAACAAAAAAAAACAAAAGACGATAAAATTAGCATAAAACAAATGGTCCAATTGATGCAGAACCTGGTACATATATTACCACAACGTATGTTGGAAAGAAGGTACATATATTTTATTTTCTGTCAAGTTAACAATGTTTCTAAAATTATGCCGCAGGTTGAAGTAGAATGTAAGGCAGATCCTGAAAGATTGGCACTAAGGTTAGTTGTGCATATGACGATGCAATTGCTACTTAGGTTAGTGAATCGAGTGACAATGTAGTGAGGAATGTATGTAAATATGAATGATCGTGTAATATATGAGTGAATGTACAATAGTGGAGTCAAAAAATTTGTACCATTTGAAATGTTAAAATAATACATTTATTTGAATAAAATATTGTTTTATAATAATATTTATTATAATATTATGAAATCTTTGATTAATAGCAGTTGAGGTGTAATTACTTTTAGCAGTTGTAAAACAAATTTTAACAACTGCTAAAAAAAGTTGTAAAAAGGGTTGACTTTATTATGGTTGCCATGTGTAGTAGACATATTACAACTATTTTTGGCAGTTGTGAAAGGTTTTTTTGTTGTTGTTATAGTGGTACCTGTGCCAACACATGTACTGTTGTTGCCACAGGGTCGCAAAGGTGTTGCCTTTGACTCTAAGGCAACGCGGCAAAAGGCAACCCCAAAAAAGTGTTGCCACAGATCATTTTTTGCCTATAGCAACACTTTTTGGCTCCTACCGCGTCACTTCTCTGGGGTTGCCATAGGCCATCTATGGCGTAGTGATTGGTAGATTATTAGATGATAATCATCTAATTGCAAAATTTGAAAGAAATTTATGCTATTTTCAGGACCCTTTTACTAGGCAAGAATATGCCGTTGTATCAAGGTATCTTGGTCTATACAAATTCTACAAGTCTTCTTCAAATTGTGTCTCATGTAATTTTGGCAGTTCTTCTAAGTTTGTTGCTACTAATGTTTCTTTTTCTTATGCAGATAATACCATTACTACAAATGTAAAACCTAGTTTTGATATTATTCATGTTAGGTTAGGTCATATTTCAGTCAGTTATATGAAACATTTGATAGTGTCCATTTCAGATAAATATGATAATGATAATAATTGTGATTCTAGTTGTGAAGCTTGTGTTTTAGGAAACACCATAAAATTCCTTTTATAAAATCAAATTCTTATGTTAATGAGCCTTTTGACTTGGTGCATATAGACCTTTGGGGACCATATACAAGACCTTAATTATCTGGTGCAAAATATTTTTTGACAATAGTGGATGATTATACTAGAATTACATGGACCCATTTGATTCATTTAAAGACTCAAGTGTAACAACCTGTACTTTTGGAACCAATGTAAAATTTATTTAATGGATATTAAATGTTTTGAATGATTTATTTTGAGAACTAATGATTTAAAATTTATTTAAATCGAAGTTTGTACGTATAAATTTAAAATTTAATTAAAACGAACTTGATTTTGGTTTTGAACTTTAAATGAATATACATAATTCAATATAAGTCAGAATTTGATAAAACAAGAAATGCTAGGATCGAATTAACTATATCTTTCTAATGAATGTGAAAAATTGAGATACCATTTTATAAATTGTAAGTTATGAGCAAATTAAAATTTAAAATATTCGCTATGGAATTCGTATATATATTATCAATATTACATAGTCCTTAAAATGGCCATTTTGCAAACGACCTCCATTTCGACGAAACCAATTTTGTTGGATCCGGAATATTAAATTATTGCTAAATTCCAAATTTCATAATTTTTGGAGCTAGTATGTGGTCGTGCACAATAAATTATGAATCAATCAGTCACTGGAGTCCAAAATATAACTTTTGAGCAAATGGACTCGGAATTCGAAGAAACCAGTTTCATTAGGGCTGTATCGTCAAGACATAGCTGTGTGTCAATTTCATCAGCAACGGAGTTCGTATGTGCTTAGAGCATCGATAAATGTCGAACGGGGAGAGCGTGAACTAAAGAAATAATAGAAAATAACAAAACCACTATATAATATCCTTTTCCCGTCCTCCTCATAACCCTACCTCCTCTTTTTTCCACTGAAAATAGCAGACACCTCCTTTCTCCCAAAGAAAGGAGAAAAGCCCCTCAAATTTAAATAATTTATATCTCCCAAACTGTAAGGAGTTAGGCCATGAATTTTATGAGTTTCTAGAGAATGAAGAGAGCTACAAGCCTAAAATTTGGTGGTGATTGAGCTGGTGATTTGGTCGGAATCACGCTCAAAGTGCAGCAGGTCGGTTTTGGTATTTTGCTTGTTGCGGCTCCCACGTAGAGAATTAGGTCGAGCGGTTTGGAGGGATGGTAGAGGGAAAACATACTAAGGTTTTGGCGGTGGTGGCATGGTCTCAGGTGGCCGGAATGTGAAGTTCATCGGAGGGGTGCTAGAAAACAAGGCAGTCAGGAAAATGATCAATTTCCCGCCAATCCGTGAATTTTCAGTCGAAGTGATACAAAGGAAAGTTGTTCGGGAGGTCAAGATACAACTACTGGTAAAATTTGGTGGCATTTGGAGCAGCGAGGTGGCTGCCGAAAAAACGGCCATTTTCGTTCATCTCTGGGCTGCAGGGTCCACATGGCAAATTGGATGGGGAGACCACCAGGCATGGAAAGAGGAGGAAATGTCGGAGACAATGGCGCTGGTCTCGTGCGATTCCGAGTTACGATTTGGCCGTGGTGAGTGTTTAAAGTTGATGGTGTCATTTTGAGAAGAAGGCGAATAGTGATTTTATTGTTTAAATGATTGTCTATGTTCGTATGCTAATATCTTTTTGCTACAAACTCAAAATTGCGCGAAACAGGATCCCTTGGGTTCGTGGTGCCGAAAGCTTCGTATCAAAACTAATTTGGTCAAATTTGGGTAAAGTTACAATTTGAGGCAAATTTAAACCCAAACAGTGTTAAAATCGTCAATTAAAGACTAGCGGAGTGGAAACCAATGTGAGAACTCTCTCACTCAAACTATTTTTACAGTTATTATAGTTGTGACTATATATATATATATATATTGATTGATTGCCTGTGATTGCAATATTTGTTTGGTGATTGATGGATGTTTACAGTTTTAATGTTATCATTATTAAGCTGTAATTATAAGTATTGATAAATAAGACATTTATATCATGAGTTATTTTGGAATGACAATTTACCCACCCGTCTCCCAAATAATAGATAAGTTCACATGGATTGTGATGTAAACCCCACACGCGTATTAGGACGATAATTTTACACATCGCCCAAGTGTACAAATAAAAATATGTGTTTGATGGTTGAAAACCCCACATTGGTCTGGGGATGATAATTAATTTACACAACGCCCTTGTGTATAGTTGTACGTCAACCGATTGATTGACAGACTGTTATAAGCATTATTTAATTATTTAATGCGTATGCAGCTGTAAATTGCATTATGGATAAGAATTAAATGTTTAATAGTTGTTTATCGCTATTTTGAATACATGTGATGTATGAAATCCATATAAATAAAAGGGTGCGTTTTTTACAGGTCCCTATTAAGTTTCAAAATAGAAAAAAAACCCGGTGATAAAAACAATATAAAATACATCCCTATTTTTGAAATTCCACTAAAAACATTCCAACTCTACCCTTGCGCAATTAAAAAACTTTCCAACTTTGATTTGTCATCATTTAATCATTCAAAACATACCTTTAATGTCGCTCAAAACACTATTTCCATGATTCTGCAAAATCATCAATAAAAAAATCGCTGTTTAACTTTTCAATTTTTTTTTTTAAACCGCGTTGAACACTCAAAAGCCGTTGGTCATAATTTTAATGAAGATCATGCACATATTCAAAAAAATTGCACACTTATATGCAAAAATGATCAGTAGTAGTTTCGTAATAAGCATATTTACAGTTTAATATTTTGCAGGTACTACTTGTTTCTTACAGTATAGACATGCAAAAAATTTTGTACAATTGAGGCAAATGAACGTTGAAAAAAACTGCATACATTTATTCAGATATAACAAAAATTTGCATACATTTCAGCTTGAAAAAATGACTGGTAAGTAAAAACAAATTTACAACAAAATACTGAATTGATTGTATTACAACACATAAATGTTTACAACAAATGGTAAAAGTTTACAACAATTATAACAGAAGTAATGTAGCAGAACTAATGGTCTTTTGAAGAACAAGTTCTTTTGTTCTGGCCCAGCTTACTCCACAAACCACTTCTAGTACTCCTTGTAAAATCAACTGCAGAATTTAATTTTTTGATGAAAATGGTCAACCAGGCATTCATGTACCTTTCGGAGGAGCTATAATAGCGATAGCAACAGAACTATAAAAAAAAGACGAATATAACAGCTACCATTCCCAAGCTTCAACAACATTAATACACCAATAATCGCAGGAACATGCAATTTTTTAAATGAATGATCGATCAAATTAGATTGATATAAATATATGCGTAAAATTCAGCAAAATAACAATAATATCTGCATATTTATATGCATACAATTCAGCAAAATAACAATAATGTTCTAACAATATGTTTTTCTTCGTGTCTGGTAAAAAGTTGCATACAGATATGCATATATTTAGAATATATGCATATTCGTAGGCAAATTTTTAACAGAAATGTTGAAAGTAGATCTTTAAAATATATGCATATTTGTATGCATATATCAAGAATATATGCATACTTATACTCAACTTTTCTGATCACATGCAAACCCAAATGTTCTGACAATAATTTCATGCGTGAATTTGTCGGAAAACATCCAATTTTTTAAAATATATGGATATTTGTATGTATATATCTATAATGATCGATCAAATTAGATTGATATAAATATATGCGTAAAATTCAACAAAATAACAATAATATCTGCATATTTATATGCATACAATTCAGCAAAATAACAATAATGTTCTAACAATATGTTTTTCTTCGTGTCTGGTAAAAAGTTGCATACAGATATGCATATATTTAGAATATATGCATATTCATAGGCAAATTTTTAATAGAAATGTTGAAAATAGATCTTTAAAATATATGCATATTTGTATGCATATATCAAGAATATATGCATACTTATACTCAACTTTTCTGATCACATGCAAACCCAAATAGATCTTTAAAATATATGCATATTTGTATGCATATATCAAGAATATATGCATACTTATACTCAAGTTTTCTGATCACACGCAAACCCAAATGTTCTGACAATAATTTCATGCGTGAATTTGTAGGAAAACATCCAATTTTTTAAAATATATGCATATTTGTATGTATATATCTATAAAATATGCATACTTATACTCAACTTTTCTGAGCACATGCAAACCCAAATGTTTTGACAATAGGATTGAATTACTAGCCACCCAAGAAGACTAGAAGAATACCTTTCGATGAAATCACTTCGTTGTCGCGCCCATCTGCCTGGATCGATAATCTCTCCTTCGTTGCAAATTGAAACCCAAATCGCTTGACTGGAATCGATGCAATACCTCCCAGAATCACTTCAACAGAAATTACTTCACGGACGGTTAACAAAACAAAATACCCATTGAATTGAAAGTGTCAAAATCTGCATAAACTCGGATCTGCAACCAAACAAATAATTGATGTTAGTTCAAATTTTCAAATAACCAATTCAAAAGAAGAATTTCGAGATGCCAAAATCAACCAAATAACTACTATTGCACTGAAACACGGAAAAAACGAAAGAGAGGAGTAAAACAGAGAACCTGGATGAGATTAACAATGAGCCGCCGCCATGCTTTTGGTGCTGGAGCCGCCGCCATAGATTTAGGTTGAGCCGCCGCCATGGATTTAGGTTTACAGAAAATTGTGTTTCGAAATACATAAATGACGGAAAAAATAAAACCCTGATATTTGTTTCGAAATACATAAATGACGCGTGAATTATGCGAAAAAGGGCAATTGTGTAAAAAAACGAGCGGCTATTTGAAAATAGGGATGAAATTTAGATGTTTCTAAAGGGGAGGATGTGAGCCTAATTAAGTTTGTTTTTAGGGACGTGTGCCTAATTTTCACTAAATAAAATTATATGGTAATTGAGTGAGTCTGATTCCAATTCAAAAATAATGAATATTTTAATATAATATTCAAAGAAGAATCAAAATATGATTTTGATGTCCGATTATGGATGGACACAAAAATATTAAAGTTTGGTTTTACTGTCCGATTTTGGATGGGCACAGAAAGGGCCTATTTTAAAAATGATTAAAAATAGAGAAAAATCATGTTAAATCATAATAAATGTTTTGGAAAGATTTTTGGATGAAATATTCCACGTTTGCAAGGATAGAATATATTTTCACTTGAATAAGTTGTTTATCAACTTGAGTAAAGAAATGAAAGAAATTATATGGTTATAAAATAACCAGAATTTTCCAATGTATGAACTGAAAAGGATTTGAATGGAAATAATATTCGGAATGTTTCGATATTGGATTTCGTGATTATAGAGATATCGTTGAGCAATTTGGAAGATATAGATACCGTTATTCCCAATATGATATCTGTTGGTTTCAGAATTTGATGTTGAATATAAGCCGATACGATTTCTATTCAGAGCCTTGTATTTAATATCAAATTGGATTTTGGGGTCTGTTGTGAATGGTGTCTTCAGTAACACTATTCTTAAAACCCGCTAGAGGACCGAATGAATCTTTTAATTAAGATTAATGAAGTTTTTCAATTATATTTATTAATTGGAATTAAATGAAAATTGAATTTGGGTTCATTGCAAACGATGTTTTAAATAACATTACTTCTTAAACCTAATTAACAGTGAAGATTTGAATAGGAATTTATAAATCTTTCAATTAAGATTTAGAGAAATTTTCCAAAGTAAAGTTTTCCAATTTAATACATTAAATTGAAATTGAGTGGAATTCGATTTAGTTATAATCGAGATGAGCTTCCATGAAGAAAGACCGTTACTATTTATGGAATTTAAAAGTCTTTGTCGTTATTCCACTTATAATATTAGTCTGATATGGAAATTTATATCGATTACGACTGACTGGATTTCCGTGTAGGTTCCATAATAAATGGAAGATGATTTTGGGTTTATCGTGAACTGTGTTTGAGTGACATTGGTTCTTTAACCCAGTTAAAGACAAGATTAATTTCCTAAAAGATTGAATAATCATTAACTAATGATTTTTGAGATTAAAACCAATTGGAGTTTTAATGAATCTTTAATTAGATTGAAATGTGATGAGGTAATTAAATTTACCGAATTTAAGAAATGATCGAGAATGGAGTACCACCAGTTTTACTCCATGCGATAGCTAAATCTTTAATTAGATTTGAAAAGAGAAATGGTAATTAATTTTACCGATAACACAGTAGGTGTTAGTTATGGAGTATTACCAGCTTTGCTTCATGGGATGAATAGTTTGGGATTCAAAAAGTAAAATAAATGATTACTTCGTTAATCCCGACTAGTTGGATAAACCTTAATTTTGTTTAAGTTGAGAAAAGATATTATAATTCTTTTGAAATGATTTCCAAGAATATTTGAATAAAAGAATATTCTGGATTGGAATATAATGTATTATGCATTTTTATAGCACTTGATTATAATATACACGAGTTATTTGGAAAGACCGGGTTTAAACCATTTTGAATAATTGATACGACGACTATAACACACCGTATTTTAACAACATTAAAAGAGGATAAATTAAATAATAAATATTTTAATATTTAGAATTAAGGAAAACAGACCACGCCGTTGCGTCCGTCTCGAAATTCTGGTCAAGATAGACAATTGGTTTGCGTAAAACAGACAACGTATGAAGAAGTTATGAGGGTTTTAAGTTTGTATACGTGCGGAAGAAATATGTATATACATATGATACACATATGAGTCAGATATGAGTCAGCACTTATCCAGAAAGGGTCCAAAATTCTAAATTTCGTATGGCGGCAAATTTCCCACTCTAGGGGGCCGACCCCCGTTAAGGCGTGTCGACACCAGGGTCGACCAACCTATAGGGTGTCGACACCCCTAGGGCTGAGGTGACACTCGGTTTAGAGAGGGCTGGTAGCTATATATAGAGGTCCCTTTTTTCTGTTTTCTTCATTGAGAATCCTTGGGGGCCAAACTCTACTGAACTGAATTGGATCCATTAATCTCCTACAACTATCAACCTAAGAAAATCAGTTAGAGATTCAAGATCCATTCTTTCTCTATTTTCTAATCCAAACTCTGTGAGTTCCTAGCTGCTTTTAGATTTAAATATATAAAAGTAAACGTGATATGACAATAGTTTGGATTTGTTCATGTGCCTATATTATACTAGATCCAATGTAAACTACGAACATATGACATTCTAAATTGAGTATAACTTGGATCTAAATCTCTATCTTGTTGGATCTATAGTAAATTTTGTGACATTCTATGATGTGGATCTTGACCTTATTTGTGTCAGATCAATTTTTAACTATTGATCTAAATCTCTAACTTGTTGGATCTATTGTAACTTCTATGACATTCTATGATGTGGATCTTGACCTTATTTGTGTTAGATCTAGTTTTAACTATTGGATCTGAATTATTTGGGCATCTAAATTGCTAATCAAATCTAGTTTATCACCTTGTGCCTATCATACTAGATCTAAACCAAATGGACATCTAAATTGTTAATTTAGATCTTATTATGCTTATTATGACATCATAGTTATGTTAGAATCAATTAATTGCCACAAGTTCATCATATTTATGCTTATATGTCCACCTTGTCACCATGCTACTTTATTTTTGTGCCAAAACAATCACCTTTGTCATATTCCCATCACTTTTCCTTCTACTGTTTATGACTAGGCTACTTCCTAGCCTAGATGCTGCCAAATATGAGCGAACGTGTTAGTTAGGGAACGGAGGAAAAAGGTTAGAATTGGCATAATTTAAGTAATGTTTATGAATTGGACATATAATTCAAAAATGGGAAATTAGGGATATAATCACCTATAAAGACATAGGTAAGAATTGGATAAGAATGAAATGTTTAATAATTACAATTAGGAATTGTAATTGCACTTATGACACGAGGTTAGGCTGCATTAGTGGTGGAAGTCTGCCCGGACCCACGGGCATATCCAACAACCACTAATGTTGAACCTAACGTGAGAGGTCTAAGTGCGCAAATACGAATCGAGCTATGACACAAGGTTAGGCCCAACTTGTGAAAGAAGTCTGCCCGGACCCGACCGACATATCCAACATCCACAAGTTGTAGGCCTAATGTGGGAGGTCTAGCCCATTATAAACCATAAATGGACATGGTAATGAATTGGACTACTTAACCAAATTTAATCCATAGGGATTGTATGATTATGAACTAAAGTTAGGGTTAAGTAAAATTGGTTGGACAGTGGGTGTGCTAAGCAAATCTAAGGGGGTAGGTAATATTTACATGTAGGCCCGCAAACTTAGCCCGATAAGGTTATGTAATTAAAGACACCTAGTGGTAAGCATAACCGGTAGAAAGACAGGGTTATATAAAATTAAAGACACCTTTAGGGTAAATATAACCTGTGGAAAACATAGTGGGGGATACAAGATAATGGGGACATCTTGTATCATATTGTCTGGGACCCGTTTTAGTCAGTAACCCGGAGTATGTATCAAGTAGAGAACTCTGAACTGGGTCGGAGAAGAGGAACGCTTACTGGACTGATTGTAAGAGATCCAAACGGGGAGGATGGTGTTGGCAGCGCAAACCGACTGGGCCATGTGCGTGCATGAGCCAGGTCGAAGGGGATAAGACGATCGTGACACCTGTAGATATGGGGTTGTGCATATTAGCGAGGGGTTGCCACTTTAGGACGTGATACATCCTACTATGGGACCGACGCATAATACCTATGGATTAGGGAGCCGATCGATTAGGGTAGTAGTAGGGTACATTTGGACGTATGCCTAAGACTACCACCTTGAAGTGCAAGGGATCATCTCATTCTGGTTATACTAGTTATAGTGTAGAGTAATCATTAAGGAAGCATGTACACCTTATCCTGTCTACCTTGTCACACATGCCTTTTATGTAGTAATCTCTCTTATCCACTTTATATGCCTGTCATGCTACTTTATTTATTTACTTGCTAAAAGTAACTAGAGTCACCAGACTTTATGTCTGACCCTTTTTGTTTCCTCTTCTTTCTTCCGTTTCCCCCCAGGTCCTCAGGGTGGGAATACTTAGGCTTAGTCAGGACTCAGTTATCATCTTGCTAGGAGCTGCTTTCAAAGTATGGCTCAAGTTCTTATCTCTACTATGGCTTAGCTCTTTTTCTTAGGGAGTTATGTTTTCTTTTAAGTATTTATGTACTCTGATGGTAAAAGACAGAAGTTATATTGTTGTAATGGTTTTTGTGACTTATGGTATTTTGGACCATGATGTATGATTTTGGTTTGAAATAAAAATTTGAATTTCCGAAGCTATGTTAATTATATTTGTCTTGTAATATTCGTCTGTTTACCTATAATGCCTCACGAAACTTAATGCATTCCCTTTGTGAGTGACATTAACGGACGTGGGGTGTCACAACGACTAAAAGTCGAAGAAGTTGGTGGTCAAAGACCGGAGATCTTCACATCGTTTGGATGATTACTCATGTCTTGATTGGGTTGTACACCCAAGACGAGGTAATAAGTGGTGATTGTCCATACATACTTGGATATGCGGGGGTCTCTCTCCTGTATTGGACATATAGGACGAGGAATAAGGTGCCTCCGGTTTCGTTCAGACCCGGAATGAACTTGTAAATGGATTATGTCTGACATTGTATTGTGTGCTATAATCGTTGATCTCTACTAAATATATATCTTTTTGGTGGCAGAGAATTTATACTCTTGCTTAACACCCTTCTCTGATACGAACGAACTTAGAGATTATATATTGGTGGAAATCAAGGGTATGGTATGGATTAACAATGTGGCATGATGAGTTGCATGGATCAAGGCTTTTGTTGAAAAGCAGAGTCTTGTGGTTGATGATCAAAGCACAGCTTTAAATAGCGCAGCTTTGTGTATAACGTTGATTCGCGAGCCTCACACCCCGGTGTGAACCAAAAATGAGATAGGACAACAGGGAGGACATGCGTTTCTTTCTTGCTAGAAGTGGTGTCATGGTATGGAGCCCAGACATTTTTTACTTATGTGGATGTTGGGCAGCGAGGTACCTTGGTTATGGCCGACTAAAATGCCTTTGATGGTCGACATGCTGACCAGATTTTATGCCCCATAGGGCAGGGAAACATATTGTTCAGGAATTACTAATCCATAAACGTTAGGTGTGGATCATCTTGGCATGATCCTAAGGGATCACCTATGTCTGGGCCCTAAGGAATGGGCTAGGCTGTCTCGAATTCGGTAAGGACAATCCCTTACCTTGGTTCATATATGGAATCCAATTTCCAATACGTGACTTTCGGTTTTAGTTGTAAACCTATATGGCGACATAGTAAGATGGGGTTCTATGTCATCTATGGTTGATACATTTATATATGAAGTTGATTTCTTCACTTATATAATAATAAAAGATAAATTTTGCGTACTAAGTATATTTGGCCATTATAAGGTAAAACTCTATCCTCTAGTTTGTGTTTGCATTATGTGATGGGACCTGAGTCTTCTAATGGCTTCATTTTTCAGAAAGCATTACGTTGTTTATTTTCAAATTGGTATTCATGTAGAGAAAACCCGTTCCGTGTTATATGACATGGTCCCTTGATTTACCCAAGACGAAAATAAAGTTAATTACTGTTTTAGTTCTCACGCTAGTCCCATGACTGACTCGGAGTTTATTGTTTCTACCTAAACGCAGATATTTATTTTCACAGGAACCTGAATTACGGCTGGAGCTAAATTTGGAAATCTTTATGTCTGTGTATTTCTTTCAGTTGTGGTAGTTGATGTTTTCCACTGCACATTTTATTCATGTATTATATTTTCAGCTGCTTTGAAATTTATTAAATCTCTGATATTATTTTTCCACTGTAAATTATTTATTTGTACTCTGCTATCTTGTACTCTGATGTAAATTGTTGTAATAACAATGAAATGTTCTGATGAGTCGTGTTCTCAAAGTAATCCACCTTCCTGTTCGGTTTAGGCCAGTCGGTATTTAAGGGTCATCTCAGTTGGTATCAGTGCTTTGGTTTAGAAAGCTCAAGAACAAGACACATTAGAATCAAACGAAACAGTTCATCTGAGATAGGATTAGTAACATCCTATAAGAATAACTCGTTAGAGATAGGGTTAGTAATACCCTAGAATGAGTTTGCAGAGTGTTGTTTATAAAAATGAATTTTGTTTCGAAAATTATATCTTATTATACGTATTTGAGTATTCTATTTTATATTGGATTTGGACTATCGAGTATAAGAAGATTTTGGATATACGCCTTGCAAACGTGTATATGAAGTCTCGAATATACTGGGTAGATATAGGATCACACTCTAGTCGCCCGAGGATGATTCTGATGATTGCTATAGCATCATCAATATTTATATTCGAGTTTCGAAAGTGGGGTATCTATATATTTCCAATTGATTGGTGTGAGAACCAAGACTTAGTTAGAGTTTACTTCTTGTGATTTGGAATTGAAAATATGATTTTAAGTATATTAAAGTTATATGTTTGAAAAGCTAATTAACTAGTTGATTGCTAATTGTGATGGATGACAATTAGTTTGACTAATTAAAATATTGGAATAATAAAACCAATGTGAAAATGAAAGGGTAAAATTTAGCCAAATCAAATTTAATATTAAACTGAATTGAAAATTAGTTCGAATTGGATTTATGTACATGGATATATATACATATATTGGTTAAGCAAGTTATCAATTTGATGCTGAGTGGAGAAATAAATTGCATGCCCGACAAACAGGTGCACCTTAATGAGTTGGTTGCACAATTTTATTTATTATATAAACTACTATGAGTGATTTGGATGTGTTGCGATGGTTGTTCTGTGTGAAACTAAAACATACGCCATAAGATAGTAACAATAATTATGGATCACACCGCATAACATACTACTGAAGACATCATATCATATTCCATATAAGAATTTGGCGCTTATATGATGAGGTTTGGATTACCATACGAGCGAGATGCTTGTACGGCGAGGACTGAATTACAGGTTGAACTGAGGACTGATTATGGACTTAATAACCTATACCGGTAAATGGCAGGATTTAATAACAAACCCTACACAGGTCTGGGGATGACAAAAAAATACACATGTCACATCTTTCTTGTTTTAATTATCGGGCGTGGATTTGAGGAGGAGTAAGGCTTATAAATTATTATGGGTGTGCACATTTGTTTTATATGCGATATATTGATTTATTGGGTGCCTAATACGGCCCAATAATTTTTTTCAAACCCTCCCCATACAAAGGAGGTTATGGCGAAATTTTTCAGAAATTTAGGGTGTTAGCCATATTTCGGAGGAATTAAAAAGTTCTTAGAAACTGAAAAATTAAAGAATTGAAGACAAAATGGAAGTTGAGTTGGTTAGTTAAACAACTTTCCGCTCCATTCCTATTCGGGGACGAAAAAGTTTTAAGTGGGGGAGATTGTAACAACCCGTATTTTTGGAACTAATTTAAAATTTATTTTTAATTGATTTAATGGAAACTATATATTTTGAACGACTTATTTTGAGAATTAACGATTTAAAATTTATTTAAACCAAAGTTTGAACGTATAAATTTAAAATTTAATTAAAACGAACTCGAAATGGCACGGTAATTTGAAAATTTAGTTTTGAACTTTAAATGAATATACATAATTCAGTATAAATCAGAATTTGATAAAACAAGAAAAGTTAGGATCGAATTAACTATATCTTTCTAGTGAATGTGAAAAATTGAGATTTCGTATTATAAATTGTAAGTTATAGGCAAGATAAAATTTAAATTAGTTGCTATGGAATTTGTATATATATTATCGATATTATATAGTCCTTAAAAATGGCCATTTTGTAAATGACCTCCGTTTTCGATGACACCAATTTCGTTGGATCCGGAATACTAAATTATTGCTAAATTCCAAATTTCATTATTTTTGGAGCTAGTATGTGGCAGTGCGCAATAAATTATGTATCGATCAGTCATTGGAGTCCGAAATGGAGCTTTTTGAGCAAATGGACTCGGAATTCGAGGAAACCAATTTCATTAGGACTGTATTGTCAAGACATAGCCGTATGTCAATTTTCATCGCCAACGGAGTTCGTGAATGCTTAGAGCATCGATAAATGTCGAACAGGGAGAGCATGAACTAAAGAAATAATAGAAAATCAAAACCCCACTATATAATATCTTTTTCCATTCCTCCTCATAACCCTACCTCCTCTTTTCTCCACCGAAAATGGCAACCACCTCCTTTTCTCCCGAAATTTTGTAAAAAAGCCCCTCAAACTTAAATAATTTAAATCTCTTAAACCAAAAGGAGTTAGGCCATGAAATTTTGTGAGTTCTAGAGAATGAAGCGAGCTACTCACGCCTAAAATTTGGTGGTGTTTGGGTTGGTGGTTTGGTCAGAATCACGCTCGAAGTGCAGCAGATCGGTTTTGGTTTTTGCTTGCTACGAGCCTCACGTAGAGAATTCGATCGAGCGGTTTGGAGGGATGGTAGAGGGGAAGCATACGAAGGTTTTGGCGGTGATGGCATTGTCTCAGGTGGCCGGAGTTGGCCAAAATGTCAAGTTCATCGGAGGGGTGCTGGAAAACGAGGTAGTCACGAAAATGATCAATTTCCCGCCAATCCGTGCATTTTCAGACGAAGTGATACAAAGGAAAGTTGTCCAGGAGTTTGAGATCTAGCTACCGCGAGGTGGCTGCAGCAACTAGATGACCAAAAAACGACCATTTCCGTACATTTTTGGACTGCGGAGTCCATGTGGCGAACTGGAGGGGAAACCACTAGGCATCGAAAGAGGAGGAGATGCCGGAGACAATTGCGCCGGTCTCGTGCGATTCCGAGTTAAGGTTTGGCCGTAGCGAGCATTTAAAGTTGAAGGTGTCGTTTTAAGAAGAAGGTGAATAGTGATTTTATTGTTTAAATGATTATCTATGTTCGTATGCTTATATCCTTTTGCTACAAACTCAAAATCGCGCAAAATAGGATCCCTTGCGATCGTGATGGCGAAAGTTTCGCAACAAAACTAATTTGGTCAAATTTGGAGGTTAGAATTTGAGGCAGATTTAAACCCAAACAGTATTAAAATCGTCAATTAAAGACTGGCAGAGTGGAAACCAATGTGAGAACTCTCTCACTCAAACTATTTTTACAGTTATTATAGCTATGACTAAATATATATATTAATTGCCTGTGATTGCAATATTTGTTTGGTGATTGATGGATGTTTACAGTTTTAATGTTATCGTTATTAAGCTCTAATTATAAGTATTGATAAATAAGACATTTATATCATGATTTTTTTCGGAATGACAATTTACCCACCTGTCTCCCAAATAATAGATGAGTCACATGGATTGCGATATAACCCCACACGGATATTAGAATGATAATTTTACACATCGCCGAAGTATACAAATAAAAATATTTATTTGATGGTTGAAAACCCCACACGGGTTTGGAGATGATAATTGATTTACACATCGCCCTTGTGTATATTTGTATGTCAACCGATTGACTGAGAGACTGTTATAAGTGTTATTTAATTATTCAATGCTTATGCAGTTGTAAATTGCACTCTAGATAAGAATTGAATGTTTAATAGCTGTTTATCACTATCTTTAATACATGTGATGTACGAAATCCATATAAATAAAATTATATGATAATTGAGAGAGTCTGATTCCAATTAAGAAATAACGAATATTTTAATATAATATTCAGAGAAGAATCAAAATATGATTTTGATGTCCGATTGTGGATGGACACAAAAATATTAAAGTTTGGTTTTGATGTCTGATTTTGGATGGACATAAAAAGGGCCTATTTTTAAAATGATTAAAAATAGAGAAAAAATATGTTAAATCATAATAAATGTTTTGGAAAGATTTTCGGATGAAATATTCCATGTTTGCAAGGATAAAGTATATTTTTATTTGAATAAGCTGTTTATCAACTTGAGTAAAGAACTGAAAGAAATCATATGGTTTTAAAATAACTAGAAATTTCCAATGTATGAACTGAAAAGGATTTGAATGGAAATATTCTTCGGAATATTTCGATATTGGATTCCGTGATTATACGGACATCGTTGAGGAATTCGGAAAATATTGATATCATTATTCCTAATACTATATCTGTTGGTTTCAGAATTTGATGTTGAATATAAGCCGATACGATTTCTATTCAGAGCCTTGTATTTAATATCAAATTGGATTTTGGGGTTTGTTGTGAATGGTGTATTCAGTAACACTATTCTTAAAACCCGCATGAGGACAGAATGAATCTTTTAATTAAGATTAATGAAGTTATCCAATTATATTTATTAGTTGGAATTAAATGAAAGTTGATTTTGGGTTCGTTGCGAACAATGTTTTAAATGTCATTAGTTCTTAAACCCAATTAACAATGAAGATTTGATTTGGAATTTATAAATCTTTTAATTAAGATTTAGAGAAATTTTCTAAAGTAAAGTTTTCCAATTTAATACATTAAATTGGAATTTAGTGGAAATTCGATTTAGTGATAATCGAGATGAGCTTCCATGAAGGAAGACCGTTACTATTTATGGAATTTAAAAGGCTTTGCCGTTATTCCACTTATAGTATTAGTTTGATACAGAAAATTATATGGATTACGACTAACTGGATTTCCATGAAGGTTCCATAATAAATGGAAGAAGATTATGGGTTTATTGTGAACTGTATTTGAGTGACACTGGTTCTTTAACCCAGTTAAAGACAAGATTAATTTCCTAAAAGATTGAATAATCATTAACTAATAATTTATGAGATTAAAACCATTTGGATTTTTAATGAATCTTTAATTAGATAGAAATGTGAATGAGGTAATTAAATTTACCGAATTTAAGAAATGATCGAGAATGGAGTACCACCTGTTTTACTCCATGCGATAGCTAAATCTTTAATTAGATTTGAAATGAGAAATGGTAATTAATTTTACCGATAATACTATAGGCGTTAGATATGGAGTACTACCAGTTTTGCTTCATGGGATGAATAGGTTGGGACTGGAAAAATAAAATAAATAATTACTCCGGTAAAGCTCGTTAATCCCGACTAGTTTGATAAACCTTAATTTTGTTTAAATTGAGAAAAGATATTATAAATCTTTTGAAATGATTTCCAAGAATATTTGAATAATTGAATATTCTGGATTGAAATGAGACGTATGATGTGTTTTTATAGCACATGATTATAAGATACGCAAGTTATTCGGAAAGACCGGGTTTAACCCATTTTGAATAACTGATACGATGACTAAACGTCAAAGAAGACGGTTGTTGATCACCAGAGATCTTCTTATCGTTTGGATGATTACTGATGTCTTGATTGGGTTGTACACCCAAGACAAGGTAATAAGTGGCGATCGTACAAACGTACTTAGATATGCGAGAGCCTCTCTCCTGTATTGGACATATAGAACGAGAAATAAGGTGCCTCCGGTTTTGTTTAGACCTAGAACGGACTTGTAAATGACTTATGTCTGACATTGTATTGTGTGCTATAATCGTTGATCTCTGCTAAATATATGTATCTGTTTGGTAGCGGAGAATTACTCTCTTGCTTAACACCCTTCTCTTAGACGTACGAGCTTAGAGGTTATATATTGGTGGAAATCATTGGTATGGTATGGATTGACAATGCGGCATGTTGAGTTGCATGGATCAAGACTTTTGTTGAAAAGCAGAGTCTTGTGATTGATGATCAAAGCACAACTTTAAATAGCACAACTTTGTGTAGCGTTAATTCGCGAGCCTCACACCCTGGTGTGAACCAAAATGGGAGAGGACAGCAGAGAGGACATGTGTTTCTTTCTAGCTAGAAGTGGTGTCATGGTATGGAGCCTAGACATTTTTTTACTTATGTGGATGTTGGATAGCGAGGTACCTCGGTTATGGTTGATTAAAAGGCCTTTGATGGTCGACATACTGACCAAATTTTATGCCCTATAGAGAAGGGAAACATATTGTTTAGGAATTACTAATCCACAAAAGTTAGGTATGGGCCGGCCCTGCATGATCCTAAGGGCTCACCTGTGTCTGGGTACTAAGGCATGGGCTAGACTGTCTCGAATTCGGTAAGGACGATTCCTTGCCATGGTTCATAGATGGAATCCAATTTCCAATACGCGACTTTCGGTTTAGTTTATAAACCTATATAGCAACATAGTAGGATGAGGTACTATGCCGTCTATGATTGATACAATTATATTTGAAGTTGATTTTTTTCAAGTATATAATAATAAAAGATAAATTTCGCGTACCAAGCATATATGGCCATTATAAGGTAAAACTCTATCCTCTGCTATGTGTTTGCATTGTGTGATGAGACCTGGGTCTTATAATGGCTTCATTTTTCAGAAAGCATTGCATTGTTTATTTTTAAATTGGTATTCATATGGAGAAAACCGTTCCGTGTTATACGGCATGGTCTCTTGATTTACCCTAAATTAAAATAAAATTAATGATTGTTTTAGTTTTCACACTAGTACCATGACTGACCTAAAGTTTATTGTTTCTACCTAAACTCTGGGTGCCCATATTTTCCACACGGTCAGCTAGTAGTTTTGATTTCACAGATATTTATTTTCACAGGATCGTGGATTACGGCTGGAGCTATATTCGGAAAGCTTTGTATCCATGTATTTCTTTCAGTTGTGGTAGTTGATGTTTTCCGTTGCACATTTTATTCATGTATTATATTTTCCGCTGCTTTGTGATTTATTAAATCTCTGATATTATTTTCCCACTGTAAATTATTTATCTGTACTCTAATATCTTTTACTCTAATGTAAATTGTTGTAATAGCAATGAAATGTTCTTATGTTTGTGTTCTGATGAGTCGTGTTCTCAAAGAAATTTGCCTTCCTGTTCGCTTTAGGTCGGCCGAGATTTTCGGGTTGTCTCATTAAGTGTATTATGTCATTGTTGGATTTATTGAGTATGTGCAAACTCAATTCAATAAGAAAGTAAAGGTTATTAGAAGTGATAATGGAACTGAGATAATTCAAGAATCATGTAGGGTATTATTTGCAAATAAAGGTATTATTCATCAAAGAAGTATTCTGGGAATTCCCCAGCAAAATGGTAGGGTAGAAGCAAAGCACAATCATCTTCTTGAAACTGCTAGAACCATAAGATTTCATACTGGTCTTCCTTATAAATTTTGGCTTGATTGTGTGCTTGTTGCTACTCATATTATAAACCTTTTACCTAGTTCTGTTTTGAAGTGTAAAACTCCTTATGAACTTCTTATGAAGAAACATCCTGATTATAGTTACTTGAGAGTTATTGGTTGCTTATATTTTGCTGCTCAGAAATTAAATGATAAATTTTCTCCTAGATAAAAAAGGCATTCTATTAGGTTATCCTTATGCACAGAAAGGATACAAGTTATACGATCTTAGTTCTCATAAATTGGTGTCCAAGATTGGCTTTGTTCATCTAACCCAAGTCCATCTTGAGAGGGGGATGTTAAGTAGTGTGTTTGTGCAATGTTATGTGATGTTTTGGTGTTATAGTTATGTTGAAGTTGGATGTACAATAGCTTGTATGTTGGTTTTATTTTACTGCTTTTATTTATTTTCGGTTTTGTATTTTTGGGCTAAACATTAGCTAGGTCCAATGCCATTTATTCGGCCCGTTTTGTTTGGTCGAATTATAAGACTCTTTTCTCCATTTGTAATATTGAGATCTGAAAAATAATATAACTTTGTTTCTTCTTCTAAATTTCTGAGATTCATAAATTCATCATATTTTAATTCCTAATTATATAGCAGAAGCCTCAAGCTGGTGTTTGCAACACAGGGCACGCTCATGACCACAACGAAATGAAGTTTACGAAGGTCTATAGACTCAGCGTTGAAGGTTCTCAACTTTTTATTTGACTTCGAGGATTGATATTCTTGCCTTGTTTAAAAGCAGGTGACTAATTTTGCAAATGTGTGAATGGTATTAAGCCATTCATTCATTCATTGCACTCCTTCTATGTCATTTAAATCACGAAGATGCATCCTTCTACTTTGTATAGAGTATACATAGAAAGCTAGCTACAATCACTACAAGAAAAACCATCATCAGTAGCAATGCTTTTATTATACATATCATTAAATTTATCTATGATAACATATGTAGGTATTAGTCTAATTTATATGAAATTTTTTATAGGAAGGGAATCCCAGCTGAGTTAAAAAAACATCATGCAAGCTCATATGAAAAAATAGTTCACTCTCACACATATTGCTCAGGTAATTTATCCTTTCAGTTTTTTTTAGCAAACTGATTTACTCATGTGTGTGAAAATTATATGCTGATGTTCACTTATCATTATCACATTCTAAGCTTAAGCCAGGTTGTTTCCGTTCAGCTCTTCTCAACTCATCTCTTCTCCATTTTTCCATCCATTCTGAAAGAACTTCAATTTCGGTTTTACTTTTTTTTGCTATTCATCTCCTTACTTCATGAAAAAATGTTCTTTTCTTCTTTCCCTTTTGGGTTCTGCTAATTTTGTTTGTTGGAACTCAAAAGTTTTCCAAGGTACCATTTTGCCTCTTCTTGAGGTCAGTTCAAAGTTTAATCTTGTTAATCCTGAAGGTCGTGAAGAAGCTGGCAAAATAAAAACGTCAGGTACAATTTTTTAACATTAACGGTTGTTTTTCTTTGTCAACACTGTTACCCACTTTGGTGTTGAGTAAAGGTGGTGCCAGGCTATAAGTTCAAATTATTTTAAGAGAACGCTAAATAGCAGAAGAGTTTGGATGCCTCAGCTTAAATACTGGTAAAATCCAGTTATACTGGATGTTTAATGAAATAAGCAGCTATATCCCAAATGAAACGACGACTACATGTAAAAGCAATAATCAAATTCTTTATGTGAATTTTAGGAGAATGTTATATGCTTTAATGTTAAAATTCATAACAATATAAAACATTGAGCCACTCTTTACATGTTATCATTCGTTCTCTACCCTTTCGGTAACTTGCTCATGAGAACTATTAGATATAAGGGTTTCTTTTCTTTATGAAAATTGGAAATAGTTCATGGTATCAAACAAAAAACTCCTGATCATATTGAAAAAAAAGTGTCACTGCAATGATGGTTGACTGCAATAGTGGGAACCTTTTTTTTTTCAATATTGAGTACTTAAAAACAAGCAGGTTCAGATCCTGCAATGCTTTAACCACTTGGACAGAAGGAACTATTGGTTAAGAAACAAGATAAAAAAGAAAAATGAAATGAACAAGGAAGTGTTGGGTTTTGATGATAAGAAAAACAAGATTTAAATAATTGAGAATATGATGAAACTTGAACAGATAGATTTCTTGGTTTCTTTTGTACTTCAAATGATAAAATACAACAGATAACTATATAATAAAATCCCTTGGTAGGACAAACCAAGAGAGAAAGAGTGGCTAAGATTTATTGGCACGAAAGACATCTGACGGTAAGAGACGATCCACGCACCGCATCAAATAAACGGCCAAAGTTAACTCTGTTAAACGCATGTTTTCTCGTCTCCCACGATTAATTTCCTCTCCACAAATCTCTCCCACGATCTGAGCACAAACTTCACAGGAATTTAATGCTAATTTAAACGTAACGTTTCCCACATTCACATTGAAGGAAGAAGCGAATCTCACTCGCCATTAATCGAACGCATCGTCGGTGGGGCAAGCAGGCAGCGGTCTCGGAAAACAACTGCCATCTGATCAAAAATTGGACCCTTCAAAGAGCGAGAAGAAAGATTCAAAGACTACCTATTGATGGAAGACGAGTTTGTGGGGAATCAGGAGAGGTTGAAGCCTAACGAGGAGAAGAACAAGGAGGATTGAATGAAAATTATTTGTATTTCAACTTTTTTTTACCTTTTTTTATTTATTATATCATGCTCATCGATTTTGATTTCAACAAAAAATATTGCTACTGATTCATTCGCTCTTTAAATTATTGTTGATATTTACCGTATCTCTCTATTTTGTATCAGTATTTCCAGTTTACTACTATTGTTATTCCTGATTAAGGGCGATGAAATTTTAGTTTTACTACCACTGAAAATATTGATAATAAATACCTATAAATTGATAAGTTCCAATGCATATTATTTTTATTAGGTTGATGTTGGGGTTTACTTCGTTTTATGTTTTCATTCATATGTGCACGCACTTAAGTAGCTTGGGAATATGTTTATTGCTTTATTATGTAACTTGGTTAAATTTATTTATTTCTTCAACTGTCTACTGGAAAATAAGCTTCAACCTAAGAAATTTAGAATACCCATTACTTGCACAAACATTTGAAATTATGTCTCTTAGCCTTACAGAATTTCTCATTTGTCATGTTTTGCATGAGATCTTCATGTCAGCGTAAGTAGGTGATCCAAAATTGTAATCGATTTATCGCAGAACTTCTCATTTATGAAGAAAATCAGTTGTTCCCTTCAATAGTGACTTTCGGTAATCAGTTGTTGAATTTTTTTGATTCTTATGACTTACTGTAATCGTTTACATGTTTGCAATTATGATTATTCACTTCAGTAACTATATCCTATCATATTTGTGTTGATTGTATGGTTATAGTTTTTTTCCGCACAGATAGCGAACCATAAATGGATCTGACCAAAGTGGAGCAAGTCAATATGACATAAAGATAACTACCCAATCTCCGAATCAGGTATGCTTACTTTTGTTTCCTTCACTACTTCCTATTTAATGCCTTTACTAAGGAGATTTTTAATGCCGATGATTGATATTTGCGAATATATCTAACGAATGCAAATGTTGATATAATTAAAACACCAAATTAACTGTGTAATTATTTGAAAACAATAAGGGTAATTTATTTCTAATTAAAATTAAAAGCACTTCTAATATGCTATCAAAATATATTTTACGATTCTGAAATGTAGAATTATTAGTACCTGTTGTGTATGGAAACTTAGTGCATAGCTTACCGAAGAATTATTAGTAGTTGTTCTAATGGAAACTTAGTGCATAGCTCACTGATTATTTTAGAGAAATGAAAAATTAGGAACTTATTTCACTTTAAATAGACTGGAATAAACATAGAGTGGGAGGTACTAGAAGTTTGTATCTTATGCACAATAGGCTGATCATATCACCATCAATACTCAACTTAAGACATAAATAACAAGTTTAATACATGATCAGGCTATCGAGTAATCCTGCAATCTTCGGTTTCCTAAATGTTCTATTACTATTTTCAAAAGAAAAGTGACAAAACATTGGTTGTCAAAGCCACATCCGTTAAATCATATAATATGAAGTAACCAACAAAAACAGTGGTTTTAAGTACTTAAAAGTTAGATGTTTAATAAATTAATGATGATATGAAAGAATTTTGGGGGAACATATAACATTTTGTGCACACTAATTATAGGCTCCTGTTATTTGAATGTAATGGGTTTGCATATCAAATGTCGATAACATCACACAACATCGTCATATTGGGATTATGATCGACGATCACTTTTGAGCGATTTTAAATGGTTTTCCACAGAATATGTAGTTTTCTTTGTTTACTAATTTATGGATTGAACCGTATGTTGTTAGTGTCATTTTTAAAATAAAAGTAAGCTAAACTTGGCATTATTGAAATGATAACCATTTTGGGGGAAGAGTTTAATATCTACGTCTAAACTATTTTTAAGTCCTGCTCTATATCATGTGCCTTGAGGATATACATGATACTATAGGGTATGATCCATTTTAGATAATTTTAATATTTCTTTATTTAATTGCTGTTAAAAGGCCATTGTTTTGTTATCAACTAATTGATTAATTATTATTTTTATTTTGACGATATTTGCACCTCAATAAGGGGGTTGTGGTGGCAACTCCTTACTCCAAACTTGCTATCAACTACAGGCATTGTGCATAGATTACCCAGACCTCGGTTGTTGTTGATCGACTCCAGATCTCGAAGATTGACCTTTGATCAATACTTGAGTGTCATTCTTTTTTAAAACGTTTTAATGTTTTTTTATTTGTTTAATTGCTATAAAAGCCGTTGTTACAAACTAATTGAATGGTTAGGTTTTTTTTTTTTTTTTGATATTATTTGCACCCCAACACTATGGCTTCATGCTAATATACCATATCTATACTGACATAACAACTTGAATATTTTGAAGACCCTAATGGCCAACCTGAAGGAAATATATAACCCAACGAGCAACATTGGCATTTCTTTGATCAGTCAATGAATCAGAGGTCCAACCTTTACAGGATCACCTGATACCTAACACAGCAGCAACCATTTTGTTATTCCTTTGCAGTTGACTAACATGCATGTATATTTGTCTTTGTGTATATATGTGTTGCGGGTTTTTTTTCTTTCCTTTAATGGGTCTCTGTTTTTTTCCTCTGTCTGTTTCCTCTATATGTTAGCATGTGCTTTATCTTTTTGAATTAATTTTCCTCTATTTGTCATTTTCTTTTGCTTCACTACAACAGATGATCTTCTCATTACTTATATACATTTCCAATACTGTTTCATTTACTATTCGCACCTGGCTCAGACTCATACACATATATCTATATGAGTCATAGTTGCATGTTGAATATAGGTAACCCAACTACTCAATAGCCTTTACATATCTACATATAGATTACATTTTGAATTTATATTTTCTTCTTTTGATAGAAGATATTGATATAATGAGCTATTTATTGAATATACATTTACGTGTTTGTATACAATTGATATGGTAACGAATACATAGTTTAAGTCATTAACACATATACACACACACACACACACACAGATATATATATATATATCACTAATATATTTTATTTGCTTATACATGCAAACTACAACACCCCGTATTATATGCTCCCATGCAAAATATAACACCTGGTAGTCTATGCTTCCGTGCAGCGCACGGGTTTCCACTCGTATATAAGATTACTACTGCAGATAACAAAGAGACACTTTGACTAGAGATGAATTACATTTATGCATCTAAAGCTAACTCATGAATCTCATTAAGTGCTTTGACCATCCAATTTATTCACTTGATTGAACGTCACTTTGGATACAAATTATCCATTCAACACCTCTTCTTAATTTGTAATCCGAAAGTGATCTCGAAAATGCGTAAGTTTCTCAGAACTCACGGCTTTCGTAAAGCTGTCTACAAGTTGCTTCTTGGTGCCCACCAACTTCAATTGGATTTCTCATTCGGCCACAAGCTACCTGATGTAATGATGACGAGTTTCGATATGTTTCGACCTTGCATGGAAAAGTGGGTTCTTTGCCATCGCAATGGTGGACAATTTATTGCAAAAGATCGAAGTTCCACTGTCTTGTTGCTTCTCAACATCAGCAGGAAATTTTCTTAACCACATCGCTTCACAAGCGGCTTCATTCGCGGCAATATACTCCGCTTTGACTAATGAAAGTGAGACTGTTGATCGCTTCTTTGATGACCAAGAAATGATATTTGACCCCAAAGAGAAAATAAATCCAGATGTACTTTTGCGATCGTCAAGTGATCCAACCCAATCACTATCGGTGTAACCAATAAGATGATTTTATTCCTCTTTGATATACCTAATCCCAAATTTCCTTGTTCCTTGAGGATAGCGCAGAATTCGCTTCATAGCCGCAAGATGTAACTTGCTTTAAGATATTTGCTTAAGATGTAGCTTGCTTTAAGATTTTATTCCTCTTTGATATTTGATCCCAAATTTCAGGAAAGCATCAGATATTTTCTTTAAGATATACAGCCACATCATCCTGGTGTGATCATCGACGAAGAATAGAAAATATTTGTTGCCATTGAGAGGAGTTTGCGCCGGCCCACAAATATCAGCATGCACTAGTTCAAGAGGATCCTTGGCTCTATATGAAATTTTTGGAAATGGTTGGAGATGCATTTTCCCAAAAATGCATCCTTCACATGGACTTTCTTGCTCGACAATGTGTGGGATACCAAAAAACATAATTTTGTTTTCCAACAAAACCAATCCTTTGTAGTTTAAATGTCCATACCTCAGATGCCAAATTTTCTGGTCATCACCGATGACGGTGCTTTGAAGCGCACATTCCTTAGTTGATGGCGAACTAAGGGGAAAGATTTTGTTTGGAGTCATCTTGGTCTTTGACATAGTGAGATTCTTTTCCTTGTTAATAATGGTGTAAACACCATTATCAAATTCCACTTTGTAATCTTTTGGCAGCAACTGTCCCACACTCAACAAATTTTGAGCAAAACTGGGCATGAAGAAAGCATCCTTGATGACATTGATTTTTCCTGCTTTGGATTTTATTGCAGTTGCTCCTTTTCCAGTGATCTTATGTCCGTTGCTATTACCGAGCCTTACTTCACAGGAATATGACTCGTCGAGATCGACAAACTTCTCTTTATTTCCTGTTATGTGGTTGTCACAACCACTATCCACATACCAAATATTTTCACTATGTTGTTGAGAATTCAAACAAGAATAAAATAACTACTCCACCTCTTCTTTTTTAGTGAAGTTTGCTTCTTTTTTATCACCATCTTCTTGATACCAGCAATCTCTGTGAGAGTGAGTTGCATTTCTGCATCTCTTGCATTTGTATCGACAGTTATTTGTATCGTGGTTGTCCTTCCTATCGATGCGACAACATTCGTCAGAACTTTGATGATTAGATCTTGGAGTGTTGTTACCTCTGCCTCCTCTTCCTCAGAAATTTTGATGTCTACCACGACTCTCCCATGAGAAAAATTTGGTGGTGGTTTTTTCTTCTCTTGTTTACCATTTCTGTTATTATCTTTCTACGAGAGATTAACTTTTCCTAAAAAATATTGCTTCAGGTTTAGATTTGAAAATCAACGCATCCTCTTTTCATGTGCTTCGAGAGACCCTATGAGTTCATCTAAGGATAACTTTGATAAATCCTTAGATTCTTCAATTGCGACGATGACATGTTCGAACTTCATTGGTAAACATCGAAGTACTTTCTCGATGATCTTCTTCTCCTCTATAGTGTCTCTGTAGCTTCTGACTTGATTTACAATAAGAGAGACTCTAGAAAGAAAATCTTGCACTCCTTCATTTTCTTTCATCATTAAATTATCAAAATCACGCAACGCATTTTGTAGCTTGATTGTGATAACTTTTTCATGTAAAACTAACTTTTCAATACTTGCCAAGCATCTTTCGATGTCTTAGCCGTAATAATTCGCGGAAGAATGGATCGACTTACCCCTTGGTGCATAAAGGACAAGGTGTAACACCCTACATCCATTAATGTCACTCACAAAGGGAATGCCTTAACTTCAATGGAGCATTATGGGTACTGGAACAGAAATATTACAAGACAGACATATATAAAACAGCGGAAAGTAAAGTGGAAGTACTTAAAATCATTTATTAAATATGATTGTTTACAATAAAAGCCCATCAACTTCCAATACCCAATTACATAGTTAAAATATCTGTCTTGCTCAAAAACAAAGAAGCATAAACACAAACTGTAGTATTCCCCAATAAAGCAAAGCAAGCCATAGCCAAGAGAAATCCAAGCCATACATGAAAGAGCCTTGGAGCTTGGTAAGATCCGAACTAAGCTGTATTCCCACCCTGTGAACCAGGGGGGAGAACGGAAGAAAAAGAGGCGAAACAAAACGGGTCAGTCATAAAGACTGAGTAGGTCCTAGTGACTTTCAGCATAAAAATAGTTAAGGATAATATGGCATGAGTAAACTGAAAGTAAACATAAGCATGATGACAAGATAAGCAACAGGCAAGATAACTAAGGGTAACATGATGTGATTTTTGTCAAGTAACATCGCAAGTTTCCCATTCAAGATAAACTAAGTATAATTTCGTAAGATTACTATCAAGCATATCACGATTCCTCTGCTTCGCCATTAAAAGATTTCTGCGATATCCATTTGCTCTGCACCACCTAACTAGCATCCTCACAAGTGTCTTACAAGGAATGATCCGTATTCTTACTAGTACTCCAACTAGTGTCCTATGTAACAAGGATCCTTACCCCCTGCTAGTGTCCCAACTAGTAGCCCGTGTTATATAATAAGGTGATCCTGCCTACTGAACATAAGTGATAATAATAATGGTAGTTTCGTGTACCCCTAGCTGCTGTCATAGGTGTCGCCTGCTCCTATCTCCACTAGTGGTACTCACTACCCTCCCCATTCTAATTACAATATTCATAATATGGTAGTTGTACTCCTAGCTGCTGTCATAGGTGCTGCCTGCTCCTATCTCCACTAGTCGTATCCACTACCTTCCCCATTCGATCGGCTCCCTAACTCGTAGATACCCGTGCTGGCCCCACAGTGGGGTGTATCACTCCCCAAAGTGGCAACCCGATACAACAGAGATGCACGGCTTATACCTACACGATGCAACAACGTCTTACCTACCAGCCCGGGTCCATACACGCATATGAAACCCGTTGGACTTGCGTTGCCACCGCTAACCCGTTTTGACCTCTTACAATCAAACCCAATATGCGTGTCCCGTTCTCGACATGGGTCGAGCTCACAAAGATACGTAATGGGCTACTGGTCTGAAAAGGGTCCCCTTTTCTCGACACAAGCTTCCCACCTATGCTTGGTCCCTTTTAGTAATTCTTACTTAACCCCTTCTTATTCATGTCCACTTACATGCTCAAATTTTGGTTAAGTATACACCAGTTATGTCTTACATGTTACCCATATCCCCCACTTAACCCCTACATCATCCTCATGTCTTAATACATGCTTTATCTTGGTTAAGTGCTTATAGGTTATATTTTACATGTCATTCATATTATCCACAACGTCTGGGTTTAACCAAGCGCCTTGGCTTTATCTGCCATTAGATCCTATGTCTATCCATTAATTATGCGCTTGTGCTACCTCATCAGTCTTATCATTTAACTTGGTTATTTCCATTCATACCAACCTTCAACTTTGCTTATTAATTCAATTCTTAACTTGCACTATATTAAGTCCATTAATAAGCCCACAACATGTTATTCCGATGATTCATACATCAACCACCGTTATGGTACAATAACATGTTCTTATTCAATCTTTACAACCAAGTACCCCTTAACTTACAAACACACTGGAGAGAGAGAATAATTCCCTAAATACCAACCTCGAAGACCGGAATCAACATCAGATTGATACTCAAAGGATTATCCAACCTAACCAATGTTTTGTTCCTTTTTATAATATAACTTATGTCGCCTTCAATTGTAAATTCATTCTTGTCTTTACATATTGCTTAATCTACAATGAAGCACATCTTTCCTTATTACATAAGTTATCTCATCTTATCTATTGTTCCGCCTAACTTACTTTATTCCATAAGTTATCATTCCCACTTAGGCATTAATAAAGATTTACTTAACTCAACCATTCATGTCATAACAGTTAAGTGTCATTCGCCTAATCATATTACTTAACCCACCCATTCATACCATATTGGTTAAGTGTCATTAGCCTAATCATATTACTTAACCCACCCACTCATACCATATTGGTTAAGTGTTCTTAGTTTACTTAACTCTACCCACTGGTCTAATTATCATGTTATGTTGGTTAAGTATTACTATTTGTATTTCCATATGTCACCCACATGTCATCCACTTAACCCCCATGTCCCACCACATGTTTATCTGGTTAAGTATTTCTTAATTCATTAAGGTCGTAACCCTATAAAGACCTCTCACATTAGACTGACATTTATGGCAGCTGGATTTGCCGGGCAGGTCCGGGCAGTCTTACACCATAAAAGAGACTAACCTCGTGTCTTTACAACTATTACGCTTTTAATTTGGGCCTAGGACCTCTCACATTGGGCTACCATTTGTGACTACTGGATTTGCCGGGCGGGTCCGGGCAGTTTTACGTCACAAATGAGTCCAACCTCGTGTCCTAAGCATTGATTATCACTTATAATCATTTACCCCAGTCTTAATAATTTCCCTATTCAAATTATTAATTAATTCCTAATTTAACGATGTCCATAATTGACTCATTTATGTTCATCAATTAATGGTATGCAAAATCATACCAGTTTTACCACAATTTATCTTATGCCATTAAAGGCAACTTACCCCAATTTATACTTATCCCTCCTTTAAGGCTATTACATTCCAACTACCCAAAACCCACTTAGGCGTGTTCATATTAGCCCCTTTTCAAGACATAAATCATCATATGTGTTTCAACTACAAATCTCACCTAATCAACATATGCCCAAGTTCTAGATTACATGTCCGTTTTACATGTGCCTAATTCATACCAAATTTACACATGTTTAGTTCATGCCATTTTATATGTATGCCCAATTTATGACAATTTACACCTATCAAGTTCTAGCCAAATTACATATGCCAATCCCAATTCTTGCAATTACCATTTTAATGGCGATACCCCAATTATCAAATTTCATATTAATGGCAATAATACCCATATATCCAATTTTCATGTTATGCCATCAATTCCACCAATCGCATATATCCAAATAGGTAATATTCCCATATTTTTCCCCGTATTCAATCGTACGCAAAATCGTGTTTTAGGCCTAGATCCGAAATTGATCTAGGTTCATCAAAAGAAAATAAATAGGGGAAAGGTAGAATTTTGCAACAAAACAAGATCAGAGAGAAAACAACATAAATCATCATGATAGGCATAAAGATTAGATCTTGATAATAATATCAACATGAATCCAAGAAACTTATTTACAACGACTGAATAGAGCATGAACTAGACATAAGAATGGAGGTGAACAAGTCTCAAAACTCAAGGTTTAAAGGTAAACAGGAATAGATCTGAATTGATAAACATGCTTATATCCAATTACACTTTATTCCATAGCCATATTAAAATTAAGTATTTTAATCTAAAAAGTAACTAGAACTTACTTAGCATGACTAGCGAATTTAAGAACTGAAATCAATGTTGAAACGTTGTAGAGTTGTTAATTCATCTCCTTGAATTGTTGTAGCAGTCTTCATCTTTGCATTGGATTGCGTATGAAAGCTTAAGAAGAAGATTAGAGACGGTGGTCATGACCAAGAGGGATTTTAGTAGTATAATGGTGTTAGACATGTTGTAGTGAATTAGGGTTAGGTCTTAGGTTGTATTTATAGAAGTAGGAACTCATTTAGGCCCTTAGATCATCCCTAGAGTCAATCCGGACCATCAAAACTCATCCCGGGCCTCAAAAATGGGTTCTGGGCCACACCAGGTCGACCTGTACAGGGGGGAGGTCGACACTACAAACGACCTGGGGGGGAAGTCGACTGTGCATTCGACACTACAGTCGACCTGGGGGGGGAAGTCGACTGTGCAGTCGACACTACAGTCGACCTGGGGTCAGTCTGCCTGAAAGTCTGCTGAAACTTGTACAGGCCATAACTTGGTCATACAGACTCCGATTTTCGAAAACTCGGACTCTATTTCATGTAAAATTTCGAGATGAACGCAATGGCGCAACCCATTTCCCTTGATTCTTATTTTAAAATTTAATTCTGCCTTGATTTATGATTTTAATATGTTTTTAAAATTCGGGTTGTTACATTCTCCCCTCCTTAAAGGATTTCGTCCCCGAAATCTTCAAGTTAAGAAGAATGTGTCCTACCATCCAATCATCCATCTACTCAATCATCAATCACAGGCATTCATTGTCCTTAAGAAATTTCTAATGCTGTATGAACATATGCAAGAAGTGTGTGTATATGTTCCTTGTCTAATGCAAATGATCAGGCCTGATTGATCTTCTAGATGCAAAATATGTTTAGTGCCATGAGTCCAACATGTATGCAAATAGTCCTAGTCACATAAATACTATATATGTGCACAAACATCCATCCATATGCAACATCCACATGATAACACATTCAATTCCATCCATAAACAAGTGTAAACACTCATGCATATGCAATATGAAAGGTGACTGAGCCGATCTAATGCCTAATGTGCGTGTATATGCATCCACGAGCAACCACTAGCAACCACTTGCAACCACTTGCAACCATCAATCATAACATGTCTCAAACACATGTTTACACCCAACTGTTCCTACCTAAAGATATAGTCGAATGATAGAAGCAAGTCAAAACTCTACGCCCATCAAAGCTGGAAATCTACGTCACATATATACTGATTAGGAGAAGAATTCCCTAAGCACCAGCCCCAAAGACCGAAATCAACATCAGACTGACACCCAAAGAAATTCTCAACCCAACCAATATATATGTGATTCTAGGAAACTAAGCATGATGGACTCCTTTTAGGTCACAAGAAATCCCTTCCTAAAACCAACCCATATCCTATAAAACCCAAAAGGTTTAATCAACCCAACGGACACCCTCAAGCCCCAACATGTAAAACTAACAGATGAGTCAAACTCCCAATGGGGTTTGCAACAGAAATTGGATTGAGAATAGGACCGAGAGGATATACACAAAAGATAGCATGCAAGTAAGCTCTACAGGAAAAAGGAATCAAGAATATACTCTTAAAAAGAGATGTGATGCACAAATCTAGTCTTCAATCTTCTAAGTCGCATTTCCTTGAGCTTAACTCCATTGTGCTTTGACCGTCTTTAACTTCACAATTTCATAGCTCCTTGATTCTTATTTCCAAAATACGAGTTGGAACTCATTTCACTATTGCCTCCCATTCCACTTTCACTTATTCTCCCTCTAGTATACTCGGTCTCAAACATAACTGTGTCCTGAGGGTTCCATATAAGCTCTCCAAAATTCACTAGTGAATCTTGGATCTCGTTCACTTACTAGAAGGTATTCCACATAGATGAATTATCTCTTGAAAATAAACAAATGTCAACTATGTTGCTAAATGTTCTTACTAAGGCGATTTTCTACGTCACATGCATAAGTGAAATGAACCATCCGCCTTAGTGGCGAACACTACTCGAGCGGATCAATAAATGTATCTAGAGATTCTAGGTAACTAAGCATGGCAAAAACCTTAAGGGTTACACTAGACTTCGAGGGCATTACCGAGGCAAGTCAAGAGTCTAACTACCCTCTTTTCAAAACCGAGAATGGCACCCTTATTGGATAACTACTCCATCCCTAGAATCCACTCCTAGCCCAAAAATCATAAGCATTACTTCTAAGCTCAATACCTAGACATCCAAACAAATCATGAATAAATGAGCCAATTCCCCAACAGGATTTAAGACAAAAATTGGGATCCTCCAATACGCTAGTACTAAGGTGCAGAGACTCAACTATCGAAGCAGAATTAAAAAGATGCGATGTACAAAACAAAGTTCTAGTGGGATGATAGAAAAGAAAGCTAAACTTTTAACAGAAACGTTACCGCCTCTCTTAGGTATACAATTGCCCTCTCGACGACCTTGTCTTTTGCCCTTGCTCTTGTCCTATAATACTTAACTACACTCCCTCCTTACCATACTAAAGATACTTTCTCTTGTAATGGGTTCTACTATTCTTTCACTTTGGCCTCTTTCCATTCACCTTTTTCCTCCTTCGTGGATTAAGCTATAACAACTAGTCTCTTGTTCTTGTATAGTTTGTTGAAAAGTCCTTCGAAGCTACCTCCAACGCATGGCAACTCTACACAACTTGAAATAAGATTAGACGCAGATGGAACTACTGCGGCTACAGATGGAGGTTGGGCACTTCTTTGCCCTCCGACATATGTCAGATGCCGACGAAATTATGGTGAAAAGAGAGAGAGAGGAGAGATTTCAAGAGGGAATCAAAAGATAGTGCATATGGCTTTGAGGAATATGCCTTTTAATCAAAACAAAATTTTCTTGAAAATTTGCTTCTTTGTAGATGTTTTGAAAACTAGTTTAGAAGGTTTCTGAAAACTTTTGCCTAATTTGGTAACCTTCTGCTCTGATACCAAATGTAACACCCCACATCCATTAAGGTCACTCACAAAGGGAATGCCTTAACTTCAATGGAGCATTATGGGTACTGGAACAGAAATATTACAAGACAAACATTTATAAAACAGCGGAAAGTAAAGTGGAAGTACTTAAAATCATTTATTAAATATGATTGTTTACAATAAAAGCCCATCAACTTCCAATACCCAATTACATAGTTAAAATATCTGTCTTGCTCAAAAACAAAGAAGCATAAAAACAAACTGTAGTATTCCCTAATAAAGCAAAGCAAGCCTAGCCAAGAGAAATCCAAGCCATACATGAAAGAGCCTTGGAGCTTGGTAAGATCCGAACTAAGCTGTATTCCCACCCTGTGAACCAGGGGGGAGAACGGAAGAAAAAGAGGCGAAACAAAACGGGTCAGTCATAAAGACTGAGTAAGTCCTAGTGACTTTCAGCATAAAAATAGTTAAGGATAATATGGCATGAGTAAACTGAAAGTAAACATAAGCATGATGACAAGATAAGCAACAGGCAAGATAACTAAGGGTAACATGATGTGATTTTTGTCAAGTAACATCGCAAGGTTCCCATTCAAGATAAACTAAGTATAATTTCGTAAGATTCCTATCAAGCATATCACGATTCCTCTGCTTCGCCATTAAAAGATTTCTGCGATATCTATTTGCTCTGCACCACCTTACTAGCATCCTCACAAGTGTCTTACAAGGAATGATCCGTATTCTTACTAGTACTCTAACTAGTGTCCTATGTAACAAGGATCCTTACCCCCTACTAGTGTCCCAACTAGTAGCCCGTGTTATATAATAAGGTGATCCTGCCTACTGAACATAAGTGATAATAATAATGGTAGTTTCGTGTACCCCTAGCTGCTGTCATAGGTGCCGCCTGCTCCTATCTCCACTAGTGGTACCCACTGCCCTCCCCTTTCTAATTACAATATTCATAATATGGTAGATATACTCCTAGCTGCTGTCATAGGTGCCGCCTGCTCCTATCTTGTAACAACCCGGAAATGCGAGCCAGTTTAAAATATTTATTTTGGCAATTTTAGAGAATTTTGAATATTTAAAATAGATTATTTTAAATAATATCGACGACAAATTTATTTTGAATATAATTAGAACGTATATAGTTATATAGGTCGTCGTTAGAATATAAATAATTATATATAATTATAAATAGAACTGAAAACGGCGCGGTAGTTTGATAATTCGATTTCAAACTTCAATTGAATGTATCGGGTGCAAAACAATCCGGATTTTAGTGAAACCAAAAACATTAGGATCTAATAGAGAATATCTTTCCAACGAATCCGAAAAATTGAAATTTCGTAGCGGGGATCAAAAGATATGTCCAGTTGAAAATTCTGAATAGTCGCTATGGAATTCAGGCCATAAAAAATGGGAATTTTGCAAACGACCTCGGATTTCGACGAAACCACTTTTGTTGGATCCGGAATGTAAAGTTATTACTAGATTCCAAATTTCATAATTTTTCGAATAAATATGTGAGCGTGGCAAAGGAAAACGCGTAAAATGGCCATTTTTCCAACGGTCTCGGAATTCGACGAAACTAGTTTTGTTAGGACCGTATCGTCAATACAAAACTAGAAAATATTTTTCTGGAATTTTTCAAGTTAGTATGTGACCCCGGTAAATTGAAATGCGCGTTCAAATTCAATATATAGAGTTATATGTCGATTTTGACGGAAACTGATCGAAACGATCGAATCAGCTTGTGATACATATCCCATTGTGTTCGGAATGGGGGTATTACCCTAGGGACGACAGTCGGTGGGCTCAAAAAGGAGTTCGAATTTTTAAAGTAACTTTTGGAGATTAAAATTAAAATAATATTAAAATATATAAATTTTCATATACCCCCCCCCCTTATTCATTCACTCAGAAACGAAATAAAAAAAACTGATCCAATCACGTCGCCCATCTCCTGGCCAGCCACCGGCGATCTCGTGCCCCACCTCGCCGCCGCCCAATTGGGTCACCGCACCCCCTTCCACAACCGTACCTCCCCACGCACCCTCCCTCCACCGAAGAACACCAAACCCTAACCCCTAAATCGAATCTGCCGCTTCCACCTCTCCCCACCGCCGACAGCCGCCTCCGCCTGACCAACTCCGGCGCCCCTTGCAGCTCCAACACCCGACGCAGCAACCCCTCTCCCTCCGTTCGAACAACAGACCCCCCCTCGCTCTCGCTGAAAACAGTGTAAGTTTTATTTTGTTTGGTTTTAGTTTATTTTAAATGTTTAGTTAGGTAAATCAATTTTAAAAAAAAACTTGATTTTTATGAATAAGACTATGCATTGTTTTTCAAATATAAAATGAAGTTTTGATTTTTAATTTATAAAGTTTTGATTTTGATTTATATAAAGCTTATATTTTTCAATGGTTAAAGACGAGATTTTTAATTGGTTAAAAGCAAGATTTTTAAAATAGAAAAGATTAGATTTTTAAAATAGAAAAGATTAGATTTTTGAAATGGAAAAGGCGCGATTTTTATATATTGAATAGCAAAGTAAAAATACGATTTTTATATATTGAATAGCGAAGTAAAAATACGATTTTTATATATTGAATAGCGAAGTAAAAATACGATTTTTATATATTGAATAGCGAAGTAAAAATACGATTTTTATATATTGAATAACGAAGTAAAAATTTGATTTTTAAAATAGAAAAAAAAATATGATTTTTAAATTGAAAGTGAACAAATAGAAATGTGATTTTTATTTTAAAAACATCAGTATATAAAAATGTGATTTTCATATATGTAGTGACTACGGGCAACGAAAGTGACAAAAGGCAAGAACGACAAGATTTTCTACATAAGAAGAGTCGTGGAATTGTGATAGCTTTGGTGAGAATTCCTCACTCTTTAATTTAACTTTCTAGTTATATATATATATATATATACTAGGATGTAGACGGTGTTTAGTAGCACCCGACACCCGTCATCCACAGACCATGGATGGCTTGTTTGTTTAATTGATTGTGTTGTGGAATGATTAAATAATAAAATATTTTTGTGTTGAAAAGAAATAAAATATTTATATAGTTAAAAATATTTTATCGTTAAAAATATAATTTTTAACGTGAAAGTGAATAAATAAATATTTATAAACAAATCGGCCGATTTGTTTATATACACTGATTTGACTGATATTGATTGGGTCGATAAATTTTACACATCGCCCAACTGCACAAATAAAAATCTGTGTTTGTTGATTTGAAACCCCACACGGGTATTAGGATAAAATACGGCATACACTAATCCCAATAATTAGTCGTATGTCGATCGATTGATTGACAGGCTGTTATAAGCGTTAGATATCTATATTTGATGCTTATACAGTGTAGTGCACTTTGGATGATGGTTGATTATTTATCGTTGCTATTATATACATGTGTGTATGGAATCCATACAATTAACTTTGTATGGTAATTGATTGGGCCTCATTCCAATCGGGAAATTAAAGAATATTATAAAATAAAGGTTCATGTGTTGACAGTACTCATCCGTTGAGATTAGTCATGTGTTGAACGAAATATATTAAATAACAAAAATAGTCACACGTGGACAATACTCATTCGTTGAGATTAGCCGTGTGTTGACAAAAATAAATATTCATTTGTTGAATAGAATAACGGAATTATTGAAATATATAAAGCCGTGTTGATTAGAGTTGCGTTATTTTGACGCGAACGATATTTATATCGATTTTATTCGTTTTACAATGAATATTGAAAAGTGATTTCAAAATTTAATATTTTGAAATGAAATTCAAATTAAATTAGATTAAAATTCAAATTGAAATTTTATTGAATCAATTTGAAATGAATTCAAATTGAATAGAAAACGAATTTGAATTGAATAGAAAACGAATTTGAATTGAATAGAAAACGAATTTGAATTGAATAGAAAACGAATTTGATTTGAATAGAAAACGAATTTGATTTGAATAGAAAACGAATTTGAATTGAATAGAAAACGAATTTGAATTGAATCGAATAGAAAACGAATTCGAATTGAATCGAATATAAAGCGAATTTGAATTAAATTGAATAGAAAACGAATTTGAATTAAATTGAATAGAAAAACGAATTTGAATTGAATTGAATAGAAATGAATTCGAATCGAAATCAATTTAAAACGAATAATATGGAATATTCAATTTTGATCCGAAATTGAATAGGGAGTTGAATTTGTTTTCGAAACGAATTATAAAATGCGTTTTAAAAGGGAATCGACGAAATATATATAATATATATATATTATATATATATAATGGCCCGAATAGAACGCGCCGCGCTGCGGCAGTTCGCGAATTTCGACCATTTATTTCGAACGGACATTACAGGAGATCCGACCGTCGGATTCTCCTAAAACCGAAACCGTTGGGTTCGTATCGAAAAGAGCTTTCTAATGAACATTAGAAATTTGAAATCTAACGGTTGGATTTGGAGATGCGTCCGAATCAAATTCAGAAAAGGTCGCTGTAAGTGCATTTCGATGGCCATTGTTGGAAATCGACTGTACGGGCCTTGATAAAATTATTAAAAATATCAATAATTTGTGTAAAATCATAAGAAATGATTTGGGAAAAATTGGGATGAAAATCTCCACATTTGAAAAGATAAAAATAGATTTTTATCGAAATGAACTAGTTTTGAACTAAAATTAAACCCGTTTATTTTTAAATAAACAAATTGGATTTGAAACGGGTTTTAAATAAAATTGATTGGTGGGTTTATCGTGAACGGTGTTTTAAATAACACTAGTTCTTTAACCCGGTAATAAATAGAATGTGATTTGGGTTTATCGTGAACTGTGTTTTAAATTATACTAGTTCTTTAACCCTGTAAAAGGGGTTTTAATGAATCTGCAATTAGATTGAAATGTGCATTGATAATCTAAATTATCAAATTTGGAAATTAAGCGAGAATGGAGTATCACCAGTTTTGCTCCAAAGCGATAGTTAAATCTTTAATTAGATTTGAACGTAGAATGGTAATTAATTTTACCGATAACACCGTGGTGTCAGATATGGAGTATTACGAGTTTTGCTTCATGGGATGAATAGGTTGCGATTGGGAAATAAAATAAATAATTACTTCGGTATGATTCGCTAATCCCGTCTAGTTTGAAAAACCATAATTTGGTTTGAAATGACATCCAAAGGAAGATTAAAGGATAAATTTTAAAGAATTTATCTTGGATAAAATTAATGGGAACCTTTCCCTAAGAATTGAAATTTAGAAACTAGCTGAAGGTTAGTTATGAAAAATTGTTTTCTGGGTATTGATCTGATGTTGGTTTCGGCCTTCGGGGTTAATATTTGGGGAATTGCTCTCTTACTGATTTACGGTTAGTGACTAATGAATTGGAATGAGGCGTATGTTGTGTTTGTGTAACATTTGTTTTTAATATACGCGGGTTGTTCGGAAAGGCCAGGTTTATACCCATTCTGAATAACCGATTCGACGATAAGTCGAAGATGAAGATGGTGGTCGAAGACCGGAAGTCTTCACATCGTTTGGATAATTACTGACGATCCTGATTGGGCTGTACACCCAAGAGGATGGAAATAGTTGGTGGTCGTCCAGACGTACTTGGAGATCGATGGATATGCGAGGAAAGTGCCTCCGGTTTCGTTCAGACCCAGAACTAACTTGTAAATGGATTGTGTGTCTGACAATGGATTTTATTCTGTGTTGATTGATTTCTGTTAAATATATATCTGTTTGGCGGCGGAGAATTTATTCTCTTGCTTAACGCCCTTCTCTGAGACGTACGAGCTTAGAGGTTATATATCGATAGATATCAATCGCATGACATGAATTGCCAGTGTGGCACGCTGAGTTGCATGGATCAAGGCTTATGTTGAAAAGCGAAGTCTTGTGGTTGATGATCAAAACACGACCTACGTGGCAGCTTTGTGTATAACGTGAATTCGCGAGCCTCACACCTCGGTATGAGTTAAAAACGGGATAAGGACTGCAGGGAGAGCACGACGTTTCTCTCTAGCTTTGGTGGTGTCAGTGACTTACCAGCACTGACATTGATATACTTTTCACCTATGTGGTTGTTGGATGAGGCGCCTCGATTTTAGGTCTGTAAGGACCAGAAAACGTGTGTTCAGGAATAACTAATCCTCAAACGTAAGAGAGGACAGGCCCTGAAGCATCCAGGGGTTACCCAGAGTGTGTAGTCCCGAGGCATTTGCTAGAGTGTCTCGAAGCGGAGAGGAGCTTGCCCCTTGCCTCGACTCATGACGGAAATCCAATTTCCAATACGAGATGTTTCGGTTTTATTTGTAGAGCCTAGTATGGCGACATAGTAGCATGGGATGCTATGCCGTCTATGATTGATATTTATGATTGAAATTGTTTTGACACTATACACTTATTATAGTATCAAATGATTTGTTTTTAAACGTACCAAGCATGTTTGGTTGTTATAAGGTAAAACCCTATCCTCCGGCTTGCGTTGCATTGTGTGATGGGATCTGGGTCTTATAATAGCTTCATTTTTCGAAAGAGCATTGCGCTGTTTATTCTATGCACTGGTATTCTTGGGAGGAAACTCGTTCCGTGTTATACGGCGTGGTCCCTTGAATTACTCTCTTTTAAAGTAAAGCTTTAAATAACTGTTTAAGTTCTCACACCAGTCACATGACTGACCTGGAGTTTATTGTTTTAACCTAAACTCTGGGAGCCCCTATTTTCGACACGGGCAGCTAGTAGTTTTGGTTTTGCATATTTATATTCACAGGATCCTGGTTTACAGCTGGAATGATATCCTGAAAGCTCTGTATCCGTATATCACCTTCAGTTGTGCTTTGTATTACTTTTCCGCTGCTATGTAATTTATTGTATTCTCTGATATTTGTCGATGTAATTTATTCATTTATACTCTGTATATTCTTATATCTGATAGAATTGTTGTAATAACAATGAAATGTTCTTCCGTCTGCGTTCTATTTGTCGTGTTCTCAAAACGATCAGGGATTTCGAACGATCTAGATCGGTTTAACGACTGATTCGGATCGAGCGAAATTCCTTGCCGTTACATTTATCTCCACTAGTCGTACCCACTACCTTCCCCATTCGATCGGCTCCCTAACTTGTAGATATCCGTGCTGGCCCCACAGTGGGGTGCATCACTCCCCAAAGTGGCAACCCGATACAACAGAGATGCACGGCTTATACCTACACGATGCAACAACGTCTTACCTACCAGCCCGGGTCCACACACGCATATGAAACCCGTTGGACTTGCGTTGCCACCGCTAACCCGTTTTGACCTCTTACAATCAAACCCAGTATGCGTGTCCCGTTCTCGACATGGGTCGAGCTCACAAAGATACGTAATGGGCTACTGGTCTAAAAAGGGTCCCCTTTTCTCGACACAAGCTTCCCACCTATGCTTGGTCCCCTCTAGTAATTCTTACTTAACACCTTCTTATTCATGTCTACTTACATACTCAAATTTTGGTTAAGTATACACCAGTTATGTCTTACATGTAACCCATATCCCCCACTTAACCCCTACATCATCCTCATGTCTTAATACATGCTTTATCTTGGTTAAGTGCTTATAGGTTATATTTTACATGTCATTCATATTATCCCCAACGTCTGGGTTTAACCAAGCGCCTTGGCTTTATCTGCCATTAGACCCTATGTCTATCCATTAATTATGCGCTTGTGCTACCTCATCAGTCTTATCATTTAACTTGGTTATTTCCATTCATACCAACCTTCAACTTTGCTTATTAATTCAATTCTTAACTTGCACTATATTAAGTCCATTAATAAGCCCACAACATGTTATTCCTATGATTCATACATTAACCCCAGTTATGGTACAATAACATGTTCTTATTCAATCTTTACAACCAAGTACCCCTTAACTTACAAACACACTGGAGAGAGAGAATAATTCCCTAAATACCAACCCCGAAGACCGGAATCAACATCAGATTGATACTCAAAGGATTATCCAACCTAACCAATGTTTTGTTCCTTTTTATAATATAACTTATGTCGCCTTCAATTGTAAATTCATTCTTGTCTTTACATATTGCGTAATCTACAATAAAGCACATCTTTCCTTATTACATAAGCTATCTCATCTTATCTATTGTTCCGCCTAACTTACTTTATTCCATAAGTTATCATTCCCACTTAGGCATTAATTAAGATTTACTTAACTCAACCATTCATGTCATAACAGTTAAGTGTCATTCGCCTAATCATATTACTTAACCCACCCATTCATACCATATTGGTTAAGTGTCATTAGCCTAATCATATTACTTAACCCACCCACTCATACCATATTGGTTAAGTGTTCTTAGTTTACTTAACCCTACCCACTGGTCTAATTACCATGTTATGTTGGTTAAGTATTACTATTCGTATTTCCGTATGTCACCCACTTAACCCCCATGTCCCACCACATGTTTATCTGGTTAAGTATTTCTTAATTCATTAAGGCTGTAACCCTATAAAGACCTCTCACATTAGACTGACATTTATGGCAGCTGGATTTGCCGGGCGGGTCCGGGAAGTCTTACACCATAAAAGAGTCTAACCTCGTGTCTTTACAACTGTTACGCTTTTAATTTGGGCCTTGGACCTCTCACATTGGGCTACCATTTGTGACTACTGGATTTGCCGAGCGGGTCCGGGCAGTTTTACTTCACAAATGAGTCCAACCTCGTGTCCTAAGCATTGATTATCACTTATAATCATTTACCCCAGTCTTAATAATTTCCCTATTCAAATTATTAATTAATTCCTAATTTAACGATGTCCATAATTGACTCAATTATGTTCATCAATTAATGGTATGCAAAATCATACCAATTTTACCATAATTTATCTTATGCCATTAAAGGCAACTTGCCCCTATTTATATTTATCCCTCCTTTAAGGCTATTACATTCCAACTACACAAAACCCACTTAGGCGTGTTCATATTAGCCCCTTTTCAAGACATAAATCATCATATGTGTTTCAACTACAAATCTCACCTAATCAACATATGCCAAAGTTCTAGATTACATGTCCGTTTTACATATGCCTAATTCATACCGAATTTACACATGTTCAGTTCATGCCATTTTATATGTATGCCCAATTTATGCCAATTTACACCTATCAAGTTCTAGTCAAATTACATATGCCAATCCCAATTCTTGCAATTACCATTTTAATGGCGATACCCCAATTATCAAATTTCATATTAATGACAATAATACCCATATATCCAATTTTCATGTTATGCCATCAATTCCACCAATTGCATATATCCAAATAGGTAATATTCCCATACTTTTCCCCGTATTCAATCGTACGCAAAATCGTGTTTTAGGCCTAGATCCGAAATTGATCTAGGTTCATCAAAAGAAAATAAATAGGGAAAAGGTAGAATTTTGCAATAAAACAAGATCAGAGAGAAAACAGCATAAATCATCATGATAGGCATAAAGATTAGATCTTGATAATAATATCAACATGAATCCAAGAAACTGATTTACAACGACTGAATAGAGCATGAACTAGACATAAGAATGGAGGTGAACAAGTCTCAAAACTCAAGGTTCAAAGGTAAACAGGAATAGATCTGAATTGATAAACATGCTTATATCCAATTACACTTTATTCCATAGCTATATTAAAATTAAGTATTTTAATCTAAAAAGTAACTAGAACTTACTTAGCATGGCTAGCGAATTTAAGAACTGAAATCAGTGTTGAAACGTTGTAGAGTTGTTAATTCATCTCCTTGAATTGTTGTAGCAGTCTTCATCTTTGCATTGGATTGCGTATGAAAGCTTAAGAAGAAGATTAGAGATGGCGGCCATGACCAAGAGGAATTTTAGTAGTAGAATGGTGGCTAGACATGTTGTAGTGAATTAGGGTTAGGCCTTAGGTTGTATTTATAGATGTAGGAACTCATTTAGGCCCTTAGATCATCCCTATAGTCAATCCGGACCATCAAAACTCATCCCGGGCCTCAAAAATGGGTTCTGGGCCACACCAGGCCGACCAGGTCGACCTGTACAGGGGGGAGGTCGACACTACAGTCGACCTGTGGCGAGGGAAGTCGACTGTGCAGTCGACACTACAGTCGACCTGGGGTCAGTCTACCTGAAAGTCTGCTGAAACTTGTACAGGCCATAACTTGGTCATACAGACTCCGATTTTCGAAAACTCGGACTCTGTTTCATGTAAAATTTCGAGACGAACGCAATGGCGCAACCCATTTACCTTGATTCTTATTATAAAATTTAATTCTGCCTTGATTTATGATTTTAATATGTTATTAAAATTCGGGTTGTTACACAAGGCTTTTGTATCTTTGGTCTTGTTCTCCTTATGCTCCTATTTTTGTGCATTTGTGAATGCAACCACCTCTTTTGGAGTTGATGGCGTAAATTCCTCCTCAACAATATCCCATAGATCATGAGATATGAATATTTCTTACATAAGAACATCCACTGCTCGTAATCTTGGCCAATAAAGATAGGAACACTTTGTTGTGAATATGTGAATGTTAGTTCATTATTGCTGGAGGAGGCCATTATAGAGGGAAAAAAGAATCCAAGGGGAGGCTTTGATACCACAAATATGTTGGGTTTTGATGATAAGAAAAACAAGATCTAAATAATTTGGTGAATATGATGAAACTTGAATAGATAGATTTCTTGTTTTCCTTCATACTTCAAATGATAGAATACAAAAACTATATATAAGATTGCTACTGCAGATAACAAAGAGACACTTTGACTAGAGATGAATTACATTTATGCATCTAAAGCTAATTCATGAATCTCATTAAGTGCTTTGACCATCCAGATTTATTCACTTGATTGAACGTCACTTTGAATACAATTTATCCATTCAACGGTAAGAATTCACTTATTGCGGTAGAAGTGGTCAATGGTTGATGCAACACCATATGAGTTATCTTTATGTGTTGTTAGTTAGGTGGATAAGTAAAGCATGATTCTCTTTTAGTCATACAATTTTTTTCTTATTGTTCACCTACTATATTTTTAAACAGAGGAATAAAATGCCCTTATAATATTTCTTCCCTATATTAGCTCGCTCGCATTTTTTACATCTATCTCTATTTATGAACAGCAGTCATTGCTTTGCTCCTCATCACCATCTTATTTTGAACACTTTGTTTTTGAAAATTAAATTTTTTTTTGGAAGATATTATTGTTATGATAAAGCGTTGTTGAGTTAAAAATATCACATCTTGCTCGGAGGTGAATTTTGGGTGGGTTTTTAATAATGGTCAATGGAAGATGGAGGACGAAGGCAGTTGTGCTGTGCATTTAAGGAGGTCAGTGAATGCTTTAGTGTACTAGTTTGAGAGTATTAACTGGTATTCCAGGGTGAATTAAACTACAATATCTGATGTTGTAAGAAGCGAGAAGGAGGTTGAAAGAGCTAAACAAGAGGGAAGCAGCTTAGCAATGGTTATAGCCGTAAGCTTGCTTTGTGGGTTTCTTTAGAAAAATGTATGTTTTTCATCAGGATCAGAAGAATAAGTTTATGAAAATACAGTGAACTGATGGAAAACAGACAAGTTTTTGTAATAAATTTTGAATGAAACTCCCCATTGCAATTGATCTTTTGTTGTATGGCGTTGATTATATTATATTCAGGTAGGGAAGATATCATAAATCATGGATACCAAAACTTGACTTTAGTTTGTGTAAGATGCTAAATGGCCTAAACCTTAATAGGTAAGCGAAAAGAAATGTAAACTGTAGTATGAAATGTGAACAAAATATCCAAAAAAAGGGCTTGCAAGCAGTACCTATATAAAAGATGTTATTTCGGAGGAGAAGTTAGGTAACGTCAAGCATAATGTACATCTCTAATCATTGTAGCCATAGAAGAATTGTAGAAACTAACATGTAACCACTAACATGAATGCGTAAATGAAGAATATGGATGGCTAAATAGTTAACATGTTATTGATTTTTCATAATTAACTAAGATTTATATAACTTTATGAAAACCAACTAAGATTTATAAAAATTAACAAGTACTAAAAAAATTTAACCAAGTTATTGATCTTATATAATTAATTATGATCTATAAACAGTAAGTATAATAATAAACTAAGAGTTTATAATAATAATAATAAATATAAATAAAATTATAAATGCTAATCAAGTTAATTAAGTTTTATGAAAATTAACTAAATTTATAATAATAATATAACTAAGAAAAAAATGTTTTATAAAAATTAATACTAATAAATAAATAGGTGTTATTAGAAGTTAACTAAATATTATAAATATATAATAATAATGATAATTTAGTTAAGTTAACTAAATTTTATAAAAATTAGTTAAGATTTATGAAAATCAACAAAGTATTATTAAAACTCAACTAATATAACTAAGATTTATAAAAATTAACAAGTTTGTAATAATAATACAAATAATAATGATAATAAACTAAGTTTATAACAGAAATATAGGACTATATAATATTAACCAAGTTAACTGAGCTTTTTAAAAAATTAACTAAATTTTATTAAAAAAGTAATTGAGATGTATATAAAATAAACAATCTTATAAAAGTTAACTAAATATAATAAATATTTAACTATGTTAACTAAATTAACTAAGTTTACCGTCTTGTATGTTTTGAAGCTATTTTGCAGTAAGTTTTCAGGGGATTTGCAAGGGATTGGTATGCTTATTCTTTACAAAATGTTTAACTGTTATGTTTTTACTGAGTATTGATAAGTAAAAATAAATTTTAAATAATTAATGTTAGTAATAATATATTAGTAACAAAAAATAATAATTACCATTAGTAGTAAATAAAACTCAATAGTTAGTATTGATTAATAAGTACTAAATAATTAAGAGGTAATACAAATTAATAATATTGATTAATAAGTAATCTTTAATAATCAATTATTAATAAGTAATTCTAAATAATTATGAAGTAAATTTTATTATCTAATATCTAAAATTTAATAATTATAATTGATAATTATGTTTAATACATATTAATTCAAAAAATTAAAATTTTCGTATTTTATAAAATAAATATAAAGTTTGAATATAAACTTTTGAAGTTTTCATAATTTTGAAATAAGTATAAAATTTTATAAAAATGTTCAAAATAAAATAATTTTTAATAATTAACTTTTATTAACTAGTAATTATTACTAAATAATTGTACACTAACAATACATCTACGACTAATAATAAAAATTGGCAAACCCGTCTAGTTTTTAGGTGACCGCAAACACCTATTTATACTAATAATAATTAATTAATAATAATAACAATATTCAAAAGGGTGCGTTTTTTAGAGGTCTCTATTAAGTTTCAAAATATAAAAAAACCCGGTCATAAACTTATTGTAAATTAGGTCCCTATTTTTTGAAAAGTCATAAAAAAAATATTAAAAAATATTAAAAAATCACGTAAATTCGTATTTAAATAAAACATGTAAACACTAAAAAATTCAGAACAAAAAACCATCAAAGAAGGCGTCAAAAATAAAATAAAAAAACGAAATTTCCAGTTAAATGCATAATAGTATGCACATATATCATTTTCCAGCATACATCCGTGCATATTTTTCACTACAAACATCTTCGTTGATTTTTATTCATACAAAAACATGCTTACATGTGTGCAAATATACCCAATATTTGCACACATTTGTGCAGGTTTAGTTTCAAATTTTCAAACCGAACACAGCTTACGGAAAAGTTGCATACATATATGCAATTATCAGTAATAATTGCATAAATGTATGCAACTATTTTTTTTATTATTTCCGTAGAATCCTGAAATTATTTCCATATTTTAGAATTTTTTTTATTTTTTTTTATGAAGGAACGTACTTTTTTTAAAAGAAAATAAAAAAAGGCGGAAGTAATAAAATAAGGGGCGGGTTTAAAATTTTCAAATCTTTTTTTTTATATATATAAATTAGGTCCCTACTTTTATCCTATAAAAATGTTGCACACATGTGTGCATTTTTTTGAGAAATTTGCACATTTGGATGCAAATAAAAATGAACTGAAATATTAAGTTAAATCTATCCGCTGGAAGAACTGCAGTTAATTGCATATATGCATGCAATAAAATCAAAAAGGTGCATAATATTATGCATTTAACTGCAGTTTTTTCTGTTTTTTGCTATTTTCTTCTTTCTGACATTATTTTTGTTGTTTTTTGAACTGGATTTTTTGTATAATGCATAATTTATTTTATTACTAATTTACGAATTTTTTTTTATTTTTTTTAATTACTATTTTATAAGTTTTGAACACAGGGACCTAATTTATATTAAGTTTATGACCGGATGTGAGCCTAATTAAGTTTCAAAATAGGGACGTGAGCCTAATATTCCTATTCAAAATTTCAAAGAATTCCAAAACGTTAAAAAGTTTCAAAATCTGAAAAACATAAATATTACCTTGCAAATTATTACTTCCATGAGTTACTCATGACAATTTTGATTTTATTACATACCAATAGTTTGAAATACAAATATAATACTATTTTTTATACAGTATGTTGCAAATAACATTTAACAATTAATATTCAAAATTGATGGAACATAAAATAGTGCTTATTTAATAATTAATGAATAGTATTAAATAATTATCAGTTAAGAGTAGTATTTAATATTTAACAATCAGTATTCAATAAGAAATGGTGCGGGTTCGAAACCCGGAATGGCTAACTAAGAGCTTATCATGTGCATACGCTAAGATCAGCCACTTATGTGGTGTTCACAGACCGGGCTAGGTGCACTTGGGAGGGTTTTACGACTCCGGTTGGTTTCCCTCCTGAACAAATTCAAAAAAAAAATTCAATAAAATATATTCAATAATTGTTTTTGATGAAAAGTAGTATTTAATCAAAAGCTACAAGGTTGGGACTTAGCAAATTGCTTGATACAAATGCAGGTTTTCTTCAGTCTGAATACCTCAGATTTTGACTTAAAAAAAAGACTTCAAGCCAAATTTTCGCCCTCTTCCCTTTAAAATTTCATTTCCCGCTTTAACATTGAACTCTAAATTGCAAATACTTATGAAATTCTCTGCCATAGCACCATAATACATCATCCTTATCGGGCACGTCCTCCAAATTATCTGCATCCACCTTAACTTAACTTGTAACGACCTTCCTTTTCGACCGCTCCAAATTGGTAATTAAACCGACTCAGAACATTAAAAACGATAGCTTGTTATTAGCTCACAAGGTTTAAGCAGAGAATAACACAGGATCACAACATAGAAAATATACAACAGTATATTTCACAAGCGGAATCAAATTTTAGATAAAATATCATAGTTGTACAAATTTTTCTATGTAGCGGAAGAAATAATATATACACAGATTTTTAAATAAAATAAAAGTTTACACTTTTCAGTTGGGCCTGCACACGCATATGTGCCTTGCGTCTTCACGATCCTCTCCAGCTTTGTGGAGCTAAAACTTTAAAATCTAGAACACTTAGGACCTGACCTGAGTGCTCCATGCAAAATACAGAAAACACCCGAGCCAGGATTAAACTTATTTCAAGTCAGTGCACTTTGAATAAATCGCATAAATATAATTTGTTTAATCAAAATAAATGGTTCGAGCCTAATACGAAGTGTATTGTCGCCCTATACATTTAAAGAAACATAACATTAACACTTATGGTTGTATGCATGTTCCCAGTTTTAAGGATAAAATATATGTACGAAATTGTGACATCAACCAAAATGCAGAACTAGTAAACAAGCAGCACATATGTGCATCTATTCTGGTTTCAAATTATTCAAGGCATCTACATGAATTTAGCAACCTATTTCTCTTAGATAAGTGCCAAGCAGTTAAATTACAAAGTCAAGCATCATAAGTTAGTCAGCATAAGTGTGTATTCATATATTGGTTCCATAATATCCACCTAATTAACAAATTACAGTAGCCGATTTCCCAAATAATCCCCAAATATCATTATATATGGATATGCTAGGATAATTATTCAAAGAAAAAGGACAAATTTCATATATAATATTAATGCATGCATGGGTTGTGGGTTAACAGTACCCAAAACAGTGGCCTACAACCAGGTACTAGTGGCATGGCTTTCGACAACATATGGATGGTAAACAAAGCTTTGAATAAACAAAGTAACAAAATGTTTTAGCAACTAATCTATACGTCCAATAGGTAGCATGTCACATAGCCATTCATGTCAAGTAGGAACATGGGCTGTTTGTAAACCAGGAGCCTAGCAACGTCTTTACATAAGAGCAAACTTACAACGCAAAAGGACTAAAACCTAAAGGAGGGACAGTAAACCTTTAGGGTATATTTACGGGTTCAACCAGAAATTTGGTGAAAGTGATGCAATGTCCAGGTGTACACGAGCGTACCCACATCCATAATGGGAATATAAGTAAAACAAGGCAAACAAAATGTAAAATAGAACACTGTCCTCAACAACTTATACTAGCGAAAAATCGAAGTAAACGACTTGCAAATATTTTCAGCCGTACGGAATACTTACAATTAGTCGATGGCAGATGATGGCACAAGGTCAAGGCGGCTTCAGCTTGGTGGCGGTTGCAGCGAAGGAAGCGACATGAACCTAGGCTTAACACGGTTGAAGGAGTGGACTCAGACTAACCAGGCGGCGAACGATGGGTGCTCGCGGTTCAAGGAAACGTGACTAGATTTGCGGTGGAGCGAAGGCCAGTGGTTACAGGTAAGGTCGAGCGACGACTCAGTACTTCGAGGTGAAGGTAATGGCTCCTGGCGGAGATGCGGTGGTAGGGTGAAACGAAGAGGTGACGACGGCGGTGCTTGGCTTTGGCAGTGGAGGGCGGAGCGGGGTGCTGTGGTCGATTTGGTTGACCGATGGCTTGAGCGATGATCGATTTCTGATCTCGAGGTGGCCATCAAATCAGCTGAGGAAAGGCTGCGAAAGGGATTTGGGGATGGAGCAAAAAGAGGTTAATAGACATTTATTTGATAGTGGAACCATTATTTGGATTGGGGACGAAATTTTGTTGATTTTGGGGATCTCAATTTAGCTTAGCTGGGTAGAAAAGAAAGAAAGCACGGTTTTGAAAAAGGGAAAGGACGCGTGCAAAATTCTTCAGCAAAGTCTTAACCGGTGGCAAGCATTCCAGTTACGCTTTGAACAAGTGTAAACTAACAAGGTAAGTAATTTCCAGGAGTATACTATTTTATTTATACTATGCATACAACAATACCATGAATTTATATATACCCAAATTCTAATTTAAAACCAAATTCACTAAAAAAAATTATTTAAATTCAAAAATAAAGTAAATAAATTATAAACAAATCTCAAGTCTTAAATTTAAAATCAAATCTTATACTTTTCTCAAGTAGTAATTTCTATTTAAAATATGGTTATCGTTTAAATTAACAAAACATTTGAATCAAATATAAAATTTAAATCTATAAAAATCAACACAAAAATCAAGTTTTAAATTTAAACTTCCAAAAGCCAAATTCAAATCTAAATGAATTAAATAACTTCTCAAGTTAAATCAAATTAAATTTAAAATTTCTCATCAATGCATTTCCATTAATTTAAAAATATTTCAATCGCTAAAATTTTACAACAAATTTAGATTTAATAGTTAAAATTTGAATTCACACTTATAAAAAATCATATCAAAACTGAATAAACAAAATTTCAAATTATAAATAAATTTCAGTTCTTTAAATACCAAATCAAATAAATTTTTAAAAGATACAAATTGATTTGAATAATTTCTCAAACACTATATAAATATCAATTAGTACAACATATCAATAAATTTTAATTTAACAAAATATTTACATCGAATATAAAAGAAAATATTAACTTATACTTACAAAATTGATTATAATACCAAAATAAAACAGTTTAAATTTCAAATTTACAATCACATATCAGGTATAAACGTAAATTTCCAACACCAAACTCAAAATTTAAATGCCAAAAATTCTAGTTCGTTACAATCTCCCCCTCTTAAGGCTTTTCGTCCTCGAAAAGGAGAGGTTGTTAAAACCGCGCATATATGTAACACAAAATATCTATTCATACTAGATTTAATTTAAAATAAACCATAGAATTTAAAATTTAATATCAAAGCATGGCATAATTTATTCGACTAGATCTCGGTTTTGTTTTCAAATCATTTGAAATACCATGTTTTTTTCATATAGAATCATACTTGCTTCGGGATTATTTTAAAGCCAAAAATTATTTCTAAATTTCAAATAATTTACGATAAACGACATAAAACATTTATGTCCCAAGTCGAGAGGTTTATCCCAGTGACAAGGCCACTAAGCACGGCCTATGCATGTATCGATATAACGCTAAGTATCTCCCGGCTAACATCCAGACTCGGACACCGAATACAAAGCACGAAGTATATATATACCTTTCTTTAGTCACAGGTTACTCGAATCTCAGTAACAAATCATTTCATTTCATATCCCGAAGTTATAAATCATTTCGCAACAATAACAATTTTACAAATACTTTCAAATAGTATTATCATTTCTAAATATCTCAAAATATTGGGATTTCAAGTCGTCGAAATTTCTTTTCAAAATCCAGGTTGTACACAGATTTATCAAAGCAATGCAAAGGATTCAGGAATAAAACTGAACAGTTAACAATTCAGGCACGAATATATCGAATGATAAGCGAAAGGTGACGGCAGGTCAAGGGAAAACTAACCACGACAACAAGCGAAGGGACATATTATATTTTCAAAATATCCATTTCTATTCAAATTATTCCTTATTACAACTTATTAGAGCAAAAATAAGTTATGAAATTTTAGGACTTGAAAATTTTTCTAATGCCTGGATTTACGGAAAATTTCGGCAGCACCTACCCTGCACGGTTCGATCGGGAAAATTTCCCATACACAAAAACAAAAAAACACAAAATATACATCTCATCTATACGATGAGGCATCCCTAATCAGGGGAAAACAACACAAAAAACCCAAATATGGTATAATCTGAGATGTGTACCTTATATTAACATTTATAAGCATGTTGGCTTAATTTTTTTTAACATGTAACGCAAAAGCGAGCTCTCATGCGAAGCGCACACCATGGGTTCCTACTAAAACACTTAACAAATAGTGGGAATCATATATATAACAAAACTTAGCATACATAGCATGAACAAGCACGGTATATAAATTTCGGTATACATGAAACAAGATTTATTCACAAAAGCAAATTTTTCCATGTAAATACAAACTCATTTCATTTTTGTTTTAAACCTCCACATTATCGCCATTCATTCCAATTTCACACATTTTACTATTTTTAACATTATCATTCTATACATTTGTCATTCATATTAAATTTTTTTTACATCAACCGATTTGTCATACAAGTCATTTACTTCTCGATCTATTGAATTCACTTACCACATTATCATCCTTAATTTTCTTAATCGCTTAATGGCTTCACATTCATTGAATTTTTTAATATACACACACACACACACACATTTAATTATTAACATTCATTTATAACTTCAATTCAATTTATTCTCGTTTAGATTGATCTCATTCAAATCCGTTTATATTGGTTTCAATTTATAATTCATGTTTCCATTTAATGCTGAATTCGTTAGTGGATCATTTATTTTTTCATGTTCGTTCGATTATATAAATTTTACAACACCCATTTGCTATTAAATTTATTTATTAACTTTCCAAAAAATTATTCGAATGTCACAACTCTTCTTTTATTAAAACTTCAATTCGGTTATAACAAAACATAAATTTAAACTTGAAATTCTCATTTTGGAAATTCAGAAAAAGGTATTTTGTTACATATTTCAAAGCTGTGCGCTTGCAAAACCTCCAAAATCCTTTTTCTTAGTTTATTTGTTAAAGCTATATAAGATTAAATTTTCGATTATTGATTTTTTTTATTTAAAGTTCGAAAATACTTGATAAATCCAAGTTTAACAAGTTATTGTCGTTCTTACGGACGTTAGACATACGCTGGCCAGGCGAATGACTAAAATTTCCAAGTACTTAAATATACTTGTTTCAACTTCCAGTGAAATTACTTTAAAATCTTTTAGTACAGATATGGAAAGTACTTCACTTCCCCTGTGATCGTGGACATGCGGCGGTTATGCTACTATCCCAGTAGAATCGCTTGTGTCCGTGGGTATCACACGCCTCGACTTTCGCCATGGTTTTTTGCCATAGATCGCAGTTACATGGCGGTTACGCTACTATCCTAGTAGAGTTGGTTATATTGAAGGCATCGCGCCCAATCGAATTTATATGGCGTCTAGATCGCAGTTACGCAGCGATTTTGCCACTATCCCTGTGGATTCACTTGTAACTGTAGGCATCTCGCCCCTTGAATTATGCTAGAAAATCAATCATTATATATAATACGTGTCCCAATCGCATGGGCACCGATTTCGATGGAGGTTCCAAACATTGGAACTCCAACACAGCTATGGTTTTCAATGGACCCGAGGTCCCGATCATTACCTACCAAGTAGGAACGCACTGGAAGGTACTTCCTCATATCTTTGGTTTTTGAAAACATAGGATATTATATACATATAGTACTTCATTTTATTTCGCATATATCGCACTTATGTAAGGGTTAATTTACATAAGATTTTCTTTCCAAATCACGTTTTCAAACATGACATTCCTATATAAATTCCACTATATAAAATTCATTTCAAATCCATTATCTTTTGAAATATGTAGTTTCGAACTAATCATCGTTCCAATATCAATCTTCCATTTATATATATATATATATATATATATATATATATTATGGTTCGAAAACTTCATATCAATATTCAAAATTAAAAACTCTCAAAATTCTATTTTCAATACCAGTTCAGTTTTGATTTCACGATCGATTTGAATATTCGGTATCATTGTAAATCCAGCTCATATCGCAAATAATTCAATTTCAAAGCTTCACCTTTGATTTGAGTTACACATCACAAATATCATTATTCAATTGAATCTTTATATTCCATAGTTTTGGACTTAAATTGCTTGGATTGGAAATAAATAATTTATCTTAAAATAGTTAGTTACAAAATAGTTTAAAATAGTAAGCTTAAAATAGAATAGGTTTGAATGAAATAAATAGGTTTTGGTCTAAAATAGTTTAAATAAAGTTAGATAGGTTTTATAAAATAGGTTTGAAAAAATAAATATATTTTTGATACAAAATAGTTTGCAAAAATGATTCAGAATCAAAATAGATTTGTTATAGTAATTATATAAGATAGATAAATTTTATACTTTTAATTCAAATAAACAAAATGGTAAAATATACAATAGTTGTAAAATAAATAATACCAATTTCAAGAAATACTCCAATTCGAATCAATTTTCCGAACTTCAAAATTTTAGTTAACATAGATTCCAATGTCGAAACCCAACTCAAAATTAACTAGAGATTCAATTTGAAACATTTCAGTTTGAACCAAGTGTTCAAATTAGTTCACAACCCAAATTTCTCATTTAATTTCTCAAATTTAGTCAAACAAACTCTAATGCCAAATTATCCCACAATTTGTCTTCGATTGAATTACATTTCAACGATTCAACCTTTTAATCCATTCATCATACATCTTAATATAATTTCAACAACCATTTGTTCTTACAACAAGTATTTTCAAAACACTCGATTCAAATTCCACTAGTGAATAATTAATAAATTCACTTTGCTTATATTCGTATTTTGGCAACCACGGTAACTCGACAATGAATTTCGGAAAGGATTCAAGGATAAGAATTTGATAGTTTCAAAATTTTCAAGCATAAACGGTTCAAATCGATAAGCGAAGGATGACGACAAGTCAAGACAACAAACACAACAACAAGAAAAAGACAAAATTATATTTTTGAAACATTCATTTCTATTCAAATTTTATTCATTTATTCCCCATTTTCTAAATTATTTCTAATTTCATCGTAATTCATTTGAAATTTCAATTCATACTTTACGAACAATGAAATTGTCGTTTATTTGAATTTCGCTTATTTATTCCAGTTCATAATAATTTATCAAAACATTTCTATTAATGTTTATCTAAATAGTTTCAATCACTTATCTGAATGGTTTTAAGTATTTTCGATGTTTAGATTGGAACCATACAGTCATCCCTCTTTCGAAACTCGAAAATAAATACTGATGATGTTGCAATCATCATCTGAATTATCTTCAAGCGATTAGAATTTGATTCCATATCTGTCTAGTATATATAGAACTTTGTTTATACGTTAATCAGACGCATATTCAAAATTCGTACATACTTGATAGTCCGATATCGACATCAATGAAATATTAAAAACTCTTATCGTAAGTTATATTTCAAAATAATTTCGCTTTCCAAACAATTTATTTAATTTCAAAAATAATTTATATTTCAAAATACGCTCTCTCTACAATGATTCAGTTGATAATTCCACTCACTCTAGAGTAATGCTACTCTATCCCTAATGAGTTTTTAAACCCGATAAGCTAAACTTTGTCAAACCTGAGCTCTGATGCCAACTGTAACAACCTGCCTTTTCGACCGCTCCAAGTTAGTAATTAAATCAACTTAGAACGTTCAAAACGATAACTCGTTATTAGCTCACAGGGTTTAAGCAGAAAATAACACAGAATCACAACACAGAAAATATACAACAGTATATTTCACAAGCAGAATCAAATTTTAGATAAAATATCAGAGTTGTACAAAAAAATTTATGTAGCGTAAGGAATAATATATACATAGATTTTTAAATAAAATAAAAGTTTACACTTTTCAGTCGGACTTGCACGCGCATATGTGTCTTGCGTCTTCACGATCCTCTCCAACTTTGCAATTTAAAACTTTAAAATCTAGAACACTTAGGACCTGACCCGAGCGTTCCATGCAAAATACAGAAAACACTCGAGTCAGGATTATACTTATTTCAAGTCAGTGCACTTCGAATAAATCGCATAAATATAATTTGTTTAATCAAAATAAATGGTTCAATCCTAATACGAAGTGTATTGCCGCCTATAGATTTAAAGAAACATAACATTATGAACACTTATGGCTGTATACATGTACCCGGTTTCAAGGATAAAATATATATACGAAAATGTGACAATAACCAAAATGGAGGACTAGTAAACAGGCAGCACATATGTGTATCTATTCTTGTTTCAAATGATTCAAGGCGTCTACATGAATTTAACAACCTAATTCTCTTAGATAAGTGCAAAATAGTTAAGTTACAAAGTAAAGCATCATAAGTTAGTTAGCATAAGTGTGTACGCATATATTGGTTCCATAATATCCACCTAATTAACAAATTGCAGTAGCAGATTTCCCATGTAATCCCCAAATATCATTATACATGGACAAATTTCATATATAATATTAATGCATGCATGGGTTGTGGGTTAACAGTACACAAAACAGTGGCCTACAAACAGGTACTAGTGGCATGGATTTCGGCAACATATGGATGGTAAACAAAGCTTTGAATTAACAAAGTAACCAAATGTTTTAGAAACTAATCTATACGTCTAAGAGGTAGCATGTCACACAGCCATTCATGTCAAGAAGGAACATGTGCTGTTTGTAAACCAGGAGCCTAACATATTCTTAACATAAAAGCAAACTTACAACGCACGACTAAAGCCTAAAGGAGGGACAGTAAGCCTTTAGGGTATATTTACGGGTTCAACTAGAAATTTGGTGAAAGTAATGCAACGTCCAGGGGTAAACGAGCATACCCACAACCACAGTGGCAGTAGAAGTAAAACAAGGCAAACAAAATGTAAAATAGAACACTGTCTTCAACAACTTATACATAGCGAAAAATCGAAGTAAATGACTCGCAAATATTTTCAATCGTAAGGAATACTTACAATTAGTCAATGACAGATGATGGCACAAGGTCAAGGCGGCTTCAGCTTGGTAGTGGTTGCAGCGAAGGAAGCGACACGAAGCTAGGCTTAACACGATTGAAGGAGTGGACTCAGACTGACCACGCGGCGAACGATGGGTGCTCATGGTTCAAGGAAGTGCAGCTAGAATTGCAGTGGAGCGATAGCCAGTGATTACGTAAAAGGTCGAGCGATGACTCAGTACTTCGAAGTGAAGGCAATGGCTCCTGGCGGCGATGCGGTGGCACGGTGAAACGAAGAGGTAACGGCGACGGTGCTTGGCGTTGGCAGTGGAGGGCGGAGCAGGGTGTTGCGGTCGATTTGGTTTGTCGATGGCTTGAGCAGTGATCGATTTTTGATCTAGAGGTGGCCATCAAATCGGCTGAGGAAAGGTTGTGAAAGGGATTTGGTGAAGGAGCAAAAAGAGGTTGACAGACATACAGTGGAACCATTATTTGGATTGGGAACGAAATTTTGTTGATTTTGGGGATCTCAATTTGGCTCAGCTGTGTAGAAAAGAAAGAAAGCACGGTTTTGAAAAAGGGAAAGGATGCATGCTAAATTTGTCAGCGAAGTCTTAACAGGTAGCAAATATTCCGGTTACGGTTTGAACAAGTGTAAACTTACCAGGTAAGTAATTTCCAAGAGTATACTATTTTATTTATACTATGCATACAACGATACCATGAATTTATATATATCCAAAATCTAATTTAAAACCAAATTCACTAAACAAATTTTATTTAAATTCAAAAATACAATAAATAAATTATAAACAAATCTCAAGTCTTAAATTTAAAATCGAATCTTATACTTTTCTCAAATAATAATTTCTATTTAAAATATGGTTATCGTTTAAATTAACAAAACATTTGAATCAAATATAAAATTTAAATCTACAAAAATCAAGTTCTAAAGTTAAACTTCCAAAAGCCAGATTCAAATCTAAATGAATTAAATAACTTCTCAAGTTAAATCAAATTAAATTTAAAATTTCTCATCAATGCGTTTCCATTAATTTAAAAATATTGCAATCGCTAAAATTTTACAACGAAATTAGATTTAATAGTTAAAATTTGAATTCATACTTATAAAAATCATATCAAAAATGAATAAACAAAATTTCAAATTATAAATAAATTTCAATTCTTTAAATACCAAATCAAATAAATTTTTAAAAGATACAAATTGATTTGAATAATTTTTCAAACACTATATAAATATCAATTAGTTCAACATATCAATAAATTTTAACTTAACAAAATATTTACATTGAACATAAAAGAAAATTTTAACTTATACTTACAAAATTGATTTTAAAACTAAAATAAAACAGATTAAATTTCAAATTTACAGCCACATATCAGGTATAAACGTAAATTTCCAACACTAAACTCAAAAATTTAAATGCCAAAAATTCTGGTTCGTTATGATCTCCCCCTCTTAAGGCTTTTCGTCCTCGAAAAGGAGAGGCTGTTAAAGCCGCACATATATGTAACACAAAATATCTATTCATACCAGATTTAATTTAAAATAAACCATAGAATTTAAAATTTAATATCAAAGCGTGGCATAATTTATTCGACTAGATCCCGGTTTTGTTTTCAAATCATTCGAAATACTATGTTTTTATTTCATGTAGAATCATACTCGCTTCGGGATTCTTTCAAAGCCAAAAATTATTTCAAAATTTCAAATAATTTACGATAAACAACATAAAACATTTATGCCCCAAGTCGAGAGGTTTCTCCAGTGACAACGCCACTAGGCACGGCCTATGCATGTATCGATGTAACGCTAAGTATCTCCCAGCTAACATCCGGACTCGGAAACCGAATACAAAGCACGAAGTATATATACCTTTCTTTAGTTACGGGTTACTCGAATCTCAGTAACGAATCATTTCATTTCATATCCCAAAGTTATAAATCATTTCGCAATAATAATAACTTTACAAATACTTTCAAATAGTATTATCATTTCTAAATATCTCAAAATATCGGGATTTCAAGTCATCGAAATTTCTTTTCAAAATCCAGGTTGTACACAGATTTATCAAAGCAAGGAAAAGGATTCAGGAATAAAACTGAACAGTTAACAATTCAGGCACGAATAGATCGAATGATAAGCGAAAGGTGACGGCAGGTCAAGGGAAAATTAACCGTGGCAACGAGCGAAGGGACAATATTATATTTTCAAAATATCCATTTCTATTCAAATTTTATTCAAATTTTATTCAAATTATTCCTTATTAGAGAATAAATAATTTTTGAAATTTTAGGACTTGAAATTTTTTATAACACCTGGATTTACGGAAAATTTCAGCAACACCTCCCCTGCATGGTTCAATCGGGAAAAATTGCCCGTACACAAAAACAACAAAACACAAAATAAACATCTCGTCTATACGGTGAGGCATCCCTAATCAGGGGAAAACAACACAACAAACCCAAATATGGTATTTAATCTGAGATGTGTACCTTATATATGTTGGACTACTAAATATTTAGTCTGATGGCAATGTAAGATGAGCTAGTACAAACGTTTAACTGAATTGATTTAACAATGTTTAATTGAGATGTATTTAATAGTGTTTTAGGCGAATGAGATGTGTTTTTAATCTCAAAATGTTTACCGTTCTATTCCATAGTATGGTTTCCCTTTGATTTATTGAAGGCAAGATCATGTTGCATACCTTTGTATTTTCTGTAAAAGGCTGTATCGATTTCTATTGTTGAATGTTTATGTTGAGCTATGCTGATTTGGGTACTTCTGGAAATAAATCAATTCATTGGATGAGTGTTATAAGGTAATAAAACAATGCAAGGTTGTCTTTAGGTATTCATAAATAAATAAAAAATCAAAACCAGTTAACTTTAATTGAGGAAAGACAGAAAAGAGGATAAATCTAACAGTGAAATTTTCTAGTTAAGCCCGCTTTTCGAAGGCAGAAGAACAATTTCTGATCTCATAAAACCTACTCCTTTTGTTTTTTTCCCATGTCTATTAGATTCTCAAGTTGTTGCACATTTAAATTAAATTTATGGTTGAATTTAAGCTATGTATCGATTTAATCTATGTTCTTATATTCTTATTGATCCTAAGTATATACAAATTCTCATTTTATTGCAGTTTTCATGCAAACTACCGTCATTAAGAATTTTATTTTATTTTTTGAAGCCCCAGTTTGCAATAATTTACTTGCTGGAACACATATTAAGAAACATGCTATATAGAAGATTTCATGTAGATATGTCACGATTTGCCTTCACTAGTTTTGTACTATGGGATAGTGCAAGATGGCACCGTCAAACTCTAAAGCCAATTAGGCAACTCGACAAACCTTGAGATAATCCCTAGGTCGGTATGCTTCACGAATCTTTTCCTATATTGTACATTGATTTATTTTCTTGTTAAAATGTACACATACAATATACAACCTATTCTTGCATCAAACTGCATTGAACTAATGGTTTATCAGTTTTAAATTAGGACATTATTGTTTCATTCACTAACAAGGGGAACCAGATATGCATATGGATATCACTGTGAATTGAACTATTCAAATTTTTAGTAAATCTCAATGACTATAGTATGAGTTTTGGTCTCCATGAACCCATATTTTCTTATCAAAATGGGGAGTACTACTCAGATACATAGGATTTGCTTGATGGATGGGTAAGTTCTCTGCTCGTGTATTTATTGACCTTGAACTGTTTTGACTTTGCTGTGCATGTTTGTTTGGTTTGACCATGTACTCATGTGCATTGTTGTTGAACTTGTCTCGTGCATTCTTGCTTTAAAATTCATTATTTAATTTGTTGAGACCATAATTCTGGAGCAAGAAGCTAAAGACTAAAACTAGGATGCGAGTGTGAGTGGCTGTGCATATGTATATGAGTGAATGAGTCTATAGTAAGGAGTGAATGTATATGAGTGAAATGTGGCGAGGAAGTGTATATACAAGTGATTGTATAATAGAGTGGAAATAGTATGTGTGTCTTGTTCACTTATTGAACCACCTATCAACAATCGCCGTTTTACATGGTCAAGTAGAAGAGAAAATCCATCATTATCCAAACTTGATCGTTTCTTCTTTAACCTCAGCTGGGATGACCTCTTTCCGTTGACCTTGGTCAATGGTCTTGCCACTACCATTTTAGATCACTGCCCAGTTCTTCTTGACACCTGTTCAAACACTCCACTTAAGCGCCCATTCAGATTCGAGCGTCTCTGGCTTTTAGAACCATCTTTTAACGACTTTATCAAACTCAACTGGGATCAACTTCCATCTCACCACTCTGCCATGGTTAGAATTGTTAACAAGCTTCGCTCTCTTCGTAAATTGATTCGACCATGGGCTAAACATGTTTGGAATTCCTTAAAAAGTCGTATTTCATCCACACAAGATGCCATTCTTAATCTTAATATCATTGAAGAACTCTGACCTTTATCTGATTCTGAGTGGCATGTTTTGAAAAAACATTAAGCAGAACTGGACAGACTAATCAAACAAGAAGAGATTGGATGGAAACAAAGATCTAAAGCGAAATGGATTAAAGATGGCGATAAAAACACTGCATGTTTTCATAGAATTTCCAATTGTCATAGACGCTCCTCATTCATCTCTGAAATTGCTCACAATAACATTATCTTCACTGACTTTAAAGACATTTGCCATCAATTTACTAGCTTCTACAGAAGCTTACTTGGTTCATCTCTACCCCCCCCCCCCTCTCCACACATAGATTGGCACTATCTATACCCAAACCCATCACCCATTAACATTGATCATCCTTTCTTAGAAGAGGAAATATGGAATGTTGTTAAGGATATGGCCGATGATAAAGCTCCTGGGCCTGATGGCTTTGGCCCATCTTTCTTTAAACACTTTTGGCCCATCTTAAAAATTGACATCATTGATATGTGTTCTGAATTATACTCAAACCCCTCATCAATTGCAAAATTGAAGTATGCCAACATTATCCTCATTCCAAAACATTCCGGTGCTAACACTGTCTCCTCCTTTAGACCTATTAGTCTTCTCAATACAACTTTCAAAATCATCACTAAAATTCTATCTAACTAACTTCAACAACACATTGACTCTCTGGTGGGTAACGAACAATCAGCTTTCATCTTCGGTAGAAATATCCTTGACTGTGTAGCAGCTACACAAGAAGTAATCTCTCATTTTCATTTCTCTAACTCCCCTGGTGTCCTACTCAAACTTGATTTTTCAAAAGCTTTTGACTTAGTCAGCTGGGAATTCATTTTATCCCGGATGATGCATAGGGGTTTCCCATTAAGGTGGTGTAACTGGATCAAAGAAATTTTGCACACTAGCATTTCTACTGTGTTTATCAATGGTGAATATGGAGGTAAAATTAAATCTAAGAGAGGCTTAAGACAAGGGGATCCTCTCTCTCCTCTCATTTTTGTTCTAATAGCTGATGTCTTTAATCAAATGGTAAAACAAGCCCTATCTCAGTGCATTCTTTCCGGTATTCCAATCCCAAATTTTGAAATTTGCACAACCAACTTGCAATTTGCAGATGATACAATTCTTTTCACCATCCCCTCCCCGAAAAACATTAACTCTCTCAAAGTTCTTCTATATTCATTTGAAATGATTTCAGACCTCTCGATCAATTTTAACAAAAGCTCCATTATTATGCTTGGTAATTGTGCTCACCTAGGTCCTATTATAGCTGATTGCCTTAACTGCAAGTTTGATTCATTCCCAATTAATTATCTTGTTATTCCTCTCCTCCCTACTAAACTCCACAAATCAGATTGACAACCACTCATTTCAAAGATTGGAAATAGGCTTTCAAGTTGGAAAGTGAATTCTTTGTCCTTTGCTGGCCGTCTTGTTCTTGTAAAACACGTACTCTCATCACTTCCAACTTACTGGATGTCATTCCACAAACTCCCCAATTGGGTTATCAAAAGAATTGATTCAATTCGTAGTACATTCCTTTGGAATGGGAGTAAGCTGAAAAAATTAATCAACTGGCAAACTGTTTGTCTCCCAACTAACCATGGTGGCCTTGGTGTTCTGAACCTCTCGACCTTTAATACTGCACTGCTTGCTAAATGGCTATGGCGAGCTCTCTTGCCTGGCCAATTCATCTGGAAAGACTGGATCTTGAATCGCTTGTACAATTCTAACCCCTTCATCATTCTCCACTTTAGACCTGATGTCAGACCCTCACCATTCTGAAATGGAATTCTGTCCACCATATCGAGAGTTAATTCTCTTTTTCATGTTAAAGTTGGCAATGGGGAATCTTGCCTCTTCTGGTTGGATATTTGGAAAGAACAGATCCCTCTTCACTCTCTTTTTCCCATCCTTGCATCAAGCAGAAATAGCATACTCACATAGCTGAGGCCCACGAGCTCGGCCCAATGGGCTTTTTTCCTGAAACTTTTCTGGGCTTTGAAGTATTAAACGAAATAAATTCTGTGGATCATATTCTCAGCTCTACTCATCTATTACCAGAACCTGATTCATTCGTTTGGGCTTTAGGCCCATCCAACATCTTCTCGGTAGCATCCTGCTACAAGTTTTTAATACACCCTGGATGAAGCTTCACCTTCTCAAGAATCTGGAAATGCCACCTCCCTCCCCCCCCCCCCCGGGCATTATTTTCTTTCAATGGCTTCTCATACATGACCGTATTAATACCAAAGACATGCTTCATCGCTTCAATATCAATATTGATCCCATATGTGTGCTGTGCAAACAATGTAACGAATCCATTTCACGTCTCTTCTTTGATTGTGAATTCTCATATGTAGTGTGGGCTGCAGTCAGTTCTTTCATCCTTGGTTTCATCCCCTCTTTCAACTCATTCTTCGAGTACTGGCAACATCACCCCCTGACCCCTTAATAGATTCTTTAGTGGCTTTTCTTTCATGGTGTATTTGGTTAGAACGTAATGCAATCATCTTCAGCAGACCCTCGAAGCTCATGATGGGTACATGTTATCATATCCTACATCTATTTGAATCATGGCCAGGAACAAACAGGCACGCACGCTTCAGGCTCTCCCTTCCAATACCCCAGTCTCCTGGCTCTCAAGAAAGCAGTACCTTTGCCCCTCGTTGATCTAGATGTAGCTGCTCGATATTTCATATGTAGTATTTTGGCTGTGTACTCTTACCTTATGCTCAGTTCTCTATGATGTATATATTCAGATCAATACTTGTATTATCTTTTTGACCGCCTAGGTCTAGACTACTTGCTACTGATTGGGCTTGTCAACCAGTTTATATTATTGCCTATTATGTTTTACGCGTAACCGGCTGTGTAGTTTCACGCCACACACCCGTCTTCCTCCAAAAAAAATATTTATTCAAAAATAAATTCTTAAATATTCAATTCTCGTAAATATTTATTTGTACTATTCGAACCCGTTGCAACGGGCATTAGTTGTTGTCCTAGAGCCTATTACAATGGACATTGGCCATTGTAGAAAGATGTATTACACTGACCTATTACAATGTGGTCTATTACAATGGGATCATGCCCGTTGTGAAATCAATATTACAACTGGCATTGCCTGTTGTAAAAAGGTGTTTATGACAACCTTTTCTGCCAATTGTAAAATATGGACCTATTACAACATGGCCTATTACAACAGGCACAATGCCTGTTCCGAAACACATATTACAACGGGCATTGCCCATTGTAAAATGGCTTTTTGTTGCAGTGCTTGTCGATATCCAATGGAATGGGATGCATCTTGTGCAACCATAAGAGTTCCTCGAAATAAAATTCCGGGAAGTGCTTCTTTAAATATGCCTTTCGCTGCTCAAGCGTCGTTAATCAGCCTTGGATGCCCTCTCTATCGTTGTATCTGGCCTTCTATCTGTAACAACCCTGAAATTCTGAACTAATTTAAAAAAAATTATTTTAACTGTTTTAAGGATTTTGATTATTTAAAATGATTTATTTTAAATAATAACGACTAAAAATTTATTTCAATCGAAGTTAAAAATGAATAAATTTATTTTAATCATAAAACGAGCCTGAAATGGCGCGACAGTTTGAAATTCGATTTCTAATTTCAATTCAATATAAAGAATTCAATATAAGCCAGAATTGGACGGAATAAGAAATATCTGAATCTGTTTAATTATATTTTTCTAACGAATGTAAGAAACAGAGATTTCATAATATAAATTGAAAGTTATGTCCAGTTTAAAATTCAAAAAAGTTGTTATAGAATTTATATATATTTTAATATAATATATAGCCCTTAAAAATAGCCATCTTGCAAACGACCTCCGTTTTCGATGAAACCACTTTTGTTGGATCCGGAATATCAAATTATTGCTAGGTTCCAATTTTTAGAACTTTTGGAATTAATATGCGAGCATGGCAAAAGAAAACGTGTTTTGTCAATTTCAGTCAAATTGGATCGACCAGAAAATGGCCGTTTTTCAAACGGTCTTCAAATTTGATGAAATTAAGTTTGTTAGGACTGTATCGTTAAAACATAGCTTGATTTATTTTTTGGGAATTTTTGGAGTTAGTATGTGGCCCCGATAAATTAAGCTGTATGATCAAATTAAATAATTAGATGTTTTATATTTTAATTTAAAAAAATTGGCTGAAACAATCAAATGGGCTAATGAAACCTACTCCATTATGTCCGGAATAAGGGTATTTGGCTGGGGGAGACATTGGCTGGGCTGGATTTGGAGTTAATAGGAATTAACAGGTTTTTTTGTGAATTAATGAATTAAATAATATTATATTATAAATATGGATTAAACTAATACCCTAATTCAGAAAACAATAGCCGCCGTCCTCTTCGTTTTCTATGGTCAGAACCATCTGAATTTCATCTCTTAAAATCTCTCCATCCACTCAGTGAAATCGTTGAGAGATTTATATTATATATATAGTATGTAAATATAAATTAAAATTAAACGAATCGCGTGCGGTAGTTCGCGTTTCGGCATCGTAACTTTAAACGATTACACCAAAAGATCCGACCGTCGGATTTTCCCAAAACTAGAACCGTTAAGTTCGCTTTGGGAAGATATTTCAAACGATATAAAATTTGTTAAAATCCAACGGTTAGATTTCGAGAAATGTGTAATTCAAATTTGGATAAAAACAGCGCCAGGGCCACGTAACGACCTGAAGCGTCGTTAAATTAAATTAGGCAATTTTATATAAATAAAAATAGCGATAAATCGTTATAAAACAATATTAACGATATAAAATGATTTGAATTATATATATTTGAGAATTAATTGAAAAGACCGAGTTCAATCTCATTTCAAATAATTATATGACGATTTAAATCGAAGATATTAAAGACGGTGTTTGAAGACTGGCGATCTTCACATCGAATGGATGACTACTGATGCCCTGCATTGGGTAGCTCCCAGTAAAGGGTTAAAGTAGTACTTGTCCGGACGTACTTGTTGATTGTCTGGATATGCGAGAACCTCTCTTCCGTATTGGACATACGGGACGAGGAATAAGGTGTCTCCGGTTTCGTTCAGACCCAAAACGGACTTGTAAATGGATGTGTGTCTGACATTGGATTTCATTCTATGTGAATTGATTTCTATTTAATATATATCTGTTTGGTGGCGGAGAATTTATTCTCTTCCTTAACATCCTTCTATGAGACATACGAGCTTGGAGGTTATATATTGATAGACATCAGTCGCATGGTGTGGATTGTCAATATGGCATGCCAAGATGCAAATGATCAAGGCTTTTGTTGAAAAGCAAAGCCTTGTGGTTGACGATCAAAGCTTAGGTCTAATTAGCATAGCTTTGTGTATAGCGTAACTTCGCGAGCCTTATACCCCGGTAAGAGTCAGAAACGGGATGAGGGAACGCAGGGAGTGCACGACGTTTCTTTCTAGCTAGAAGTGGTGTCATGGCATAGAGCCCAGACATTTTTACTTATGTGGATGATAGATTGTGAGGCCTCGATATATTGGTCGCTACTGGAAAAGTTATAGGTCCAATAGGACCGGGAAACGTGTGTTCAGGAATCGCCAATCCACTAAAGTATTTATGGACCGGCCCTGCATGATCCAAGGGTTTCCCGTAGGTGTGATCCTGAGACATTTGTTAGAGTGTGAATCGGTAAGGAGACCATCCCTAGCCTTGACTCATGATGGAAACCCAATTTCCAATACGACATTACGGTTCGGATTGTGAACCTATATATGGCAACATAGTAGGATGGGGTACTATGCTGTCTAGGATTGATACATTTATTTTGAAAGTGTTTTAACTGATTAAACACTAGTAATAATATCAAATGGTTATTGTTTTATACGTATCAAGCATGTTTGATCATTATAAGGTAAAACTCTATCCTCCGGTTTGCGTTGCATTGTGTGATGGGACTTGAGTCTTATAATGATTTCATTTTTCTAAAAAGCGTTGCGTTGTGTTTTAAAAGATTTATTTAATTAATACACTAGCAATCCAATGGAGTAAATCCGTTCCACGTTAGCGGCATGGTCCTGTGATTAGCCTTATTCTTAGATAAGTTAAGAAAGATTTCTCATACCAGTCCCATGACCGATTCGTAGTTTGTTTCACATGCAAACTCGGGTGCCCTTATTTTCCACACGGGCAGTCGAGTGGCTTTTTTTGCAGATATTTATTTGTTGAGCAGGATTCTGGATCGAAGCTTAAAGCGGTGTCCAGAGCATTGATAGTCTTCCGCTGTGTTAGTTTATTTGTTTCCGCTGCACTATATTAAATTTATTGTAAATTATCTTCCGCTGTATTATATTTGATGTACTCTGATATTCTGTACTCTGATGTAACATTATTATAATGTTTATAAAAGTCTTCTGTTATTTGTTTTGATGTGTTGTATGCCCAGAGTTAGCGCATCCGGGATTCGAACGGTCTTGGTCGATTTTGCGATCGATTAGGTTGGGGCGAAATCCGTATCGTTACACTATCTCCCCCTCTCCAGAATCCTGGGACTTCACTAGGCTAATCCCTGCTTATATCTCTTGTCACAGGGGCAGGGGAATAAGTTTTGGCATAGGAACGAAAGGTGGAGGCGGAGGAGCCATCGACATCCTAGTTCTCATCGATCCCATCCCTTTCTCAGGCTCAAATAGTCTTGTAATTGGAGGTGGAGACTCCGAACACCGAGGATAATCTCGATGGTGAAACGTGCCACTATATTCGTAGGAGTACTTGGACCTCCACTCCCGCTTTTGCGTTCCTTTTTTGAAGGCCCCGACAATATGCATTTTTGGTCCGTAAGAACTTCTCAATCTTGACCCTTGTCTCTATCACCTGCTCGGGTCATTGTGCCTGCACAAAGCAAATCTTGAGTCAAAAACGAATATCCCATACATGCACAAGTTAGGTGTTGTGCCATGCAAGGCTTATGGGTATGCATGTCCTAGTGTTCCTCTCCTATCCACAAAAGAATTGTCGGCTTTCTTGAAGGGGTATCCTCCCTAATGTCTGCAACAAGCTTTCAATGTTCGTGTTACTTAGCCTAAGTGAAGATGTTTCTATGGTAATTATGTCTAAGTCTTTGACTGACCCTCCACTTCCATCGACGTGGTGGTATCAGAGGTCGTGACTGGAGAAACTGATTTGGAAGCCTCTCCCAACCTCGTTTCCTCTGTTGGAGAGGGAACGGGAGTGGGTAGAAAACCTTCTCCTCTAGTGAACTCCTCCTTATCGCTGCTATTGTAAGCTCTTATGTCCTTCTAAGCTCCGACCACCTCCCCTTTGGTTGTAAGCACGTAGAGAAACATGAGAGGAGGTACATCCACCTATGCACAAAAAGGTACATCTCCTTCCTCAGCTTTCGCCTCTTCTTCCTTTTCTTCCTCTTCTTCATCACCATTCTTTCTACCCATTGATCAACCTTTGGGAATTAGGTCTGCTGATTAGAGAAGATGATATGACAGCAAAGTCTGGGCATCACGATATGCATTCTTGACCTGCGTCAGTGTAAAGACTCTCCTAAGATATACATGATCCCTTAAAATCCAGGGAATACCTACCACGTGAAGTTTAAAGTTAGTTCGAAGCTTACAAATCGAGTAACTTGAAATGCAATGTGAATATTAAAAGTCTTACGACCACCAAGCCATATTCTCGCAAATCCAGGTGGGCATCCAACATGGACACAATCGTGTTTGAAGCATCTAAGCATGTTCCATGCCCTAGGGATGAAGCGATTGCTGGCCTATGCCTCTAAAAAGATGAGGAAAGGCAAGGTGCTTCTTCTCTTAAGGGAGCAGAGGTATCAGATGTCCTCCCCAGTTGGTTCCATGCCTAAGTTTTCTATTTACCTATGCATCTAAAACCCCGCTAAAGATCCGCAATATCCCTACTATGGCCCATATCACTCTCGACCACTACGTTATTTCAGTTTATCACTGATTAACATCGGATCCGTTTTAAGTCCTGCTATTTTCCGCTGCGCTCGCTAAATCAAGGCTATTTAGCACCTTCTTTGACAATATTATTATACAAATGATGATTTGACGAGTTCTCTTTTAAAACAAATCAAAAAAGTTAGTGAAAATAGCTAATTTTAAGTAGTAAGTGGCCAATATAAGGTAGAAATCTACAATAATCATCCAGTCTAGTATGCATAACCATGATATTATTTGATCTTGTCATATATTATTAATTAATATTCGTTTATTCTACTTAAATAATGTGATAATGATAATTAACTATTTTTAAATATATAATTTTACATCTAATGAACCTTTTTGCATTTCCATTATATCCTTATTATTTCCCTGCTACACCTTTTTGCATCAACTTCGCTATAGAACCACAAGCGCTTTAACTGCACAACTATGTACATAATGTCGGTTCCGCGAAGGAAGGCATAATCGTTCGAATGAACCCGTGTCGGCGTTAGCGAAAGTAGCATGACATATCTCAGTTAAATGGGCAAGATGGGGGCATGCACCCAAAGGAGCACGTGTCTGTTCCATATAGTATATCCTTCCGGGGGTGCGTGCGTCCTATCATCCCTTCTAGGGATTCATACTTCATTATGAGGTATGTCATACCTCTTACAAATGTTTCTCAATGCCGCCTCATCAATCATCAAGGAAATCGGATCCATAGGATTCTCAAGAATAACATCTCCCTCGTTATGGCCATTGCCATCAGAACATCTTCCTTCTCATCATCTTCATCCTTACCTTCTTGCAAGCCTCCTTTACCTTCCTCTTCCACTTCCTGAGCAATCGACTCATCTTTATGTTTGTTTGAGTGTCACGATCCTTCATATTTCTCCTTCTGATCATGCATGTCGGGTGGATTCACTTGATAGGAAGAAGTTAAGGCTTCATAAGTCTCGTGTTCGCTCACGTTTGGGTTGTAATCATATGAGGATTCGTTTGAGCTTGAAGATGGTTCTGTGGATTCAGCCGATAAGCCTTTGAGTCATCAAGAGCTTCACGAAGCCATAACCAACTACTTTCAAGATAGTCGCATTAGTTAGCACAATAAAATTTGTTCCCCTCTCCCATGTTGGTGTAAACTAACATGAACATGCGTGTCGTGCGTGCTGATGCAATTATAGTAACACATTTTGGAACATGGAGGCGATTTTCATTTCTTAAACTAAAACCGCAATCGTCGCTAACCAATGTCGCAACATTTGGATCAAATCACAATTATGTTGTGATTAGGTAGACAATCGAATTGTGGAGTCGATAGTTCAGTCATATGTCTATAATCCCGTTTTATGCTCTAATCCTATGTGCATGCCTGAATCGTTAGTCCAAGCACCTTATTTTTTGAGCATTAACGCGTTAGGTAACGATACGTTCGACTTGGATTTCAATCCAATTGTGCAACATCATGAAATGATTCGAGTTTGCGAACTCAAGCTCGGGTTCGGAAATTTTTCTATGTTTTCAAGATACAAAATTTAATTTCGTATCCCCAAACACTTGAACAATTTTCACTTTCCAAATTTTCAAACTCCAAAAAATTCTAAGTATTTGGGATACGAAATTTACTTTTGTAACCCCGAGCACTTGTATTTTTTCCAACTCAATCTCTTCGAGCTCCCTATACCGATCCCAGGATAGTGTCTCCACTTCGTACCCCCCGATCCAACCTCTTTTCCATATCAAACTTAAGAAATACCTAAGTATCTGTGATATCCCCGAAACTTGAAGGAAGAAATGCCAAATCTTATACAACTTAGCAATTTTCCCATTTCCGTTCCCTTTCCTTCACCGAGACCCCCTCCTTAAATTTTTTACTTTGCCTCCTCCTCCAATTTCATACTCCACCATCCTTCTTCACTTTGAGCTTCTCCTCAACTCCTTTCCTTTTCCACCCTAAATCCCTACTCCTCTAAACTCGACACCTTCCTTCAATGTTGTCTCATTAATGCCACAACTGATTGGGACTTACGGTTTGTACCCATATTGTAACACCCCAGAATTTTAAGGATACTAAAGATGATGTATTAAAGAATAATTAATGTGAAATACACTGTTAACAATGAATTTAGGAAAACTTAATTTAATAATCAGAATTAAGTGAAACAGAATTAAGTGAAACGGACTGCGCCATTGCATTTGTCTCGGAATTCGGGTCAAGATAGACACTAAGTTTGAGCAAAATGGACTTCGTATGAAAAGGTTATTAAGGTTTTAAGTCTGTATGCATATAAGGAAGATATATGTATATATAATTCAAAAATATTCAAAAATCAGCAAAACCAGAAATCCGGCGCGTAGATCGACGAAAGGCCGACTATTTGAGGTCGACTCGAGACCCGACTGGGTCGGCCTATAGGTCGAATCAGGCTCATGGGGGTCGACCCCGGGGTCGACCTGGGGGTCGACACCCCTGAAGTGGGGTCGACCCACCCGTGGCTACGAAGCTTCTTTTATGACGTGGACGATTCCTATGGCTCCTGATCTAATCCGATGGTCTTGGTTGCTCCGCTACTTCTATATAAGGGGCCCTTAACGTAGGTTTTGTTCATTGAAAAAAATGGTGATGGCGAAGCTCTGCTAGGATGGAAATTAAAATGGCTCTTCTTCTTCTTCTAAATTAATTCAAAGAAGATTATGCATATTCGAAGACTGCTACAACAAATTAAACGATGGCCACAACAACTTAATCAACATGTTTTTTGCAGCAAATTCACTGTGAGTTCATGTTATTTTAAGATCTGAATATTTAAATAGTAATCGTGATATATATATAAAAAATTGGATCTTAAATCAGTGCCTAATCAGTTCTATTATGAGATATTCCTCCGATCTGTTCTTATAAATTGGATCTTTAATCGGTGCCTAATCAGTTCTATTATGACATATTCCTCTGATTTGTTCTTATATGCTTATATCGTCACCAAATCCAATCTTGTCATAATATGTTCATTCAGTTTTATGCCTATTTCTACCATAATGTTATTGATTCGTTATTATGCATGTTCTGATTCTACTATCTCCCTCTTTTCCCTTTTATTTTTATATAGCCTGGCTACCTTCGAGCCTAGGCCTAACGCTGAAAAATGCGAATGTACGAGATTGGGAATGATTGGGAAAGATATAATTTGGGGCATAATTGATATTGGAAAAATATGAATATAGGTTTGGGCAAAAAATGTGGAAATATACAAATGTGGATTTGGGGACATATATTGTGTTGTATAACATGAATATGAATTTAGGTGAACGTTGGAAAATATGATTTGGCATAAATTATGTAAAATATGATTTAGGCGTAGATTGGAATATATGTGTTAATATGAATTTGGGCACAAATTGTATTGGAGTAAATGTAAATATGGAATTAGGTATAAAATGGGACATGCCTAAATATTGATTTGGCACATAAATTGGAACATATGCGAATATAAATTTTAGGCATAAATTGGAAAATATGTGGGTTTGGGTTTATGCATAATACATACATATATGTGTATGCCTTGATTTATGACATGGGAAAAAAAGGAGCGTATGATGCATAATTAAAAGGTGAATTAAAAAGGGGTGTAAAAGTCTATGATTTGAATAGTGAATTTTAAATATATGGGGAAAAGGAGAAATAATCACCTATAATGACATAGATAGATTTGGATAAAAATGGAATGCCTAGTAATTACAATTAAAAATTGTAATAGCAGCTATGACACGAGGTTAGGTTACATTAGTGGTGGAAGTCTGCCCGGACCTGACCGGCATATCCAGCAGCCACTAATGTTGAACTTAATGTGAGAGGTCTAAGTGTGTAAATACGAATCGAGCTAGGACACGAGGTTAGACCCAACTGTGGAATAAGACTGCCCGGACCCGACTGGCATATCCAGCATCCGCACGTTGTAGGCTTAATGTAGGAGGTCTAGCCCATTATAACCATAATTGGACATGGTAACGAATTGGACTACTTAACCTAATTTAATCCATAAGGACTGTATGATTATGAACTTAAGTTAGGGTTAAGTAAAATTGGATGGGCTGTGGGTAGGTTAAGTAAATTGGAGGAGATGGGTAATATTTACATATAGACCCATAAACTTAAACCGATAAGATTATGTAATTAAAGACACCAAGTGGTATAAATAACCGGTAGAAATAATAAGTTATATGATTGAAATTAATAAGCAAGAGAAACTTGGTAATTTGAATAAGAATTCAATATGAATGAAAATAACCGAGTTAAATGGAAACCCGGTGAGGTAAGGCAAGCACGTAAAGAATGTTTAGACATAGGGTCTAACAACATATTAAAGAAAGGCGCTTGGACCGGTCCGTACGTTTGAGGGTGAATAACCCAATGGGGTAGATCATTGGGGAGTTATAAGACACGAGGGGAGCACACATTCATCTGACTGTTTGACAGATCCAAAGGACTGGAAGGGGAAGCACGCAGCTTCCTGAAGTACGTAAGGTGCTCCTAGTAGTCCGCTGTGCGGTGACATATGTCTTAGGCTGTACTCGCAGGGGTTGGGTTTACGCGTAACTACTAGGTGGGTGGACCTTGGCTGCAGATATAGCTATGCAATCAGAATGTTGTGACAAGGTGACACAAGGGTGGTTTGGCGGTTGCCTCACGAGGAGGTAGAGAGGGTCACGACCAACAAGGATAGTAGACCGTCGGATATCCGTCATCGGCAGCCAACGGGATGTGAAAAGACTAGAGCAAACCTCAAGATATCTTTTCACCTTTCACTATCGAGGTACGGGGTTGAGGGGAGACGCCATATGGATGTTTAGATTGGTTTTTATTAGGGGCAATTGATCGACGCTAATCTATGAATTAGAAAAGCGCGACATTTGTAATAAATTCTGCAAGCATACAGGCGTGTAGCATACAAGTCGAACACAGGGAGGTTTAATTAAACATTATTACTTATTTTTTTTCTTGGGCGTGTTAGACGAAGCTGGAGGTTGATTTTGCAAAACAAAATAGAAAGTGAAACTACAATTAAAAGATGCAATTAAATTTACTGCAGATTCGAATCTAATCAGAAAATTCAACGATTAAAGATAAAATAGAACAATGGAAATAAAATTGCAGAACAGAATTAAACGAACAGAAAATAAAAATTAGGATTACCGCTGAATCTAATCAGACGGTCAATCACTAATGAAAAGAAATGCAAAATACAAATAGTGTTCTACCGAATCTAATCGTGTAGACAACACTAATTGCTAAGAAATAGAAAATTGCATAAAATAAAAAGAAAAAAATGAGTTTTATTGATGAAGAAGAGAATAGAATGAGATATATGATAGGATGGTGGCTACAATGACATTACAAGGGTATATATAAGGTAGATAGCCAAACCCTAACCCTAACCCTAATGATAATTGGGCCTGGTCATTACATCACTAATTAGTTTACAATGAGAAACATAAATGGGCCTTAGATAAATAAAGCAAATTTGGGCCTTTTCTCTTTTCCTCTTGCTTCCTTGACACTTCTTCATTGATTTGTGATGTGCAAAGCCTTGTTATCAAACCTTTTCTTGTCCAATAGCAACTAGATGTGATATCTTCATCTACAATTCTTCAAAATGCAAATACATAGCAAATTGAACTCTATTTTTCTACATTTCTGGTTGCATGCGGGCTGGGTTGGAATATCTGTAAAAGTAACAAAACAATACCCAAGTAATATTTATTTATATACAAAAGATAAGAAATAAGAGCATAAAATAAACATATTTATATGTCAATCAAATACCCCCACACTTATCTTTTACTCGTCCTCGAGTAAAAAGAAAATGGAAAACTAACTAGATAGGTCACACTTTCGTAGGAAACACGATTGCATTGAGCGTATGCAACAAGCCGTTAAACCTCTAGGTGTCCCTAGTAGGACGAGTGGTGTCTCGTGAGGGTTTTCAGCGGATACTACCCACAAAATCCAAATGCAGTATGTTATGATTCTAATGAAACCACATGAATGCAATGGACATATGCAAATAAAAATGAAAAATGAAAACACGACTTGTTTCAGGAAGGTGGTACAACAAATTATGTTAACAATTTCTAGTCAGTTGATTTTATTTTAGATACCTCAACTTGTCACAAATTTTCAATATAAATCAAGTTTTCAAATGTTAAATTCCAGTTTGGCCAGTTGGTTCGGTTGATAACATAGTGCAGCCATGAAATAAATTCTTAGTTTGCTTGGCACAGTTTGCAAAGTGGTATTCTAATTTTCTCATGTATGGCTAGTCAAATCAATAAGGTCAAGAAATGTTTGGGTATCATCGCTTATTCTTTATTCTATAAAATTTTAAAATTTATGATTAAGTACATACACCTAACTAAAAAGACCAAGGTTTACGACCCATGCACTGCCTCGCGGACTAACGGAGAGTGGGTAAAGAGCTTGGCGGATTGTGCAGGCCGACTTTGACTTTGTCAACAACGTGTCGGTAATCCTTAGGTGTCCAATCTCATAAAATGAGACCAAGATATTCCAACTTTGACTTTGTCAACAACGTGTCGGATAGAGCTTGGCGGGTGTGCACACCAACGCTTGATATACAAGCAATGTTGGATACCCTTGGATTACTATTATTATTATTGAAATTATAAGCACAAAAGAGAGTTACGCGAATTCAACTTAACACAACTTAGTTTTAAAGATTTGAAAAGCCATTATAAGTACTTTAAGTCCTCCACTTATTTAAACAAAGTCTACAATATAGAATAGATTTCATGGCCATCACCTAAGAATCTCCCTATGTACCGGTTACACTATTATCCCTCAAAATTAAACTTTTCATTATATTTCTTATTTGATCTAAGCTGAGAGAAAAAAATACTATCAACTGATTAATAATCCTTAACTTATTTTGTTGTATCAAACTAAAATGAGTCATGTTTAAAAAAAAATGGCATGTTACTACAGTCTAAAATGCATGATGGTCCTACATGAAAAGAAAGAAAGAAAAATTAAAGAAAAATCAAAAGAATGCAATGCAGACTCCCCCCATACTTGAACTAAACAGTGTCCACACTGTAAACGTTTCCTAAATTTGAAAGATAAAACCCATAGACGGATTAGATGCAAAATGATTTGAAGAATGAAATGGAGTTCAACCACTATTTGCGAATGCCAATCATATGTACAATGATATATGTGTTTGCGATGCACACGACGCAAAGAATTCCACCAACGTTTTCCCCCACACTTGATTCTAGCCCTATGAGTCCCATTCCCACTATGCCTAGGCATATTTTCTAACAAGCAAGAGTTCTTGAAAACCATATCATCTTTAAACCTAGATTTATAGTCCAGGAGATAAATATCCAGGGTCGTCCTAACATGAAGTTTTTCAACCAAGCCAGCATTCCAAAGATAGTTCATGTGTTCAACAAATTTGTCAGTGTAATTTTTCAAAAATTTGTGATCGTATATAAATTCAGTGAAATTTGAATTCTGAGTGTTGTTCAAGAGTATGTGATCACCTTTCTCATCATTAATTGACAAGGTATTTTCGACACTGACCATTTCAAGTTCGTTAAAAACCTCAAAATCAAAATTTTCAAATTCAGATTGGTGGCTTGATTCTATTTCATCCTCATTTGCCAACTCATCCTTATACAAACCAAGGAATTCATGTTCGTTAAAATCCTTTTCCAATTTTGAGTTGAAAAATTCAACATTTTTATTCTGTTCAATTTCTAGAATTTCAAGTTTCTCACAGTCTGAAAGAGGAAGATCAAAATCCAAGCTTAATTTTTTTTTCTGAAAAGAGCTGAAGTCCAAATCATTTGTTGAATTTTGAAAAACTTCATCAAGATGATTATTCTCAATTTCAAAAGTCGTTATTTGAAAATTTTCACCATCAGTAAAGAATTGATTATTTTCTGATTCATCGCTTGTTTGAATTTGATTTTGTTGCTCTTGTTGTTCTTTCAAAGATGTCAATAAACAAAGAAGTTCATCGGCCTTTTTATTTAGTCTTTCTTCCCTCTCTCTAAGAATGTTAAGACGATCGTTGATTTGAGAGCTCTCGTTTTGGATTTCTTGATTCTCAAAATTATATTCCACATCAATTTCACGATCAAAATTATTTCCAACGTGGTGGTTATTTGAATTTTCAGAAAAATGGCAATGATATTGGAAATCATTTTGATTTTGAAAATTAGATTCGTAACCAAAACTGTTAAAGTTGGAGGGAAAATTGCAATTTTGGTCATTTTCAAGATGTTGATATGGGCTATAATTTTGAAAATTTTGGTTTTCATCCCCATATTGATGTGGATCAAAGCTATATTGGGTTTCAAAGCTATTGTGATGTGGATGTGGCCCATAATCGAAATTATTGAAATTTGAATTGAAATCGCAATTTCGATCATATCCATGGTTTTGAAAATGTTGGTCAATTGGAAAGTTTTGAAAATTATCGACATTGGGCTCATGAAATTTTGGAAAATTTTGCCTCATGAGTTGTAATTCATATTCATACTCTTCAAGAGGACGTCTACTCCGATTATTATCCCACGTTTCCCTCAAGGATTTTTTTGAATTAGACATTTGAATGAAATCAAGGAAAGACAGAATTTATTCTCACTTCAAAATAATATAAAATGTCGAGTTGTGCTCTATTTATTAACTGACTCAATTAGAAGGGGGAAGAGGGTCTTATGGCCGTTCACGTATAGTATAAAACTAAGGGATACGACCAATGTTTTACGGGTAGTATGCAACCTCTTTTGCTAATAGTCCAATAAATTGAACTAATATATATCCGCGATCCAATTATACGAGACAGTCAACTTCACAAAGCACCACTTTTCAATTAATTTATTTTGAAATATCTAATCGGATTTTACTGTTGAGAAACGATGAGAATGATGACAGTTATGAAAATCTCAGTCCGTACCCAACTAATTCAGAAATTTCAGTCACAGAACAGTCACAGAAATATAAATTGCAGAATTAAATTTTTTTACATTCAAGCCGCTGCCCCTGCAGAAGATTTTTACAACAATTTCTATATTTTTATTTTGCAGCAGGGCACCTGTAGAGTTAAGAGAATTTTACAGCGGGGTATGGCAGTCCGTCCAGAGAATTTGAGTTGTGCTGGCAATTCAACTCCACTGTTCTGCAAATTTGTTGAGCTCTGAATTTCTTGTTCGTTTGTTTGAAATTGGTCCTTTCTTCACATTTGGTCCCTTGATCCTTTTTTTTTTTTGAAAAGAAAAGAGAAGAAAAGAACACAAATTAAAAGGAAATAAAAACTGACAATGGGCTAACCTTAAAAAAAATAGAAAGAAAGAAGAAAAAAAAATGACTGGACTTTATATTAAAAAAAACTAAAGTAAAAATAAAAACTAAGCTAAAATAAATAAATTAAAAAAAACTAAGTCTAACAAAGAAAAGAAAAAATAATATAAAAATAAGAGAACAAATGTGAACTCAACTCAAGCGCTCAACCCAGGCTAATCGGTTTGCAATCAACTCAAACACAGCGCACTCAAGAATAAAAAGAAATAGCACCTCTCAATTACAATATCTCGCGTCCGTGTTCTTTTCCAAAACAAATTGTACAAAACAAATGGGAACAATTCAATTTAAACACGCCTCTATTTCTTTCCTAATAAAATCCAAGCAAGTCAGTAAATACGAAAAGAATGCTCAAACCCCAAAAAAAGAAAAAAGAAAAATTTACACCTCTATTTTTTTAAAACAGAAACAATGCCACAATAAAAGAGGAAACAAATCAATTTCCAATTAATTCAAGGCCCCCGCCATTTACAGCAAAATCATTCCATAGGTTCTCAAATATAAAACAACAGACACGTTCCAGAAGGAGACAAATCACAAGAAATCACGCCCCTACCTTTCTTTGTTTATCCAAAACAAATCGTTCCCAATAAAAAATTGGAAACAAATCTATCACCAGCTCTCTGCAAATAACACGCCTCCTATTCAAGTAAACAAACCACGCGATTTTTTTTTTTTTATAAGAGGAAGAAGAACTTTATTACTTCACGGTGATGACAAAGGTGTTTGTGGAAGTTGTTTGTGGTGAACCGTGAACTTGTGATGGGGAGGTTTTGTTAAATGTTGGTGGATGCAGGGAAATTTGTAATTCACGGTGATGACAGAAGGAAGAAGGAGGTTGCGGATTGAATTGGAATAGGGTTGAATTCGGTGTTAGACAGAGGGTGTTTGAGAGAGGATGGTGATGAAATTGTTGCTTGAACGCATTTGGGTTTTCACGTTTGTGGTGATGCTATTTGTTTGGTCAGGGTGATGATGAGGGAATCGTGAACGATGAAGTGGTAGAACTGTTGGTGATTGTTTGGAGCAGAAATGCGATGGAAAAAAAAACAGAAGTTGGACGTGAACTGAAGATGTTGAGGAGAGGAATTATGAAGATGATCGGGGAAAACAGTAATAAATCAAAAGAAGAGAAAGAAATTTCAAAAAAAAAGAATTTTTTTTTTTTTGAGAAAGAGAGGGTTGTAAGGGAAGAAGGGAAAGAAATCAAAAGAGAAAAATGGCAATTTTTTATATATATATATATATATTGTTGTAAGAGGGGAAAGAAATTTGTTATATTTTTTTTTATTTTTTTCAGAAAAATGGAAAGAAATTGTAAACAGAGAAGGAGAGAGAGAGAATTAAATGAGAAGGGGAAAGCAATCAAACAAAATATGCAAAAAAAAATTTAATAGAAAATTTGTACAATAAGAAAGGGGAAAGAATTGTAAAAGAGAAATATTAGTTGGAAAGAAAATTGAAAAAGGGAAGAAATCAAAAATAAAAAGGCAAATCTTTTTTTTTTTTCTTATTTGAAAGATTACGGCATCATTGAACAACACCAAATCTATTCAATCAAGAATTATTTTTTCTATATATACAAGAAAAACAAAAGAAAAATATAAACAAAAACTAACACGAATCAGAAATTAAATAAATAATAAAATTTAAATGTTGCCTCCCCGGCAACGGCGCCAAAAACTTGATCGACGCTAATCTATGAATTAGAAAAGCGCGACATTTGTAATAAATTCTGCAAGCATACAGGCGTGTAGCATACAGGTCGAACACAGGGAGGTTTAATTAAACATTATTACTTATTTTTTTCTTGGGCGTGTTAAACGAAGCTGGAGGTTGATTTTGCAAAACAAAATAGAAAGTGAAACTACAATTAAAAGATGCAATTAAATTTACTGCAGATTCGAATCTAATCAGAAAATTCAACGATTAAAGATAAAATAGAACAATGGAAATAAAATTGCAGAACAGAATTAAACGAACAGAAAATAAAAATTAGGATTACCGCTGAATCTAATCAGACGGTCAATCACTAATGAAAAGAAATGCAAAATACAAATAGTGTTCTACTGAATCTAATCGTGTAGACAACACTAATTGCTAAGAAATAGAAAATTGCATAAAATAAAAAGAAAAAAAATGAGTTTTATTGATGAAGAAGAGAATAAAATGAGATATATGATAGGATGGTGGCTACAATGCCATTACAAGGGTATATATAGGGTAGATAGCCAAACCCTAACCCTAACCCTAATGATAACTGGGCCTGGTCATTACATCACTAATTACTTTACAATGAGAAACATAAATGGGCCTTAGATAAATAAAGCAAATTTGGGCCTTTTCTCTTTTCCTCTTGCTTCCTTGACACTTCTTCATTGATTTGTGATGTGCAAAGCCTTGTTATCAAACCTTTTCTTGTCCAATAGCAACTAGATGTGATATCTTCATCTACAATTCTTCAAAATGCAAATACATAGCAAATTGAACTCTATTTTTCTACATTTCTGGTTGCATGCGAGCTGGGTTGGAATATCTGTAAAAGTAACAAAACAATACCCAAGTAATATTTATTTATATACAAAAGATAAGAAATAAAAGCATAAAATAAACATATTTATATGTCAATCAGCAATCGCTTAGCTCTTGTTGTCTTTACTAGTTGAGGGAGGGGCCAAGGTGTGGCCATAGCCACCATGGAAAACAGACCCGAGGAATATCTGTATTTGAAGGCACTTAAAGGAGGCCTGTACAGGTATGGAAAAGCTCCTGGCCGAGTTCCGTTTTTCTTGTTTACCCCTGCCACGGAACTCGGTGCACATTAGAGGACGTGCGATTGAGGCATCGAGCTACAATTACAGCACACACATGGGACAGTCTAGATACATGCATATCTGCTTGGGGTTGTGTATCGTAGACTAGAGGGTATTATTCCGATAAGGAATCTGATTCGATCGATGGTGGCAGTCCATACACTTACGTAGCATAGTAATGACAGATATATGTGAAACGTAATATTATTATATAAAGATCCGCACGTCACTCCGGCGTAGGATGAGGGACTGCGTTCATTATAGTGGAGACCGTGCAAGTGGGGTAACATGGGATGTATGTCAATATTGAGAGATAGCTACATATATTGTATTAGGTGAATACATGGGAAAGTAAATGGGTATGATGCGCATATAAGTCCTGAGTGCTATTAACCAAAGTAACCTAATAATCAAGAAAATGTAATGGAACGGTATTAGTAGGGATCATTCTATTTCTGATTACTAGTATCTGCGCGATGCAGAGAAATGTATCTAAGAAGCGCAATATATCTTGTTCATCTTGTCTTGCTCAGTTCACACTTGTTATTGTTACTGTTATTTTGTTCTTCCAGTTTTATATACCTGCCATGATACTTTTATTTATTTATATTTAAAAGTAACTGGACTCGCCAAACTTTTATGTCTGACCCTTTTTGTTTCCTCCTCTCTCTCTACCGTCCCCCCCCCGGTTCTCAGGGTGGAAGTGCCTAGAGTTGATTTGGATTCTTTTAGCTTAGCTTGGGTTTTGGATATGGATGTACAACTTTGACTTATTGTCAACTCTCTTATGGCATTGCTTGGGAAATATGGTTTATGCTTTTGTACTCTAGTAGTTTTGGCAACACAGATTATTAAACATGTAACTGGTTATTTCAAATCTATGATGTAAACACTGTATTTGGGACCATGATGTTATGATTTAAATAAAGTTTTTAATTCCGCTGCTATTTTACATGTCTGTCTTGTAATATTATGTTCTTATTTACCTATAAAGCTTCACGAAAGTTAATGCATTCACTTAATGAGTGACATTAACGGACGTGAGGTGTCACATTTGGTATTAGAGCATATGGTTATAAGATCAGATAAAGTATTTTGAAAATGGTTTTCAAAAAGGTCTCAAAAAAGTATTTTAAAATAAAAAGTCTGTTTTTGAAAAGCATATTTCCCAAAGCCATAAATATCTCTCGATTCTCCGAGCAAACTGACACAACCCAAACTTCTCCGTAAAGGAAAGCCCGGATTGAGTTGAGAACACGACAAATCAGAACACAAATAGAAGAATATTTCATTGCTTATTACAACAATTTCATCAGAATACAAGAATATACAGAGTATGAATAAATATTACATATTTACTAAATATACGAGATTTACAAGTTCAATGCAGCGGAAAATAATACAAAACACAACTGAAAAGAATATACGGATACAGAGCTTTCCGAATATCATTCCAGCTGTAAACCAAGATCCTGTGAATATAAATCTGCAAAACCAAAACTACAGGCTGCCCATGTGGAAATAAAGGCACCCAAAGTTTAGGTTAAAACAATAAACTCCAGGTCAGTCATGTGATTGTGTGAGCACTAAAACGGTTATTAAATCTTTACTTTAAAAATAAAGTAAATCAAGGGACCATGCCGTATAACACGGAACGAGTTTGCTCCCAAGAATACCAGTGCACAAAACAAACAATGCAATGCTTTTTGGAAAAATGAAGCTATTATAAGACCCAGGTCCCATCACACAATGCAACGCAAGCCGGAGGATAAGGTTTTCCCTTATAAAAGCCAAACATACCTGGTACGTTAAAACAAATCATTTGATACTATTATAAGTGCATAGTGTATAAAACAGCTTCAAATATAAATGTATCAATCCTAAATGGCGTGGGTACCATATATCATGTCGCCAATACTAGGCTCTACAATCAAAACCGCAATGTCACGTATTGGAAGTTGGATTTCCATCTGTGAACCAAGGCAAGGGATTGTCCTTACCGCTTCGTTAGACTCTCTAGCCCGAGCCTTAGGATCAGAGCTCGAGTGACCCTTGGATCGTCAGGGTTGGCCCACACTTAGCGGGTTAATAGTACCGTAAACGATATGCTAGTCTGCCTTATGGGGCATAAATGAGCCAGATGACTCCATCGGTTCCGTAGTAACCGATATATCTGAGGCTCCTTGCATTCCAACAACTACATAGGTAAAAATAGTATAAATGTCAGGGCTTGTAAAATGCTGACACTACCTCTAGCTAGAAACCAGCATATGTCCATTTTCCTGAGGTCCTTCCCGTTTCTGGTTCACACCGGGGTGTGAGGCTCGCGAATTAATGCTATACACAAAGCTATGCCACACAGGTCGTGCTTTGATCATCAACCTCAAGAATCTGCTTTTCAACAGAAGCCTTGATCATTTGCCACTCAGGCATGCAACACAGGCAATTCACGCCATGCGACTGGTGTCTATCGATATACAACCTCTGATCCTATAATACCCCGAATTTTCTTTTGATATTAAATTAACAAATTAAAGTATAATTAATTCTAAATGATAGAATTAAGGGAAACGAGTTACGCCATTGCGCTTGTCTCGGAATTCTGCTTGAAATAGAGTCCGAGTTTGCGTAAATCGGACTCTGTATGAAGGAGTTATGACCTTCCGAAGTTTCAGAATTCAATTTAAAATTCAAACAGTTCAAAATTTTGAAAAACAGACCCAAACTGGGCTGGGCGGGAAAATTCCCGCCCAGGAACCAGGTCGACCAGGGGGTCGACCTGGGGGTCGACATGGTTAACCAGGTCTACCGTGTGGTCGACCTGGGGGTCGACCTGGTTAGGCCCTGGCTGGCCTGGTCGGGTTTCTGGTCGAATTTCTGAGCCCTGGTCTGTCACTAGGGCTGATTTGTCACTTTCTGATTGGCTTCTCCTGGTGTGTATGGTCTGGATTCACTCTATGATCATTTGACGGCTCAAATAAATCTAAAATTCTATAAATACAACCCAACACTCAACCTAAATTCACACAAATAAAATAAAACTAGAGCCGTCATGCTGCTGGGAGGAAACTAAGAGTAGCCGTCAGTTAGAGAAAGCTTAGAGACAAGCAAAACTAAAGTAAAACAAGAATCAAACAACGTTTATCTACTCGAAGGAAAGCATTGCAAATTCAGAACTCAGAAATCAGAAAACCAGACCGTCGTTTGTTGTAAGTATAGTGATTTTTTCGATGTGAATAAAAATTAAGACTTGATTCGATGTAAAATGGAAATGGAATTGTGCTATTGTATAACGACGATGTTAATTCATATCTATGTATTGAAATGATTGTGTTGTGAATGGTATTGGGATGTTTGTGGTATAATTGATTTGATGTTGATCCTATCGTACATTTAGAATGAAAGCAACATCACATACAAGTATATGGTTAATGTTAGAATTTACACCTATATGTTTAATATAGGTTGTATGTGTTATGTCCAAGCTAAGATCTCATGTATATACTTTATGCTAAAGCCTTTATGCCTAAATGATTAAGTTCATATACATGCTCATATGTTTATACAAAAGTTGCAAGTTCATAATTGGATCCATGCCAAGATCCACTTTAATACAAGTTTCATGTTATAGTAGTAAACATGGTTGGATCTACTTCACACATGTGATAAAATTATACATACTTTATGGACATGTCATATTCTAGTGATGTTTGATGTTATGCCTGGATCTAAACATGTTTAGGCTTATGTTGTCTAAATCATATGCTAATTCATGTGACACCTATTTAGTTAGATCCCTATTTCAATGCAAGTTCACATATATGTATGTTAATTTAGTCTACGTTGCAAGTTCACACCTATGATGTTCATATTGACTATGCCGAAAATGCTAAGTTTACACCTATGTCATGTTTATGTTAATGAATTTCTTTATGCCAATTTTGTGTATGCTAAATTAGGCTAAGTTTTTAGCCTAATATTATATGTTAAAAATCATGCGGACGAAAAATTAGGCTAAGATTGTTAGCCTAATATTTAGACGGGGTAACATTGGGAAAAATTGGTAATTATAGGAAACTTGACATAAATTGGTGAAAAATATATGAAATTGGCATGTTTGTCGCCAAAATTGGTGGCATTTAAATGGTATAAATTCTTATACCAAAAATGATGCACTTGGAAAGTGGGCCATAGCATTTAACTGTTAACAAATTTACATATAACAAGTAAAAGAGACAAATATGTAAATTTAGAAAATACGAGTATGCTTAACCCGAGGTTGGATTGAGTTGTGATGTAAACCTGCCCGGACCCGCCCGGCTGTCCAGTAATCACAACAATACCTATCCAATGTGGGTGGTTAAGCATTGAGCCCAATAAGGACCCGAGGTTAGACTGAGTTACGGTGTAAACCTGCCCGGAACCGACCAGCACATCCAGTAACCGTAACAATACCTGTCTAATGTGAGTGGTCGGTGCTTTAACTAATTAAGGTTAAGGACAGACAAGTCAGGATGGTAAGGTTAAGTTAACTAAAACACTTAACCAATTCAACATGTTAATTAAACTGATGGGTGGGGTTAGGTAAATATAGACACTTAACCACTTAACATGTTTGACTAGAAAACCCTAGTAACGGGGACCCTTTTCAGCAGTAACCCAATTAGGTATCATGGTACCCTGAAACTAGGCAGGGTGGGGCACGATTACTGGGCTGATTGTAAGCGGTCAAAAGCGATGGCGGTTGGTGCAGTAGTGTAGGTTCTAACGGAGTTCGGGCGTGCACACACTTCGGAGCAGACAAACAGGGCACTGGGCACCAGTAGTATAACCTATGCATTCTAGAATTGTGTCGGGCCGCCACCATGGGACTTGATACACCCCATGGTGTAACCAGCATAGGTGTCTACAATCATTGGGGGCTGTATGACACATATGATTTTGCGAGTTGGAGCCGATCTTTAGAAAAGGGGATCACTTCACCCCGATCATGGGGTGCCAATCGGAACAAATACATGTAGGTGCAGAGATATAGTGTGGGGTGCGATAGTATATTCGTTTCAAAACTGCTTTATCTTAGTTTATGATACTTTCATGTTTCCAGTTTATACCTATCATGCCCTTATTCTTATTCTCATACTGAAGAGTCATTAGACTTACCAGGCTTTATGTCTGACTCTATTTTTGTTTCGTCTTCTTTTCTTTCGTTCCCCTCCCTCCCCCCCCCCAGGTCCATAGGGAGGAAACAACCCAGCTTAGTCAGACTCTTCGCAAGCTTCAAGATAGTAGATGTATGGTTTGGACTCTCTCTCCTTGGCTATGGCTTTTGGACACGTTCTGTGGGGATTTATGCAGTTTTAATTATGTTTTATGCTTCTTTATTCAATAATCAAGACAAAAATGATGAAGTAATGTTTTGTAAGTTATTGTGAGACAATTATGGAGATGTTTTGTATGAACACGTATTTATGAAATAAAAGTCTGTTTGTTTTCCGCTGCTTATATATATGTGTTTATATCTGTCTTGTGTTTTATCTGTGACTTTTACTTATAAACCTCCACCAAAGTTAAGGCATTCCCTTTGTGAGTGACCTTAATGGAGGTGGGGTGTTTCACTTGGTATCAGAGCACAGATTTACCAGACTAGATAAAAGTTTTTGATACTATTTTCAAAAAGAAGTTTAAAGAAGCATTCTTTTTCAAGAAAAAGCGTTGTTTTTTAAAAGGCATAATTCCCCAAAGCCATATGCACTATCTCTCTATCCTTTTGTCTTAAATACTTTCCTTTTTGTTCCAGCATGTCTGGAGATCTTAACCTTCCAGAAGGAGTACCGATACCTGGCTGGTTCCGAAGGTATCTAGAGGCTAGGGCCAATGATGCGGGCCCAGCAGACATTCCTCCTCCCACAGTGGCAGCAGACATTCCTCCTCCCACAGGGGCAGGGACAAAGGACTGGATCCACCTCAGGGGGACAGGTTCACGTGCTGGTGGCACCTCCACAGGAACGAGGTAGAAATATTTCTGTAGAAAGCTTAGTTTATCTCTATGATCATCCAGTTCGCACTCTCTTTGATTCTAGTGCATCACACTCCTTTATTTCTTCTGCTTTAGTAGAATCTCTGCACCTAGACACTAGTATGGTAGAAGATCCCTTGGTTGTTTCAAATCCAATTGGGGGCTCGGCTTATTTGTCGATGGTTTGCTTGGATTTGAAAATCTCTATTCTAAGTGTTGAATTTAGATGTAGTGCCTTTGTTTTGGGTTTCTCGGGATATGGATTGATTTTAGGCATGGACTGGTTATCCAGCAATGCTGCCATTCTTGATTGCGAGAAGAGAGTGGTTAGGCTCTTGACTCGGCTCGGTAACACTCTAGAAATTTCTTGTAATCCTTTGAATGCTATTATGCTTAGTTATCTAGAGTCGCTTGATGCTTCTGTTGAGAATTTGCAGTCGGTTAGAGTGGTTCGGGAATACCCGGATGTCTTTGAAGAGGTGAAAGGCTTACCTCTGAGGCGGGAAATAGACTTCCGCATATATCTTGTTAATAATGCAAAGCCCGTAGCTTTACCTGTTCGACACATGGCTCCAAAGGAGAAAAAGGAGCTCAGTAAGCAAGTTAAGGAGCTTCTCGAGAAGGGGTTTATAAGGTGGAGTATCTCAGAATGGGCTGCTCCAGTGGTGTTCGCCACCAAAGCGGATGGCTCACTACGTCTTTGTGTGGACTACAGGGAGCTAAAGAAGCTGACTAAGAAGAATAGACACCCGCTTCCCAGAATAGACGATTTGTTTGATCAGCTTGTAGGTGCGTCGGTCTTCTCCCAACTTGATCTGGCTACTGGGTTCCATCAGCTAAGGGTAGCTGAAGATAGCATTGATAAGACGACGTTCAGAACCCCAGACGATTTCTTCGAGTGGCTTGTCATGCCTTTCGGTTTGAGAAACGCACTCACTTATTTCGTAGACCTAATGAGCAGGGTGTTCAGAGAATTCCTCATTAAGTTCGTGGTGGTCTTTGTAGACGATATTTTGATCTTCTCAAAGAATGAGGAAGAACATGCTCAGCATCTGAAGGAGATCATGGAAACCCTTCGAGTTCATCAGCTAAAAGCCAAATTCTCCAAGTGCCACTTTTGGAGAGAAGAAGTAAGATTTCTTGGACATATAGTGTCCAAAGAGGGGTTAGCTGTGGACCCCGCGAAAGTGGTGGCAGTGCAAGATTGGAAGACACCAAGAAATGCAACCGAAGTCCGAAGCTTTCTCAGGCTAGTAGGTTTTTACTGGAAATTCATTAGGGATTTCGCGAAAATCTCAGCTCCACTCACAAGGCTAACAAAGAAGAATCTAGCATTCGCTTGGGATTTGGACTGTGATATTGCTTTCCAATGCTTAAAAAGGGCTCTTACAACAGCCCCATTTCTGACTTTGCCTAATGGAAGCAAGATGTTCACAGTATATACGGATGCTTGTGGTACGGGGCTAGGCATTGTTCTGATGCAAGAAGGGAGGGTAGTAGCCTATGGTGGAAGAAAATTGAAAGTTCATGAAAAGAACTACCCAACCCACGACCTTCAGTTAGCTGCCATCGTCATTGCGCTTAAGTCTTGGCGCCACTATCTCCTAGGTGAGAAATTCGAATTATATACTGACCATAAATCGTTGAAGTATCTTTTCTCGCAGAAAGATCTTAACTTAAGGCAGCAAAGGTGGATGGAGTTCCTTGCCTCGTATGATTTTGAGATTTCCTATACTCCTGGCAAAGGCAATGTAGTAGCAGACGCCTTGAGCAGAAAGAAGCTGACCTTAAGCTCTCTCTTTGTAGAAAGGCAAAGCTTGGAGTATATAGCCAGTTTTGACTTTAGGCCCTCCTCTGATTTTGTACTTGGTTTGTTGGCATCCCTAGAAGTACGGCCCACTCTTTTAGACTCAATAGGGGCCGCACAACGTGAAGCCCTCAGCTTGTGGATGTGATTGATAAGCTAATTAGGGGTGAAACTTCCAGTCACCTCAATAGGTACTCCATCGATGATAAGGGTTGGCTGAGGCGAGATGGAAGATTATGTGTCCCACAGGCAAGGGATTTAGTAAAGATGGTTCTCGAGGAAGCACACCATTCCAAGATGACAATACACCCAGGTGGAGACAAGATGTACAAAGACGTAAAGAGAGTTTTCTTTTGGAGCGGCATGAAGAAGGACGTGGCAGATTTCGTTTCTAAGTGCGTGACATGCCAACAGGTCAAGGTGGAACAGAAGAAGCCTGGAGGACTGCTTCATCCTCTAGAAGTCCCGCAATGGAAGTGGGATAGCATTTCAATGTACTTCATTGATTGGGTTGCCTAGGCCAAGAAGGGGCAATACTAGCATTTGGGTAATAGTGGACAGGCTCACAAAAAGCGCCCACTTTATACCTATCAAGAGTAGAAGGACTGCCTCATCTCTAGCATCTCTTTATCTCAAGGAAATAGTTCGACTCCATGGAATACCCTCCAGCATAGTAATTGACCGAGATCCCATCTTTACGAGCGAGTTTTGGCGGAGTCTGCAAGAAGCTGTAGGCACACAGTTATACTTGAGCACAACCTATCAGCCCCAAACCGATGCTCAGACGGAAAGGGTCAATAGAGTATTAGAAGATCTTTTGAGACTGTGCATTCTTGACTTCGGAGGGACATGGGGGGATCATCTTCCTTTAGTGGAATTCGCCTACAACAACATCTACCAAGCCACCATCGGCATGGCGCCCTTCGAAGCTTTGTATGGAAGACCGTGCCGATCACCAACCTATTGGTGGGAGTCTACAGACAAGCTTATAATACTCTATTTACCCTTTCCGTCTTGGGCCAGACATGATTAGAGAGACTTCAGAAAAAGTGGACTTGATACGAAGTAGAATGGAGACTGCCCAAGATAGGAAGAAATCCTACGCAGATAAAAGAAGGACTGACCTTGAGTTTAAGGTTGGGGATAGGGTTTTCCTTAAGGTATCTCCTTTAAGGAACGTCGTTCGCTTTGGATCCGTAGGAAAGCTAGCACCAAGATTCGTAGGACCGTTCCCTATCATCGAGAAGAATGGGAAGATGGCTTATAGAGTAGAGCTCCACGAAAGGTTGGCAGGAATTCACAATGTCTTTCACGATTCTCATCTTCGGAAATGTCTACATGAGTCTGCAGAAGTGGTGGAGCCAAGCATTCTAGAAGAAGTTGAAATAGAATGAGAAACAAATGTGAGGAAAGTTCCAACTCGAATCGTAGGAACTGAAACCAAAAAGCTATACAACCACGAAGTCAAGCTTGTTAAATTTCAATGGACCGATGCCGAGGAAGACGCGACTTGGGAAACTGAGGATAGAATACGCGCGGCTTACCCTTTTCTTTTTGAGGGTACATCTTTGATCTCTCTTTTTCCTTAAGTTATGCTTGTATCTATCTTTTTAGGTATATCTCCTCGGTCTTACCCTTTTATCCTTAGGTAGAAACTAATGGATGTAAACATGTATTTGAAACATGTTATGATTGATGGCTGCAAGTGGTTGCTCGTGGATGCATATACACACACACCCTAGGTATTATATCGGCTCAGTCACCTCCATATTGCATATGCATATATGTGTTCATATTTTTATGTGGATGAAACTTGATATGTTGTCATATGGATGTTGCATTTGTATGAATGGTTGCACACTCATGTAGAATTATGAGTAAGGAAAAAATTTGCATACATAATGGATTCATGACACTTACATGATTTGCATTAAGGAGGTCAACTGAATCAGTAGACCGCCTGATTTTGCATTAGATAAGGACATGTACACACACTATGCATATGATCATGAAGCATTAGAAGTCTTATAAGGACAATGGACGCCTGTGTTTGTTGGTTGAGTAGATGGACGATTGGATGTTAGGATATACGTTCTTCTAGACTTGAAGATTTCGGGGACAAAATCCTTTAAGGAGGGGAGAATGTATCACCCCGAATTTTCTGTTGACATTAAATTAAAAAATTAAAGTATAATTAATTCTAAATGATAGAATTAAGGGAAACGAGTTACGCCATTGCGCTCGTCTCGGAATTCTACTTGAAATAGAGTCCGAGTTTGTGTAAATCGGACTCCATATGAAGGAGTTATGACCTTCCGAAGTTTCAGAATTCAATTTAAAATTCAAACAGTTCAAATTCAGTTCAAAAATTCGAAAAACAGATCCAAACTGGGCTGGGCGGGAAAATTCCCGCCCAGGAACCAGGTCGACCAGGGGTCGACCTGGTTAACCAGGACGACCATGTGGTCGACCTGCCCAGTCGACCTGGTTAGGCCCTGGCTGGCCTGGTCGGGTTTCTGGTCCAATTTCTGAGCTCTGGTGTGTCGCTAGGGCTGATTTGTCACTTTCTGTTTGGCTTCTCTTGGTGTGTATGGTCTGGATTCACTCTATGATCATATGACGGCTCAAATGAATCTGAAATTCTATAAATACAACCCAACACTCAACCTAAATTCACACAAATAAAATAGAACTAGAGCCGTCATGCTGCTGGGAGGAAACTAAGAGTAGCCATCAGTTAGAGAAAGCTTAGAGACGAGCAAAACTAAAGTAGAAAAAGAATCAAACAACGTTTATCTACCCAAAGGAAAGCATTGTAAATTCAGAACTCATAAATCAGAAAACAAGACCGTCGTTTGTTGTAAGTATAGTGATTTTTCCGATGTGAATAAAAATTAAGACTTGATTCGATGTAAAATGGAAATGGAATTGTGCTATTATATAAGACGATGTTAATTCATATCTATGTATTGAAATGATTGTGTTATGAATGGTATTGGGATGTTTGTGGTATAATTGATTTGATGTTGATCCTATCGTACATTTAGAATGAAAGCAACATCACATACAAGTATATGGTTAATGTTAGAATTTACACCTATATGTTTATATGTTTAATATAGGTTGTATGTGTTATGTCCAAGCTAAGATCTCATGTATATACTTTATGCTAAAGCCTTTATGCCTAAATGATTAAGTTCATATACATGCTCATATGTTTATACAAAAGTTGCGAGTTCATAATTGGATCCATGCCAAGATCTACTTTAATACAAGTTTCATGTTATATTAGTAAACATGGTTGGATCTACTTCACACATGTGATAAAATTATACATACTTTATGGACATGTCATATTCTTGTCATATGCTAGTGATGTTCGATGTTATGCCTAGATCTAAACATGTTTAGGCTTATGTTGTCTAAATCATATGCTAATTCATGTGACACCTATTTAGTTAGATCCCTATTTCAATGCAAGTTCACATATATGTATGTTGATTTAGTCTATGTTGCAAGTTCACACCTATGATGTGCATATTGACTATGCCGAAAATGCCAAGTTTACACCTATGTCATGTTTATGTTTATGTTAATGAATTTTTTTATGCCAATTTTGTGTACATTAAATTAGGCTAAGTTTTTAGCATAATATTATATGTTAAAAATCATGCGGACGGAAAATTAGGCTAAGATTGTTAGCCTAATATTTAGACGGGGTAACGTTGGGAAAAATTGGTAATTATAGGAAACTTGACATAAATTGGTGAAAAATATATGAAATTGGCATGTTTGTCACATGCCAAAATTGGTGGCATTTAAATGGTATAAATTCTTATACCAAAAATGATGAACTTGGAAAGTGGGCCATAGCATTTAATTGTTAACAAATTTACATATAACAAGTAAAAGAGACAAATAAGTAAATTTAGAAAACACGAGTATGCTTAACCCGAGGTTGGATTGTGTTGTGATGTAAACCTGCCCGGACCCGCTCGGCTGTCCAGTAATCACAACAATACCTATCCAGTGTGGGTGGTTAAGCATTGAGCCCAATAAGGACCCGAGGTTAGACTGAGTTACGGTGTAAATCTGCCCGGAACCGACCGGCACATCCAGTAACAGTAACAATACCTGTCTAATGTGAGTGGTCGGTGCTTTAACTAATTAAGGTTAAGGACAGACAAGTCAGGATGGTAGGGTTAAGTTAACTAAAACACTTAACCAATTCAACATGTTAATTAAACTGATGGGTGGGGTTAGGTAAATACAGACACTTAACCACTTAACATGTTTGACTAGAAAACCCTAGTAACGGGGACCCTTTTCAGCAGTAACCCAATTAGGTATTATGGTACCCTGAAACTATGCAGGGTGGGGCATGATTACTGGGCTGATTGTAAGCGGTCAAAAGCGACGGCGGTTAGGTTCTAACGGAGTGCGGGCGTGCACACACTTCGGAGCAGACAAACAGGGCACTGGGCACCAGTAGTATAACCTATGCATTCTAGAATTGTGTCGGGTCGCCACCATGGGACTTGATATACCCCATGGTGCGACCAGCATAGGTCTCTACAATCATTGGGGACCATATGACACATATGATTTTGCGAGTAGGAGCCGATCTTTAGAAAAGGGGATCACTTCACCTCGATCATGGGATTCCAATCGGAACAAATACATGTAGGTGCAGAGATATAGTGTGGGGTGCGATAGTATATTCGTTTCAAAACTGCTTTATCTTAGTTTATGATACTTTCATGTTTCTAGTTTATACCTATCATGCCCTTATTCTTATTCTCATACTGAAGAGTCATTAGACTTACCAGGCTTTATGTCTGACTCTATTTTTATTTCATCTTATTTTCTTCTGTCCCCCCCAGGTCTACAGGAAGGAAACAACCCAGCTTAGTCAGACTCTTTGCAAGCTTCAAGATAGTAGATTTATGGTTTGGACTCTCTCTCCTTGGCTATGGCTTTTGGACACTTTCTGTGGGGATTTATGTAGTTTTAATTATGTTTTATGCTTCTTTATTCAATAATTAAGACAGAAATGATGATGTAATGTTTTGGAAGTTATTGTGAGACAATTATGGAAATGTTTTGTATGAACACGTATTTATGAAATAAAAGTCTGTTTGTTTTCCGCTGCTTATATATATGTGTTTATATCTGTCTTGTGTTATATCTGTGAATTTTACTTATAAACCTCCACCAAAGTTAAGGCATTCACTTTGTGAGTGACCTTAATGGAGGTGGGGTGTTTTAGATCCCGTACGTCTCAGAGAAGGGTGAAGTAAGAGAATAAATTCTCCTTCACCAGGAAGATGTACATTTAATAGGGATCAATCAACACAGAATAAAATCCAATGTCAGACACACAGTCCATTTACAAGTCCGTTCTGGGTTTGAACGAAACCGAAGGCACCTTATTCCTCGTCCCATATGTCCAATGCAGGAGAGAGGCCCTTGCATATCCGGTCGATCTCCAAGTACGTCTGGATGATCACCACTTATTACCTCGTCTTGGGGGTATAGCCCAATCAAGACATCAGTAATCATCCAAATGATGTGAAGACCTCTGATCTTCAACCACCGTCTTCATCGCCGACCTATCGTCGAATCGGTTATTCAGAATGGGTATAAACCCGGCCTTTCCGAATAACCCGCGTATATAATAGACAAGTGTTACATGAACACAACATACGCCTCATTCCAATTTAGAATATTCTTTTTTTCAAATATTCACCTCACTAGGGAATAGGTTCCCATTAATTTTATCAAAAATAAATTCTTTTAAATTTATTCTTTAAACTTCCTTTGGATATCAAACCATAATAAGGTTTTCCAAACTAGTCGGGATTAGCGAACTAATCATTTATTTTATTTCCCAATCCTAACCTATTCATCCCATGGGGCAAAACTGGTAATACTCCATATCTAACACCATAGTGTTATGGGAAATATTAATTACCATTTCACGTTCAAATCTAATTAAAGATTTAACTATCGCTTGGAGCAAAACTGATGATACTCCATTCTCGATCATTTCTTGAATTTGATAATTTTAGTTATCAAATTCACCTTTCAATCTATTTAAAGATTCATTAAAACTCTAATTCGGTCTTAATCTCCAAAAATCATTAGTTAATTATTATTCCAAGTTAAGAAATTAATCTTATCTTTAACTGGGTTAAAGAACTAATGTCATGTAAAACACAGCGCACGATAAACCCAAAATCACATTCCATTAACAATGGAATCTTCATGGAAAACCGATCAACATATATGATCGATATGATTTTCCGTGTCCGAATACTAATATAAATGGAATAACGACAAAGCCTTTTAAATTCCATATATATTAACAGTCTTCCTCCACAGACTCTCGCTTCGATTATTATCAAATCAAATTCCATTCCATTCCAATATATTATGTTGGAAAACTTTACTTTGGAAAATCTCCACTAAATCTTTAATAAAAAGATTTATAAGTTCCAAATCTCGTTTCAATGTAAATCGGGTTAAATAACGAATGTCGTTAAAAACACAGTTCACAATAAACCCAATTCACATTCTATTTCAAATCTAGTTAAATGTTGATTAACTGGTAATTCTTCTCTACATCTTAATTAAAAGATTTATTCTTTTCACACGGGGTTTAAGAACAGTGTTACTGAAGACACATTCCCTAAGCATTAATCTCGAAGGCCGAAACCAACATCAGATCAATACCCGGGAAACCATTCAACTTAGCTAATCTCCAGTTAGTTTCTAATTTTCTTAACTCCATTGGGTTTAAGAACATTATTAATAAAGATACCATTCACGACAAACCCAAAATCCAATTTGATATTAAATACAAGGCTCTGAATAGAAAATATATCGGCTTATATTCAATATTAAATTCTGAAACCAACTAATATCGTATTGGGAATAGCAATATATATATATATATATATATATATATATATATATATATATATCTTCCAAATCCCTCCACAACGTCCGTATTATCACGGAATCTAATATCGAAATATTCCGAAGATAATTTCAATTCAACTCCATTCCAATTCATATATTGGAAATTTTGGTTATTTTTAAAACCATTTCAAATCCAATTTACTCATTTAAAAATGTTGGATTATAATTCTAGTTCATAACTACTTCATTTCGATAAAAATCTATTTTTATCTTTTCAAATATAGAATTTTTCATCCTAATTCTTTCCAAATCATTTATTATGATTTTACGCAAATTATTGCTATTTTTAATAATTTTATCAAGGTCCGTACAGTCGATTTCCATAAACGACCATCGAACTGCACTTACAACGACCTTTTCTAAATTTGATTTGGACATAATTCCAAATCCAACCATTAGATTTTAAATCTCTCATATTCGTTAGAAATCTCTTTTCGATACGAACAAAACGGTTCTGATTTTAGGAGAATCCGACGGTCGAATCTCCCGTAGCGTCAATTCGAAGTCAATGGTCGAAATTCGCGAACTGCCGCGGCGCGACGCGTTCTATTCAGGCTATTAAATATATATATAATTTATATTATATATATTTCGTCGATTTCCATTCAAAACGTATTTTATAAATTGTTTTAAATTCGTTTTCAAAACGACTTCAACTTCATATTCAATTTCAAATCAAAATTGAATGTTCTATGTCATTAATATATAAATGCTAATATTTTCAAAACATTAGATTTTGAAATCAATTCCTTTTCAGTATTCATTATAAAAATGAATAAAATTGATATAAATATCATTCACGTCAAAATGACGTTAATCTAATCAATACGGCTTTATATATTTAAATATATTCGTGTCCATCCCAAATCGGACATCAAAATTGGATTTTGATCTTTTACTGAATATTATTTTAAAATATTCATTATTTTAAAATATTCGTTATTTTAAAATATTCACTCTTTCTGAGCTGGAATCAGACACCATCAATTACCATATAATGTTGATTATATGGATTTCATACAACACATGTATATAACAACCATGATAAACAATCAACCATCAATCAGAGTGCATTCTACATTGCATAAGCATTAAATATAAATATTTAACGGTTACAACAGCCTGTCAACCAATCGATCGACATACAACTAAACAATTGGGATTAGTGTACGTCAAATATCATCCCAACACCCGTGTGGGGTTTCAAACAACAAATACTGAATATTATTTGTGCAGTTGGCCGATGTGTAAAATTTATCGTCCCAATCAATATCAGTCAAATGGGTGTACATAAACAAATCGTTCGATTTGTAAATGAATATTTATTTTCATTTCATCTACTCGTTAAAAATTATATTTTTAACGATAAAATGTTTTACTCAACATATGAATATTTTATATAATCCATTTCGTATCACAAACAATTTCAAACAACACAATACAATCAAGCAAACAAGTCGTCCATGGTCTGTGGACGACGGGGAGCAGTTCATATATGCAGTTATAAAATAAATAACTGTATAAGAAATTTCGGTGAGGAGTTCTCACCTTTGGGATCCACTCAGCCATTCTATTCTGAACGGTTCGGATTTGCCCAAAATTCCAACGCAATCTTTTCACGCTGTTCATAATAAAAATCAAATTTTTAATATGATTATTATATATTTAAAAATCATACTTTTGTTACAGCATTACAAAAATCACATTTTTATATTGCTACTCATTTTATAAAAATCATATTTTTATACTGCTTTTCATATCATAAAAAATCAAATGTTTATATCGATGTTTTCCTTAAAAAAAATCATATTTTTATAATTTCATTCAAACAATAAAAATCATATTTTTATATCAAAAAAAAAACATGTCTTTCATATGAATAAAAATCCTATGTTTACCTAATTAAAAATCTAATCTTTTCTCCAATGAAAAATCAAATCTTTTCATTTCTAAAAATATAATCTTTTCTTGTTTTAAATATATAATCTTTCCTATTTTATAAAAATCTAAACTTTTTATTTACAAAAATCTAAACTTTGTCGTGTTAAAATCATGTCTTTTAAACAAATAAAAATCTAATCTTTAAACACTCCTTTGTATTATAAAAATCCTATTTTTAAGATGCTACTTCATATATAAAAAGTATATTTTTATTTTAAACATCTTATTTTTATTTTCGCTACTTTTGAAATAAAAATCACATTTTTATTTTGTTGTTCATATAATAAAGATCAGATTTTTACAAAGCTAATCATAGACTAAAAATCGTATTTTTTTCCCTTCAAAGCCACTTGTATAAAAATCACATTTTTATCTATAAAAATCATACTTTTAATTGCGTACATGAATAATATTGAAATAAAAATTCACCTTCGGTGTTGGATGGTGGAGGAGGCTCGTGGAAGGGCTGAAACAGGTCGGGGACTGAATGCACTCGCCGAAGAAGATAAAAACCCCAAGCTTCCCCCATTCGAAACCCTAGCCCAAAACAGTTGTTCCAGCCCCCTTCAGCGCCGCCCCGACACCAGGAAGCCGCCGCCGCCACCTGCGACACCTCCGCCCCCTCCAGCAGCCACCTGCACGACTGCACCCCATCCCCGACCACTTGAGTTTTTTTTTTATTTATTTATCTTCTATGTAATTTGTTTTAAATATAAAAAAATCAGTTTTTTTGTATGTATAGCAATATAAAAAAAATCAATTTTTTTGTATGTATAACAATATAAAAAAAATCAGTTTTTTTGTATGTATAGCAATATAAAAAAACAGTTTTTTTGTATGTATAGCAATATTAAAAAATCAGTTTTTTTGTATGTATAGCTATAAGAAAATCAGTTTTTTTTATATGAATAGCAATATAAAAATATGATTTTTATTATTTGAATAGCGCTGTAAAAATATGATTTTTATACATGTAATGGCGCTATAAAAATATGATTTTTATACATGCAATGAGGGTATAAAAATATGATTTTTATACATGTAACGGCGCTGTAAAAATATGATTTTTATACATGTAATGGCACTATAAAAATATGATTTTTATACATGGAATGACGTTATAAAAATATGATTTTTATACATGTAATAAAAATATGATTTTTATGATATGAATAACAATATAAAAATATGATCTTTTACATATATAGCGATATAAAAATATGATCTTATATATATAAAGCGATATAAAAATGCAATTTTTAGATATATAAGCATCATATTAAAAGTGTGATTTTTACTATGAACAGCGTGAAAAGGATTGCGTTGGAATTTCGGGCAAATCCAAACGATTCAGAAATTCAAAAATAGAACTGGAGGAGTGGATCCCAAAGGTGAGAACTCCTCACTATAATTTTATTTATACAGTTATTTATTTTATAACTGCATATATGAACTACTTCCCGTCGTCCACAGACCATGGACGACTTGTTTGTTTGATTTGATTGTGTTGTGAAAATTGATTGTGATGTGGAATGAAATAAATAAAATATTAATGTGTTGAAATAAATATTTTATCATTAAAAATATATTTTTTAACGTGTATATGAATAAAATAAATATTCATAAACAAATCGGATGGTTTGTTTATGTACACACATTTGACTGATATTGATTGGGACGATAAATTTTACACATCGCACAACTGCTCAAATAAATCTGTATTTGTTGTTTGAAACCCCACACGGGTATTAGGATGATATTTAGCGTACACTAATCCCAATTATTTAGTTGTTAGTCGATCGATTGGTTGAGAAGCTGTTGTAAGCATTGGTAATTTATTTTTAATGCTTATACAGTTGTGTAATGCACTCTGGATGATGGTTGACTGTATTTGATTATTGTTGTATACATGTGTGTATGAAATCCATATAAATCACATTATATGGTAATTGACTGCGTCTGATTCTAGTTCAGAATGAATGAATATTTTAAAATAACAAATATTTTAAAATAATGAATATTTTAAAATAATATTCAGTAAAAGATCAAAATATGATTTTGATGTCCGATTTGGGATGGACACGAAAATATTTAAATATATAAAGCCGTGTTGATTAAATTAACGCCATTTTGACATGAACGATATTTATATCGATTTTATTCATTTTTATAATGAATATCGAAAAGGAAGTGATTTCAAAATCTAATGTTTTTAAAATACTATCATTTATATACCGATGATTTTGATTTGAAATTGAATATGAAGTTGAAATCGTTTTGAAAACGATTTATAAAATACGTTTTAAATTGAAATCAAAGAAATATATATAATATATGTATATATAATGGCCTGAACAGAACGCGCCACACTGCGGTAGTTCGCGAGTTTCGACCGTTGACTTCGAACGGACATTACGGGACACCCGAATATCGGATTCTCCTAAAACCGGAATCGTTCGGTTTGTATCGAAAAGAGCTTTCCAATGAATATAAAAAAATTGAAATCTAACTGTTGGATTTGGAATTATGTCCAAATCAAATTTGTAAAAGGTCGTTGTAAGTGCAGTTCGATGACCGTTTATGGAAACCGACTATACATGCCTTGGTAAAATTATTAAAAATATTAATAATTTATGTAAAATCATAATAAATGATTTGGAAAGAATAGGGATGAAAAATTCCATATTTGAAAAGTTAAAAAAAATATTATTATCGAAATGAACTAGTTATGAACTAGAATTATAAATCCAATATTTTTAAAATAAATAAATTGGATTTGAAATGGTTTTAAAAATAACCAGAATTTCCAATATATGAATTGGAATGGATTTGAATCGAAATTATCTTCGGAATATTTCGATATTGGATTCCGTGATTATACGGACATTGTGGAGGAATTTGGAAGATATATATATATATATATATCGTTATTCCCAATACGATATTTGTTGGTTACAGAATTTGATATTGAATATAAGCCGATATATTTTATAATCAGAGCCTTGTTTTTAATATCAAGTTGGTTTTTGGGTTTATCGTGAATGGTGTTTTTAATAACACTTGTTCTTTAACCCGATTAACAATGGAATGAGATTTTGGGTTTGTCGTGAATGGTATCTTTAATAATACTATTCTTAAACCCAATGAAGTAAAGAAAATTAGAAACTAACTAGAGATTAACTAAATTGAATGGTTTCCTGGGTATTGATCTGATGTTGGTTTCGGCCTTCGGGACTAATACTTAGGGGAATTGTTCTCTTACTAATTTACAGTTAGAGGCTGATGGGATGGGGTCTCCAGTAACACTGTTCTTAAACCCTGTGTGAAAAGAATAAATCTTTTAACTAAGATTTAAAGAAGAATTTTCAATTAATTAACATTTAACAGGAATTGAAAATGGAATGTCAATTGGGTTTGTTGTGAACTGTTTTTTTTTAACGACATTCGTTCTTTAACCCGATTTACAATGAAAAGTGATTTGGAATTTATAAATCTTTTTGTTAAGATTTAACGGGAATTTTCCAAAGTAAAATTTTCCAATTTAATATATTAAATTGGAATTGAATGGATTTCGATTTGATAATAATCGAAATGAGCTTCTGTGGGGGAAGACTGTTAATATATATATGGAATTTAAAAGGCTTTGCCGTTATTCCATTTATATTATTAGTCGGATACGGAAATTGATATCGATTATATATTGATTTGTTTTCCATGAAGATTCCATTAATGGAATGTGATTTGGGTTTATCGTGAACTGTGTTTTAAATAACATTAGTTCTTTAACCCTGTTAAAGGCAGGATTACATGTATGTCATTGTATTTCGAACTGTATGGTTGATCTCTGCTAAATATATATCTGTTTGGTGGCGGAGAATTTATTCTCTTCCTTAACACCCTTCTCTGAGACGTACGAGCTTAGAGGTTATATATCGGCAGAAATCAATAGTACGGTGTAGATTGTCAATGCGGCATGTTTGTGTTTCCGAAGTTAAATAATCATTAACATTGATTTTTGGGAAGATTAAAACAAATTGGAGTTTTAATGAATCTTTAATTAGATTGAAATGTGAATTAAAAATTTAAATTATCAAATTTGGGAAATGATCGAGAATGGAATATCTCCAGTTTTGCTCCTGGCAATAGTTAAATCTTTAATTAGATTTGAATGTGAAATGGTAATTAAATTTACTGATAACATTGTGGTGTTAGCTATGGAGTAATACCAGTTTTGCTCCATGGGATGGATAGGTTGGGATTGGGAAATTAAAAAAAAAGATTACTTCGGTAAGGTGCGTTAATCTCGACTAGTTTGGAAAACCTTAATATGGTTCGAATGGTATCCAAAGGAAGATTAAAGAATAAATTTTAAAGAATTTATCTTTGGTAAAATTAATGGGAACAAATCCTTAAGGATGTGAATATTTAAATAAAAGAATATTCAAAATTGGAATGAGGTCAAATATCTTCCTAATACCCGTGTGGGGTTTCAACCAACAAATACTGAACATTATTTGTGCAGTTGGGCGATGTGTTAAATTTATCGTCCCAGTTGATATCAGTCAAATGGGTGTACATAAACAAATCGTCTGATTTGTAAATGAATATTTATTCTCATTCATATACATGTTGAAAATTACATTTTTAACGAAATAATATTTTATTCAACTCATGAATATTTTATACAGTCCATTTCTATAATAAAAATGATATTTTTATTCTTCAAATATTTTACTCAACATATGAATATTTTATATAGTTCGTTTCTATATTCTTGACGGGGAAGTTCAGACAATAAAAATATGTGTATGCTTTTTAGGATTTATTGGGTGCCTAATACAGCCCGATAAATTTCCAAACCCCTTTCAGTACAAAGGAGGTTATGGCAAAAAAAATCGAAAATTTAGGGTGTTAGCCAAATTTTTGAAAAATTAGAAAATTCTTAGATACTGAAAAGTTGAAGAATGGAAGTCAAACTAAAAGTTGAGTTGATTAGTAAAACAACTTTCAGCTCCGTTCATTTTCGAGGACGAAAAGATTTTAAGTGGGGGAGATTGTAACGACCCGGAAAATCAGAACCAATTTAAAATTTTATTTTGGCGATTTTAATAGATTTTGGATATTTAAAATGAATTATTTTAAATAATAAGTACAATAAATTTATATTAAATAGAATTAGAACATATATATTTATTTGAATCATCGTTAGAATATAAATATTTATTTTAATTATAAAATAAACTGGAAATGGCGCGTAGTTTGAAAATTCAATTTCAAATTTCAAATGAATGTACAGGATTCAAAATAAACTGAATTTTAGCGAAACCAAAAATATTTGAATCTATTTGAAAATATCTTTCCAACGAATCCGAAAAATCCAAATTTCATAACGGGAATAAAAAGTTATGCCTAGTTGAAATTTCAGAATAGTCGCTATGGAAATATAGCCCTTAAAAATAGCCGTTTTGCAAACGACCTCCGTTTTCGATGAAACCACTTTTGTTGGATTCTGAATGTCAAGTTATTACTAGATTCCAATTTTCATAATTTTTGAAATCAATATGTGAGCGTGGAAAAGGAAAACATGTTTTGACAGATTCAGTCAATTTGGATCGACCAGAAAATGGCCATTTTTCAAACGGTCTTCAAATTTGACAAAATTAGTTTTGTTAGGACCGTATCGTTAATACGAAGGTAGAAATAATTTTTCTGGAATTTTTGGAGTCAGTACGTGGCCCCAGTAAATTGAAATGTACGTTTAAAATTCAATATAATGATTTATATTTTAATTTAAACGGAAACTGATCGTAACAATCGAATTAGCTTGCGAAACATATCCCATTGTGTTCAAATGGGGGTAATTTGTTAGGGACGACAGTCGGTGGGTTCGATTTAGAGTTCGAATTAAAAAGTTGCTTTTTAGAATTAAATTAAATAAATATATATATATATTATAGGAAGTCAACCCTACCTTTATTCTCCAATCAGATTTCCCCCCAAAATTAAAAAATATATGAAAATGGCGACAGTCGATCGCCAATACCCCGTCGCCCCCACCATCGCTGCTGCCTCTGTCATCGTCTCCCCTCTCATTCTTTCTGCTCCGCCTCCTTCTTCTTCCCGCTCCCCCAAACCAAATGCGAACCTCACCCTCCTGAGCCGCACGAGCCACGACCGCCAACCCCCAAACCCACGAGATCTGCAACCGCAGTCATCCCCCGGCGAGCTTCCGACCGCTGCGCCCTCCTCCCACCTCCACAGCCGATCAACAACACCCCCACCTCGATTTTCGCGACGGGCAGCTTCCCCCCCTCTGAAAATGCAATGTGAGTTTTTATTTTATTTTATTTAATTCCCTTTTCAGTTATTTTTAGTTATATTATAAAGAGAAAGTTTTGATTTTTATTTTTAAATGATAAAGTTTTGATTTTTTTTATAATAAAGTTTTGATTTCTCTTATGATAAAGATTGGTTTTTAAAGTGATTTTTTTAATAAAAAGAAGTGATAAATAGAAAATAGAAAGATTGGATTTTTGATAATGAAAAAGGTTATATTTTTAAAAGAGAAAAGATTATATTTTTAGAATAAAAATAGGGCGAGATAAAAATATGATCTTTTATATGTATGTAACGGCATGAAGATTTGAATTTTATTTATATGTATAACATAAAAAGATCAGATATTTATATATAAGTTAGCGACAGAAAAATATATGAAGCATTATGGAAAGACTAGATTTTAAAAATAGAAAGACTAGATTTCTAAAAATGGAAAGAGGAGATTTTTAAAAATATAAAGACGAGACTTTTAGAAATATAAAAATTCGATTTTTATATATAAGAAGTAGCGATGTAAAATATATTTTTATATATAAAACATCGTATTAAAAATATGATTTTTACTATGAACAACGTGAAAAGGGTTGCGATGGAACAGGTGGAAAGCAAATCCAAATCTGAACCGTTCAGAAATATAGAATGGTGGAGTGGATCCCCAAGGTGAGAACTCCTCACTATGATTTTCTTTATACAATTATTTATTTTATAACTGCATATATGAACTGCTCCCCGTCGTCCACAGACCATGGACGACTTATTTGTTTGATTGTGTTGCGAAAATTGTTTGTGATGTGAAATGAACTGTAAATAATATTCATGTATTGAAATAAAATATTTAATTGTTAAAAATATAATTTTTAACGTGTATATGAATAAAATAAATATTCATTTACAAATCAAACGATTTGTTTATGTACACATATTTGACTGATATTGATGGGGACGATAAAATGTACACGTCGCCCAACTATACAAATATTAATCTGTGTTTGTTGATTGAAAACCCCACACGGGTATTGGGATGATATTGGACATACACTAATCCCAATATTTAGTTGTATGACAATCGATGGGTTGACAGACTGTTGTAAGCGTTAATTATTTATTTTAATTCTTATGCAGTTTTGTAATGCACTCTGGATGGTGGTTGACTGTGTTTGATTGTTGTTGTGCACATGTGTTGTATGAAATGCATATAAATAACATTATATGGTGATTGACTGTGTCTGATTCCAATTCAGAACGAACGAATATTCTAAAATAGCGAATATTTTCAAATAATGAATATTTTAAAATAATATTCAGAAAAGAATCAAAATATGATTTTGATGTCCGATTTGGGATGGACACGAAAATATTTAAATATATAAAGCCGTGTTGATTAGATTAATGCCATTTTGACGTGAACGATATTTATATCGATTTTATTCATTTTTATAATGAATATCGAAAAGGAATTGATTTCAAAATCTAATGTTTTGAAAATACTATCATTTATATATCGATGATATGGAATATTCAATTTTGATTTGTAATTGAATATGAAGATGAAATCGTTTTGAAAATGAATTTAAAATGATTTATAAAATACGTTTTAAATGGAAATTGACAAAATATATATTATATATTATATATATAATGGCCTGAATAGAACGCGCCGCGCCGCGGTAGTTCGCGAATTTCAACCATTGACTTCGAACGGACATTACGGGAGATCCGACCGCCGGATTCTCCTAAAATCGGAACCGTTGGGTTCGTATCGAAAAGAGCTTTCCAAAAAATATGAGATATTTGAAATCTAATGGTTGGATTTGGAATTATGTCCAAATAAAATTTGGAAAAGGTTGTTGTAAGTGCAGTTCGATGACCGTTTATGGAAATCAACTGTACGGGCCTTGATAAAATTATTAAAAATATCAATAATTTATGTAAAATCATAATAAATTATTTGGAAAGAATTGGGCTGAAAAATTCCATATTTGGAAAGAAAAAAAATATTTTATCAAAATGAACTAGTTATGAACTAGAATTATAATCCAACATTTTTAAATAATTAAATTGGATTTGAAATGGTTTTAAAAATAACCGAAATTTCCAATATATGAATTGGAATGGATTTGAATTGAAATTATCTTTGGAATATTTCGATATTGGATTCCGTGATTATAAGGATATTATGGAGGAATTTGGAAGATATATATATCGTTATTCCAATACAATATTTGCTGATTTTAGAATTTGATATGGAATATAAGCCGATATATTTTCTATTTAGAGCCTTATATTTAATATCAAATGGGATTTGGGTTTGTCATGAATGGTATCTTTAATAATATTGTTCTTAAACCCAATGGAGTCAAGAAAATTAGAAACTAACTGGAGATTAGCTAAGCTGAATGGTTTCCTAGGTATTGATCTGATGTTGGTTTCGGGCTTCGGGGTTAATACTTAGAGAACTGTTCTCTTACTAATTTACGGTTAGAAACTGACGGAATGTGAGTTAGGTTTATTATGAACTGTGTTTTTAACGACATTCGTTCTTTAACCCGATTTACAGTAAAATGTGATTTGGAATTTTTAAATCTTTTTGTTAAGATTTAACGAGAATTTTTCAAAGTAAAGTTTTCCAATTTAATATGTTAAATTGGAATCGAATGGAATTCGATTTGATAACAATCGAAGTGAACTTCTGTGGAGGAAGACTGTTAATACATATGGAATTTAAAAGACTTTGTCATTACTCCATTTATATTATTAGTCTGATACGGAAATTGATATCGATTATATATTGATTTGTTTTTCCGTGAAGATTCCATAATTAATGGAATGTGATTTGGGTTTATCGTGAACTGTATTTTAAATGACATTAGTTCTTTAACCCAGTAAAAGACAGGATTAAATGTCTGTCATTGTATTTCGAACTGTATGGTTGATCTCTGCTAAATATATATCTATTTGGTGGCGGAGAATTTATTCTCTTGCTTAACACCCTTCCCTAAGACATACGAGCTTAGAGGTTATATATCAGCAGAAATCAAGAGTACGGTGTAGGTTTTCGATGCGACATGTTTGTGTTTCCAAAGTTAAATAATCATTAATATTGATTTTTGGAAAGATTAAAACTAAGGGGATTTTGTTGAATCTTTAATTAGATTGAAATGGGAATTGATAATTTAAATTATCAAATTTGGGAAATGATCGAGAATGGAGTATCGCCCATTTTGCTCCTAACGATAGTTAAATCTTTAATTAGATTTGAACGTGAAATGGTAATTAAATTTATCAATAATACAATGGTGCTAGATATGGAGTATGATCAGTTTTGCCCCATGGGATGAATAGGTTGGAATTGGAAAATTAAACAAATGATTACTTCGATAAGGTGCACTAATCCCGACTAGTTTGGAAAACCTTAATTTGGTTTGAATTGATATCCAAAGGAAGACTAAAGAATAAAATTTAAAAAAATTATCTTTGATTAAATTAATGGGAACAAATCCCTAAAGATATGAATATTTAAATAAAAGGATATTCAGAATTAGAATGAGGCGTATGTTGTGTTTTATAGCACTTGTTTATTATATATGCGAGTTATTCGGAAAGGTCGGGTTTATACCCATTCTGAATAACTGGTTCGACGATAAGTCGATGATGAAGACGGTATCGGAGGTCTTTACATCGTTTGGATGATTACTGATGTCTTGATTGGGCTGTACACCCAAGACGAGGTAATAAGTGGTGATCATCCAGACGTACTTGGAGATCGACGGATATGCGAGGGCCTCTCTCCTGTATTGGACATATGTGACGAGGAATAAGGTGCCTCCAGTTTCGTTTAGACCCAAAACAAACTTGTAAATGGACTGTGTGTGTCTGACATTGGATTTTATTATGTGTTGATTAATTTCTATTAAATATATATCTGTTTGGCGACGGAGAATTTATTCTCTTACTTAACGCCCTTCTCTGAGACATACGAGCTCAGAGGTTATATATAGATAGATATCAGTCGCATGACATGAATTTCCTGTGTGGCATGCTGAGATGCAAATGGTCAAGGCTTCTGTTGAAAAGCAGAGTCTTGAGTTGATGATCAAAGCACGACTTTAATATAACATAGCTTTGTGTATAGTATTCATTCGCAAGCCTCATACCTCGGTATGAGTTAAAAACGGGATAAGGGAACCCAAGGAGGACATGACGTTTCTTTCTAGCTATGGGTGGTGTTGGGGTTTTGCAATCCCTGACATTTATATTATTTTTACCTTTGTGGTTGTTGGGATGCGAGGCGCCTCGGATATATCGGTCTCTTTGGAGCTAATGGATATAGGTCCTATAGGACTGAGAAACGTGTGTTCGGGATTTGCCAATCCACTAACATAAGTATGGACCGGCCTTGGAGGATCCAAGGGTCTTCTGCGGGAGATCCTGAGGCATTTGCTAGAGTGTCAAGAAGCCGGCGAGGAGTACATCCCTTGCCACGACTCATGACGGAAATCCAATTTCCAATACTTGACATTCGATTTTATTTGTAGAGCCTAGTTTGGCGACATAGTGGGATGGGGCACTATGCCGTCTATGATTGATACATTTATATTTGAAGTTGTTTTCATACACTTTACTCTATAATAGTATCAAAATGATTTGTTTTAAACGTACCAAGCATGTTTGGCTATTATAAGGTAAAACTCTATCCTCCGGCTTGCGTTGCATTGTGTGATGGGACCTGAGTCTTATAATAGTTTCATTTTTCAAAAAAGAATTGTACTGTTTATGCACTGGTATTCTTGGGAGGAAACTCGTTCCGTGTTATGCAGCGTGGTCCCTTGATATACTATATTTTAAAGTAAAGATTTAAATAACTGTTCTAGTTCTCACACTAGTCACATGACTGACCTGGAGTTATTGTTTTAACCTAAACTCTGAGTGCCCCTATTTTTCACACGGGCAGCTGGTAGTTTTGGTTTTGCAGATTTATATTCGCAAAATCCTGGTTTGCAATTGGAACGATATTCGGAAAGCTCTGTATCCGTGTATCTCTTTCAGTTGTTTTTTGTATTATTTTCCACTGCATTGTAATTTGTAAATCTCTGATTTTTATCAATTGTATAATATTTATTCATACTCTGTATATTCTTGTACTCTAATGTAAATTGTTGTAATAAGCAATGAAATGTTCTTCTGTTTGTGTTCTGATTTGTCGTGTTCTTAACTCAATCCAGGCTTTCCTTTACGGGGATGTTCGGGTCGTGTCAGTTTGATTAGTAAATTTATTGGGCCGTATTAGGCACCCAATAACGACCCGAACTTCCCCGGTCTCCGAGGAGAAGAGAGAGAATGGATTGCTTTGAGGACAAGATGAATCACAACACAAACAGAGGAACATTTCATTGCTTATTACAACAATTCCATTAGAATACAAGAATATACAAAGTATGAACAAATAATATACATCTGATAAATATCAGAGATTATGATACATTACATAGCAGCGAAAAATAATACAAAACACAACTGAAAGAGATAAACGGATACAGAGCTTTCTGGATATTGTTCTAGTTGTAAACCAGAATCCTGTGAATATAAATCTGCCAAACCAAAACTACTAGCTGCCCGTGTGGAAAATAGGGGCACCCAGAGTTTAGGTTAAAATAACAAACTCCAGGTCAGTCATGTGACTGGTGTGAGAACTAAAACAGTTATTAAATATTTACTTTAAAAATAAAGTAAATCAAGGAACCACGCGGTATAACACGGAACGGGTTTCCTCCCAAGAATACCAGTGCATAAAACAAACAGCGCAATGCTTTTTGGAAAAATGAAGCTATTATAAGACTCAGGTCCCATCACACAATCCAATGCAAGCCGGAGGATAGAGTTTTTCCTTATAATAGCCAAACATGCTTGGTACGTTTAAAACAAATCATTTTGATACTATTATAGTGTAAAGTGTATGAAAACAACTTCAAATATAAATGTATAAATCATAGACGGCATAGTGCCCCATCCACTATGTCGCCATACTAGGCTCTACAATCAAAACCGAAATGTCATGTATTGGAAATTGGATTCCATCTATGAACCAAGGCAAAGGGATCATCATGTGCTAATTCGAGACACTCTAGCTCGTTCCTCAGGTCTTAGTCGCAACTACACCCGGATCGTCAGGGCCGGTCCTCCGTTGATGATTGGCAATACCATAAACTATATGCTAGTCTGCCCTATGGGGCATAAACCTGGTCAGTAACACGACCACATCCATCGACTCCCGCAGAAGCCGATATATCCGAGGCGCCTCTCTGTCCATCAAGTAATAATAAGAAACATCCACATGATTAACATGCCAGGGGTTGCAAAACGCTGACACCACTCCTAGCTAGAAACCAGCATATGTCCATTTCCCTGATGTCCTTCCCGTTTCTGGTTCACACCGGGGTGTGAGGCTCACGAATTAACGCTATACACAAAGCTATGCTGTATTAAAGCTGTGCTTTGATCATCAACCACAAGACTCTGCTTTTCAATAGAAGCCTTTATTATTTGCATCTCAGCATGCCATGCAGGCAATTCATGCCATGCGACTGATATTTATCGATATATAACCTCTGAGCTCGTACGTCTCAGAGAAGGGTGTTAAGCAAGAGAATAAATTCTCCGCCGCCAAACAGATATATATTTAATAGAAATCAATCCACACAGAATAAAATCCAATGTCAGACACAAATCCATTTACGAGTTCGTTCTAGGTTTGAACGAAACCGGAGGCACCTTATTCCTCGTCCCGTATGTCCAATACAGGAGAGAGGTCCTCGCATATCCGGTCGATCTCCAAGTAAGTCTGAACGATCACCACTTATTACCTCGTCTTGGGTTTGCAACCCAATCAAGACATCAGTAATCATCCAAACGATGTGAAGACCTCCGGTCTTCAACCACCATCTTCATCGTCGACATATCGTCGAATCAGTTATTCAGAATGGGTATAAATCCGGCCTTTCCGAATAACTCATGTGTATAATAAACAAGTGCTATAAAAACACAACATACGCCTCATTCCAATTATGAATATTCTTTTTTTTAAATATTCACATCTCTAGGGATTTGTTCCCATTAATTTTATCAAAGATAAATTCTTTAAAATTTATTCTTTAATCTTCCTTTGGATATCAATTCAAGCCATATTAAGGTTTTCCAAACTAGTCGGGATTAACGCACCTTATCGAAGTAACCATTTATTTAATTTCCCAATCCTAACCTATTCATCCCATGGAGAAAAACTGGTAGTACCCCATAACTAACACCACGGTGTTATCGGTAAATTTAATTACCATTTCCCGTTCAAATCTAATTAAAGATTTAACTATCGCTTGGAGCAAAACTGGTGATACTCCACTCTCGTTCATTTCCCAAATTTTATAATTTAAATTATCAATTCACATTTCAATCTAATTAAAGATTCATTAAAAATCCACTTAGTTTTAATCCTCCAAAAATCAATATTAATGATTATTTAACTTTGGAAACACAAACACGCCACATCGACAATCTACACCATACTATTGATTTCTGCCTATATATAACCTCTGAGCTCGTACGTCTCAGAGAAGGGTGTTAAGCAAGAGAATAAATTCTCTGCCACCAAACAGATATATATTTAGCAGAGATCAACCATATAGTTTGAAATACAATGACAGACATGTAATCTTGTCTTTAACTGGGCTAAAGAACTAATGTCATTTAAAACACAGTTCACGATAAACCCAAATTACATTCCATTAATGGAATATTCACGGAAAACAAATTAATATATAATCGATATCAATTCCCGTATCCGACTAATAATATAAATGGAATAACGGCAAAGCCTTTTAAATTCCATATGTAGTAACAGCCTTCCTCCACAGAAGTTCACTTCGATTATTATCAAATCGGATTCCATTCAATTCCAATTTAATATATTAAATTGGAAAACTTTACTTTTGAAAATCTCCATTAAATCTTAATAAAAGATTTATAAATTCCAAATCACATTTCACTGTAAATCGGGTTAAAGAATGAGTGTCGTTAAAAACACATTTCACAATAAACCCAATTCACATTCCATTTTCAATTCCAATTAAATGATAATTAATTGGTAATTCTTCTCTACATCTTAATTAAAAGGTTTATTCTTTTTACCCGGGGTTTAAGAACAGTGTTACTGAAGACCTCATCCCATCAATCTCTAACCGTAAATTAGTAAGAGAACAATTCCCGAAACATTAATCCCGAAGGCCGAAACCAACATCAGATCAATACCCAGGAAACCATTCAACTTAGCTAATCTCCAGTTAGTTTCCAATTTTCTTAACTCCATTGGGTTTAAGAACAGTTTATTAAAAATACCATTCACGACAAACCCAAAATCCAATTTGATATTAAATACAATTTTCTGAATAGAAAATATATCGGCTTATATTCAATATCAAATTCTCAAATCAACAAATATCGTATTGGAATAACGATATATATATCTTCCAAATTCCTCCACAATATCCGTATAATCACGGAATCCAATATCAAAATATTCCGAAGATAATTTCGATTCAAATCCATTCCAACTCATATATTGGAAATTCTAGTTATTTTTAAAACCATTTCAAATCCAATTTATTTATTTTAAAAATATTGGATTTATAATTCTAGTTCATAACTAGTTCATTTCGTTAAAAATATATTTTTATCTTTTCAATCATGGAATTTTTCAGCCTAATTCTTTCTAAATAATTTATTATGATTTTACACAAATTATTGATATTTTTAATAATTTTATCAAGGCCCGTACAGTGGATTTCCATAAATGGTCATCGAACTGCACTTACAGCGACCTTTTCCAAATTTGATTTGGACATAAGTCCAAATCCAACCGTTAGATTTCAAATCTCTAATATTCATTGGAAAGCTCTTTTCGATACGAACCCAAGGTTCTGGTTTTAGGAGAATCCAACCGTTGGATCTCCCGTAATGTCTATTCGAAGTCAATAGTCGAAATTCGAGAATTGCCGCGGCACGGTGCGTTCTATTCAAGCCATTATATATAATATATATAATATATATTTCGTCGATTTCCATTTAAAACGTATTTTATAAATCGTTTTAAATTCGTTTTCAAAAACGATTTCAACTTCATATTCAATTTCAAATCAAAATTGAATATTCCGTATCATCGATATATAAATGATAGTATTTTCAAAACATTAGATTTTGGAATCACTTCCTTTTCGATATTCATTATAAAAATGAATAAAATCGATATAAACATCGTTCGCGTCAAAATGGCGCATATCTAATCAACACGGCTATATATATATTTAAATATATCCGTGTCCATCCCAAATCAGACATCAAAATCAAATTTTGATCTTTTACTGAATAATATTTTAAATATTCATTATTTTAAAATTATCGTTATTTTAAAATATTCATTCTTTCTGAACTAGAATCAGACACAGCCAATTACCTTATAATGTTAATTATATGGATTCCATACAACAATCAAACCCAGTCAACCATCATCCAGAGTGCATTCTACACTACATAAGCATTAAATATAAATATTCAACGCTTACACAGCTTATCAACCAATCGATTGACATACAACTAAATATTGGGATTAGTGTATGTCCAATATCATCCAATACCCCTATGGGGTTTCCAAACAACAAACACAGATTTATTTGTGCAGTTGGGCGATATGTAAAATTTATCATCCCAATCAATATCCGTCAAGTGTGTGTACATATACAAACCGTCCGATTTGTAAATGAATATTTATTTTATTCATATACACGTTAAAAATTATATTTTTAACGATAAAATATTTATTTCAACATATGAATATTTTATTTATTCCATTCCACATCACAATCAATTTTCATAACACAATCAAACCAAACAAGTCGTCCAGTCGGGTGCTGCTAAGCACCGTGTGCATCCTAGTATATTATTTAACTAGAAAATTAAATTAAAGTGAGCAGTTCTCACCTTTGGGGTTCCACTCCATCATTCTTTATTTCTGAACGATTCGAATTTTGTTTTGATTTCAGTCCGTTCCATCGCACTCCTTTTCACATATGTCATAGTAAAAATCATATTTTTAATATGATGTTCATACATTAAAAATCATATTTTTAATATGATGTTCATACATTAAAAATCATATTTTTAATCAACAATATTTATACTTAAAAATCACAATTTTATATCGCTCATATATATATAAAAGTCACATTTTTATTTCGCTACTTATATAAAAATTATATTTTTACTAACATATATAAAAATTACATTTTTAATTCGCCACTCATATAAAAATCAAATTTTTATATAATTAAAATTTATATCTATATCCAATAAAAATTATATCTTTCTTTGTTTAAAAATATAATCTTTCTTCGCTTAAAATCAAATCTTTTACCTACACAAAAATCTCATTTTTATTAATTATAAAAATCGTATTTTTATCTACATGAACAAATAAAATTAAAAATAAACACTCACAAGCGTTGTTGGTTGGCGGAGGAGGCTCGGGAATCTCAAGGACCGAATGAATATACTAAAAATGGGTAAAAATCTCATTTTTATGGAGGAGGGGGGTTTCACAGAGGAGGTGGGGGTCCAAAGGGGGGCGCCAGGACCTGCTGGTGGTGGGGGGAGGCACACACGGCTGGTGGTGGCACTGGGATGGCCGGTGGTGGCGATTTGGGGCTGTGGAGTTTGAATTAGAGGCGGGGATAGAAGGTGGAAGGCAGAGGAGGAGGGAGGTGGGGTCAGAGGGGGGCGCCACCGATCGACGGTGGCTGGGGTAGGGCGCCGCCTCCTGCGGCGTCAGGTGGGCAGAGCGACGGGAAAAAGGGGGGAGTTCAGGGAGAACGACGGGTTTTGGGGCTTTTTTTTCTAAATGAAAATCTAGGTTTAACGACCCAGAAAATCTGAACCAATTTAAAATCTTTAAATTGGCTAAAATAATGGATTTTAAATATTTAAAATAAATATTTTAAATAATAGCAATGAAAAGTGAGTTTGAATCGACAATTGAAAACGAATATAATTAATTATAATTATAAACAAGGCCTGAAAAGGCGCTGCAGTTTCAAAATTGAATTCAAACTTTGTCGGACTGTACCGGGTGCAAAACAAAACGGATTTTAGTGAAACCAAAAATATCTAAATCTGTTATTGAATACCTTTCTAACGAATCTGAAAAATCGAATTTTCATAGCGGAAAGCAAAAGTTATGGCCGAATGAATTTTCAGAAAGGTCGCTATGGAATTTATATAGCCCGGGAAATTGGCCATTTTGCATACGACCTCGGAATTCGACGAAACTACTTTTGCTGGATCCGGGATGTGAAGTTACCGCTAGGTTTCAAATTTCATAATTTTTGAAGCTAGTATGTGAGCGTGGCAAACGAAAATGTGTTTTGGTCAATTATAGTTAAATTGGATCGACCAGAAATGGGCCTTCTTGCAAACGGTCTCAGAATTCGACGAAACTAGTTTTGTTGGGACCGTATCGTCAAAACATAGCTAGATTTATTTTTCTGGAATTTTTCGAATTAGTTTGTGGCCCTGGCAAATTGAAATGTACGTTCAAATAAAATATTGAATGTTTTATATTTTAATTTGAGGAAAAATGACTGAAACATTCGAATGGGCCTTCGAAACATATCCCATTGTGTTCGGAATGGGGGTAAAACGCTAGGGACGACAGTCGTTGGGTTTGGATTGGGGTCCGTATAGAGAAAAGGGTATTTTTGGATTTAATAGAATTAAATATATAAATAAAAATTCTTGGCCAATCACAATCTTTCTCCTACATCGCTTAGGCCCGTAACCCCAAATTCCAACGGCGGCTCCTCCTTGAAACTTCTCCCCTCGATTTCTCCCTCCTCATTCATCAAAACCCCATGGCCCTTTGGAGTTATTGGTAGATCTAATCTCCGTCTTCCAATCCATGTAAAGTACACCCCCCATCGTTTAGTATATCGCGTGAATCACCCTGCCGAAGTGCGGCCGTTCGAAGGCTTGTGGCGCCGCCAGATCGCATGCGAGTTCATCATGGTGGGGCCCTCCATGCGCGCCTCTCCAAAGCGGTCATCGTGGTGCAATCGGATTTCAACATCGAGCTGCGGATCGAAAGAAAAATTAAAACCTAGTTTTGAAGAAATCGAGCAGGTATCGGCTGATTTTATTTAATTTGATTTTAACACCTTTAAAGTGTTGCAAACCTTTTAAAAATCATATCTTTTTCGTTCGTTAACGAAATTCGAAGAAACAGGAAACATCGTGACCGTGTGGACGCCTTCTACATTTTAGAAGAGACCGCGTATTTTTCTGAGCCATCTGCTATTTTTGGTGGAGTGGAACCCAATGTGAGATTTCTAATTTATAAACAATATGGAAAACGACGATGTATAAATTATACAGTCGATGTATGCGTTATATAAGCGTTGTACACCTCTTGTATAAGCGTTGTATAAGTTGTACGTTCGATGTATAAGTTATATATGCGTTATAAAAATTATATATGTGTTGAAATAGAAGTGAATAGCTATATATATATATATATATATATATATATATATATATATATATACGCCCCTCGTCCACAAACCATGGACGATATTTATTGAATGTGTTTGGTGTGAAAATTGATTGATAGCGAATGATTGTTTGGGATTGTTTGTGGTTGATATTGATTGATTGTGGTTGAAAAATACCCGTTTGTGGTTGAGAAATATTTGGTTGAAACCACATAGGATTAGTTTGTGGAAATGAAATAAATATATACATGCCGCCTGCGTGCGAACTAGATGCATGATTCCCATTGTCAAAAACCGCGAGGTTTTAAGGTAGAGCGAGGAGCCGTACTAGGGACGGTCCCGGTTTTAACTACCCTGCCGTTATGCTGCCGAAATTTTGAATAATATTCATGTGTTTGAATTATTTTCATTTGCTGAAACTATATTTATTCGTTGAATAGAAAACCTTCACGTGTTGAATCAATATTCATTCGTTGATTAGAAATTCATGTGTTGAATGGTATTCATATTTTGAAATAAATTGTTTCATAATAAAAATCACCTTTTTATCATCTATATGAGCTATGTAAAATGACCTCGTTTTAAAAGAAATTGTTTTATAAGAAAATCCTATTTTTATCACCTATATAAACTATATAAAATAACAGTGTTTTGAAATGAATTGTTTTGCAATAAAAATCACATTTTTATTATATAAACGAATTGTTGAAATGTGAAGGGTTGAAAATAGCCACTCGTTCAAATAAATATATATGAGTTGAAATATTCATTAATTAGCTAATGATATGATTTTTGCCTATACATGCAACATTAGAATGAATGGTGTTTTCAAACCAAATGGAATTAAATATGAAGTTGAATAGAAAATGATAAGTCATAAGAACTATATATATGTACATGCATATTTATTGAACAGGTTATAGCAAAGGGGCTAAAGAAGAGGAATAAAATTTTGTGCCCGACAAATAGGTACACATTTACTGTTTTGTTTGGGTGATGATTTTATGAGCCTGTTGGCTAGCCGCTTGGCTATTTCTTCTTCTTTTCGACATGAGACGCCCGTGTGGCTATTTGGGAATTTTCCCAGCCCCTCCCGTACAAAGGAGGTTATGGCGAAATTTTCCAAAATTTAAAGGCGTTAGTGAAATATTTGAAGTGAAAGCGATATTGAAATTGTTGAATGAACTATATTTATATAAATATATAAATATAAATAAAATTAAAACGAAAAGTGGCCGTGCAGTTCGTGTTTTGAAACCGTGATTTCAAACAACTAGTGTGGGAAATCCGACCATCGGGTTTTCCCGAAACCGCAACCGTTGGGTTCGCCTTGGAAATATCTTTCCAACGGCACCAACTTTGTAAAAATCCAACGGTTGGATTGTCTGGAATGTTTAATTCAAATCTGAAGAAAAACAGCGCCAGAATCGATTATATATATATATATATATATATAATTATATTTAATCGAATAATGACGCTGCAGTTCGTATTTTGAAATCGAAACTTCAAACGATTATACCGAGAGATCCGACCGTCGGATTTTCCCGAAACTGGAACCGTTGGGTTCGTTTTGAAAAGATCTTTCTAATGATGTAAATTTTATGAAGATCCAACGATTAGATTTTCAGATATGTGTAAATCAAATCTGAAGAAAAACAGCGCCACGGTCGCGTTATGGCCCGAAGCGTCGTTTTGAATAATTGGCTATTTTAAAATAAATAAAAATAGCGATAAATCGTTATAAAATATTATAGACAATATGGATGTGATTTAGAAATTAACTGAAGGTTGGCTAAGTCGAGTGGTTTCCTGGGTGTTGATCTGATGTTGGTTTCGGCCTTCGGGGTTAATATTTGGGAAATCGTTCTCTTACTGATAGACGGTTAGTGACTAATGAATTGAAATGATGCGTGTATATGTTAGTGTTGCACTTGTTTATTATATACGCGAGTTGCTCAGAAAGACCGGGTTTTTCCCATTCTGAATAACTGAATCGACGATAAGAAATCGAAGATGAAGACGGTGGTCGAAGACCGGAGATCTTCACCTCGTTTGGATGGTAACCGAGGTCCTGATTGGGAGGCATCCCGAAATATGGATAATGAGTGGTGATCGTCCAGACGTACGTGCTGATCGATGGGTTTGCGAGGTATTTAGTGCCTCCGGTTTCGTTCAGACCCAGAACGGACTTGTAAATGGACTGTGTGTCTGACAATGGATTTTATTCTTTGTTGATTGATTTCTATTAGATATACATCTGTTTGGCGGCGGAGAATTTATTCTTTTGCTTAACGCCCTTCTCTGAGACGCACGAGCTCAGAGGTTGTATATCGATGGACATCAGTCGCATGGCATGAATTGCCTGTGTGGCATGCTAAGATGCAGTGATCAGGGCTTCTGTTGAAAAGCAAAGTCTTGTGGTGAGGATCAAAGCACCGCCTGTGTGGCGTAGCTTTGTGTATAACGTGAATTCGCGAGCCTCACACCCCGGTATGAACCAGAAACGGGAGCAGGACCTCAGGGGGGATGTGCGTTTTCTTTCTAGTTAGGGTGGTGTCAGTGACCTACCAGCCCTGACATTTATATACTTTTCACCTATGTGGTTGTTGCTGTTGTGAGGCGCCTCGGTTTGATCGGACGATCCGGGTTCGATGGAGTCATTCGTTGGCTCATTTACACCCCAAAGGGTGGAGAAACGCATTGTTCAGGTATTATAATCCACTTCGTGTGGACCGGCCCTGACGATACAGGGTATGGTCGCGGCTGTACCTGTGGCTCGGGCTAGAGAGTCACGAATTCGGTAAGGACTATCTTTTGCCTTGGTTCAGGACGGAAATCCAATTTCCAATTACGACATCGTGCGGTTTTGATTGTATACCTATATATGGCGACATAGTGGTATGGGGCATTAATGCCGTCTATGATTGATAGTTATGATTTGAAATTGTTTTCAAACATATAAACATTAGCAATAATATCAAATGCCTTTGTTTTATTCGTATCAAGCATATTTTGGCCATTATAAGGTAAAAACTCTATCCTCCGGTTTGCGTTGCATTGTGTGATGGGAACTGAGTCTTATAATGGCTTCATTTTTATAAAAAGCATTGCGATGGTTAAAAGAATGATTTGTTTTAAAGAACTGGCAATCCAATGGAGTAAACCCGTTCCACGAAAGTGGCGTGGTCCTGTGATTAGCCAAATTATATATGTGTTGAGTAGATTTCTCATACCAGTCCCATGACTGACTCGTAGTTTGTTTCACTTTCAAACTCGGGTGCCCCTTTTTCTACACGGGCAGCCTTGTATTCAGGTTTAGCTGGTTCTTTCTGGATAGCCGGAGCTGAAGATGGATTCTATCATTTATCTCTTTTTATGCTGTTCTGCTCCTATTGTACATATTATGTTTGTTTTCCGCTGTAGACATTTATGTATAGCTGAACTGTATTTTTACTAAGTATGATCCTGTATACTGTGTAACTCTGATGATTACGTTTATCCAGTATATTCTATTGTTCATTATCTGGTGTATTTAATTATTCTGTTCTGCTATTACCTGTTTCTGTGTTATATTCCACGGATTACCCTTGCCACCGTCAGTACGGGGTTTGGGGTCGTCTCACTAGGGTTTATAACTTATATTTGTAACCTTTCCAAAAATAGCAACTTTCTCACACGAGCTCCAAACCGAACCCACCGACTACCGCCCTTAGCTAACTACCCCCATTCCGAACACAATGGGACATGTTTCATAACCCAATTCGCTTGTTACGATCAGTTTCCATTCAAATAAAATATAAATCAATGTATATTGAATTTGAACGCACATTTCAATTTTCCGGGGCCACATATTAACTCTAAAAATTCTCGAAAAGTAAACTAGCTATGTTTTGATGATACGATCTTAACAAAACTAATTTCGTCGAATTTGGAGACCGTTTGAAAAACGGTCATTTTCTAGCCGATTAAATTCAAACTGAAATTACCAAACACGTTTAAATCCGCTACGCTCACATATTGGTTACAAAAATGATGAAAATTAGTACATAGCAATAACTTAATATCGCGGATCCAACAAAAGTGGTTTCGTCGAAAACGGGGGTCGTTTGCAAAATTTCCATTTTTAAGGGCTATACTTTCCATACCGACTACTCTGAATTTTCAACTGGGTATAACTCTTTATTCCCGCTATGAAATTTTGATTTTTCGGATTCCTTGGGAAGATATTTTCAAATAGATTCTAATATTTCTAGTTTCACTAAAATCCAGTTTATTTTGAATCCCGTACATTCATTGAAATTTGAAATCGAATTTTCAAACTACCGCGCCATTTCCAATTCCTTTTATAATTAAAATAAATATTTATATTCTAACTTCGATTTATATAAATATATATGTTCTAATTCTATTCAAAATAAATTTCTCGTCTTTATTATTTAAAATAATTCATTTTAAATATTCAAAATTCATTAAAATTGCCAAAATAAAATTTTTAAATTGATTCTGATTTTCTGGGTTGTTACAACTTGATTCCTTTTCCTTTTTGTCCGGGGAACCGTTTCCTCCCGAAAGGGTATCCGTATGTCGGCATGGTTCCATAGGCATGTTAAAACTACGGTACATGTGAAGGGCAAAGAAGTGCCCAACCTCCATCTTTAGCCGCAGTGGTTTCACCTACGTCTTATTTTCTCTCAAGCCTCGTAAGAATTTCCATGCGATGGAGGCAGCTTTCAAGAGACTTGTTAGCATGTTGCACAAGGATGGTAAAAAGGAGAATAAGCGAGTTAGGGCCTAAGGAGCACAACCCAAAGATGAAAGAAAATGATAGCTTAAGAAGGAAATCTATATGAAAGAAGAAACGAGGAAATACCAAAATTTTGGAATGGTGGGTCATCTGAAAAGGATTGCAGAAAGAGGAATGGCGTTGTTACCACTTTGGTAAGGCGGGACACCTTATTAAGGAGTGCCCAAAGAGACAAGGACAAGGCCAGAATGCAGGAACTTCTAGGGTGCAAGCTAATGTTCTCATAGCTGGTGGATAGGATAGGGGTAGGTAAGTTTCCATCGAAGGATTGATTTCTATTTTTGATTATCCTATTAAGATTATTTTCCTAGCACTTTGCATTCTTTTATATTTTAGCCTTTAGTTAAGTCTCTGCACCTAGATACTAGTATGGTTTTGGATCCCATTATTGCCTCAAACCCCAGTGGAAGTACAACTCATTTATCGATGATTTGTCGGGGTTTGAGAATCTCTGTGTTAGGTGTCGAGTTTGATTGCGATGCATATGTTATTGATTTCATAAGATACGGTTTAACTCTAGGATGGACGGGTTAACCATATATGGAGCCATTCTAGATTATGAGAGGAGGGTCGTTAGACTTCTGACTTGCCATAGAAAGACTCTCGATATTCCTTATGACCCCAAAAGGGTCTGTCATGCTTAGTCTCCTAGAACCTCTTGATATATCTATCGATGATTCGCGACATGTGACTCCTAAAAGAAAAGTGGGAACTTGATAAGCAAGTAGGGGAACTACTTGAGAAGAGGTTTGATAGTTGAATTATATCGGAATGGGAAACCTATTGAAGATAGTCCTTGAGGAAGCCCGTCATTCTAAGTCGACTATTCATTCAAGAGGCGATAAAATGTATAGAGTTTGAGGTAGTGAAGACAAACTTGTGAGGGGAAGTGGAAGTATAGAAGGAAGCAATGATAGGATGAGTTTCGACTTGCATACTTGGATCGGATGTTAAGAAATTATGCAACAAAGAAGTGAAGCTAGTAAGAGTGCAATGGAGAAAGGGGCGCGAGAACGCTACTTGGGAGGCTGAAGACAAGATTCGCGCTTCATATCCTTTTCTTTTCGAGAATATGTCCTTGACTTCTTTTTCCAAGCTTCGAAATAATACTTGTATCTATCGTCTGAATATCCCCTATCGATCGACTCTTTAGGTAGAAAACTAATGAATGTAAACATGCGTTTGAGACATGTTATATTTGATGGATGCAAGTGGTTGCTAGTGATTGATCGTGGATGCATATACACACACAATAGGCGGCTCAATCACTTACAATTTGCATATTGATGTGTGTACATTTTAAATTTTTATGGATGAAGATAGGATTATCGTTACATTGATGTTGCATGTGGATGGATGATTGTGCACACATATAGAACTTACATGGATTAGGATGATTTGCATACATTTTGGTTGCATGGCACAAACATACACTGCATTAAGGAGGTCAATTGAATCAGTATGCCGCCTGATCTTTCGCATTAGTTTACGGACATATACACGCACTATTGCGTATGTTCATAAAAGCTTTAGAAATTCCTTAAGGACAATGGATGCTTGTGATTGCTAGATGGATGTGTGATTAATGGATGTTAGGATACACATTCTTCTTAACTTAGAGATTTCGGGGACGAAATCCTTTGAGTAGGGGAGAATGTAACACCCTAGAATTTTAAGGATAGTAAAGATGATGTAGTAAAGAATAATTAATGTGAAATACACAATTAACGATGAATTAAGGAAAACTTAATTTAATAATCAGAATTAAGTGAAAAGGACTGTGCCATTGCGTTCATCTTGGAATTCTGGTCACGATAGACACCATGTTTGTGCAAAACGGACTTTGTATGAAGAAGTTATTAAGATTTTAAGTTTGTATGCATATAAGGGAGATATATGTATATATAATTCAAAAATATTCAAAAATCAGCAAAACCAGAAATCCGGCGCGTAGATCGACGAAAGGTCGACCGTTTGGGGTCGACCCGAGACCTGGCTGGGTCGACCTATGGGTCAACTCAGGCTTATATGGGTCGACCCCGGAGTCGACCTAGAGGTCGACTCCCCTGAAGGGGGGTCGACCTGGGGTTCGACACCCCTGAAGGGGGGTCGACCTAGGGTCAACACCTCTGAAGTGGGGTCGACCCACCCGTGGCTCCAGAAGCTTCTTTTATGATGTGGACGATTCCTATGGCTCCTAATCTAATCCTATGGTCTTGGTTGCTCCGCTACTTCTATATAAGGGACCCTAAACCTAGGTTTGTTCATTGAAAGAAAATGGTGATGGCGGAGCTCTGTTGCGCTGGAAATTAAAATAGCTCTTCTTCATATTTGAAGACTGCTATAACAAATTAAACGATGGTTACAACAACTTATTTAACATGTTCTTCACAGCAAATTCACTGTGAGTTCATGTTATTTTTAGATCTGAATATTTAAATGGTAATCGTGATATGTATATGAAAAATTGGATCTTAAATCGGTGCCTAATCAGTTCTATTATGACATATTCCTCTGATCTGTTCTTATATGCGTATATCGTCGCCAAATCCAATCTTGTCATAATATGTTCATTCAGTTTTTATGCCTATTTGTACCGTTATGTTACTGATTCGTTATTATGCCTATTCTGATTCTACTCTCTCCCTCTTTTCCCTTTTATTTTTATATAGCCAGGCTACCTTCGAGCCTAGGACTAACGCTGAAAAATGCGAACGTACGAGATTGGGAATGATTGGGAAAGACATAATTTTGGGCATAATTGATATTGGAAAAATATGAATATAGGTTTGGGCATAAAATGTGGATTTGGGGACATATATTGTGTTGTATAACATGAATTTGAATTTAGGCGAACGTTAGAAAATATGATTTAGCATAAATTATATAAAATATGATTTGGGCATAGATTGGAATATATGTGTTAATATGAATTTGGGCACAACTTGTATTGGAATAAATGTAAGTATGGAATTGGTTATAAAATGGGACATGCATAAATATTGATTTGGCACATAAATTTGAACATATGCGAATATAAATTTTAGGCATAAATTGGAAAATATATGGGTATGGGTTTGTCCATAATACATAGATATATGTATATGCCTTGATTTATGACATGGGAAAAAAGGAGTGTATGGTGCATAATTAAAAGGTGAATTAAAAAGGGTGTAAAAGTCTATGATTTGAATAGTGAATTAGCCATATAATTAAATATGGGGAAAAAGAGAAATAATCACCTATAATGACATCGGTAGATTTGGATAAAAATGGAATGCCTAGTAATTACAATTAGAAATTGTAATTACACTTATGACATGAGGTTAGGTTACATTAGTGGTGGAAGTCTGCCCGGACCCGACCGGCATATCCAGCAGCCACTAATGTTGAACCTAATGTGAGAGGTCTAAGTGTGTAAATATGAATCGGGCTACGACACGAGGTTAGACCCAACCGTGGAATAAGACTGCCCTGACCTGACCGACATATCCAGCATCCTCACGGTGTAGGCCTAATGCGGGAGGTCTAGCCCATTATAACCATAATTGGACATGGTAACAACTGGACTACTTAACCAAATTTAATCCGTAAGGATTGTATGATTATGAACTTAAGTTAGGGTTAAGTAAAATTAGATGGGTAGTGGGTGGGTTAAGTAAATTGGAGGGGATGAGTAATATTTACATATAGACCCATAAACTTAACCCAATAAGATTATGTAATTAAAGACACCTAGTGCTATACATAACCGGTAGAAATAATAAGTTATATGATTGAAATTAATAAGCAAGAGAAACTTGGTAATTTGAATAAGAATTAAATATAAATGGAAATAACCAAGTTAAATGGAAACCTTGTGAGGTAAGGCAAGCGCGTAAAGAATATTTAGACATGGGGTCTAACAACATATTAAAGAAAGGCGCTTGGACCGGTCCGTACGTTTGAGGGTGAATAACCCAATAGGGTAGATCATCGGGGTGTTATAAGACACGAGGGGAGCGCACATTCATCTGATTGTTTGACGACTCCAAAGGACTGGAAGGGGAAGCACGCGGCTTCCTGAAGTACGTAAGGTGCTCGTATTAGTCGTGCGGTGACAGATGTCTTAGGCTGTATTCACAGGGGTTGGGTCTGCGCATAACTACTAGGTGGGTGGGCCTTGACCGCAGATGTAGCTATGCAGTCATAATGCTGTGACGAGGTGACACAAGGGTGGTTCGGCGGTTACCTCACGTGGAGGTAGAGTGGGTCACGACCAACAAGGATAGTAGACAGTCGGATATCTGTCATCGACAACCAGCGGGATGCGAAAAAACTAAAGCTAACCCCAAGATATCATTTCACCTTTCACTATCGAGGTACGGGGTTGAGGGAAGACGCCACATGGATGTTTAGATTGGTTGTTATTAGGGGCGATCGCTTATCTCTTGCAGTCTTTACTAGTTGAGGGAGGGGTCGAGGTGGGGCCATAGCTGCCATGGAAAACAGACCCGATGAATATATGCATTTGAAGGCACTTAAAGGCGGGTTATACAGGTATGGAAAAGCTACCGGCCGAGTTCCGTATTTCTTGTTTAGCCCTGCCACGGACCTCGGTGCACATTAGAGGACGTGCGATTGAGGCATCGAGCTACAATTACAGTACATACGTGGGATAGTCTAGATACATGCATATCTGCTCTGGGTGGTGTATCGTAGACTAGAGGGCATTATTCCGATATGGAATCTAATTCGATCGATGGTGGCAGTCTATATGCTTACGTAGCATAGTAATGACGGATATATGCGAAACGTAACATTATTATATAGAGATATGTACGTCACTCCGACGTAGGATGAGGGACTGCGTTCATTACAGTGGAGACCATGCGAGTGGGGTACCATGGGATGTATCTCAATATTGAGAGATAGCTACATATATTATATGAGGTGAATCCATGGGAAAGTAAATGGGTACGATGCACGTATAAGTCTTGAGTGCTATTAACCCAAGTAGCCAATAATCAAGAAAATGTAATGGAACGGTATTAGTAGGGATCATTCTATTTCTGTATACTAGTATCTGCGCGGTGCAGAGAAATGTATTTAAGAAGCGCAATATATCATGTTCATCTTATCTTGCTCAGTTCACACTTGTTATTATTACTGTTTTTTTGTTCTTCCAGTTTTATATACCTTCCATGATACTTTTATTTATTTATATTTAAAAGTAACTGTTTACACAAAAATGGTCTAAACACCCAAGGTACTAAACTGTACTTCACCAATTTGGTAAGAAATAAATGGAACCATGTTTAATCAGCAACAAAAAGTGAAAAATGCGAGAAAAGTAAAGTAGAGATGAGATTTAGAGTGGTTCAGCTGTTAACGAGGCCTACGTCCACTATGAAGGTGATTTCCTGCCTTATAATGAGAATTACAAAGTACATCTACTCTCTCTCCTCATACATTTCTATATCCACTCAATATACCCTCGTTTATATATTTCAATCTAAGGAATTATACAAGAGAGTAGTAGAATTTGAGGAGAAGAAGGATGAATGAATGATTAATGTAATGTCCCGCATTTTTATCGGTTTGAATTTGAATATTTAAATCGATTTAAATATTGAATTCGTAATATAAGTGGATTTATATATTAATTAAAACGAAGTTGAACGTATAAAAATATATAAAAAATATAATCGAGCCCGTAATATCGCGGCAGTTCGTAATTTAACGTTCTGAACTTCAACTGAGTGCACAGGACTCATTTTAAATCGGATTTCTGCGAAACAAGAAACACTGAAATCTGTTTAACGATATCTTTCTGACGGAAGTGAAAAACCAAAATTTCGTATTATAAATGGGAAGTTATGTCCAAATTAAATATTCAGAAAAGCAGCGGCATATTCGTTTATGGCCATAACAGTTTATTTGAATTAACTAGATATCGGATTCGAATTTGGACAAGGTTCTTTTGAGGCGTAGTGATAATTTAATTTTTAGAATTTAACTGTAATTTTTTAATTAATCCAATATGCAACTTTTTTATGTGGAGTATTTCGCACCCTATATCGATATTTTGAGGTTTCAAAATATGAGTTAACCTACCGATATTATTATATTTTTCGGATCGTGGCTCATCGCTGGACACGACCGTAATCTTACTTCTGTCCGTAGCAGATCATACGTAAATGGAATTGGGTACATTGAGGTACATAACTTGTTGAAGTAAGACATGAACCATCCTCTACGTTATATTTAATTTAAACTTGTTTGGTGCTACAATATCTTCCATGTTGAAAAAAGCTGCTACACTGAAAAACACAGATGAAATCAAATCAAATAAAATTCCCATTCCTTCAACCGAGATGCCTAACACGTAGGCTTATGGGCAGAAACGTGAAAGGTGTTGTTTGCTCACATGCTAAAAAGCTAGCTGAACCCATACTTAACCTAAAATATAGTTCACCCAGACCTACATTTTTATTTCTTTTTCCCTAAGAAAACTTACGCTAGCTAAAGCTAAAACATACGAAGCGGAAACACAATTCATAGCAGCAGACTTTCCAATTCGAAAACACGTCCTTTCCCTAAATACCGCATGTCCTCTTTACTTAACCATTAAGAGATTGCATAGCCTTTTTCCCCTACACTAGAACGCAAGGTAGGGTATGGTTCAAATTACCTCGAGAAATGAAAGCTACCTATAAACGTGCCTATTCCTTGGGCATCAAGGTGTGTAAATCTATAAATACATGGAGCTACCCGGTCATTTAACCAAAGCGAAAATGGAGGGTTGAGTTTTGAGCGAAGTGGATGAAGATGGAGTGACGAGGGGCGCATGCATGTAAAATGGAAGGAGAGAGCGGTTTGAAAATAGACATGCAAGAGGGGACGCAAGATCTTACTGGAGTGGAGTTGTGTAGTTCTTTTCGTATGCACTGTTTTGGCAATACAAATGAAGGTGGTTTATGTATGAGAATGGGGAGTAATGTTTTAAACATGTACATGAGTATGGCCGAACTGAGGATGCGGGTTTGGGCTTAGTAATGAGAATGGGCGGTTGTTTACTGAGGAGGATCTTTGTTGTTGGTTTGTGAAGTAGGGATGAACGTGTAGGGTGCTAAGGGGACGGTTGCAAGGAGAGTAGTGTACATGGGAGGGGATGTTTGTGTTATACTGGAACGAAGCATCGCGGAGTGGAGGGAATGGGATGATCATTGGTGGTGTTGCTTCGGTATAACATGGAGTAGTGTGAGGGCGAGGGAAGTTGTTGAGGGAAAAGCCACTGTACAAGTGGGAAAGGTGTGGGTTTCTGAACGTGCATGCGTGGGGGAGGACGTGTTATTTGATGGCAGTGCGTGTAATAATGGAGTGCGAAGTCTCAGGCAAAGGGTGGATCGAACTATTATCAAAAATGGAAGGGATGCTGGAGACGGAAAATGTATCGAAGAAGGAGGATTCAAAATAGACGGGTAGGGATATTTTGAAAAATGGGCCGACATGAAGTAAAGTAGGATAAGGCCCAGACTTTATATAAAAAAAGAAATAAAGAAAAATAGAGAAGCCCAGAAAGTTTTGACGCAATATACAATGTATAGAGGAGGTTTCAAAACGTTTCGGGCATGTTTGTTTTTAAAGAGATGGGTTCGGAATATTGAAATTGGAGGAAGGATGTGGTGCAAAATCTTATATAGCGTGAAGAAGGTGGAATGCCGCATTTCATTCCTGGAGTGCGTACTTCTACTAATAGTGTTTACAAGGAGGACGCGTGCGAGTTCGGTGAATTGGTAAAGGCCATTTGTTTTTGGTTGGATTTGTAGTGGGAAGGTGATCAAAGAAGTAAAGGTAGAGAGTAATGCGGTGAACAAGAAAAGGCCATAAAGTTTTGTTGGGGAAAAGGAATATTAACACGCGTGAAGAGGAGTACTGGATTTGAAGTGTACGATGTAATGAAGTTTAAATTGGAGGCGGATCTGATTCTATAGGTGCAGACCGAGCTTGAACTAAGGTGAACGAGGTGATATTGTCAGGAGGTCAAGTGGCGCCTGTAGATGTCGGACTAGTTGAGACTTGGTCAGAAAGAAGTTACTGATAAAGTAGTACCAGGTGGAGTGTTGGGTGAAGTTCAGCGCAGTGACATGGAAGTGGCGAGCGATGTAAAGTAAATGGCGATAAACACTGGAACGGGTATCTGAATCAGCAAACGCAAATCGTTATTTAACGGTTAACGCGCAAAGGTGAGTAAAATCACTAACTCTAATCTATTTTAAATTATTATAATTATATTTTAATGTTGTTTGAATGCTGTAGATCACAATTAAATTGGTTGAAATATATATATCGTTGCACATGTTAGATACTGATTCCGTCGATTATAATATCCCCTAGTATGGAATCAGTGTAAATTGTTTGACTAACATCTGTGGATGCGGAAAACCGGTTGGAGGAATCCAACCGGATTCCTCAGTAATTATGTGTACTGTTTATTTTATATGTATGCACTGTTTGAACCCAAATGACAGTAAAACCCCACGTGAATGTTGATGTTGAATAGGAATTCAACATTTGTTTGATTTAATAATTAAACGCTATCAATTTAGAAAGTGACAATAGACGACCATAAACCATCGTTTTGAAGTTGATTGACCGTCAAGTAAATCAACGAAGTTAATTATTTTATATTTTTATAATTAAAGAGAAGTTTAAATTTGTAATAGAAGTTCTATTATAAATCAGTATTTTAAAGTTCGTTTATAAAGAAAATATAAACGGTTATTTGACATTTAAATAAATTATTAAGATATAATCATCCTGCGAGGGAATAATTTGGATAATTATTTTAAAACAAAAAGTTAAGAAATATTATTAGATTAAATATATTAATCTAATGGTAAGAAGTAAATAAAATCAGTTAACGAATTTACTGATGGAATAAAGTTGATTTAATCAACTGTTATTTGAGAAATGATGTATTAGATTAACCGGTCTTTAAATTAATCTAATGAAAAAGTTTAGAAATAAATTAATCAAAATTAATGAGATTTAATTACCTTTTTAGTTTAAGAAGTTATAAATAGAACCATGGAATGAAGATAAAGCAAATAGTAAATGTTTAAAATAAATAATCATAAACAACGGAGATTTCAAATTATGAATATGGTGTTATAAAACCATATTCCAAAATAAAACAAGGAAATACGATTAGATATGTATTATAAGAAATAAGGAGTTTAGAGTTACGAACATATATCTATTCTAAGATAAGAACGTTGTCGATCAAGGTCTGAGAGGTAAATAAAATACCCTAACTTGAACGGCTTCACTATTATCGAGGAACGATATCAGTTTGTAACGGAAAGAGATGTCAAGATTAGTATAAAGGGAATATGGCAGCATATTGCAAGTTTTTGAACTATAGCGATAAAATAAACGCTGTTGACTAGCTAAAGCGTGACTGTTATGTCAAGATTAGTTATAAAGAAGAATATTACAGCGTATGACAAGTTTTGAACTGTAACGATAAATTAACGCTGTTAACAAAACTTAAGCGTGATTTTTATATATAACAGCACTTCCTAGGAAATGAAAACAGTTTGGTTTGAAATACATTTATTCCAGAGTAATAAGTAACGACGTTTGTTCAAAGAAATATAAGAATGAGTTTAGAAAGAGAATTGGAGAATCGTTCAGAAAACGATGACATCATTTCGATGTCTGGAATATGATTAAAACTAAATAACGTTATCAGGAATTAGAACTAAAATTCGACGATGTCGAATGTATTAAAGTAAATTGTTTTAAGAATTATAATCTGATAGGATAGTTAATATTCAGTTTAAACCAATAAATTATAATAGATATGTAATCAATATTTAGTTATAAACTTGATATTGATTCAATAAGAAGTTGACTTAGAAATAGAGTTTATAAAGTGGAATGGGAATATAAATTATGAAAGAGATTTCAGTAAACCAGATAACGGTATTTGTTACTTGAATAATGAATTATTTAATAAAGGTGTTCAGATTTCTATAATAGAAATGATATTCACATTTTAAAGTGAATAATGTTTTAAAGTGAACGCTTGGCAGATTAAAATGTTTAAAATGAAGTTAGGATATATTATCCAAGTGTAGAAAATAAAAAACGTGGAAAGAATGGAAATGTTTTGAACGTTAATAACGTATATTTTCTGGAACATGAAAGAATAAGAGTTAATAATAACTGTAAATGTTTTCCAAGAAGTGTAAAAAGGGCTAAAAACGGGATTTGAGAAATATCTGGTAAGAAATGAGAATTCGAAAAAATAAAAACGAATGTTAAATAAAAGTACCTGTGTTTGTGTGATGTCAAGTTATATATTTGAATGAGTGTTTGTTTTTACTTCGATGGTTAAATAACCGACTGTCGAAGTGTTTTGACCATCGTTGTCAATACGGAGAGACTGGTTGGATATATTATCCGGTAACCACTCTGTATAGGCATAAGCGCTGCGAATTATATTATGCTGAAGACAATTGAAGACGGAGTAAAATGCAAGGGTCGTCCAGTTCCAGAAAGGTGCTTTCTGTTTGTCCAATCCCAGGACAACTTGTATGGATGAGTGTCTGACAGGGTATTTCCAACGGTCACGCCATTGATTTTTTACGAATATACCAAGTTGGTGGGGAGAAGGTAACTTCTCTTTATTCTACACCCAGTGTGCATTTGTGTAATCAATATGTGATTAAGGATTTGACGATGTGGCATTCAAAGTGAATGGTGATCGGATGTTATGAAGATAGACGTAGCCTCTAGCCTCACAACTAGGAAGTAACAAAAGTTGGGCTAGGCAGCATGGCTAGTTGAGTCATCCCCAAGCAGGGTGTATTGTCACCGATCTAGAGAAAATTCATATTTGTCTTCTTTTCGATTCTGTATCTTCGGATGACGGTTGGATGGCCTACAACCGTGGTGGAAATATATTCGATACACTCAAGCTAAATGAGTGGTCGGTCATGTGTGCCCGGGTTGCAAGACGTTCTTGTTGAACCCAGGTGTATCCCCTCTAGAGTACACTGTTCGGAAGGTGCTCCCATACCTTGTCTGTTGGAATCCAATCTCCAATAAGCGTCCTGCGGTTTATGATTTTATACTATATATATGTGGAACGTGAGATGCAAGCGTTCTTCTACTTGAATATTTATTTGTTTAGACATTATCATAATATCACTGGTTTTGATATCAAAGTATTTTGGATTATAGTAAGGTAAAAACCGTCCATGTTTATGTGTGGACTGGTCTTACTATTATCTTCTTGTTTGAAAAAGATTTTCAAAGTTAAATAGTATGGTTGGAATTTACTCACACCAGTCCCATGACTGACCCAGAGTTTATTTTGTTTGTGTTTTCCCTAAACTCTTGGATGCCCAAATTTGTATGGGAAGTCAAGTGTTTCAGGCTTTTATAGATACACTTGGAGGAGCTCAAAGCAGAAGGCTTCACCATTAGTTATGTAGAAATTATTTCCGTTGTGATGTATATGAGATATACTCTGATATGTTATGTAAGTACAAATTCAGATTTTGTATTTCAAAGTTATGTTATAAGAAAATTTATTGTTCCGTTGTGAGTTTCGTGTTTACTCTGATTCTGTTCAGTGAAGTTTCTTCTTATTCTTCTATTCTATTAGTTCTATCTTATCCTTCTCATCCTCTTAATTATTCTATTAATGATCTGAATTTTCGTGCACTTTGAATTGAATGTGTATGATATTAGTCAGCTCAAATTGATATGGATTTTTGGGCCATCACAATTAAGATGAAGAATGTCTTTGTTTTCCTTCACCATAAGATTGTCCTTGATGCCATGGCTGAATCTGTGATTAAGGATGAAATTCAGCAGCACCTCGTGGTTTTTTCGAAGCCCCCCTTTATGTTGGTAGCCATGGTGTATTTATAGGTGAAATTCCCTTGGTAAGTGATCTGGAATCCATTTATCTAGGTTGTGGATCGTTCATTCTGTTAATTACATCTATGCCACCGGCTAGCTGTAGCCAGCTGTCCGTAGCTGTATCCAGTTATCATGTGCGGACGGCTCGTTGGAACGAGTATCTTGAATAGCTGAGTGGGTAAGATGTAAGCGAGCGTCCTGTGAGCGCTTTGGGAGATTTTGTGAGAGCGGAATGCGGGTCTGGAGTTGATTCTCCTTTGTTCCTTGCGCGACCGTCCTTCTTGGTCCAAGGGTGCTCGTCTTCTTGCTGCCTTTGTATGGCGCTGTTTAGGTTTTACGTCTATGTTATGAGGTCGCTCCTGCTTATGTTGAATGAGCGACTTGCTTTACTTCGGTGTTTGAGCGGTTCTCAGGATATGCGACCTTTATCTTTATCGGGTCGCGCTTCTCATAATATGTTATGCCGTTGTCTTAGGTCGCATTTGTTGACTTGACCTGCCTTGGGTTTAATATTTGGGTCTTGCTCTGTGCGGTTGCATCGTGCATGGCCGATCCTGGTGATATCCGGCTTGTACCCTTTATCCAATGTGCATATGGATTTTTAGGGATTAACACTTGCCCCTCGAAGTTCGTGGTTTCTTTTTGAATGGAATCATATGCTTCGACATATTTGATCGCACATTGGTTGGTGGGTTTGTCTTAACTTGTTGAGGGCTCGGTCGTGCCAAATATTAAGATTACTTCATCGTCGCTGATTGGTATTGTCTTCTCCTGTGAGCGAGAGGCTTGATGTATCTTTTTGATTACTGTGCGAATAGCTGAATTTCAGGATGCCAGTTGGGACTTGATGAGACACTCTTGTGTAGTCAGGCACTAAGCTGACGTGGCGAGAATTTCCTGGATGAATGCCTTTTAATCTTCCTCATTTACCTTTATCTGTTCGCTTTTGATTGGTTTTCCCACACACATCTATGTGCGCTTTTTTTGGGTGGTTCCCTACTCGCTTGAATGTTGGGCTTATTGATTTGATTGTTGAGCGACTGGATGAAAGTACTATTTTTGTTTGCCAGCCCTTTCGTCTATCCTTCAGATATATATTACTTTGCTACGTATTTTTTTTAAAAGAAAGCTTTAATGGCAGCGTCGTTTTAAGCGGTTTTCTTTAACACTGGGATCCCTTTTGTAATTCCTGAATATCACAGTTCTTTTATTGTTCCAATTTGCATTCGCGTGTGGCACCATCATCAAGGTTTCTGCAATCTTGAGATCGACTCGGCCGGGTTGTTTGACTAGGTTTGAAACTGTTTACTTGTCTATAAGCAAATTTCTCCCTTAATTTTATCTTAACCCACTTTTGGGGCATGAATTTGACCGTGCTATCTTGGGGTTTCTAAGTAGGGTTTTCCCTTTTCTAAAATTTCAGAACTTCAAGGAGTTATCCATGTCGGACCAGGTCGGAAGGTTGGATCGAGAGGAAAGTTCTGACCAAGTTACGGCTACGCCCCATGTTGTTTCTTCGATGGGTGCTGCCCAAGTATTCCCACCACCTCGTGCGCTTTCTGAAGAGCCTAGTGAGAGGCACCCGACGGAGCTTCCACCCAGTTCATTTCTTCAGCTGTGCAAGCAATTTGAGATTTTGGAAAAGGAAGAGGCCAAGCTGCCAGTGGAAGGGGAGTTCGCCGATATCCCTCCTAAAGGATATGTTGTTGTTACCCGTGGCATGTTGACAAGCGGAGCGGTTCCTCCCTTTAATCCTTATATAGAGATGATTCTCCGAAACTTGGCCATTTCCCCGTATCAGTTACATCCTAATGGTTACGCGATTTTGACAAGCCTTTATGTCCTTTTTATGAGGGAGAAACATCGGGCTCCTTCTTTTAGGGATATATGCTCATTGTACGCTTTTAGGACAAGAGGCCAGCGTCCCTCATTTGTCTTTGTGGAAAGTCGGGGTTCGAAAATAATCACTGGTTTAGAGGACAGTGTGCGATGATTTCCCAATCAATACTTCTTTATCCAGTGTCCTGATAATTTCTGTGGCCTTTGGAAGGCAATCGGTAAGTATCTTTATTCCTTGAATTTCAGCTCGCTCTTTCTTCCTTTTGTTTTGGTTTTCCTAAAATCTTTTGGATATATTGCAGTGCTTCCCGATCAAAGCATACCCTTTGATCAAGATCTATGCAACTCGTTATTAGCCGTCAACGAGGGGCATAGGAATAGGACATTCTTGATTAACAAAGGGTTCTTAAGGCAATACAACCTGCTTTCATCTCTGCGTACCTTCACGGTGGATGCTCCTAGCAAAAAGAAATCTATCAGCAAATCCCCTACCAAGAAATCTTTGGAAAAGGGATGTTCTAGCGTCATAGGGAGCAGCGGGGCATCTTCTAGTGACAGAGCGATCCCTGCCAAAAAGGTAGTATCCAAGCGTTCGAAGCGCAAAGGCTCTAAGACTTCAGTGGTTTTGCACGAAGAAGATAGGTCTTTGCTAGAGGGAGCCGCCCAAGGAGATGTGAACGTGACTCCTTCGAAGATTGCCCCGGAACAGGTTCGGGAAGCGGAGCGGCTTGATGAAATTGTAGAAACTTCTGTAGAAAACCCAGGAAGTGGAGAGAACTCTTCTAAAGAAGACCAAGACGAAGATGGTTCAGAGACTTTCAAAGGACTTTATCCTCCTGACTTGGCTGGAGAGCTCGTTCAAGGTAAGATCGCTGCCTTTTAACCGTGAGAACTTTACGAAAAAAACCCCTTGTTTTTGGGTTAAGGCGATATCTCGCAAAGATTTTAGGATTCTTTTCTCATCTTTCTACAACCGTAGTGCTTAAATTTTCTTTTCCTTCTAAGATCCAGGAATGGAGTCACCTTTATCGGAAAATTTCTCTCAGCAATTTGCTCTCGTTGATCCACGGAATATCTTGCAATCCAGCCTTTCACATTGTCTCAAGCGTTCCCATCCATCTTCAGATCCTCTAACCCAAGATGCTCCTGAAGCACCACTGGCAAGTTTGCTAAAGAAGAAGAAGCATGATCATTCTCGGCTATTTGGAGGAGAAAACCAGGATACCGAGAAGAGAGGAGGTAACAACGAACAAGCTGGATTCGATGGGTCTTCTGAACCAGCTGAACTTCCCTGCCCCAGTTCTTCGTTCCCTGTGAAGCCATTGATTAGATCCTATATTTTTGATGCACCTGCTCTTTGCTAGATTCAAGCGATTCTTGATAGACCTCCCTACAGAGTTTCCCCTGGTAATCCTAAGTTGATAGACATCTTCGGAGACTGGGACTTGAGGGGAATGGACCTCGACTTAGATTTGTCTCCGTATGATGACCAGAGCGCCGTTGGGAAGTTGAGTGCCATAAAAAACTATGTGACCTCCCAGCTTTCCACTATCGTGGGTCAGCTTGAAGTTCAGTTGGATGAAGCCAACAATACTTCCAAAAAGCGATTTGAGTCTTGGGATAAGTTCTGCTTTGAATTTCAGAAGTTGAATACTCATCATCTTGAACGTATTGAACTTCTGGAGAATGATAAGATTGAACTGAGCCATGTGATTGAAGGTTAAGCGGCCGAAATTGCATTCCTTAAAGATGGGAACAACAGGATGAGCAGCTTAGAAGCCGACAACAGAAGGCTTTAGGAAGAGATTGAAGCAGCCAAGAAACAACTTGACGAGGCTCAAACTGGCCGTGAGTTTGCTGAATCTCAATTAACTTCCGTACAACAGGCTATGGTCTCTTGTCGGCGAGAGAAAGCAGTGCTCGAAGGTAAACTTGCATTCCAGAGTAAGGCTCTTGAAACTTTAGAAGGAGATAAAGCAAGGTTAGCCGATGATCTTGAACGAGCCCGAACAAAAACTGAAGACACCCTGTTTCCATTTTACACACTTAGTGTTATGACCCACGGAAGCTTGAGCTATTTGAACAAGGAGTTTCCCCGTACATTAGCCCTTGTCTGGGAGGAGGTGCTCAGTTACTCCAAAGATAAGGAAGATAGTGTTCTGCAACAAGCCCTTCTTGAGCCAAAAGATCGTGACGCTTTGGAAAAAGACAGGAGAATATTGGCTGGCGAACGAGCTCGATCCCTTGGAAAAGAAATCCAGAATGTTGTTCCTATTCATGCCTCCGGTCTTGCAGGAGATGAAGTTTTGGGATCCCAAATTCCTCTGACGGGATCTTCTGTTGCTAATGAAGGTACTTCTGAGGTTCATGATGGCCATGATGTCCCTGAAAAAAGTGCCACATGATATGCTGTTGTTTTGCATTTTTCAGTTCCAACTTTACGACCATGTATCTTTATGATGAATTTGTATTTTGTTATCATGTGTTTAACATTGAAACGCTATAACTTATCATAATTTTATTTGTTTGCATCGTATTACGCTTTTATGAGTCGCGCGATGATTACGTTTTTACGTCGTTCGTCATTTAATATCGCTGGTTTGCTTAGAATTTGGGACATCGTATTTCCATTTTTGCCCCCTTCTTTGAGGGGACTAACTCTTATTATGCATTCATTCGCATTTTTATTTGGTCTGGTAATTCAAACCTTTAAAGTTCATTTTTGGATAAGTACCCTTATTGGGTGCAGACATCTTGTTGTACACTTAGTCTTGTTGTACATTTAATCTTGTTCCTCATTGATTTGGCGTCCCAAGTCCTTTGGAAACATGATTAAATGTATTTTGTATGTTCAGTTTGCGTGTTTTTTTATGTATCCAATCCCATATCTCACTAACTCAGTGACCCGAGCCCTTCAGAGACTGGTTTTGGATACGTGACCCCATGGAAGGACTTGGGTTACAATTTTCGACCCAATTTCGATCTTATTTGATCCGACTTATTATGATCAAACAGAGACCTAGATTAGATACCCCCAAATGGCTAGGATTTCTGATACCCCCTTTTGGCTAGGATTTCGGTTTTTGTAATCCATCCTGGGCTTTGTTTGGCCTTGTTAACAACAAAAAACAAGAATGACCACCTCCTTTCGAACGAGTTTCTGTTTTGCGCTGGTCTTTCCAGCATGTTTAATCCTTCCCCATTTTATGCTTCATCCCGAGGAGAGGAAACTAATTTATCTCATCGAGCCTTGACTCAAAGAGATAAACTTCGTGCCCTTCACCTAACAAGGCGCCCCCCATGATTGGCAATTTTTTCCGTTTCGGGACATGTTGGTTTTTCCGACTTTTTGCTTTACCTTAGGACACATACATTGGTTTACCTCATTGAGTTTTTTTTCTCAAGTTGGAAAACTTGTGTCCAGCACCTAGGAAGGTCATCTAAGAAGGTGTTTCTTCGGTGGGATTAGCAATTTTAACCGTGGGACTTTTTCCTTAGGACTTTTTCCATGGCACTTTTTTTTTTGCTTCCTCTTCAGTATTGCTCCTACGAGATGAACATCAATCCTTGCTGCCGAATTTAACTCCGATTTTAAGGAATTCATGTCCTATACCTGAGAGAGCACTTCTTTGGGATTAGCAATTTTATCCGAGTGACAGATTTGGTGATATTCCTGTATTTTCAATGAGGTCTGGTGGCAGTCCTTTGAATGAGTGTTTGCCAAGCATTCAGCATACTCCATAATGAGAGGTGCATTCCTTCGTCTTGCTGTTTGTCTCAGAACAACTTGTTCTCTCTGAGGCGATGAGTTTATTTCTCCCGTTTGATCTTGCTTGATGTTTGTAATTCCCAAACTGCTTCGTTTAGTGTGTGCCCTGGGATTTTTCGTTGCAGCCCTGCTGTGTATGGCGGATTGCTTTTGCTATAACTACATTCCAAGAGATTATTCTCCTTTTAGCATGGACCAATAAGTATGTTATTCAAGTAGGCACATAATTAATTTCTGATGCACACAGTTTTTTTTTGGTAAGTAAACCACTACTTAATACGGATATGGTGAATAATAAAGCAAGTTAAAAAAAAGTTTTAACAATAAGATAAAATCAGGGGAATAAGTTAAAGTAATGAGAGCTTTGGTTTAATGCTCCATTATTGAGACATTGGTAGTTGGTCCCTGCGATGAGCGTCCTCTTGGATTGGTTTGAGCCCTTTCCTTTTTAAGGTGTACTGCCCCTTGTTTGAGAAGAGTCGGGATAATTCCTATGATTTTGTACATATTGTTGCAGCTGATCCTTCCTGATCAACCCCTCGATTACTGACTTCAAGTGCCTGCATTCATCGGTATCATGTCCTGGCTGTTTGTGGAACTGACAGAATTTTCCTGACTTCATGGCAGCACTTTTGACGTGTCTTTGTTTCAAAACCAGATATCTCTCGGTGCCTTTAGTTGCCATGAAGATGTTTCCCACGGAATCGTTAAGGGGAGTGAATTCGTAGTTCTTGAAAAAGCGTAGCTTCTTTCTTGCTCGACCGTCTTCTTCTTCGTTGCTCCTTTTTTGGTTACCCGAGTTGCTTTGCACCTTTCCATTCTTTTCTGCCTGTGCATTTCTTCCTTCGGTACTTGCATATTTTTCGGCTTTACTAAGTAACCGTTCAAGTGTACTTGGTTTCTTATTCTTGATCCATCGTCCTAACTTGGTTTTCTTACATATGTTCCCTTTAAGAGCCATTAAGATTAGGTCGGGTTCGAGATTCTTGAATTTAGCCAATGCCATATCAAAGCGAATGAGAAAAGCTTTGATGGGCTCTCCTGGTCTTTGTCGTAGTCCGCTTATCTCCGTAGCATCCCGAGTTTCGAACGCCTGGGATCTGAACTGCTCATTGAATAACCTAGCCAAGGTCACGAAATCATCTACAAACTGTGATGGCAGCTTTGTGAACCAAAGATAAGCCACTCCTTCTAGATAAGTTGGGAAATATAAGCATTTGATTTCGTCAGTAGCGCATGCTCCATTCATGTACCGGTCATATTTACACAGAAATACATTAGGGTCGCTTGTCCCATCATAGGGCTGCAATGATGGAGGCTCGAATCTTTGTTCGTATACAGTTTTCTTAATCCTCTCGGTAAGTGGGGTCTTAGCTGGGAAGGATTCCCATTCTCTCTGGTCATCCTTCCTCTTTAGGCTTTCCTCCACAATTGCTCGCGCCATTCCCAAGATGTACTTTCGTTTGTTGGTTGGATCCATGGGTTGACTACCTTTTTTACTATCAACCCTCGATCCAGATGTGTCTTCATGGACCAGGGATAAGGAATTTGGGAATCCTTTCGGCAGCGACGTCCTGATGACAGTAGGACTGTCTTCCCGCTCCGCGATTGTATCACCAGAGTGATCGTGCACATGTGCTTTGCCCCTTTTATAGTTTGGATTGGTGCGACGTGCAACTCTCGGGGTGGAATCCTGTTGTCTTGAGTTTGAAGTGGGGAGCAGTGTTTCTGACTCGCGATTCGTTCGAGTCAGCGAGGAACAATTGGCACTTAGAGCGGATTTTGCGGTAGCGGCATGAATAACGAGTATCGATTCATGCTTCTTCATCATCGCGTTGCTTGCAATAGTTATTTGACTCGTTAATCCTGTCATCGCCTCCTCCAATTTTTCCCTGGTTATAGTTTCTTTAATTTCTGGCAGCTCCCCTTCCTCGGAGTCGCTATCTAGCGGCGTGATGATGTTGATGCTTCTGTTAGGGTTGTTGACTTCATCGGTGATTCTCCTCAGCGTGCTCATGATTGTAAGCATAGTGCCTCTCAGAAAATCTCGTCGGATCTGAAATGAGAAAATCAAAACATGGCCCCATGGTGGGCGCCAAAATATTTACACCAAAAATGGTCTAAACACCCAAGGTATTAAACTGTACTTCACCAATTTGGTATGAAATAAATGGAACCGTGTTTAATCAGCAATAAAAAGTGAAAAATGCGAGAAAAGTAAAGTAGAGACGAGATTTAGAGTGGTTCAGCCGTTAACGAGGCCTACGTCCACTATGAAGGTGATTTCTTACCTTATAATGAGAATTACAAAGTACATCCACTCTCTCTCCTCATACATTTCTATATCCACTCAATATACCCTCATTTATATATTTCAATATAAGGAATAATATAAGAGAGTAGTAGAGTTTAAGGAGAAGAAGGATGGATGAATGATTAAGAAGAAGAATGTCTTCGTTTTCCTTCACCGTAAGATTGTCCTTGACACCATGGCTGAATCCGTGGTTAAGAATGAAATTCAGCAGCACCTCGTGGTTTTTTCGAAGCCCCCCTTTATGTTGGTAGCCATGGTGTATTTATAGGTGAACTTCCCTTGGTAAATGATCTGGAATCCGTTTATCCAGGCTGTGGATCGTTCATTCTGTTAATTACAACTATGCCAGCAGCTAGGTGTAGCCAGCTGTCCGTAGCTGTATCCAGTTACCATGTGCGGACGGCTCATTGGAACGAGTATCTTGAATAGCTGAGTGGGTAAGATGTAAGCGAGCGTCCTGTGAGCGCTTTGGTAGATTTTGTGAGAGCGGAATGCGTGTCTGGAGTTGATTCTCCTTTGTTCCTTGCGCGACCGTCCTTCTTGGTCCAAGGGCGCTCGTCTTCTTGTTGCCTTTGTATGGCGTTGTTTAGGCTTTACGGCTATGTTATGAGGTCGCTCCCGCTTATGTTGAATGGGTGACTTGCTTTACTTCGGTGTTTGAGTGGTTCTCAGGATATACGACCTTTATCTTTATCGGGTCGCGCTTCTCATAATATGTTATGCCGTTATCTTAGGTCTCATTGGTTGACTTGACCTGCCTTGGGTTTAATATTTGGGTCTTGCTCTGTGCGGTCGCATCGTGCACGGCCGACCCTAGTGACATCCGCCTTGTACCCTTTATCCAATATTCGTATGGATTTTTAGGGATTAACAGTAACTGGACTCGCAAGGCTTTTATGTCTGACCCTTTTTGTTTCCTCCTCTCTCTCTCTTCCATTCCCCCCTCCCCCCAAGGTTCTCTGGGTGGAAGTGCCTAGAGTTGATTTGGATTCTTTCAGCTTAGCTTGGGTTTTGGATATGGATGTACAGATTTGACTTATTGTCAACTCTCTTATGGCATTGCTTGGGAAATATGGTTTATGCTTTTGTACTATGATAGTTTTGGAAAGACAGATTATTAAACATGTACCTTGTTATTTCAAACCTATGAAGTAAACTCAGTATTTGGGACCATGATGTTATGATTTAAATAAAGTTTTTAATTCCGCTGTTATTTTACATGTCTGTCTTGTAATATTATGTTCTTATTTACCTATAACGCTTCACGAAAGTTAATGCATTCTCTTAGTGGGTGACATTAACGGACGTAGTGTGTCGCATGTATCGAACCAAAAACCCACAAACCTAAATAATGCATGCTCAAACCCACATGTTAATCGACTGGTTGGTGGCGAGGTGAAGTATTGGATGTACTGGGATGACTGAAGAGAGGCTGGGAAGTAGCCAATTGCGAGATATGGGAGTTCGAAAGTTTGGGGATCTCAAAATTTCTTCTAGTATTGGGAGTATGAAACAGAAGAGTGGAAGGAAGTCATGTATCTAATTTTTATAGGGGAAGGGATAAGTGTAAACTTCTCCAGAATATAAAGATATTTCTTAGTGTTTTGGTATTAGTACCGATTTCCGGATCGGTACTAAGGCATTAAGGATCCATATGACTCCCTACTTCTCTGAATTCCCTCTAATACTAGCCTACAAATAGCCCCAGCCACAATGAAGAAGGGACTTTTGGATCTTTTGGCACTTGTGATACTTTTGGGATATTCTTTAGCCCTTTCGGCATTTCTTCCACTATTGCTCTTGTATGCTTCAGTAAAATACCGATACCGCTTTGTAAAGGGGGAAAATCCATGAAAAAAGATCTAAAACTTCAAATGGACGTAGGTTTGCAATAACCCAACCACTATAAACAACGTGTTACTGTTTTCTTGCGTTTTCTCTACATATAATCTTCATTTTTCATTTAGTTTCATCTTCTTGGACTCGCTAGGCGTTGTGCCAACATTTGGATATCAACATTGACTCAATAAGTACATTAATATTATATTATATCAACTTCTGGAAATTGAAATTCATTTTAAGATAAACCAAATAAATCAGCCAAACCAAACCAAATATTATCAGTTTGGTTGGTTTCGGTTTTAAAAAATAACGACTTGCTTCGCTTTATGTTCCTTAAATGATCATTTTTTAAAATAATTTGATCGATTTGAAATGGAACAAATCATTTGTTTTCCCCTGCAACTCCGGGAACTCTTTCTTCAATCTAACTTTTGTACATAAAATATGTTCGATCACAGTACAATTCATTAATATATAAACCTTGTTATTATATAATTATAAATTAGGCATGTATATATATATATATATAACAATAGTAATAATGATACCAATAATGATAGCTAACAAAATGAACTTTAAATGTGTTTTTTACAACTTGAACCTCAAAATACCTTGATTTAAAATCAGAAGTCAATTTTGGTCATACATGTTCAATTAAAGCAAAATAAATGAGTAATATGTGTGAGTGTGTAACTGTGTAACACTCGATACTAACATATAAAAATGATTGATTCACATGTACATACAAAATGAAATTAAAAGCATCTAATTTTTTTCTATCGTTTGATCTGAGATTAAGTTAGTTTATGTGTATGTAACAAACAAAATTTCAACAATTTACAATAGTAGTTCAAAGATATTTTACTATCACGCTCTCACGCTCTCGTTGCCTCACTTTTTTACTATCACATTCAAAACTACTACAATATGATCTAATTATCTTTTCCTTTCCCTGGAGTGAAATCTTTATCTATCTTATACGTTGAGCCCATCATTACGATGTTGTCTTGGTCATGTCATTAACTGATGCACCATTGGCCGCTATCCTAAATTGCTCCTAACTTTCTCGACAAAAACAATGGCATACTTTAAAGGAAATTGAATGACAAACTTGTATTATTCTTTATTGTAATCGAAATAAATGAACTATTACAATGTAACGTTGGCTATTTATAAGTGTACAACCAATATGAGAAGTGGAAATGTAATGGGCTGAAAGCCCAAGCCCAAAGTATATTACAATGCATAAAACAGTCTCGTATAAGAGCAGATCTATTTTATTATCCACCCTCAATTTTATCTAGGGTTCGCTCTTTCCCTTTTGCGTCGCCACTTTGATCAATCTTCATCTCGCTTCTGAATTTTGTAAAGTCCTTTGCTGAAAGCGGCTTTGTAAGGGCGTCAGCTTTCTGGAATTGAGTAGGAACATGGTTAACATCCAAATTTCCAGAGGTGGTTTGTTCACGAACGAAATATAGATCAATTTCTATGTGCTTTGTGCGAGCGTGCTGGATTGGGTTAGCTGAGAGTGATACGGTGCTCAAGTTGTCACACCAGACCACCGGTCTTTTGCTAGGAAGAAACCCTAGCTCTCCGAGAAGAGAATTTATCCACATAACCTCAGCGGTGGTGCTTGCCAATGATCGATACTCTGATTCGGTGCTTGAACGAGAAATGGTCGGTGGCTTCTTCGAGCACCAGGAGATGGGATTTGACCCCATGAACACACAGTATCCAGATGTCGATCTGCGGTCAACTAGATCTGACGCCCAGTCTGAATCACTGTAAGCTTGTATGTTTAACTCTCTGTTAGTAGTTAGTTTAATTCCATAGTTGATAGTGTGACTTAGATGACGTAGAATCCTCTTAATGATTGTTCAGTGTTCATTAAGAGGTATTTGCATAAATTGACAAACTTTATTTACACTATAACAGATGTCAGGCCTAGTAACAGTTAAATATTTCAATGCACCCATTATGCTTCTGTATTCTTTGACATTCTATACGGCTTCTCCTTTGTTTTATATAACTTTAGATTGTTGATCATAGGGGTTGGCATTGGTTTGGGTTTGTCCATTTTGGATCTAATAAGTAATTCTGAAATATACTTGCTTTGAGATAACTTGACTTCATTTTAGAGTCTTGAATGACTTGTATTCCTAAGAAATAACTTAATCTTCCCAAGTCCTTGATAGAGAAAGTTTGATTTAAGTATTGCACTATCTTGTTGATTTCTGTTTGATTGCTGCCTGTAATTAAAATGTCATCCACATAAACTAGTATAAATGTGACATCAGCTCCATTTCTTTTGATATGTAGAGAATTGTCTGACTTGGCAGTAGTGAACCCCAACTTCATAAATGTGTCTTTAAGTTTGTCCTACCAGACTCTTGATGTTTGCTTTAACCTATAAATGGCCTTGTTTAGCTTGCAGACAAGGTTCATGTTTTGTGCAGTTTTATAACCATCTGGCTGTTCCATATATACATCCTTTTGTAGATCTCCATTCAGAAATGCATTGCAGACACCAAGTTACCTTATGCACCAATGTTTGTGCAAGGCAATACATAAGATTATTCTTATGGTAGTGTGTTTAACCACAGGGGAAAATGTCTCTTTGAAATCAAAACCATATTCCTGTGTGTACCCCTTGGCCACTAGTCTGGCTTTGTTTTTTTGTATGCTGCCATCTGCTGCCTTTTTTAATCTGTAGGTCCACTTACATCCTATGATATTTTTATGATTTGGAGCAGTAACTAGGCTCCGTGTTTTATTTTTGATTAAGTCTGCATATTCTTCATCCATAGCATTTTTCCAATCTTGACACTTTATAGCTTCATTGAAGTTGGTAGGTTCTCTGTTACTCACAGCTGTAGCAAATATTTTGGGTTTAAAAATCCCATATTTAGCTCTTTTCATCATGTGGTGCTTGTTTTTGTCATGCTATTCATCACCACTGCTTGATTTTGTTGTGGTATTGCTGTTCCCATTAACTGCTTCCATGTTAGTGTTTTCATTATCATCAGTGTTGTAGTTGGCATCACCTTCCCCAATTATAGAACTTTATGGACTGTAGTTTGTTCTGGTGTTAGGCACACTTTCTGTATCCTTTTCTTCATTGCACTCATGCTGTTTGTTGTCGCACACCATTTCTTCTACTAATTCTGGTGGTGCCATAACATACATGTCAGTGTTAACAATTCTTTTGGTGGTTTTAGTATTTTTTCTGTAAAAGGAAATTTATGTTCATCAAACACCACATGTCTAGAAATATATAACCTCCCATCATTACTCAAGCACTTGTAACCTTTCTTGTTTTCTGCATAACCCAAAAATGTACAGGGACTTGATCTCAAACTTAAATTATGTTTATTATATGGCCTTAAGCAAGGAAAACATAGGCAACCAAAACTTTTCAATTTATGATAATCTAGTTTTTCACCATGCATCATTTCATATGGGCTTTTGTATTTCTAAATTTTGGTAGGCATTCTATTAATTAAGTAAATTGATGTCATAAAGGCCTCTGACCAAAATTTCAATGATACTGAGGATTGTGACATCAATGTAAGCTCAGTTTCGACAATGTGCCTATGTTTTCTTTCAACAAGTCCATTTTGTTTTGATGTATGTGGACAGGTCATCCTATGTAGTATTCCTTTATCCTTAAAGAATTTCTTTAGTGGCATGAACTCACCTCCACCATCAGTTTGCATGATTTTAATAGCGCAGTGTGTTTGTTTCTCAACAAGTGTTACAAACTGTACTGTTGTGTCATATGCATCTGATTTATTTTTAAGGAGATATATCCATGTATACCTAGTAAATGCATCAACAAAGGAGAGATAATACCTGTATCCATGATCTGTTTTTACTGGAGAGGGACCCCATAGGTCTGCAGCAATGAGTTCGAGTGGTCTGCTATACTTTGTATCAGACCCAGTGAAGGGCAATTTATGGCTCTTGCCAATTTGGCAATGTTTGCATATATAATTATCAGGTACACACTTGCAATCAATTTTATTTTCATTCAAAACATGTTTAACAGTTTTAATATTTGGATGTCCCAATTTACAATGCCATTCATCAAAAGTTTTATACACGTCATTATTGTCAGTAACAGATTCAATATTATAGCATTGGGTTCCAATACCAGTGGCATGTCTTGACTTCAAGTTCTTGAATTTTATAGCCCCTTATACAAACTACCCTGTAGTAATATGTTTTTATTTAGTAAGTCTCTAACAAGGCAGTAGTTTGAGTGAAACTCGAAGTATACCTGGTTGTCATTAGCAAATTGTGAAACACTGATCAAGTTTTTCTTAATCTTAGGTACTCAAAGTAAATTATTTAAATAGAGTTCCTTTTTTCCATTGATGTAACCACATCCTATATGTGATATACTAACAATTTCACCATTACCGATTAAAACAGAACATGTACCTGAATAGCTTTTGTTCCCCAGATTTAGGTTTTGTAAGTTATTGGTGACATGATTAGTTGCTCCAGAATCTGGGTACCAGTCATCTAGATTTATATCATCAGATTTGTTGGAATCATCATTAGTTGAACCTTGTGTCTGCATTCTTGACCCTTCAGCATTGGTTCTTTGTTGTCCCATTTGTGTGACATTGACATTTGGTGCCCTCTGGTTTTGCTGATTTACATTATACTCTGTGTTAAACCTGAAATAACACCTGCTTGCAACATGTCCAAATTTTTCACAAATCTGACATTTCGCTCTATTATTGTTATTGAATCTGCCTCCTCTGCCTCTACCTCTTTGCCCTGCATTACCTCTGAATGCCTGATTTTCTTGTTTGCTGTTTTGACCAGAATTTCCTTTTTGCTGACCTTTGTTTCTTGCTGTGGGGGCATAGTTGACAGAAAACTCTAACTGTGATGATCTTTTCTGTTTAACTCTTCCTTCATGTGCAAAAAGAGATGAATGCACATACTGCAAGTCAGGTACTGTCTTTTGTGAGGCAATGAGTGTCACAATTGATTCATAATCTTCATCTAGTCCTCCAGTAAGGTATAAAACTTGCTTACTTTCACTAATCATATGTCCAGTAGAGTTTAGCTTATCACATAGAGTCTTTACTTTGGATAGGTATTCATTCATTGGCATTTCATCTTTTCTTATGCACTGTAACTGTCTTCTGTACAACATTACTCTTGCTGCTGATTGTGCACTGAAAATTTGTTCAATAGTATTCCATACTGCAAAGGATGTGTTGCATCTTATCATTTGTGATAACATGTTTGCACTTATAGATGAAATTAACCATGACACAAGAAGGCTATCTTGTTTTTGAAATCTCAGGTAGTCTTCATTACTGACTAAATTTCCATCTTTGTCATGGATCATAACAGGTGAGATCAACACTGTCCCTTTGATGAAATCGAGAAGACCATATACTCTCAATGCCGCTTCTACTTGAAACTTCCAAAGCATGTAATTATCCTAATCTAATGGGATGGTAATTATGTGGCTTTTGGGTTTTATTAGTTGAAAGCTTGGCGTTGGGAGTATGGTTGGTGGTGGATTGGTGTCAGAATTGGTTGAACTGAGCGCTGCTTCATTAGTTCCAGTCATTTGGTGGTCAAGAAAAGTTCTCTCTGATGATAAGTGTATTCTTGGATGGCAAGAACACTATTAAGTGTTAATTGCAACCGGATCTTCAATCAGGAATGCTGTGTAACAGACAGGAAAGAGATTCTTGGACAGCAAAACCACCAAAGATGGTGATTTATGCAACCAGATCTCACGCCAAATGATGACTTAAGTGTCAGATGGCTGGAATTGCAGCCAAGATCGTGGAAGATGATGAAAATACTCTGATTCTACCTCTTGGCGAGGCAATACTCAATCAGTTGCGATTGAAAAGAACAGATGCTTATCGGAGAGGGGTGTAATCTCCAGTGATGAAGATTATCTCAGGGGAACAAATACAAATACACTTTCTCTCTTGAGTTTGCAATCTGAAATTAGTGTCGTTAGGCTAGTTGCTCTGATACCATAAAGGAAACTGAATGAAAAACTGGTATTATTCTTTATTGTAATCGAGCTGAATGAATTATTACAATGTAACGTTGGCTATTTATAAGTGTACAGCCAATATGAGAATCGGAAATGTAATGGGCTGAAAGCCCAAACCCAAAGTATAATACAGTACATAAAACAGTCTTGTATACGAGCAGATCTATTTTATTATACTTGACGACTCCTCATTTTAAGATAAACCAAATAAATCAGCCAAACCAAATCAAATATTATCAGTTTGGCTGGTTTCGGTTTTAAAAAATAACGACTTGCTTCGCTTTATGTTTGTTGAATGATCGTTTTTTAAAATAATTTGATCGATTTGAAATGGAACAAATCGTTTATTTGCCCCTGCAACTCCGGGAACTTGTCTTCAATCTAAATTTTGTACATAAAATATGTTCGATCACAATACAATTCATTAATATATAAACAATGTTATTATATAATTATAAATTAGGCATGTCTATATATATATATATATATATATATATATATATATATATATATATATATATATATATAACAATAATAATAACGATACCAATAATGATAGCTAACAAAATGAACTTTAAATGTGTTTTTTTACAACTTGAACCTCAAAATACATAGATTTAAAATCAGAAGTCAATTTTGGTCACATATGTTCAATTAAAGCAAAATAAATGAGTAATATGTGTGAGTGTGTAACTGTGTAACACTCGATACTAACATATAAAAATGATTGATTCACATGTACATACAAAATGAAATTAAAAATATCTATTTTTTTTTCTATTGTTTGATATGAGATTAAATTAGAATATGTGTATGTAACAAACAAAATTTCAACAATTTACAATAGCAATTCAAAGATATTTTACTATCACGCTCTCACGCTCTCGTGGTCTCACTCTTTTACTATCACATTCAAAACTACTACAATGTGATATAATTATCTTTTCCTTTCCCTGGAGCGAAATCTTTATCTATCTTATACGTTGAGCCCATCATTACGATGTTGTCTTGGTCATGTCATTAACTGATGCACCATTGGCCGCTATCCTAAATTGCTCCTAGCTTTCTCGACAAAAACAATGGCGTACTTGACGACTCCTCGTTGCGGCTAGCATTTTGATAGTTTACGGCAGCTTCTATGTCCTTACTTGGGATCCTTTCTTTGTTCTTAAATCTAGGATTTGTATCTTTATACTATATGTGGGGCGTTTGCGAAAGCAATGGGATAGCCAGCCAGGGGAAATATTTTGGGTTGCAGTACACTGACTTCATTAACCTTTTTTTAGCGTAATGTTTCACGCACTGCATTTGTGCATCGTGTACGCATCCTACGTTCACACACAGCAGCTAAATTCAGCTTACTCAATTCCTTGTTTAAAATTCAAAATCGACGCACCGCCTACTCGCGCTCGTTCTTTTCTGAAGCTTCAACATTCCCTCGGCAAATTTTGCCTTATATTCTTGCTTTGTTACCTTCGAGGCTTCGCCATTCCACCTTAACCCTCATTCACTTACTTCATTGTTCCTTTTTCTACAAAAGAATTTCCTAATCGAAGGTAATTAAATTCTCAAACCTGCCCTTTTTACTTCATAGTTTTGCGTTTCATTTAATAGTTGATCGAATTTCGCAGTTCTTGAATAGTCAACATTATGCTTGCCCCAATTTCTTGTGTACTTTCAGATAATTTTGACACGGATTCGAATATTTCCTTGATACGGTTATGAAATCTACAGTGGATTCTATTTTGTTACCATATTTCTGCCTTTTAATTTCTTCTGATCTTAATTAGGGGTAAATGGGGGATGAATGAAGCCAGGGTTCTTCTGTTACCGTTCTGGTTCATGTTGTAATTGTTTTAACGTGTATTTTCTTTGTCGTAGATGGTGCTGTTGATGATTTTGCCCGGTATAATTTTCATCCTCCTAATGGGTTTCTTTCTTAAATTGAAGATCTCCCAAAAACTGATGTCTCCGACGACACCTCAACCGTAAGTTTTCATATCAGTTTGACTAGTGCAAATCATACATTAATACAACTCCTTAGCAAAGAAGTAAGTTGCATTTATTTCTTTATTTTAATTTTGTGGTCAACGGCTGATATATCAGTTTGACTAGTTTATTATTGGCCGTAACTGAAATAATCGGTCCCCATTACTATTTATGGTTAATGCTCTTTTATGCTACTGGTTAGTGCTCTTCTACGGTATTTTTATATTGGTGTTATTTTGTGTACTCCAGTGATGATTCTTAATGCTAATGCTTCCCATTTCATTAACGCTCAAAGTGCAGAAGCCCACCTTACAACAGTTTTTCTTATAATTTTACACGCAGTAAGACGCTAACAGTGCAAAATTTACATTTTGTGGAAAATGCGTAAAGATACTATCTCCCACTGAACCAATATTTAAATATTCGAAGGGTGCATTTTCGAGGGTCTTTAGAGCGGGGAATTGTTTGTACGAATAATGCATTTGGTTTCGAACGGTCTATTTGAACGGAAAATCCAATGAATTATTTAAAATGTGTATTTCAAATTCATAAGCTGTTTGGATTTAGTTCAAAACAAGTTAATAATATGAAACACTATCATATAACCACCAACTTGGTGCAAGGAACATACCGGTGTTCCTCCTCACGTGGCCCGGTCACCGACGGTACCCACCATCTAGTTTTACGGTCAGCCTCTCTAGAGAATCTCACACAGCAACCAATCCAAATGGGACGTTAATTACAGGCAACATCTTTGTGTTTTGCTAAGTGATAATAAAACACGCTTTAAAATCAATGTTTTGAAGACCGTGGCAACCTGATCTGATCTCGATTAACCTTTAATCAAAGAGTTATAGTCTCCTAAATGAAATGATTTTGTGAGTGTATATCCATGCCAACACCATGTAACCATGAAAAAGAACTTTTGAAAGGTACCATTGTGAAGCACGCTCCCTTATTCCACATCTTCTCACCTAGACAACACGTTTATTACAGGCAGTAACTGAAATAATTAGTATTCATTACTAGTTATGGTTAATGCTCTTTTATGCTACTGGTTAGTGCTCTTCTAATCTGAAGTTGGTAATAAATTTCGAAACATCCTAGATGTTTAAAAATTTCATGAAAATACCAGTGTAAAAACTCATATATCTATTTTTTTTTTTTTTTTCTTTCTTCAAAACCTTAACATTTGTACATTTGTCAACAATTAGTACATTTTGGTTGGATTTGGAAGTTAGCCTAGGGGACCAGGAAACTTAAAAACAAACATTTTCATACATCAAGTAATGTTAAAAGAGGTTTGCTAGGACCTCCGAAATCTTTTAGTTAAAAATGCGGATTTGCATTTGCACTTGATTGAACCAAAACCTCCCAATTTCAGAAAGGAAAAAGGAAGAAATTGGATCTGATAATCTCATATGTTGCATCGTCGGTTGTCAACCATGCATGCAGATGCAGTAGCAAAAAGTAACCATTTATATTTGAAGCCTCGATATTCCTGTTATTCTGACAGTTATTTGTACAATTATATATATGTTCATATATGCATGTTTTCAGATATTGTGGTAACATATTGGATGCTTGAATGGCAGGGAACAAAGCGCACCGAATTCCGAAATGTCGCTAGTTCCAAGGCTAACTGGAGTGGAAGAAGAAGGACGAAAAACAGGGATTGTATTTGTATGCAAGCGTAAAGGCATAACATTCAAGCCAAAATTCGAAAATAAGCAGCCGGCAACGAAGATCGTGTATCTAGCACATGTTGAGGAATCCAATGCTGTCGTGTTCTTTAAGAACCTGTATAAGACATTTGAGAAAGATAACGGCCGCGTTAGTACCCCACGATGCCTGTTTGAGTTGCACCTCCCTGGTAAAGAAGGAACATGCAATGGCAATGGTATTATAAACCCTCCTTTGCACTGCCGTGGTTTGTTCGTGTTGCCTACGGGAATCAATACGATTTTAGTGTGCAATCCTGCAACGAAAGAAGTTCTAGCTCTACCTGAAAGCACCAATAGGCATATTGCTCGTAGCAGTTTGGATGAAAATGTAGGAGCGAACAAGAGAGTTGGTTTTGGTTTTGCAAGTTCTACTCAAGCTTACAAGGTAACGCAGTTCTTCTACAGGTCAATCGACTTAGGCACAGGAAGCTACAGCATGGGGTTTGAAGTGTTTACTATAGGGGTAAGTAGCAGCTGGAGGGTGCTTGATAATGACCCACCTTATCCGTTAGCGACTTGTTGCACGACGCTCACAGGAAATCGTATTTGCTTCCGTATAAGCCCTCTCTTCGGAGAAGCCCCTAAAGCATTTCTATTTTTTAACCTTAGCAGTGAGAAGTTCTCCACCATATTTCCTCCAAAAAACGTAGATGGTCTTGATATCAATCACATGTTTCTGTCAACTTTGCAAAGGAGAATTTGTCTTTCTACTACGATATGCTTCGCACACTTTGTGGTATATAGCTATAAAGGAGGAACGAAGTGGGAGCGTATGTTTCATATTCTTACACCAAATGCTCGGACATTTAGTACGCAAATGTTGATTGCTGACTTCGAGCCTGTTGCAGAGCATCAAGGAAGCCTCTTAACACGCGTGCATCCGTTTAGTGATGAAACGTTGCAGTTTAATCAGTCTCCAAACTTGATGCTTTACAACTCAAAAGACCGCTCCTTCGAGGAAGTCAATGATCCGTCGGTGGACAAAAAGATGAAGGATGGGGGCTGCAGGGTTTTTGATGGTAAGCCTTGGTTTGCCGTTTCCTCTTACGAGCCAAGTCCATATCGCCTTTGTGCTTCTTCTGTTTGAATGTATAAACTGTGAATGTAGAAATTTAACTGGCATATATGATTGATATAGGGGGGGCTGACAGTTTGTTTTTGTATACACGGGAGCATTTTTTGTCTTTTAAGTTTCAACTACTTTGTGCTTTCTATTAGTCCTGCTTTGCATGTTACATATGCTTCTTTCCTTAAGAGCTGATTTTAGAAACAATTTCACCACTTTGCAAGTCTACGTTTACCTGTAAATTTACGTTTGAAAATTCATCTTGCAATCATCATTGTCTCAAATCGTGCTGCAGCTTTGGTTTTCTATATGCAGCATGACTTTATGTTTGTTTTCCAAACTGTACAGGGCGTCATTAACAAATTCACAATGCCAGATTAAACCGAATTTAATTCTGCCTGGACAAATTTTGTACTGATGACTAATTAATTTCGAACGTACGGACGTACATGGGTTCTTTGTTACTGTAGTTACTAGCATAAACGAAAAAAATGTTCTGTTCCAGTGCACGGAGCATTTTCATAATATCCAGTATAGATTAGAAATCTAAATTAGCATTATTTCATTTTCAGATATTAAATTTCCATCGTACAAATGTCCTACTTTTGCTCCCTTTTCATATTGTTATTAATGTCGCGCCAATAATATAGGAGATTTTGCTGAAAAATATATATAGTTAAGGCTATAATCATGGGTGGGTTTGTTAAATCTTATTTTTACTACTATTACCGTACAATGGCGGAAAAACCGATCGTTAAGTTATATAATATTAAAAAAAAATCTTTGTTAATTTTTTCTTCTTAAATATGAATTTGATGAAAAACCAACAGCGTTGTTTGAAAAAAATGAAAAATTTAGAAAGGTGTAAATCTAATTACATTAAGGTTTATACATATAAGCTAGTTTGATAATTAGGAGCTGTTATTATTGTATCGATGTAAATCATGCACGTTCAAATACATAAATATTATATCATGAAACTTAATAATGTTAAAAAATAAGATTGTGTTCGGTTTATACTGTATATTGAATTTTCAATTTTCAATTTTCAATCTTCAACGCTAATTACAATAAATAAAAAGAATTGAGAGACGCCGAAAGGAATGAAAGGAAGATGGAAGCAATGGAATGGAAGGAATATTAGTATCAAAGTAATGCATTATATTGTTTTAAGTTGTGTAGTATATATATTAAATAATAAGTATGTAATGTCAAAAATTGCTTATTGCAAAGACAAATAGTATAACATGCTAATGAGGTAACAATGAACTAGTAAAAATGTTATCGTTAATGGTAAGTCAAGTAAAAATATTTCATTACTTCCAGGACGAAATATATCCATAGTTCTACAGAGATTATACAAAGAAAATTTGATTACTCTATGGCCGATCATCAAAGAAAACACATACATAAGGAAGGAGGTTGATTGTGCACTTAGCGTTGAAACTGTCAATACCAACTTCACTGCCGTAATTTCTTCTTATGCTCCTCAATATATTATACTATATTTTTTTGTGTAATAAAAAAAACAATATTTTAGATTTTTTATCCACGCAAAAGATCATCATTTCATAATGAGAACCCAGGGTAAGTTTTTTCAAAAGATTTACATATCGATGTGAATGCTATGAAGTTTGAGATCCATAAAATTTTCTAACATAAGATTTAGAAAATTCCCTAAAAAAACATCATACATCTAGGCTTATACCCATATCCGCCTTTGCATTTGCACTTTCCAAATTCCACAAATCAGAAGAAAAAAGAAGCATTCGATTTGACTGGAACAAGATATTTAATGAAATATTAATGTTCAGCTTCTCTAAACATTCCTACATTGTTCAAAATATCAACCATGGTCAAATAAATTTCTACAGATGGGTCGAACCCATACACTTCAATCATTGACCCAGGTTTACATGGTCCTCAAATTACACAAAAATACAAAAAAGTCCATAAACGAAACATAAAAAAGGCCTGAAAACTTAACATGATAGACAACAAACTCATTATTTTTTGGGAAAGAGTAAACTCAAGCTGGCTCACATATTGTTTTGGGAAGGGTTGAGTAAGTTCTTGCAACTGCAGAAATAACTCCAACGGCAACAATCAAGATACACACTAAAATCTACGAAACAATCATATATATAAATCAGTCATAACAATAGAATGAGTGAGTGGAATAATCTGACATATAAACTAATCCTAAATTATGATCAGACAAGAAAAATTAATATTAAAATGAGAACTTTGTTGTAATATATGATAAATTAATATTAAAATGAGTAAACAAACATCCGTAACGGTCAGTTTGATTATTTTAATATTAAAATGAGAACTTTGTTGTAATATATGATAAATTTTGATGTAAAATTAATAAAATATTAATTAGAATTATTATAATTGTTTATGTGTAACTTTTGTTCTGTAACTTAGACAAAGCATATGTATGTGGGTATATTTTAGAATTTTTTAATCATTTTTGTTATTGTAGATATACATTTTGAAACAGATGTATGTGTGTACATTATCGCACATGGACATTGCTGCATAGATAACCTGCCACCTTCAAAGCTCATCTCTTTCAACCCTTCCACCTCCATTTGCAAACCTCCGAAAGCCACATCACATTAGAGCTTATCGTCTGGCACAACAAGATCAAGTGTGATACAGTCCTACCACCGGTTTTTGCTGCTACCGCTGGTTCGACGTCGACGTTGAACCCAAAATTCTGGCTACCACGACTATCTTCAGGCCGAGCACCCTAATGCAAATTCGCAGCCCTCCCTCTTGTCTCCAACTTTCCATTTGACACCAACTTCTAACTCTCATTCGATTAGCCACATAATTCAACAAACTGAAAGCATTCTTTTGACTTTAAACCTAGATCTTGGCGAATTCCGACAACAATAGGCCATGAAATTTTGTGATAGATAGATCCCAACATTCTCTATAATTTTCGTGTTATGGGGTTTTGGCTAATTGTTGATGGTTGGTGAGATATAAATTATTTTAAGTGTAGAGGCTTATTTGCAAAATGTTTTGAAAGAGGGGAAGGGGTTGGCTGCAAAAATGGCAGAAGAAGAATAATTAGGGTTAAGGAAATGAAGATATTATATAGGTTAGGGTTTTAAGTTTTTATTTTATTATTTCTTTAGTTTACGCTATCTTTAATCGACGTTTATCAATGCCCTGTTACATATAAACTCCATTGGCGATGAAAATTGTCATACAGCTATGTTTTGACAATACGGTCCTAATGAAACTCGTTTCGTCGAATTCTGTGTCTGTTTGCTCAAAAAGCTCTAGTTTAGACCCAAATGACTGACCAATTCACAATTTATTGCACACGACCACATACTAGCTCCAAAAATTACAAAATTTGGAATCTAGCAATAATTTAATATTACAGATCCAACAAAAGTGGTTTCGTCAAAAACGTAAGTTGTTTGCAAAATGGCCATTTTCTATGGGTCAAATAATAATTAAAATAGTATGGTGCTAAGAGCACCCCAATATGTTCTTTCTAATATCACAACTAAAAAATAGAATTAGTATTACACCCTTCTTAAAACCACACACTTAAAAAATAGGGGCTACCACACTAATTTACCCTATTTCTATTTCGCTCGATATTCGTTCATCCTCATTTGTAAAACCGATCAACGAGCTAAACCCTAGATCTATAACCAATCAACGAGTTCGATACCGTAATATACAAAAGCCGTGATTAAGGTTTGAATTAAGCAAACTAGAAGATGAGGTAAGATATTAGGGTTTTCAGATCACCAAACAATTGAGAGATTACCGTGCGAATTTGAATTTTCCCGCAAGAGATGCGAAGAAGACAACGATTATGAGAGATTAGTGTTTTTAGATTAGATTAGTACGTGATTAGTTCGGAAAATAATGATTGAGTGAGAGATTATAATGGAGAGGTAACGTGGTATTAGGAAGCATACAAAATTTAATGAGTTTTATTTTTTAATTGCAGTATTAGGAAGAACATATTGGGGTGCCATTAGCACCACACTTAAAATATTAGTAAATTCCATTGCGACTATTTGAAATTTTAATTTGGACATAAATTACAATTTATAACTTGTAATATCAAATTCATTAGAAAGATATAGTTAATTAGATTCTAACGTTTCTTGTTTCACAGAAGTCCGAATTATAACGAATTATGTATAGTTGTTTAAAGTTCAAAACAAATTTTCAAACTACCGCGCCGTTGTGAGCTCATTTTAATTATAGTATAAAATTATACGTTCTAACTTCGTTTTAAATAAATTTTAAGTCGTTATTTCCCAAAATAAATCATTTAAAATATTTAATTTTCATTAAAATCAATTAAAAATAAATTTTAAATTGGTTCCAAAATTCAGGGTTGTTAAATCTCCCCCAGATAAAACATTTTCGTCCCGAAAAAGGAACGAAGCTGAAAGTCGTTTAACTAACCAACTCAACTTTCATTCTGGCTTAAGTTCTTCAACTTTTAAGTTTCTAAGAACCTTCAAATTTTCCTTAAATTTGGCTAACGTCTTAAATTTCTGAAAAATTTCGCCATAACCTCCTTTGTACGGGTTGATCTGAATAAATATATAGGGCCTAAGTATGCGCTCATAAATCAATATATAAATATAAAAATCAACAAAACAATTGTGACTTATCTACACCAAAGGGATTTCCAAAGGGAGATGTGTGAAAAAATCATCCCTTGCCTATGATGGGGATTAGTCGCGATCCATGTGACTTATCTACGTACAAGAGAGACATGTATATTTCTATCATTTCAAGACTCGTGTGGGGTTTGTTATTAAGTCCTTCAATTTATCGTTATATGTTTATTAAGTCCATAATCAGTCCTCAGTTCAACCTGCAATTCAGTCCTCACCATACATGCATCAAATACTTACATGCTCATATGGTCATCCTAACCTCGTCATATAAGCATCAACTAATTGCATGCTTATATGGATATGTTATGGTATGATGTCCGTAATATATGCCATGCGTTGTAGATTATAATTATTGTTTACTATCCTATGGTGCATAACAATGTAGACTTTTAACAGTTTTGTTTTAACATTTAATTTATTTTTAAATGTTGATTTAGAAATATTAAAGGATTTTATTTATTTACTAAACAAAGTTTGAACGTATAATTTATATTTAAATTATAAACGAGCTCGTAACGTCGCGATAGTTTGTAATATTGAATTTTGGACTTCAATTGAATATACAATATTCATTTTAAGTCAGAATTTAGTGAAACAAGAATCGTTTGAATTTAGTTGATTATAATTTTCCAATGAAAGAGAAAAATCATGATTCCCTCTTGTAGATTTTGAGTTATGTCCAAATCAAATTTTGAAATAGTCGCTATGGAATCGTTTATAAAATATAACGATTTATTTATTAAATTTAATTTGTTTTGAAAAGGAATTTGTATATAACTTAAGACAACGATCAAATTAACTTATAAAACCCGTTCCGTTGGATTTGTGTTGACGACTAAAGTTGGAATATGTATAGTTTGTTATTTTTGGAGACCAGTTATTTAGTGTCTATTTATAGCCTTGTTTTAGGTGTAAAATACAGTTTTGAGAGGACAGTCTCAGATTGTGATGAAATTTGTGCCATTGGATTCGTATTGTTTAATTATTATATGAAAATAAATTTTGTTTTAATTGGAGTTCATATTTGATTGTACAAATTAGAAACGTCGAATGTCAATTATATGTTAAATTATAAAAAAATTGTTTTCAGAAAAAGAAAAATAATTCTTTAAGTTCACTTTTGATCTTTTCTATCAGTTTTTATATCTTGATCAAAATCCGCTGTGCTGAAATCCTTGAATAAGACCATGAAGATCTTTGAAAAACTATTTCTAGTCTTATCTTATCTTATCTTGCAAAATACAATTGTGTGGAAGAAATTTTTTTCGTTACAATACGTATATTTGACAAAATGGTTTCATAGCATTAACATGCCTTGTGCAAATCTCAACAACTCTCAAATAGGAAGGTGCTTTAATTCCAAATTTTGGCTAGCCAATTGAAAAGAAATGTTTTTGTCCTTACTTCTGAGTTTTGACTGTATGCACATGTATACACCCTATTGTTCTCCAATTTGAAAAAAAAAACTAGGTCACTTTCATATCCTTATCTTCTACAAATCTTTATACATGTCTAAGCCAAAATTAATTGCGGTAGGATTCTCCATGTGCGTTAAAATAAGAAATTATTAGGATCGATTTTAAAAACAAATCTGAAATCTTTTCAAATTTATATCTTTTAAGACGTTGATTTTCGTCATGCAAATCGATGCAGTTTAAATTATAAAACTTATTTAATAACCGAAGTTAAGTTTTGAATTATATTTTATATAATAATAGAATTTCTATTTTAAAATTAATATAGTTTTTACAAAGTAAATATAAATGATTGATTTTGATGTTTTTACAAGTTTAAAAGCAAATTAAGCTGTAATTAACCTACACGTTATAAATTGGGATAATTATTTTTAAGTAAATGATTAAGCGATAATATTAGATTAATTATATTAATCTAATGGAAATAAGTAATTTGAAATCAGTTATCCAGTAACATATGATTTTTAAATTTAACTAAGCCAACAATTAAATTTGTAATTAGTTATTAGTTTAGTTAAGCTTCAATTAATCTAATGAAATAGTTAGCAAATAATCGTTTTGAATTAATAAGCTTTCTAAAATATAAATAATTATTTTTAATGATGTTTAAAAATGATAACAGAATTAATGTAGTTATCTATTGTTCTTAAGGTGATTAATTGATCTATTTTCAATTAGCAATGAAATAAACCGTTTACTTTGGTAACTAGGCAGTTAAAGCGCTCAGCGGTTCCATAGCGGTGGAGGTGCAAAAAGGTGTAGTGGGGATAAAGCGGGGATATAGTAGAGACGCAAAAAGGTTCATAAAATGTGAAACCAAATATTTAGAATTAATTAATTATCATTTTCACATTATATGTGTAGAAGAAACTAACATTAATTAATCATATATAGTAGAATCAGAGAATATCATGGTAACACACATTAGATTTGATGATTATAATAGATTTTCGGAATATATTGGACACTAATGCCTTAAAATTAGCTCTTTTGTAACAACCCGGAATTTGGGGCCAATTTAAAATTTTCATTTTATAAATTTTAAAAGTGTTTAAATAGTTGAAATGAATTATTTTAAATAAAAATGACCAGAAATTTATTTTGATTGGGCTTAATGCGAATATATTTAATTTAATTATAAAAGGAATTATAAAAAGGACAGTAGTTTGAAAAGTCAAACCTGAACTTTGACTGACTACACATGATGCAGAATAAACCGGATTTTGGTGAAACGAAAAATATTTAAATCTGTTAATGAATATCTTTCTAACAAATCTGAAAAATCGAAGTTTCGTAGCGGGAATCAAAAGTTATGGCCAAATGAATTTTCAGAAAGGTCGCTATAGAGAATATATCGCCCTTGAAAATAGACATTTTGCATACGACCTCGGAATTCGACGAAACCACTTTTGTTGGATCCGGGATGTCTAATTATGGCTAGGTTTCAAATTTCAGGATTTTTGAAGTTAATATGTGAGCGTGGAAAAGGAAAATGTGTTTTGGTCAATTAAAGTTAAATTTGATCGACCAGAAAATGACCATTTTACAAACGATCTCAGAATTCGACGAAATTAGTTTTGTTAGGACCGTATCGTCAAAACATAACCAAAAATAATTTTCCCGGATTTTTCTGAGTTAGTATGTGTCCCCGGAAAAATTAGAAAGTACGTTCGAATTAAATATAAAAGAATTAATTTGAAAATAAAGAAAACATACTGTAAACTTCAGAATTGGACTTCGGCAATAGCACCATCGCGTTCATAAGACGTCAAAACATATTGTTCGACAGTCGTTGGGGTCCGTTTGGAGATCGGATGGAAAAACCCTAATTTTGGATTTAATTAAATAAAAAAATAAAAAGAAAATACCCTAGTATACAGTATAAATACGGAGGCACTGTACATCGTTCTTCTCTTCCATTTCAAAGCGCCGCCGAACCCATAACATCTCAAACCTTTAAGCTCTGATTCCTCCCAATCCATGAAGAATTGGACTTGGCCAAAGTGAAACTTTTCGAAGAGTTTTCCAAGACCTTTCTTCTCATATAAGATTCATCCCCTACCGTGCCCCCTAACTCGAGAATCGAGGCCCCCAACGCGACCTGTTCTCGCTGCCACCGCGCCCGCCTGGGTTGACCGAGTTGACCATCTCCGACCGGCGAACATCCACCTCTCCACCCCCTTCGACCTCCAACAACCCGTTCCTTAAACCATCAACTATAGCTCGCCAATTCTCGAATCAAAGTTTTGAACAAACTGAAAATAAAGGTATGAAATTCAATCAGATTTGCGACGCTTTTAAATGTCACAGTGACAGTTGTAAAAAGTTGGTTTCTAATTTATGCATATGAACTTCAAATTAAAACCCGCCGTGACTTTGAACACGAGATCTGATCGAGTTTGAACCTTCATTTTTGATCCAAGCAAGGTGAGAATTTATTTTTAATTAAATTTAATTAATTTAATTATAATTCTTGCGTTATGTGAAGTTTGAATGGCAAATAAAAATGGATCTGCGATGGATGTTATTATGAGTTATGGATCTGAATTGTTTGTGATGTTATGATAATAGATCTGAAAATTTAAGTGTTACGTGTGAGATTCTATTTTAAATAATTGGTTAAATTAAATTGTTAATCGTTATAGAGAACGAAGTAAATATGAAATATGCTAACATTATGAATGATGGTTTACATGCATGTATGATTCCAGATCAATCATTTAGATCTGATGTTGGGTTGTTATTTTTCTCTTGTTTCAGCCCTATTATTGTAGATTTGTTAATGCGATCAAAATCTCATTATTGAGATTTATATATATATACACATACGTTTGGTTCCTTAGTTTGTTGCATTCAAAATTCACAGTTGTGTAAATTAGAAATGGTAAACAACATTCACCCTCTTTGTTTATTTATACCATTGGAGAATTTTGTTCATATTAAAACGATTAGATTTTTAGAGTCGTTTGTTCAAAAAAAAGGATCGCCTTTTTAACATCGTTTTGATGAAAATAAAAATTACTTTTTTTATTTGAAACTATGATATGCAGTTGGCGATGAAAATAAAATTTACTTTTTTATTTGAAACTATGATATGCAGTTGGCGATGAAAATTAAAATTACTTTTTTATTTGAAACTATGATATGCAGTTGGCGATGAAAATAAAAATTACTTTTTTATTTGAAACTATGATATGCAGTTGGCAATGAAAATAAAATTTACTTTTTTATTTGAAACTATGATATGCAATTGGCTATGAAGATAAAAAGTACATTTTCTATGCAACTAAAGTCATGAGATTTGCAATGCAAATAAAAGTTACATTTTTCTATGTAGCTATGAATGAGATTTGAAAGACGAAAAGAAATCACTTTTTTAAAAAAAAAATAAGAATGGGAAATTGCATAGAGAATGAAAATTCACATTTTATGTGTGGATTAAGGACGAGGATTTACATAGTAAGAAAAAATTCATTTCTATTATGTAAGTGAAAAGGGGAATTTACATAATAGGTAAAATTCCAATTTTTACATGTAAATAAAAGAAGGAATGTGACATGTAATGAAAATTTATATTTTTATTAATGTAAATAAAGTAGGAATTTTCACCGCATGAGAATATACATTTTTATTAATGTAAATAAAGTAGAAATTTTCACCGCATGAAAATTTACATTTTTATTAATGTAAATAAAGTACAAATTTTCACCGCATGAAAATGTACATTTTTTTAATGTAAATAGAAATTTTCACCGCATGAAAATTTATATTTTTATTAATGTAAATAAAGTAGGAATTTTCACTGCATGAGAATGTACATTTTTATTAATATAAATAAAGTAGGAATTTTCATCGTATGAAAAATTACATTTTTATTAATGTAAATAAAGTAGAAATTTTCACCGCATGAAAATTACATTATTTTTAATGTGATTAAAATATGAGTATGCATTGTATGATTATTTTTTTTTTATTACATTCTTCTATGTAATTAGAATAGGAGTTTGCATCGTATGATAAAAACTGCATTTTTATATGTAAGTAAAACATGAATTTCCATCGTATAATAAAAATTACATTTTAATATGTAACGTATGATGAGATTTACAATGCAATAAAATTTACATTTTTATATGTAAATTAAAAGTAGGATTTTGCAATGTATTAAAATCTACATTTTTATATGTAAATTAAAAGTAGGAATTTGCAATGTATTAAAATTTGCATTTTTATATGTAAATAAGAAGTAGGATTTTGTAATGCAATAAAATTTTCATTTTTATATATAAATTAAAAGTAGGATTTTGTAATGCAATAAAATTTACATTTTTATATGTGAATTAAAAGTAGGATTTTGTAATGTAATCAAATTTACATTTTTACATGTAAATTAAAGAAAAGGATGGAGTTTACATTTTTAATGTAAATAAAAGATGAATTTTGGATACTGTAATATTATCGTCATTTTCAAATGAATTAAAATAATATTAACGAATAAGAATGATTTTCAATAAGTATGTATATACGAGGATTATTTGGAAAGACCGAGTTACTCTCATTCCAAATAATCATACGACGTAAAGAATCGAAGTATGAAGACGGCGTGTGAAGACCGTAAATCTTCTATCGAGAGGACAACGATCGAGGCCCTGATTTGACTTGCTCCCAATTCAAGGGTCATGGTCATTGCCCAAACGTACGCGTTGATTTCACGGGTTTGGTTTTCGCTCAGACCCAGAGCATAAGCTAATAAATGGATTGTGTGTATGACATCGTACTCCGTTAAATATCATGTTATTAATTCTCTGACAAATGTATGAATGTTTGGTGGCGGAGAATTTATTCTCTTGCTTAACACCCTTTCATATGTTTCGGCAAAAGATTGGTAGTGTGATATAGAGTGACAGTGTGGCATACTAAGATGCAACGATCAAGGTTTCTTGTTGAAAAGCAGAACCTTGTGGTGACGATCAAAGCACAGCTTGAATAAGCATAGCTTTGTGTATTATGTAACTTCACGAGCCTCACAACCCGATGGAGTCTCAAACGGGAGGAGGGAACGCAGGGAGAGCAGCACGTTTCTTTCTAGCTAGAAGTAGTGTTGGTGCTTAAACTGGCTGATATTTTACTTATGTGGATGATGGAATGAGGCGCCTCGGGTGTTAGGTCCTATAGGACCGGGAAACGTGTGTTCAGGAATAACTAATCCACAAACCGCAAGTGTGGACCGGCCCTGCAGGATCCAAGGGTTCTCTGCGGGGAATCCTGAGACATTAGCTAGAGTGTCTCGAATCGGTAAGGAGCTCCTCCCTAGCCTTGACTCATGTTGGAAACCAAATTCCAAAAAAGACCCTCCGAATTTGATTGTATTACTAGTGCGGAGGCATAGTATATGGTAGCTATGCTTCCTAGGATTGTTACATTTATTTTTGAAATGTTTTTATATACACTAATAATAATATTATATTCGTATTTATCGTATTTAGCATGTTTAATCGCCATAAGGTAAAATCCTATCCTCTGGTTTGTGGTGCATTGTGTGATGGGACTTGGGTCTTATGGAGATTCCATTTTTCTCAAAAGCATAGCGTTGTTTTACGAATTACTTATTGTTTGCTATGTCACTTTAAATTATGCACGACAATCCATTAGGGTAAACCCGTTCCACGTTAGCGGCGTGGTCCTCGGATTTGCCTTATTACTAGTAGTTAAATTAGTTAAGAATTCTCACACCAGTCCCATGACTGACCTGTAGTTTGTTTTCACCTTTGCAAACTCGGGTGCCCTCTTTTCCACACGGGAAGCCAAGTAACAGGTTTGGCTTTCTTTGGAGTTGCTGTCTATGGAGCTTTCTTGGTGTTGCTTATTTGGAGGTGCTTATGTTGGACCACGAAGACTATCTATCATTTATCCTTTGTTTACATTTATCTTCAGACATACAGACTTATTTTATTTCCAGTTGTTCTATTTTGAAGTTGGAACTTATTTCCTTTTTGCTGAAACTTGATGTAATAATTTAAACTCTGTGACTGTGGGATTCTGTGCTTGATGACATTCATATTTCGTTGCTATGATGTTGTTATTCTATAGTTTACCTTTACTATGTTGTATCTGTGATCTGTATTGTTATATTTATGTTGTATTCCAAATGATTATTCCTTACTTTCATTCCGTGGAAGTTTGGGGTTATCACAGTTGGTATCAGAGCTTTGGTTAAACATAGCTTTGGAATATAACATATTTATAATAATTCGTTTACATAGAATCCCAATATTCTATGGCGAATATTTCATGAGAATACATAATAGTCAGTCATTTTATCGTCATCCTTTTTCCATCCCTTTTTCTTTATCATTTCTTAAAATCACTATTACAGTTGTTCTGACTCTTTCCTGGATCGTGCAGAACTAACTAAGAATGAGTACTCACGCCGCTAGAACTACTAGAGTTAGAGCAATGGGGCAAAATGATATTGGAACGGAGGAGCCCGTAGTTCAACAGCCTCCTCCACCACCACCATCGCAGCCCTTTGACTTGGTGAGGGTAGTGAAGGATTTTAAGAATTTAGATGGAGTTCCGTTCACAGGTACGGAGACCGTGATACAGGCTCAGGCATGGCTTAAGAATTGTGAAAAGATATTTAGAGCATTAGAACTGGAAGATCAACAGAAGAGATTTGTGGCTTCATGGATGCTCCAAGGCGAAGCACAACTTTGGTGGGAAGAGGTCAATATAGGAGGTGATGAAGAAAATATGACTTGGACCAAATTTAAAGAACTGTTTAATGAGGAGTATACTGCAAGGCAAGAAGTGGAAAGGCTTCATGATGAGTTTGCCCGTCGCTATGAAGAGAAGGACAAGAAGAGTTCACAACAAGATAGAGAAAGGGGCTTGGCCAACAATAATAAAGGGAAGCAACCCGAGAAGAAGACAGAAGGAAGTCGTTCTGGATCCGCTAAGACTCATGATAAGACTAAGCTGCAATGCTACCACTGCCAGAAATTTGGGCACTACAGCAAGGACTACGGGAATCCAAAGAAGGCCAGAAGGGAGGACACTAGAAGATGCTATAACTTCCATAAAAAGGGTCACATCAAACTTAATTGTCCACTATTGAGGAGTTCCCAAGTTGCCTATGTGTACGAGGGAGCAAGTACACCATCTTCTTCCACACCTACTTCTTCTGAAGGAGCAGGTAAGTCTGATGTTTAGGTGGTACTATTTCTGTTAAAAACATTCTTTGTGTTGGTTCCTACTCTTCTATTTTCCTTTTTCCTTTTCGAGGACAAAAAGTTCTTAAGCGGGGGAGATTGTAACAACCCGGAATTTGGGGCCAATTTAAAATTTTCATTTTAGAGATTTTAAAGGTGTTTAAATAGTTGAAATGAATTATTTTAAATAAAAATGACTAGAAATTTATTTTGATTGGACTTAATGCGAATATATTTAATTTAATTATAAAAGGAATTAGAAAAAGGACAATAGTTTGAAAAGTCAAACCTAAACTTTGACTGACTACACAGGATGCAGAATAAACCGGATTTTGGTGAAACGAAAAATATTTAAATCTGTTAATGAATATCTTTCTAATGAATCTGAAAAATCGAAGTTTCATAGCGGGAATCAAAAGTTATGGCCAAATGAATTTTCAGAAAGGTCACTATAGAGAATATATCGCCCTTGAAAATAGACATTTTGCATACGACCTCGGAATTCGACGAAACCACTTTTGTTGGATCCATGATGTCTAATTATGACTAGGTTTCAAATTTCATGATTTTTGAAGTTAATATGTGAGCGTGGCAAAGGAAAATGTGTTTTGGTCAATTAAAGTTAAATTGGATCGACCAGAAAATGGCCATTTTACAAACGATCTCGGAATTCAACGAAATTAGTTTTGTTAGGACCGTATCGTCAAAACATAACCAAAAATAATTTTCTCGGATTTTCCTGAGTTGGTATGTGACCCTGGTAAAATTAGAAAGTACGTTCGAATTAAATATAAAAGAATTAATTTGAAAATAAAGAAAACATACTGTAAACTTCAGAATTGGACTTTGGCAATAGCACCATCGCGTTCAGAAAACGTCAAAACATATTGTTCAACAGTCGTTGGGTTTCGTTTGGAGATTGGATGGAAAAAACACTAATTTTGGATTTAATTAAATAAAAAAATAAAAAGAAAATACCCTAGTATACAGTATAAATACGGAGGCACTGTACATCGTTCTTCTCTTCCATTTCAAAGCGTCGCCGAACCCATAACAACTCAAACCTTTAAGCTCCGATTCCTCCCAATCCATGAAGAATTAGACTTGTCCACAGTGAAATTTTTCGAAGAGTTTTCCAAGACCTTTCTTCTCATATAAGATTCATCCCCTACCGTGCCCCCTAACTGGAGAATCGAGGCCCCCAACGCAGCCTGTTCTCGCCGCCGCCGGGCCCGCCTGGGTTGACCGAGTTGACTATCTTCGACCGGCGAACATCCACCTCTCCACCCCCTTCGACCTCCAACAACCCGTTCCTTAAACCATCAACTATAGCTCGCCAATTCTCGAATCAAAGTTTTGAACAAACTAAAAATAAAGGTATGAAATTCAATCAGATTTGCGACGCTTTTAAATGTCACAGTGACAGTTGTAAAAAGTTGGTTTCTAATTTATGCATATGAACTTCAAATTAAAATCTCTCAGATCCGAACCCGCCGTGACTTTGAAGTTTGAACCTTCATTTTTGATCCATGCAAGGTGAGAATTTATTTTTAATTAAATTTAATTGATTTAATTATTATTCTTGCGTTATGTGAAGTTTGAATGGCAAATAAAAATGGATCTGCGATGGATGTTATTATGAGTTATGGATCTGAATTGTTAGTGATGTTATGATAATAGATCTGAAAATTTAAGTGTTAGGTGTGAGATTCTATTTTAAATAATTGGTTAAATTAAATTGTTAATCGTTATAGAGAACGAAATAAATATGAAATATGCTAACATTATGAATGATGGTTTACATGCATGTATGATTCCAGATCAATCATTTAGATCTGATGTTGGGTTGTTATTTTTCTCTTGTTTCAGCCATATTATTGTAGATTTGTTAATGCAATCAAAATCTCATTATTGAGATTTATATATATATATACATACGTTTGGTTCTTTAGTTTGTTGCATTCAAAATTCACAGTTGTGTAAATTAGAAATGGTAAACAACATTCACCCTCTTTGTTTATTTATACCATTGGAGATTTTTGTTCATATTAAAACGATTAGATTTTTAGAGTCGTTTGTTCAAAATAAAGGATCGCCTTTTTAACATCGTTTTGATGAAAATAAAAATTACTTTTTTATTTGAAACTATGATATGCAGTTGGCGATGAAAATAAAAATTACTTTTTATTTGAAACTATGATATGCAGTTGGCGATGAAAATAAAAATTACTTTTTTTATTTGAAACTATGATATGCAGTTGGCGATGAAAATAAAAATTACTTTTTATTTGAAACTATGATATGCAATTGGCTATGAAGATAAAAAGTACATTTTTCTATGCAACTAAAGTCATGAGATTTGCAATGCAAATAAAAGTTACATTTTTCTATGTAGCTATGAATGAGATTTGAAAGACGAAAAGAAATCACTTTTTTTTTAAATAAGAATGGGAAATTGCACAGAGAATAAAAATTCACATTTTATTTGTGGATTAAGGACGAGGATTTACATAGTAAGAAAAATTTCATTTCTATTATGTAAATGAAAAGGGGAATTTACATAGTAGGTAAATTTCCAATTTTTACATGTAAATAAAAGAAGGAATGTGACATGTAATGAAAATTTACATTTTTATTAATGTAAATAAAGTAGGAATTTTCACCGCATGAGAATGTATATTTTTATTAATGTAAATAAAGTAGAAATTTTCGCCGCATGAAAATTTACATTTTTATTAATGTAAATAAAGTAGGAATTTTCACCGCATGAAAATGTACATTTTTATTAATGTAAATAAAGTAGAAATTTTCACCGCATGAAAATTTACATTTTTATTAATGTAAATAAAGTAGGAATTTTCACCTCATGAGAATGTAAATTTTTATTAATATAAATAAAGTAGGAATTTTCATCATATGAAAATGTACATTTTTATTAATGTAAATAAAGTAGAAATTTTCACCGCATGAAAATTACATTATTTTTAATGTGATTAAAATATGAGTTTGCATTGTATGATTAAATTTTTTTATTACATTCTTCTATGTAATTAGAATAGGAGTTTGCATCGTATGATAAAAACTACATTTTTATATGTAAGTAAAACATGAATTTCCATCGTATAATAAAAATTACATTTTTATATGTAACGTATGATGAGATTTACAATGCAATAAAATTTACATTTTTATATGTAAATTAAAAGTAGGATTTTGCAATATATTAAAATCTACATTTTTATATGTAAATTAAAAGTAGGAATTTGCAATGTATTAAAATTTGCATTTTTATATGTGAATAAGAAGTAGGATTTTGTAATGCAATAAAATTTACATTTTTATATGTAAATTAAAAGTAGGATTTTGTAATGCAATAAAATTTACATTTTTATATGTGAATTAAAAGTAGGATTTTGTAATGTAATCAAATTTACATTTTTACATGTAAATTAAAGAAAAGGATGGAGTTTACATTTTTAATGTAAATAAAAAATGAATTTAGGATACTGTAATATTATCGTCAATTTCAAATGAATTAAAATAATATTAACGAATAAGAATGATTTTCAATAAGTATGTATATACGAGGATTATTTGGAAAGACCGAGTTACTCTCATTCCAAATAACCATACGACGTAAAGAATCGAAGTATGAAGACGGCGTGTGAAGACCGTAAATCTTCCATCGAGAGGACAACGATCGAGGCCCTGATTTGACTTGCTTCCAATTCAAGGGTCATGGTCATTGCCCAAACGTACGCGTTGATTTCACGGGTTTGGTTTTCGCTTAGACCCAGAGCATAAGCTAATAAATGGATTGTGTGTCTGACATCGTACTCCGTTAAATATCATGTTATTAATTCTCTGTCAAATGTATGAATGTTTGATGGCGGAGAATTTATTCTCTTGCTTAACACCCTTTCATATGTTTCGGCAAAATATTGGTAGTGTGATATGGAGTGACAGTGTGGCATACTAAGATGCAACGATCAAGGTTTCTTGTTGAAAAGAAGAACCTTGTGGTGACGATCAAAGCACAGCTTGAATAAGCATAGCTTTGTATATTACGTAACTTCACGAGCCTTACAACCCGGTGGAGTCTAAAACGGGAGAAGGGAACGCAGGGAGAGCAGCACGTTTCTTTCTAGCTAGAAGTAGTGTCTGTGCTTAAACTGGCTGATATTTTACTTATGTGGATGATGGAATGAGGCGCCTCGGGTGTTAGGTCCTATAGGACCGGGAAACATGTGTTCAGGAATAACTAATCTACAAACTGCAAGTGTGGACCGGCCCTGCAGGATCCAAGGGTTCTCTGCGGAGAATCCTGAGACATTAGCTAGAGTGTCTCGAATCGGTAAGGAGCTCCTCCCTAGCCTTGACTCATGTTGGAAACCAAATTCCAAATACGACCCTCCGAATTTGATTGTATTACTAGTACGGAGGCATAGTATATGGTAGCTATGCTTCCTAAGATTGTTACATTTACTTTTGAAATGTTTTTATATACACTAATAATAATATTATATTCGTATTTATCGTATTTAGCATGTTTAATCACCATAAGGTAAAACCCTATCCTCTGGTTTGTGTTGCATTATGTGATGGGACTTGGGTCTTATGGTGATTCCATTTTTCTCAAAAGCATAGCGTTGTTTTACGAATTACTTATTGTTTGCTATATCACTTTAAATTATGCACGGCAATCCATTGTGGTAAACCCGATATTTTCGTTAGAAAGATATTATTAAACCGATTCAAGTGGTTCTGGCTTTAATGAAATCTGATTTATTATTAATTCTGTACATCCATTTAAAATTAAAAATCGAATTTTCAAACTACCACGCCATTTCAAGTTCGTTTTATAATTAAATTAAATTTATACATTCTAACTTCGATTTAAATAAATTTTAAATCATTATTATTTAAAATAAATCATTTTAAATAATCAAAATCCATTTAAATAGCTAAAATAAAAATTTTAAATTGGTTCAGAAATTCCGGGTTGTTACAATCTACCCCACATAAAATCTTTTCGCCCTCGAAAAGGAACGGAGCTGAAAGTTGTTTAACCAACCAACTCAACTTTCATTATGGCTTTCGTTCTTCAACTTTTCAGTTTCTAAGAACTTTCTAATTTCTCAAAAATTTAGCTAACACCCTAAATTTTCAAAAAAATTCGCCATAACCTCCTTTGTACGGGCTGATCGGTAAAACCGCAACTTACCTCACAGGGCCCTCATCAATCTAAAAGAAAAGAAAAGGCCAAGCGGCTTGCCAATCGACTAATAAAATCATCAAACCCCAATAAATACAGTAAATATATACCTATTTGTCTGACATACAATTTTATTCCTCTCCTTAGATTCCATGCTATGACCTGTTCAATATATATACATGTCTGTATATGCAATTGCAATTAATTTCAATTCAGTTGAATATTTTACTTGATTTGGCTTAATTTACCTTTCATTCTCTTATTGGTTTTATTGTTCCAATATTTTAATTAGTCAACTAATAATCACACATCACAACCATCATTCAATTAGTTGATTAGCTTTTTCAAATTCATAACTTTTATATATAGCCAAAAATCATATTTTTAGTACCAAATCACAAACAATAACCCTATCTAAGTTTTGGTTCTCAAACCAGTCAATCGGAAATATATAGGTATTCCACTTTCGAAACTTGAACATAGATGCTGATGATGCTATACCGATCATCAAAATCATCCCCGGGCGACTAAAGTGTGATTCTATATCTACCAAATATATTTGAGGCTTCATGCACACGTTAATTACTCGTATATTCAAAATCTTCATGTACCCGATAGTCCAAATTCAATATAAAATAAAATATTAAAATAAGAATAATAAGATATGATTTTCAAAACTAAATTTGATTTTAGAAATAGCACTCTCCTAACTCATTCTAGGTTGTTACTAACCCTATCTCTAATGAGTTACTCTCATAGGATGTTACTAATCCTTTCTCTGATGAATTCCTTCGTTCGGTTCTAATCTGTCTTATCCTCTAGCTTTGTAAACCAAAGCTCTGATACCACGATGAAATGACCCAGACTTCCCGATCCCCGAAGAGATGGAGAAGCCCAGATTGCTTTGAGAACACGACTCATCAGAACCCAAACATAAGTACATCTCATTGTTATTACAACAATTTACATCAGAGTGCAAGAATATACTAGAGTTTGAATAAATATTACACCAGAAAATGTCAGAGATTTACATTTTCTAACCAGCGGAAAATATAATACATGAATAAAATGTGCAGCGGAATACCTCATACTAGCACAACTGAAAGAGATATGCGGATACAAAGCTTTCCAAATATAGCTCCAACTATAATTTAGTATCCTGTGAAAAGAAGTATCTACGAAAACCAAATCTACTACCTACCAGTGTGGAAAATATGGGCACCCAGAGTTTAGGTAGAAACAATAAACTCCGAGACAGTAATGGGAATGGTGTGAGAACTAAAACAGTTATTAACTTTATTTTAAAATAAAGTAAATCAAGGGACCACGCCGTATAACACAGAACTGGTTTACACCCATGAATACTATGAAATAAAATAGTTTATAAACAACACAATGCTTTTTGAAAATGAAGCTATTATAAGACTCAAGTCCCATCACACAATGCAACGCAAGCCGGAGGATAATGTTTTACCTTATAATAGCCAAACATGCTTGGTACATTTTAAAGCAAATCATTTTAATATTACTATAAGTGCATAGTGCCAAAACAACTTCAAATATAAATGTATCAATCATAGATGGTATAAGTACCATATATTATGTCGCCATACTAGTTTTACAACTAAAACCGAAAAATGCCGTATTATTGGAATTTGGATTTCCATCATGAACCAAGGCAAGGGATCTCTCCTTATAATTCGAGACACTCTAGCCCGTGCCTCAGGACTCAGACTCAGGTGAGCCCTAGGAGCGGCAGGGCCGGTCCACACGTACTTTAATGGATTGGCAATTCCTGAACAATACGTTTCCCTGCCCTGTGGGGCATAAAATATGGTCAGTATGTTGACCAATATCAAGAGCCACTAGGGACTCAAATCCAAGGTACCTCGCTTTCCATCGTCCACATAAGTTAAAATGTCTGGGCTCCATGCCATGACACCACTTCTAGCTAGAAAGAAACGCATGCTCTCCCTGCTGTCCCTCATCCCGTTTTTGATTAATACCAAGGTGTGAAGCTCGCGAATTCACGCAACACAAAGTAATGATAATTAAAGCTGTGATTTGATCATCATCCACAAGACTATGCTTTTCAACAAAAGCCTTGAGCATTTACATATTAGCATGCCACATTGACAATTCATGCCATGCAACTGATGTCTATCAGCATATAACCTCTAAGCTCGTACGTCTCAGAGAAGTGTGTTAAGCAAGAGAATAAATTCTTCGCCACCAAACATATATATATAAAATAGAAATCAATCAACACAGAACGAAATCCAATGTCAGACACACATCCATTTACAAGTCCGTTCTAGGTCTGAACCAAACCTAAGGCACCTTATTCCTTGTCCCATATGTCCAATACAGGAGAGAGGTCCTCGCATATCCGGTCGATCTCAAAGTACGTCTAGACGATCACCACTTATTACCTTGTCTTGGGTGTACAGCCCAATCAAGACATCAGTAACCATCCAAACAATGTGAAGATCTCCAGTCTTCAACCACCATCTTCATCGTCGACTTTTAGTCGTCGTACTCATTTTTTAGAATGGGTTAAACCCGGTCTTTCCGAATAAGTCGCGGATTTTATAACCAAGTTCTATAAAAACACATCATACACCTTATTCCAATCCAGAATATTCTTTTATTCAAATATTCAGATTTTTAGGGAAGGGTTCTCATTAATTTTATCAAAGATGAGTTCATTTAAACTATTTCTTTAATCATCCTTTGGATATCCATTTCAAAAGATTTTATTTTATCTTTTCACAATTTTAAACCAAATTAAGGTTTATCAACTAGTCGGGATTAACGAACTATGGCAAAGTAATCATTTATTTTATTATCCCAATCCCAACCTATTCATCTCATGGAGCAAAACTGGTAGTACTCCATATCTAATACCCACTGTGTCATTGGTAAAATTAGTTACCATTTCCCGTTCAAATATAATTAAAGATTTAACTATCGCCTGGAGTAAAACTGGTGGTACTCCATTCTCGATCATTTCATGAATTCAATAAATTTAATTATACCATTCTCATTCCAATCTAATTAAAGATTTATTAAAACTCTAGTTCTGTTTTAATCTCAAAAATCATTACTTAATGATTATTCAACTTTAAGAAATTAATCTTGTCTTTAACTGGGTTAAAAAACCAATGTTATTAAAAACATAGTTCACGATAAACCCAAATGCTCTTGCATAAAAAATGGAATCACCACTGAAAACAAATCAATATATAATTGATATAAATTTCCTTATCAAACTAATAATAAAAATGGAATAACGACAAAGCTTTTTAAATTCCATATATAGTAACGGTCTTCCTTCATAGAAGCTCGTCTCTATTATTACCAAATCGAATTCCATTCAATTCCAATTATATATATATTAAATTGGAAAACTTTACTTTGGAAAATTTCCATTAAATCTTAGAATAAAGATTTATGCATTCCAAATCAGGTCTTCACTATTAACTGGGTATTAAGAACAAATGTTATTTAAAACACAGTTCACGATGAACCCAAAATCAACTTCCATTTCAATTCCAATTAAATTAATCAGTTGGTAAACTTCATTAATTTTAGTTAAAAGATTAATACTTTTCTCAACTATGTTTAAGAACAGTGTTAATAAAGACACCATTCACGACAAACCCAAAATCAATTTGATATTATATACAAGGCTCTAAATAGAAATTATATCGGCTTATATTCAATATCAAATTCTGAAACCAACCAAAATCTTATTGGGAATAACGATATATATATCTTCCAAATTCCTCAACTATATCCGTATAATCACGGAATCCAATATCGAAATATTCCGAAGATTATTTTCATTTAAATCTATTCCAATTTGTTCGTTGGAAAACTCGGGTTATTTTAAAACCCCTTTCTTAATCCAATTTATTTATTTAAAAACATTGGATTATTATTCTAGTTAAGTTCATTTCGATAAAAATATATTTTTGTCTTTTGAAATATGGAATTTTTCATCCAAAATCTTGCCAAAACCCTTATTATGAATTTACATAATTTTTTCATAATTTTAATAATTTTAATATCGCCCGTACAATCAGTTTCCAATAACGGCCACCAAACTGCATCCATAGCGACCTTTTCTGAAATTGATTTGGACATAATTTAAAATCCAATCATTCAAATTTAAATCACTTATATTTATTGGAAAGATCTTTTCGATACGAACCCAACGGTTCCATTTTTTTGGAGAATCCGACAGTCGGATCTCCTGTAACATCAATTCGAAGTTAATGGTTGAAATTCGCGAATGGTCGCTGCGCGACGCGTTCTGTTCAAACCATTAATATATATATATATATATAATATATATTTCATCGATTTCCATTCAAAATGTATTTATAAAATATTTATAAATTCATTTTAAAATGATTCCCACTTCTATTTCAATTTTAAATCAAAATTGAATATTCTATATCATTATAATATTAAAATGATAATATTTTCAAAATATCAGATTTTGAAATCACTTTTCGATACTTATTATAAAATAAATAAAATCGATCGATAAACCCGTTTGGGTTAAAATGGCGTTTCTATACGTAACCCGGCTTCAAATTTTTATATATTTTCGTGTCCATCCAAAATCTGACATCAAAACATTATTTTGATTCCTTATTAAATATTATTTTAAAATATTCATTATTTTCTGAATCGGAATGTGACTCAATCAATTACCATATAATTTCAGTTATATGGATTTCATACATCACACGAATCCAACAATAATGATAAATAATCATTCAACATTCAAACATTATCCAGAGTGCAATTTACAACTGTATAAGCGTTAAAATAAATAAATAACGCTCATTTCAGCCTGTCAACCCATTGATTGACATAAAACTAAATATCGGGATTAGTGTACGTCACAGATCATCCTAATACCCGTATGGGTTTTTCAAACAGTAAATAGTGATTATTATTTGTGCAGTTGGGCGATGTGTAAAATTTATCGTCCCAATTAATATCAGATAAATAGGTGTACATAAACAAGCCGTCCGACTTGTAAATGAATATTTATTCCGATTTTACTATTTTAATTTATAAATGGATATTTATAATTTTAATTTCCACAACAATATTAATATTATTTAAATATGTTAATCATCGTAATCATAAAACACAAATCACTAAATCATCCATGGTTTAACAAAAAAATAGTAGTGTCAGGAGCTACTAAGCCCCATTTGCAACCTATGATATAATAACTGAATGAAAATAGTTTGAATGAGGAGTCCTCACTTTGGGTTCCACTCCGTCAGTCTTTAACTGATGATTTCAGAACTGTTTGGATTCAAATTTGGTCCAAATTCTAATTGGCTCCATTTCTGATCTAGTTAGTTTCTTTGTGAAGATCTCGTCGCTGCGATTACAACAGATCCGAAATCATCCGATTTCGTTTCGTGTGACAAAGATATTAGCTTTTAAACATTTGATTACATTTAATGTTAGCCCATATAATATTTTTAGAAAATAATAAAGCTTGATTAGGTCTTTTCAGAATTTAGACCATCTAGCCCGCCAGATTCTTTAGCTCATTCGGGGTTTTAGACCATCTAGCCATCTCTAGGCCGTGCAGCTCTTGAAGCCCGCAAAAATCTTTGGGCTGTCCCACTTTTGGCTCGTTAAGGGTCCTTTAAGCTCTAAGGACGTCACATCACTTTAGCCCGTAGAAGGTTTTAGCTCGTCTCGCCTTTGAAACCATCCTAACTCCTAAGTTGGACTTGCTTTCTCTTGGGTCGTTCCCAGTTGCACACAAGGCTTTAACCTGCAAAACACTTTAGCCCGTTCCGCCTGATTTTTGGTCGTCCTGCCTTCTTAGCCCGCATTGCATGTTTTGGCTCGCCCACGCCGTTTTAGCCCGTTCCGCTCTGGTTTGGATCGCTCCGCATCCCTTTGGCACCTTTAGCCCGCCAACAACCTAAAACTAATGCATAGTAATTACAGAATTGCCACTTGGGCTGAATCTCACCTATAAATACCCCCTCACTTCTTCATTAGGGAAGGGGGGATCTTTTAGGCCACGAAGTGCTGCTGAAATTTCTCCATAATTATTTCAAGCATTTCTAACATTCATTCTCCAACATCAAGTGAAGATCAAACGATTCATTGATCATGATTTCCATTAAGTCCATCTAAGTGATCCAAGGTTGGAAGCTCATCATCCAAGCTCAAACACTTGAGGAGATCCATCTAATGCCTATCTAATCACATCAAATCTTCGCTGGTCATTTCATTTCTCCATGATATTTGGTGAATTCAAATGATATCTACAAGTAAGAGAGTGATTAACTAGTTGTAAGAGTGAAATTTACCTTGTAATTGACATATTGATAATGGAATCTCTTATGAAAGTGGATGTAGATTCTCATTGGACCGAACCACTATAAAAACCCAGTGTTCTTATTTTCATGCTTTTGTATGTGTGTGATTATGGCATCACCTTATTCTTTCTTACCGAATAGGTGAAGTGTTTTATAAACCTTTGGTGTTGAGACGAATTTCGATTTCAACATTTGGCGCCCACCGTGGGGCCGATTCAATCTTCCGTTTTCTCACACTCTCTCACAAGGTTCAAGACCTTGCATTGAAATTATATGCCTATCTCACTACAATCTAGTTCAAATCCTTTCTTGAAATCATGGGAAAACCGGGTAGACTATCAAAAAGAGTCACTAGTCAAAATGTCAAGAATGAAGATAATGCCGCCGACAAAGAGAACACTCCTCCCACCAACCAATTTGAGGTTGGGGAAAGTTATAAGGCCGGAGCCGCTATGACAAGACGAGAATTAGATGAAGTTGTCGCGACTTTAACTAGTCAAATGGACATTGCGAATAAAGCCAAGATAAAGAGAATTGAAGCAATGTTGGCCATGCAAGCTGTTACGGCAAAGGTCACCATGAAGTTTGCCCATGCTAAATCCGTTCAAACTCCGCATATGGAAAACACAGGTTCCTCCTCTTCAAGTCCAAACCGGGAAAATTCTATTCAAGAAGTGACAAATCCCAATCATAAGGAAGCGAAGCTTCCCACTCATAACCATTCCGACAAAGCGACTTCTCAACAAGCGCGTGGTTCCGCCAAAGGGGCACCTTTCCAAGCGGGAGGTTCAGGGCCCCGAAATCCAAACCGTGACCGCCTGCCTAGGCAGACATCCGATAGGGGGATGGTGTCCGCCCCGCAGACTCGCACAATGAGGAGGAGCGTATAACAGAGATGATGCATATAATTATGGAGAGGAGCTTGAAAAAGCTGGACGATGAGAAAGAAAGGGGATTTGCACCCACTAAAACTCCACCCATAGAAAGGGTAAAGATGACACCATATCCAAACAAATTTAAGCCACTAATGGTCCAAGCTTACAATGGAACGAGTGATCCCAACATATTTCTTTTCAAATATGGTCAACATATGGATGTGGCACGGGCCACTGACGAGTTGAAGTGCTTATATTTTCCAATTTATCTTGATGGAGTGGCATCGCTTTGGTTCACAAAGCTACCACCCAAATCTGTAGATGACTTTGCCACCTTGGCCAAATTGTTTCGAGAACAATTTAGGCTTCAAGCAACGAAAGTGCGAGATGTCATGGAATTAAAAGAACTTGAGCAAAGGCCAGGGGAGTCAATAAGGGCTTTTCTCACCCGATTCAACACCGCTGCGGCCGAAGTTGGAAACTATGAGCCGCACTTGGTTTTAATGGCTTTGAAGGGAGTCATAAGCTAGAAAACCAAGCTCAGACGATGGATCAAAAAGAAGAAATCAACTACTCTAGAGGAACTATTCGATAAAGCCGAGGAATATATAGGTGTGGATGAAGAACCAGCTATGGATGTTCCAGAAAGCAGTGTGTAGCCCGAGCAGAAGAGTAATAATGCAGAAAGTAATCAAAAGAATATCGGTAATCCGAAAAGAGGGAATGACGAGAGAGACAATCGACCTAATAAAAAGCTTCGTTTCTTTAAGAATTCGGAATTGACTCCTTTGAATGATACTATCGAAAACATCTTCATGGCAACCAAAGATACTGAGGATTACCCAGTACCAAAACAGGCAAAGGTCGGTGATGCAGCAACCAAGTCGAGAAGGTTCTTCCCATTTCATAACTAGCCAAGTCATAATACAAACGAGTGTAGGCACCTGAAAAGCCTGATCAAAGAACTGATAAGGAAAAACAGACTTCAGCAGTACACAAAGAACCCACAAAATACCCAGAATGCTCAAAGCCAAGGAGCCTCTGCGGGACAACCTAAGTAGAATGAGAATGCTTCGATTGCTGCTATTCAGAGGTTGATTGTTAATACTATATCTGGTGGGTCACACCCTACCGAGAGAAGTTGGGGGGACATTGTGAAATATTCTAATGAAATGAAGAACCTTTCGAAAGAAGAAGAGCTTATGATCATGAACCAAGCCTTATCAGCAAAGATGCCAAGAATTCCATGGGATGACATTGTGTTCAAAGATGAGGATGCAAACGGACTCATAAATCCAACAGAAGACCCCATGGTGGTAACCATTGGTTTGGGTCCAGCTATTATTAGAAGGGTCTTAGTCGATAGTGGGGCATCGATCAACGTCCTTTTCATTAGTGCATTTCAAAGAATGAAACTCTCTATGGATGATGTGAAAGCTTGCAAGAATAAAATTCACGGATTCACGGGGCAAGCTGTTCAACCAATTGGTGTCATCAGTTTGCTCGTCGAGCTTGGAGAAGGAGAGTGTAAGGCGGCGCTAAAACAAGATTTTGTCATAATAGATGAGTTCTCTGCTTACAACGCCGTCCTTGGGAAGCCAACTCTCGCAGCATTTAGGATAACGATGGCTCCGTGGTGTCTCATGATGAAATTCCCTACTAAAAACGGAATTGGTACCGTCAAGGGCGACCAACAGACTGCAAGGGAACGCTATCTAGTTGAGCTTGCCAAAGCGAGGAAGAAGGAAGTGAAAAAGGATGTGGAGCTTCCGCTCCGCATTCGCAATCCTCCCTTACAACAATTAAGGAGGGGACCCCATATTGGAGAGCATAGCGGAGCCCAGAAGTAAATCGATTCAAGAAAGACCAGTATGGGGGAAAGTAGAGCGGCGCTGGTTGAGGGCACCATCTCTGTTCCAGTACACGAAAAAGATCCAGACCGAGTTCTAAAGATAGGTTCTCTGCTGGGCCTAAAATTGCAGAAGGATTTGATATTGTTTTTAAAAGCAAATTTAGATATATTTACATGGATGCACTCTGACATGTGCGAAATATCACTAGATATAATTGTTCATAAGTTGAATATTAATCCTAGTTTAACTCCTATAAAACAAAAAAGACGAATGCAAGGACCTGAAAGATCTGTGGCACTAAAAGAAGAAGTAGATAGATTGTTTAAAAACAATTTTATAAGAGAATCTACTTATCCTGCTTGTGTTTCCAATCCGGTCCTTGTTAAAAAATCCAACAGTAAATGGAGAGTGTGCATAGATTACTCGGACCTCAACAAAGCATGTCCCAAAGATAGTTTTCCGTTACCAAGAATTAACTAACTTGTCGACGTGACTGCGGGGCATGAGTTGTTGTCATTCATGGATGCATACTCTAGGTATAATCAAATTATGATGAATAAGCCAGACGAAGAAAACATGAGTTTCATAACCGACAAAGGTTTATATTGCTACAAAGTTATGCCATTTGGATTGAAGAATGCGGGAGCAACCTACCAGCGCTTGGTAAATTCCATGTTCAAATCCCAAATAGGGAACACTATGGAGGTCTACGTAGATAATATGCTGGTGAAATCCAGAAAGGCAAAGAATCATCTTGAGAATCTATCTGAGATGTGTCACATCCTTAGAAAGTACGGTATGAAGCTAAATCCTCTAAAATGCTCATTCGGAGTTTCATCGGGGATATTTCTCAGATTTATAGTCAACGGTAGGGGCATTGAGGCGAACCCCTCCTAAGTCGCAGCGTTACGAGAAATGCGAGCTCCAAGGATGAAGAAAGAGCTTCAAAGTCTGAATGGGAAAGTTGCTGCCCTTAACCGGTTCATCTCCAAAGAAATCGATCGGTGCATTCCACTTTTCGAAGCTTTGAAAAAGGGAAGGAAAGACTTCCAGTGGACTTCTGTGTGTCAAACATCTTGGAGTCACCACCGATGCTTTCCAAGCCTAGAGATGGAGAAGAGCTTTTCTTGTATCTAACCATCTCATCACATGCCTTAAGTGCAGCACTTGTCCGAGAGGATGCTAAAGTCTAATGGCCAGTTTATTACTTTAGAAAGCGGCTCGCTGAGGCAGAGTTAAACTACCCAAAATTGGAGAAACTTGCATACTGTCTGTTTATTGCCTCAAAGAAGTTAAGACCGTATTTCCAGTCCCATCCGATAAGAGTTCTCACCGATCAACCACTAAGACAAGTTCTATTTCGTCCAGAAACGTCGGGAAGGTTATTAATGTGGAACATTGAGCTTAGCCAATATGACATCACTTATCACCCTCAAAGAGCTGTTAATGGGAAAGCCTTAGCGGATTTCATCACTGAATATACAGACAGGGGAGAGGAGACTGAAGAACAAGCAGAGACAATGGCAAATTGGAAGCTATATTTTGATGGTCCAGGAATGATTACTGCTCAGGGGTCGGAATTTTCTTAGAAACTCTAGATAGCCACTCTCGATGTTATGCTCTGAGGTTGGAATTCCCGTTGACAAATAACGAGGCCGAATACGAAGCATTAATAACAAGGCTGAAGTTAGCCAAGGAACTGAATCTGAAACATTACAAATCTTCCGTGATTCTCAACTGGTGGTGTGTCAGGTCCTTGGAGAATTCCAGACCAAAGTCGGGAACCTCTCTTCTTATCTCATCAAAGCTATGGAACTTCTCAACGACCTCGACCACTACACAATATCTCACATTCTGAGGGAAGAAAATTCAAAGGCAGATTCTCTTTCCAAATATGCCAGTTCTTCAGATGCACAGTTACTGGGTCTTATTCCTATAGAAATACTTTTAACTCCCGCCATCGAGGAGGCATATGTTGACTGGGTCATGGAGATGGTTGAAGAACCCGAGTCATGGATGACTCCAATCAAGGAATATATCCTTATGGGGACACTTCCCAAAGAGCCAAAAAGGCGAAGGAATATATTACGCAAGGCTCCACTATATCTTATTCAGGATGGAAGGTTGTACACACGAGGATTTTCTATGCCATTGCTTTGGTGTGTAACAAAGGAGGAATCAAAAGCGATCTTGGCAGAGTTACATGAAAGAGATTGTGGAGGTCACATAGGCAGTCAAACACCGGCCAAGAAAATTCTGCGATATGGCTACTTTTGTCCAGATGTGAACCTGGATGCGATGACTTATGTTAAAAAGTGTGACAGATGCCAAAGGTTTGCGAAAATCCCGAGAGTGCCTCCTAATGAATTGACCCAAATGGTTAGCCCGTGGCCATTCACATCTGAGGCATAGACTTGATCGGAGCATTACCTACAGCTAGATCAAATATGAAGTACGCAATATTGGCAGTTGACTACTTCATTAAATGGGTTGAAGCTAAACCGTTAGCTACCATTACTTCAAAGAAGGTGATCAATTTTGTATTGAAGAACATCATCTGCAGGTTCGGTATACTATAGAAAATAATCACCGATAATGGAACACAATATGAGAGTATTGGATTTCTAAATTTCTGTGCCAAATACAAAATCAAGAAGAGTTTTGCAGTTGTTGCCCATCCGCAGGCCAACGGGCAAGTTGAAGCAATCAACAAAATCTTGAAGTCAACCATTAAGAAACGACTCGAAAAAGCAAAGGGCACATGGGTAGAAGAGCTTCCGCTTGCACTATAGGCATATCGTACCACTCATAAAACTACAACAGGGCATACTCCACTCTCGCTTGCGTTTGGATCCGATGCTATGATTCCAGTGGAACTGGAGATTCCAACTCACAGAAGAATCCACTTCAGCCAAGAAGAGAATGAGAAACTACAACTCGAAGCACTTGATTTTCTTATGGAAAGGAGAAGAGAAGCAGAACTCAGAGTCCTAGCGCATCAAAGGAGAATAGCTCGTTATTTAAATGCTAAAGTAAAACGCAGAACCTTCCAAGTTGTGGACCTTGTCCCGACAAGGATTATGACAGGAACTGGGGTATTTGGACCTAACTGGTAGGGGCCATATACGATTAGCCAGAAATTCTCTGATGTTACTTTTGAGCTAAAAACGACGGACGAACTCCAAATTCCGAGAGCATGAAATGCCATGCACCTCCGTCATTACTTCACTTAATGTTTATTTTATATGATTTGACAAAGTTGTAAATATAATGCATTGTAAATACTGTGCAACATCATTTCAAGCTTTGTACATACTAATGAAAGAGATCGCTTTACTTGCCTAAATCATATGGTTTGCAAACAGTTTGCTAAAATTCGGTTTTGATTGCAGGGCCATTAAAGGAGCATTAACGCATTTTTGGCCTAATAAGACCTGTTGATTACCGAAGCACATCCCAATCGGGATAGCTCAAATATGCATTGCTCAATGCTTAAAACATCATTTGCAATCAGCTTAATGATGTGAAGCATAGAGATGAAAGGAAGAGATACCGGGGACTGAATGGTTAAACGGCGTGATGTTTAGACAAAATTGCAAGTTTCATAAAAGGGGCACTTTCCTAATCATAGTGTTCCAGGCCTTAGTTCTGATAACTTGTGGTAAAAACCGATAAATGAACTAGCATCTGCCCCAAGAAGCAACACAATTTTAAACCAAAGACCTCCCAGAGGGGCACCCAGTCAGTCGCCAACGCCATTAATACATGGCCGGATTGCAACACCCACTGGGATTATAAACCAAAGACCTCCCCGAGGGGCACCCGGTTCATCGTCGATGGCATTGATACATGGCTAGACAGAGATATAAACACTGGGATTAAAAACCAAAGACCTCGCCGAGGGGCACCCATTTCATCGTCGATGCCATTGATACATGGCTGGATAGTGATATAAACACTAGCCTCTGAAACCAAAGACCTCCCCGAGGGGCACTCGGTTAATCGTCGAAACCATTAATACATGGTCGGATAACGATACAAACACTGAGTTCCAAAGGACCTTTTCAAAGGCGCACCACAAATTCTACAAGTGACTAAGTCATTCAGTCACAACGAATAATAGGTTTACAAATACCTCTTCGGAGGAATGAAAAATAAGACCTCCCCAGGGGCATACGTTCAAATCTAATCTCCGAAAGGCCTGCATCGCCAGGCTAAAGAGAAAAATGATTGAATGTACAAAATATAAGACCTCTCAAGCAGGGGCACAAAAGCAAAAATCCAACCCTATATAAAAGGTATAAGTTGAATTGGCTAGACCGGAAACCTTTATTTATGATAACTTAACAATGGCAAAAACTCATGACTCTAAGATTCCGAAAAAGTCAACCACAAAATACGGCCTCTAATCTCTAAAAGTCTGTGAAAAAATTTTGATGTAGGGACATTACCACCGCATTAAATTAATGCTCGCTTCTTAAACATACCACAAATTCGTCACAATCTTAGATTAAAGGTTTAACATTTGCAAGGGTTGCCCTGACCAATGACGCTGAGCCTTGAAATGGCTATAGAAAACTTGAAAACTTTGATACCGTGATAAGCACAAAGGTGATTGTTCACGGAAAAGAAGTCTCAAAAATTGCTTCATCCAAAATCAAGGAGTTTCAAAACTAAAATTGGTTAGGTAAATCCAGCTAATAATGATTCGTGGCTATAATAAAGACCCAGTTTACGAGAAAGTACCACGAAATCATCTCAATAATGAACATTGAAAGGGCAAATGACTTGTGATATAAAAAATTCGTGATGCAAGCATGAAAAGAAAATAAGTGTGGAATGCAGAACATGAAGGTACAACAAAGCTAAAAGTAAAAGCTTAAGTACAAAAAGCAGAACACAATTCCATTTCAGCATCACATAGTCGAATAACAGAGTCACCAAGTCACAGAGTCATACATCCAGCACAAAAGTATCAGACACATAGAAATATGAAGTAATAAGCAGGGACCGGCACCTGCATATACAACTGGTCTGAATATAGCATATAAAAGATAGTAATTTGGAAGCAAAATAAGTCAGTACCAAGCACTATTACTTCTTCCTGCCACTTGACCTTAAAGCTGGTTTGTTAAAAGAAGGAGGAGGGGTCTCTTCCATGTTACTCGGAGTTTCCTGAGAAGATAAAGTGATAACTTCCATGTCTTTCTTCTTCTTCTTCTTGAGCTTCTTGGATGATGAAGACTTGGCAGGTTTCTTGCCTTTATCCTTAGCAGCATCCTTTGGGCTTTCATCTATCTCAGTGGCCTCAAGGTCTTCATTAAGATTGTAATCAACATCATCTAAATCTGAAAAAGCAATGATTCTTGCATCCTGTGACCCGAGAGCTGTAATCACGAGCAAGGAAGTGTTACTAGGAGGAGGGGGAGTAATAACGGAAGTGAGAGGGAAGGTCATTAAAGGTGAATCAGTTATAACAGCTTCAATTGTTGTTGCATTGCCCATAGTGGGAGAAGATAAAGGTGAGATTAAATGCAGGTTATGGAAACAACAAGCGTAATTGGCAAGGGACCCGGGCGAATCAAAAATGGATTCTAAGTATGACATGGTATAGTTGGTTTCAATTTTACTTGCATCTAGAAGTTTTTCCTGGACTTCCCTATACTCAATTCTCCAATTCTTAGTGTTTTCATCTCCAGCCCCATCATCTCCACTATGCTCTTCAGTAACATTCTCTAAAGTGGCATCCCTCTCAGTAGCTACATCCTTCTCTTTGGGAATGTCAAGAGGCTTAACTAATGTTTGCAAGCTAGAGGCTCCGAGGTCCACAGGATCAGTAGAAAGACTGGTATCGGGTTGGTTTTGAATTTTCTCTCCTGAAGTACCAGCTCTCTTGGTTGCTAACTGAATCTTTCCCTCTACCAGAGCCTTCTTAGATTTTTCATCCAAAAGTCTATCAATGAGTTCATCCTCACTGCATTTGTCACCATTGATTTCAAGCACTTGTTCCCAGACAAGAGCCAAAGTGGTGGCAAAGCTATCACCTAAGTAGCTCAAACTCCCGAGGTTCATAATGCTGAAGACGTAAAATCGGAACATGTCATCTTCGGCCTCATCCATGGCTTCCTTAAGTTTTTCCTCAGCAGCTTCTTTGTCTTTCTCAAGTGATTCAGCCTTAGCCATCAATGTTTGGTTAGAAGCCTTTAAGGAATCAATGGATTTCCTGAGTTGGACAGCCTTGTCTTGATACTGTTTGGAGAAATCCTTTTCCACAGATAATGTAGCTTCAGCATTGCATTTGGCAGTTAAGGCTTCCTTTTCTCTTTGCTTGGTAGCTTCAAATTCTTCTCGGAGTTTCTTATTTTTGTTATCCGATGCTTCAAACCCCGTAATTCTTTTATTGAGAACTGCAATAGTAGCGTCATGAGAATCCAAAACTTTTTCCCATTTGACCTTGTCATTCTCCAATTCAGCAATTTTGGAAAGATTGGTGTTATGGCGCCTTTGGAGTTCATCACCAAGTTTTTTCCATCCATCCAACTTTCTCCTGGCACTGCATTTGACGATATTCCACTTTATATCAAGTTGACTCTTGGCATTGTCAAGCCGGGTATGCGTTTGCCTTATCACTGCATCTACCTCCTCGGACAAATCATCTGCGTCAGTTAAACTCACACCACGATCATATTTAAGCCCTGCCAAATTCTAGCCTGGGAGTCGTTCGGAAAGAGGGACACTTAATGGTCCGGGATCATGAGTGAGTAAATCTCAGGCGCAGGACCAGGGGGGCCTGAAGATGGAACTGTTCGGGGTCTAATGGGTAACTTCTCTTTTTGGGAATGTTTTTATGATCCACCTTTTCCTGGATCATCCCTTCCTCGTTTCTTCCCTCAGCTCTCCTTATTTGGGTCATTCTCTCTGTACCACGTACGCCTCCTCGCATCCTCATCCTCTTCCTCACGAATTTTTCGTCTTTGTTCTTCATTCAAGCCTAACTCTAGAATATGTGAGGGCTGGCGTGAAGACATCGAAGGCAGGGGAGGATGGTTTTGCTTATGATGATGAGATGCCCGCGGGGGATCCGTGTATAACAAATTCCTTGGATGAATAGCTTTTCTTTTCTTGTTTTGAAGTCCGATCTAAAGCTTGATGAGCATTTCTTATGCATATCTGAGTCACCTGAAATAAGGTCAAAACAGATTTCAGTGATGAGTTTACCAAGTATTAAAGGCAAATTATAGAATGTGATCATCAGAAGTGTTGTATGTTTAAAAGGTTTTCTAAAAAGAAGTTGTTGCTGATGAACCGGTCTTCCTAATTGGTTCTAAGGGAATTCCTTAGGATTTCAATAACTTTCCTATCTTGGAGGCAGGACTCTCCATTATGCTAGCTGCTGTGGTTATGTTGTGGGAGTCAAGAGGCTGAGTTACGATATCATCTTGGCTAAGGAATTTAGCCGTATTAAGATCCCCTAAGTTATCAAAGGTACCTGCAGAATCCTCCCTTGTTATGTCTTGACCGAGAAAGTCCTTAATTGTCACCTCGACATTCGGGTTGATCTCCAATGCATTTTCATCTTCCTCATCATGCTGAGTCTTATGATCAGACTCCGAAATATTCATCTCCATGTTATCTCTCTCGCCCTGATTGGATTCCGTTTCTGACTCAGGTTTTGAAGAGACATTTTATTTTTCAACCAGTTCAATCGGTGCTATAGGATCCTTACCCCTAGTAGGTTCTGAACACTTTTTTAAGGAAGGGTCAACGGTGGGATCTGGATCGGTAATTTGGTATTGAGTCTTATTACCGCCACCAGAGGCATCAATATCAGGGTTTACAGGATTTAGTTTAGGAGTTGGAGGTCCTCCTTTTTTTAGATGGAAACTTTCTCAAGGGATGAAGAAGTTCGTACTGATGAAGTAACGATTCTGTAATTAAAACTCTTCTGCTTTTCTTAGGCTCATCAACAGCTTTTAGTGTTTCAAGTACAACCTTGAGTGAGGCAGATGCTTTGTTATCTTTAATTGGGGCTGGGGCAACTGGATTTTAAAAAGAACAAAGAAAACTATAAGGCTCTGTAATCTAAGTAAAGTAATATAAAGCTGGTCGCAGAGTGTGTTTACCTCCTTCTGTCCAATTTCCGCGAAAGGACACAAGATATCGAACAAAGAAAAACTGAGTTAGGTATCCTGAAACACTCTCCGAAAGGTTGGATATAAGTATGCGATTTCTAGCACCCTCGACATGTATGATATATGGAGTGTCCTTCCTTTTCCTAAATGAGCAGAGGCAACAAATCTCTTGGAAAGTCGGTTCATGCCCTTGGCTTGCATAAAAAGGATATAAAGTCCTAAAAGGATGGTATAGCCATTCGAATGTAGTTGGAAAGGAGAAATGGCCAAATGGTTCAGGATTGTTCTTATGAAAGGGTTGAAAGGAGAAACACCACCACCAGCTAACATAAAGCGGTTTACAGATACGTATCATGTAAGAGGTTGATAAGCAAACATGCCCTCACTTGGCAAAGTTGCATCTGTAACAGGAATAACGAATTGACTACACAGTTGCTCAAAATGTTCCTGATCCAAAGTAGTAAAATGTCTTTCCATTGGAAAAGTAACCAAAAGAACAGGTACTGGAATGGGTTGGGGAGTAGCAGTCTCCGTAGAAGGATCGGCCTGAACAGAAGATGACCCTTCAGTCTGGTCGCGTGATCGCTGCCTAGTGGTCATTCTACACAAATGATTTCATTCATAAATGAACTATAGGAATAAAGTTAAAGCTTTGAAGGGTATAGAGACCAAGAGCTTTAGATCGTTTCACAACCTAAAACTTTGGGTCATTTTTGTGGTTTGGGAGTTTAAATCGTTCTTCAGTCCAAGTGGTTTAGGGTGCCACAATAGTATAGCGACCTAAATAATTCTGACACCATACTTAGGTCATGATAACAAGCTTAAGCCTTGAGACAACGATAACTTAAAGCATAAGGCCGCATTCATGACCTAAAAGACTTGGAATATAAGAGCATCGATAATCATTCAAGGGTATAAAGTCCAAGCTACACAAGCGTTTGCTATTGTGGAAAAGCTGGAAAACAAGGTGGAGTGTGTGCACTCTAATGTCTAAGATATTAAAAAACACAAAATCTAGGCCGTTCCAAAAGTTTTAGGTCGTTCTAGAGTTCAAATCTTTAAGTCGTTATACGGTTCAAAGCTTTAGGTCGTTATATGGTTCAAAGCTTTAGGTCGCTATGTGATCTAAAAAGTCATGAATGACCTAAGGACCTTAAATACTTAAATGATTTAAAACTATGATCCTTGACTTTAGGACGTGGTAAAAACCAATGCATTAGACTGTTGACAATCCAAAAGCTTTAGGTTGTGTTTGCGACTTTAAAGCTATAAGGCGACAAAGCGACCTAAAGACCTGGATGGATTCAACGACCTAATGTTTAGGGCTAAAATCACGACCTAACACCTTTGAATGCTTAAAACGGATTAAAACATGATAACATGGATCGTTCTCAGACCAGATTAACATACTTCTTGCTGACGATACGTCGGCAACATCATGAAAAATTCAAGCTATGAAAAATCAAAGTTACAAAAGGGAAAAATCACCATCATCATCATTTGTCAACAAATACATAACCAAGCTACAAGGATTCATGAATTCACAAGTTACGACAGCATCAAAGTCAACCCAAAGTAGCTAACATAATTAAGGATCCATCAATCAAATTCAAATTCAAAGATTTAAAAGGGGAAATTAAACTTGATCTTTGACGGCAAGAAGCTTCGAATTTGAATCGATTGATTGTTGGATCGATCTTTGAATCGGCTGAATCTGAAAAGATGGGATTTGCAGGAGCTGAAATTGCTGATGGGTGATGATGGGATAGGACAAGTTGATAAAATCGGTCAGTGAACGAGATGTAAGGAGGACCTTGAATCGGTTTTAAACAGCTGCCATTAACGATTCTCTAGCTCGAAGGAGGAGTGAATGGAAAAAGAACGAGCTAAGTTAGAGGTTTATAAAGAAGCAAGGTTAGCAGACCTCAAAGGCCAACAATGATACAAGGCCTATCATGACCTAAAAGGCTGAAATAGCCTAAATTCTAGAGTGTTTGAAGAATTCTAGCAACCTAAAGAGCATTGGCAGCCTAAAAAATTGACCTAACAACACACTAAAAATATCAAGTTCGAAGCCTGTATTATCCTTGAAATATACAAGCTTCGAGGGGAAAATGTTAACCCATATAATATGGTTAGAAAATAATAAAGCTTGATTAGGTCTTTTCGGAATTTAGGTTGTTAACAGCCTTTGGATCGTTGGAATGATTCAAGCTCTCCAGATTCTTTAGCTCGATTGGGGTTTTAGACCATCTATCAATCTCTAGGCCGTGCAGCTCTTGAAGCCTGCAAAAGTCTTTGGTTCGTCCTACTTTGGGCTCGTTAAGGGTCCCTTGAGATCTAAGGACATCGCATCACTTTAGCCTATAGAAGGTTTTAGCTTATCCCGCCTTTGAAACCATCCTAACTCCTGAGTTGGATCTGCATTCCGTTGTACCGTTCCCAGTTGCACACAAGGCTTTAACCCGCAAAACACTTTAGCCCGTCCTCCTGATTTTGGACCGTCCCGCCTTCTTAGCCCGCACTGCATGTTCTGGCTCGTCCCACGCCGTTTTAGCCCGTTCCGTTCTGGTTTGGATCGCTCCGCATCCTTTTGGCACCTTTTAGCCCGCCAACGACCTAAAACTAATGCATAGTAATTACAGAATTGTCACTCGGGCTGAATCTCACCTATAAATACCCCCTTACTTCTTCATTAGGGGGGGGGGGATTTTTTGGGCCACGAAGTGCTGCTGAAATTTCTCCACAACTGTTTCAAGCAATTCTAACATTCATTCTCCAACATCAAGTGAAGATCAGACGATTCATTGATCATGATTTCCATTAAGTCCATCTAAGTGATCCAAGAGTTGGAAGCTCATCATCCAAGCTCAAACACTTGAGGAGATCCATCTAATGCCACTCTAATCACATAAAATCTCCGCTGTTCATTTCATTTCTCCATGATATTTGGTGAATTCAAATGAGATCTACAAGTGAGAGAGCGATTAACTTGTTGTAAGAGTGAAATTTACCTTGTAATTGACATATTGATAATGGAATCTCTTATGAAAGTGGATGTAGATTCTCATTGGATCGAACCACTATAAAAACCCTATGTTCTTATTTTCATGCTTTTTGTATGTGTGTGATTGCGGCCTCACCTTATTCTTCCTTACCGAATTGGTGAAGTGTTTTATACACCTTTGGTGTTGAGACAAATTTCGATTTCAACATTTAATTTAATAAATAATTAAATAAATTGAATACTTTTCCTTTATACACTTTTTACATTGTCTTCATCATTCACTACAGACACCATCGTCGAACCATCTTCACAAGCTAGGGCTCGCCGGCATGCCGCCATCTTTAGTCCGGCCGCCGATCAGATATAGCCAACTTGAAGCCCTCGTCTCGCTTCACCATCACCCAAAAGTGGGACCTACTCGAACGCCTCATCTCCTCGATAAACCTGTTGAAACGCGAGCAGTTTGAGTCACAAAATCGGATGATTTACATAATGAAAATTATCACTACCGTACACTAGCTAGATCTTAGATAGTTCTCCGGTTATCCTTTTGGAAACTTGGTGAAATAAGCTGTGGATTTGGAGATTTTAATCTGAAATTTTGGGATAAAATTGGCCGTGGAATGAATAGGTGGCGGCGTAGTTAGGAATGAGGAACGAGGGTTTTCTAAGCTTTTATATAAATATTATATTATATTAAATTTGTTTATTACTTTGTATTGAAATTTTTCTCTTCCGAAGTCCAAATCAAACCCAACGACTATCGCCCCTTGCTAAGTACCCCCATTTCGCACATAATGGAATATGTTTCGTAAGCCAATTCGATCATTTCGAACAGTTTTTATTAAAATTAAAATATAAATCAATATATATTGAATTTAAACGTACATTTTAATTTACTAGGGCCACATACTGACTCCAAAAATTATAGAAAAATAATTCTAGCTATGTTTTTGATGATACGGTCCTAACAAAACTATTTTCGTCGAATTCGGAGGCCGTTTGAAAAATGGCCCTTTTATTAGCTTACTAAATTCAACTAAAATTACCAGACACATTTAAATTCACCACGCTCACCTATTAATTCCAAAAAACATCAAATTTGAAACCTCATAATAATTTGACATTCCAGATCCATCAAAAGTCGTTTCGTTGAAAAAGGAGGTTGTTTGCAAAATGGCCATTTTTAAGAGCTATATATTATATAATATATATAAATTCCATAGCGACTAATTTAAATTTTAATCTGGACATAACTTACAATTTATAAAGTGAAATCTCAGTTTCTTACATTGGTTAGAAAGATATTATTAAACTGATTCAAATGGTTCTGGTTTTAATGAAATCTGATTTATTTTGAATTATGTACATCCATTTGAAATAAAAAATCGAATTTTCAAACTACCGCGCTGTAACGACCCGAACTTCCCTGGCCTTCGAAGAGAAGAGAAAGAACAAATTGTTTGATAACGGGACAAATCAAAACGCAAACAGAAGAACATTTCATTGTTATTACAATAATTTACATCAGAGTACAAGAATATAACAGAGTATGAATAAGTAATATTACATAGAAAAATATCAGAGATTAAATACATTACAATGCAACGGAAAATAATACATAAAACAACTGAAAGAAATACACGGATACAGAGCTTTTCGAATATAGCTCCAGCTGTAAATCCAGGATCCTGGAAAATAATAATCTGCAAAACCCAACTACTAGCTGCCTGTGCGGAAAATAGGGGCACCAAGAGATTAGGCTAAAACAATAAACTCCAAGTCAGTCATGTGACTGGTAACAGTTATTAACTTGATTTTTAAAGTTAAAATAAATCAAGGGACCACGCCGTATAACACAGAATGAGTTTCCTCCCAAGAATACCAGTGCATAAAGCAAAAAAGCGCAATGCTAATTAAAGAAAATGAAGCAATTATAAGACCCAGGTTCTATCACACAATACAACGCAAGCCGGAGGATAGGGTTTTACCTTATAATAGGAAAATATGCTCGGTATGTTTAAAATAAATCATTTGGTACTATTATAAGTGTATAGTGTCAAAACAACTTCAAATATAAATGTATCAATCATAAACGGCATGGGTACCATATATCATGTCGCCATATTAGGCTCTACAATCAAAACCGAAATGTCACATATTGGAAATTGGATTTCCGTCATGAGTCGAGGCAAGGGATGTACTCCTCGCCGGCTTCGCGACACTCTCGCAAATGCCTCAGGGTCTCCCGCAGTAGACCCTTGTATCCTCCAAGGCTGGTCCACACTTACGTTAGTGGATTAGTATTCTTGAACACACGTTTCCCAGTCCAATAGGACCTATATCCATCGGCTCCGTAGTAATCGATATATCAAAGGAGCCTCGCAATCCAACAACCACATAGGTAAAAATAATAAAGGTCTGGGCTCCATAACATGACACCACCCATAGCTAGAAAGAAACGTCACGTCCTCCTTGGGTCCCTTATCCCGTTTTTGACTCATACCGAGGTGTGAGGCTTTCGAATTAACGATATACACAAAGCTATGCTATATTAAAGCCGTGCTTTGATCATCAACCACAAGACTCTGCTTTTCAACAGAAGCCTTGATCATTTGCATCTCAGCATGCCACATAGGCAATTCACGCCATGCGACTGATGTCTATCGATATATAACCTCTGAGCTCGTACGTCTCAGAGAAGCGTGTTAAGAAAGAGAATAAATTCTCCGCCACCAGACAGATATATATTTAATAGAGATCAATCAACACGGAATAAAATCCAATGTCAGACATACAGTCCATTTACAAGTTTGTTCTGGGTCTGAACGAAACCGGAGGCACGTTGTTACTCATCCTAAATGTCTAATATAGGAGAGAGGTCCTCGCATATCCGGTCGATCTCTAAGTACGTTTGGACGATCACCACTTATTACCTTATCTTGGGTGTACAGCCCAATCAAGACATCAGTAATCATCCAAACGATGTGAAGACCTCTGGTCTTCAACCACCGTCTTCATCGTCGACTTATCGTTGAATCAGTTATTCAGAATGGGTATAAACCCGGCCTTTCTGAATAACCCGCGTATATTATAATCAAGTGATATAAACACACAACATACGCCTCATTCCAATCCAGAATATTCTTTTATTCAAATATTCATATCATTAGGGAAAATTTCCCATTAATTTTATCAAAGATAAATTCTTTTAAATTTATTCTTTAATCTTCCTTTGGATATCAATTCAAACCAAATTAAGGTTTATCCAAACTAGTCGGGATTAGCGTACCTTACCGAAGTAATCATTTGTTTTATTTCCCAATCCCAACCTATTCATCCCATGGAGCAAAACTGGTAATATTCCATATCTAACACCTCGGTGTTACCGATAAATTTAATTACCATTTCACGTTCAAATCTAATTAAAGATTTAACTATCACTTGGAGTAAAATTGGTGGTACTCCATTCTCGATCATTTCTCGAATTTGATAATTTAAATTATCACATTCTCATTTCAATCTAATTAAAGATTCATTAAAACTCCACTTATTTTTAATCCTCCCAAAAATCAATATTAATGATTATTTAACTTTAGGAAATAAATCCTTTCTTTAACTGGGTTAAAGAACCAATGTCATTTAAAACACAGTTCACGATAAACCCCAAATCACATTCCATTAATTATGGAATCTTCAAAGAATATAGATCAATATATAATAGATTTCAATTTCTGTATCCGACTAATAATATAAATGGAATAACGACAAAGCCTTCTAAATTCCATATGTATTAACAGTCTTCCTCCACAGAAGTTCATTTCGGTTATTACCAAATTGAATTCCATTCCATTACAATTAAATATTAATTAACTGGAAAACTTTACTTTGGAAAATCTCATTAAATCTTAATAAAAGATTTATATATTCCAAATCACATTTTACTATAAATTGGGTTAAATAGCAAATGTCGTTAAAAACACAGTTCACAATAAACCCAATTCACATTCCATTTTAATTCCAATTAAATGTTAATTAACTGGAAACTCTAATAATCTAAATTAAAAGATTTATTCTTTTCACACTGGGTTTAAGCATAGTGTTATTTAAGACACCATTCACGACAAACCCAAAATTCAATTTAACATTAAATACAAGGTTCTGAATAGAACTTATATCGGCTTATATTCAATATCAAATTCTGAAATCAACAAATATCGTATTGGGAATAACGATATATATATATCTTCCAAATTCCTCCACAATATCCGTATAACCACGGAATGCAATATCGAAATATTCCGAAGATAATTTCGATTCAAATCCATTCCAATTCATATATTGGAAATTTCTGGTTTAATTAAAACCCTTTTATAAATCCAATTTATTTATTTAAAAATTATTGGATTCCAAATCTAGTTAATAATTAGTTCATTTTGATAAAAATATATTTTTATCTTTACAAACGTGGAATTTTTCATCCCAATTCTTTCCAAATCATTTATTATGATTTTACGCAAATTATTGATATGTTTAATAATTTTATTAAGGCCCTTTCAGTCGATTTCCATAAACTGTCATCGAACTGCACTTACAGCGACCTTTTTCAAATTTAATTCGGACATAATTCCAAATCCAACCGTTAGATTTGAAATCTCTTATATTCGTTGGAAATCTCTTTTCGATACGAACCCAACGGTTCTAGTTTTAGGAGAATATGACGGTCAGATCTCCCGTAACGTCAGCTCGAAGTCAATGGTCGAAATTCGTGAATGATCGCGGCGCGGCGCATTTTATTCAGGCCATTTAATATATATAATACATATATTATATATATTCCATCGATTTCCATTTAAAACGTATTTTATGAATCATTTTAAAAACGATTTCAACTTCAGATTCAAATTTAAATCAAAATTGAGTACTCCTTATCATTTTAATATTTAAATGATAATATTTTCAAAATATAAGATTTTGAAATAATTTCCATTTCGATATTCATTATAAAAATGAATAAAATCGATATAAATATCGTTTGCATCCAAAATGGCGCATATCTAATCAACACGGCTTCGTACACTTCAATATTTTCGTGTCCATCCAAAATCGGACATCAAAATCATATTTTGATCTTCTACTGAATATTATTTTAAAATATTCGTTATTTTATTTTATTTAGCACATGAATATTTTTAATCCTTTTCTGAATATTATTTTAAAATATTCTTTATTTTCCAAATTTTAATGAGACCAATCAATTACCATATAATGTTTTCCATACAACAAATGTATATAATAACAATGATAAACAATCATCCATCATCCAGATTGCATAACACAACTGCCTAAGCATTAAATATAAATAATTAACACTTGCAATAGTCTGTCAACCAATCGGTTGACATACTACTAAATAATTGGGATTAGTGTACGTCAAATATCATCCCAATACCCGTGTGGGGTTTCAATCAACAAACACAGATTTTATTGGTGCAGTTGGGCGATGTGTAAAATTTATCGTCCCAATCAATGTCAGTCAAATGGGTGTACATGAACAAATCGTCCGATTTGTAAATGAATATTTATTTCAACGCATCATTATTCTATATAGTCCATATATTCAATAAAGATGATATTTTTATTGTTTAAATATTTTATTCAACACATGAATATTTTATTTTCCATTTCATTTCACAACCACAATCAATATCCACAACACAATACAATCAAACAAGTCGTCCATGGTCTGTGAACGACGGTGTCCGGAGCTACTAAGCCCCGTCTGCAACCTAGTATATATATTTAACTAGAAAACAAGATTAGAGTGAGAAGTTCTCACCTTTGGTTTCCACTCCATCTATCTTTATGGGATGTTTTGGATTCCGTTTTGATTTCAGTCCGTTCCATTGCGATTTGTTTCACGCAATTGATATTAAAAATCACATTTTTATTACAGTGCTATTTATTTAAAAATCACATTTTTATATCGCCGTTATATACATAAAAATCATATTTTTGTATAGCTACATATATAAAAATCATATTTTAATATTTTTAAAACCATGCTATTTTTATTTTAAAATTCCTTGCTATTTATATTTTAAAAATCATTGCTATTTATATTTTAAAAATCATATTTTTATATTTTTATGTATATAATAAAAATCATATTTTTATAGCTTTATATATAGATAAATCACATTTTTAAACTAAAACTATTTCTATAAAAATCATATTTTTTATTTAATATTATTTATTTTAAATCACATTATTTTCCAAAACAATGCTATTTTATATTTAAAAATAATACTATTTTTCTTTTTTCTTTTAAATCAGGGTATATTTATTTTTATAAAACAGTGTATATTTATTTTTAAAACAATGTACATTTATTTTAAAAAACAATGATTTAAACAATGTTAATTATATTTTAAAAACTCACCTTTTCACTGTTAAATGCTTCAGACCGATGTTTTCCCCTTGTCAAAACCTAGGGCTCGGATTTGCCACCTCCTCATCGTGCCTGATGTTGATCGGACACCTCACCTCGATGCGCCTCTGCACCCTTCACCTACACCTCCCACGACGTCGAACCTGAATCTGCCATATGGCCTAAAGACGACGGCAAGCGGAGCAGCTTTGAGCTCTGATAGCTCATGAATTACCATACCATAGTTGATCAAGTGGGTATGGATGGAGAGAGCTCGAAGAATACTACAATTTATCCTCAAGAATTTTTGAATTTCATTAAGGATTCTATAATGACCCGAAAATCCCCGCCCTTTGACTCGACAATAAACCACACAGGTCTGATCCAAAAGTTGGAAATCCTCGAATGCACTAACTCTGGGCATACACCACATCAGAACAAATAACATAAGACTTATATAAGCACTATAATAATGTTACATCAGTGTACAGAATACCAGAGTGTAGTGAAAATAATAATACAACATCGGAAGATAATTTACAGTAATAATACAACAGCGGAATATCAGAGAGACACGTTATTCCTCGTCCCATATGTCCAATACAGGAGAGAGGTTCTCGCACATCCATCGATCTCCAAGTACGTCTGGACGATCACCACTTATTACCTTGTCTTGGGATGCCTCCCAATCAAGACATCAGTAATCATCCAAACAATGTGAAGACCTCTGGTCTTCAATCACTGTCATCATCTTCGACTTTTAATCGTCGTAGTAATTATTCAAAATCGGTTGAACCCGGTCTTTCCGAATAATTCGCGTATTTTATAATCAATAATTAAGTGCTATAGAAACACATCATACACCTCATTCCAATTCAGAATATTCTTTTAATAAAATATTCACATTATAAGGGAAATGTTCCCATTAATTATATTAAAGATAAATTCTTTTAAATTTATTCTTTAATCTTCTTTTTGAAGATTCATTAAAACTCAAATTGGTTTTTACTATCAAAATATCATTACTTAATGATTATTCAAATTTAAGAAATTAATCTTGTCTTTAACTGGGTTAAAGAACCAATGTCTTTTAAAACACAGTTCACGATAAACCCAAAATCATCTTCCATTAAATATGGAATTTCACAGAAATCCAATCAATACATAATCGATATAAATTTCCGTATCAGACTAACAATATAAATGGAATAACGACAAAGCCTTTTAAATTCCATATATAATAACGGTCTTCTTTTACAGAAGCTCATCTCGATTATAATTAAATCGAATTCCATTCAATTCCAATTTCTTCTATTAAATGGTAAACTTTACTTTGGGAAATTTCCATTTAAATCTAAATAAAAAGATTAATAAATTCCAAATTATATTTTCACTGTTAATTGGGTTAAAGAACAAATGTCGTTTAAAACACAATTCACGATAAACCTTATTCACATTTCACTTTATTCCGTTACTAATTATTATTGGAAACTCTAATAATCTTAATTAAAAGATTTATTCTTTTCATACGGGGTTTAAGAACAATATTATTTAAGACACCATTCACGACAAACCCAAAATCCAATTTATTATTTAATTCCAATTAAATATTAATTAATTGGAAAACTTGATTAGATTATTATCCTAGTTAATAACTAGTTCATTTCGATAAAATGTATTTTTATCTTTTCAAATATGAAACTTTTCATCCAAAATCTTTCCAAATCACTAATTATGATTTTACATAATTTTTTCGTATTTTTAATAATTTTATTGAGGCCCGTACAGTCGGTTTCCAATAACGGCCACTGAACTGCATCCATAATGACCTTTTTCAAATTTGATTTAGACATAATTCTAAATGCAACCGTTAGACTTCAAAACTCTTATATTCATTGGAAAGATTTTTTCGATACGAACCCAACGGTTCCGGTTTTAGGAGAATCCGACGGTCGGATCTCCCGTTACATCAATTTGAAGTTAATGGTCGAAATTCGCGAACGGTCGCTGCGCGACGCGTTCTATTCAGGCCATTAAATATATATAATATATTATATATATTTCGTCGATTTCCATTTAAAACATATTTTATAAAATATTTATAAATTCGTTTTAAAATGATTTTAACTTCATTTTCAATTTTAAATCAAAATTGAATATTATATATATCTTTATCATATTATATTATTAATATTTTCAAAATATTAGATTTTGAAATCACTTCTTTTCGATATTCATTATAAAATGAATAAAATCGATCGATAAACCCGTTCGGGTTAAAAAGGGCGTTTCTATACTTAACCCCGGCTTCATATTTTTATATTTTTGTGTCCCTCTAAAAATGGACATAAAAATAATAATTTTATTCTACATTGAATATTATTTTAAAATATTCATTATTTTAAAATATTCTTTATTTAAAAGATCCTTTATTTTTGAATATTCTTTATTTTTAAAATATTCTGAATTGGAATGCGACTCAATCAATCACCATATAATTTCAGTTATATGGATTTCATACATCGCATGTACATAACAATAATGATAACTACACATTAAACAATCCATTCACATCCAGAGTGAAATTTACAACTGTGTGAGCATTAAAATAAATAAATAAATAATGGTCATCACAGACTGTCAATCCATCAATTGACATATAACTAAATATTGGGACTACTGTATGTTAAATATCATCTCAATACTCGTGTGGGGTTTTCAGACAACAACATATTATTTAAATAAATCATTGGTTAATAAATTTAACCAATTATAATTCGGTTTGAATTATTTTCAGCCTAACAAATTTTCACTGTTTAAATTATAAATAAATATTTATAATTTAATTTCAACTAAACATATATTTTAACAAGTAATTATTTTTTTACTCTTGGCTAACATGATATATGTGACATTTCGTCTAACGAAACACATATTTTAACAAAATGACATTTTTATTAAACAAAGACATATTCTAACTAAATGACAATTTTTATTTTAACATAACATTATCTAACAAAATGTTATTTTTATTTTGACATAGCATTATCTAACAAAATGTTATTTTTATTTTGACATAACATTATCTAACAAAATGTTATTTATTTCACACGACATTTCCTAACTAACTGACTTTTTTATTTTAGCATGAGATTTCTTAACTAAATGACATATTTATTTTAACACGGCATTTTCTACTAAATGACATATTTGTTTACAAAATATGTTTTCTAATATCAAATAAAAAGGAGTTTTATTTGCATAACTTATCTACATGTTTCCTAATGTCAAATAAAAAGAATTTTTATTCGCATACATTTTCTATTCTTATAATGACAAAATAAAAAGAAAATTTTGTCTGCACATATGTTTTCTAATTCTAGTGAGAAATAAAAAGATAATTTTTATTTGACAACAATTCTATTTTAAACATGACAAAGAAAAAGGATACTTTTATTTGGATATAATTTCAATATTTAATATGACAAATACAAATGAATATTTTTATGACAAATAAAAATAAATAAATAAAAATGACAACTTTTATTTGTATACAAAATCAATGTTTAACTTGACAAATAAAAATGAATATTTTTACTTATTTACAATTCTAATTCAACAAAACAAATAAAAATGATAATTTTATTTTGTTGGCAATTCTAATTCAACAAAACAAATAAAAGTGATATTTTTATTTTTTCGACAATCCTAATTCAACAAAACAAATGAAAGTGATATTTTTATTTTGTCGACATTCTAATTCAACGAAACAAATGAAAGTGATATTTTTGTTTTATCGACAATTCTAATTCAGCAAAACAAATGAAAGTGATATTTTTATTTTGTCGACAATTCTAATTCAACAAAACAAATGAAAGTGATATTTTTGTTTTGTCAACCATTCTAATTCAGCAAAACAAATGAAAGTGATATTTTTGTTTTGTAGACAATTCTAATTCAACAAAACAAATGAAAGTGATATTTTTTTTTGTCGACCATTCTAATTCAGCAAAACAAACGAAAGTGATATTTTTGTTTTGTCGACAATTCTAATTTAGCAAAACAAATAAAAGTGATATTTTTGTTTTGTCGACAGTTCTAATTCAGCAAAACAAATAAAAAGTGATAATTTTGTTTCGTCGACAGTTCTAATTCAGCAAAACAAATAAAAAAGGGATGTTTTTATGTTGACAATTCTAATTCAACATAACAAATAAAAAGAATATTTTTATGTTGACAATTCTAATTCAACATAACAAATAAAAAGAATATTTTTATGTTGACATTTCTAATTCAACATAACAAATAAAAATAATATTTTTATATTGACATTTCTAATTCAACATAACAAATAAAAATAATATGTTTACGTATTTAACACATTCTATGTTTCATATTACAATAAAAAGGGGATTTCTATTTGTGTAACATTTCCTATGAATCATATGACAAATAAAAAGGGGATTTTTATTTGTGTACAAATCTAGAAATTTTATGATTAACATGTTCACAATAAAAAGAGAATTTTTATTGTAAAACAAATCTAACGATTATATGATTAAACAATTCCTAATTAGTCCAATTTCATCCAACGTATCATCACAAACAAAGTAAATCAATTCACATCACATACCACATACAACTGAAATTTTTACGGTGTATATATAAATAAATTTCTGAACGCAATAATAATTAATTTTAAATTTAAAAAGAAATCTCACCGTGCTTCGAATTTGTTCCGGTCCAATCCATTGCATAGTTCTCGTCTCCACGCTTCTAATGTGCTCAGTTTTGTCCAATTCCGTTACTGTTTGCAAAAGTTATCGTAGTTTAAAATTTAAATAATTAAATTGGCCATTTTAAAAGTGTTTAATTATAATAATTAAAAATAAATTAACTTAACCCTTTTTGTTATTCACGGTTTAACGTGTAAGCCTTCTTCCATCGTGCTCTAGGTTACGGCCTCCTTTAAACCCATTCCTTCAAACCAAATCTCGAATGCGCCCCCCCTCCATAGTCCATTTCCGGCCGATCAGGGTTCACCACTCCGTCCGCCTTTGAGTCACCCTCCATCCCCCAGAGAAACGCTGTACTTGCCCCCCTCGCCTGACCTAGAAAGGTCAGCGAACGCAGTGAATTTAGCCATGAAATTCTCCCAATCCATGAAATAATAAACGATCATAGCCGTTGATTAGAAAGATCATACGATGCTCTTTAATTTGGTGTTGGGGTCTTGATTTGATTCAAAGTGAAATTAGAAGATGAAATTCAAAGTATTCTGGGCATTCGTTCTAATGGTGATGGCTGTATGAGATAAGGCTAGGGTTTTAGGACTTAAGGGTTATTTATAATATTTTAAAAATTAATATTTAATTCTTTTAATTTCCAAAATTACATGTTTACCGATACGAACTCCAAATCAAACCCAACGACTATCGTCCCTAGCCAAATACCCCTATTCCGGACACAATGGGATATGTCTCGTAAGCCAATTCGATCGTTTTGATCAGTTTTTCGCAAAATTAAAATATAAATCAATATATATTTAATTTAAACGTACATTTTAAATTACCAAGGCCACATACTGACTCTGAAAATTACAGAAATAAATATTTCTAGCTTTGTTTTGACGATACGGTCCTAATAAAATTAATTTCATTGAATTTGGAGAACGTTTGAAAAATGGTCATTTTCTGGTCGATCCTATTTGACTTAAATTGACAAACCACTTTTCTTTTGCCACGCTCACATATATATTTTAAAAATGATGAAAATTGTAATCTAGTAATAATTTGACATTCCGGATCCAACAAAAGTGGTTTCGTCGAAAACGGAGGTCGTTTGCAAAATGGCTATTTTTAAGGGCTATATATTATATTAATATATATATATATATATATATATATAAAAATTCTACAGAGACTTTTCTAAATTTTAAACTGGACGTAAGTTACAATTTATTTTATGAAATTTTAGTTTCTTATATTCATTGGAAAGATATCATTAAACAGACTCAGATATTTTTTGTTTCGTCCAATTCTGATTTATATTGAATTCTGTATATTCATTTGAAATTTAAAATCGAATTTTCGAACTACCGCGCCATTTCAAACTCCTATTATAGTTAAATTAAATTATTATGTTCTAACATCGATTAAAATAATTTTTTTAGTTGTTATTATTTAAAATAATTTATTTTAAATATTCAAAATCCATTATAATAGCTAAATAATTTTTTTTACTTTGTTCTGATGTTCCGGGTTGTTACAGATTCGAAGAAAAAGGATCATGAAGTTTTGAACCCTTTTCCGCCCTTCATCGAGAAGCTGACGGCATGTTTTCTCAACGAACCAAAAAATAGAAAATTAGGGTTAATATATATATATATATATATATTTAATATTTTTAATTCTAAAAATACTCGTTAATTAATATGAACTCCAAATCGAATCCAACGACTGTCGCCCCTAGCTAATTACCCCGATTCTGAACACAATAGGATATGTTTTGTATCCCAATTCGGCTTTTATGATCAGCTATTCTATATAGTCCATATATTCAATAAACATGATATTTTTATTATTTAATATTTTATTCAATACATGAATATTTTATTTTCCATTTCACATCACAATCACAATCACAATCAATATCTACAACACAATACAATCAAATAAGTCGTCCATGGTCTGTGAACGACGTTGTCAGAAGCTACTAAGCCCCATCTGCAACCTAGTATATATATTTAACTAGAAAACAAGATTAGAGTGAGAAGTTCTCACCCTTTTTCCACTCCTTTATGGGATGGTTTGGATTCCATTTTGATTTTAGTCTGTTCCATCGCCATCTGTTTCACGCAGTTGATATTAAAAATCACATTTTTTATACAGTGCTATTTATTTAAAAATCACATTTTTATATCGCCATTATATATATAAATCATATTTTTATATAGCTACATATATAAAAATCATATTTTTATATTTTTAAAACCATGCTATTTTTATTTTAAAAATCCTTGCTATTTATATTTTAAAAATCATATTTTTATATATATAATAAAAATCATATTTTTATAGCTTCATATATATATATATCACATTTTTAAACTAGAACTTTTTCTATAAAAATCATATTTTTTATTCAATATTTTTTATTTTTAAATCACATTTTTTTCCAAAACAATGCTATTTTATATTTAAAAACAATACTATTTCTCTTTTTTTTAAATAAAGTATATTTATATTTATAAAACAGTGTATATTTATTTTTAAAACAATGTACATTTATTTTTAAATACAATGATTTAAAGAACGTTAGTTATATTTTAAAAACTCAACTTTTCACTGTTAAATGCTTCAGACCGACGTTTTCCCCTTGTCAAAACCTAGGGCTCGGATTTGCTACCCCCTCATCGCGCCTGATGTTGATCGGACACCTCGCTGCACCTCCGCACCCATCACCTACACTTCCCACGGCGTCGAACTCGAATCCTCCACCTGGCCTAAAAACGACGGCAAACGGAGCGGCTTTGAGCTCTAATAGCTCACGAATTACCACACCATAGTTGATCAAGTGGGTATGGATGGAGAGAGCTCGAAGAGTTACAATTTAGCCTCAAGAATTTTTGAATTTCATTAAGTGGATTCGAAGAGAAAGGAACGTGAAGTTTTGAACCCTTTTCCGCCCTTCATAGAGAGGCTGATGGCGGGTTCTCTCAACGAACCAGAAAATAGAAAATTAGGGTTGAATATATATATATATATATATATATATATATTATTTTTAATTTGGAAAATACTCGTTAATTGATATGAACTCCAAATCGTACCCAACGACTGTTGCCGCTAGCTAATTACTCTCATTCCAAACACAATGGGATATGTTTCGCAACCTAATTCAGCTGTTACGATCAGTTTTTCTTTAAATTACAATATAAATCAATATATATTTAATTTAAACGTACATTTAATTTACCGGGGCCACCTACTGACTCCTAAAATTCCCGAAAAATAAATCTAGCTATGTTTTGACGATATGGTCTTAACAAAACTAATTTTGTCGAATTTGGAGACCGTTTGAAAAATGGTCATTTCTGGTCGATCCAATTCAACTGAAATTGACAAAACACGTTTTCTTTTGCCACACTCACTTATTAATTCCAAAAATTATGAATTTTGGAATCTAGCAAAAATTTGACATTCCGGATCCAACAAAAATGGGTTCGTCGAAAACGGAGATCGTCTGCAAAATGGCTATTTTTAAGGGCTATATCTAAACATTTGACTCATTTTTGTACTACACCGACCTTCCCAAAAAATAAACAAAACAAAGCAAATCCAAGAGACAAGCAACTCAAAACCCAGCCTTAAAGAGAGAGACGCAAAGAACACCAGTGATTAAAACACAAACACACTCCAAACGATAATTATGATGTACCCAGAAAACCATCCACTTCAGCTGCTAGACAGACACATTCGGGAAAAGGTAGAAAGGAACCACGAATCATTTCGGTCAGAGTAGTTGTGCTGGAATCGGACACAATTGTTTCATCAGAGCCTAAGGATAGGACAATGAAGGAGTTACGCGATAGATATAAAAATATGCATTTGATTTAAATAGGTAGACGATTGGCAAAAAACATGAAAAACGAAAGCAAGGCAAAACAAAAGCAAAAGTAAAACCCAAATGGAAGAATTCATCAATTACCCTGAAAGCTTAAGCTTATCTTAGCATGAAGAGGGATCTTAAGGCAGGACCCATGAAGGCTGCGCGATCTAGTTGATATTACTATGATTTCAGCGTTGTATTATTGAGAATAGTAGAGAGTTGTTTTGAGGTTAAAGATGTCTGCCATGGATCAGTAGGAATGGATTTAGGATTTAGGGTTAAGGAAACATAGGCGGCGAGTGAATTTAGTTATGAAATTGTGGCGGGCCTTGAAATTTTGCTTACTGCCATCTATTAATGGACTGTTGATAATCGAATGTTACTTGTACCAATTACGTTCTTTTATTGCTGCTCTTTATACATGTTCTGAACAGATGTGAAAGTGTTGTTGCATAATAACGAATCTTTGCTAATTCAGTTATAAATCAAGGAATGAAAGGATTATTTTTGAATTTTAATTATAAATATTTATAATAAAACATTAATCATAAACTTAACCATTTATCATACATCTTTTATTATTTATTTGTTAAATCATTTTATTAACTATTAGGCTTAATTATTAAATATTATTAATTCTGTCATGTTTTTTTGATTGAAATTTAAAGAATGTAATTAATAAACTATTAATAACTAATCAAGATAAATTATTAAAGTATTAATTCATATTAATTTATTATTATTACTTAATATTTATTATATTATAACTAAATATTACTTATTGCTCGTACTTTGTATTTAATAATAACTATGTTTACCATTAGTTATTAATTATTATCCATTAGTTTTTTTGTTATTAATTTATTATTATTTAATAATTATTTATATACTTTATTATTTTTAAATGTTGATTATTATTATTTTGTTAATTATTAATTATTATTATTTAATTATCAAATGTAAATATCACTTTATAAAACTTAAATTTTATAATTAATTAATAATTATTAAATATTAATCTTAAATATTATATAATTATTAGTAGTAAATCATTTAACAGTAACTATTTAAAATTAATTATTAAAAGATAATCATTGAAAGCTTATACTTATTTCTAGTATGTTTTTCACAACTGGCTTTATCAATTGTAAATAATACAGTTACTGCAAGTGGCATAAATAGTTACTAAAAATATTTATTCGCAACTGGATAAGAAGCGCAGTTGCAAATAATATGATTGTATTATATAAAATATATATAAATTCCATAGTGACTTTTCTAAATTTAAACTGGACATAACTTTCAACTTATAAAACGAAATCTCTGTTTCTTACATCCGTTAGAAAGATATTGTTAATTAGATTCAAATATTTCTCGTTTCATCCAGTTCTGACTTATATTGAGTTCTCTATATTCAATTGAAATTTAAAATCGAATTTTCAAACTACCGCGACATTTCAGGCTCGTTTTATAATTAAAATAAATTTGTACGTTCTAACTTCATTTAAAATAAATTTTTAGTCATTATTATTTAAAATAAATCATTTTAAATATTCAAAATCCATTAAAATTGCCAAAATAAAATTTTAAATTGGTTCTGATTTTCCGGGTTGTTACACGTGCCATTTTCAAGTTCGTATTATAATTAAAATAAATTTATATGTTCTAACTTGGATTTAAATAAAATTTAAATCATTATTATTTAAAATAAATCATTTTAAATAGTCAAAATCCATTAAAATAGCTAAAATTTAGAAATTCCGGGTTGTTACACCCTAACTTGAACGGCCTCGTGGTTATCAAGAGATGGTATTAGTTTGAAATGGAAAAGGGGGTTAAAAATTGTTTATAGTTTTTATATAAAGGAAGATTTAAATATATTTGCATGCTTTTGAGGTGTAGTGAGAATTTATTGAATACAAATTAATACTGAGGAAATAATTTATTGAATATAAATAAATGTGTTAAGAAAAAGTGTTAACGATATTGGGAAGGAATCCATCACGGTTTTTTATGAATGAGAAGTTAAGAAAATTTGGTTAATAAACTTATAAAAAAAGAAAACTTTGTTTCAAACTTGGAAATTAAATAATGATTTGCAAACGTTTTGTAGATGATATTTCTAAATGAATATTCGATATCTGTGTGGGACATTTTTCTTAGTAAAGTGTAATTGTTTTGTGAATGTTCTTATGTTAAATAAAAAGAAAAATGTTGTGTTTCAAACATTGGAGAATTCTAAAGTTTTAATCCGTGAACAATCAATTAAAAGGGCCAATTGATGCTAGATATCGAACCAATGAATATATTTTATTTTTGTGGTTGCATGGTTATTTATTTTGATAATTAAATAACCGACTATCAAAATTTGGCCTATTATCGATTGTTGGTACAGGAAGACCGGGATCGGGTGTATATTCAAAAACCATTCTGATCAACAAATACGTAAACGTTGAAGATATCAGAAGATGGTCTAGATGGAGCATTGAAGACCCGTAGAATTTCATAAAATGGAAGAACTACTTAAAATCTCTAGTTGATCCCTAGAGATAACTGTGATTCTATCGTGTTGAAATCTATGGCTTTGCAAGGACTCCTCGCTACTAATTCTTGGGGTGATTTCTATACAGGATGTGGTAGGAGGGTGCCTTCGGTTCATTCCCGTTCTTGATAACTTGTATGGACGAATGTTTGACAGAGTATTTCTAGATGGTCACGTATATTGATTTTTACGAACATACTTTTGTTTGGTGGCGGAGAAGGCAACTTCTCTTAGCTTAACACCCAGGGTATTTTTGTGGACGTCAATTAGTGATTTGACAGATCCGACGATGTGACATTCAAAGATTGGTGAGCTGTTCTCTTAAGATTAAACATTTTAAAACTAATTGGATTTTGGAAAAGGTAATGAGTTTGAAACATTTTTCCTACCTTAGCAATTTCGGCGACGAAATTCTTTTAAGGGAGAAGGAATGTAACGACCCATATTTTTAACCGTTTTATTTTAACATTTAATTTGGTTTTAAATGTTGATTTAGAAATATTAAAGGATCTTACTAATTTACTAAACGAATTTGAACATATAATTTATATTTAAATTATAAACGAGCTCATAACGTCGCAATATTATGTAATATTACGTTTTGAACTTCAATTGAATGTACAGAATTCATTTTAAGTTAGAATTTTGTGAAACAAGAAACATTTGAATCTGGTTGATTATAGTTTTCTAATGAAAGAGAAAAATGAAGATTCTGGCCTCTTGTAGGTTTTGAGTTATGTCCAAATGAATTTTTTAAATAGTTGTTATGGAATCGTTTACAAATTATAACGATTTATTTAATAAATTTAATTTGATTTGAAAAGGAATTGGTATATAACTTAAGATAATGATCGAATCAAGTTACAAACCTTGTTCCATTGGATTCGTGTTGACGACTAAAGTCAGAATATGTATAGTTTATTATTTTTGGAGACCAGTTATTTGGTGTCTAATTATAGCCTTGTTTTACGTGTAAAATACCGTTTCGAGAGGACAACCTCGGAATGTGATTAAATTTGTGTCATTTGATACATATTTTCAATTATTATATGAAAATAAATTTCATTTCAATCGGAGTTCATATTTGATTGTACAAATTAAAAATGTCGAATGTTAATCGTACGTTAAATTATAAAACAATCGCTTTCAGGAAAGAAAATTCTTTAAAATCTCTTTCGATCTTTGCTATCGGTTTTTTATATCTTGATCAAACTCTGCTGTGCTGAAATCCTTGAATAAGACCTTGAAGATTTATGAAAAATCTATTTCTAATCTTATCTTATCGTATCTTGCAAAGTGTGATTGTGCGGAAGAAATATTTTTCATTACCTTACGTACGTTTGACAAAATGGTTTCATAGCGTTAACATGCCTTATGCAAATATCAACAAAATTCAGATAGGCAGGTGATTTAAATCAAAGTTTCGGCTAGCCAATTGGAAAGAAACGTGTTTATCCTTACTTCTGAGTTCTGGGTGTATACACCTGTATACACCCTGTTGTTCTCCAATTTAAAAAAAACAGAACTTAGGTCACTTTGATTCTCCATATGCGTTTTGCGAAATATTTGGGTTGCCAACATATTTTAATAATAAAAAAATTGTGCAAATTCGTATCTTATCTAAAAACCTACCGTATTATTTCAAATCTCAGCAGGACTCGTGTATTCAAATCTAAACTCTCGGCCAAGAAAGAAACAAAATGTCACCAAAATTTTCTCGTATCTAAATAGTAGCAGTAGGTACCCTGTTTCAAAGAGCAAATTGCTGGAAGTCAAAAGTTTTGGCTATGACATACTTAAAAATAATAATATTTCTCTAATATAAATATAACCGTAATTCTTGTCAACTGCATAGGCAATTGGGCATGGCTAACCAGTTCTTCGTGCCTCCACCTTCTTCATGATTTATCTCTTCGATCACTCATTGATTTCAGAAACCTTCTTTACCAAAATTGTTCAGCTCAAAGAGCACCGCGATGTGGTTGGTCACGATCTGATCCGGTGCATCAGGGAGGCCGAAATCAACGAAAGAAGGCTCGGAGGTTGTGGGTTTGTCACGGGTGATGGCCGATGCTTGACTGGCCGAGGCTGGTGTTGGTGGTTGGTGTTGTCAGTGCATGCATGTAGGTGGAGGATGACGGAACTTCGGCGAGTGGATTAGGGAGCAACGATGTGAAGTGGATGTCTACGTGGAAACCTTGGTAGGTGGGAACGATATTGTGAGATAGTGAGTATACTGGAATGATGGATTTGAGGTTTAGTCAACCTATAACCATACTTTATAACATAATTATTTTAATTAACTTTTAATTAAGTAAATTTGTTTAATTAATCCTATACTTAAAATGTTTATCATCTGCGTGCGTGGTTTCTTCCAGGAACGAAACAATATCGAGAAGCAATAAATGAATGATGGGGAAGTAAAGAGGACCAGCCTGACTAAACGAAAATGAAAGAAATTAACTTGAATGATTTTGTAGTTAAGGATACAATTATTCCAATTAAAATCGTCTACTAAAGCGTGAATTGATGCAGTCAATTGATATTTTTGAACGTGGTGAAGCTGATGGAACGATATAGTGTGAAGAAAATAATTAGATTGGTCTAGGATGATTAATTAAAAAGTAATTAAGCTATTAATAATGAATTAAGGAAATTAATTAATTTATATAACCGTGTATACTAATAACGGCATGACTCTTACGCATATTGACAGAATTTAACGAAACGAGCTACCTTGATATTGTATTGACGAGCACAATATTATGGGATTATTTTGGACAAAGCCAGAGACTAATAGAGATTATTGTTAAATTTAAAACTAGTTTAATTTAATTAGAACTGGAAACCGAACCGCTTTAGTGATAATGGAATTCAGTGAGTATAACTCACTCAGTTTATCCCACTTATATTTTATAAGTCGAGTTTAATTCTTTTATGTGCTATGCTTGTTTATTATTGAATGATTACTGATTTTATATTCGTATATTGTTTGAACTGATTAAATTAAACATTTGTTGAATTTAATTGAGAACCCAATTGTTAAATTAAACGATTATTTCCAACTGAGGAAACTTACCTTGTTGGTCACGTTTATAGTAATATAAACGTATTAAAATTTGAATGCTTGTATTGTTGTTACTTGTTGATTATTAAAATTTATTAGTTGAACTGATTATCTCAGTCTATTGTGATATATTATCTTATTAAATGGATAATTTTATTTGAGTTAACCAATTTGGATGCAGGGAAGGACAGGTTAGAGGGATCCAACGGGATTCCTCACTTATATAAATAATGTATATTATATATGTTGACTGTTTTTGACTGATTGTGAAAGTTGATAAAATAAACCCTTATTTCATAGTTTTGGTATTTTAGCAGTAGTTTGGACCTCTAATACCATCGTTAAAATAAGAAATTACTAGGATCGATTTTAAAAATAAATCTGAAATGTTTTCAGATTCACATTTTTAAGACGCTGATTTTCGTCAGGAAAATCAACGTAGTTTAAGTAATAAAACTTATTTTATAACTGAAGTTAAGTTTTAAGTTATATTTTATATAATAATAGAATTTCTATTTTTAAATTAATATTGTTTTTACAAAGTAAATATAAATGATTGATTTTGACTTTTTTACAAGTTTATAAGCAAATAACTGTAATTAACCTATGGGTAAATAAGTTAGGATAGTTATTTTTAAGTAAATGATTAAGTGATAATATTATATTAATTATATTACTCTAATGGAGATAAGTAAATTTGAAATCAGTTAATCAGTAACTGATTATTTTTAAACTTGACTAACCCAACAGTTAAATTTGTAGTTAGTTATTAGATTAATTAGGCTTCAATTAATCTAGTGAAATAGTGAGAAAATAATGGTTTTGAATTAATAAGCTTTCTAAAATATAAAATTTTATTTTTAACGATGTTTAAAAATGATTATTGAATTAATGTGGTTAGCTATTGTTATTAAGGTGGTTAACTGATCTATTTTCAGTTGGCATTGAAATAAACTGTTTACTTCGGTAATGATGAAGTTAATTAATATTATTTTAATCAAAATGATAACTTTTTAAATGGAATTCATTTAAGACAACGACTAAGTTTATAAGAAGAATTAAAAGAAAATTTTCAAATGATAATAAGACTTGAATTGAAATCGAATGGGGATTTAAAAATGAAAAGGAAATGGTTTATGAAACCATATTTTAAATTAATGAGATTTTGAGGTTTCAAAGTAGAATCAGTTTAGAATTTCAAACTTTTATCTTTCTTCAGATAGTGACGTTGTCGATCAACGTATGAGAGGTTAATAGAATACCCCAACTTGAATGGCTTCGCGATTATCAAGAGATGTATTGGTTTGAAATGGTAAAGCAAGTTAAATAATGTTTATTGTTTTTAAAAAAGGAATATTTATATATATTTGCAAGGTTTTGAGGTGTAGTAAGAATTTATTGAATATAAATAAATACCGAGGAAATAATTTAGTGAATATAAATAAATGTGTTAAAAAAGGGTTAACGATATTGAAAAGGAATCCACCATGTTGTTTTATGAATGATAAGCAGAGAAAATTTGGTTGATAAACTTATATACTTATAAAAAAGAAAACTTTGTTTCAAATTTGGAAATTAAATAATGTTTTGCAAGCATTTTGCAAACGATATTTCTAAATGAATATTCGATACCTATATGGGACAATTTCCTTAGTAAAGTGTAATTGTTTAGTGAATGTTCTTATGTTAAATAAAAAGAAAAAGTGCGTGTCTTCAAAAATTGGAGAATGCTGAAGTTTTAATCAACGAATAATCAATGAAAGGGGCCAAGTCATGTTAGATACCGAACCAATGAATGTATTTTATTTTTATGGTTGCATGGTTGTTTATTTAATGGTTAAATAATCGACTAATTTTTTTTCTTCCTATTATCGATTGTTAGTACAGAAAGACCGGGATCGAATGTATATTCCGAAACCATTCCGACTAACAAATACGTAAACGTTGAAGATATCAGAAGATGGTTGAGATGGAGCATTGAAGACCCGTAGAATATCATAAAACGAAAGAATTACTTAAAATCTCTAGTTGATCCCTAGAGATATAATGTGATTCTATCGTGATTGAATTCTATGGTTTTATAAGAAATTCTCGTTACTGATTCTTGGTGTGATTTCTATATAGGATGTGGTAGGAGAGTGCCTTCGTTTCATCCTATTCCTTGATGACTTGTATGGACGAATGTCTGACAAAGTATTTCTAGATGGTCACGTATATTGATTTTTACAAACATACTTTTTCTTTGGTGACAGGGAAGGCAACTTCTCTTATCTTAACACCCATGGTATTTTTTTGGATGTCAATTAGTGATCTGACGAATCTGACGATGTGACACTCAAAGATTGGTGGGCTATTCTCTAAAGATTAAATGTGACCTCAAGCCTCATCAACTAGGAAATGACAGAAATCGGGAAAGCAGCATCGCTAAGTGGGTCATTCCCAATTATGGTATATTGTCACTGATATAGAGAAAGTCCTTATTTGTTCTTCTTTCACTTCTGAATCTTCCGAGAATTACGGTGGGTCCTTAAAACTGTAAGGTGACAATATATTTGATACGCTCAAGCTGAATAAGTGGTCGGTCATGTGTGGCCGGGTTGCAAGATGTTCTAGTTGAACCCCAGTGTATCATCTCTAGAGTACACTGATGAGAAGGTGGCCCCATTCCTTGTCATAGTTGGAATCCAATTTCCAATAAGCGCCATATGGTTGTTGATATTATATTATATATATGTAGAGCGTGAGATGCAAGCGTTCTACTAGATGATTATTTATTTGTTATTTGATAGACATTATTATAATATCACTGGATTTGATATATTAAAATGTTTTGGGTTATAGTAAGGAAAAACCGTCCGTGTTTATGTGTTGGCTAGTCTTATTATTATCCTTTTTTTTGAATAATTTCTAAAGTTAAGCATGTTGGATGTTACCCATAAACCTAGTGAGTTTTCTCATGCTGGTTTACCAGACTGGTCTATGGAGTTTGCAATGATCGGGTCAGACCGAGTTTTACATGTTCAGGTTAGGATGCTGCGATTTTCAGAAGATACACTGGAGTGGTTCAGACGTATTAGTTTTATTTTAGCTGTGTATTGTATATGAGGACAAGTTATTATAACAGTCTGTATTGTGTGTTGTACTCTGATGAAATGTAAGAATTCTATACAAGTTATTTATAAAGATTATTTCTATATTGTATTTTGTTCCGCTGCGATGGGAGACTCTGATTCTGTATTATTGTCTTCTTCTTCGTCTATTCTAATATTTCTTCCTTTCTCTCTCACCCTCTATTTTCTTTCTCATAACTATCAGCTTTTTCGTGCAATTTGGATTGGACAGAAGTGTATTTTTTTGACCCAATGGGTACAGAAAAGTGAGTATGTTACATGGTGTATGTTTAATCTCACACAAGCAACCGTCACAGCACATCCAATTCACACACAACAATAGTAATAAATAAATTGTGCAACCAATATAATAAATATGTACCTTTTTTTGGGCACACAATTTTATTTCTCTTCTTATCCTTTATGCAGTAACCTGTCCGATATATACACATTTCTAGTTCTAAACTAATTTTCAACTTAGTTCAACATTAGATTTGATTTGGCTTGATTTACCTTCCATTCTTATATTGGTTTTATTATTCCAATCTGTTCTTTAGTTAAACCAATTATCACACATCACAACTAGAAAACAATACATATAACTTATATATACTTAAAATATGGTTTCAAAATTAGATTATAGATATAATAATCACAAATACGTTATTTACAAACATATAACTCTCAACTCATTCTAGGGTATTACTAACCCCATCTCTAATGAATATTCTTATTCTAGGATACTATCGATCCTATCTATAATGGGTATTCTTAAATAGAATTTTACTAATTCGATCTCTAAGGAATACTTTCATTTAGTTCTAATATGTCTTATTCTCGAGCTTTGTAAACGAAAGCTCCGATACCACCCTTTAGCGACCCGAAATCCCCGCCCGGCCTAGACCGAACTGGAATGCGGATAGTTTGAGAACACGACCCATCGAAATTTCGAATAGTAGAACTTTTCATTGCTATTATAATAACATACATATGAGTACAAAAACAACAGAGTGCAGAAAAATATATATACATCGTAAATACAATTATAAGACAATAACATAAATTATATAACAACATAAATATTGCATATCGATGCAATATAAATACAATACAGTGGAAAAACATCAACTAACAAAGCTGAAGGCAATACATAGATATAGAGCTTTTCGAATATAGCTCCATCCGTAATCCAGGATCCTATGAAAAGAAAAGAATCTGCAAAACCAAAACTACTGACTGCCTGTGTGGAAAATATGGGCACCCAGAGTTTAGGCCAAAAACAAGATACTCCAAGTCAGTCATGGGACTAGTGTGAGAGTTAAAAACATTTATTAAACTTTACTTTTAGAACAGTTGGATAGATATCATGGGACCACGCCATATGTCATGGAATGGGTTTACTCCACATGAATCACTTTAAAATTAAACAAGTATAAACAACACAATGCTTTTTAAAAGAATGAAGCAATTATAAGGCTCAGGTCCCATCACACAATGCAACACAAGCCGGATGATAGAGTTTTACCTTATAATAGCCAAAGATGCTTGGTACGCTTTAAACAAATATATTTGATATTATTATAAGTGCATAGTGTATAAAACAACTTCAGATATAAACGTATCAATCATAAATGGCATAATACTCTATCCTACTATGCCGCCATATAGGTTTACTGTGATGACCCGCAAATCTGTACTATCTGAGTTAATTAAATACCATATGCGTCCAACCCAAATTAAATAGAATTACGAGTCATTACGGGTTAAAGAAGAAAAAGATAGAAGAAGAACGTAAACAACAATACATAATCTCATAGCGGAACAAATAATATATATTACATAACATAACCTTTGAAATACAAAATTTTTATTGTATATACATACCACATCAGAGTACACATAACATTTGATACAGCGGAAATAACTCTAAATGTAACGACTCGGATTTTCAGCCGTTGAATTCTAAATATTTAAATTTGTTTTAAATATTTTATTTGAATTATATATAGGAATTTATAAGGAATTTATTTAATCCAACGATATTTAAACGTATAGTTTATAATATAACTTAAAACGAGCTCGAAATAGTCGCGATAGTTCGTAATTTACGATTTAAACTTCAAATGAATATACAGGATCCAATGTAAATCGGGTTTCTTTGAAAAAAGAAACGTTTGAATCTATTGAGTTGTATCTTTCTAACAGAAGTGAAAAATCGAGATTTCGTTTATAGATTGTAAGTTACGTCCAAATCAAAATTTTAAATAGTCGCTGTAGAATCGTTTATGGACCATAACGGTTTAGTTAATATAACTAGAAATTGGTTACGAATTTGGACAAGATTCTTTTGAGGCGTAGTTATAATATAATTTTTAGAACTTTACTGTAATTTTTAATTAATTAAATACGCAACTTTTTACTTGGAGTATTTTGCACCCTATATCAATATTTTGGGGTTTCATAATATAAGTTAAACTACCGATATTATTATATTTTTGGGATCGTGGTACCTTGCTGGACACGACCGTATTCTTCCTTCTATCTGTAGAGGCTTGAACGTAAACGAAATCTTTATCCTACATGTTCACTTAAATGAGTTTATAAGCAACCGACATACATATGATCAAACAAATTAATTAAACCAAAAGAATATACAACTGGACTAATAAATGGATAAGAACGTTTAATACCAACTAAGGCAAGGGATGGAAAATATTGCTATTACACATTAAGGACAAATGGAACTAAAAAACATTACCAATTATCCACCAAAGCGTTCCCAGTAAGCTATGAAATAGCGTGTGTGCCAAACCATCATAACCGTGCTCTCCACGGTTCCTAAACCGTGCCATCCAAGGAATTCCAAAGCCGTGCGTTGCAAGGTACCCGAATCTCTATATAAACAGAACAAGCCGTCCCTTCTTCTTTTTCTTCCCCTTTAGAAAGAACACGAGCCAGTATTTACCACTTCAAAATCAAATAGAAAATCAAATGCGAAAAAAATCAAATCAAATTAATTTCTATAAAATTCATTGCTAATCTCGTTGAACTCGTGGTGCTTCACTCTTCGTTCTGGTGGGATTCTTGAAGATCTCGGTTGGTGTTTGAGTACCACTGGAAATCGAGCCTACAAGTTTCGATCTTCACGTGTGGCTTCCTGATGTTCGGTGGCAGCAAAGTTTAAACGTGGATTGTGACTTTTGAATGTTAAAGAGCTCGTTTTGTGGATTGTTGCCATGAAGACCGTGAGTTTTTATATGATGGAAGGAGGAATATTGGTCCTGTCAAATGCGGTACAGCATGTAAAGGTCGAAATGGTAGTTTGGTGCTAACGTTGAAGCTTGTACAGGCAGTTTCAGATTGTACAGAGAAAAGAAGTCGATGTGTATAGGGGAGGAGTTAGCGTGAGAATCCAACGAGCGGTCTTCGAAAGTCTGAAACTAGAAGAGGAGTTATGAGTAGAGTTAAAATAGGATTAGGGTGGGGGTCTATACTGATTAGCGGTGAAAGGCGGATCGCCGGTGGTCACGGAGGTGATGAGAGTTCGCTGGTCTGTCAACTGGACTGGTGGTAGCGAAATGGAAGTAGCGAGGTCAGGACGGTGCTGAACAAAGGAGACTGGGACTTATTTTGTTAATCATAGGTTAAGTAGGATTATTATCAATAAACTGGTAATTAAAGGATGTAGATTTATGTGAGGGAAGTTTTGGTGATTTGTAGTTACATCTCCGTAGAGTATTGTGGTGGTTGGGAAGATAGAGATACGGCCATGAAAATGTGGAGACAATAGGCTCAAATTCATTTACTAAGGGAAATCCGAAGTTTGAATTTCTGGTTGTGTACCATGGTGAAGTCCGAAGTTGGTTTTCTATTTCCTGAGTTGGAAATCCAAAAGTGATTAGAGGTGTAAAGTTGGATAGAGAAGCCACAAAATATTACTGGGGAAGAAAGGATTTTGTTTAAACGTGATGAAGGCATAATCCAATCCAGAATTTTGCGAAACAAGATTCATTTGGGATAGTGGCATCAAATACAATGCGATTAAGCTAATTTGGAATCAAATCAGAGATCATTGGAATTTCAAGGAAAAATCGAACGCCTGTTTCATTTTAAATGAAACAAAAGCAGAACCGTCAACTGCAAAGCAAGATGAGTAAACTCACTAACTCTGCCTCATTTATATTTTTATATAAACAAGTTTTAATTTTATTTATAATAATTTTATACTGTGTGATGGTTGTTTGGCTGAATGGTTGATAAATTGGTTGATATATTTATATCATTGATCGTTTAATAATTCTGTTCACCATGATATTTCATATTTATGTGAAATTAATGTGGGTTAACATCTGTGGATGCAGGGAAACAGGTTGGAGGAATCCAACTGGATTCCTCAACATTTATATTATTGACTGTTATTTACTATGATATGTACTGTGATTAAGTATGCTTTGTTGAATTACCCTGGCCCTAGAAAACTTGGTATTTATATGTCGTAAAATATTTTTGAAAATAGAAAATGAAATTTTAGTTGTAAAAAGGAAATTTATTTCAAAAACATAGAAATGTAATTTGCGAATAGGGTTGAAATTTAAAACATGGATAGAGGTTATAAAAAGGATTTGGGTTTAAGATATTATTTTTAAAGATGAAAATCAAACTAATTTGATTATATATAAAAGGAACATATTTACGATTAAAGTGAATAATAGTTTAAAGGAAATATTTTGCAAATGAAATATCTATAAAGGAAATTTAGATGATTTGAAATATGAACCCAAACTGGAAATTGAGTAAAAAGGAAATGGGAAATCGTTTCAAAAGAAACGATGAGTTTAGTTTAAGATTCAGAATATAAGATAAATTGTGAGAACGTTCCATAAATTGGAATGGTTATAAAGGAATTGAAAGGATAAATTCAATAGTGAATTTGAAATTTGAATTTACCTGATATGGTAGATAAATGCTGAAGTTTAGAATATAAATTGAATATAGATTATTCGAAAGAGAGTTATTTATTGGAATTTGATTATCTTGAATTTAGGGAAGTAGTTATTTTACTTTCCATTTTGAATCAAATTTAATTATTTACTTATTAATTTATTTCTTGAATTAATAAGTACAAGTTATATTTGGAAACAGCGATTATAACGCTGTCATTATAATAAATGTTTTTGTAAAATTTAAACAGCGCTTTTAACGCTGCCATTATAATTAATGTCTTGTAAATCAAATATTTGGAAAACAGCGATTATAATGCTACTGTTATAGTAAATGTTTGTAAATGTAAACAGCGATTTTAACGCTATTGTTATAACAAATGTTCTATAATTCTAGACAGCGATTGCAACGCTGTTGTCAAAAGTGATGTTTTATAAATCAAATATTTGGAAAGAGTAATTATAACACTATCGTTATAACCAGTGTTTTTCCGTAAAAGAAATGTGTACTTAGATTGAATCCGAGAGTCGCGTGAGCGATGGTTTGTTTGAAGTTGTGAGCTTTGACTATTTCAAAGTTGATAATGTTGTTCAATTAAGGTCTGAGAGGTAATTATACCCCAACTTGATTGACTTCATGATCGATAGAAGAATGGTTAAGGTTCGATAGTGAAACTTGGTTAGCAATATGGTTTGCTAATAAATGATTAGTGGTTGGAGTTATTATAACGATATTTTATAACATCGCGTTAATTTAAAGAATTTGAAATATTTTTCCCCAAATAAAATGAGGAATTAAGAAAAGGGAATTGGAAATAATAATTAAATAAAAAATTTAATTAAAAAGGGGCCCAGTGTTGTTTCATGCTTGATCGGTAGAAATTTCCAATTGGAAATAGGACCGTTGATTTGTATGGAAGTTTCCTTGATAGTTAAATCACCGACTATCAAAGTTTTGATTTATTTTACACCCCCGTTATCAATATGGATAGACCGGGATCAGATTTAATATCTGAAAACCACTCTGTATTGGTATAAGCGTTACATATCAACTTATGCAGAAGATAATTGAAGACGGAGAAAAAATGCAAGGGCTGTTCTGTTAACCTAGGTAGAAATTACCCAAGATGGATTAATCGAACGGTACCTTCAGTTTGTCCAGACCCAGGATAACTTGTAAGGACGAGTGTCTGACAGAGTATTTCCAAGGGGATTATGTACGTTGATTCCTTCAAACGTACGAAGTTGGTGGCATAGAAGGGAAACTTCTATAGCTTAACAATATGAGTATTTTTGTGGGAATCAATTAGTGATTTCCGACGGATCTGACGGTGTGGCATTCAAAGTGATTGGTGGCCAGATGTTCTGGAAGATAATTCAAATTTCAAGCCTCACAACCGGGAATTGACAAAAATCGGGCAGGCAGCATGACTATGTGGGTCGCTCCCATTAGGATGTATAATCACCTATCTAGAGAAATTCCATTTACTTCTTTAATCTATCGATGCTGTCCCTTTCGGGAAACGGTTGCTGATCCCAACCGTTGGTGATATACATTCGATACACTCAAGCGAAATGAGTGGTCGGTCATGTGTGGGCCGGGTTGCAAGAAGTTCTTGTTGAACCCAGTGTATTCGCCTCTAGAGATACACTATCGGAAGGTGGTCCCATACCTTGTCATGTTGGAAATCCAATCTCCAATAAGCGCCCTGTGGGTTTTTGATTTTATATTATATGTGGAGCGTGAGATGCAAGTGTTCCGCTAGATTTCTATTTATTTGATTTAGACACTATTATAATATCATCATATTTTGATATCCAAATGTTTTAGGTTATCGTAAGGTAAAAACTATCTGTGTTTATGTGTGGATAGGTCTTACGATTATCTTTTCTTTCGAAAGGATTTTTAAAGTTAAACAAATGGTTGGAGTTTACTCACACCAGTCCCATGACTGACCCAGAGTTTATTTTGTTTGTTTTCTCTAAGCTCTTGGGTGCCCAAATTTGTATGGGAAGTCAAGTAATCGGGATTTTCCAGATTCACTTGGAAGAGATGGAAGTAGGAGGCTTCACCAGTTAGCTATAGACTATCATATTTTCTGCTGTGTATATCTCGAAACAGGCGTTTATAACTGTTCCAGAAATTTTTGATGTACTCTGATAATGATATATTTATGTAAAACAGATTTGTATTTCAAAAGTTTATGTTATCTAATATATTTTATTCGTTCCGCTGTGAGTTTGTGATCTTCATTTTCTTCTATTCTAATATTTCTTTCTTTCTATTTCTCATCCTCTGACTTATTTCTAATAATGATTCGTATTTCTGTGCACTTTGGGTTGGACGTGTGGTGTTATTAGACAACTCAAAGAGTACGGAAATTCGGGTCATTACAGTTGGTATCAGAGCTGAAGGTTGAGTGATAACCTTGGCTCTGTGGAATGACTCAATAGAGATGGGGTTAGTAATACCCAAGATTGAGTTTGAGTATATATACGAGAGAGCGTATTTGTAGATTTGATATAAAATTGTTTTATATTGTGCTAACTGGTTTGTTGAGTGGTTTATGAATTCTGGTCGATACAGGATGTACAACTGTATCGATAGGTGTTTCTAAACTCTCGAACAGAACAATTCGACGCAGTATTGTTTAAAAAATGGGTAAATGATATAATTTTGCTCAAAAATTATTTTGATATAAAAGGAATAATTTCTGCCTTATTATATACGAATGTGTTGATTGTTATTACAATCAAATGGAATTGGGAAATATTGAAATGGTTATATAATTTGTATACGGATAATGTATACAAATGAGATAAACTAAATTTAAAATTCAAACCAGAATTTGATAATTTGAATCCTGGATGTTTAGGAATATTTTCTGAAGTAGTTTTACAGTAATATAATATTACTTTGAAGGTGTTTTTGAATAAGAATGGTTTAAATGGATTTTTAAAGGGATTAAGCACTGAAATCACTTTAGTGGCGAGAAAATAATTCTGATAATGGGTCGCGACATTATCTGTATTCATTTTTCGAGTTTCTGGGTGACGTATTGCTACCATAGTTGATTTATTAATGGAAATTGTTTGAGAAAAATAAAGTTGTTTTATAAATTCAAAAGTTTTGAATTGAGATGATTATAAATATATGTGTATAAATATATATGATTTCATACTAATTTAAAATAAAACCCGGGAATTTGAATTCTAAAAATTAAAATTTAATTTGTATAAGCGAATAAATTTAAGTGGTGGAAGTAAATCAAATGGTTTGAAATTTAACTTAAGTTAAATGGAAATTGAAACTCAAATTGAATAAGTGTATTGATTCTGAAATAAAGATTAAATGGAATCGATAAAATAGAAGTGAACTAATTAGAAGTTGATTAGAGAGTTAAGGACTGGAAGTTGGATTGATTTGAAACTAACTAGAAATGGATATATGTATGCTAAGCAGACATTGAATGGAAGCAAATGCAAGAGATAGAATTATGCCCGACAAAAAGGTACATGTTTACCAAATTACTTGGGTTTGATGATTTTATGAGCTTATAGGGCAAGCCGCTTGGCTTTTTAATTTTCTTTTGGATTGGAGAAGGCCTAGAAAGGCGAATTGTGGTTGTACCGATTGAGCCGTGCAAACGAGATACTTGCGAAATTTTTCGAAATTTAAAGAGTTAGAAATTCTTTTAGAAAGTTTTGACAATTGAAAATCGATATGTTGATAATATATGGAATTAGAAAACCCGATTGGTTAAACAAAATGATGAATTGATTTAGAATCAATGTGGAATACGCAGGAGAGCATATATATAAGAATGTGATAATGGGTCGTCAAAAAAAAAATGGTGTGTGGGTCATTTTAAAAGATCGGGTATCGATATAAGATTTAAAGGTTAAGTGTAAAAACTGAATGTGGTTATATAGAATATGGAATTTCAACCAAGTAGGTTGTGAGGAGTTAGAGTTATAACATCTTTACTGCTTAGCAATTTCGAGGACGAAATTATTTTAAATGGGAAGGAATGTAACGACCCGTATTTTCAGCGTTGAATTCTAAATATTTAAATTTGTTTTAAATATTTTATTTGAATTATATATAGGAATTTATAAGGAATTTATTTAATCCAACGATATTTATACGTATAGTTTATAATATAATTTAAAACGAGCTCGAAATAGTTGCGATAGTTCGTAATTTACGATTTAAAATTCAAATGAATATACAGGATCCAATATAAGTCGGGTTTCTTTCAAACAAGAAACGTTTGAATCTATTGAACTGTATCTTTCTAATAGAAATGAAAAATCAAGATTTCGTTTTATAGATTGTAAGTTACGTCCAAATCAAAATTTTAAGTAGTCGCTGTAGAATCGTTTATGGACCATAACGGTTTAGTTAATATAACTAGAAATTGGTTACGAATTTGGACAAGATTATTTTGAGGCGTAGTTAAAATATAATTTTAAGAATTTTACTGTAATTTTTAATTAATTAAATACGCAACTTTTTACTTGGAGTATTTTGCACCCTATATCAATATTTTGGGGTTTCATAATATAAGTTAAACTACTGATATTATTATATTTTTGGGATGGTGGTACCTCGCTGGACAAGACCGTATTCTTACTTCTATCTGTAGAGGCTTGAACGCAAACGAAATCTTTATCCTACATGTTCACTTAAATGAGTTTATAAGCAACCGACATACATATGATCAAACAAATTAATTAAACCAAAAGAATATACAACTGGACTAATAAATGGATAAGAACGTTTAATACCAACTAAGGCAAGGGATGGAAAATATTGCTACAACACATTAAGGAAAATGGAACTAAAAACATTACCAATTATCCACCAAAGCGTTCCCAGTAAGCTACGAAATAGCGTGTGTGCCAAACCATCATAACCGTGCTCTCCACGGTTCCTAAACCGTGCCATCCAAGGAATTCCAAAGCCGTGCGTTGCAAGGTATCTGAATCTCTATATAAACAGAACAAGCCGTCCCTTCTTCTTTTTCTTCCCCTTAAGAAAGAACACGAGCCAGTATTTACCACTTCAAAATCAAATGCAAAAAAAATCAAATCAAATTAATTTCTATAAAATTTATTGCTAATCTCGTTGAACTCGTGGTGCTTCTCTCTTTGTTCTGGTGGGATTCTTGAAGATCTCGATTGGTGTTGGGTACCAATGGAAATCGAGCCTACAAGTTTTGATCTTCACGTGCGGCTTCCTGATGTTCGGTGGCAGCAAAGTTTAAACATGGATTGTGACTTTTGAATGCTAAAGAGCTCGGTTTGTGGATTGTTGCCATGAAGACCGTGAGTTTTTATATGATGGAAGGAGGAATATTGGTTCTGTCAAATGCTGTACAGCATGTAAAGGTCGAAATGGTTGCTTGGTGCTAACGTTGGAGCTTGTACATGCAGTTTCAGATTGTACCGAGAAACGAAGTCGATGGGTACAGGGGAGGAGTTAGCGTGAGAATCCACGGAGCGGTCTTCGAAAGTCTGAAACTGGAAGAGGAGTTATGAGCAGCGTTAAAATAGGATTAGGGTATGGGTCGAGACTGATTAGCGGTGAAAGGTTGATCGCCGGTGGTCACGGAGGTGATGAGAGTTCGTTGGTCTGTCAACTGGGCTAGTGTTAGCGAAGGGTGGAAGTAGCGAGGTCAGGACGGTGCTGAAAAAAGGAGACTGGGACTTATTTTGTTAATCATAGGTTAAGTAGGATTATTTGCAATAAATTGGTAATTAAAGGATGTAGATTTCTATGAGGGAAGTTTTGGTGATTTGTAGTTGCATTTCCATAGAGTATTGTGGTGGTGGGGAAGATAGAGGTACGACCATGAAAATGTGGAGGCAGTAGGTTCAAATTCATTTACTAAGGGAAATCCGAAGTTTGAATTTCTGGTTGTTTACCGCGGTGAAGTCCGAAGTTGGTTTTCTATTTCCTGAGTTGGAAATCCAAACGTGATTAGAGGTGTAAAGTTGGATAGAGAAGCCATAAAATATTACCGGGGAAGAAAGGATTTTGTCTAAATGTGATGAAGGCATAATCCAATCCAGAATTTTGCGAAACAAGATTCATTTGGGATAGTGGCATCGAATACAATGCGATTAAGCTAATTTGGAATCAAATCAGAGTTCACTGGAATTTCAAGGAAAAATCGAATGCATGTTTCATTTTAAATGAAACAAAAGCAGAACCGTAAACTGCAAAGCAAGGTGAGTAAAATCATTAACTCTGCCTCGTTTATATTTTTATATAAACGAGTTTTAAATTTATTTATAATAATTTTATACTGTGTGATGGTTGTTTGGCTGAATGGTTGATAAATTGGTTGATATAGTTATATCATTGATCATTTAATAATTCTGTTCACCATGATATTTCATATTTATGGGAAATTAATGTTGGTTAACATCTGTGGATGCAGGGAAACAGGTTGGAGGAATCCAACTAGATTCCTCGACATTTATATTATTGACTGTTATTTACTATGATATGTACTGTGATTAAGTATGCTGTGTTGAATTACCCTGGCCCTAGAAAACTTGGTATTTATATACCATAAAATATTTTTGAAAATAGAAAATGAAATTTTAGTTGTAAAAATGAAATTTATTTCAAAAACATAGAAATGTAATTTGCGAATAGGGTTGAAATTTAAAACATGAATAGAGGTTATAAAAAGGATTAGGGTTTAAGATGTTAATTTTAAGTATGAAAATCAAACTGATTTGATTATATATAAAAGGAATATATTTACGATTAAAGTGAATAATGGTTTAAAAGAAATATTTTGCAAATGAAATATCTATAAAGGAAATTTAGATGATTTGAAATATGAACCCAAACTGGAAATTGAGTAAAAAGGGAAATGGGAAATTGTTTTAAAAGAAACGATGAGTTTAGTTCAAGATTCAGAATATAAGATAAATTGTGAGAACGTTCCGTAGATTGGAATGGTTATAAAGGAATTGAAAGGATAAATTCAATAGCGAATTTGAAATTTGAATTTACCTGAAATGGTAAATAAATGCTGAAGTTCAGAATATAAATCGAATATAGATTATTCGAAAGAGAGTTATTTATTGGAACTTGATTATCTTGAATTTAGGGGAGTAGTTATTTAACTTTCCGTTTTGAATCAAATTTATTTATTTACTTATTAATTTATTTCTTGAATTAATAAGTACAAGTTATATTTGGAAACAACGATTATAACGCTGTCATTATAATAAATGTTTTTGTAAAATCTAAACAGCGATTTTAACGCTGCCATTATAATCAATGTCTTGTAAATCAAATATTTGGAAAACAGCGATTATAACGCTACTGCTATAGTAAATGCTTGTAAATGTAAACAACTATTTTAACGCTATTGTTATAACAAATGTTCTATAATTCTAGACAGCGATTGCAACGCTGTTGTTAAAAGTGATGTTTCATAAATCAAATATTTGGAAAGAGCGATTATAATGCTATCGTTATAACCAGTGTTTTTCCGTAAAAGAAATGTGTTCTTAGATTGAATCCGAGAGTCGCGTAAGCGATGGTTTGTTTGAAGTTGTGAGCTTTGACTATTTCAAAGTTGATAATGTTGTTCAATTAAGGTCTGAGAGGTAATTATACCCCACTTGATTGACTTCATGATCGATGGAGGAATGGTTAAGGTTCGATAGTGAAACTTGGCTAGCAATATGGTTAGGTAATAAATGATTAGTGGTTGGAGTTATTATAACGATGTTTTATAACATCGTAGTAATTTAAAGAATTTGAAATGTTTTTCCCTAAATAAAATGAGGAATTAAGAAAAGGGAATCGGAAATAATAATTAAATAAGAAATTTATTAAAAAGGGGCCCAGTGTTGTTTGATGCTTGATCGGTAGAAATTTCCAATTGGAAATAGGACTGTTGATTTGTATGGATGTTTCTTTGATAGTTAAATCACCGACTATCAAAGTTTTGATTTATTTTATACCTCCGTTATCAATATGGAGAGACCGGGATCAGATTTAATATCTGAAAACCACTCTGTATTGGTATAAGCGTTACATATCAACTTATGCAGAAGATAATTGAAGATGGAAAAAAAATGCAAGGGCTGTTTTGTTAACCCAGGTAGATATTACCCAAGATGGATTAATCGAACGGTACCTTCAGTTTGTCCAGACCCAGGACAACTTGTAAGGATGAGTGTCTGACAGAGTATTTCCAAAGGGATTACGTACGTTGATTCCTTCAAACGTACGAAGTTGGTGGCATAGAAGGGAAACTTCTATAGCTTAACAATCTGAGTATTTTTGTGGGAATCAATTAGTGATTTCCGATGGATCTGACGATGTGGCATTCAAAGTGATTGGTGGTCAGATGTTCTGGAAGATAATTCAAACTTCAAGCCTCACAACCGGGAATTGACAAAAATCGGGAAGGCAGCATGACTATGTGGGTCGCTCCCATTAAGATGTATAATCACCTATCTAGAGAAATTCCATTTACTTCTTTAATCTATCGATGTTGTCCCTTTCGGGAAACGGTTGCTGATCCCAACCGTTGGTGATATACATTCGATACACTCAAGCGAAATGAGTGGTCGGTCATGTGTGGGCCGGGTTGCAAGAAGTTCTTGTTGAACCCAGTGTATTCGCCTCTAGAGATACACTATCGGAAGGTGGTCCCATACCTTGTCATGTTGGAAATCCAATCGCCAATAAGCGCCCTGTGGGTTTTTGATTTTATATTATATATGGAGCATGAGATGCAAGCGTTCCGCTAGATTTCTATTTTTTTGATTTAGACACTATTATAATATCATCAGATTTTGATATCCAAATGTTTTGGGTTATCGTAAGCTAAAAACTATCTGTGTTTATGTGTGGATAGGCCTTACGATTATCTTTTCTTTCGAAAGGATTTTTAAAGTTAAACAAATGGTTGGAGTTTACTCACACCAGTCCCATGACTGACCTAGAGTTTATTTTGTTTGTTTTCCCTAACTCTTGGGCGCCCAAATTTGTACGGGCAGTCAAGTAGTCGGGATTTTCCAGATTCACTTGGAAGGGCTGGAAGCTGGAGGCTTCACCAGTTAGCTATAGACTATCATATTTTCTGCTGTGTATATCTTGAAACAGGCGTTTATAAATGTTCCAGAAATTGTTAATGTACTCTGATAATGGTATATTTATGCAAAACAGATTTGTATTTCAAAAGTTTATGTTATCTAATATATTTTATTCGTTCCGCTGTGAGTTTATGATCTTCGTTTTCTTGTATTCTAATATTTCTTTCTTTCTATTTCTCATCCTCTGACTTCTTTCTAATAATGATTCGTATTTCTATGCACTTTGGGTTGGACGTGTGGTGTTATTAGACGACTCAAAGAGTACGGAAATTCGGGTCATTACACTAAATATCAAACGGTGAAGCCGCCTGCTTCAACTCCTCCAAGTATATCTGTAAAATCCTAAAACATATGACTATCCATACAAATTTGGGCACCCAAGAGTTTTGGGTAAAACAAACAAAATAAACTCTAGGTCAATTATGGGACTGATGTGAGTAAACACCAACCATATTGTTTAACTTTGAAAAACCTTTTGAAAGAAAAGGATAATAATATGACCTGCGCACACATAAACATGGACGGTTTTTGCCTTACTATAACCCAAAACATTTTGATATCAAAATCCAGTGATACTATAATAATGTCTAATCAAATAAATAATCATCTAGTAGAACGCTTGCATCTCACGCTCCACATACATAGTATAAAATCAAAAACCGTAGGTCACTTATTAGAGATTGGATTCCAACTATGACAAGGTATGGGACTACCCCTTAATCAATGTACTCTAGAGGGGATACACTAGGATTCAATAAGAACAACATGCAACCCGACCACACAAGACCGACCACTCATTCAGCTTGAGTGTTGAATGTATTATCATCCACGGTTGTCGGCCGTCCAACCGTAATCCGTAAGATACATAATCGAAAGAAGAACAAATGAATTTTCTCTAGATCGGTGACAATACATCCTGCTTGGGTATGACCTAACTAGCCATGCTGCCTATCCGAGTTTTGTCATTTCCCGGTTGTGAGACTTGTTGCTACGTTTATTTTTCTAGAACATCTGGCCACCATTCACTTTTAACCACATCGTCAAACCCATCAAATCACTAGTTGATCTTTCCAAAAATATTGTGGGTATAAAAAGCTAAGAGAAACGAATTCCTACTCCACAAAACGCAATACCTTGAAAAGATCGTCTTATGTGATCTGTTAGGTATACTCTGTGTAACAACCCAGAATTTCAGAACCAATTTAAAATTTTTATTTTAGCTATTTTATTGGATTTTGAATATTTAAAATGATTTATTTTAAATAATAATGATTTAAAATTTATTTGAATCGAAGTTAAAACGAATAAATTTATTTTAATTATAAGATGAGCCTGAAATGGCGCGGTAGTTTGAAAATTCGATTTTTAATTTCAAATGAATGTAAAGGATTCAAAATAAATCAGATTTCAGTAAAACAAGAAATATTTGAATCTGTTTAACTATATCATTCTAGCGAATGTAAGAAATTGAGATTTCACTTTATAAATTAAAATTTATGTCTAGTTTAAAATTTAGAATAGTCGCTATGGAATTTATATATATTTTAAATAATATATAGCCCTTAAAAATACCCATTTTGCAAATGATCTCCGTTTTCGACGAAACCACTTTTGTTGGATCCGAAATGTCAAATTATTGCTAGATTCTAATTTTCATAATTTTGGAATTAATATATGAGCATGGTGAATATAAACGTGTTTGTAATTTCATTTTGAATTTAATCGATTGGAAATTGGCCATTTTTCAAAAGTCTCCAAATTCGACGAAATTAGTTTTGTTAGGACCGTATCATCAAAACATAGCTAGATATATTTTTCTGAAATTTTTGGAGCCAGTATGTGGCCCAGTAGATTAAAATGTACGTTCAAATGTAATATTGAACATTTTATATTTTAATTTTCAAAATAACTGACTGAAACAGTCAAATTGGCTTACGAAACATATCCCATTGTGTCCGGAATAGGAGTATTTGGCTGGAGGCGACATTCGTTGGGTTTGATTTGGAGTTCATGGCATTAAACAACTAATTAAGAAATTAAATAATTATTAAAATAAAATAGTGTATATATAAATTAATTTCTAAAAACCCTAAAATCTAATTCATTATATGGGCCGCCTCCTTCTTCAAAGGACGAAAGAAATCGTTCGAAACAAACTCCCATCCGATCTTCTAATCTAATCAATGAATTCAAAAAATTTATAAAGCAAAATTAAAGAGCTTTCTATGCTCTTCCAATCCATATCAGTTTGGGGGAATTTCATATTGAAATTTGGAGGAAAACGCAGCTCAAAGTGGGTATTTTCGGCATGGGTTTCAAGGTGCGAGGGGCAGCGAGGTGGCGGCGGCGAGAGGCGCTCCTCGTGAGCTGCTCCGATCTGGGTCCGGTCCCCTCCAACGGGGGCGGCGGCGTGCCCTAAGTAGTGAAGCAAGGTCGAGTTCGACCTGTAACGATGCAGATGGTAACTTTTTTTTAACGTGATTAATTTGTTTAATTTGTTAATTAATAACAATAATAATGTAATTAATGAATAAACGTGTGTAACTTTTCCATACGAGGTCGGAATCACGCGAAACTGGATCTGTTGCGATCGTGGGGATGAGAGCTTCACAAAAGACTATCTAGGCCTAATTTGGAGCTAGTTAAAATTTAGGGAAAATCCAAATTCAAACCATCCGAAAAAGAACAACGGATTGGATCCCAATGTGGGAACTCCTTCTCACTCTTATTATTTTATAGTTAAATATATACTAGGTTGCAGATGGGGCTTAGTAGCCCCTGACACCATCTATTGCACAAACCATGATTGTTTGTTTGGATTGTTTTATGGAAATTTGGTTGTGTTGAAAATTGATTGTATTGTGGTGTATTGAATGCGATTGATTATTGTGTATGGCACGAGCTAGTATCAGGAGAGGGGTAATGCTAGACATTACTCCGGATATAATATCGCGCTGTTATAATGCCGAAATTTTCTGAAATAAATATTTATTCATTAAAAATATCATTTTTAATGTGGATACACTAGTACAAAAAAAGGCATGTTGCTTCGCCTCATTTGCATCAGTTATTAATATAGCTGAAGCAAATGATATGATTTGCATCAATTATTTTAACAACTGATGCAAATATATGAAGCAAATAGTGTTATTTCCAGTTGCTTCACTGTATTTGCTTCAGTTGTACTCACAACCGAAGCAAATAGGATGATTTGCTTCGGTTTTACTACCAACCGAAGCAAGTGCCTCGATGCAAATTGTGTTATATGCATCGCTTCTTCTTACAGCCGATGCAAATAGTGTTATTTGCATCTGTTCCTTAAGAACTGAAGCAAATGCATTGATGCAAATAGTTTAATTCACATTGGTTTCTTTGGAACTAATGAAAATGCATCGAAGCGAATGTTAATCGAGAAAATGCATATACCAATAATTGTAAACAATAATTTCATATATTATTATTCATAATTTATTATAATTAACGATTATAAATAAATAATTCGCAACAACTAATTATTATGAATAATCAATAGTTATTTTTATATGTAATAATCTGTTATCATTAGTTATCACTAGTAAATTATGGCAATTATTAAATAACTATTGTTGCTTGTGTCGACAATAAGGATCTGGGATATATTAATTATCAATTAATAATGAGTAAAAATCAATTATAATCAACAATTAATAAATAATGTTTAACATGTAATATTTTATTAATAAGTGGTATTTATAGTTGAGAATTAATAGTTAATATTTAATTTTTGATAACTTTTAATAAATAGTTACAATTAATCAATGAATTATTAACAATTATATAGTAATTAGTACTGGTGTTTATTTATAATTGGTAAATAATAGACTAGAAGTAAATATATATTAATTAAAATGATGAATAGTTAAAATGATCACATGATAACTCATAATAAATTTAGTTCTTTTTATATACATTAAAATAATTAACATTCACTCAAAATTGAAGGAAAAACCTAATGAAAGTGTGATTTGTATTTGAAAATATAAATAATTTAATATTAATGATTAACAAATTAGAACCAATTATTGATTATAATTAATATTTTATAGTCATTGATTCATGAATAATGATTTATGTTTAACTTTTTCGAAACTTATATGTTTTTTTATTCATCATTATAAAGGTAACTGCCATACCTTAAATTTGAAACGTGTGAACAGAACTAAATATCACGTATTAAACCCACCGCACAAAAGCCCAACCCAGCAACAAGGCCCCCCAAAACAAAACTATTGGAGCAAAATAAATAGCAAAGGATACGGTTTCTTTCGATTGTAAAACCCTAATAAAAGAACTGCTGAAGCTCGAGCAAATGGCGGCTGGAACTAATTTGGGAAAAAGCCGAAGTCTGCGCTCTCTTGGCTCCGGCCTAAAAGATTAGATGTTGTGCATAGAAAAGTTCATTGACTTCGATCACGGTCTGATTCGTCATCTTCGCTGCTGAATTCGCTCCAAAAGCTTTTTCGAGTTGGCTACCTTCTGCTCGCGAGTTAAGCCCAAATACGTTTATTTGGAAGGTAACCCTGAAATCTTTTCTTCGTGAAACAAATGCTAAATAAACGGGTAATAAGAAAAGATTACGAGGAACATGAGATTTGTAATAGTGTTCGGTGTTAAAGGTGGAAGTAGGTCAGATGCGTTCGGAAGCAGGTCAAATTTTGTGGTTCGGTTTTTGTTCGGTGTGGATTTTGGCCTTAAATAGTGGGTTGTTATGTAGATGGAAGAAGGTATTTGAGTTGTTGACTGTGGTTTTCTTTTAAGGGAAATTAGTGAAGTTATGTTGTTGATGATTGGCTTTGCAGTGGTGGTTTGATTGAGTTTGAGTTTTGGACTGTTGAACGTGGAGTGGATGATTGATTTTCTTTTTTTTATGATATTCCTTTTTATTTTTTTGGATGAACCTTAGGGTCATATATTGTACAGTCTTAGTATTTGTGGTTTCACTGTGTGATTATTATCCCTTTTTAGCTTCACTATTCTTAATACGATAAGATCATGTTATAGATATTTAGTTTCTGTCTTAGTATTTGTGGTTTGGGCTGAAACCAAATCTCTATTATATTATCTTGGATTCACTTTGTGTGATTATTATGTGAGATCCATCAGTTTTAGACTAAAATCAAATTTCTGTTATATCTGTGTTAATATAAATAAGGAGCTGAACTATTCTACACATGCAGATGTACCAAAAATTAAAGTGCATTTGTGGATTCAGGGATAAAAGCTGGAATACAGAACCATGAAGGAATTCAATAAGAAGGAAGCATAATAATATGGCAGTATGTTTGATAGTATAACTCACCCGGCATCTGAGGTACTTTATGAATTATCATTTTGAAGTGAGGTTGGATTTAACTTCACATTTCCATTGCAATGTGTTTACTGTTTAGTTATGTTGAGGCTTTTCTTCCATTCTTTTTTTTGCGTTTCCCAAATCACATGTTAAACAAGATGTTGAGTCAATGATTTATTCGAGTTACCAGTAATTTATTTTGCTTCTTTCTTGACAACACCATTGTTAAAAAAAACTATGTTTGTGAATCACGTATGCGCAGACTCCGATTTGCACTCTGTTAAAGTATGTGCAGACTCCGTTATGTAGTAGAAAACTATGTTTGCTTCTGCTAAAATAATATTCTACCGGCTATACCTACGGAATAAATATTTAAGATTCAGCACCCATCACATTATGTTATAGAGTTCGTTCCTCTTTCTTCCTACATTTTTTTAAAAATTTAATTTACTGCTATTTTTCTATGCTTATCACATTTGCCACTTCTCTATTAATATTGGCTTATATTTACATGGTTTTCATGCTTTGTATTAAGCATGTGCTAATCATTTAATCATATTAACGATGATATTTGCATAGTCCCCAAATTTGTTCAATACTGTTTTGGATAGTTTGTGAATGCTTATAGTTACAGCACCAAAACTTTGCTTCTAAAGCTACATGCTAAATGTGGGCTTCAGTGCGTTGTGTATTAATTATTTTATTTTATAACATGAATTATACACTTGTGTTGCAAAACATAATTTATATTATGCAGCTTCTATCATCTTTTATTCAGCAATATATGTACCTGCACATATGTTTAGAAAAAGAGTTTGAAACTTAAGAAACCAAACAAGATAGGCAAAATAAGAAAAATGGAAAAAACCAAGTTACATTTCTACTCAGTTTCGATTAGTTTTGCTTATGTTTAGTGCTTCATTAGCCGAAGCCAAAGTCAATTGCAAAAACAGAACTTCAACTCCAAATTCTGCCTACAAATAACTATCAACTCTAATAGTTAAAGACTTCATATTTAATTATTACTCCTATATTAGCAAGTGCCATCTTTAACCAATAACTGAAATTTCATTCCTTTCAGCATAATTTCTGTAGCAAATTATGGATGGGAATGAGGAAAAAAGCACAAAATTAGCAAATAGTATCGCAGTTATGAAGAAAATTAAGTTGTAATCTTGTCACTGGAATTTCATTGTTTCAGTTTAATATTTCAAAAGATGCACAGTAATGTTATTGATTCAAATTTATATATCTGTAATGTACCCTTTAATTTGTACGTGCAGGTTTCAGTTACGGTAACCATGAAAAAGCTAATAGTACATTTGGATCTCAGCTGCAGCTTCATAGGTTGTACTCCTTTAGCCTACGCCTTCGGTTTTCATTACATTTCTGAACAGTTCAAGTGTTGTGTTTATTACATAGCTGAACAACTATAGAATTAGTGTGGTTTAGTTTCAGCTTTTTTGTACCATATTTGAGATACTGATGTAGTATTTGATATTGGTGTAGTACTTGAATCAATTTCAATGTATTATTGATGCATTTTTCTTCTATTTTTCTGTAGTGTTTATTTATCATTCTTGTACAATATTTGATTTTTATTTATTCATTATAGTAGAATTTTATTTTATCTTTGTCGTATAATATTTGTCAAGTGCAATTTGATGACATTTCAGGTTTTAGAACCTAAAATCGCATTTTTTATTTTTTATTTGCTTTACGTGAATTTGCATCGGTTGTTACCAGTGCAACCGATGCAACATAGCAGTTAGTTTTGAGCAAAAACCTTCTTTTTTGCATCGGTTATTACTAAAAACCGATGCAAAAGTACATTTGTTGCATCGGTTCTAAAACCGATGCAATTTTTTTTTGACTTGTTGCATCGGCTGCATATGCATCGGTTGCTGAACTGATGCAACAGGGGGGTAAACAACCGATGCAATTGGCCTGTTTTGTAGTAGTGATATAACGATATAAAATATTCATGTGTTGAATAAAATGTTTGAAAAATAAAAATATCTTTTTTATTGAATGTATGAAGTATATAGAATATTCATGTGTTAAATAAAATATTTTATCGTTAAAAATATATTTTTTAACGTATATATGAACGACATAAAATTCTCCTGAAACGAAAATAAATATTCATTTATAAATTGGACGATTTGTTTATGTACACCCATTTAACTGAAATTGATTGGGACTATAAATTTTACACATCGCCCAACTGCACAAATAATATTCAGTACACTACAACATAATGGCCATTTGGCAACTCTTATTTTTTTCAACTGCAAACACTTATATGTGTTGTAGACTAGTGACACTATTATGTGTTGCTATAGTAAAAATGTGTCACCAAAAATGTGCCAACACTTCAATGTGTTGCTATGCCTGGTCAACTTTTATATTCTAAGGGAAAAATGGTAAGTTCTCACAATTTAACCTAATAGGTCCCTCAACGCTTATTCCTCCACGACCGCATATCTTTCCTTTTTTGGATCTATCGTCAAAACCATATCTTTCGGTTTCTTCATCTGCAGCGAAAAAAAACCCTCCATCGACGATAAAATCATGAAATGCGCAATTAAAATTAAAATTTAGTCTAGAAATCGAGGTAACAAGTTCGCGAGTGATTGATGGAGGTTCGAATTCATTGAGTGCGAGTGGGCTACCGACTGTGGTGATTTTGGGGAACAGAATTATCTTCGATTTGAGGTGAGGTTACTCAGGCATTTGGGTGAGATTCGGCAATTAGGTGATTTTAGGTCAAAATCTTTTTCCACTGTAATGCTAATAAAACCTTCTTATCTTCTTTCAGGTTTAAAAAAAGACAGTGTGCTGATAAGATGGATACTGGTTTACAAGATTAAGCTTGTGAAGAGAAAAGAGTTGACTGGAAGACTGATGCTCCTAGGATTCCTAAAAATATTAAACAAAACGAGGGATGCATGAATTTTGCTGAAAACGAGGTATATTTGTTGCTAGCGTTCTTGTTGAACTTTCATATACTTATGTAAATATTATATGTTTTAAACTAGTTGTGGAGTTATTAGTTAGTTTTTTATGGTGTCATTGGATGCATATTGGCATATTGCATCTACAAAGGTGCATCCACTTTGATCCTATTAATAAATTTTACTTTATAAATATCATTGGATGCTTGTGGGCAGCTACTGTCATTTTCATCTAAGGTTGGCCTAACATATATCGATATTAGGCTAATGTTTAATGTTTTAACAAGATCCGGACTAGTGCATAATTCGTTCTCGATGTGCTTTCAAGATGATGATTCTGGAAGGATTATATTTGGTGACCTTGGTGTCTCAAATCAAACTTCTTCTCCATTTGTACCTTTGGGTGGAAAATTGTAAGTTACTTTCAGCCAGAACGTTGAAGTTACTTTTTGTATCATATGTACCTAGCATCTTGGATGCACATGTCATTCATACCATTTTACTTTTTTTTGACCATTATAGCATCCTCAATTGCAGGTCTAGGTTTTGGGGATGTGTTTGTTCCAAGCATATTAGCAAGATCCGGACTGGTGCATAATTCGTTCTCGATGTGCTTTTAAGATGATGATTCTGGAAGGATTATATTTGGTGACCTTGGTGTCTCAAATTAAACTTCTTCTCCATCTGTACCTTTGGGAGGAAAATTGTAAGTTACTTTCAGCCAGAACGCTGAAGTTGTTTTTTTTATCATATGTACCTAGCATCTTGGATGCACATGTCATTCATACCATTTTACTTTTTTTTACCATTAGAGCATCCTCAAACAGTGTGGAGCACTGTTTGGGAGCATTGCTAGCTTGACAGTTGGTCAGTCAGATCCCATGAGCAAACACTGCAAGTCAAAAATTATATCTTAATAATCAGTTGGGAGAGCAACACAGATTAGAAGACCTACGTTGCTTTTAGTTTAGGTTTGCTCTTTATTGTACGTATGTTTTTAAATATTTTATGTATTTTCACATATATGGCAAGCATTATTTGATTAGTTTCATGTATTATTTGTTAAATGTGTCAATAACTATAATTTTTTATCTTGTTAGTATTTTACTTTAAATCCTATATATATATATATATATATATATATATATATATAACCCTCAATTTTCATATCTGGAGCAATTATTATTTTCGTCGTTGATAATCTTGAATAAATTGTTTGCATTAATGGTACATTATGTTTGATACAATTGTTTACCAACAATAGAACTGTAATTTAAAGGAAATATTTGAGAGTGATGTTTTTAAATTATAAAGGAACAAATGTTGTAGCATAATTTGTATTATACCGCACTGTGGGAAGCTGTCCAAGATTACGGAGGTTGTAACTCAGTTACCACCCCATTGTTTGCATTAAAATTATATGTCATATACTTTATCAGTTTGTATCATAATTGCTACAATAGTTTAATTTGATTTCAGATGGCATTGAATCACTTTATGCTGCTATATATTGTATCATAATTGCTACAGTAGTTTAATTTGATTTCAGATGGCATTTAATCACTTTATGCTGCTATATATTGTATCATAAATATACTACTAAATGTGATAGAGAAGGACAAGAGTGTATATATTGGCAGATTACCTGTGTTATTTTCTTTGTACATTTTTCTTTATTAGCGGATAAATGCTGTATTTAGAACCTAATATTATTCAGTAATTTTTTTCTCTAAAATCTATCGCTCTTCATGTAAGATTTTTATTTATTTATACCTTAATCTAAAATTTGAATTGAATTGTTTTGTTCCAAAATGCTCACTATTTTGTACTTGACAAACATCCCCTCCTTTTATTTTATTTTGTTATGGGTAGACATAATGATTTCATGTGTATATAATTAAATAATAGGTTGTTCGAAAAACAAATATGTTAAACATAGGAATATAATACTTGAGGTATAGTTTGTATTTTTACTAATTATTGATGATATTACTTACTTTTTAATTTAGTACCTATGACATGAGTGTTTCTTCGTAAAATAATTCCGTATGAACCGGTAATTAAAGTTCTTGATTTTGTTGCAGTCTTACCTATGCGGTCAAGGTGGAAGAATTTTGCATAAAAAAGGAGTGTCATGATAATACAAACTTTCAAGCAGTTGTTGACACTGGCTCATCATTCACTTATCTTCCTAATGATATTTACAGGAGAATTTCTTTTGAGGTATCATAGTTTACGTTTTGTACCTAGTATAATTTTGATACATCTTTCTGCATTCCAACTGGGAGGAGGACCTAATTGGACTTATTATTTGTTTGATACGCAAATTAATGCTTCAAGATATGCCTACGATGATCCAAGTTGGGAGTATTATTACGAGGCAAGGTAATTTATTTAGCTAGCTCCAATATCACATTCTAAATGAAATAGCTTTTTTATATTACTAAATTTGCCTGTTGTTACCTATTACAGTCAACTGGGAATGCCTGCAGTTCTGTAACGACCAGGATTTTTCGAATAGTTTATTTTAAATATTTAATATTGTTTTAAATATTTATTTGATAATATAAATGAATTTTTATATTTAGTTATCGATTTAAAAATCGATTTCGAATTAATATCGAATATATTAAATTATCGTAATATGAAATATAATTGATATCGAAGTTAAAAACTGGAACAAAATGATTCAGATGATCAATAGAAATTTTATTCGACTATAAACAATAATAATAATAATAATTTATTATCGAGAAAAATTTTAGTTCTGAATTTAAATTATATTATATTAATTTAATATGGTATATACGATCAAATTAAATTTCAAAATATATACTGTTCAATTCAGAATAGCGTTATAACATTTAAACGTCAGTCGTTATGTTAAAATAGTGGTTCATGAATTTATGTAATGGACCCTGAGATATTTTAACTGATAAGATCGAAGTCGAATCAACATCAAATCAGAATCCATTTAAAAAGAATGAAAATCTCTTTAATCAAATCAGAATCTATTGAAAGAAATAAAAATCTTTTTATTTCAAATCGTATTAATTTACGGTCAAATCAAAAAAATTACTTGATGGTGAAGTATCTTCATCTATATAAACGCAGTGACCTCCTCTTTCCTATAACATTTTTCTTGTGGGAAAAAAATCAGTTGTATCGCAAGCTTTTGAAACCAAATTAGCTTGTCTCCCTGACGTCCATACAAACGAAATAAAAATCAAAGCCAAACTCCTTATTCCTAAGACCCATTTCCTTTTTCTGTAAAACCCAAAACCGTAAATTCTGGCAAATTAAAGAAACAATCGGGCTCCCCAAAATGGATTCAAAATCGTTCAAAGCACAAGAAGAGAAAAATCGCGCAAGTCATTTAGAAATCGAAGCCCTTGTTTATCGCTATCGTTCAATGTTAATTTGTTCAGACCCGTATGGTCATTATCTTTGCAATCAAGCTTGGATCACTCGATTTGGGCTATGGCAAATCGGAGATTTCTGAAGCGCGTTGAGTGCATGTGAACCTAGGAACTGGGGAGGCTTGCGACTGGGGTTCGCCTGGGGGGGTGGATGATAATCCGGTAAATTGAAGGCGGCGCGATATTCATCTTTGACGTCGACTGTTTGAACAGCGATTTAGGTTTCGTGTGGGTGTGCGTTGTTGACGCGATGGAGATTAGTTCGATCGAACCTATAGCTGTTACTGCAAGTTGGAAGAAATCAAGGAGATTATGTTAGTGGTGAATGAGTTACCAAATGGGACAGTGCGGTGGTCATTAATGGGGATTTCGGTCATCAGTGTGTGGCGCAGTGATCAAGAGAAAGTGGAAGCAAAGTTAGGGTCTTCGAACCTGGTAATACGCTGTAAAAGGGGATTAAGAACGACTTATATTTCTACGAGGTAATTAGTAAACTAATGGATTTATTTAATTATAAATCCTATTTAAAAAGACAGAACACTAATCAATTTTTTAGTTATGATCCAAGTAGTGTTTACCGTTTGGTTAAAATCATTAACAGTTAAAGCTATATTGGTTTGAATTGCCAAATCTTAATTTCTGTATTCTAAACACTAAATACTGAATAACCATATACTTGTTTTAAAAACCTGGAATTAATGAAGAAAAAAACATTTCTTTGATAACAATGCCTTTTATATCAATTGTTTTTTTTTCAACAAATCTTATTAGAATTTGAATCTTTCTTAAGCAAGGATTAAGGTAGAATTTATTATAATAAATTTAGTGAATGTTTTTTTTAAATTAAATTAGTTTGAATTTATTAAGTAGTAAATTTAGAATAATAGAGTTTAATCGATGAATAGAAATTTAACAATCGTAGTTATTGAATAGCTTCAGCTGAGAGATTCATAGCTGCGGATTACATAAGCTGGAAATAAAATGGAAATCAGAATAGCTCGGAAAAATCACGGTGAGTAAATCTCACTCATTTTTATTTAAAATTATTTTATTCGTTAAAATAATTGTTCATTGGTTGTTTGCATGCCCTGAAATATTTGTGTGGTTATTAAATATATATTAGTTATTTAGGATTGGTGGTTGTGACTATATATATATATATATATATATATATATATATATATATATAAATTGGTGATTGGATAGTTCCCGCAGTACCATTAGCGGATGCCCGCGGTATCATTAGCAGATGATTACCCTATACGCCCCACGCTATGATAGTGGATGACCTTCTATACCGCGATATCCTGCCACGAAGCAGGATGGGTATTATTTATGTTGACTAACGTCTGTGGATGCAGAAAAACAGGTTGGAGGGATCCAACTGGATTCCTCAAAAATATTGTTATTTGTTTGTTTCACATACCTTATCATATATGATATCTTAGAACCCTATGATTGATAATTGGGTGTTTATGAATGATTAAATACCATTGGGCCCTAAATGTTAATTTATAAAATATCGTGAAAATGAATTTTGTAACTTAAAAGGAAAATTCTGTTTTCAAAAATAGAATTTGATATTCGAATGGACAAGAAATGGTAACTTGTTTTGAATAAATAAAACAAGTATTGAATTTATAAACGATGTTTATAAATTAAATAATACATGAAATTGAAGTGGTGAATTTATAAACGATGTTTATAAATTGAATAATATGGGGAATTGAAACAAATTTATAAATGGTGTTTACAAATAAAGTGGAAAAATTATCATTGGGTAATTTGGATATTTAAATTCAAATGTGAATTTAAAGATAGAAATGGAGAAATCGTTTTAAAAAAATAAACGATGGAATTTATTCTGATGTTCAGAATATAAATTAAAATAAAATAAATCCGTAAGGATTTATGATTTGAATTCGATTAATTCGAATTTATTTAAATAGAAATTAAATTGAATATGAAAATAAATTGGGTGTTATAAGTTATTATAAATAGAAATTTCCAAAAGGAGACTTTGGTTTTAAATAGATTTCGAAATAGATTTGTTTAAATATAAAACAAGGAAAAATTTATAAAATGGTGTTTATAAATATAATGAATTAATTATCAAGAGATAATTTGAATATTTAAATTCGAATATGAATTTAAAAATAGAATTGAAAATAGAATTTGAATATAGAAAATTCAAATAGAATTGGAAATAGAATTTAAATGTAGAAAATTCAAATGGAATTTGAATACAGAATATTCAAATAGAATTTGAAAATAGAAAGTTGAAATCATTTCGAAATGGGAACGACGAAATATATTTCAGAATGCGGATTTTTAAACAGAATAGAAATAAATCTAAAGGATTATAATTTGAAAAAGGAATTGGAATTAAATATAGAAGATCGAAGTATAAACAATTATATTACCGAGTAAGGAAAAATCGACAATCATAGATAATCGAAAATATTATGTTGAATTGGGAAAACTGATTTGATATATATTAAAAATATATCAGAATGGAGTTGGATTTATTATAAACGAGGTTTAAACGTTTGTATATATATATATATATATATATATATATATATATATATATATATATATATATATATAATTAAAACGAACTCGCCGCAGCGCTGCAGTTTGTAAATTGGTGATTTGAATTTCAATTAAGTATATGGAACTCAGTTTAAGTCGGAATTCTTTGAAACAAAAATCGCCAGGACCGATTTGATAATAGTTTTCTAATGAAAGAGAAAATTCTAAATTTCATCGTATATATTTTGAGTTATGTCAAAATCAAATTTTCAGAAAAATAGCGCTATAACCATTTAAAAACCATAACGGTTTATTTAATTTTATAAAAGGATTTTAAGCGAATAAAATCCGAATTTCTATTTTAGAAAATTTCAGATTTGAGTGGTGAAATATATGTGAGCTCAAGTGGAGTAATGGATTGAATTTTAAAACAAAAAACAGATTTTTAATTATTAAATAGAATTAACTAATTTGAATAAAAAATTAGTTAATGAAATTTTGAATCAAAATTGGACTTTGAATAAGTGAACTGGATTTGTAAATTCATATCTGGAATCGTTTATTGAAATTTTGAGTTAAAAATGACATTTGATTGTTTTATAAACAAATTAATTATATTTTTGAACGTGATATGTTCAAATAAGAAGTGAAATAGGCAAAAGAGTTAATTAAAGAATAAATCAGCGAATCGAGTTTAAAATGATTGGATTGAGTTGTAATAAATTGGGAATGGATAGATATGTGTTAGACAGGAATGGAATGAAGTGTATGAAGATCATAATATAAGTGCTCGACAAAAATGTACATGTTTAAATTCCATATATGGTTTTATGCGCCATATCGGCAAGCCGCTTGGCTTTTTAACTTTCTTTTTGAATGAAGAGGGCATGTGTGGCATTTTGGGGATTTTCCCGATGCTCCCGGTACAAAGGAGGTTATGGCTAATTTTTCCGGAAATTTAAGGAGTTGGAATATTTTTAAGAAATTTGATAGTTAGAAACCAATGTATCGATATATATATATATATATATAGAATTCGATAAGGAAACAAACTTAAAAATAGAATATTATAAACAAAAAGGAAATCTATAATTAAATCTGATAAAAAAAATTAGAAAGAGAAACGTATACGTGTTTTATAAATGAATAATTGGTTTTTATGGTGTTGATTATTCGAGAATAATGGTCTTGTCTGTTTTGAAGTTAAGGATGTTTTCAGTCAAGGTCTGAGACGTAATTTTACCCTAACTCGATTGTTTTCATTTTTAACTGAAAAATAGCAAGATTCAGTCTCGAAGATCAATGGTTGAATAAAAGATAGTTGAATGAAATAATTTGGGTTGTTTGTAACGATGTTTTACACAACATTTGTTTTAACCCAAATAAGTGGAAATTTGGAAATATAATAATAAATATTTCCTGAGTATAGAAATAAATGAATGGTCGTGAAAGAGATAAGTAATTGGAATGGTTTCCAATTATAAATATAAGATATTTTCTAAACATAGAAAATAAAAGAAGTTGATATTTGGAAATGTTCCCCAAATAGCATAAGAGGTCAAGATGATTATTGAAAATATTTGGTTAACAAATATTGACAAGGAAATGGAGAAGTAATTTAATTTATGAATGAAATATCAATTAAATGGCCCAGTGATTGTTTGATGTTTTGAATGGATGTTTGTTTTTCTTCGATAGTTAAATAACCGACTATCGAAGTATTTGCCAATATCGTTGTCAATATGGAGAGACCGGTTGGATTATTATCCGAGAACCACTCCGTATTGGCAGTAGCGTTACGAATCAGATTATATGAAGATAATCGAAGACAGAGTAAAGTGCAAGGACTTAATCTATTAATAGAAATTGTGCCTTCGGTTTCGTTCAATCCCAGAACGAACGTATATGGACGGATGTCGGACAGAGTATTTCCAATGATCGCATATATTGGTCTGTATAAATATATATGATGGCAACGGATTTATTCCCTTAGCATAATATCTAGAATATATTTGTGCAAATCAATTAGTGATTAACGGATCTGACAATGTGGCATTCAAAGTGATTGTGCTATCAATGAATGATAAGAAATCGTAGCCTCAGGCCTCAACAACCGGGGAATGACAAAAATCGAGCAGGCAGCATGGCTATGTGGGTCGCTCACATTAGGGTGTATAATCACCTATCTAGAGAAATTCCTTTTACTTCTTTAATCTATCGATGTTGTCCTTTTTTTGGAAACGGCTGCTGATCCCAACCGTTGATGATATACATTCGATACACTCAAGCGAAATGAGTGGTCGGTCATGTGTGGGATGGGTTGCAAGATGTTCTTGTTGAACGCAGTGTATTCCTCTCTAGAAATACACTATCGGAAGGTGGTTCCATACCGTATCATTGTCGGAATCCAATCTCCAATAAGCGCCATGCGATTTTTGATTTTATATTATATATGGAGCGTGAGATGCAAGCGTTCCGCTAGATTCTATTTATTTGATGTAGACATTATTATAATATCACTGGATTTGATATCAAAAATATTTTGGGTTATCGTAAGGTAAAAACAATCCGTGTTTATGTGTGGATCGGTCTTACGATTATCATTTCTTTCGAAAGAATTTTTTAAAGTTAAACAAATGGTTGGAGTTTACTCACACAAGTCCCATGACTGACCCAGAGTTTATTTTGTTTGTTTTTTCCTAAACTCTTGGGTGCCCAAATTTGTACAGGCAGTCAAGTAGTCGGGATTTTTCAGATTCACTTGGAAGAGCTGGAAGCAAGAGGCTTCACCAGTTAGCTATAGACTATTATATTTCTGCTGTGTACTATGTTGTATCTGGAAACAGGTGTTTATAACTGTTCCAGGAATAACTGTTGTGCTCTGATAATGGTATGTATATACAGTTACTGATTTGTATTTCAAAAGTTATGTTATTTAATATATTTTATTCGTTCCGCTGTGAGATTTGTCTTCTTTGGTTTCTTCTATTCTAATATTTATTTATTTCTGTTTCTCATCCTCTAACTTTTTTCTAATAATGATTCGTATTTCTGTGCAATTTGGGTTGGACATGTGGTGTTATTAGTCAACTTAGATAGTACGGATTTGCGGGCCGTTACAAGTTCCAAGTTTGAATTTAATATTGGCTGTAAATAAAAGCTTTGTTATCAATAATCAAATATTTAGGTTCCATGACAAACAGGTATTATTGTCGTATTAAACTTTGCATTAGAGTAACAACATTTTCTGCTTTTTCTATAAGAGCATCACACTTATATACCAATTGTTAATTGCTTACCCGATCACTACGTTATAGCGCACGTTGCACTACTCAAATATTGGCAAGCAATTGTGGAACCCATTTGACAAATTAGTAATGCTCAGTTTGTCGAAACTGAGCAGCGCTCAGTTTTAAACGAAACTGAGCAATGCTCAGTTTGTCGAAACTTAAAATTAACTATTTAGAACATCATAGGCCGGTTTCATTATTTTGTTGCTCAATATTCTAACTTTTGTTCAAGTTCATAAGTTAACTTTTATTAAATGCAAGTATTAGATCAGTCTCTTTAAAATTTTGAGATGGTGTAACGTTAGATTCTCTCCCTTCAATAAATTTTAGCAAGTGCGTTAGCCTTTTGTTGATTTAAATGAGATTTTATGTTTTCTGTGCTACCTTTTTGGCATACATGTAATATGCTTTGTGCTATATTTTTCAGAAAATCAACCGTGATGATATTGAATGCAGAACATCGGAGAGCTCTATCTCCTAACACGGTATTTATTCATCGTGACATTTCTTACAAACATATTTGTACTGAGTTCTATCCTATTGTATTTAATTGCAAACATGGTTGTTTATGCGAATTTCATAGAATGGGTTTTATTCAGTTATTAGTGCTTTTACCCTATTACTTTGCCCTTATGTATATTTTTATTTAGCTTTTAGTGTACAATTAGTTTATCATCTTTTTTTAGTCTCCATAAAGCAACATATTATAAATTTCAACTGTACACTAAATTAGCTCCTCTTCTTTCGTAAAGCACGTAAAGATGATGCAAGCACCAAAAGCAATTGCCGATAAGAATAAAAAGGACGAATTTCGTCAATGGTCTATGGAATTACAAAATCAAGTTGCAAATCAAGTGGCGAGTCAAGTGTCAATCCAAATCATCGATGCTCTTAAATCATTTGCTTCATCCTTTCTTACTATGGTACCGGGATTGCAATATAACGTTAATGGAAGTGTTGTGATGCCTATGACATTGTTGAATTTGAAATAAGGAAGTGTACCAAATACGTTAATGGCGGTGTAATTTGAACTTGATATTATGCTATTTTGAAATTGGAAGCATTATGCAAAAGTGACATTGTTGAATTTGAAATATGGAAGTGTACCAAATACTATTATTTGAATTGATATGTTGAATTATATATGTGATTGAAAATCATAAAAACATGTTATATAAGTGTTAGCAATTTATTTATGCCAACATTTATAAGAGGTAGTAGGATTATGATATTGACATTTATAAGTGTTACCATATCTTATAGTTCAAACATTTATAAGTGTTAGAGATGAATATGTTTGTAACTCTTATAAGTGTTGCCATATCTTATGATTCCAACATTTATAAGTGTTAGCAATGAATATGTTTGTAACCCTTATAAGTGTTACCATATCTTATGGTTCCAACATTTATAAGTGTTAGCAATGAATATGTCTGTAACACTTATAAGTGTAGCAGTTACTCTGTTTGTAACACTCATAAGTGTTACAGGAAATTCCTCACAGGTCGTTGGTGACACTTAAAAGTGTTACAAAAATTATTTGTAACACATATACTTGTTGGGAATCCACTGTTTTGGTGTGGTGTTATTTGTTGGTTGAAACCTCACATGGGTATTGGGATGATATTTGACGTAAACTAATCCCAATTTTTTAGTTGTATGTCAATCGATTGGTTGATAGACCGTGTAAGCGTTAATTATTTATATTTAATGCTTATGCAGTTGTGTAATGCACACTGGATTATGGATGATTGGTTATCATTGTTGCTATATACATATGTTGTATGAAATCCATATAAATAACATTATATGGTAATTGAATGGGTCTGATTCCAATTTAGAAAGAACAAATATTTTAAAATAACGAGTATTCTAAAATAAAGAATATTTTAAAATAACTAATGTTTTAAAATAAGGAATATTTTAAAATAATATTCAGTAATGGATTAAAATGTGAATTTGAAGTTTGATTTTGGATGGACACGAAATCATTGAAATGTGTGAAGCCTTATTGATTAAATATGCGCTATTTTGAAGCGAACGATATTTATATCAATTTTATTCATTTTTATAATGAATATAAAAAAGGAAATGATTTCAAAATCTGATATTTTGAAAATATTACCATTTATATATTGTAATGATATGGAATATTCATGTAACAACCCGAATTTTTAGCAACGTGTTAAGACAAGAATCAAGGCAGAATTAAATTATAAAATCTGAATCAGGATAAACGGGTTGCGCCATTGCGTTCGTCTCGGAAAAATACGCGAAATAGAGTCCGAAATTTCGTAAATCGGAGTCCGTATGAAGAAGATATGGACGAACGAAGTTAGGCAGAAAAACCGAAAACAAGCCAGAATGCACTGGCGCACTTGTGAAGTGCGCCAGCACAAAAATACACTGGCGCACTTGGGAAGTGCGCCCGTGTCGAGCCAGAAACCTGCACAGCCTTCTGGCTTGACCCTGGCTGGCCTGGTGCACCTGTTTTGGCCCTTGGTCTGGTTTTGGAGGCTTTTGACGATTTTTGAGGGCTGGGATCTATCCTAGGGTTAATCCTATGGCCTAAAACACTTGCCTAATCTATAAATAAGACCCTAACCTACCCTAAATCATCATTAATCTATCCTACAACTAAACTATGGCAAAATCAATCCTCTCATGGCCTCCACTCTCTTCATAAATTCCTAAATCAAATTTCTAAGAGATTTCCATGCATACAAGTGTATTTAGGCTTGTATGATCCTCTTTAGCTTGCATTAAAGTCTTGTTTCTCTATTGGCATCATAAAGGAGGAGTCTTGATCAAGTTTGCTTGCATTTTGGGGTTTTAATTTGTTGCATAAGGGGTTTCTTACATTTGCTATACTCATTTGAGTCCACATAAGCATTGTAAGCCCTTCCCTACTCTTAGATATTAACTATGAAGTTAAATGTTCATGTTGAAAGTTTGGATTTGATTAATTAGAATGATGCATGCTATCATGTTATGCAAGTTTATGAAGTCATTATCTTGATCTTATGAGCTAAAAGCCACAACCTTTATGTTGAAATGTTGCATTATGCAACATGAGAATCTTCATAATCATTATGTCAACTTGCATATGAAGTCATAATCCTTATATGATGATATATGCGAGTTTCTAGCCATCATTCCATGTCTTTTGTCACCATGATTCGCTTATGTACCAAGTTTGGGTTGATGCATGTTTTTGAGGCTTAAGAATGTAACATGCAAGCTAATGAACACATTTGTGCCTCATTTGCCACCATGATTAACTTGTGGCTTAATACCCATTTTTGTCATTCCTTTGCCAAGTCTCTTCTTTTAATCCATCACGTTGTTGCGAACGTATATGCTAGTTTAAAAAGCGTTGGGGGTCACATTATGGGGAAACATAATGACATGAATATGACTTGGGTAAATGGGTATAAACATGACAACATGTAACGTTAAATATGACATGTGTTTATACTTGAAAACATGACTTGAAGTATAACATGGAAGTTGACATGTAAGTATGTATAAAAACATAAGCTTGGGAATTTACCTATTAAGTTAGGTCTACCCATTGGGAATTTACCTATTAAGTTAGGTCTACCCAATTTCTTGAAAACTTGACTATGAACATGACACTAGACTAAACATGAAAGTGGCCAACTCGAGGTTGGGTTGAGTTTGCAACGTAAAACTACCCGGAACCGACCGGCCTAACTAGTAGTTGCAAACAATAGGACCCAATGTGAGAAGTTGGTCATGTTGTGCTTGAACCCGAGGTTAGACCAAGTTGTGGTGTAAAGCTACCCGGAACCGACCGGCTTAACTAGTAACCACAACAAAGTCTAATGTGAGAGGTTGGGGTGCATTAAGTAATTAATGCCACATGATAGGGTTAAGTTAATTTGATTAATGACTCTTAACCAAATATGACATGGGTAAATGGGTTAAGTAAATTGGTTAGGCTAATGATACTTAACAAAACATGACAAGGTTGGGTAGGTTAAGTGATTTGATTTGCCTAATGACGCTTAACCATTTTTATACGACTAGTGGACGGGGATTAAGTTAACCAACACTTAATCAATCCAACATGATAATTTGGCAAGGTTAAGTAAGTTTTCTTAATGACACTTAACCATACAAGATGATTAGGGGATGGGGTTAAGTAATTTGCACCTAACTAATCCGACACGGTAATTAGATGGGGTTAAGTAATCCACACTTAACTAATCTAAACACGGTAATTCGATGGGGTTAAGTTAAACACTTAACCAATTTAAACTCGGTAATTCAATGAGGTTAAGTAACCAATACTTAACCAACTTAACGTGATAATTTAATGGGGTTAAGCAACTTATACTTAACCAATTATACATGATGATTTGATGGGGTTAAGTAACTTACACTTAACCAATCTAATACGCGGACCTGATAAGGTTAAGTCACAAGACCTTTTTAGAATATACTTAACCATTGTAGTACGATTAGAGGATGGGGTTAAGCCAACCTATACTTAACCAATCCGACTCGATAATTTGATGGGATTAAGATAATCTATGCTTAATCGATCTAGCAAGATAATCCGATAGGATTAAGGTAAGCTAGTACTTGACCAATTTGACTTGATAGGGTTAAGTCATGAGCCTCTGGGTACACTTAACCAACTTGTGGGACTAAGTCTTGAACTTAAATACTTAGCCAATCTTTGACGTGATTCGTGGGCGGGTTAAGTCATGGACTTGAATGATAACACTTAACCCAATAGACAAACCCTAGCTAGAAGAACTAGGTAGAAAACCGTGGTTAATCAAGGATAACGGGAAAGGAAGCTAAGTGGTAAACCTTAGTTAAGGGTAACTAAGTAATAATTCTTAGCTAAGGACATAGGACTAATTCTCAAAACGATGAGTAACCTGATACGGTAGGTCATCGCTTAGTATACGAGGGGGAGCAAGTTATCTGACTTGGATAAAAGCTCCAGCGCACTGGGTGCCGAAGTGGAAGCTTCGGGGGACGTGAGGATATTCTTGGGATCCCTCTGTGGGCTGCCAGGTAATTATACTAGGCCCATGAGAGGTTAAGGTCTGCGTTAGAAGGACCAAGAGTATGCCTTGGTTGCTATGCGAGCAACCTAAAGACTGGGATGGATTAGCGTGGAGTCGACGATTCTTGTTTTTGCCCTGGATAGCACATCGCCGACTACCTACCATCTTTAGTCAATCGTGTACGTACGGAAAGGCAGGGAACCCCCAACAGACCATGTGCTTGCTATCGAGTCATGGGTGAGGTTGGCCCGTAGGAAAGTGGGCTATAGTGGGGCCGTGGAGTGGTTCTTATACATGATTTTTCTTGGATTGCCTTTCAGTAGTTGAGGGAGGGGTCACGTGGGACCATAGCCACGGATACAAAAACAGACCTTGATATCTGCATCGGCAGACGATTTAAAGCTCCCGACCGAGTTCCGTATTTCTTGATTTGCCCTGGCACGGAACTCGGATGGCACATTGGGGAACATGTGCATCTAGACATGGAAAACGATTCACGATACATACGTGGGATCGAGGGCGCGGTTGACGGGTGGCGTAATCCCTAGTGGTCCTAGGTGGCCAAGACCCAAACCGAGACACGGAAACGTTCATTAGGTAGCATAATCCCTAGCGGCCCTAGGTGGCATAAATCCTAAGTGGACGCGCGATAGTTCATGGTAGGGAAACACAACTAGATCAAGGGTTGCAGTCCAAAACAACTTCAAGGATAAAATGTTTACATGGGAAAGTCCGTACGGCCTACGGCAAAGGACTGAACTTATTCATGGAAAGAAACATGCGAGTTGGGAAAACCTACATATGCTATATGTTAGGTTGACATGGACCATTCCATGACATTGGGCAAGGGACATTCATTGTTAACACATGGCGCGGGTTGGGATACTAGTACGGTAGGTGCAGAGCTAAAATACAGGATAGATATCACGGGGCGTTATACGTGACAGATATCTTGGGGATATTATACTTGATAGAAACCTGACGATGTGATACCTTGTTTTATCTTGACATCGTAATTTATCATGACACCTTAGTTTATCTGAGTTCAGTAGTTCATCCTGTTATTTTGATTTAGCTTATCTATCTTGTTATCATGCTTATGTTCATCTCAGTTTCTCATGTCAGTTAACTTTACTAGTTTTTATGCTAATAGTAGATAGGGCTTACTCAGTCTTTTTGACTGACCCGTTTTGTTTCGTCTCTTTTCTTCCGTTTCCCCCCCAGGTTACAGGGAGGAAATACTGTTGTTTAGTTCGGACTTCTTCTGCTTGAAGGTCATCATGGATGGCTTGGACTTTTCTTGGCTAATGGCTACTTTACTGTTTTTACTTGGGGAATAATTTATGAAAATGTCTTTATGCTTCTTTACTATTGTAAGACAGGTTTTGATGTACTCTGATGTAAAAGGCTTTAGACCTTATTTATTCATGTTATGAAAGTTTGATTTTACTTCCGCTATTTTATATGTTCTGTCTTGTGATATTTCTGTGCATGTTTACCAATAATGCCCCTCTAAAGCTAGTGCATTCCTTTGCGAGTGACCCTAGCGGAGGCGGGGTGTTACACGTGGTATCAGAGCAGAAGGTTACCAGATTGGGCAAAAGTTTTTAAAGACCTTCTGAAAACTATTTGAAAATCGTTTATAAAGAAGCATTTTTCAAGAAAGTTTTCTTTTAAAAAGAAAAGGCTATTCCCCAAAGGCCATTAGCATTATCCTTGTTTCCTTAATTAAATCTCTTTTCCTTTCTTTCCTCCATCTGTAGTCACAGTGGTTTTAACTGCGACTAGTCTTTTCTATCTACGAAAGTACTTTCCATGCGATGGATGTGGTTCTCGAGAGACCAATGGCCGCGTTATAAGAAAGGATAGTGAGAAAGAGGATGAAGGATGCGAGTTTAAGGATGAACAACTTGTTGGTATGGCTCAACCCAGAATGAGAGAGAAAGATGAACAATGAAACCCATGACGAGAGAGTACCTTTGGCATGGTGGAACGGGACGGATAGTTAAGTATCATGGGACAAGGACAAGATCATCGGGAGGGCAGTAGTATGCTCTCATTTCTAGAGTACCTCGGAAGGAGGGTAGCGATCTCGTTAAAGGTTTAGCTTTTCTTCTCTACCATCCCGTTAGGACTTCGTTGTTCGTATCATTTAAGTCTGCTTCGATAGTTGAGTCTCTGCACCTTAAGTACTAGCGTAATAGAGAACCCCATTTTTTTCTCAAAGTCCTATTGGAGAATCAGTCCATTTATACATGACTTGTTTGGATTTGAGAATGTCTATGCCAAGTGTTGAGTTTGGAAATAATGCTTATGTTTATAAGCCATAGATGGATTCTAGGGATGAAGTGGTTATACAGTAGGGGATGCCACTCTCGGTTTTGATAGGAGGGTAGTTAGACCTTTTGACTAGCCTTGGTAATACCCTCGAAGTATCGTGTAACCTTTTTGAGGTTCTGTCATGACTAGTTACTTAGAATCCCTTGATGCCTTTATTGGAAATTTGAAGCCCGATCGAGTGGTGTTCGCCGATAAGACGGACGGTTTACTTCACTTATGCGTGGGTTATAGAAATCACCCTAGTAAGTGCTCTTGATAACCTGGTTGGCATCTGTTTACTTTCAAGAGAAAGTTCTTCTACGTGGAATACCTTGTGGTACGAGGTCCGAGATTCACTAGTGAATTTTGGAAAGCTTGCATGAGATCATGAGTACGCAGTCATGTTTGCGCCAAGTGTGCAAGTGGAACGAGAGGCGACGAAGAAATGAGTTCCAGCTCATGTTATGGAAACAGGAAATAGGAAGCTACGAAATCGCGAAGTTAAAAGACGGTCAAGGCACAATGGAATTAAGCTCAAGGAAATACGACTTTGATGGTCAAAGACTAGATGCGCGCATGATATCTCTATTTTGGAGTATATCCTTGATCCCTGTTTTCTGTAGAGCTTACTTGTAGGCTATCTTTTGTGGACATCCTCTCGGTCCTATTTTCTATTACAAACCCCGTAAGGAGTTTGTCTTGTTTATCTTCTCGACCCTGTTTCAGGGAATCCTAGGTAGAACCCTATGGATGTAAACATGTATTTGAAACATGTTATGATTGATATGGTTGCAAGTGGTTGCAAGTGGTTGCTCGTGGATGCGCGAATACACATTAGATACTAGCTCGACTCGGTCACATTTCATATTGCATATGCACGAGTATTTATACTTGTTTATGGATGAAATCGAATGTATTATCATGCGGTTGTTGCATATGAATGAATGATTGTGCACGCATATAGTACCTATATGGCTAGGACTATTTGCATACATGTTGGATTCATGGCACTATACATATTTTGCATTAGAAAGATTATTCAGGCCTGATCATTAGCATTAGCTAAGGAACATGTACACACACGTTTTGCATATATTCATACAGCATTAGAAATCATCTAAGGACAATGGTTGCTTGTGGATGATGTTTTGAGTAGATGGATGACGGAGGGTAGGATACGTTCTTCCTAACTTGGAGATTTCGGGGACGAAATCCTTTAAGTTGGGGAGGATGTAACAACCCGAATTTTTAGCAACGTGTTAAGACAAGAATCAAGGCAGAATTAAATTATAAAATCTGAATCAGGATAAACGGGTTGCGCCATTGCGTTCATCTCGGAAAAATACGCGAAATAGAGTCCGAAATTTCGTAAATCGGAGTCCGTATGAAGAAGATATGGACGAACGAAGTTAGGCAGAAAAACCGAAAACAAGCCAGAATGCACTGGCGCACTTGTGAAGTGCGCCAGCACAAAAATACACTGGCGCACTTGGGAAGTGCGCCCGTGTCGAGCCAGAAACCTGCACAGCCTTCTGGCTTGACCCTGGCTGGCCTGGTGCACCTGTTTTGGCCCTTGGTCTTGTTTTGGAGGCTTGTGACGATTTTTGAGGGCTGGGATCTATCCTAGGGTTAATCCTATGGCCTAAAACACTTGCCTAATCTATAAATAAGACCCTAACCTACCCTAAATCATCATTAATCTATCCTACAACTAAACTATGGCAAAATCAATCCTCTCATGGCCTCCACTCTCTTCATAAATTCCTAAATCAAATTTCTAAGAGATTTCCATGCATACAAGTGTATTTAGGCTTGTATGATCCTCTTTAGCTTGCATTAAAGTCTTGTTTCTCTATTGGCATCATAAAGGAGGAGTCTTGATCAAGTTTGCTTGCATTTTGGGGTTTTAATTTGTTGCATAAGGGGTTTCTTACATTTGCTATACTCATTTGAGTCCACATAAGCATTGTAAGCCCTTCCCTACTCTTAGATATTAACTATGAAGTTAAATGTTCATGTTGAAAGTTTGGGTTTGATTAATTAGAATGATGCATGCTATCATGTTATGCAAGTTTATGAAGTCATTATCTTGATCTTATGAGCTAAAAGCCACAACCTTTATGTTGAAATGTTGCATTATGCAACATGAGAATCTTCATAATCATTATGTCAACTTGCATATGAAGTCATAATCCTTATATGATGATATATGCGAGTTTCTAGCCATCATTCCATGTCTTTTGTCACCATGATTCGCTTATGTACCAAGTTTGGGTTGATGCATGTTTTTGAGGCTTAAGAATGTAACATGCAAGCTAATGAACACATTTGTGCCTCATTTGCCACCATGATTAACTTGTGGCTTAATACCCATTTTTGTCATTCCTTTGCCAAGTCTCTTCTTTTAATCCATCACGTTGTTGCGAACGTATATGCTAGTTTAAAAAGCGTTGGGGTCACATTATGGGGAAACATAATGACATGAATATGACTTGGGTAAATGGGTATAAACATGACAACATGTAACGTTAAATATGACATGTGTTTATACTTGAAAACATGACTTGAAGTATAACATGGAAGTTGACATGTAAGTATGCATAAAAACATAAGCTTGGGAATTTACCTATTAAGTTAGGTCTACCCATTGGGAATTTACCTATTAAGTTAGGTCTACCCAATTTCTTGAAAACTTGACTATGAACATGACACTAGACTAAACATGAAAGTGGCCAACTCGAGGTTGGGTTGAGTTTGCAACGTAAAACTACCCGGAACCGACCGGCCTAACTAGTAGTTGCAAACAATAGGACCCAATGTGAGAAGTTGGTCATGTTGTGCTTGAACCCGAGGTTAGACCAAGTTGTGGTGTAAAGCTACCCGGAACCGACCGGCTTAACTAGTAACCACAACAAAGTCTAATGTGAGAGGTTGGGGTGCATTAAGTAATTAATGCCACATGATAGGGTTAAGTTAATTTGATTAATGACTCTTAACCAAATATGACATGGGTAAATGGGTTAAGTAAATTGGTTAGGCTAATGATACTTAACAAAACATGACAAGGTTGGGTAGGTTAAGTGATTTGATTTGCCTAATGACGCTTAACCATTTTTATACGACTAGTGGACGGGGATTAAGTTAACCAACACTTAATCAATCCAACATGATAATTTGGCAAGGTTAAGTAAGTTTTCTTAATGACACTTAACCATACAAGATGATTAGGGGATGGGGTTAAGTAATTTGCACCTAACTAATCCGACACGGTAATTAGATGGGGTTAAGTAATCCACACTTAACTAATCTAAACACGGTAATTCGATGGGGTTAAGTTAAACACTTAACCAATTTAAACTCGGTAATTCAATGAGGTTAAGTAACCAATACTTAACCAACTTAACGTGATAATTTAATGGGGTTAAGCAACTTATACTTAACCAATTATACATGATGATTTGATGGGGTTAAGTAACTTACACTTAACCAATCTAATACGCGGACCTGATAAGGTTAAGTCACAAGACCTTTTTAGAATATACTTAACCATTGTAGTACGATTAGAGGATGGGGTTAAGCCAACCTATACTTAACCAATCCGACTCGATAATTTGATGGGATTAAGATAATCTATGCTTAATCGATCTAGCAAGATAATCCGATAGGATTAAGGTAAGCTAGTACTTGACCAATTTGACTTGATAGGGTTAAGTCATGAGCCTCTGGGTACACTTAACCAACTTGTGGGACTAAGTCTTGAACTTAAATACTTAGCCAATCTTTGACGTGATTCGTGGGCGGGTTAAGTCATGGACTTGAATGATAACACTTAACCCAATAGACAAACCCTAGCTAGAAGAACTAGGTAGAAAACCGTGGTTAATCAAGGATAACGGGAAAGGAAGCTAAGTGGTAAACCTTAGTTAAGGGTAACTAAGTAATAATTCTTAGCTAAGGACATAGGACTAATTCTCAAAACGATGAGTAACCTGATACGGTAGGTCATCGCTTAGTATACGAGGGGGAGCAAGTTATCTGACTTGGATAAAAGCTCCAGCGCACTGGGTGCCGAAGTGGAAGCTTCGGGGACGTGAGGATATTCTTGGGATCCCTCTGTGGGCTGCCATGTAATTATACTAGGCCCATGAGAGGTTAAGGTCTGCGTTAGAAGGACCAAGAGTATGCCTTGGTTGCTATGCGAGCAACCTAAAGACTGGGATGGATTAGCGTGGAGTCGACGATTCTTGTTTTTGCCCTGGATAGCACATCGCCGACTACCTACCATCTTTAGTCAATCGTGTACGTACGGAAAGGCAGGGAACCCCCAACAGACCATGTGCTTGCTATCGAGTCATGGGTGAGGTTGGCCCGTAGGAAAGTGGGCTATAGTGGGGCCGTGGAGTGGTTCTTATACATGATTTTTCTTGGATTGCCTTTCAGTAGTTGAGGGAGGGGTCACGTGGGACCATAGCCACGGGTACAAAAACAGACCTTGATATCTGCATCGGCAGACGATTTAAAGCTCCCGACCGAGTTCCGTATTTCTTGATTTGCCCTGGCACGGAACTCGGATGGCACATTGGGGAACATGTGCATCTAGACATGGAAAACGATTCACGATACATACGTGGGATCGAGGGCGCGGTTGACGGGTGGCGTAATCCCTAGTGGTCCTAGGTGGCCAAGACCCAAACCGAGACACGGAAACGTTCATTAGGTAGCATAATCCCTAGCGGCCCTAGGTGGCATAAATCCTAAGTGGACGCGCGATAGTTCATGGTAGGGAAACACAACTAGATCAAGGGTTGCAGTCCAAAACAACTTCAAGGATAAAATGTTTACATGGGAAAGTCCGTACGGCCTACGGCAAAGGACTGAACTTATTCATGGAAAGAAACATGCGAGTTGGGAAAACCTACATATGCTATATGTTAGGTTGACATGGACCATTCCATGACATTGGGCAAGGGACATTCATTGTTAACACATGGCGCGGGTTGGGATACTAGTACGGTAGGTGCAGAGCTAAAATACAGGATAGATATCACGGGGCGTTATACGTGACAGATATCTTGGGGATATTATACTTGATAGAAACCTGACGATGTGATACCTTGTTTTATCTTGACATCGTAATTTATCATGACACCTTAGTTTATCTGAGTTCAGTAGTTCATCCTGTTATTTTGATTTAGCTTATCTATCTTGTTATCATGCTTATGTTCATCTCAGTTTCTCATGTCAGTTAACTTTACTAGTTTTTATGCTAATAGTAGATAGGGCTTACTCAGTCTTTTTGACTGACCCGTTTTGTTTCGCCTCTTTTCTTCCATTTCCCCCCCAGGTTACAGGGAGGAAATACTGTTGTTTAGTTCGGACTTCTTCTGCTTGAAGGTCATCATGGATGGCTTGGACTTTTCTTGGCTAATGGCTACTTTACTGTTTTTACTTGGGGAATAATTTATGAAAATGTCTTTATGCTTGTAAGACAGGTTTTGATGTACTCTTATGTAAAAGGCTTTAGACCTTATTTATTCATGTTATGAAAGTTTGATTTTACTTCCGCTATTTTATATGTTCTGTCTTGTGATATTTCTGTGCATGTTTACCAATAATGCCCCTCTAAGGCTAGTGCATTCCTTTGCGAGTGACCCTAGCAGAGGCGGGGTGTTACAATTCAATTTTGATTTAAAATTGAAAATGAAGTTGAAATCGTTTTTGAAATGAATTTAAACCAATTTATAAAATACATTTTGAATGGAAATCGATGAAATATATATATTATATATTATATATATTATATATTATATATATATTTAATGGCCTGAATAGAACGCGCCGCGCAGCGACCGTTCGTGAATTTCGACCATTGACTTCGAATTGGCATTACGGGAGATACGACCATCAGATTCTCCTAAAACTGGAACCATTGGGTTCATATCGGAAAGAGATTTCCAATGAATATAAGAGATTTGAAATCTAATAGGTGGATTTGGAATTATGTCCAAATCAAATTTGGAAAAGCTCGCTATGGATGCAGTTCGGTGGCTGTTATTAGAAACCGACTGTACGGGCCTTGATAAAATTATTAAAAATATCAATAATTTGTGTAAAATCATAATAAATGATTCGGAAAGATTTTGGGTGAAAATATGCAAGTTTGAAAAGATAAAATTTTTTTTTTATCTAAATGAATTAGTTATTAACTAGAATAACAATCCAATATTTCTAAATAAATAAATTGGATTGAAAAAGGGGTTTTAAAATAACCCGAATTTTCCAACATATGATTTGGAAAGTATTTGAATGGAAATAATCTTTGGAATATTTCGATATTGGATTCTGTGATTATACTGATATTGTTGAGGAATTTGGAAGAAATATATATCATTATTCCCAGTACGATATTTGTTGGTTTCAGAATTTGATGTTGAATATAAGCCGATATAATTTCTATTTAGAGCCTTGTATTTAATATCAAATTGGATTTTGGGTTTGTCGTGAATGGCGTCTTCAATAACACTGTTCTTAAACCCAGTAGTGAAAAGAATAAATCTTTTAATTAAGATTTAGAGAAGTTTACCAATTAATATTTAATTGGAATTGAATTGAAATTGGATTTTTGGTTTATCGTGAACTATGTTTTAAATAACAGTTGTTCTTTAACCGGATAAATATGAAGATTGATTTGGAATATATAAATCTTTTTGTAAGATTTAATGGGAACTTTCCAATTTAATAAAAAAAATGGAATGGAATGGAATTAGATTTAGTAATAATCGAGATGAGCTTCTGTGGAGGAAGACTGTTAATATATACGGAATTTAAAAGGCTTTGTCGTTATTCCATTTATATTATTAGTCGGATAAGTAAATTTATATCGATTATATATATATATATATTGATCTGTTTTCCATGAAGATTCCATAATTAATGGAATGTGATTTTGGGTTTATCGTGAACTGTGTTTAAAATGACATTGGTTCTTTAACCCAGTTAAAGACATGATTACATGTCTAACATTGTATTTCGAACTATAATATTGATCTCTGCTAAATATATATCTGTTTGGTGGCAGAGAATTTATTATCGTGCTTAACACCCTTCTCTGAGACGTACGAGCTTAGAGGTTATATATTGGCAGAAATCAATGGTACGGTGTAGATTGTCGATGTGACATGTTTGGGTTTCCATAGTTAAATAATCATTAATAATGATTTTTGGGAAGATTAAAACTAAGTGGAGTTTTAATGAATCTTTAATTAGATTGAAATGTGAATGGGATAATTTAAATTGTCAAATTTGGGAAATGATTAAGAATGGAGTACCGCCAGTTTTACTCCAGGCAATAGTTAAATCTTTAATTAAATTTGAATGGGAAAAGATAATTAATTTTTACCGATAACCCCGTTGTGTTAAATATGGAGTATTACCAGTTTTTCTCCATGGGATGAATAGGTTGGGATTGGGATTAATATAATAAATGATTACTTCGATAAGGTCGATAATCATGACTAGTTTATAAACCTTAATTTGGTTTGGACTTGGGAAAAGATAAATGAATCTTTTGGAAATTGATATCCAAAGGAATCTAAAAGAATAAATCTAAAAGAATTTAACTTTGATAAAATTAATGGGAACCTTTCCCTAAATATATGAATATTTGAATAAAAAAATATTCAAGATTGGAATGAGGCGTATGTAGTGTTCGTGTTTCACTTGTTTATGAGATATGCGAGTTATTCGGAAAGACCGGATTTATGCCCATTTTGATTAACTGATTCGATGACAAGTCGACGATGAAGAGGGTGATAGAAGACTAGAGATATTCACATCGTTTGGATGATTACTAATGTCTTGATTGGGCTGTACACCCAAGACAAGGTAATAAGTGGTGATCGTCCAGACGTACATAGAGATCGGCCGGATATGCGAGGACCTCTCTCCTGTATTGGACATATGGGACGAGGAATAAGATGCATCCGGTTTCATTCAGACCCAGAACGAACCATTAAACGGATGTATGTCTGCCATTGGATTTTATTCTGTGTTGATTGATTTCTATTAAATATATATCTGTTTGGTGGCGAAGAATTTATTCTCTTGCTTAACACCCTTCACTGAGACGTACGAGCTTAGAGGTTATATATAGATAGACATCAGTTGCATGGCATGAATTGTCAGTGTGGCATGCTAAGATGCAAATGATCAAGGCTTTTGTTGAAAAGCAAAGTCTTGTGGTTGATGATCAAAACACGGCTTTAAATAGCATAGCTTTGCATGAAGTGTTAATTCGCGAGTCTCACACCCCGATGTGAGTCAGAAACGGGACCAGGGACGCAGGGAGTGCATGACGTTTCTTTCTAGTTATGGGTGGTGTCATGGTATGAAGCCCAGACATTTATTATATTACCTATGTGGATGATGGATAGCGAGGCGCCTTAGATATATCGGTCACTTCGGGGCCGATGGATAGGTCCGATAGGACCGGGAAATGTGTGTTCAGGAATAACTAATCCTCAAATGTAAGAGACGACCAACCCTGTTTGATCTAGAATTTCCCAGAGTGTGTAATCCTGAGGCATTTTCTAGAGTGTCTCGAATTGGTAAGGAGCCATCCCTTGCCTCGACTCATATATGGAAATCCAATTTCCAATACGATACCTTTTCGGTTTTAGTTGTAAAACTAGTATGGCGACATAGTATATGGTAGCTATGCCGTCTATGATTGATACATTTATATTTGAAATTGTTTCGGCACTATACACTTATAGTAATATCCAAATAATTTGTTTTAAACGTATCAAGCATGTTTGGCTATTATAAGGTAAAACTCTATCTTCCGGCTTGCGTTGCATTGTGTGATGGGACCTGAGTCTTATAATAGCTTCATTTTTCCCAAAAGCATTACGTTGTTTGTTTTATGCACTGATATTCTTGGGAGGAAACTCGTTCCGTGTTATACGGCGTGGTCCCTTGATTTACTCTATTTTAATGTAAAGTTTAAATAACTGTTTTAATTCTCACATCAGTCCCATGACTGACCTGGAGTTTATTGTTTTAACCTAAACTCTAGGTGCCCCTATTTTCCACTCGGGCAGCTAGTAGTTTTGGTTTTGCATATTTCTATTTTATAGGATCCTGGCTTACAGTTGGAGCTATATTCGGAAAGATTTGTATTCGTGTATTTCTTTCAGTTGTATTTGTTAATGTATTTCCGCTACGCATTGTATTAATTTTCCGCTGCTTTGTAATTTAAACTCTGATATTTTTCTGTTGTATATTATTTATTTATACTTTGATATATTCTTGTACCCTAATGAAAATGGTTGTGAGAGCTATGAAATGTTCTATTATTTGTGTTCTGATTTGTCGTGTTCTCAACTCAATCTTGGCTTTCCTTTACGGGCGAGTTTGGGTCACTTCATTTTAGTATCAGAGCTTTGGTTTACAGAGCTCGAGAACAAGACACGTTAGAACCAAACAAAAGAATTCACCAGAGATAGGATTAGTAGTATCCTATGAGGATAACTCATTAGAGATAGGATCAGTAGTATCGTAGAATGAGTACAAAGAGTGCTATTTATTACAAACAAATTTAGTTTTAAAATTTATAACTTATTACACGTATTTGAGTAATTTATTTTAAATTGAATTTGGACAATCAGGTATATGGAGATTTTAATATACGTCTGATCCACGTGTATTGGAAGTCTTGAATATACTGGATGGATATAGATTCACACTCTAGTCTCCCGGAGATGATTCTGATGATTGAGATCTCATCATCAGTATCTATATTCGAGTTTTGAAAGTGGGATATCTATATATTTCCAATTGATTGGTGTGAGAACCAAAACTAGATAGGGATTATTGTTTGTGATTTGGCCTTAAAATTGGATTTTTGACTATATATAAAAGTTATTTGTGTTCGAAAATCTAAGTAACTAATTGATTGTTGGTTGTGATGGATGATTATTAGTTTAACTAATAAAAATTATTGGAGTGATAATTAATGAAACCAATATGTAAATGAAAGGTAAATAAAGCCAAATTGAATCAAATTTTGAACTGAATTGAAAATTGATTGAAATTTCATATATGTACATGTATATACAACGAACAGGTCATAGCATGGAAGCTAAGAAGGGGAATAAAATTGTATGCCTGACAAATAGGTAAAATTATTTACTGTATTTATTGGGGTTTGATGATTTTATGAGCCGATTGGTTAGTCGCTTGGCTTTTTCTTTTCCTTTTTGATTGATGAGGGCCCTGTGAGGCAAGTTGCGGTTCTACTGATCAGCCCATACAAAGGAGGTTATGGCGAATTTTTTCAAAAATTTAGGGTGTTAGCCAAATTTTTGAGAAATTAAAAAAATTCTTAGAAACTGAAAAGTTGAAGAATGAAAGTTTAGTTGATCAGTTAAACAACTTTCAGCTCCGTTCCTTTTCAAGGACGAAAAGATTTTAAGTGGGAGAGATTGTAACAACCCAAAATTTCAGAACCAATTTAAAAATTTTATTTTTGCTATTTTAACGGATTTTGAATATTTAAAATTATTTATTTTAAGTAATAACGATTTAAAATTTATTTTAATCGAAATTAGAACAAACAAATTTATTTTAATTATAAAACGAGCCTAAAATGGCGTGGTAGTTCGAAAATTCGATTTTAATTTCAAATGAATGTACAAGATTCAAAATAAATCGGATTTCAGTAAAACAAGAAATATTTGAATCTGTTTAACTATATCTTTCTAACGAATGTAAGAAACTGAGATTTCACTTTATAAATTGAAAGTTATGTCCAGTTTAAAATTTACAATAGTCGCTATGGAATTTATAAATATTTTAAATAATATATAGCCCTAAAAAACAACCATTTTGCAAATGACCTCCATTTTCGACGAAACCACTTTTGTTGGATCCGGAATGTCAAATTATTGCTAGATTCCAATTTTCATAATTTTTGGAATTAATATGTAAGCGTGGTGAATATAAACGTGTTTGGTAATTTCAGTTTGAATTTAATCTTTTGGAAAGTGGCCATTTTTCAAACGTTCTCCAAATTCGACGAAATTAAATTTGTTAGGACCGTATCGTCAAAACATAGCTAGATATATTTTTCTAGAATTTTTGGAGTCATTATGTGGCCCCGGTAAAGTAAAATGTACGTTCAAATGTAATATATGAATGTTTTATATTTTAATTTTTAGAATAACTGACTAAAACAGTTGAATTGGCTTACGAAACATTTCCCATTGTGTCCGGAATAGGGGTATTTGGGTAGGGGCGATAGTCGTTGGGTTAGATTTGGAGTTCGTGGCATTAAACAACTAATTAACAAATTAAATAATTATTGAAATAAAATAGTATATATATAAATTAATTTCTAAAATCCTAAAATCTAATTCATTATACGGACCGCCTCCTTCTTCAGCAGACGAACAAAATCCTTCAAAACAAACTCCCATCCGATCTTCTAATCTAATCAATGAATTCAGAAAATTTATAAAGCAAAATTGAAGAGCTTTATATACTCTTCCAATCCATATTAGTTTGGGGGAATTTCGTATTTAAATTTGGAGGAAAACGTAGCTCGAAGTGGCGATTTTCGGTGCGGGTTTCATGGCGTGAGGGGGCTGCGAGTTGGTGGCGCAGCTGGGTGTGGGGGCGGCGGTGAGAGGCACTCCTTGTGAGCTGCTCCGATCTGGGTCCGGCCCCCTCCAACGACGGCGGTGGCGTGCCATAATTAGCGAAGCAAGGTCGAGTTCGACCTGGAACGATGCAGATGGTAACATTTTTTTAGCATGGTTAATTTGTTTAGTTTGTCAATTAATAATAATAATAATGTAATTAATGAATTAACGTGTGTAACTTTTCCATGCGAGGTCGGAATTGCACGAAACTAGATCCATTGCGATCGTGGGGATGAGAGCTTCACAACAAGACTAACTGGGCCCAATTTGGAGCTAGTTAGAATTTAGGGCAAATCCAAATTTAGACCGTCCAAAAAAGAATGACGGAGTGGATCCCAATGTGAGAACTCCTTCTCACTCTAATTATTTTACAGTTAAATATATACTAGGTTGTAGACGAGGCTTAGTAGTCCCCGATACCATTAATTGTACAAACCATGATTGTTTGTTTGGATTGTATTGTGGAAAATTTGGTTGTGTTGAAAATTGATTGTGTTGTGGTGTATTGAATGTGATTGACTATTGTGTATGGCACGAGCCAGTATCAGGAGAGGGGTAATGCTAGACATTACTTCGGTTCTAATATCGCACCTTTATAATGCTGAAATTTTCTAAAATAAATATTTATTCATTAAAAATATCATTTTTAATGTGTATGTGAACGATATAAAATATTCATGTGTTGAATAAAATGTTTGAACAATAAAAATATCATTTTTATTGAATGTATGAACTATATAAAATATTCATGTATTGAATTAAATATTTTATCGTTTAGAAAATAATTTTTAACGTATATATGAACGACATAAAATTCTCCTGAAATGAAAATAAATATTCATTTATTAATCAGACGATTTGTTTATGTACACCCATTTAACTGATATTGATTGGGACTATATATTTTACACATCGCCTAACTGCAAAAATAATACTCAGTATTTGTTGGTTGAAACCCCACACGGGTATTAGGATGATATTCGACGTACACTAATCCCTATTGTTTAGTTGTATGTCAGTCGATTGGTTGACAGACCGTGTAAGCGTTAATTATTTATATTTAATGCTTATACGTTTATGTAATGCACTCTGGATTATGGATGATTGGTTATCATTGTTGCTGTATACATGTGTTGTATGAAATCCATATAAATAACATTATATGGTAATTGATTGGGTCTGATTCCAATTTAGAAAGAACGAATATTTTAAAATAACAAGTATTCCAAAATAAAGAATATTTTAAAATAACTAACGTTTTAAAATAAGGAATATTTTAGAATAATATTTAGTAAAGGATTAAAATGTGAATTTGATGTTCGATTTTTGATGGACACGAAATTATTAAAATTTGTGAAGCTGTATTGATTAGATATGCACTATTTTGATGCAAACGATATTTATATCGATTTTATTCATTTCTATAGTGAATATCAAAAAGGAAATGATTTCAAAATCTTATATTCCGAAAATATTATCATTTATATATTATAATGATATGGAATATTCAATTTTGATTTAAAATTGAAAATGAAATTGAAATCATTTTTGAAACGAATTTGAACCAATTTATAAAATACGTTTTGAATGGAAATCGACGAAATATATATTATATATATATTTAATGGCCTTAGTAGTTTCACAAATTTTGACCATTGACTTCAAATTGACATTACGGGAGATCCGGCCATCAGATTCTCCTAAAATAGGAACCATTGGGTTTGTATCGGAAAGAGATTTCCAATTAATAAAAGAGATTTGAAATCTAATGGATGGATTTGGAATTATGTCCAAATCAAGTTTGGAAAAGGTCGCTATGGATGTAGTTCGGTGGCCATTATTGGAAACCGACTGTACGGGCCTTGATAAAATTATTAAAATGTCAATAATTTGTGTAAATCATAATAAATGATTTGGAAAGATTTTGGGTGAAAAATTCCAAGTTTGAAAAGATAAAAATGTATTTTTATCTAAAAGAACTAGTTATTAACTAGAATAATAATCCAATATTTTTAAATAAATAAATTGGATTGTAAAAGGGGTTTTAAAATAACCAGAATTTTCCAACATATGATTTGGAAAGGATTTAAATGGAAACAATCTTCGGAATATTTCGATATTGGATTCCATGATTATACTGATATTGTTGTGGAATTTGGAAGATATATATATCGTTATTCCCAATACGATATTTGTTGGTTTCAGAATTTGATGTTGAATATAAGACGATATAATTTCTATTCAGAGCCTTGTATTTAATATCAAATTGGATTTTGGATTTGTCGTGAATGGCATCTTCAATAACACTATTCTTAAACCCTGTAGAGAAAAGAATAAATCTTTTAATTAAGATTTGGAGTAGTTTAACAATTAATTAATATTTAATTGAATTGAAATTGGATTTTTGGTTTAACGTGAACTATGTTTTAAGTAACAGTCGTTCTTTAACCCGATTAACAGTGAAGATATGATTTGGAATATATAAATCTTTTAGTAAGATTTAATGGGAATTTTCCAAAGTAAAATTTTCTAATTTAATAAAATAAATTGGAATGGAATGGAATTCGATTTGGTAATAATCGAGATGAGCTTCTGTGGAGGAAGACTGTTAATATATATGGAATTTAAATGGCTTTGTCGTTATTCCATTTATATTATTTGTCGGATACGGAAATTTATATTGATTATATATATTGACATGTTTTCCGTGAAGATTCCATAATTAATGGAATGTGATTTTGGGTTTATCGTGAATTGTGTTTTAAATGACATTGGTTCTTTAACCCAGTTAAAGATAGAATTACATGTCTAACATTGTATTTCGAACTGTATTGTTGATCTCTGTTAAATATATATCTGTTTGGTGACGGAGAATTCATTCTCTTGCTCAAGACCCTTCTCTGAGACGTACGAGCTTAGAGGTTATATATTGGCAGAAATCAGTTGTACGGTGTAGATAGTCATTGTGACATGTTTGGGTTTCCAAAGTTAAATAATCATTAATAATGATTTTTGGGAAGATTAAAACTAAGTGGAGCTTTAATGAATCTTTAATTAGATTGAAATGTGAATGGGATTAATATAATAAATGATTACTTAGGTAAGGTCGATAATCCCGACTAGTTTATAAACCTTAATTTGGTTTAGAATTGGAAAAAGATAAATGAATCTTTTTGAAATTGATATCCAAAGGAAGATTAAAGAATAAATTTAAAAGAATTTATCTTTGATAAAATTAATAGGAACCTTTCCCTAAAGATGTGAATATTTGAATAAAACAATATTCTGGATTAGAATGAGGCGTATGTAGTGTTTGTGTTTCACTTGTTTATGAGATATGCGAGTTATTCGGAAAGACCGGATTTATGCCCATTTTGAATAACTGATTCGACGACAAGTCGACGATGAAGAGGGTGATAGAAGACTGGAGATATTCACATCGTTTGGATGATTACTGATGTCTTGATTGGGCTGTACACCCAAGACAAGGTAATAAGTGGTGATCGTCCAGACGTACATAGAGATCGGCCGGATATGCGAGGACCTCTCTCCTGTATTGGACATATGGGACGAGGAATAAGGTGCCTCCGGTTTCGTTCAGACCCAGACCGAACCATTAAACGGATGTATGTCTGCCATTGGATTTTATTCTGTATTGATTGATTTCTATTAAATATATATCTGTTTGGTGGCAAAGAATTTATTCTCTTGCTTAACACCCTTCACTGAGACGTACAAGCTTAGAGGTTATATATAGATAGACATCAGTTGCATGGCGTGAATTGTCAGTGTGGCATGCTAAGATGCAAATGATCAAGGCTTTTGTTGAAAAGCAAAGTCTTGTGGTTGATGATCAAAGCACGACTTTAAATAGCATAGCTTTGCATGTAGTGTTAATTCGCGAGTCTCACACCCCGATATGAGTCAGAAACGGGACCAGGGACGCAGGGAGTGCATGACGTTTCTTTCTAGCTATGGGTGGTGTCATGGTATGAAACCTAGACATTTATTATATTTTTACCTATGTGGATGATGGATTGCGAGGCGTCTCAGATATATCGGTCACTTCGGGGCCGATGGATAGGTCCGATAGGACCGGGAAATGTGTGTTCAGGAATGACTAATCCTCAAATGTAAGAGACGACCAACCCTGTTTGATCTAGAATTTCCCAGAGTGTGTAATCCTGAGGCATTTGCTAGAGTGTCTCGAATTGGTAAGGAGTCATCCCTTGCCTCGACTCATATATGGAAATCCAATTTCCAATACGATACCTTTTCGGTTTTAGTTGTAAAACTAGTATGGCGACATATTATATGGTAGCTATGCCATCTATGATTGATACATTTATATTTGAAATTGTTTCGACACTATACACTTATAGTAATATCAAAATAATTTGTTTTAAATGTGTCTAGCATGTTTGGCTACTATAAGGTAAAACTCTATCCTCCGGCTTGCGTTGCATTGTGTGATGGGATCTGAGTATTATAATAGCTTCATTTTTCCAAAAAGCATTACGCTGTTTATTTTATGCACTGGTATTCTTTGGAGGAAACCCGTTCCGTGTTATACGGCGTGGTCCCTTGATTTACTCTATTTTAAAGTAAAGCTTTAAATAACTGTTTTAGTTCTCACACCAGTCCCATGACTGACCTGGAGTTAATGGTTTTAACCTAAACTCTGGGTGTCCCTATTTTCCACACGAGCAGCTATTAGTTTTGGTTTTGCATATTTCTATTTTACAGGATCCTGATTTACAGCTGGAGCTATATTCGGAAAGCTTTGTATCCTTGTATTTCTTTTAGTTGTATTTGTTAACGTATTTCTGCTACGCATGGTATTAATTTTCCGCTGCTTTGTAATTTAAACTCTGATATTTTTCTAATGTATATTATTTATTTATACTCTGATATATTCTTGTACTCTGATGGAAATCATTGTAATAACTATGAAATGTTCTATTGTTTGTGTTCTGATTTGTCATGTTCTCAACTCAATCCAGGCTTTCCCTTACGGGCGAGTTTGGGTCGTTTCACTCTATCGGACATTCGTCCACACTGGTTGTCATAGGACTGTACAAACCGAAGGCACTATACTGTAAACAGAACAACCCTTGCATTTTACACCATCTTCAATTATCTCCAAATAATCTAATTCGCAATGCGTATGCGTATACGGAGTGGTTTTCGGATAATAAATCCAACCGATCTCTCCGTATTGACAACAATGGTTAAAAAAATCTTTGATAGCCGGTGATTTAACTATCAAAGGAAAACAAACATCCATCAAACGATCATTGGCTCCATTTTGGTTTATAATGTTTTATTATAAGTTTGTTTTCCATATCGAATTATATATATCGATATATTGATTTCTAGTTGTTTGAAATTTCTTAAAAATATTCCAACTCCTTAAATTTCTAGAAAATTCGCCGGAGTCTACTTTGTACGGGTCATTCGGTATAACAACAAATTGCCTCTTTACGCCCTTCCCATTCAAAAATCAAATCAAAAAGCCAAGCGGTTTGCCCAATAGGCTCATAGAACCTCATATGGAATTTAAATGTGTACCTTTTTGTCGGAGACTCAAATTATAATCTTCAGTCCCTTCATTCCATATCTGTTTAATATATATTCATCCCTTTTCGAATCTATTCCAAATTCAGTTCTATGTTTTTAATTTAATCGCTCTCCATTCGCTAATTAGTTAATTAGCTCCTATTCTTGGACCAATTTTAGTTTGAACTATCACGCTCAAATTTATTTTTAATTCTCTCATAAACTAGTCGAATTCCCTTTTTAATTCAATTTTCATATTCGTTTTCAAATTTAAGTTCACAAACTTGATTTACTTAACTGAAGTACCATTAACTAATTATTTTCTAATTAGTCAACTTCATTTAATAATTAAAAATATGGTTTTATGTTTCAAAAATTAATTCACTTACTCTACTTGAGTTCATATTTATTTTATAACTCAAGTCTGGATTTTTCTAATGGAAATTTACATTTTATTCTCTTAAACCCCTTTTATTTAATTAAATAAACCGTTATAGTTTATAATCGATTATAGCGCCGTTTTTCTAAAAATTGATTTTGACATAACTCAATATCTATAAGACGAAATCTAGAATTTTCACTTCCATTAGAAAATTATAATTCAACAGGTCCAGGCGTTTCTTATTTTATCAAATTCCGACTTATATTCACTTCTATATGCTTAATTGAAGTTCAAACCATCAAATTACAAACTACCGCGCTGCGGCAAGTTCGTTTTAGTTAAATATAAATGTTTAACTTCGTTATAATTAAATTTCAGGTTTACTTCTTCGACAAATTAATATAAATTAAACTGTTCCTCCAAATCTAACTTAAAATCAGATTATTCAAAGTCATCAATTATTAAATTCACAAATTAGTTGTAATTTATATTTACAACTCAATTTCTATACTAATTTTTCATTTCATACGTAAATAAATTATTTATAAAATTTGATGTAACCGAATTTCAAATTATAAATTTCTTTTATGGGAATAATCAATTTATTCAACATCCTTTACCATTACAAACTAATATCATCCCTTGATAATAGTAAAGTCGTTCAAGTTGGGTATTTTAATTACCTCTCAGAGCTTGATCGTCAACATTCTTATCTTAAGACAGATAAGAGTTTGTAATACAAAATTGACATTACTAATCATAAAAATGCCTCTTCTATCTCATTTAAAAATATAATTTTTAAATGTCATTTCTTATATTTGGAAAAATCTATTTCCAATTTATCCGACGAAAATTACTTCATTACATTTATAAACATTGTTTACAAATTAACTTCCTTATTTTCATATTTTAAAACAAACTTCTGGTTTAAACTCCATTATAAACGTGATTCACATTCTATTCTATAAAATCAGTATAATCGAATTCAATCTGAAAATATCTTGGATTTTGTAACAACCCATTTTTTTGGAACCAATTTAAAATTTAATTTTTAATTGATTTTCATAGAAGTTAAATATTATAGATGAATCATTTTGAGAATAAACGATTTAAAATTTATTTTAATCAAAGTTAGAACGTATAAATTTAGAGTTTAATTAGAACGAGCTTGAAATGGCGTGGTAGTTTGAAATTTTGATTTTAAACTTTGAATGAATGTATAGAATTCAATATAAATCAGAATTTGATAAAACAAGAAACATTGGAATATTTTGAATTGTAATTCTCTAACAAATGTAAGAAATTAAGATTCCACTTTATAAATTGTAAGTTATGTCTAAATTAAAATTTATAATAGTCACTATGAAATATATATATATATATATATTATAGCCCTTAAAAGTCACATTTTGCATACGGAAGAATTTGGACTCGAAACAACTCCCATTGAGTTCAAAATGTCGTTTGCATGTTCGAAAACTATAAACATAGATACCTTTTGAGTTTCACAAATTTGGTCTTTTTCATTCGGTGTATGACCAAAATACCACTTTTTATATATGGACGAATTTGGACTCGTAACCACTTCCATTGAGTTCAAAATGTCATTTACATGATCGAAAAGTGTAAGCTTCGATATGTTTCGAGTTCTCAAATTTTGGCATATTGGGTTGGGCCTTAGTTTGGGTAAACCTAGCCTACCTTATAACCCCCATATCAGCCTTCTCCTTCCATTCATTCAAACACTTAACCAAAAATAGAAAATGGCAATAGGGAAATTAAAATTCCTTAAGCCCTAGTTAATCCTAGGAGTTCCAATTCTTGTTGAAATCAAGTGCAAATCAAAGCAAAAGCTTAGGTAAGCTCCTCTCCATCTTGTTTCCTCTTCAGTTTCTCACGATTTCCTAAACCTAATTCCTAGGAAATCCTTTCATATGATCATATGTTGTTGATTCTAGTGTTTTTATCGAAGAGAGGTTGTTCTAGCTCACGATTAGATGGAATTATTGCTTCTAACCATCAAAGGTGAGTTCTTTATGAGTTATTCATGAACTAGCATCTATGCCACAAGCTATTGGCTTATAAAAGTGTAATTTAGTGTTCATTTGAGTTTACATATGCACTTGAATTTGTGAGATAAGTATACACTTTCCGGTTCATTAGTTTATGTTCCATTGAATTGAAATTATGATTAGAATTGTCCACACAATCTAATTCATAAGCTACTAGTTGGTTTGGCGATATTGTGAAGATCCGTTGTCGCCCCGACATAGGTCTTCACAAGTCGCCTGAATTGCATTTGATTGCTTTGGTTAGAGAATTCATTCGTTTTGGAATTTATAATCAAAATCATTGTGATCTTGTGTATAAGCGTTTGAGCATATTAAGTTTGTGTACAAGAGCTTGCAAATGACCCCCCTAAACATCACAAGACTTCGCCATTTGTCCGGGCTTGCCCAAAATTGATTTGGAGGTCATTGGCATGGTAAGCATAATTATTTGCTTCAGGTCAGGCATCTGAACTAATGCAACAAATGTTTGAAAAGATCTCGGGAAATAATTTTTGCTTTAGGTAAGACATCTGAACTGACACAACAGACGTCTGAAAAGCTCTCTGGAAATAATTATTTGCTTCAGGTCAGATGTTTGAACTAAAGCAACCGACGTTTGAAATGCTCTTGGGCAAAATAATTAATTTTTAAACGATCATAACTTTTTTATACGTCATCAGAAATTCGTAAACTCGGGCTAGTTGGAATCGTAATGACGAACACTACAATATGGAACTGACAAAAATGGAAACGAAGCAAGTTAGAATTTAAGGCGAATTTAATCCCAAACGACACTAGAACCATCAATGAAAGACTGACTGAGAGGAAAACAAGGTGAGAACTCTCTCACTCAGATTATTATTGTAGTTATTTATTTTTATAACTATATATATACATTGTTTTCCTGTGATTGTAATATTTGTTTGTTGTTTGATGGATGTTTACAGTTTTAATGTTATCATTATTATCCTGTGATTATAAAGGTTTATGAATAAAACATTTACATTATGAATTATCTTGGGATGACAAGTTATCTATCTATTTCCCAAAAATGTAGATATGTTCACATGGGTTCTGATGTAAACCCCACATGGATATTGGGACGATAAATTTACTCATCGCCCATGTATGCAAATAATAATCATTGGATGTTGGTTGAAAACCCCACATAGGTCTTGGGATGATAACTAATTTACACATCTCCCATGTATTTAATTGTATGTCAACCGCTTGATTAGCAGACCGTTGTAAGCATTATTAAATTATTTAACGCTTATATAGGGTGGATGCACTCTGGATGTTATTTGGATGATTTATAGTTGTTTATAACTATTGTTGAATACGTCTGATGTATGAAATCCATATGATTGAAATTATATGGTAATAGATTGACTCTCATTTCAATCCGAAATGAAATAAATATTTTAATATAACATTCAGTTAATATTAAATTGTTATGATGTCCGATTTTGGATGGACACGAAAAATATTAAAATTCACTGAACAATGAAATGTGCAATTTCAAAGATAAACGACTGAAACGAGTTTTCAAAGATATATATATATAATTAGAATAATGGTTTTGATATAACCAGAATTTTTCCAACATACGAATTGGAATGGATTTGAATGGAAATAATCTTCGGAATATTTCAATATTGGATTCCATGATTATACAGATATTATTGAGGAATTTGGAAGATGTAGATATCGTTGTTTCCAATACGATATTTATTGGTTTCAGAATTTGATATTGAATATAAGCCGATATGAATTCTATTCAGAGCCTTGTATTTAATGTCAAATTAGATTTTGTGTTTGTCGTGAATGGTGTCTTCAATAACACTATTCTTAAAATCAGTTGAGAAAGAATAAATCTTTTAACTAAGATTAATGAAGTTTTCCATAGAGAAACAAGCATCTGCTGCAATAAAGACAGACATCTGAAAATGGTTGAAAATAAACTAAACCTTTGCCATTTCAATCTTTTCTAGAAACATACGTCTGAAATAGTACCAAATTGAACTAAATTCTTACGGGTTCAAATCGAAGAAAAATCAAATGTCTGAATTTTTAAAACAGACGTCTGAATTCTGTTTTCTTCAGAAATTTACCGTGAAGATATGATTTGGAATTTATAAATCTTTTGACTAAGATTTGATGGAATTTTCCAAAGTAAAGTTTTCCAATTTAATAAATTAAATTGGAATTTAGTCGAATTCGATTTATTAATGATCAAGATGAACTTCAGTGAAGGAAGACCGTTACTATTTATGGAAATTAAAAAGCCTTGCCATTATTCCGTTCATAGTATTAGTTTGACACAGAAATTTATACTGATTATGGATTGTTCAGATTTCCATGAAGATTTCATATGAAATGGAAGATTATTTTGGGTTTATTGTGAACAATGTTTTTAAGGACATTTGTTCTTTAACCCAGTTAAAGACATGATTAATTTTTCTAATGTTGAATAATCATTAAGTAATGATTTTTAAGATGAAAACTAAAGGGATTTTTACTGAATCTTTAATTAGACTCAAATGTGAATAAGGTAGCTAAATTTACCGGATTCAAGAAAGGTTTGAGATGGAGTACCACAAGTTTTACTCCCTGCGGTAGTTAAATCTGTAATTAGATTTGAACGTGAAATGGTAATAAATTTTACCGATGACATATTGGGTGTTAGATATGGAGTACTACCAGTTTTGCCCCATGGGATTAATAGGTTGGGAGTGGGATAATAAATAAATGATTACTTCGGTAAGGCTCATTAATCTCAATTTGTTTTATAAACCTTAATTTGGTTTAAGATTGTTAAAAGTTAATATAAAATCTCTTGCAATGGTTTTTAAAGAAAGATATAAACAAGAGGTTTAAATGAATTAAATCTTTGATAAGATTTGTGGGAATAATTCCCAATGTAAAGAGTAATTGAATAAAAGAATATTCTGGATTGGAATGAGGCGTACGATGTGCTTTCATAGAACTTGATTATAAAATACGCGAGTTATTCGATAAGACCGGGTTTAACCCATTCTGAATAACTGATACGACGATTAATGGTCGAAGATATGAAGATGGTGGTTGAAGACCGGAGATCTTCACATCGTTAGGATGTTTATTGATGTCTTGACTGGGATATACACCCAAGACGAGGTAATAAGTGGTGATAATCCGGAAGTACTTGGAGATCAACCGGATATGCGAAGACCTCTCTCCTGTATTGGACATATGGGTAGAGGAATAAGGTGCCTTCGGTTTCGTTCAAACCCAGAACGAACTTGTAAATGGATTGTATGCCTGACATTGTACTTCGTACTATACTGATTGATTTCTATTAAATATGTATCTATTTGGTAGCAGAGGATTTATTCTTTTACTTAACACCCTTCTCTGAGACGTATGAGCTTAGAGGTTATATATTGATAGATATCAGTTATATGGCATGAATTGACAATGTGGCATGTGAAGATGCAAATGAACAAGGCTTTTATTGAAAAGCAGGGCCTTGTGGATGATGATCAAAGCACGGCTTTAAGTAGCATAGCTTTTTAAATAGCGTTAATTCGCGAGCCTCACACCTCGGTGTGAGTCAGAAACGGGATAGTGACTGCAGGGAGTACATGCGTTTCTTTCTAACTAGAAGTGGTGTCATGGTATGAGCCCAGACATTTTTACTTATGTGGATGATAGATTGCAAGGCTTCTCGGGTACCGAGCCGACTAAAAGCTCAGAGATAGGGCTGATACGACCGGGAAACGTATTGTTCAGGAATAACTAATCCTCAAAAGTAAGAGAGGACCGGCCTTGAAGATCCAAGGGCTCACCAGCCTCTGAGTCCTATGGCAGTTGCTAAAATGTCTCTAAACCGGTAAGGAGACATTTCTTGCCTTGACTCATGATGGAAACTCAATTTCCAATACGATATCGTGCGGTTTGAATTGTAAATCTATGTATGGCGACATAATATATGGCATCTATGCCGTCTATGATTGATACATTTACATTTGAAGTTGTTTTTAACACTATGCACTTATTGTAATAAAAAACGATTTGTTTTAAAGCATACCAAGCATGTATGGATATTATAAGGTAAAACTCTATCATCCGGCTTGTGTTGCATTGTGTGATGGGACTTGAGTCTTATAATAGCTTCATTTTTCAAAAAGTATTGCGTGGTTAATACATTGTTTTATTTCAGAGTATTCATGGGAGTGAACCTATTCCGCGACATACGGTGTGGTTCCGTGATGTACCCTATTTTAAACTAAAAGTTTAATAACTGTTTTGAGTTTTCACACCAGTCCCATGACTGGCCTGGAGTTTATTGTTTTCACCTAAACTCTGGGTACCCATATTTTCCACACGGGCTGCTAATAGTTTTGGTTTGCAGATATTTCTTTTCGCAGGATCCTAGATTACGGTTGGAGCTATATTCAGAAAGCTTTGTATCCATGTATTTCTTTCAGTGGTGCTAGTGATGTATTTTCGCTGCACATTGTATTTATACATTTTATTTTCGCTGCTATGTAAATTTTTAGTCTCTAATATTATATTTCCACTGTGTAATATTTATTCAGACTCTGATATATTCTTGTACTCTAATGTAAATTGTTGTAATAGCAATGAAATGTTCTCTTGTTTGTGTTCTGATGCGTCGTGTTCTCATTACAATCTGTGTTCTTCCGTCTCTTCGGAGGCTGGGCGTATTCAGGGCATAACAGTTTGGTATCAGAGCTTTGGTTCACAAAGCTCAAGAATAAGAAACGTTAGAACCAAACGAAAGAATTCATCGGAGGTAGAACTAGTAATATCCTATAAGAATAACTCGTTAGAGATATGATCAGTAGTATCCTTGAATGAGTTTGAAGAGTATTATTTGGAAAAGAAAAGAAGAAAAAAACGAATTTAATTTTGAACATTATATCTTATTATACGTATTTGAGTACTTTATTTTATATTGATTTTGGACTATCAAGTATAAGAAGATTTTGCAAAAACGTCTGACCCATGTGTATTTGAAGTCTCGAATATACTGGATAGATATATAATCACACTCTAGTCTCCCGGAGATGATTCTGATGATTTCTCATCATCAATGTTTATGTTCGAGTTTCGAAAGTGGGATATCTATATATTTCCAATTGACGGGTGTGAGAACCAAAACTTAGTTAGAGTTTAATGTTTGTGATTTGGCTTTGAAAGCATGATTTTGAGTATATATAAAAGATATATGTTTGAAAAGCTAATTAGCTAATCGATTGCTGGTTGTGATGTGTGGTTATTAGTTTAAATAATTTAAATATCGGAATAATAAACCCAATGTGAAAAGGAAAGGGTAAAATTTTGCCGAATCGAATTTAAAATTGAATTGAATTGAAAATTAGTTTGAATTGGGTATATATATATATGTGTGTGTGTGTGTGTATATATATATATATATATATGTTGTACAGGTTAATGCGGAGAAGCTAAGAAGAAGAATAAAATTATATGCCCGACTAATAGGTACATATTTACTGTATTTATTGGGTTTGATGATTTTATGAGCCGATTGGCTTTTCTTTTGATGTATGAGAGCCTGTAGAGGCCATTTTTGGTTGTACCGATCAACCCATACAAAGGAGGTTATGGCGAAATTTTTCGAAAATTTAAGGCGCTAGCCAAATTTTGAGAAATTAGAAAGTTCTTAGAAACTGAAAAATTGAAGAACTTGAGTCAACTGAAGGTTGAGTTGGTTAAATAAACGACCTTCAGTTCCTCACTAGAACAAAAAAGGGTTTTGATAGCGTTTCAAAAACGCAATTATATACATACAAAGCATTTCAGGGAACGCAGTGTAACGACATGCTATGTTAGGCCATCAACTTTAGATAGCATGCAGTAAAGCACTATGAAAAATAAAAATTCGATAGCGTTTTATCTTGCTATTAAACAAAAAAGCTATATGAAATCCTCCCCAACTATAAACTATAATAGCGTTTTCATTTAACTTTTATAGCGTTTGTCCTTCTTTTATTATAGTGTTTCTTGTTATTTGTATAGAGTTTATTACCACACTTGTATAGCGTTTGTCTTGTATATTAATAGTGTTTTTGAAACGCTATAATATTAGATACATTTTGCATAGCATTTACTATTTGTCCACCATTTTTGCTCTTTCATTACTTTTAAATACATATTATTCAAACAACATTCATATGTATCATTATCTCTTTCTCAATGTATAAAAACATAACACATTTCCACAAACAACAACTATGTAAACTACAACATAATATTTCATATATATCATTCAAACTTAATATTTCATACATATAATTCAAGCTACTTCTCACATATCCAAACTTAACAACTCATACATATTGTTTGATCAACCCTTCCATGTCCAAAATGCGTCATATATATATATATATACAAGTTACATACGAAGTAGTCGATTGCTTCATTTACTGTTACTTTGCTTTAGATATTTTCTTCAAATCATAAGCAATTTGGTCCTATTACAACAAAAATAAAGAACATTTAATTCAAAATATTTAAACTTGCATATATACATCATGTTCAGAATAAACAATATTTAGTTCAAAATACTTAAACTTCCATGTCCTGTTATGGAGTTTTGTTTAGACAAAAAGAAATGAATATGATAAATTTGGACAATGGTTCAGGTTCATAAAACTTGAATTCAGGATGCCATTTAAATTCAAACCAAAAAGTGTTGATACTGTAGTACTGATGCTTCTATTGTACGATGAATAGAAAAGATAATGAAGTAAGCTTGAAAGCAAATGCAGTTCAGGTCAGGATAAACATTTATGATGTGCGTAAATTAATCAGATTAAATAAATAAATTAACTAAAAGAAGAATTTGACATGATCAACCTAACCTTCCCACTAGAAAAGCTTATCATTGTCCTTCTACTTATGCTGTAGTGGATTGCTAAGTAGACAACTATATATTATTACTATCCCATATTTCACCCTAAAATGCCTGGAATATAGGTAGTGGATTCTGCAGTATGCATGCACTCTACTGCAAAAAATCCATTTCTATTTTATTCAGTTTTTTCCTTCAACAACATATCATATGACCAAATAGTCAAGATCTTGACAGTATATATAAGCGTGAAATGCATGGATCATTTGTATTTACTTGAATGTTATGACTAATTGTTCCGTACAACTTCACAAATGCGCAAATGCATCATGACAACCATGGGAAACAATGCAAGCATAAATTGTAAATGAAATACAAAATAATAACCCATGGATTGGACATATTAGTTCAGTACATAATGCACCATAGCCCTGTAGACAAACAGAAAAACAATATCAAACCAAAATGCCAGATTCATCACGTGGTGAACTTGATATAGTTTTTATCAACAACAGTCTTTGGCTGAACAATTACCTGGGTTGGAGTTCATTTTGGCAACCATTCTCATAATGACATACACTATTAATATTAAATTTAATTACAGTCAGCATAGGACTGCAAGAATTTCGTACAGATATAATAGCTCGTGGTGCTTCAGTGAGGATTATCAAACGATTGTAGAGACTTCAAATAGTAAATGCTTTGTATGTATATAATAGCGAATTTTTCCCTAGTATCATGTAGCAGTCAATATTTTCAATGTAGTAATCACATGTAGCAGTCAATATATTCAATGTTATGCCATTCAAATTCACAGTTCTTTTGATTTAGACTTATCCTTTTGCTTGTTATCATTGTCAGTTTATAGTCTCCCTTTTGAGTGTGCGACATCTGTTCTACTATTAACATTCTTAGTTTTGTCAAATTTCTTTACAGTTTGTATCGATTCTGAATTTCAACATTTCCTATATTTTGAAACATTTTGCATTTACTCTACTTGTTAATATGTGTAGTTCGGATTAATATCTTAGATCAATTAGTCATAAAGTAAGATTTCGGTTACATCAGACATACAATTTTGCTACTAAAATATAGGGTCATGTCCAATGACGTGTGACATGAATTTCTCCTATTGGGGACAAAACACTTTCCTCCTATTGGAGGAATCAGGTGGGTCACACATGGACCCCCCTGAATTCCTCAATAGGAGCCGAGTGTTTTGTTCACACTTGCTAAAAAGTGTGAACAAAATCGGACTCCTCTACATATAGTTGTTCATTTCAACCTGTTACATGCGTTTCATATGTGCACTTCACTGAAATAAATGATCCATATAAATCATGCTTCATTTGCATTTACTTAAATTTTATGCAATTCTTTTCTGTTAATTACCCAAAAATTTTTTTACATAGTTTAGTTTGGACCTACATTCCCCGATCCTTGCAAATCCACCCAATCATTTTCCATTTTATAATATTTAAGAAACAATAAAATATAAATCAATGGTGTGGATTTAGGGGGTGTTGTTTCTACTTCCCTGTTCTTCAAGTCCAGAGGAATGTGTATTTAGTATTTACCAACATCATAACATGATTTTGTTTTTTCCAAGTGAATATATTTCATATATTATGAAAGTAATCAAGAGGCATCCTGAATTCAGGGGGCTTCATGCCACGTGAAATTCATTCTCTGTAAATGAAAACCAACTACAACACATGATGCATGATACGTGAAATTCATTCTCTGTAAATTCATTCTTTTAAGGTGGCATCCAGCATGATACATGATACAACAAGGTTTTTCCTACGTCTAAAATTTTGCATTGAACAACACTTGTATACATCCCAATCCAACATTGAGTTCAAGAAAACTTCTACAAGATAATGTGTAAAAATTCTGAAGTTAATCCAATATTCTTATGGTTCATGTAAGCTATAAATCAGGTAAGCTATTAATCAACTGAAGTTCAATTATCATAATCAGATTACTAATGATAACTTGGGTTGGGTATAATGTCAAATGATAGAAAACACGTTCAGATGTTTTCAGGCAAGAATTACTGAATGAACACAGGTCGTTATTGTTGTTTTCATTTTATTTATTTTCCTTTTTTAGAGCAAATGTGATACTGGAATTAAAATGGAGCACATATTTTGCTGGCCTGGAGATCAAAATAACCTATTTTAACTTGTTTAACACTTAGTTAAGTTAAGCAAATATGACATGGTATATATTTCAAGGATTTTAAAGAGTATTACATGTATACGAACTTGAGTTAAGTAAATAATGTAAATTTTAAAAGATTAAATACATTATTTTGATACAAAGACTAGGTTATAATGTACCCAAATTACATGGCTCATATACTTGTAATACTCTCTAACACTAACCAGCATGAAATTAAATGAATTATTTTGCTACAAAGATTAGGTTATAGTGTACCTAAATTACAAGGCTCCTCCTATAGAAATTGATATAATAGAAAGCACGATACCAGCTTCTATAGACAGTTCAAAGGAAGAAATTGTGACAAACTTTTTTATGGAAGAGGAGAATTAGACAAACTTTCTATTTTATTTCACTTTTCTTTTTTTGTTCTACCATTACAAACAATGTCACTAGCATCCTTTTATAGGCATTATAGTCCAAAGTAAACATAAAAAACCAAGCACCGTTTGACTTTTCATATGCAAAAGACACTTGACTCTTCAAGCATTTCATAATTTCCAACTAGCATTTAAAGTTTATTCAACAGCAGCCAGTATGAAATTATATGCACTAATGCATTAATTTGCTACAAAGATCAGATTTACGCGTACCCAAATTACAAGGCTCTTCGTACAAGAGTCAACAGCACGACGTCCGGTGATTAACTCAAGCAGCAAAACACCATAAGCAAAGACATCAATTTTCTCGTTAACCACTCCATGCATAAAATATTCTGGTGCTATATAACTACACATCATGTATACTACAACCATAAGCATGCACATAATAACTATAGAAGGAAAAAAATCTACAGTTTTTACCCGAAAGTTCCTCCAATATGAGACACAATATGATGGTTCCAACCGTGGGGAAACCATTTTGCAATCCCAAAGTCAAAGATCTACGCATTGATGAATTCAATATGTTCAATCATTAAAATAACAAAAAAAAGGCATTCGATTAACCTATAAAAAAATACGACCATCAGTTGACTTTGTGTTACAGAATATAGACGAAGCGAAGTATTTTACCTGAGGCTGATAATCCTCAGTGAGATGAATGTTTAGATGCTTTGATATCTCTATGAATAATGCATCTTTGACATCCCTCATGAAGATATAATAGTCCTTTTGAGATGCCTAATGCAATTTTGAATTTGATATTCGACTCTAGTCCGTCTTTTGAAGCTGCAAAAACTCAAAAGTTAATTTATGTTTAAAATGTAATATATTTATGCTTGTAGTAGCTCTAAAACTGGTTTATTAAGTGAGATGAACAACACAGGTGCTATCACCACTATAGTTAGTCATTATATGTATAATAATAGGAACAAATACCTAGTAATACTCTCTGCTATTTATGTCTTATTACTTCTCAAAACTCCAACTGTGGAGAAAGCTGAAACGACCCAAACTCGCCCTTACGGGAAAGCCCGGATTGAGTTGAGAACACGACAAATCAGAACACAAACAGAAGAACATTTCATTGCTTATTACAACAATTTACATCGGAGTACAAGAATATACAGAGTATGAACAAATAATATACATTTGATAAATATCAGAGATTTACAAATTACAATGCAGCGGAAAATAATACAAAACACAACTGAAAGGAATACACGGATACAAAGCATTCTGAATATAGCTCCAGCTGTAAACGAGTATCCTGTGAATATAATATCTGCAAATCAAAACTACTAGCTACCCGTGTGGAAAATGGGGGCACCCAGGGTTTAGGTTAAAACAATAAACTCCAGATCAGTCATGTGACTGATGTAAGAACTAAAACAGTTATTAGCTTGATTTTAAAGTTAGATAAATCAAGGGACCACGCTGTATAACACGGAACGGGTTTAACCCCAAGAATACCAGTGCATATAACAAACAACACAATTCTTTTTGGAAAAATGAAGCTATTATAAGACCCAAGTCCCATCACACAATGCAACGCAAGCCGGAGGATAGGGTTTTCCCTTATAATAGCCAAACATGCTTGGTTCGTTTAAAACAAATCATTTGATACTATAATAAGTGTATAGTGTAACACCCCGGAATTTTGAATAATTGAATTAAATAAAATAAAGAATAATTAAACTCAAACGTGAGAATTAAGGGAAATGGGTTGCGCCATTGTGTTCGCCTCGGAATTCTGGTTGAAATAGAGTCTGAGTTTGCGGAAAACGAGTAACGGATGAAGGAGTTATGGACGAACGAAGTTTGGTGGCAAAAGAAAAGAAAAAAAAGATTGCACTGGCGCACTTGGGAAGTGCGCCAGTACAAATTTGCACTGGCGCACCTGCCAAGTGCGCCCAGGCCGAGGCAGTAAGCCTGCACAACTTTCTGGTTCAGACTGACCCATGTTGTTGAGTCCTTTATGACTCCTTGCAGAGTCATTAGGGCTGACTCATCACCCTATCATGACTGAATGGTTTTGATTAACCCTAAGATCATCCGACGGCTTAAATTAATTCAAAACTCTATAAAAAGACCCATAGACTCAAACCCTAAATCAGAATTAAAATTGAAACTATGGCCGTCATGCTGTTGTCTTGAACCCTAGAGCAGCCGCCACCAAATTAAAGAGGAAGAACAGCAAATCAAATCAGAACTACTCAACCCAAACAGCAAATCTTCTTCAAAGGAGAGTTAATTCAACTCCAGAAATCAGAATTCAGAACTCAAGACTGCTTTTGAGTTGTGAGTTCGATAGTTTTAACAAAATAATTAGTAATTTAATTGGATTAAGATATAATGCGGATTGTATGGATGTGATATTAAGTATTGATTGCATATTGTAATTATGTTGTAGGATTGTGTTGTAATTTCTATGATATTATGTTATGATGCTATCATTTACGATGTAAAGTTATGATGCTATCACCCATGTTATAATCCTATGATTGGCTTATGTCTAGTTGAATCATCATGTTTCTAATGCTAGTTTGTTATATTGACTCATATGATAAATCATATATATGCAAGTCTAGATTTTGATTCAAACATGAATCATATACAAGTTGGGTAGAGTTATATGTGAACTTACATGGTTATGACACCTAGTTTATGTGAAAATTAAATTGAAAGTTAGGCTTTAACAAGTGTGAGTTATATGCTAAATTCTACATGATACTTTACATGTTAGATACTAGTTTACACCATTGTTGCGATGTATAAATCACATATGTAAGTTTACGAGTTGGATATGAATCATGTTATACAAGTTTAGGGTTATTACCTATGCAAGTTTATTCCTTGAGATATAGATCTATGACATATGTTATTTACGCAAATTTGTGGCCATTTTCACACCAAGTTCACACCTTTGGATTTGGATCCATGGCATATGTTATTTATGCAAGTTTGTGGCCATTTTCTCATCAAAATTCACACCTTTAGATTTGGATCCATGACATATGTTGTTTATGCAAGTTGTAATTTTGGCCTATGCAAGTTTTAGGTGTAGTACATCATTCACATATGCAAGTTCACCCCTATGTTTAGATTTATGTTTTAATTATGTATATTGTGATATTTTCTCTTTATTCCATGAGTTAGACTATTCGAGTCTAACGTATATTTTTACGTTAAACGAACAAACGTACTACGTGGGTTAAAGGGGATAATATTAAAAATATTTAATTGGCATAAATGCCTTAAAAGGCATAAAATAAAATTGTGGTGAAAATTGGTATGATTTTACATACCATAAATGGATGGACATAATTGAGTCAATTATGGACATCGTTAAATTTGGAACTAATTGATAATTTGAATGAGGAAATTAATTCAAATTGGTGAATGATTAATTAGGAGTAATTAATCGTCTAAGACATGAGGTTAGGCTCTTTTGTGGTGTAAGACTGCCCGGACCCGCCCGGCAAATCCAGCTGCCACAAATGTCAGTCTAATGTGAGAGGTCTTAGGCATAAACTAAATACGTAACAGTTGTAAAGACACGAGGTTAGGCTCTTTTGTGGTGTAAGACTGCCCGGACCCGCCCGGCAAATCCAGCTGCCACAAATGCCAGTCTAATGTGAGAGGTCTTTATGAGGTTACGGTCTTAATGAATTAAGAAACACTTAACCAGATAAGCATGTAGTGGGACATGAGGGGGTTAAGTGGGTGCCTTGGGTGGCATGTGGAAACTAGTGGGTGCCTTGGGTGGCATTTGGAAATACGATTAGAAACACTTAACCAAAATTGAAACATGAATAAGAAGTGGGTTACGTGGGATGTACTAGAGAGGACCAAGCTTAGGTGGATAGCTTGTGTCAAGTAATGGGGGCCCATTTCAACCAGTAACCCATACGTACCTTTGTAGGCTCGACCCAAGTCGAGGATGGGACACGCATACTGGGCTTGACTGTAAGAGGCCAAACCGGGTTAGCGGTGGCAACGCAAGTCCAACGGGTTCATATGCGTGTGTGGACCGGGGCTGGTAGGTAAGACGTTGTTGCATCGTGTAGGTATAAGACATGCATTCTTGGTGGTATCGGGTTGCCACTTTGGGGAGTGATACACCCCACTGTGGGGCCAGCACGGGTATCTACGAGTTAGGGAGCCGATCGCTTGGGGGTAGTGGGTACACCTAGTGGAGTAGGGGCAGACGGCACCTATGAAGGCAACTAGGGGTGCACGAAACTACCAATATCATTATTAAGTTTGTAGGCGGGATCAACCTTAGGGTGACTAGTGGTGTTGTAGTATACTAGTGGCGGTGCAGTATAACAATTATCTCATAGTGTTGGTGTAGTTTAGTTATTATCTTAGTGGGTTAGGTGCGCTTTAACGATATCGTTGTTCATCTTGTTTCCTTGTTTACTCTGCCATACTCGATGGTTCATGGTCATTTCCTTATTTTCCAACTTATGACTTAGCCTAGTTACTTTGTTAATTATATTGTTAAAGTTATCGCACTCGCCAGACTTTATGTCTGACCTCCTTTTTCCATCTCTTCCCCTCCCCCCCAGGTGCTCAGGTTGGAACTAGCACCTGTGGAGCTTGATTTTGGACTGCTTTTAGAAGATTTCTTGGATCACTGAAGTAAAGTTCAGCTTCTCTTTTATTTATGGCTATTTTGTATTGGGGATTATGTCTTTCAGTTTATGTACTTTGTTTTATCAAGATGGATATGATGTACTTGACTTTGGTTTATGGTTTTGATGATGTAACCAAACATATTTACCTTCTGCTGCAATAAATAAAGTTTTAATTTTCAAGTACTGTTTATATCTGTCTTGTTGTTAAGTTTATGTTCTATACTTACTTAAAACGCTCCATAGAAGTTAATGCATTCACTTTGTGAGTGACATTAATGGACGTGCGGTGTTACACGTGGTATCAGAGCTGAAGGTGTAACACCCCGGATTTTTGAATAATCAAATTAACTAAAATAAAGAATAATAAATCTTAGACGTGAGAATTATTGGGATTGGGTTGCGCCATTGTGTTCGTCTCGGAATTCTAGTGGAGATAGAGTCCGAGTTTGCGGGAAACGAGTACCGGATGAAAGAGTTATGGACGAACGAAGTTAGGTGGCAAAGTAAAGAAAAAAAAGCACTGGCGCACTTGGGAAGTGCGCCAGTACATATTAACACCGGCGCACCTGCCAAGTGCGCCCAGGCCGAGGCTAGAGCCTGTACAGCTTTCTGGTTCAGGCTGACCCGTGTTGTTGAGTCCATTTTGACTCCTTGCTAAGTCATTAGGGCTGACTCATCACCCTATCATAATTGAATGGTTTTGATTAACCCTAAGAACATCCGACGACTTAAATTAATTCATAACTCTATAAAAAGACCCATAGACACAAACCCTAAATCAGAATTAAAACTAAAACTATGGCCGTCATGCTGTTGTCTTGAGCCCTAGAGCAGCCGCCACCAAATCAAAGAGAAAGAACAGCAACCAAATCAGAACCACTCAACCCTAACAGCGATTCTTCATCAAAGGAGCGCTAATTCAACTCCAGAAATCAGAATTCTGAACTCAAGACTACTTTTGAGTAGTGAGTTCGATAGTTTTAGCAAAATAATTAGTAATTTAATTAGATTAAGTTATAACGCGGATTGTATGGATGTGATATGAAGTATTGATTGCATGTGGTAGGATTATGATTGAATATCTATGATGTTATGATGTGATGCTATCATGCAAAGTTATGTTGCTATCATCCATGTTGTAATTTTATATACAATCAAATCGTCATGTTTCTTATGCTAGTTTGCGATATTGATTCATATGCTAAATCATTATTAGGCAAGTTTAGATTTTGGGTTCAAACACAAATCATATACATGTTGGGTAGAATTACATGTGACCTTACATGATTATGGCACTTAGTTTATGCGAGAATTAAATTGAAAGATTAGGCTATGTCATGATACTTTACATGTTAGTTCACACCATTGTTGCGATGTATAAATCACATATGTGAATTTATGAGTTGCACATGAATCATGTTATGTTATTACCTATGCAAGTTTAATCCCTTTAGATACAGGTTCATGACTTATGATGTCTATGCAAATTGGTGGCCATTATTTCATCAAGTTCACACCTTTAGATTTGGGTCTATGTTATACATGATTTTTATGCAAGTTTGTGGCCATTATTTCATCAAGTTCACACCTTTAAAATTTGGAACCATGACATATGTTGTTATGCAAGTTGTAATCTTGGCCTATGCAAGTTTTAGATGTAGAACATCATTCACATATGCAAGTTCACCCCTATGTTAGATCTATGCTTTAATTATGTATATATGTGATGCTTTCTTTTATTTCATAAGTTAGACTATTCGAGTCTAACGTATATTTTTACGTTAAATGAACAAACGTACTACGTGGGGAAAAAGGGAATAATATTAAAAATATTTAATTGGCATAATTGCCTTAGAAGGCATAAAATAAAATTGTGGTGAAATTGGTATGATTTTACATACCATAAGTGGATGGACATAATTGAGTCAATTATGGACATCGCTAAATTTGGAATTGATTGATAATTTGAATAGGGAAAGTAATTCAAATTGGGGGCGATTAATTAGGAGTAATTAATCGTCAAAGACACGAGGTTAGACTCTTTTGTGGTGTAAGACTGCCCGGACCCACCCGGCAAATCCAGCTGCCACAAATGCCAGTCTAATGTGAGAGGTCTTAGGCACAAACTAAATACGTAACAATTGTTAAGACACGAGGTTAGGCTCTTTTGTGGTGTAAGACTGCCCGGACCCGCCCGACAAATCCAACTGCCACAAATGTCAGTCTAATGTGAGAGGTCTTTATGAGGATACAGTCTTAATGAATTAAGAAACACTTAACCAGATAAGCATGTAGTGGGACATGAGGGGGTTAAGTGGGTGCCTTGGGTGGCATGTGGAATCTAGTGGGTGCCTTGGGTGGCACTTGGAAATACGATTAGAAACACTTAACCAAAATATGAAACATGTAATTGAAACATGAATAAGAAGTGGGTTAAGTGGGATGTACTAGAGGGGACCAAGCTTAGGTGGATAGCTTGTGTCAAGTAAAAGGGGGCACGTTCCAACCAGTAACCCATACGTATCTTTGTAGGCTCGACCCAAGTCGAGGACGGGACACGCATACTGGGCTTGACTGTAAGAGGCCAAACCGGGTTAGCGGTGGCAACGCAAGTCCAACGGGTTCATATGCGTGTATGGACCTGGGCTGGTAGGTAAGACGTTGTTGCATTGTGTAGGTATAAGCCGTGCATTCTTTGTTGTATCGGGTTGCCACTTTGGGGAGTGATACACCCCACTGTGGGGCCAGCACGGGTATCTACGAGTTAGAGAGCCGATCGCTTGGGGGTAGAGGGTACACCTAGTGGAGATAGGGGCAGACGGCACCTATGAAGGCTGCTAGGGGTGCACGAAACTACCAATATCATTATTAAGTCTGTAGGTGGGATCAACCTTAGGGTGACTAGTAGTGGTGCAGTATACTAGTGGCGGTGCAGTTTAGGAATTATCCAATAGTGTTGGTGTAGTTCAGTAATTATCCTATAGTAGTTTAGGTGCGCTTTAATGATATCGTAATTCATTTTGTTTCCTTGTTTACTCTGTCATACTCAATGGTTCATGGTCATTTCCCTATTTTCCAACTTATGCCTTAGCCTAGTTACTTTTTTAATTATATTGTTAGAATTATCGCACTCGCCAGACTTTATGTCTGACCCCCCTTTTCCATCTCTTTCCTTCCCCCCCCTCTCCAGGTGCTCAGGTTGGAACTAGCACCAGTGGAGCTTGATCCTGGATTGCTTTTTGAAGATTTCTTTGACCGCTAAAGTAAAGTTCAGCTTCTTTTTATTTATGGCTATTTTAATGTTGGGGATTATGTCTTTCAGTTTATGTACTTTGTTTTATCAAGATGGATATGATGTACTTGACTTTGGTTTATAGTTTTGATGATGTAATCAAACATATGGGTTTATCCGCTGCAATGAAATAAAGTTTTAATTTTCAAGTACTGCTTTATATCTGTCTTGTTGTGATTTTCTGTTCTATACTTACTTAAAATGCTCCATGGAAGTTAATGCATTCCCTTTGTGAGTGACATTAATGGACGTGGGGTGTTACACGTGGTATCAGAGCTGAAGGTTACCAGAACAGATATGAATTTTTGAAAAAAACTATTTTTTTCAAAACAATTTTTATAAAGAAGTACTTTCAAAAGTATGATTTAAGGAAAGTATTTTCAAGAGAAAAGTATATTTTGGAAAGCATAACCCCAAGAGCCATATATCTTTCCTTCAGTCCTTTTTGTATTGAATCTTTCCTTTTTCGTTTCAGCATGTTTGAAGCATCTGAGATACCAGAGGGCGTTCATGTGCCCGGTTGGTTCCGTCAATATCTTGAGGCTAGGGCCGTCGCCGCAGGTCCAGCAAATCCTCCTCCTCCTCGTGTCGATAATTTCGCAAAGATATGCAAGGAATTTAGAGCAATGGGTGGGAAAGCTTTTCATGGAACGGAGACATTTGTTGAAGTTCGTAACTGGCTAAAGGAGGTGGAAGAATTATTTGGAATTTTTGAAGTGAATGATGGAAGGAAAGTCCAGCTAGCTGCGTGGCTGATGAAGGATGAGGCCTCGTTTTGGTGGGAGGTCACTAATGGGGGTCGCCCAGTTGATACATGGCCAGATTTTAGGCAGAGGTTTGAGGCAAAGTATCTCTCACGGGCTGAAGAGAATCTATACATGGAAAGGTTCTTGTCACTGAAGCAAGGGAATTTATCGGTGAAAGAGTACGTTAACAAATTCAACCAATTGGCAAGGTTTGGCTTAGACTTGGTGAACACTCTAGAAAAGAAGGCTCTAAGATTTGTTAAGGGCTTAAACGAGCCGCTTCATGGGTTAGCTATGACCCACATTCCCATGGGGGCTACCTTTGAGAGGTTAGTTGACATGGTACTCATGCATGAAGAGGAGAAGGGCGCCAATGCTAATAAGGCACCCTAAAAGAAAGGGGATCAAAAGAAGTCGCAACAGAACAAGAAAGGTGGCAAAGGCAATAATGCTAAGGGGAAGAAGAAATGCTTTAACTGTGGGACACCCGGCCATCTAAGCAAAGATTATAGGGAAGAAGAAGAAGACCGGTTGTTTCCACTGTGGCGAAGCAAGACATCTTATTAAGGACTGCCCAAAGAAAGGGAAAAGGGCAGGGTCTACCTCGGGAGGACATGTGTAAGCTCTTATGGCACCCGAGCAGGCAAGGGGACAAGTTCAGGCTCTCGTGGTCCCACCGCTGCAAGAACGAGGTAGAGCAATTTCCATTGAAAGTTTAGTTTTTCTGTTTGATCATCATGTCCGTACTTTATTCGATTCTGGCGCATCGCATTCATTTATCTCTACATCATTAGTTGAAACACTGCACCTAGATACTAGTCTTGTTACTGATCCCTTAGTAGTCTCAAATCCTATTGGTGGTTCAGCTCATCTTTCTATGATTTGTCGGGATTTGAGAGTGTTTATCTTGGGCGTTGAGTTTGAGTGCAACGCTTTTGTTCTTGGCTTCATGGGCTACGGTTTAATTCTAGGTATGGATTGGCTAACTAGATATGGGGCCATCCTAGATTGCGAAAGAAGGGTAGTTAGATTGTTGACTTATTCGGGAAAGACCCTTGATATTTCTTGTGACCCTAGAGGTCCAGTAATGCTTAGTTACCTAGAATCCCTTGACGCATCCGATGATGATTTACATTCTGTTCCCATAGTCCGTGAATATGCTGATGTTTTCTATGAGGTGAGGGGTTTACCCCCAAAACGTGAGATAGACTTTCGAATATATCTAGTGGACAATGCAAAGCCAGTTGCATTGCCAGTGCGCCACATGGCTCCAAGTGAGAGAAGAGAACTCAGTAAGCAAGTGAAAGAATTGCTTGAGAAGGGGTTCATCAGACGTAGTATATCGGAGTGGGGTGCTCCAGTAGTATTTGCCATGAAGGCAAATGGGTCCCTTAGACTTTGTGTGGACTATAGAGAACTTAATAAACTTACTAAGAAGAATAGACACCCACTGCCGAGGATTGACGATCTTTTCGATAAGTTAGTTGGCGCCTCAGTGTTTTCGCAGTTGGACTTAACCATGGGTTTCCATCAGTTGAGAGTGGCTGAGGATAGCATAGACAAGACTGCCTTTAGGACTCCAGACGGTTTCTTCGAGTGGCTGGTGATGCCCTTCGGTTTGACAAATGCCCCCGCATACTTTGTTGATTTGATGAGTAGGGTGTTTGGGGAGTACCTTAATAAATTCGTGGTAGTCTTTGTAGATGAAATCTTGATCTTTTCGAAGAGCGAGGAAGAGCATGCCCTACATCTTAGGGAAGTGTTGGAGACTCTTCGAGTGCATAGCCTTAAAGCTAAATTTTCTAAATGTCACTTTTAGAGGAAGGAAGTGCGATTCTTAGGGCACGTGGTTTCCAAAGAAGGGATAGCCGTGGATCCCGCGAAGTTAGTGGCTATCCAAGATTCGAAGGTCCCTAAAAATGCTACCGAGGTGAGAAGTTTCTTAGGGTTGGCTGGATACTATAGGAAGTTTATCAAAGACTTCGCAAAAATATCAGCTCCGTTAACACGCTTGACGAAGAAGAACTTAGTCTTCACGTGGGACGTAGATTGTGATGATGCGTTCCAACGTTTAAAGAGAGCTTTGACCACAACACCAGTCTTAGTATTGCTAGATGGGAGTAAGCCATTTACCGATTATACTGACGCTTGTGGGACAGGACTAGGTGCAGTCCTAATGCAAGAGGGAAGGGTAATAGCCTATGGTGGAAGGCAGTTGAGAGTGCATGAAAGAAATTACCCTACACATGACCTAGAGTTGGCCGCTATTGTTTTCGCGCTTAAGACTTGGCGTCATTATCTTCTTGGCGAGAAATTCTAATTGTTCACTGATCACAAATCGCTAAAATACTTATTCTCTCAGAAGGACTTGAACTTAAGGCAGCAAAGGTGGATGGTGTTCTTAGCATCCTACGACTTCGAGATAGCATATACCCCTGGCAAGGTTAACGTAGTGGCAAATGCCTTAAGTAGAAAAAGATTATCCTTAAGTCCATTGTTTGTTGAGCGATGAAGTTTAGAGTTCATCTCTACGTTCGACTTTACACCTTCCATTGACTTCGTACCTGGTTTGCTAGCATCCTTAGAGATCAGACCTACGCTTTTGGGACAGATTGGCGAGGCACAGCGAGACGACCCACAGTTGGTTGAGTTAGTAGAAAAGCTCAAAGGAGGGGAGTCATCGAGCCATCTCCGTAGGTATACCCTAGATGATAATGGTTGGTTACGTAGGGACGGTAGACTTTGTATACCAAAAGACAATGACCTAAGGAAGACCATTCTTGATGATGCACATCGTTCGAAGATGACCATCCATCCCGGCGGGGACAAGATGTACATGGACATGAGACGAGTTTACTTTTGGGCCGACATGAAGAAAGATGTGGCTGAGTATGTCGCTAGATGCTTGGTTTGCCAACAAGTAAAAGCGGAGCAAAAGAAGTCCGGTGGATTGCTTCATCCATTGGAGGTCCCATAATGGAAGTGGGAAAGTGTCTCGATGGACTTTATTGACGGATTACTGAGATCGAGGAAGGGTAATACGGGTATTTGGGTCGTGGTAGACAGACTAACTAAGAGCGCCCATTTCATTCCCGTGAAGAGTAAGAGGACTGCTCCATGGTTAGCCTCTGTATACATTCGAGAAATAGTTCGTTTGCATGGTGTTCCTTCTAGCATAGTGAGCGACCGCAATCCTATTTTCACTAGTGAATTTTGGAGAAGCTAGCAAGAGGCGGTAGGGACTCGGTTATGTTTGAGCACCGCATATCATCCTCAGACGGACGGCCAGACCAAGAGGGTGAATCGTATTCTAGAGGACTTGTTGAGGTTATGTGTCTTAGATTTCGGAGGTACATGGGAGGAACATCTTCCGTTGGTAGAATTCGCATATAATAACAGCTTTCAGTCTAGCATTGGCATGGCACCATTCGAAGCTCTTTATGGACGGCCGTGTCGTTCGCCTACATGTTGGTGGGAAGCTACATATAATATCTTGCTTGGGCCCGATATGATTAGAGAGACTTCGGAAAAGATTGATTTGATCCGAAGAAGGATGAAAACGGCGCAAGATAGGCAGAAATCTTATGCGGACAAGAGGAGGTCAGATCTTGAGTTTGATGTTGGGGACATGGTCTTTGTCAAAGTGTCTCCATTACGGAACGTCGTTCGCTTTGGGTACGTTGGGAAGTTAGCACCAAGGTTCATAGGGCCATTTCCTATTAAGGAAAGGATTGGGCAGATGGCGTATAGAGTGGAGTTGCCCGAGAGACTTAGTGGTGTACACGACGTATTCCATGTATCACATTTGAGGAAGTGCTTGCACGAGACCGCAGAGGTGGTAGAGCCGAGCTTGCTTAGAGAAGTGGAGATCGAGCGTGATACGACGATTCGACGAGCTCCTATGCGCATTCTTGGGTCGGAGATTAAGAAGTTGAGGAATCGAGAGGTCAAACTAATCAAAGTGCAATGGGAAGATGATGAGAGTAACGCTACTTGGGAGACGGAAGCGAAGATGCGTTCATTGTACCCTTTTCTTTTCGAGGGTATGTCTTTTGATTTCTCCTTTATCGCTTACCTTGTACTTATCTTATCTTTAGTATGTCCTCTCGCTAGTATCTTTGACCTTTAGATAGGATAGTCCTATGGTTGAAACATGTGTTTGAGACATGTTATGTATGATGGATGCAAGTGGATGCAAGTGTTTGCTAGTGGTTGCTCGTGGATGCATATACACACACTTTAGGCACTAGATCGGCTCAGTCACTTCATATTGCATATTGCATATAAATGTGTGTTCATATGTAAGTAATGGATGAATAATGGTTGTACCATCATATGGATGTTGCATTTTGATGAATGGTTGTGCCCACATGTAGAAATGATATGTATCGATAGGGTTCTTTCGCATACATAATGGACGCATGGCACTATCATGGTTTGCATTAAGGAGGTCAACTGAATCAGTAGATCGCCTGATTTTGCATCAGATAAGGAACATGTACACACACTTTTTACATATGTTCATACAGCATTAGAAATTTTATAAGGACAATGGATTCCCGTGTTTGATGGTTGAGTAGATGGTTGTTTGGATGGTAGGATATACATTCTCCTTAACTTGGAGATTTCGGGGACGAAATCCTTTAAGGAGGGGAGAATGTAACACCCCGGATTTTTGAATAATCAAATTAACTAAAATAAAGAATAATAAATCTCAGACGTGAGAATTATGGGGATTGGGTTGCGCGATTGTGTTTGTCTCGGAATTCTAGTGGAGATAGAGTCCGAGTTTGCGGGAAACGAGTACAGGGTGAAAGAGTTATGGACAACTAAGTTTGGTGGCAAAGTAAAGAAAAAAAAGCACTGGCGCACTTGGGAAGTGCGCCAGTACATATTAACACTGGCGCACCTGCCAAGTGCGCCCAGGCCGAGGCTGGAGCCTGCACAGCTTTCTGGTTCAGGCTGACCCGTGTTGTTGAGTCCATTCTGACTCCTTGCTGAGTCATTAGGGCTGACTCATCACCCTATCATAATTGAATGGTTTTGATTAACCCTAAGAACATCCGACGGCTTAAATTAATTCATAACTCTATAAAAAGACCCATAGAAACAAACTCTAAATCAGAATTAAAACAAAAACTTTGTCCGTCATGCTGTTGTCTTGAGCCCTAGAGCAGGCGCCACCAAATCAAAGAGAAAGAACAGCAACCAAATCAGAACCACTCAACCCTAACAACGATTCTTCATCAAAGGAGCGCTAATTCAACTCCAGAAATCAGAATTCAGAACTCAAGACTGCTTTTGAGTAGTGGGTTCGATAGTTTTACAAAATAATTAGTAATTTAATTAGATTAAGTTATAACGCAGATTGTCTGGATGTGATATGAAGTATTGATTGCATGTTATAGGATTATGATTGAATATCTATGATGTTATGATGTGATGCTATCATGCAAAGTTATGTTGCTATCATCCATGTTGTAATTTTATATACAATCAAATCGTCATGTTTCTTATGCTAGTTTGCGATATTGATTCATATGCTAAATCATTATTAGGCAAGTTTAGATTTTGTGTTCAAACATGAATCATATACATGTTGGGTAGAATTACATGTGACCTTACATGATTATGGCACCTAGTTTATGTGAGAATTAAATTGAAAGATTAGGCTATGTCATGATACTTTACATGTTAGTTCACACCATTGTTGCGACGCATAAATCACATATGTGAATTTATGAGTTGGACATGAATCATGATATGTTATTACCTATGCAAGTTTAATCCCTTTAGATATAGGTTCATGACATATGATGTCTATGCAAATTTGTGGCCATTATTTCATCAAGTTCACACCTTTAGATTTGGGTCTATGTTATACATGATGTTTATGCAAGTTTGTGGCCATTATTTCATCAAGTTCACACCTTTAAAATTTGGAACCATGACATATGTTGTTATGCAAGTTGTAATCTTGGCCTATGCAAGTTTTAGATGTAGAACATCATTTACATATGCAAGTTCACCCCTATGTTAGATCTATGCTTTAATTATGTATATATGTGATGCTTTCTTTTATTTCATGAGTTAGACTATTCGATTCTAACGTATATTTTTACGTTATACGAACAAACGTACTACGTGGGGAAAAAGGCAATAATATTAAAAATATTTAATTGGCATAATTGCCTTAGAAGGCATAAAATAAAATTGTGGTGAAATTGGTATGATTTTGCATACCATAAATGGATGGACATAATTGAGTCAATTATGGACATCGCTAAATTTGGAATTGATTGATAATTTGAATAGGGAATGTAATTCAAATTGGGGGTGATTAATTAGGAGTAATTAATCGTCTAAGACACGAGGTTAGACTCTTTTGTGGTGTAAGACTGCCCGGACCCACCCGGCAAATCCAGCTGCCACAAATGTCAGTCTAATGTGAGAGGTCTTAGGCACAAACTAAATACGTAACAATTGTAAAGACACGAGGTTAGGCTCTTTTGCGGTGTAAGACTGCCCGGACCCGCCCGGCAAATCGAGCTGCCACAAATGTCAGTCTAATATGAGAGGTCTTTATGAGGTTACGGTCTTAATGAATTAAGAAACACTTAACCAGATAAGCATGTAGTGGAACATGAGGGGGTTAAGTGGGTGCCTTGGGTGGCATGTGGAATCTAGTAGGTGTCTTGGGGGGCACTTGGAAATACGATTAGAAACACTTAACCAAAATATGAAACATGTAATTGAAACATGAATAAGAAGTGGGTTAAGTGGGATGTACTAGAGGGGACCAAGCTTAGGTGGATAGCTTATGTCAAGTAAAAGGGGGCCCGTTTCAGCCAGTAACCCATACGTATCTTTATGGGCTCGACCTAAGTCGAGGACGGGACCCGCATACTGGGCTTGACTGTAAGAGGCCAAACTAGGTTAGCGGTGGCAACGCAAGTCCAACGGGTTCATATGCATGTGTGGACCCTGGCCGGTAGATAAGACGTTGTTGCATCGTGTATGTATAAGCCGTGCATTCTTTGTTGTATCGGGTTGCCACTTTGGGGAGTGATACACCCCACTGTGGGGCCATCACGGGTATCAACGAGTTAGGGAGCCTATCACTTGGGGGTAGTGGGTACACCTAGTGGAGATAGGGGTAGACGGCACCTATGAAGGCAGCTATGGGTGCACGAAACTACCAATATCATTATTAAGTCTGTAGGCGGGATCAACCTTAGGGTGACTAGTAGTGGTGCAGTATACTAGTGGCGGTGCAGTTTAGGAATTATCCCATAGTGTTGGTGTAGTTCAGTAATTATCCTATAGTAGTTTAGGTGCGCTTTAACGATATCGTAATTCATCTTGTTTCCTTGTTTACTCTGTCATACTCAATGGTTCATGGTCATTTCCCTATTTTCCAACTTATGCCTTAGCCTAGTTACTTTGTTAATTATATTGTTAGAATTATCGCACTCACCAGACTTTATGTCTGACCCCCCTTTTCCATCTCTTCCCCCCTTCCAGGTACTCAGGTTGGAACTAGCACCAGTGGAGCTTGATCTTGGACCGCTTTTAGAAGATTTCTTGGACCGCTGAAGTAAAGTTCAGCTTCTCTTTATTTATGGCTATTTTAATGTTGCGGATTATGTCTTTCAGTTTATGTACTTTATTTTATCAAGATGGATATGATGTCTTGACTTTGGTTTATAGTTTTGATGATGTAATCAAACATATGGGTTTATCCGCTGCAATGAAATAAAGTTTTAATTTTCAAGTACTGCTTTATATCTGTCTTGTTGTGATTTTTTGTTCTGTACTTACTTAAAATGCTCCATGGTAGTTAATGCATTCCCTTTGTGAGTGACACGTGGGGTGTTACAGATGGTTACCAGAACAGATATGAATTTTTGAAAAACTATTTTTCAAAACAATTTTTATAAAGAAGTACTTTCAAAAGTATGTTTTAAGGAAAGTATTTTCAAGAGAAAAGTATATTTTAGAAAGCATAACCCCAAGAGCCATATATCTTTCCTTCAGTCCTTTTTGTATTGAATCTTTCCTTTTTTGTTTTAGCATGTCTGAAGCGTCTGAGATACCAAAGGGTGTTCATGTACCCGGTTGGTTTCGTCAATATCTCGAGGCTAGGGCCGCTACCGCAGGTCCAGCAAATGCATCTCCTCCTCCTCCTCGTGTCAATAATTTCGCAAAGATATGTATGGACTTTAGTGCAATGGGTGGAAAACTTTTTCACGGGACGGAGACATTTGTTGAAGCTCGTAATTGGCTAAAGGAGGTGGAAGAATTGTTTGGAATCATTGAAGTGGATGATGGAAGAAAAGTCCAGCTAGCTGCCTGGCTAATGAAGGATGAGGCCTCATTTTGGTGGGAGTTCACTAACGGGGGACGTCAAGTCGATACGTGGCCAGATTTTAGGCAGATGTTTGAGGCGAAGTTTCTCTCGCGGGCTGAAGAGAATCTATACATGGAAAGGTTTTTGTCACTGAAGCAAGGGAATCTATCGGTAAAAGAGTACGTCAACAAATTCAACCAATTGGCAAGGTTTGGTTTAGACTTGGTGAATATTCCAAAAAAGAAGGCTCTAAGATTTGTTAAGGGTTTAAACGAGCCGCTTCATGGGTTAGCTATGTCCTACATTCCTATGGGGGATACCTTCGAGAGATTAGTTGACATGGCGCTCATGCATGAAGAGGAGAAGGGCGCCAAAGCTAATAAGGCACCCAAGAAGAAAGGGGATCAAAAGAAGTCGCAACAGCAACAACAGAACAAGAAAGGTGGCAAAGGCAACAATGCTAAGGGGAAGAAGAAATGCTTTAACTGTGGGACACCAGGCCATCTAAGCAAAGATTGTAGGAAGAAAAAGAAGACTGGTTGTTTCCACTGTGGCGAGGCGGGACATCTTGTTAAGGACTGCCCAAAGAAAGGGCAGAGGGCAGGGTCTACCTCGGGAGGACAGGTGCAGGCTCTTATGGCACCAGGGCAGGCAAAGGGACAAGTTCAGGCTCTCATGGTCCCATCGCTGCAAGAACGAGGTAGAGCAATTTCCGTTGAAAGTTTAGTTTTTCTGTTTGATCATCCTGTCCGTACTTTATTTGATTCTGGCGCATCGCATTTGTTTATCTCTACATCATTAGTTGAAACACTGCACCTTGATACTAGTCTAGTTACTGATCCCTTAGTAGTCTCAAATCCTACCGGTGGTTCGGCTCATCTTTCTATGATTTGTCAGGATTTGAGAGTGTTTATCTTGGGCATTGAGTTTGAGTGCAACACTTTTGTTCTTGGCTTCATGGGCTATAGTTTAATTCTAGGTATGGATTGGCTAACTAGATATGGGGCCATCCTAGATTGTGAGAGAAGGGTAGTTAGATTGTTGACTCGTTCTTGAAAGACCCTTGATATTTCTTGTGACCCTAGATGTCCATTAATGCTTAGTTACCTAGAATCCCTTGACACATCCGATGATGATTGATTTACATTCTGTTCCCATAGTCTGTGAATATGCTGATGTCTTCGATGAGGTGAGGGGTTTACCCCCAAAACGTGAGATAGACTTTCGAATATATCTAGTGGATAATGCAAAGCCAGTTGCATTACCATTGCGCCACATGGCTCCAAGAGAGAGGAGAGAACTCAGTAAGCAAGTGAAAGAATTGCTTGAGAAGGGGTTCATCAGACGTAGTATATCGGTGTGGGGTGCTCCAGTAGTGTTTGCCACGAAGGCGGATGGGTCCCTTAGACTTTGTGTGGACTATAGAGAACTTAATAAGCTTACTAAGAAGAATAGACACCCACTACCGAGGATTGACGATCTCTTCGATCAGTTAGTTGGCGCCTCAGTGATTTCGCAGTTGGACTTAGCCACGGGTTTCCATCAGTTGAGAGTGGCTGAGGATAGCATAGACAAGACTGCCTTTAGGACTCCAGATGGTTTCTTCGAGTGGCTTGTGATGCCCTTCGGTTTGACAAACGCCCTCGCATATTTTGTTGACTTAATGAGTATGGTGTTTAGGGAGTACCTTAATAAATTCGTGGTAGTCTTTGTAGATGATATCTTTGTCTTTTCTAAGAGTGAGGAAGAGCATGCCCTACATCTTAGGGAAGTGTTGGAGACTCTTCGAGCGCATAGCCTTAAAGCAAAATTTTCTAAATGTCACTTTTGGAGGAAGGAAGTGCGATTCTTAGGGCACGTGGTTTCCAAAGAAGGGATAGCCGTGGATCCCGCGAAGATAGTGGCCATCCAAGATTGGAAGGTTCCTAAAAATGCTACCGAGGTGAGGAGTTTCTTAGGATTGGCTGGCTACTATAGGAAGCTTATCACAGACTTCGCAAAAATATCAGCTCCATTAACATGCTTGACGAAGAAGAACTTAGTTTTCATGTGGGACGTAGATTGTGATGATGTGTTCCAACGTTTAAAGAAGGCTTTGACCACAGCCCAAGTCTTAGTGTTGTCAGATGGGAGTAAGCCATTTACCGTTTATACCGACGCTTGTGGGACAGGACTAGGCACAGTCTTAATGCAAGAGGGTAGGGTAATAGCCTATGGTGGAAGGCAGTTGAGAGTGCATGAAAGAAATTACCCTACACATGACCTTGAGTTAGCTGCTATTGTCTTCGCGCTTAAGTCTTGGCGTCATTATCTTCTTGGCGAGAAATTTGAATTGTTCACTGACCACAAGTCGCTAAAATACTTATTCTCTCAGAAGTAATTGAACTTAAGGCAGCAAAGGTGGATGGAGTTCTTAGCATCCTACGACTTCGAGATAGCATATACCCCTGGCAAGGGTAACGTGGTGGCAGACGCCTTAAGTAGAAAAAGGTTGTCCTTGAGTCCGTTGTTTGTTGAGCGGCGAAGCTTAGAGTTCATCTCTACGTTTGACTTTAGAGCATCCGTTAACTTCGTACCCTGTTTGCTAGCATCCTTAGAGGTCAGACCTACGCTTTTGGGACAGATTGGCGAGGCATAGCGAGACGACCCACAATTGGTTGAGTTAGTAGAAAAGCTCAAAGGAGGGGAGTCGTCGAGCTATCTCCGTAGGTATACCCTAGATGATAAGGGTTGGTTACGTAGGGACGGTAGACTTTGTGTACCATGGGACGAGAATTTGAGGAAGACCATTCTTGATGATGCACATCGTTCGAAGATGACCATTCATCCTAGCGGGGATAAGATGTACATGGACATGAGACGATTCTACTTTTGGGCCGGCATGAAAAAAGATGTGGCTGAGTATGTCACTAAATGCTTGGTGTGCCAACAAGTAAAAGCAGAGCAAAAGAAGCCCGGTGGATTGCTTCACCCATTGGAGGTCCCACAATGGAAGCGGAAAAGCGTTTCGATGGACTTTGTTGACGGATTACCAAGATCGAGGAAGGGTAGTACGGGAATTTGGGTCGTGGTAGACAGACTTACTAAGAGCGCCCATTTCATTCCCGTGAAGAGTAAGAGGACTGCTCCATGGTTAGCCTCCGTATACATTCGAGAAATAGTTCGTTTGCACGGTGTTCCTTCTAGCATAGTGAGCGACCACGATCCCATCTTCACTAGCGAATTTTGGAAAAGCTTGCAAGAGGCGGTAGGGAATCAGTTATGTTTGAGCACCGCATATCATCCTCAGACAGACGGCCAGACCGAGAGGGTGAATCGTATTCTATAGGACTTACTGAGGTTGTGTGTCTTAGATTTCGGAGCTACATGGGAGGAACATCTTTCGTTGGTAGAGTTCGCATATAATAATAGCTTTCAGTCTAGCATTGGCATGGCAACGTTCGAGGCTCTTTATGGACGGCCGTGTTGTTTGCCTACATGTTGGTGGGAATCTACAGATATGATCTTGCTTGGACCCGGTATTATTAGAGAGACTTTGGAATAGATCGATTTGATTCGGAAGAGGATGAAGACGGCGCAAGATAGACAGAAATCTTATGCGGACAAGAGGAGGTCAGATCTTGAGTTTGATGTTGGGGACATGGTCTTTGTCAAGGTGTCTCCATTACGAAACATCATTCGCTTTGGGTCCGTTGGGAAGTTAGCACCAAGGTTCGTAGGGCCATTTCCTATTAAGGAAAGAATTGGGCAGATGGCATATAGAGTGGAGTTGCCCGAGAGACTTAGTGGTGTACACGACGTATTCCATGTATCACATTTGAGGAAGTGCTTGCACGATACCGCGGAAGTGGTAAAGCCGAGCTTGCTTAGAGAGGTGGAGATAGAGCATGATGCGACGATTCGACGAGCACCTATGCACATTCTTGGGTCGGAGATTAAGAAGTTGAGGAATCGAGAGGTCAAACTAGTCAAAGTACAATGGAGAGATGATGAGAGTGACGCTACTTGGGAGACGGAAGCGAAGATGCGCTCATTATACCCTTTTCTTTTCGAGGGTGTGTCTTTTAATTTCTCCTTTATCCCTTACCTTGTACTTATCTTATCTTTAGTATGTCCTCTCGTTAGTATCTTTGACCTTTAGATAGGATAGTCCTATGGTTGAAACATATGTTTGAGACATGTTATGTATGATGGATGCATGTGGATGCAAGTGGTTGCTAGTGGTTGCTCGTGGATGCATATACACACACTTTAGGCACTAGATCGGCTCAGTCACTTCATATTGCATATTGCATATAAATGTGTGTACATATTTAAGTTAATGGTTGTATAATGGTTGTACCATCATATGGATGTTGCATTTTGGTGAATGGTTGTGCACACATGTAGAAATGATATGTATCGATAAGGTTCTTTCGCATACATAATGGACGCATGGCACTATCATGGTTTGCATTAAGGAGGTCAACTGAATCAGTAGACCGCCTGATTTTGCATTAGATAAGGAACATATACACACACTTCTTTCATATGTTCATACAGCATTAGAAATTTTATAAGGACAATGGATGCCCGTGTTTGATGGTTGAGTAGATGGTTGTTTGGATGGTAGGATATGCATTCTCCTTAACTTGGAGATTTCGGGGGTGAAATTCTTTAAGGAGGGGAGAATGTAACACCCCGGATTTTTGAATAATCGAATTAACTAGAATAAATAATAATTAATCTTAGACGTGAGAATTAAAGGAAATCGGTTGCGCCATTGTGTTCATCTCCGAATTCTGGTTGAAATAGAGTCCGAGTTTGCGGAAAACGAGTACCGGATGAAGGAGTTATGGACGAACGAAGTTTGGTGGCAAAAGAAAAGAAAAAAAGATTGCACTGGCGCACTTGGGAAGTGAGCCAGTACAAATTTGCACTGGCGCACCTGCCAAGTGCGCCCAGGCCGAGGCAGCAAGCCTGCACAACTTTCTGGTTCAGACTGACCCATGTTGTTGAGTCCTTTCTGACTCCTTGCTAAGTCATTAGGGCTGACTCATCACCCTATCATGACTGAATGGTTTTGATTAACCCTAAGATCATCCGACGGCTTAAATTAATTCAAAACTCTATAAAAAGACCCATAGACTCAAACCCTAAATCAGAATTAAAATTGAAACTATGGTCGTCATGCTGTTGTCTTGAACCCTAGAGCAGCCGCCACCAAATTAAAGAGAAAGAACAACAAATCAATCAGAACTACTCAACCCTAACAGTGAATCTTCTTCAAAGGAGAGCTAATTCAACCAGAAATCAGAATTCAGAACTCAAGACTGCTTTTGAGTTGTGAGTTCGATAGTTTTAACAAAATAATTAGCAATTTAATTGGATTAAGATATAATGCGGATTGTATGGATGTGATATGAAGTATTGATTGCATGTTGTAATTATGTTGTAGGATTGTGTTGTAATTTCTATGATATTATGTTATGATGCTATCATTTACGATGTAAAGTTATGATGCTATCACCCATGTTATAATCCTATGATTGGCTTATGTCTAGTTGAATCATCATGTTTCTTATGCTAGTTTGTTATATTGACTCATATGATAAATCATACGTATGCAAGTTTAGATTTTGATTCAAACATGAATCATATACAAGTTGGGTAGAGTTATATGTGAACTTACATGGTTATGACACCTAGTTTATGTGAAAATTTAATTGAAAGTTAGGCTATAACAAGTGTGAGTTATATGCTAAATTATACATGATACTTTACATGTTAGATACTAGTTTACACCATTGTTGCAATGTATAAATCACATATGTAAGTTTATGAGTTGGATATGAATCATGTTATACAAGTTTAGGGTTATTACCTATGCAAGTTTATTCCTTTAGATACAGATCTATGACATATGTTATTTACGCAAGTTTGTGGCCATTTTCTCATCAAGTTCACACCTTTAGGTTTGGATCCATGGCATATGTTATTTATGCAAGTTTGTGGCCATTTTCTCATCAAAGTTCACACCTTTAGATTTGGATCCATGACATATGTTGTTTATGCAAGTTGTAATTTTGGCCTATGCAAGTTTTAGGTGTAGAACATCATTCACATATGCAAGTTCACCCCTATGTTTAGATTTATGTTTTAGTTATGTATATTGTGATGTTTTCTCTTTATTCCATGAGTTAGACTATTCGAGTCTAACGTATATTTTTATGTTAAATGAACAAATGTACTACGTGGGGTAAAGGGGATAATATTAAAAATATTTAATTGGCATAAAAGCCTTAAAAGGCATAAAATAAAATTGTGGTGAAAATTGGTATGATTTTACATACCATAAATGGATGGACATAATTGAGTCAATTATGGACATCGTTAAATTTGGAATTAATTGATAATTTGAATAGGGAAAGTAATTCAAATTGGTGAATGATTAATTAGGAGTAATTAATCATCTAAGACACGAGGTTAGGCTCTTTTGTAGTGTAAGACTGCCCGGACCCGCCCGGCAAATCCAGCTGCCACAAATGTCAGTCTAATGTGAGAGGTCTTAGGCATAAACTAAATACGTAACAATTGTAAAGACACGAGGTTAGGCTCTTTTGTGGTGTAAGACTGCCCGGACCCGCCCGGCAAATCCAGCTGCCACAAATGCCAGTCTAATGTGAGAGGTCTTTATGAGGTTACGGTCTTAATAAATTAAGAAACACTTAACCAGATAAGCATGTAGTGGGACATGAGGGGGTTAAGTGGGTGCCTTGGGTGACATGTGGAATCTAGTGGGTGCCTTAGGTGGCATTTGGAAATACGATTAGAAACACTTAACCAAAATTGAAACATGTAATTGAAACATGAATAAGAAGTGGGTTAAGTGGGATGTACTAGAGGGGACCAAGCTTAGGTGGATAGCTAGTGTCAAGTAATGGGGGCCCATTTCAACCAGTAACCCATATGTTTCTTTGTGGGCTCGACCCAAGTCGAGGACGGGACACGCATACTGGGCTTGACTGTAAGAGGCCTAACCGTGTTAGCGGTGGCAACGCAAGTCCAACGGGTTCATATGCGTGTGTGGACCTGGGCTGGTGGGTAAGACGTTGTTGCATAGTGTAGGTATAAGCCGTGCATTCTTGGTGGTATCGGGTTGCCACTTTGGGTAGTGATACACCCCACTGTGGGGCCAGCACGGGTATCTATGAGTAAGGGAGCCGATCGCTTGGGGGTTGTGGGTACACCTAGTAGAGATAGGGGGAAACAGCACCTATGAAGGCAGCTAGGGGTGCACGAAACTACCAATATCATTATTAAGTCTGTAGGCGGGATCAACCTTAGGGTGACTAGTGGTGGTGCAGTATACTAGTGGCGGTGCAGTATAGCAATTATCTCATAGTGTTGGTGTAGTTTAGTAATTATCTTAGTGGGTTAGGTGCGCTTTAACGATATTGTTGTTCATCTTGTTTCCTTGTTTACTCTGCCATACTCGATGGTTCATGGTCATTTCCTTATTTTCCAACTTATGCCTTAGCCTAGTTACTTTGTTAATTATATTGTTAAAGTTATCGCACTCGCCAGACTTTATGTCTGACCCCTTTTTTCCATCTCTTTCCTCCTCCCCCCCCCCAGGTGCTCAGGTTGGAACTAGCACCAGTGGAGCTTGATTTTGGACTGCTTTTAGAAGATTTCTTGGATTGCTGATGTAAAGTTCAGCTTCTCTTTTATTTATGGCTATTTTGTATTGGGGATTATGTCTTTCAGTTTATGTACTTTGTTCTATCAAGATGGATATGATGTACTTGACTTTGGTTTATGGTTTTTATGATGTAACCAAACATATTTACCTTCTGCTGCAATAAATAAAGTTTTAATTTTCAAGTACTGTTTATATCTGTCTTGTTGATAAGTTTCTGTTCTATACTTACTTAAAATGCTCCATAGAAGTTAATGCATTCCCTTTGTGAGTGACATTAATGGATGTGGGGTGTTACATATAGTGTCAAAAATAGCATCAAATATAAATGTATCAATCGTAGACGACATGGTTACCATCTATCATGTCGCCATACAAGTTATACAATTAAAACCGCAAAGTCACGTATTGGAAGTTGGATTTCCATCTGTGAACCAAGGCAAGGGATCATCCTTACCGCTTCGAGACTCTCTAGCCCTAGCCTCAGTATCAGAGCTCGAGTGACCCTTAGATCGTCGGGGATGGTCCACATGGAGTGGATTAAAATGCCTGAACAATGCATTTCCCTGCCCTATGTGGCGTAAAACTGGTCAGTATATCGACTAAACCATCCATCGGCCCCGTAGTGACCGATATAACCAAGGTGCATCGCTTTCCATCATCCACATAAGTAAAAATGTCTGGGCTCCATACGATGACACCACTCCTAGCTAGAAGGAAACACATGTCCTCCTAGAAGTCCTCTCCGGTTTCTGGTTCACACCGGGGTGTGAGGCTCGCGAAATAACGCCATACACAAAGCTATGCTACATTAAAGCCATGCTTTGATCATCTACCACAAGACTCTGCTTTTCAACAAAAGTCTTATTCATTTGCATCTTAGCATGCCACACTGCCAATTCACGCCATGCGACTAATGTTTATCGATATATAACCTCCGAACTCGTACGTCTCAGAGAAGGGTGTTAAGTAAGAGAATAAATTTTCCGCCACCAAACAGATATATATTTAATAGAGATCAATCAACACAGAATAAAATCCAGTGTCAGACACACATCCATTTACAAGTTCATTCTGGGTCTGAACGAAACTAGAGGCACCTTATGCCTCGTCCCATATGTCCAATACAGGAGAGAGTTCCTCGCATATCCGGTCGATCTCCAAGTACGTCTGGACGATCACCACTTATTACCTTGTCTTGGGTGTACAGCCTAATCAAGACATCAGTAATCATCCAAAGGATGTTAAGACCTCCGGTCTTCAACCACCGTCTTCATCGTTGACTTATCGTCGATTCAGTTATTCAGAATGGGATAAACCCGGTCTTTCTGAATAACTCGCGCATCTTATAAACAAGTGCTATAAAAAAACATACGCCTCATTCCAATTCTGAATACTCTTTTATTTAAATATTCGTATCCTTTGGGAAAGGTTCCCATTAATTTTATCAAAGATACATTCTTTAAATTTATTCTTTAATCTTCCCTTGGATATTGATTCAAACCAAATTAAGGTTTATCCAACACTAGTCGGGATTAGCACACCTTACCAAAGTAATCATTTGTTTTATTTCCCAATCCCAACCTATTCATCCCATGGAGCAAAACTGGTAATACTTCATATCTAACACCATGGTGTTATCAGTAAAATTAATTACCATTTCACGTTCAAATCTAATTAAAGATTTAACTATCGCTTGGAACAAAACTGGTGATACTCCATTCTCGATCATTTCATGAGTTCGATAAAATTTAATTATCTCATTCACATTCCAATCTAATTAAAGATTCATTAAAACTTTAATTCAGTTTTAATCTCAAAAATCATTACTTAATGATTATTCAAAGTTAAGAAATAAATCTTATCTTTAACTGGGTAAAAGAACTAATGTCATTTAAAACACAGTTCACGATAAACCCAAATCACATTCGATTATTTATGGAATCTTCACGGAAAACAGATCAATGTATAATCAATATCAATTTCCATGTCCGACTAATAATATAAATGGAATAATGACAAAGCCTTTTAAATCCCATATATATTAACAGTTTTCCTCCATAGAAGCTCACTTCGATTATTATCCAATCTGATTTCATTCCATTCCAATTTATTGTATTAAATTGGAAAACTTTACTTTGGAAAACTTCCTTTAATTCTTAATAAAAGATTTATAAATTCCAAATCACATTTCACTGTAAATTGGGTTAAAGAACGAATGTCATTAAAAACACAGTTCGCGATAAACCCTATTCACATTCCATTTATTCCAATTACCAAATGTAACTGGAAATTCTAATAATCTTAATTAAAAGATTTATTCTTCTCAAACGGGGTTTAAGAACAGCGTTACTGAAGACACCGTTCACGACAAACCCAAAATCCAATTCTTTTATTCAATTCCAATTACATATTAATTACTTGGAAAATTTCACTAAATCTTAATAGAAAGATTTATTCTTTCCTCAACTGGGTTTAAGAACAGTGTTAATGAAGACACCATTCACGACAAACCCAAAATCCAATTCAATATTAAATACAAGGTTCTGAATAGAAATTATATCGGCTTATATTCAATATCAAATTCTGAAATCAACAAATATCGTATTGGGAATAACGATATATATCTCTTCCAAATTCCTCTACATTATCCGTATAATCACGGAATCCAATATCGAAATATTCCGAAGATAATTTCGATTTCAAATCCATTCCAATTTATATATTGTAAATTCTTGTTATTTTAAGTGGAAATTAGGCCAAGGTCCTTATTTAAGTTTCAAAATAAAGCCGCGTCCCTCCTTAACTTTAATTGTAAATCTGGTCCCTAAAATCAGCAGCCGCCCAAAAATTTTCACCCCTTCCGCCTTCCTATCATGCCACTTCCGCCTTTTTCCATTTCTGAGCAAAAAAATGCGCCAGCCACTAAAAAACAAAAATAGGAAATATTCCCAGAAACATTCGCAAGAAAAATAAAAAAAAGTCGCATACTTCTGTGCAACTATTGCATATAGTAGCATACATGTATTCATATAGTGTATTTATGTTGAAATTCTGGACCAGTATACGCATACATGTATGCAACTACTAGCAAATAACTGCATACATTTATGCATACAACGTTGAACTGAGATTCATGTGTTACGAAAGGTTGCATACATGAATGCAACTATTCTGTATATATGCATGCATGTGTGCAACAAATTTAAAAGGGACGACAGTTTCTGAATATGCACATGAATGGATGCGTGTATTCTGTATAAGAGCATAGATGTGTGCAACAATGTCTGAAAATGGTGAATGCTCAGAAAAACAGACCAGATTTGAATATATGCACAAAAGGATGCGTATAATACTGTTTAGCTGCATACATATATGCATTTATACTACAGTTGGGGTGCAAGGATGAAATATAAGCATGAATGTATGCAACTATTTACGAATAGGTGCATCTTTTGATGCAAAATCCTGTTCTTTTGCTGATTTTGTGTTATTTTTGGGTTTTGACGTGGTTTTTGATTGTTTTAACGCATGTTTTTTTGGGCGTATACGTGTTTTATTTAATAATGAATTTTTGTGATTTTTTGATGAATTTTCAAAAAATAAGGACCTAATTTACAATAAGTTTAGCACAGGATGTGAGCCTAATTTTAAAACTTAATAGGGAACTATGAAAAATATACCCTATTTTTAAAACCATTTCAAATCCAATTTATTTATCTAAAAATATTGGATTATAATTCTAGTTCATAACTAGTTCATTTTGATACAAATATATTTTTATCTTTTCGAATACGGAATTTTTCATCCAAATTCTTTCCAAAACATTTATTATGATTTTACACAAATTATTAATATTTTTAATAATTTTATCAAGGCCCGTACATTCGATTTCCATAAACGGTCATCGAACTGCACTTACAACGACCTTTTCCAAATTTGATTTGGACATGATTCCAAATCCAACTGTTAGATTTCAAATTTCCTATATTCTTTGGAATGCTCTTTTCAATAGGAATCCAATGGTTCCGGTTTTAGGAGAATCCGACGGTCGGATCTCCCGTAATCTCAATTTGAAGTCAATTGTCGAAATTTGCGAACGGCCGCGGCGCGGCGCGTTCTATTCAGGCCATTAAATATATATAATATATATATTATATATATTTCGTCGATTTCCATTTAAAACGTATTTTATAAATTCGTTTTAAAACGATTCTAACTTCATTTTCAATTTTAAATCAAAATTGAATTTTCCTTATCATTATAATATGTAAATGATAATATTTTCAAAATATCAGATTTTGAAATCATTTCCTTTTCGATATTCATTATAAAAATAAATAAAATCGACATAAATATTGTTCACGTCAAAATGACGTTAATCTAATCAATATGGCTTCATATATTTCAATATTTTCGTGTCCATCCCAAATCGGACATCAAAATCACATTTTGATCCATTACTGAATATTATTTTAAAATATTAGTTATTTTAAAATATTCATTATTCGTCATTTTAAAATATTCATTAATTTAAAATATTCGTTCTTTCCGAATTGGAATCAGACACAAGCAATTACCATATAATTTTATTTATATGGATTTCAAACACACATGTACACAACAATAATCAAACACAGTCAACCATCATCCAGAGTGCATTACACGACTGCATAAGCGTTATATATAAATAATCAACGCTTACAACATTCTGTTAACCCATCGATTGACATACAACTAAACAATTGGGATTAGTGTATGTCAAATATCATCCCAATACCCGTGTGGGGTTTCAATCAACACACACCAGTTTTATTTGTGCACCTGGGCGATGTGTAAAACATATCGTCCCAATCCATATCAGTTAAATGTGTGTACATAAACAAATCATCCGATTTGTAAATGAATATTTATTTTCATTCATATACCCGTTAAAAATTATATTTTTAACAATAAAATATTTATTTTAACACATGAATATTTTATACAATTCATTTATACAGTAAAAATGATTTTTTTATTTTTTTAAACATTTTTAGAAAATTTCGGCAGCATAACGGCGCGATACTAGAACAGGAATACGGTCTAGCCTTATCCCTCACCTAAAAATGGCTCGCGCCATACACAAACCAAATTCTAATCAATTCATTTCACTTTCCAAACCAAATTCAAACAAATAATCCAATCAACCAAACAACCAAACAAACATGGTTTCAAACAAAGGTGTCGGGTGCTTCTAAGCACCGTCTACATCCTAATATATATATTTAACTAGAAAATGAATTAAAGTGAGAAGTTCTCACCTTTGGGATCCACTCCTCCAGTTCAATTTCTGAATTTCTGAACCATTTGGATTTTCTTGAAATTCCAACGCAGTCTTTTCCACGCTGTTCATAGTAAAAATCACATTTTTAATATGATGTTTATATATTTAAAAATCGCATTTTTATATCGCTATATATATAACAAAAGATCATATTTTTATATCGCTATATATATAATAAAAGATCGCATTTTTTACCGCTATTATATTATAAAAAGTATATTTTTATATCGCTACTTCCTTATATAAAAATTATATTTTTACACAATGAAAAATCTAATCTTTACATAACGAAAAATCTAATCTTTACACAATGAAAAATCTATTTTTTACACAATGAAAATCCTAATTTTTACACAATGAATTTTTTTATTTTTACTCAATGAAAAATCTAATTTTTACTCAGTGAAAAATCTAATTTTTACTCAGTGAAAAATCTAATTATTACTGAGTGAAAAATCTAATTTTTACTCGGTGAAAAATCTAATTTTTACTTACTGAAAATCTAATTTTTACTTACATAAAAATCTAATTTTTTACTCAATGAAAAATCTAATTTTACTCAATGAAAAAACTTTTTTTTTTTACTCAATGAAAAATCTAATTTTTACTCAACGAAAATCTAATTTTCACTTACATAAAAATCTAATTTTTACTTACAAAAAAATATAATTACCTTAAATAATAATATCATATACCTTAAATAATAATATCATAACTTTATTTAAATAAAAATCAAAACTTTATTTAAATAAAAATCATAACTTTTTTTAAACAAAAATCATAACTTTCTTTAAATAAATAAAAAAAACTAATTAAAAAAAATATGTTTTTAACATAAAAAAAGTCATATTTAAAAATAAAAATAAAACAAACAAACTCACCTTATCTTTTTCTATTTTTGTTTGCAGGGGGAGGCTGATTTTCGAATGGAGGGTAGGAGTGGAAGGTCGGCGGGTTCTGGTGGGGAGTGGAGTGGCGCATCCGTCATGGTGGGCCCTAGGGATGGCCGGCGGATTTCAGCGATTAGGTTTTTTAGGGGTTTTTGAATTTGAAGAGGGAGGAGAGAAAAGGGGCGCGGAGGAGGAGGTCAGGCGGAGACGTGGGTGGTTGGCTCGGTGGCGAGATGCTCCGGCGGTGGTGGCTCACGAGGGCGGAGGCGCGTTCGATCGATTTAGTTTTTTTTTCTTTTTGAAAATCTTCCGTCGTGGTTTCAAATGAGGGAGCGAATGTGAAGGTTTGACCGTGGAGAGAATGGATAAGGGTTTGACCCTTTTTTTAACCTTATATATATTTATTATTTTATTTTTCTCCAAAAATGTTGACTTTCCATTTGAATTCTAATTCAAACCCACCGACTGTCGCTCCTAGCTAATTACCCCGATTCCGAACACAATAAGATATGTCCCGTAAGCCAATTCGATTGTTTCGATCAGTTTCCATTTAAATTAAAATATAAATCAATGTATATTTAATTCAAACGTACGTTTTAATTTACTAGGGTTACATACTAACTACAAAAATTCTTGAAAAATTATTTCTAGCTTTGTATTGATGATACGGTCCTAAAAAAACTAATTTCATCAAATTTGGAGACCGTTTGAAAAACGACCATTTTCCAGTCAATTAAATTCAAACTGAATTGACTGAACACATTTAAATTCACCACGCTCACATATTGATTCCAAAAAATATGAAAATTGGAACCTAGCAATAATTTGACATTCTGGATCCAACAAAAGTGGTCTCGTCGAAAACGGAGGTCGTTTGCAAAACGGCTATTTTTAAGGGCTTTTAACCTTATAAGTTAGATATTTTATATGGTGGGATCACACGTATAAAAACTGGCCAAAATGAAGAAAGAAAGCAAGAAACTAGATTCATAATAATTATATGAAAATGATACCTGAATGAAACTCCACAATACAAACTTTAAATCATCGTTAATTAATTGCCAATCATCAATTGTGACTGGAACATGCTCCCGTACAAGCAGTCCTAGGAAAGAAGACAATTTTTACATAACCTTCTCCTATTGGTATGGCATTCTCGTTGAATTAAACGTTAATACGAGAGACACGATTTGATGGAAGTGTTTTCATTCTAGTATGACCTCTCGTTTTTTCTTTTCGACCGGATTTTCATGTAATTGAATACCAATCTCATTTTCCATCAAATTATTTTCTGTATCAAAATTATTGGTTCCAATATTTATTTCATACTGCATCGCATTTTCTCTACATGCTTCAGTTCCTTACTTGTTAGTTTCCAAATTTGCTTCATGATGCTGATTGGTTTGTAAATTTGCTTCATGTTGCACATTGGTTTGTAAATTTCTTCATGTTGCACACTGATTTATGCATTTGCTTCAGGTTGCTTGTTAGGTTCGTTATTTGCTTTAAGTTCTTCATGGGGGTCCTCAGCTTGCTTTTGTTTCCGATTAATCTTCCTTTTCTTAGCCATTTCCTGTATTAACATATTATTTGTAATGACTGAAACAAGATTAACCGAATGGAAATGAACTTCAAGTAGCACAAACAAATATTTGCAACTGACATAAACACATGTTCAAACTACAAAAATGTAGGTAATTAAGGACCAATTCAATCCTTGATTTGTGTGCAAGTATTTGAAAATAAATAATATGAAATACAAACAAGATATAGTATCAAACAACAGATAATATTAAAGTTTGGACCCATAAACTGTAAGTAAGGAACAAATAAATAATATGAAATAAATTTAATAAGGTATGAGATTGAAATAATTTGTAATTGCGCTCCTTAGTTATAGATAAAGAAATGATATCAAGAAAAACATACAACATATAAATAATTTTTGTTAACTATTTTCTCTTTGAATCTAGACGGATAGTGCTAGGAAATCCATTGCACACTCAATATCAAGTGCAAGCAGGTTGTTGTTCTCGAATTAAGTAGTTTGGGCCAAATACTGACCAGATAGTTCTGCAATGAGATTCTAGGTAGCAACTCAGTAGCAATCACCATGAAAGGTTCCATGCATGCACCAATAAACTTCAAAAAATGACACATGAGCAATTTAACATTTGACTAAATGCAAAAAAGAAAAGAAAAAAAATCCACATAAGTAGAAAATAGGTTGTGTGCTAACATCTAACTTACCATACCACCCATAGAATCCCCTTTACGTGCCAATCCTAGTAAGGCTTTTTCTACTACCACTTCTCAATCCAAGCACAAATTTCGCTAATTTTGACTTTTACTAACTGGTTATTGCTAAAGATTTCAAAAATGATTTTGTTATTTATTATATGTGTATCTTATAATAGATTTTACCAACTGTTTTCATAACTGACTTTACTAACTGTGTGCTTCTAATAGATTTCAAAACTAATTTTAAAGCTGAATTTCATCTTAAATAAAGGGGTTGGTTCGCTGCTACTACAAATTTGACTTCAAAACTGAAAGCAAGCATTGAGTAACTATGTAATTCATATCATATATGTAATATTGTTAAGGCCAGCCAAGAAATACTGATAATACTACATGGAATACCATTCTATATGTGATACCAGTATGTAAAACCAGTATTACATTGTCTGAAATTATTACATATATGACAAACTAAGAATCCTAAACACGAGCAGTAAAACGAATGTATAACAAAGTTTTTAGTACCTCTCATTCCATTCAAATAAGAGAAATGTGGTTTATGGATTTATCATTTGAATCGGAAAAATTCGGTTTAGGGATTTATCATTTGAATAGGAGAAATGCAGTTTACTAAGAATCAGATCTTTTGATGATAGAGGAGATTCAGCGATTTATGTTTTTTCGGTTTAGGGATATTTCGATCAAACGTTGAGATTTGGAATCGATTGTTTTCTGGAGGCGATGGAGCAAAAGCTTTTTTAGATTCGGGATTTGTTGTTTGGTGTATCATGTGGCAAAATCGTGTTAAGGATTATGGTTTCCTGCGTAAGGAAATTATTTTCTTCCTTTTTCACGTTTGTATAGCATTGTGTATGAATTATTTTGTCAAATAGGCATTATCTATCTGCATGTATGAAAGGGTTTTAAAATAATTGAAGGGGAATGCTATTTGCTTTTTCTATTAAATGACCCTTTTGTTGTAGTTTCTTCCTTTTCAGGGACGAGAAGCTTTTAAGTGTGGGACGTTGTAACAACTCGTATTTTTGGAACCAATTTAAAATTTATTTTTAATTGATTTTCATAGAAATTAAACATTTTAAATGAATTATTTTGAGAATAAATGACATAAAATTTATTTTAATCAAATTAGGACATATAAATTTAGAGTTTAATTAAAACGAGCTTAAAATGGCACGGTAATTTGAAAATTTGATTTTAAACTTTGTATTGACGACATAAAATGCGTAAACACCCAAGATTTCTATTACTAGGAATAGTTAATTTGGTTGCACGACTAAGTAAGAGAAAGCCGTAAATGACACGAGAATTTATAGAGGTTCGGCCGCGGATTAGGCCTACGTCCAATTTGGAAGGATGTTGAACTTTTACTAATCACTCAAGAATTACAAAGTAGAGTCATGCTCATTACATTCACTTTTTCATTGTCATATGCTAGGTATTTGTTAAAAAGAATATTTTATTCTCCTTCTTCCTCAAATAGGAGATGCCATTAATGAGGTCTAGGAAGGTCTCAGGTGAAGAAAATCCAACCCCTTTGAAGTGTGAGACCATGGGCTATTTATAGGAGTGGGGGTAGGTAAGATTAGGTAGGAGTAGGTAGAAATAAGGGACCACTTGCGGAATTTCGAACCCACCACCTGCGTGCCTCAGAATTTCGAACCCGGGCATGGGTTCGAAATTTTGTACCCAGGCGTGGGTGCGAAATTTTGCAACCACTGGGTTTGGAATTCCGAACCCAGGCGTGGGTGCGAGATTTCGTACCCACTAGGTTCGGAATTTCGAACCCAGTCATGGGTGCGAGACTTCGCACCTGCTGGGTTCGAAATTTCGCACCCACTAGGTTCGAAATTTCGAACCCAGGAACGGGTGTGAAATTTCTCACCCAGCTGGGTGCGAATTCCGCATCATGCCTGGGACGAAGTCCTTCCGAGGGGCGCGAAGATTCCCGGAACCGGGTGATTGAGGCTCCTAGCTCCTTCGGGGTTCGAGGCCTTGGTTCACTGGTGTCTTCTGTATGCTGCGAGGTTTCAAGCAGTGTAGTCCCTTCTTGATCTTGTTTCCTTCACTCTCGAGCGTCCCTTTTCGGCCTCAGCTTCACGAGGTACGTTGAGTTGAGCGTGTCTGATGCGCTCTTGGGAAACGGACCAAAAGGCTGGTTAACATTTATCCCCCCAAAGTACGTCTTGTCTTGACATGATGTGCTTTGTGTTGGTTGAGATAGTAGTTAAGCCATTGGCTCTTCCTGTAACTTAAAAGGCGAATAAGTGTTAGTTGTTGGGGGACGCGCCGTACTCAAGTCGCTCAGTGCTCATAGTGCGTCGCTCCCGTGGATGCGCGGGGGTCGATATGCACATACATGGAATGCGTATGCGAGAGAGTGTGATGCAATGTTTTTAAAACCTGAGGTATGATCATCATCGGTTTTTTCTCGAAATTTCGAACCTAGTGGGGTTGGAATTTCGAGCCAAGGGTTCGGGATTCCGAATCCTGGGGGTTCGAAATTTCGAACCGATGGGGCTCGAAATTCAAACCCGTTGAGGTTCGAAATTTCGAACCCGTACTGGAACATGAAGGGACCCTTTTTCCTTTTATAAATAGCACCCCCTTCACTTTTTCTTTTAATTTTTCTTTCTCTGGCCGCTATTGCTGAAAGCTTCGAACCCGATAACTTCGAACCCGAAAATTTCGAACCGAATTAGGTGAGACCTTGACTCGAGGTGGTGAGAAGTGAAGGAGGTCGAAGGACCACGACGGAGACCTCGAGACCTCGTGGTTTCGATTTTTCGAACCCAGCCAGGTTAGACGCCTCGAACCCCCTACGGGTTAGAATTTTCGAACCTCAGTGGGTTCGAATTTTCGAAACCACCAGGCTCGAAGTCATGAACCCACACAGGTTTGAATCTTCGAACTCGGGGGTTTGAAGCATCGAACCCTTCTGGGTTCGGATTTTCGAACCCCATGGGTTCAAATCCCCGAGCCCCCTGTCTGAGTTTGAAATTTCAAACCCGGAGGGGCTCAAATTTTCGAACCTAGTTTGGTTCAGAATTTCGAACCCTTTTGGGTTCGAAATTTCGAACCTGGAGCTCGAAATTCCGAGCCCGACATGGTTCGGGACATGGCCTTTTACGTGTTAGGTTTCCAATTTGTCACGCCAATGGATTTTGACTTTCGAATACTCGTCTCTGGATTTGCATACTTGGTGTTGATGCATAAGTTGTTAACCGCGCGAGCGGGGTTTTAGGATTATTCACAAAGGATAGAGCATACAACCAGACTGGGACTTGGACTGTTTCGAATTGTTCTGGACTTTCTTTGTTTTGCTTATTTTTACATAGCATTTCTTGTACATATTAGTTGTCACCAACACGAGCGGTACAGGTCACTATACTACCCATTCTAATATTGATGCGTTAAAGTATAACTAGAGATGCAGACCAGATCAAGGACCGGAAAGACTATGGAATCCGAGGTTTCCCAGCCCGTCTTACACACATCTGACCCTACCCCTGGACGTCGCTCGTCTGGCAGCGAGCTTGAGACCACCGAAGGATCGACTCCTTCTAATTTGACCAGCTCACCCGAAACGTCTGAGCATGGGGAGCAACTTGAGCGGTAATATTCCCCGGTCGTGACTGAAGAGGTCGAGAATGTGGATATCATGGGCGAGGATGCGCCCGCACCTCCGGTGTCTCCAGACATGTTGCATGATGTGGTGATTTTGGAGAATCCTCCCGACTCAGTGCAGCCGTGTATGGATGCTACAACGGTCAGGAAAATGGAGGCACGATTTAACGTACTGGTGGATGATGCCCATGCCCCCGGGAGAGATGACAGAGCCCATGTGCCGCCCGATGGTCTCACTGCCTGGAACCGACAAGCTTGCCTTGATGGGTGCATGCCCCCGGCTAACGACTTCATTCGGGATATGTAGTTCTATTTTCGTCTTGCGCCATCACAGCTACGCCCTAATGCTTATGCTTCTCTCTTGGGTACTTACGTTCTCTTCCGCGAGTTTTTGAACAGGGAGCCTACTGGGGAAAATATTCGATACTTCTTCCACTTAAGGAAAATGAGCGCGGCCTTTCCCTCTAAATGGCCTTTGGAAGAGACAGCTGCTACAAAATTCTTTGTCGGGACATGGCCCAGGCAGTCTTTGTTTAAGCGCGAGTGGTTCTTTGTTAGCTGCCCTCCCGGATTTGCCAGAAGGTGGATTGAGGGAAGTAAGTGTTTCTCTGGCTCTGTTCCTTACTGTAATTTTAGGATTCCTTGTTGTATTCATGGTTTTAAATGGAATATGATAGGAAATCCAAAGGCGCCCATGGGGGATGAATATCGGCAACGCCTTAATGCTTTGTGGGCGATACCGGAGAATCTCCGTGATACCAGTACCGTGACAAGTCAGGATCGCCTCCGCCGTGCTGGGTTGCTGTCGAACAACCGGGTTGTGATTAGACCTGCGGTTGCTATTAGTATGCCAAAGGAGGGCGTTGCGGCAGGATTTACCCCTATTGGACGGAAGAGGAAAATGCCCCCAACGGGAGGAGAATTGCAAAGTCCTGCTCCCCCTCAAGGAGATGTGCACAGAGGCGAGGTACATGGTCAAGAGGAGATTTCTGGAGATGAGGGGCTGCCGAGCACTCCCATCCCACCCCCAATAGGGGAAGGTGTGTTGGCTAGACCACAATATCCTGCGACTCACTCAAGGGCCACTACCTCGCATGAGCCCGCTGGCCAGTTTGATGGCGTAAAGGGACTTGCTTTAGTAGTGACTCCATGGTCGAATACGACGAGTCTGGAAGAACTTTCCTATGCTGCTGAGGGGTTAACTCCCTTGATCGGACCAGAATCTGGTCTGTATAGAGAACACTTAGGGCATACATCCATAACACTGCATAGCATAGATGTTTACCTACATGAATTACATGACTAACTTCGTCTTATTCCATTGGTATGCGTCATGGTAGGAGGACGTGGCGGACGAAGTTATGGGCGCGGGGATCGCCAGCCTCCCCAAAGTTCTTCTATCGAGAGATTCCAAAGATCCGCCAGCTTGTACGACGCTCTGCCTCCGTTAGAACAAGGCAGCTATCATCGAGACTGGGATCGATCTAGGCGATCTCCGACACCTCCTCCTCCTCCTACTGTTCGCGTGTCCACAAGGAGTGCTCGGCTCAACATAGGCGAATCTCGATCTCTACCTTCGTCGGCCGCCCCTCCGGCTCCCGTTCAACCTGCTAAGGGGGGAGCTACTGTTTGGTCAACCAAGGCCGGGAATGGAAGTTGTGAAAGGAATGCAAAATCTGATAGAGTCCCAAATCCGAGCGTTTTCTATAGAGAAGAGGAGGATGTTTTTGAAGCTGTACTTCCCGCAATATCATTGTGACGAGCTGTCGTCTCTCCCTGATCTCTGTCCTGCTCCCAGTAGGGAATCCGAAGATATATGGATGAATGTACAGGCTGCGTATCACTAGGCCAATGAACTCACCAAGTATTCCCTCCATCTCTCTGAGTTGATCAAGAGGAAAAGTCTGGAGCTCATTGACTGTCAACTAACTATTGATGGTGAAAATACCTCGGTTACCCACTTGGAAGCCGAGATAAGTGGGTTCCTCTGCTGTGTCATGGTCAATTTACCACTACCCCATGTGTTTCCTAGTTTTAACTTTTGACTATGCTATTGCAGCGAAGCTGAAGCGAGCCTACTCGACTTTAAAGACAGGGGTTGCGCCTGACCGTGAGACTTTTAGCGATACAGTAAGTCGCTTGACTCTTGAAAACACATCCCTTAAGAATGATAAGGATGAGTGGTCCAAAGTATGCGCTGACATAGAAAAGGAAATTGGGAAGGTTACTCAGCTCCAAAATGACAATACCGCTTTGTGGGAGGAAAACGAGAGGTTGTGGGCCGAGAATGCCGAGGTTGCTGAGTTAAAGAGGCAGCTCGAGGCAGTGAGGAAAGCGAAGGAGGACGCTGAGGCTAGAAACTGGGACATGTTGAGCGAGTCTGAGGTATAAAGGCTGAATATTTAAGGGAGATAGAGCTACTGAGGGGACAGCTGAATGATGCGGAGTTCCATGTTGGGTCCTCGTTCGAGGAGAGCATCCACAACATGTATGTAAAAGCTTTGAGATTCTGAGGAATTTCGTGGGTCGAAGACTATACTGCGAGCTAGCCAGAACCTAGGAGAGATTGGTCCCTTACGAGGCCTTCTTACGTCAAGTGGACATAAGCACTTTAGATGAGCACTAGCTCGTGAATGTTCTCTTGGACAACAACGAACGCGAGAAGCTGGAGGAGGCAAGGAGGCTGTTGCAGTAGGATGCCGAGAATGAAAGTTTGGCGAGACTCGCTGAGGAGAAGGGGAAGGCTGTCATGTCTGAGAGTGTTAGGGTTACGGAGACCTTTGCCGAGGCAAGCTTCTATCATCTAGTAGCCTCTGAGTCGGCAGTGGTGAGCTTTCCTGTGGCCTTGATTTGGACTTCGACTGAGTATGACCCGGATCACCCCGGACTGGAAGAGACTGGATCCACATTGCGTACGGCACCGGGTGCCCCTTCCATTCTTTCAATGCCATCCCTGACCGGAGGTAAATTCCCTTTACAATGCATCCCAGAGGATGGCGTGATTACCGAATTCACGGATTGAACGGTTATGTTTTTACTATGCAGCCCTTCCTGAACTGACCACGACATCGGGCCCTGCTCTCGTCGTCCCACCAGTGTCTAGGCCCGGACGAGAGTCTACGGAAGTACAGCCTGAAGAAGGAGGGGGTCACCTTGACACCTTCTCGGATATACAGATAACCACCAGTCTTTATGAGGGTCTGATTGATGAGGGGGAGATAGTTGATGGGCAAAGCTCCCATGCTAGAGGTCCGGTGGAGGCCGATGTGACCTCGATGTCCTCCCTGGTGCACGCTCAAAATGCCAAGATGGTGCCTAAGAGCGAAGAGGTAGAGGAGAAGCGAGAGCACGATGAGGAGGCCAAGAAGGAGGTCCTAACGAAGGCCAGGCAGGAGGCTGTGGGGAGGGCCGTCGACATTGTCGCGAAGAAGAGAGCCGATGAGGAGGCTGAGAAGAAGAGGGCTAATGATGAGGCCCAGAAGAAGAGGGAGGATGAGGAAGCGTAGCGGAGGACTACTGAGTCCCTTGAGAAAGCCAAAGCTGACGACGTCACGCCTTATAAGTCCCAAAAGCTCGCTGCTCGGAGGGCCACCAAAGAAGCTAAGGAGAAAGCTGAGTGGGAGGGCAAGGTGGTCTCGGAGACGAGTGACGCTGTGGTCGGCCTCACTGCTGGGGGTGACCCCAAGCCGACGCCGCAGGCCACCCTTATTGATATTACCAAGGTATCTAATGGTGATTGGACGGGCGAGAGACGCATCTCGACTTCTCATGAATCGACCACTTCTCGTAGGGGCCGAGATGGAAAGAGTGATTCCGGTAAGAAGAGGCCCAGAGCCAAGAATGAACCGTCAAGCATGGAATCTTCAAAAAAGGAAAAGGAAACATGGTTACTGTTAGTAGCCTAAGTAGGAGTTACCATTATTTTGGTAGTGTAGGCCGATAGTATACGCGAGTACGTCCCTCGCTTTTGGTTTTTCATGACACGGTGTGGTTCTCATGTACTCCCTGTCATTAGAAAGTAAAAGTGTTAGACACGTAGTTTGTTTAGTGTGTGTGTGTGTGAAAAGGAAATATGAATTAGTAAAGATCGCTGTTTATTTGAAGTGTTCAGATGTTCTTTTTATGTTTTCCAGCATCCTGTACTTGCATAAACTTACTTGTTGTTACACTTATCACAAAAGTAATTAGGGGTCGTCTCTGGGTAAGTTATTCCAGAGAGGTGAGGTATAGCGCTGGTTTCAGTAAGTTCCCCTTTGCTCAGGGAACCCATAGTTTGCGAAACCAGGCTATGCGCCTGCTGTTTTAGGTGGCCCGAGGTTAAACCCAAGTATAGCGAAGGCAAAGGGCGTCGCGTTGTTCGGTCCGCTAGGTGGGTGGCTCTCCCGTCATTCATCGGGTTGAGGTGAGCCGCCGGACGTCTTTTATTCGCCGGCGTAGTTTTTAGCCCCGATCATCAGCTCGTAAGGTCCTATCGTGGTCACGGGGTGCCCCCAAGCCTTGAGAGCTAAGGGGAAGAAATGATTTAAGGTCGGTCTTGGTTCTATGCCAAGATTCGATCGGCACCCACAACCGGCGAAGAGAGATTTGCATCGATCTTAGTTGGTCGCTGAGTGGTGCCAAGCCGCCTAGACTAGGACGTAGAACGATTTATCCTCGGCCTCGGCACTGGGCCGAGGTTCGAGTTAGAGGTTGTTTAGACTCGGTCGCGCCGCAGGCCGACGATTCGAATAGCGTTGCCGGCTCCTGTGCTCGGGGTGCTGGGCGTAGTCAAGTGTCTCAGACTCGATGTTGCCTAGAAATTTAAATGGCTGTGCCTGCTCCCGTGCTCGGAGTGCCGATGCGGCGGTCGTAGGCGTGAATCGAGCTGGTTGATGGAACTAATGAGACGCATTATGTGAGAAGTAAACAACAAGGAGATAAGAAATTGAACATCATTTCTACTAATAACTTTGGCAGTAATAGCCTTTACAATGCCTTGGATTTTGACAAAAAACAGAACATTGTTTGAAAAGCAAAAACAACCGTAGACTGAGTTATGTAAAGTAGCGGCGGAGATGCTCGCTGTTGCAATCCCTCGGGATTTTAGCACTGTCGGCGGTGGCAAGTCTGAAAGTTCCATCGCTGAGCTTTCGATGTATGGAGTACGGGCCTTCCCAGCGAGGCACGAGGCCTATTGGCAGGGGAAAAACCCAGCTTTAGAACGAGGTCGCCGATATTGAGGTCCTTGTGGCGGACCTTGGAATTGAAGTATCGGGCTACTCGTTGTCGTTGGGCGGCGGCTTTGATATCGGACTCATTCCTTTTTTCTTCCAGCAAGTCGAGTGATCCCATAAGTAAATCTTAGTTTGTCTTTGGATTAAAGTATGTGACTCGATGAGACTGAAGCTTGAGTTCAATGGGAATGACGGCTACAGATCCGTATGCGAGGGCGAAAGGAGTATGATCGGCTGTTGTCTTGTGGGTGGTGCTATAAGCCCATAGAGCTAGAGGAAGTTCGTCCGCCCACATGCCCCCGGCCTTTTCCAAACGCTTCTTGATGACCTTGTTAACCGCCTCGACTTGCCCATTGGCTTGAGGATGAGCCACCACTGAGAATCTTTTTCGATGCTGTGGCATTGACCGAAGGCTTTAAACTCGATGCCCTCGAATTGAGTGTCGTTGTCGGAGATGATAACTTGAGGTACTCCATAACAGGTAATGATGTTGCAGAGAACAAAGTTGATCATCTTCTTCATGGTAATGGTGGCGAGAGCTTCAGCTCGTGAATGTTCTTTATCAATTTACAATTTTAATTCACAGATCCAATAATTATGGTTAAAATTTCGTGTATTTGAACCATAATTACTTTCAATGGTATCGGAGCGAGGTTTAGAATGAAATTGTATTTCGATTTTGATTTTTAGATCTAGTAATTCCAGAACTTAAAACCTTCATGAACCCTAATTTTATTTGATCTGCGATTTAAATTGCATATCTGATGCAAAATCATTTTCTGGAAATACATTTTATATTTGATATGAAATAGAACATGAATCCATGGATTGGTATTGATATCAATTCGGATTTAAATTGCTAATCTGAGTCATGATTGGATTTTGAGAAACTGGGTTGATCTATTGTTAGGATAGCAAATGATTTTGACTCTCAAATTTTTATTTATGTTATCATCTATCAGAGTATATTCATATTATGGTAGAATTGTATTCTTGTAATATGCTTATTTAATTGTTTTGTAATTTATGTTAAACTTTGTTTAATTAAACATCGTTGACTCTGGAGTAAAATCATTTGCAAAATAACATATATGGATCTGGAATGATTAAGTAATATGTTGAATTCAAAATCATTCAAATACCTAATCTGTCTTGACTTGTCACAGCAATTTCTGAAATTGAATATTGGGTTTATTTCTTTGTAATCAAAATTTTAACTCGGATATTTGATATACTTTATAAAACTGTTTCTAAAATTGTTTTAGACCAGAACCTTGTATATATTAAAAATGATCTACATGAAATATTGCATTTTTTTAGTATAATTGAATGAATGTTTATGTATATAACATGGTGGATTTAATTAGTATTCTAACATGTCTTAGAATATATATGTATGGTTTTATTTGCATGAATAAATGTTGTGAAATCGGCAATCAAAATGTTTGATTAAAATGAAAAATATGTATATGAGATCTGATTTGATTATTCAAATAATTTGTCTGACAGAAGGTCATCTCTTTTATTTCTGATTGACCAGATAGATATACGTATTTCAATCATATTTGATATATTGAAATCAATTATATATAAGGTTGTTTAGATACAATGTTCTGGTCTTACCAATAAAATAAGAAGGCTTGTTCTTATTTTGATTTCAGATTTTAACACAAGTATATTTGCTCATAGAATTTTGTGTTTAAATATTGTAATATGGCCCCATGTTTTATGCTAACATTATAAAGGTAATGGACATAACAACTTAAAACCATAACAGTTGTATAATGATTTATTTACTTTATATAAGTCATATATGATGTTAACCTATCATGTATAATTATATTTGGACGTGGGTGTGCTGATTATATGTTTATGATGATAAATGTATAATATTATCTGTTTTCGAAACATAATGGAAATATGATTTCCTGTTTTATTTTAATATTACAGTATTTGCATCTGGATACAAAATTGTTTCAGTGTTATTTTAATATGCTGCAACGACAATCATGTATCAGAATAAATGATTTGTGCTGCAAATCTATTTTACAATACCACAGCAAATGTGATTTGTTGTTTGATATTATGCTATTTGAATGTATACTATAATATCACAGTAATGAATAATACAAATTTGATTTGTAATTTCAAATTCCATTCTTATCAGACGATGGATGGTACATAATTGATACAACACCTCGGCTTGGCTTTATTTTATCTATATTGGGCTAAATTTTGATTTTACCTCAATAGTCATTCTCAAATATATGGTATAATTATATGTTTGATGAATTGTTTGACAAACACACTCACACACACACACACACACATATATATATATATATATATATTCAGACAGTACGGTTATTAAAACTGTATACATTTTTCTGATGCAAGAATTTTGTTTTTGCAATTCCTTTTGAAGGAGATAGATAATTATCGATTTGCATCAAATTATGTATTTTGAAATGTTCAGAGATACAGCATTCCTAACATACTTGAGCATTCGAAATAGACATATGATTTTTTATAAACCTATTTTATCAGGTCCACATATACGTATACACATGACTTAATTAATCCTTGGATAAGACTTATTGAATGATTGTATACTAAATTTAAAATCTGTTATATACATAATATGTTATGATGTGACACTGTTCCCTTATGTTGCAAGTATGAATTTCCTTGTAATTGGACTTGCAAATTGGTTGTCTGTTATATAAATAGTTATAATTTTTCACCACATACTATGCATAATTTTGTTCTAAACATACATACTGTATGTATGAAATGCAGTCCTGAAAATACAAGTAGCATACATTATATGTTGTGGAATAAATATTGCCTAGATCACATTAATGTACTAAGTTTAAAGAAATCACAAAGTTCTGAACTGATGGCATTTTGATACTTAGCAAGGTATTTGATACCGAGCAATGAATTTCGTCTTTTTAAAAACTGATCAAACATATGAATGAGATTTATTCCAGACTATAAATGTATAGTTTATAGATAGACCTCAAGGCTATTGGTATAAGTCTTAAATATGAAACTGATATTGAAAATTGTTTCCAAATCAGTTTTATATACAAATAGTGCACACCTGAAACTTGTTTTGATATTTGATGTTCAAAGAATCCTATTGCCTGCATTATTATAAACGATTTCCTAAACAATGTATTATACTGATTTGGAAATTTTGTATGATTATTTGCCAATGCCAAAAACATACTAATGCAGTTATAAAGTGGGTAATACATATACAATTTATCTGTGTAGACATAAACCTACAATTATAGTTACATTTTACTTGGGTCATCTGGATGACAGCGTGGTCTCATAAGAAACCTGACCTGGACAGATACAACAGAAAATGCCAATACGTAAAATCAATATGATGATACTGATTTGGCAAACCCTTGAAAACAAATAAATATGTTTATAGAGATAATCATACTTGTGTATACTGATACACATAAATGACCCTAAACAGTTTTATATACATATATATGTACATGATATATGTATTATAACATGAACTGCTTATACTCAATTAAAATTATAACATGATGTGATCATATTGCAGGTGCTAACCTGTATGATTATGCTAAAGTGGCGCAGGTAGTGATGTTCAGAATGGGTCCATAGATTACACTTTGATGGATATTCCGGTGCAAGATCAATATTGCTTATGAAGCAAATATGATTTGTGAATTGGATAATTTTATATTTAATCTGACCCTGCTTTGTAAATACTGTATGGATTTTAAATATTGCAGGACATGTATATATAATGTTGTATATATCCCTATCTGTACTTTTAAGAGTTATAAACCAGAACTATGTTTGTTTGATTCGCTGTCATAACATATAGAAATTTTTGTACTAACATCCAATTTATTTAGAAAAGTTCTAATCCCTTCTAATTGGATGATTGAATCTGTGTTTAAAGGTAACGTTAGAAGTAAGATTGGGCAGTATGTTTTGTTTTGGATGATCTGATAGTTATAAAAGGTTTATAATATTACATTGTGGGCTATACATATCAACGTGATAAAAGAGTGGGTTGGCTTAAATATATTGTTATTATGGATGGCTTTATATGTATTTCTCCACATGCTTCGTTATAATCCTGATATGATCATTAACTTGTGTTAACATATGCATCCATCTTGAGTATGCAAGATATACACCAATAATTATAATTTTGAAATGTTCAAAAAATTTATATATAGGAATGTTACCTATATAATTTTAAATATAAACATTAATAAGATAAATATATATATGTTTAAATCCAATTATATTACGAATAAAATATATATTTATATATATTTGATATACGTAAATAATTCTAATATTGTTTCGCACTATGAATTATAAATTCCCTTTATAGAAAATTTTGTTATATAATTCATGGTGACGTCTTCCAATAATATACTCATCACTGTCCAAGATCAATGGTTGTAACTAATGCCAAAGCGTTGTGCACCTTTTATTTTGGTTATATGCGATAGAGTAAAATGTGGTGCTCCAACCTATTATTGGGTCTGACTTGTTTAGGCTGCATATTAGGATTATGGCCTTAGAGACAAAAGCATGAATTATTCTATATATTTTGAGCGAATGAATAATAATGAACAAACGGTTCAACATGCGATCCAAGAGTTATATAGAGACGATATAATTGACATAAGATGTCTACCTAAAATGTTGTGTTTTTGGTTTAGCCAAAGCTGGGTTAAGGCATGACTAGATATGGATCTTGGAACACCATTATATGTATATAATGATATACATGTATAAACAGAGGGATGCTAATTTGAGTGGGAGCGTATTTTAGTTTAAATTACATATTTATGTTAATATAAATTTTGATTGTCAAAATTTTGTGATTAAATAAATATTACATAATCAGTTATTATTTTATCTAATATAGATATTAAATAATTAATAACTTGATAATTTAAATTAATCCTTATGAAGGATATAAATTGAATTAAATCAAATTTCTTGACTAACATTGAAATTTGAGGATTGTCCTCAAACAAATCAATTGTAATTGTTATATAAACATAGGGGATCTAAATTGAAAGGTTGTGGTATGACTTCAACCGAATGATATATAAATGTTATAACAATCTACTTATACATTTCTAGTATTAGATACTAGATATAAATCGCATAGAGGTATGTGAATTTACAGAAATTGCAAAATAAGTAGAAATTTGATAAAAGGACAAGTGGACTTACGATTTGAAATGAAGCAAAGGTTGCTAGATTATCCATAGATAGTTGATTCTTGTTGTACATACTGGCTTAATTAAATAAATAAAATAATTATTATTATGAAATTCTATTTAAAATAAATGTTATGAAAGATCGTGTTCAGACAAGTTTGAATTTCATTTGTAATAAAAGGAACGACTGTTAGTCATTTTATTTAAATGAAATATCATATGGAAATTCACAAATAGTTAATGATCTTTGTAAATCCTTAATTATTATGTACTTGACATAAATACTGAGTGGATTAAACTTAGTAATTTAAATCCAATATACCTTTAGTATTACCAGTTAGCCCAGTAAACAAGAAAGTATATCAAAACTCCATAACGATGAAATTTTGAGATCATTTGATTTTGAATTATATGAAGAATACAAATCTTGTTTATTAGGAAAAATAACCGAATCACCTTTCACTTGACACGACGAATAAGTGATAAGTATTGGGTCTCATACATAATGATGTATATGGAGCAATGAATACATAAGCTAGAGGTAGGTTTTATTACTTCATTATATTTACTGATGATGTCAGTACATATAGATATGTGTATCTTATGAAACACATATCAGAATCCTTTGAAAAGTTCAAAGAATTCAAGGTGAAGTTAGAAACCAATTTTGATAGAAAACAAATTCTCTTTGAAAGGATCAAAGAGAATATTTAAGCCAATTAATTAATGACTGTCCATATGAGTTTGAAATTGTTTCATAACTTACTCCATCTAGAAGACCATATTGAAATGGTGTGTCTAAAAGGAGATATCTTACCTTATAAGATAAAATACGATTAATGATAAGTCATATAGATATTCCAATAAAATAAATTTAGAACAATTTTATTAAATCCCACCAAAACAATCTAAAGACGCCATATAAGATATGGACTAGGAAATGTCCTAGTGTGTCTAATGCCAAGATTTGGGATGTAAGGCGTTTGTTAAACGTCCTTCCTCTGATAAGATCGGACGCAAATCAGATAACTATTTTGTGTGATATCCACAAGAAATTAATGGATATTATTCCTATAAATCCTCAGAGAATAAAACGTTTATTGCTCGAATTAGTATCCATTTAAAGGAGAGTCAGTCTCTAAGATACCGATGGGAATGAAATAGAAATCGAAATGTTCAAAAAAACACAGAATGCCATTGAATCTTGTATAGACAAGAAGTTGAGTGGGAGTTACACAATAATTCTAAGTTATTTGATAACACATTAATTATTGTAAATAATGTAACTTTATAGCAAGAAATAAAAACTGATTCGAAGAAAGGAAATGTTCGGATTAAGAAGTTCGTAATTGAACTTAATTCATTGTTGATCCAATGATTTACATTGTGATAACAATATGGCTATTGCTCAGGCCTAAAACCTTAAACTCACTATCGATCCAAACATATATTTAAGAAATATAATTCTTATGTGAAGTTGTTCACAAAAGAAATAAACATATCTGCAAAGTTACAAAAGTTGTAATGTTGCAGACCTACTGAATTAAACTCCGTCGCAGCAGAAGTTTAATAGTCACACTAGTTTCATGAGTATACGATACGTAAATGATTGACTCTAGTGCAAGTGGGAGGTTGTTAGAGTTTATGCCCTAGAGGCAATCCATTTGATGAGATTGATAACAATGTTGTTGTTATTATTTTATTTGGAATAAAATAATATTCTATTATATTATATTTACAGCGTAATATAAATATTAATATAATAGAAGTCCTTAGAACTACAATACGGAATTGTATAATTCGAGTAAGACTTGAATTTGAGATTATATAATATGATAAGTATTATAATTCTTAAATGTCCCTAGTCGAGTTTTATTGTTTATATAGGACAACAATAAAGCATTGAGACTAGTATATTGATTGACTGATGATCACATCTCATTGATCATTAATATACATGATATTAAAGTCAAGAAATAAATACGTATTCGAGAATAGCGTATTGGGCTGATCCACCGTGAGAAAACTACATGGAATATATTTAACAGTATCATAAGTTGTTCTCATAGTGACAGTGATGTAATGGTCCTCAGACCTGAAATCATTATAATTTTATTCGAGGATTTGTGTTTTGATATCATCTAAAATTATTCGTAACAGAGTAACGATAACAGTGATTATTGGATACATCTCGAATCGAATGAAAATTATAAATGATCTATACAGAATTTAATGCTATAATATATTTGTAGTGATATCCATGGGCCTCTTTATTGAGTGAGACTGTGAAATGCATGGCCTTGCTCAAATATTGATTTGTTTTAAATAGTCTACTCATCGATCAAGACAAACGGATTAAATCATAAAGAGGATGATACGATCCTTGCCTCTAGTTTAATCCTGGATATATTGGTTAAAAGGATTATATTACATTGATACAGTGGTCACGGAAAGGTTGTATCGAATCGATTATATTATCTGCGATGTATTGCAAGATGCCCATCACTATTTATGATTTTAAATACGATTTAAAATCATTGTCGACGTTGTAATAACCTATCGGGTCACACATATAGAACGTAACAAAGGGTAAGCCATTCATTGAATAAATAAGATTTCAAATGGTTGATATTTTACTTGGCATTGAAATGGTATTAGGGTGATTTTCCTAAGAATATGGTAAATGTTTATTGTAAAGGGTACACGTTACCTTTAATATAAAAAAATACGGCAACCATTTTTTTAAGAAAAGATCAAAAGGAAATAAAACCCTAGCAATGGCGGCTAGCATCGCGCCTTGGTTCTTCCTCAATTTGATTGAAGTTGATTGCGTTCTTGTGGATACCGATGGAGGCGCGACGATTGTCACACTATACTTCGATTCAACCTAAATCTGCTAAAATCCATGGATCATTGCGAACCCATAATCAGGTATGAATACTTCTTTATCGATTTACAATTTTAATTCATAGATCCAATAATTATGGTTGAAATTTCATGTATTTGAACCATAATTACTTTCACTACGCACTGGAGCAGGGGAACGGAAAAACCTCTACGGAAGAGTACCCTGTCATAAAGAAGGTAACGGGCCGACTGGCGAGTGAGCGCGTGCTTTTTTCATTACCAAACAATTGAAGTTTTAACCCCTTTTGAACTGCGTCGGGATCATATTTTGAATCATTTGTCTTTCTTACAGATTAAAATTTTCAATGGTGGGTACATATTTTGAATCCGACATTCTTTACAATCCCATGCTCTTTCATATTAAAATTCAAAATTAAAAACAAAAAAATTCAGGATTCATATACTGAAAACACCATAGGACTTTGAACCTAATGAACTGCCAAAATAATAAAATAAATAAATAAAATCTATAGATCCTACAACCGTCTTAGCAAATAAGTTTAAAAAAATCTAAAGCAGAAATGGAAATATGAGCACGGAGGACTTTAGGAGGACAGGGATCATACCCATCGCAATGTGAAAGAACATATAAGGTGCATGGGGATCCACATACATGCACAATAAGGCAGGCTAATTTATGGCACTGATAAAGTAGATTTTAGATGTAATAACTCAACCTGACTTCCAGTGTCCATGCAGCTGAGATCAATGAAATGTGTATCGGTTGCAGTGCTCAAACAGAATACATCCAGCTGCAGTTCCACCTCCATAAGCTAGAAGTCTAGATGTGTGGGGACCATGCAATTGCATGCTGCTGTATGATCGCTAAACTTCAATACTGGCTAAGTTGAATGTTTGTTCCAAACATATAGCTGAAAAAGGTAGCCTATTATAAGCAACAAAAAATTACTAGATATTCTGCAAAAAGTATATATTGTAAGCATACCCAATTATCATTTCCACTGGATGCAAATTCACGGTTATCAAAAGACCATTTCAATCCACATACCTATATATTTATTAGCATCAAGTTTCTTAGTCCAAAATATGTTTACACTTGTAAAACAGCCTACTTAAAAAACACATGTTGATATTTGTGCATGAACTCATGTGCCATCTTGCAGACCATGTATCAGGGTAAGAAATAATGATACACTAGTAGTAACAATCTAATGGTTGCTTGAGTAAAAACGTTGATATATATATATATGTATGTATGTATGTATGTATGTATGTTGCCCAAAGTAATTATTTCCATATGGTGTGTGTGCGAAAGAACATACATATAGCGGCTCTCTTCTCAAAAAGGTAATTTGTTTTTGCAAAATATTTACATGCTAATGAAAGGTGCAAGGATCAAATACTGAAACATAGATATCAAGAAGCAAGGCCTTTACACATACGCAAGTAGTGGATTAAAAAGATATTCTAGAGCCCTCTTTTGATTCATATTTTACCCTAGGATTTCATAATAATATTTATGAAGAGCTGAGTATTATTTGAAGGAAAATAACATAACAAAATAATGACGATTCATTGATGCATAATATTCAACTAGCTTATAAATTATATGATTAGGAAATAAAGTATAGAAATTAATTACTTGCAAGAATCTAAAGAAAGCTATATGGTTCGAAGGTCAACCATCAATCCAAGATTTCATAGTGGTCCAATCTTGAAGAATGGAATGTCGTTAACTCTAGAAATTACATGAGTTGGCATAATAAATGCATGCAAACTATTCAAGAAAATTGCTTAAGTAATGTATTACTAAACAAATTTAAGCCTTGGATGGATGAATACTCATGTAGTTGTCAAGATTATTACTACCTTGCACGTTCTTGTAACAAAAAGTTTGTTGCTACTGTGCACGTTCCTTTTGCATTATTTCTCAAATTTCCCTTTTCCAAGGTACAAGAGGGATTGATGCTTACAATAAGAAAATTTGTCATCGGTTCAACGTTTTATCGATTAACTGCTCTTGTAAGGGTTTTGTTTAATCTTTTTCATCCACTTTTTCAAATTTACTTCAATTTTAAATCCTATAAGAAATAAAAACCTTTGACCATGTTTTAGACCAAATCAAGTAATTATACTTCTGCTATTTAAATAGCTCGCCTAAATTCTTTTTCACTGGTGTTATTGCCGATACAACTATTTTTTCACAAACTTTTGCAAAGTGGTAACATACTGATAAAAGGTCATTCTCATAAACAAAAACATAGCTAACATTAATGACCCCTAAAGCTATCCGAGTTAGCTGTGAGCATAATGAAAATAATAGCATGGTTGTTGAAAATACAAGCATCAAACGATCAACTGAGCAAATCACAACCCGCCCCTTACGCAAAAATGGTATACAGTTTCAAAATTGTTCGCATACAATTGTTTTAGAATGAAAGAAAAAAAACGATGATACCTGGCTTGAAGAATGATGAATGACGAAACCCTAGATGTGACAAAAGTGCTAAGAATAAGTATATATGTGCTAGAAATAGGTTAAGCAGAGATAAAAAGTAATAGTACCAATTTTCCACCAAATCAGATCTCGATTCCAGTCAGGTCACAAATCTTCAAAAGCTCAACTTCAATCAGGTCATGACTCCAGGCAGCAATAATTCTTCACCATATGGTCAATCGCCTCGGGTCGCAAATCTCTATGCGCACAAATGAAATTGGACTGTACTTTGGAGGAAATTAAATTTGAGAGATTGGAAGAGAAATCGATACGGGTGAAAAGAATGAAATATGCATTTTTTTCTAATTGGTCCATATGTGATGACGAAGATTAGAGATAGGAATGACTTTCAAGCGTTAGATTGATTTGATTAATGTTTGTATGTATGGTTGAGAATTGCCGGTCGGGTTTCGTAAATATTGCTAAAAGCTACAAATCTACAATGTTTAAAAATGTCATTTATTTGCATATTCAATAACAAGAGAAATATGTTATGAAAAAACAAATATTATATAACGGTTTAAACCAACATTGTAGAGTTATTTTATTTACAACTTTTGTACATAGAATATTTTCTCGAAAAATCTATTACAGTGTTTACCTTTATAAATGTTGTGAAAGTTCCATCTTTTTTAGAATACTTCGGTGAAATATCGAAGAATCAGTGTTGTAAAATAGTATTTTTGTTGTAGTGCATGATAATAATTATAAAAAATAACACTAAAGCATCCTATCTCCTGCGAATAAATTAGGAAATTTTATTGCAAAATACCTTCGAAACAAATCCGTTGGTATTCCATCTCCATTTGCAACGGAAAATAGCAAGGGATATTACTTGTAGGTAAATTGACGCAAATTGCAGCGGATTAGCAAGGGAAAAAGATAAGGTGACGGTGAAAAATTAAAAAAATGAAAATTGAAAAAACAAGAAAATATCCCTCGTAGATCTCATGGAAATCTGTCGCAAATTAGCGATAGAAATTTCTGCTTCTAAAATATGACGCTAAATCGGTGTTTTTTAGTAATGAATAGGGCTATGTATTAAAGACACCAAGTGGTATACATAGCCGAAGAAAACCTAGTGGGGATACAAGACAAAAGGGAGAGCTTGTATCATATTGTGTGGGACCCATTTCAGTCAGTAACCCGAAATAGGTATCAAACAAAGTACTCCGTACTAGGCAGAGAGGGGGCACGCTTACTGACTGATTGTGAAAGATCCAAATGTAGAGGACGGTGTGGGTGGCGCAAACTGACCGGGCCATGTGCGTGCATGAGCCGGGCAGAGAGGGATAAGCTGACTGTGACACCTGTAGATATGGGGTTGTGCATATCAGTAAAGGGTTGCCACTTTAGGACATGATACATCTTACTTTAGGGCCGGCACAGAGTATCTACGGAGTAGGGAGCCAATCGATTAGGGTAGTAGCTAGGGCATATTTGGATGTATGCCCAAGTCTACCACCGTGAAGTGTAAAAGGGATCATCTCATTCTGGTTATACTAGTAATAGTGCAGAGTAGTCATTATAGAAGTGTATACACCTTATCCTATCTACCTTGTCACATCTGCCATTTATGTAGTGATCTCTCTTATCCACTTTATATACCTGTCATGCTACTTTTATTTATTTACTGGCTAAAAGTAACTACACTCGCCAGACTTTATGTCTGACCCTGTGGGTTTCTCCTTGTTTCTTCCATTTCCCCCTGGTTCTCAGGGAGGAAACACTCAGGCTTGATCGAGATTCTGCTAATTTTGCTGGAGCTGCTGATATGTATGGCTCAAGCTCCTATCCTTGTTGCTATGGCTATATTTTGTTCTTGGGGAATTTTACTTCTTTTATGTACTCTGATATTTTTGAAGTACAAGACAGTAACTTTTATGTTGTAATAGGCTTTTATATTTTAGACATGTGATGTTTTTGGACCACGGAATCTCATGATAAATAAAGTTTTTATTCCGATGTTATTATATATATTTGTCTTGTAATATTATGTGTCTGTTTACCTATAACGCTTCACGAAAATTAATGCATTCCCTTTGTGAGTGACATTAACGGACGTGGGGTGTCACAACCTCCTTAAAAGTCATGCCTACGTATTAAGCTTGATGAATAACCATGTTGTGATTAGACTTTTACCTTATCCCTTCACCACTATATACACACACATAAGAAGACCTGTGTATGCCATTCATTCCCCATTCTTCTTTTCCTCGCACCGAAGGTTCCTGCTTCACGCTTTTCTCCAAAATCAATACACAACAACTCCTCTTCTTGTCTTTTTCCATTCACAATATAAACTTAGACCAATCCATATATATACTTGGACATTGGAGCAATGCGTTTCTTCTCTTTTGAGGATCGGCCGGTAAGTTAGGGAGGATAAGGGAATGGTAATGGAAAAATAATATAGCAGTAGGCTTCCGAAACATTTTGAGGAAGGAGGAAGGGTGTTGCGAGCGGTTAGGGGAGAAGCTTGTGCGTGAAGTAGAATTAGAAAATGTGGATGGTTTGAGTTAAGTGCCGCAACAGGTGGGTGGGATCATTTCGTAGGAAGAAATAGAACAACATGAAGCCAGTTATATAAAAAAAGGACGCATGCTGAAACTATTTTGTAGAAGGTGGATGACTCGAACTTCGACAAAAAGAAGAACTTGATAGCATAACATTTGTATTTATGGAGTGAAAAGGGTTGATGCGTCTTGGGGTGAAGTTAACGCATGGAATGGAAGAGCACTGCATGTGAATGTTTTCTTGCGTGAATCTGAGATGGCATGGGAACTAAGGGTGGTGACCGACAAGGTGTAATTGTTGGTTTAAGGGGGGTCGTAGTGTAATTATGAACAGCAGTCTTTTCTTCAGGAGGTGTGCAAATGGGGAGCGAGGAGTTATAAGGAAATAATGTTGTGTATGCGAGAGAAAGAAGGGTTTCTGGGTGAAATGGTGTGAGTTTCAGCGTTAGCTTGTGTTCAGCTGATCGCTACAGGGAAGAACGGTTATTATGGTGAGGATTAGCTGGCTATAAACATTGGCTTAATTAATATAATATGGGGGTGGGAAGCTCACGTTTGGAGCAATGATATTAACGTAGTCAGATTTAGAAGTTTAGGTATGGTGTTAAGTTATCGGTGACGTGCTGAAGGAGTGTTCGAATGGTGAAGTTAGGAGTGAAAAACGTTGATGGTAAAGGAGGAATGAAGTGCTAGAAGTTGTCTGGTGAATAACATATTATATCCAGTACAAGAACTGGGGAAGGAGGATTAAAATGGGCTATACGTATTTATTACTTTAATAAGGTAATTAAGAAATTATTATTAAAAACTGATGCCCTTTTTAATTGTTTTAAAATTTCTAACTATTATACCTCATCGGCTCGTGAACAGAATTGAACGATACTAGTCACGGAGGGTCTGTATGGACGTAGGCTACGCGATGAAGCTGTTCTGGAGCAAATTGGATCTCGTTTGAGTTTATAGCAAAATGAAATGTTGGATTCGGATTCATCGACCATTAATCGTTTTTCGAAGATTAACGACCAAGGTGAGTAAAATCACTAACTCTGAACAGTTTTATAATTTTATAAACATATTTTAAAACTGGTAAATAATGGTTGAATACTGTGTGATGGTTGTTTGGATGAACTATTTGTAAACTAGTGTAAGTTATAGGTACAGTTATTTACATAAACGTTGGTTAAATAGTGATCATATTTATTATAGCATTTCGTGGTGATATGAAATAGATAATATTGATGTTGACTAACATCTGTGGATGCAGGGAACAAGTTGGAGGAATCCAACTGGATTCCTCAATAATTATATTGTTGTTTTTCATATATTACGTTATATGATGTGATAAAATATCTGTGGTTAATTATTGTTTGTTTGGGATTACGCTGGCATAAAATAATTCATGTTTAAATACCGTGAAATATATTAGAAACGAATACAAGTTTAAAAAAGGAAAATCTATTATTTATTATCATTTTGAATAATTGAAATTAAATCTGGATTGGGGTAGAATATAATAACTTGTTTTAATTATATAAAACAAGAGGTTTGATTTAAAAATGATATTTACAATGGAAAGAAATAATATCCACCTTTTAAAATGAATAATGTTTAAAAAGAAAATATTTGCAGATTAAATAGTTATAATAGAAACTAGAAATGTTTTCCAAGAAGTGTGAAAGGCTAAAACGGGTTTTAACTAATATCTGGGAAGTTGGGAAATTATTATTAATTAAAAGGGGCCAGTGATTGGTTGATGTGCAGTTGTAAATTTGGATGGATATTTTATTTTCCTTTGATAGTTAAAACACCAGCTATCAAAGATTTTTGACCATCGTTGCCAATACGGAGAGACCTATTGGATTTATTATCCAAAAACCGCTCCGTATAGGCATAAGCGTTGCGAATTAGATTATGCTGAAGATGATTGAAGACAAAGTGAAATGCAAGGGTCGTTCTGTTCTAGAATAGTGCTTTATGTTTGTCTTGTCCCAGGACAACTTGTATGGACGAATGTCTGACAGAGTACGCCTAACAGATCACATATGACGATCTTTTCGAGTATTACATCTGGTGGTGGAGGAATTCATTTCTCTTAGCTTTTATACCCATAATATTTTTGGGAGATCAACTAGTGATTTGACTGGTTTGACGATGTGTCATTCAAAGTGAATGATGGCTAGATGTAGCAAAAAAATAGACGTAGCCTCTAGCCTCACAACCCAGAAATGACAAAAATCGAGCAGGCAGCATGGCTAGTTGGGTCATACCCAAGCAGAGTGTATTATCACCGATCTAGAGAATATTCATATTTTGTTCTTCTTTCAATTCTGTACCTTACGAGTTACGGGTGGACGACCGACAACCGTGGGTGATAATATATTCTCTACACTCAAGCTAAATGAGTGGGCGGTCATGTGTAGCCGGGTTGCAAGATGTTCTTGTTGAACCCAATGTATACCCTCTAGAGTACACTGATCGGAAGGTGATCCCATATCTTGTCTATTGGAATCCAATCTCCAATAAGCGCCCTATGGTTTTTGATTTTATACTATATATGTAGAGCGTGAGATGCAAGCATTCTACTAGATGGTTATTTATTTGATTAGACATTACTATAATATCATCAGATTTTGAGATCAAAATTTTTTTGGGTTATAGTAAAGTAAAAACCATCCATGTTTCTGTGTGGGCTGGTCTTACTATTATCCTTTTCTTTCAAAAGGATTTCAAAGTTAAACAATATGATTGGAGTTTACTCACACTCGTCCCATGACCGACCCAGAGTTTATTTGGTTTGTTTTCCCTAAACTCTTGGGTGTCCAAATTTGTACGGGCAGTCAAGTGTTTCAGGATTTTACAGATACAATTGGAGGAGCTTGAAGCAGGAGGCTTCACCGCTAGCTATTTAGAGATTATTTCCGCTGTGATGTATAAGTGTTATACTCTGATATGGTATGTATATACAATGCAATTTTGTATTTCAAAGTTATGTTATATATTATATTTTATTCGTTCCGCTATGAGATTTGTGTTTACCCTGATTCTATTCTATTGTGTACTTCTTCTTCTTCTATTCTATTTTTCTTTCTATTTCTCACCCTCTAATTTCTTTCTATTAATGACCCGGTGTTTTCGATACTCAAATAGTCAACATGGTGTTTATGTTGATTTTCGGGGTCGAAAATCTGCTCGGGCCGTTACAATAAATAACATCAATTTCGTTTCAATATGAAATATTCTGATAAACAGAATCAATATTTAATCAACGATTTATAAATATAACTATATTTATATTTTCAGCCAACTAATTAGTAATTCGTTCAAACAACCATCACACATAAATCAATCATCATTTATCAATACTAAATTTCGTTTATAAAATAATAAGTTGGACAGAGTTAGTGAGATTTACTCACATTGGACGTTTATCATTAAATAACGATAAACTTTGTTGATTCAAATTAGGCTATTTATTTCGCTATAAGTTGTAATGAGCTCCAATTCACTCCAAATCAGTTCCATTGTTTAGTCGTCGTCCCTACGATCCCAACGTGACTTACCGTTCGAAATTTTGATACAGTATGATCGAGATATTAAATTTACAAGTCATATGATTATTTTATATTAAATTAAAACTTAAATGTAAGTTATAGTGGGCTTTATCAAAAATCATTCGGCCCATTCACCTTTCAAAGCCCAGACCGCGCATATGTCTTCTTCTCTGTAAAACAAAACGAGTTACTCCTCTCCTTCTTTGACAAAAATACGACTCCTCCTGAACATTACAGCAACTACAATTCCCTTCTCTACTTATTTCTTCACTGATTTCCCTTAACCCATCCATTCTCCTAACACCGCAATCTCCTTCTTCCAGATATTGAGCTCAGGATATTACTCACGCGCCCCATTTCCATTGCCGACACTTCTCGCATTCACCGTTCACTCTTCTCCATTATTCTTCAAACCGTAATCACCAAAATCACCCACTTCAAACTCTCGTTCTCCTCCACCAAAATTTACACAACTCGAGCCTCCATTGTCAACCGCGACTTCATGGTCTTTGCGCAGGATATTCAGGGAGACATCGACATCAAAGTGTCTCGATTTCACCCAAAATTCACTGACACTAGCAACTATCCATTACAAAGCCAAATACAAACTCCAACATTCAAAAAACTACCTCCATCATCGTAGAATCAAAACTCTAAAAATAGATTTCCCTTGCTGTCCTGGTATCACGCAACAGTAAATTGAAACCGCACTCCTAACATAAATATAGGATCGCAGAGAATCTTCTAGGGAATTCATACATATAAGTTTTAGGATTTATAAATTTTTGTACAAATTTTAATTAAATTTCCAAAGAGTTGAGTTGTGAAGGAAATATACGGCGCATTTTTCTGTTGATTAGAGGAAGAAAATTTTAGGGTTAGAGTGTGGATATGTGTTATATTTATAGGAATACATAGCTTCTAGGATAAGCTTTACATATTATTTTTTTAATTTATATCATATTATTATTTGTATTTTTCATTTAAAAATCTTTATGATCACACATTATACCCAAATTTGATGAAATTGGTCAGACAACTATGGTTTGACATTATAGACTCAACGAAACTTGTTTCGTCGAATTCCGAGTCCGTTTGCTCACACATTGTATTTTTAAAGTCAAATTATTGACTGTTTTTCACATTAAAATTCCATACGACCACATACAGACTCCAAAAATCATGAAAATTGAAATCTACAAAAATTTAATATTCCGGATCCATCAAATTAATTTTGTCGAAAACGGAGATCATTTACAAAAATGTCTATTTTCTAAGGCTCTAAATAAACCAATTTAAATATTAATATATTTAAAAATAATTAAATTTAACATTAATAAATTAATATTATCATATATATCACAATAGAATATCATACAGATCCAAATTATACATATTTGGATTTATAACTCGATTTTTATAAATCCATTCATAATGTAAATAAATCGTTATAAATTATAAATGAATTCCATACCGACTATTTGAAAATTTAATTTGGACATAACTCAAAATCTACATGATGAAATCTCAAATTTTCTCTTCCATTAGAAAAATATCATTCAACAGATTCGAATGTTTCTTGTTTCACAGAATTCCGACTTAAACTTGATTCTGTATATTCAATTAAAGTTCAAATTGCCAAATTACGAACTACCGCGCTATTTCGAGCTCGATTATAATGAAAATATAATTTATACGTTCTAACGCCATTTATTAAATAGATTCGTTATAAAAATTCGAATCTAAACTTAACCAAATCTCTTACACTATCCAATTCACACAATATTGCCCATTCCGCTATTTCCGACTATCTCGGAAATAAATATATTAATCTATTATTTTTATTAATTAAATACTCAATATTATTTAATTAAACAACCATTTAAATCTCTAAATCACTATTTAAATAATTAAATTAATTAATTATTATATCGTAAAAATACGGGACATTACATTCTTCCGACCTTAAAATAATTTCGTCCTCGAAATTGCTAAGGTAGAAAACAAATCCTATTAATTGGGTTAAAAATTATTATTTTTTATTTTTTAACTTCAGTTTCCACTGAACTAATTAATTTTATTTAAAATATTAATTCATTTCGAATAACTAAAATTTCCAGAAATTCTGAAATTTGTTTAACACCTTAAATTTTCGAATTTTTTTGCCAGCGTCTCCTTTATACGGCTCAATCGGTACAACTACAACTCGCCTCTCTAGGCGTTCTCCAATCCAAAAGAAGATTAAACAGCTAAACGGCTTGCCAAATAGGCTCATAAATCACCAAACTTATATAAAATAAACTTGTACATTTTTGTCGGGCATATCATTATATCCTTTCCATCTGCTACCAATGTCATTCCAGTCAATCTCCAATTATTCGTCCTCAAATCCAATCATTCTATACCCGAATCAAATCTCATTCTAAATCTCAATTCGATTCTTAATTCGAAACTTTTAACTCACTTATCCAATTCAATTTCCACTTAACCGACTTCAATTCAACTCGAATTTGTTATCACAAATTTCAATTCAATTTGTTTTTAATTCACACAGTCTCTTCCTGCGAGTTTTAAACAGTTTACCATTATCAAAAATCAAACTTTCCTTTTCAGGATTCAAAACAACTTATTTTCTCAAAACAATCCAAAAACAATATCTTTGGTAGTAATCCATCATTTAGAACTCGAAAATGAACACGGATTATGTGGCCAACATCATCAGGGTTATTTCGCAGCTATTGAAGTGAGTTCAATACTATATCACTCTTTAAAATTCATATTTAAACATTTCCATTTTGAAATTTATTTCAAAATATCGTTGACAATTGTTGTTAAACAATTTAAAATCTCTTAGGATTTTAAAATTTCCTTATATATTCAATCCTAATCCATTTATAAACACCTTTCCAACTTTTAGGAATTTTAATTCCAATTCTGATTTAATTTCAGATTTAATCCATCTGATTTTATAATTTACGCTTATACGAATTCTGATTGGCTTTTCTGTAACCATCTCAATTATAATCTTATTCGATTATAACAACCAACACATCCAATATACTATAATAATTCCAATATTAAACATTCTTTTTATACCAAAATATATTTTGGGTAAAATTATTTCATTTACCCTCGTTTCAAAACATACTGTGTTGCTTCATCGTATTCAAGTGTTTAGAAACTCCTACTGATACAATGGATCAAACTGATCGACCAGATTTCTTAAACAACTCAACCAATAAATTTCCACAATATAAAATAATTTTTATAAAATCTACAAATACGTTCACTCGTATATATACACTCAAAATCAATCTAGGGCATTACTAACCCTATCTCTATTGAGTTACGCCACAGAGCCAAGGTAATCAATTAACCTTCGGATCTGATACCATTGAAACGAACTGGAATTTTCATCCCAGAAAATCAACATATAACCCATGCCAATTATTCAGGCATCGAACATTCCAGATCATTAATAGAAAGAAGTTAGAGGGTGAGAATAGATAATATAGAAAATTAGAATAGAAGAAGGTGAAGAACATAAGAACAAAATCAGAGTAACACGAATCACACAGCGGAATGAATTAATATATTATATAACATAGCTTTGAAATAAAAACCAGTATCTTTATATAATACCATTATTAGAATACAACACTTACAACATAGCGGAAATAAACAATAACTATATAATCCTGAAGCCTCCTGCTCCAGCTCTCCAAGTATATCTGTAAAATGCCGACTACATAACTACCCGTACCAAATTGGGCACCCAAGAGTTTAGGGAAAACAAAACAAAATAAACTCTGGGTCAGTCATGTGACTGGTGTGAGTAAACTCCAACCATTTGTTTAACTTGTAAAATCACTTTAAAAGAAAGAATAATCATAAGACCAATCCACACATAAACACGGGTGGTTTTTACCTTATGATAACCCAAAACATTCTTTAAAAATCCATACTCTTCTGATATTATAATAATGTCTAAATCAAATAAATAGCAATCTAGTGGAACGCTTTCATCTCACGTTCCACATATATAATATATAATCAAAAACCGCGGGCACTTATTGGGTAATGGATTCCAACTAGCAAGGTGTGGGACCACCTTCCGACAGTGTATCTCTAGAGTGGAATACACTGGGTTCAACAAAAACATCTTGTAACCCAGACTAAACATGACCGGTCACTCATTTAGCTTGAGTAAACTGAATGTATTATCACCAACGGTTGCGATCAGCAACCATTTTCGGAAAGGAACAGCATCGAAATATAGATTATAGAAGTGATTTTCTCTAGATCTGGTGACAATACACCCTAATTGGGAGCTACCCACTTAGCCATGCGACCTAATCGATTTATACCATTTCTCGGTTGTGAGTCTAGAGGCCATAACGTACAGATCACACCTTTATTTACTTTGAATGTCACATCGTCATACCTGCCAAATCACAAATTGATTTCCCCAAAAATACCATAGGTATACTTCTAAGAGAAACAAATTCCTCCGCCACCAAACCTAATTACATTTGAAGAGATCATCTTACATGATCTATTAAATATACTCTGTCATACATTTTTCCATACAAATTATCCTGGGACTGGACAAACTGAAGGCACTATTCTGTAAATCGATCTTAGGCAATTTCTACCTTGGATTGCCAGAACAACCCTTGCATAAACTCCATCTTCAACTATCTTCATCATATTCTATTCGCAAAGCTAATTCCCACACAGAGTGGTTTTTAGATGATAAATCTAATTCCGGTCTCTCCGTATTGACGACGGAAAAATTGTCAAAACTTTGATAGTCGGTTATTTAACCATCAAAGGAAAACATTCATACACACAACAATCTTATTTCCAAATGGAAATTATATTGATCAATAATCAATCAACATTTTTCCCTTTAAATTAATTTATCATTAATCTATTCATCTCCCCATTTCCCGTTTACATATATTCATAAATTCTTATTTTCTAAATGTAGAAAATATATGTTATTAACATTGGAAAACTTTTCCATTTCTTATTCACACATCATTACTCTCCCACATCTATCAGTCTCTAACTGTAAATTAATAAGAGAACAATTCCTTGAATATTAACCCCGAAGACCGAAACCAACAACAGATCGATATCCAGAAAGTTGTTCAACATAACTAATCTCCAGTCGGTTTCTAATTCTCTTAACTTTGTTTCTTATCTTCTTATCAAACCATTGCTTATGCAACTCTCGGATTTAGTTTACGAATCCAATTCTTTTATGAAAAACATTTATTATAACGATAGCTTTATAATCCCTACTTTCAAAATATCTAACTTCAAATAAAACTTTTATACCTTAATTTAAATAAATAAACGATTTATTAAATAAATAAATCTTGATATAAAACCAGAAAGCAAATAGTACTTTCCAACATTCGATGTAGTCGAATCCCAATGTAAAATTTTCTTTCTAATAATCTCTATTCGATAACTCTCTTTCGAATAAACTATATACGTTAACTCCCTTTCGGATAAACTATATTCGTTAATCTCTCTTTTGAATAAACTATATTCGATAACTCTTTTTCGAATAAACTCTATTCGATAACTCCCTTTCGAATAAACTATATTTGATTTACATTACAAACTCCAGCATATTTTACCCTTTCAGGTCAACTCAATTTCTAAATTCATTTCTGAATTTAGAACTTCCCAACAATTACCAATTTCCTTCTATAATTGTTTTAATTCTGCAAAACATTTGCTTTTAAATCATTATTCACTTTAAAACGTGAATATTATTCCTTTATAGAAACTGGACTCGTTTTATCATATCAAAACTTGATTTCATAATTTAAGTACTAACACAGTTTTAAACTCCAATTATCGAGTCATTTTATAACTTCTTATTCACATTCCATTTTTTTTATCAAATCTCGTTTACATGGCAACTTCATAGTTGATTTTATTGAATAAGTCTATAATTCTCTATCACCATTATATTCGATTATAAAATATCGTTTCCAAATCGAAAATTAATTATCTTGTCAAATCCCAATTTATTCAATGTATAATTTCTTAAAATAAATTATTTATAACATTTGGCCTAGTCGAATACTAGTTACAAATCTTTATGGATTTTATTTTAATCCTATTCATATTTCGAATCATCGAAATAAATTCCATCGTTTCCTCTTTAAACAATTCCCAATTTCCCGTTTCCATATTCACTACTGAATTTACAATCCAAATTATCCACTGATAATTATTTTTATTTCATTTATAAACATTGTTTATAAGTCACACTACTTGTTTTTATTATTAAACAAGTTATTTATTACTAGCCCATTCGAAATTCCATTTCTATTTTTAAAATAGATTTTCCCATTTTCAAATTCCTATTCCATCTTTTATAATTCCTTTTATAAATGTTAAGTTTGCATCCCATTTTCAAATATCGGTGTTAAAACCGATTTTACTGCTTAATATAAATTCATACTTATATATATAATTATATATATATTCACCTTATCCCATAATAAATATTTTAGATAAATATATAAATATCGCTTATAAATTAATCTTCTTAATTTATCTCTTAAAACATATTTTTATTTAAAATCTACTTTATATCAAACTTCTCGTAATTCCTTTATAACTCGTGAATTCCCAATTTATAATTCTATTAATTTTCCAAATATTTCCTTTTATAAAATCCATTGATTTTACAAAATACTTAAATTCAATATCTACATAAAATTTTCCTTTTATATATTCCGATATCACTTATGATATTTAGAAATACCGAACAAAAAGGATCAATCATCATCCAAATACACATAATTAATAACAGATTATATATCACATCATATATCACAATATATGAAAAATCATAATATAAATGTTGAGGAATCCAATTGGATCCCTCCAACTTGTTTCCCTGCATCCACATATGTTAAACAATATAAATAACATCAATTTCATTTCAATATGAAATATTATGGTAAAAAGAATCAGTATTTAATCAAAGGTTTATATATATAACTATATTTATATTTTCAGCCAACTAATTAGCAATTCATTCAAACAACCATCACATAGAAATCAATCATCATTTATTAATACTAAATTTCATTTATAAAATAATAAGTTGGAAAAGTTTGTGAGATTTACTCACATTGGACGTTTATCGTTAAATAACAATAAACTGTCGTTGATTCTAATCAGGTAATTTATTTCGCTATAAATTGTAACGAGCTCCAATGAGACGACGCAAACTTCCCCTTACGGGAAATCCCAGATTGAATTGAGAACATGACGCATCAGACACAAACAACTGAACATTTCATTGCTATCACAACAATTTACATCAGATTAGCATAATATTTCAGAGTTCATATAATTTACAGCAGAAAAATATTAGAGATTTAATTACATAACAGCAGAAAAATATATACATAAGTATAATGTACAGTGGAAATCATCTACAACCACAACTGAAAGAAATACACGGATACAAAGCTTTCCGAATATAGCTCCAGCTGTAATCCAGGATCCTGTGAAAAGAAGTATCTGCGAAAAACAAAACTACTAGCTGCTCGTGTGGAAATATAGGTGTAACGACCCGTATTTTTGGTAGTCAAATATTTTATTTAATTTATTATTTTAAATATTATATTTGGAATATTAATGGATTTTAATATTTAATTCATTATTTAAAACGAAGTTCGAATGTTCTATATATTTATATAATTATAAATCGAGATCGAAATGGTGCACCAGTTCGTAATATGGAGTTTTGAACTTGAACTGAATATACAGAGTCCGATATAAGTCGGATTTCTATGAAACAAGAAACTTTGGAATCATGTTGATGATAATTTTCTAATGATAGAGAAAAATCCAGATTTCTTGTTATAGATTGTCAGTTATGGCTAAATCAAATTTTGAAATAGTTGCTATGAAAATCGTTATTTAATTATAGGCCTTTAAAATGGCCATTTTGCAAACGGTCTCTGTTTTCGATGAAACCAGTTTCATTGAAACCGTAATGTTAAATTATTGTACGGTGTTAATTGTGTGGCAAACCGATATTGTATGTGACCACGGTAGCCGTAAACGCCCATTCATTTTCTATAACGTGTAATTAAATTAATTTAACTTAATAGAGAGATATTTGGGTATAACTTGAGCAGACGATCGAATTAAGCCACGAAACTAGTTCCGTTGAGTTCGTATCGATGATTAGAGTCAGGATGGGTATATAGCTTGTTATTTTTGAAGACTGGGTAATTTGGTGTCCAAAATGGCATTGTGGTGCGTATAAAAAAATCATATCGGGAAATAGTCTCAGAATGCGATGAAACCGGTGCCATTGGATTCGTATTAATTAATTATTGTAGGATTTCAATTTGACTAACCATTTGATCGTGGCAACGATAAACGCCTTAATCAATTCTATTATTTTGGTCAATTCAGACAAGGATAACTTTAAACGAATAAACGACTTGCCAAATTAACTCCGATTTGGACGAACAAATTTCGTTGGATCCGTAGGGAAGAGGTCTAGTAAAATGTTAAGGTTTTATATTTATTGGATTTTTTTTGTAATTTTAGGAATTTTAAACGCTTGATTTTTCATCGATATTTATAAAAGACTTTTCACAAACGACCTCGGAATTCGACGAAACCTATCCAATTGGGTCCAGAATATTTTTCTATGCTAAGTTTAGCATTTTTTGAAAAAAAATAGTCATTTATGGTGGTTTAAAATGTTAATTCATCCCGAAGTTTTCCATATTAATTAAATAATATTATTTCCAACCCGTCTCCTATATATATATAGCAATCCCCCAAACCCTACTTTCAGCGTCAACGTATTTGTGTGATAAACCGTTCCGTGAGCCGCCACAAGAACGAAATCAACAGCAGTAAACTGCCATGTCTTCCTCGATGTTATATCACCATCTTCCCATCCATTTTCAAAACCTATAACTACATTAAGGTTCGGCACGGCGGGATCTGCTAGATGACCGGTGGTGATCGCTACCTGCGCACCACCGCGGCCAGAATACCACCACAAAGATGCAGTCTTTGACCATGATTTCTGAAGCACTGGAAGCATCAAATTACACCATCCTTGGGGTGTGAGCAGGAGGTGGGGAGGCACAATGGGGGAATTCTTCAAATCAGCACCAGGTGAAGTAAAGGGTGGCGCGATAGGCGGATCTGGTTTGGAGCGAGGGTTCGAAGCTGTGAAATAAAGACGGAGGCATAAACGAATGGTAGTAGGTTGACCTGTTGTATGCAATACCAGTATTCAAACTAAACTAATTAACACATTTTAAAACTATTTAATGATTTTTAATTATAACAAGGCGTGAATTCCGGTGATGAGCAGTTTGGGAAAATCGAGATACTTAAGCAAAAGAAGGAGCCTGGAACCCGACTGTTTAAACCAACGTAATAGTGTATATTTAAATAATTAGTTTAATTTGAGGTTAATTAATATATTTAAGGTTAATTAATATGAAATGGTTGCAGGTATACAATATGAAGGGTTTTGGAACAGTAGCAGTATGGAGCGAACTGAAAACATAAAATGGATCAGTCTCCATTTGTTATAATGGACGTAGATAAGCCATCATACTAATTGAGATTCGTTAGTTAGTGTTAAACATTAATTGGGAACAAGTTAATTAATCTACCTACTTTGGTTTCCAGATTGGAAAATATAGTGGGAAGCTGCAACGAATTGAAGTCAACATCTTTTTACTGGACCAAACGCAAATGGGTGAAGAAAACATGACTTATTAATTAATCATTATAATTAATAGAATGTAAGCTAAAACATGAATACTCCTTATGCAGGTATAACATTGTCGGTTATCGCAGAACGAACGAGAGAAGATAGAGAGGAATAGGGGTCGGCCGAGTATTATTATACCCTGATAACCAGTAACTAGTTCATGTTAAAACTTTAATTAAGGAGTTAAAATATACCTGAATAGTGATTTGTTTAATTATTAATATCAGGTGCAGAAGATGTGGAAAGGAAGAACGTGAGAGCAAATCAGTTTGGCCGGAATAATTATTAAACGTAATTATATTAGTTGTTAATTATAGTAATTAAGGAATATTAATTTTAATTAAAATAGTATATCTTAGATTATTAATAAACGATGCATATCTCATCAGAATTGGATGATTCAAGTTGCGTTGCGGTCATCTTGGCAAGATCAATATTCTGGATCCAATCTAGACAGAAATGGAGACAGTTGGAAATTTCGGTTAAATTAAACAACCATTTAATTTAACTGTAATGGAACTGCATCAATGATAAATAAAATCAAACCAGGGTGAGTTAAACTCACTCAATTCTTCTCATTTATATTTTATATAAATTGGGTTTTCATTTTGTGTGCTCTGGTTGCTAATGATTAACTGTTTGCTAGTTATATATTTATTTGTTGATTTAACTGATGAAATTAAACCATTGTTTAATTTCAGTGAAATACCAAATCGTTATTTTAACGATTTGACCCAATGGAGGTAGCTTGCCTTGTTGGTCACATTCATAAACTAAACGTGTTTAATTGTTTGAATGGTTTCGTTTGTTTGATAATTGGTTGATGTTAAATAGTTGTTGTTTACTGTTATGGAAATTATCAGTTAAATGGGATTGAATGATCTGATTTGAGGTAACTGTTTTGGATACAGGGAAGAATAGGTTGGAGGGATCCAACGGTGTAACAACCCGTATTTTCAAAACCAATTTAAAATTTTTATTTAGGCTATTTTAACGGATATGCGAATAGAAATTGGGTATTTTTTCTAAAAAAAATTGAGAATAAATTTATAATTAGTTTTTATCTTTTATTTAACTAAAAATAATCTCAGTAAAAGTATTCAATTGATTTAAAAGCTTTGTTTTGGAAATTTTGAAAATTCGATGTTTAAAATCAATACATAGCCCTTAAAAGTGAAATTTTGCATATGAGCTCAGAATTCGATGAAATAAATTTTTCTGGATTCATAATGATAAATCATTGTTGAGTTCCAAAATGCGTGTCGAACGGAGTTAGTATGTGGCCATGCAAGCTAAAACAGTTAAGGGTAAAACAGGCAGTCATTTTACAAAGGAACATTATTGAGACGATCTGAGAATTCGATTCCGTTTTCTAATCTGGATTCATATCGTCTAATAATGTTAGCGTGTGAGCATGCAAGAAGAAAAGGTGCGCTAAAGTCGCATTTTTGAACAATATCTGAGCATCTTTGACAATTTTAACGGATGGTCAAATGAACTCGGAATTCGGCGAAACTTGTTTCGTTAGACTCGTCTTCAAGTGTAATATGTTGTAACAACCCAAAAAATAGAACCAACTTAAAATTTTTATTTTGGCATTTTAATGAATTTGAATATTTAAAATGAATTATTTTAAATAATAATGACTAAAAATTTATTTTGAATAGAATTAGAACGTATATATTTATTTGAATCGAAGTTAGAATATAAATATTTATTTTAATTATAAAGGAATTGGAAATGGCGCGGTAGTTTGAAAATTCGATTTCATATTTCATATGAATATACAGGATTCAAAATAAACCGGATTTTAGTGAAACCAGAAATATTTGAATCTGTTTGAAAATTTCTTTCCAACGAATCTGAAAAATCCAGATTACATAGCGGGAATAAAATGTTGTACCCAGTTGAAAATTCAGAATAGTCGTTATGGAAAATATAGCCCTTAAAAATAGCCATTTTGCAAACGACCTCCGTTTTCGAAGAAACCACTTTTGTTGAATCCGGAATGTCAAATTATTGCAAGATTCCAATTTTCATAATTTTTGGAATTAATACGTGAGCGTGGCAAAGGAAAACGTGTTTTGTCAATTTTAGTCAATTTGGATCGACCAGAAAATGGCCATTTTTCAAACGGTCTCCAAATTCGATGAAATTACCTTTGTTAAGACCGTATCGTCAAAACATAGCCAGATTTATTTTTCTAGAATTTTTGGAGTCAGTATGCGGCCCCAGTAAATTAAAATGTACGTTCAAATTCAATTTTAATTGATTTATGTTTTAATTTTGATAAAAACTAATCAATACGATTGAATTGGCTTACGAAACTTATCCAATTGTGTCCGGAATGGGGGTATTTAGCTGGGGTTCGCAGTTGTTGGGTTTGATTTGGACTTTGTAGCATTAAACTATATATTTACGAATTAATAAATATTAAATATATATACATATATATAAATAGAAGAGGATGGTCAAAACCCTAGTCAATTGCCCATTCAGTTCTAAGCCGCCGCTGTTGAACGATCGACGATCAGAATTGCTCGAATTTCTTCCTCAATTCTTTCAAAATCCAAACAACAATACATGAAATTTATAAAGCCAAAACCAAAGAGCATCAGGTGATCTTAGATTTCATATGGGGAAGATGAGTTTTCATCGTTGGAGTTGCTCGCAGTTCGAGCTTGAAGTCTCGAACTTCGTGCGCTAGTTCAGGGCTCCAAAGGGCACCAAGTTTCACGCTATTCAAGGTAGAGGCGGACAACGCCAGGGCGCGTGATAGGGGGAGTTCGATCGACTGTTGATGGCCAGAACGTGGGGGCGACGGTGGATTTCTATGGCGTGGTTTTGGGTTAAGGGCTCCAGGGTATAACAAGGAAGAACGACGGGTTTTTGAAGGAATGTAGAGGCGGAAAGGTTTAACAGTTTATTTATTTTCAGTTTTTATTTTAACAGTCCAAATAAAACCAGTTTTTATAAATATATAGCATTTGAAAAATCAGTTTTTTTTTTATATAAAGCATCAAATTTTATTTTAAGATTTTAGTAAAAATAACATAGGTGAAAAAGCATGGTTTTAAAAATAGATTTGATTTATAAATGCAAATTTGAAAATGAAATAACTAGTAAAAATATATAGGATTCTTTTTTAAAATAAAATATGTATTGCATTGTTTTTAAAATATATATGTAGCACTGTTTTTATAAAAATAAATATACATTGTATTTTGAAAATAAAAATAGTATTGTTTTTTATTATAAAATAGCAATAATAAAAACGTGATTTTTATTTAAATGAATAGCATATAAAAATTTGATTTTTATATGTAAGATAGCGTTATAAGAATTAGATTTTTATATAGAAAGAGAATTGATAAAAATATGATTTTTTACTTCGGTAAAAATATGATTTTTACTTCGGTAAAAATATGATTTTTTACTTCGACAAAAATGGAATTTTTGCTTAGAGAAAAATACGATTTTTGCCTTAGACAAAAATATGAATTTTATTATATAAATGATAAAAATATGATTTTTATATAAAAAACTAAAGAATAAAAATATGATTTTTATGGAAATGGTTTTAGATTAAAAATGCGATTTTTAAATATATGAATATTATATTAAAAATATGATTTTTACTATGAACAGCGTGAAAAGAATTGCGATGGAACTGGTGGAAAACAAATCTAAATCTGAACCGTTCAGAAATGTAGAATGGAGGAGTGGATCCCGAAGGTGAGAACTCCTCACTAAAATTATTTGTGTACAGTTATTTATTTTATAACTGCATATATGAACTGCTCCCCGTCGTTCACAGACCATGGACGACTTGTTTGGTTGTGTGTTTGGATTGATTGTTTGTGTGAATTGGTTTGTGATGTGGAATGAAAAATAAAAATATTCATGTATTGAATAAAATAAAAAGAAATATTCATGTGTTGAATAAAATAAATATTCATTAACAAATCGGACGATTTGTTTATGTACACTCATTTATCGGATACTGATTGGGACGATAAATTTTACACATCGCCCAACTGCACAAATAATAACAAGTATTTGTTGTTTGAAAACCCCACACGGGTATTGGGATGATATTAGACAAACACTGATCCCAATAATTAGTGGTATGTCAATCGATGGGTTGACAGGCTGTGATGAGCGTTATTTATTCTTATTTAACGCTTATGCAGTTGAGTAATGCACTCTGGATGATGGTTGATTGTGTTTGATTATTGTTGTGTACATGTGTGTATGAAATCCATATAAATAAAATTATATGGTAATTGACTGTGTCTGATTCTAGTTCAAAATTAACGAATATTTTAAAATAATATTCAGTGAATATTGAAATGTGAAGCCGTGTTAAGTAGTTAAACGCCATTTTAACACGAACGGGAATTTTGTCGATTTTATTCATTTTATAATGAATATCGAAAATTGATTTCAAAATTTGATATTTTGAAAATATTATCATTTTAATGTTAAAATGATATGGAATATTCGAATTTTATTTGAAATTTGAAATGAATTTGAAATCGTTTTAAAATAAATTTAAAACGAATTTATAAAGGAATATTCAAATTTGATTTGAAATTTGAAATGAAGTTGAAATCGTTTTGAAAACGAATTTAAAACGATTTATAAAATACGTTTTAAATGGAAATCGATGAAATATATATAATATATATATTATATATTTAATGGCCTCAAAAGAACGCGCCGCGCCGCGGCAGTTCGTGAATTTCGAACAATGACTTCGAATTGACATTACGGGAGATCCAACCGTCGGATTCTCCTAAAACCGAAACCGTTGGGTTCGTATCAAAAAGAGCTTTCCAACGGATATAAGAGATTTGAAATCTAATGGTTGGATTTGGAATTATGTCCAAATCAAATTTGGAAAAGGTCGTTGTAAGTGCAGTTCGATGACCGTTTATGGAAATTGACTGTACGGGCCTTGATAAAATTATTAAAAATATTAATAATTTGTGTAAAATCATAAGAGATGATTTGGAAAGAATTGGGATGAAAGATTCCATATTTGAAAAGATAAAAATATATTTTTATCCAAATGAACTAGTTATTAACTAGATTTGAAATCCATTAATTTTTAAATAATATAAATTGGATTTTTGAAATGGTTTTAAAAATAACAGGATTTCCGATATATGAATTGGAATGGATTTGAATCGAAATTGTCTTCGGAATATTTCGATGTGGATTTAGTGATTATACATATATTGTTATGGAAATATGAAAGATATATTTATATCGTTATTTCCAATATGATATTTGTTGGTTTCAGAATTTGATATTGAATATAAGTTGATATATTTTCTATCCAGAGCCTTGTATTTAATATCAAATGGGATTTTGGGTTTGTCGTGAACGTGAATTCAGAAACACTGTTCTTGAAACCCATGTGAAGAGAATAAATCCTTAATTTAAGATTGTTAGAGTTTCCAATTATATTTAATAATTGGAATAAAATGAAATGTGAATTGGGTTTATCGTGAACTGTGTTTTTAACGACATTCGTTCTTTAACCCAATTTATAGTGAAATGTGATTTGGAATTTATAAATCTTATGTCAAGATTTAAAGGTGATTTTCCAAAGTAAAGTTTTCCAATTTAACATATTAAATTGGAATTGAATGGAATTCGATTTGGTAATAATCGAAGTGAGCTTCTATAGAGGAAGACTGTTAATATATATGGAATTTAAAAGGCTTTGCCATTGTTCCATTTATATTATTGGTTGGATATGGAAGTTTATATCGATTATATATATTGATCTGTTTTCCGTGAAGATTCCATTATTAATGGAATGAGATTTTGGGTTTATCGTGAGTTGTGTTTTAAATGACATTAGTTCTTTAACCCAGTTAAAGATAAGATTAACTTCTTAACTTTGAATAATCATTAAGTAATGATTTTCGAAAATTAAAACTGAATTAGAGTTTTAATGAATCTTTAAATAGATCGAAAGGTGAATTTGATAACTAAAATCATCAAATTCAAGAAATGTTCAAGAATGGAGTACCACCAGTTTTACTCCAGGCGATAGTTAAATCTTTAATTAGATTTGAACGTGAAATGGTAATTGAATTTACCGATAACACCGTGGTGTTAGATATGAAGTATTACCAGTTTTGCTTCATGGGATGAATAGGTTGGGATTGGGAAACTTAACAAATGATTACTTCCATAAGGTTCGCTAATCCCGACTAGTTTGGATAAACCTTAATTTGGTTTGAGTTGATATCTAATGCAAGATTAAAGAATAAATTTAAAGAATTTATCTTTGATAAAATTAATGGGAACCTTTCCCAAAGGATATGAATATTTAAATAAAAGAATATTCCGGATTGGAATGAGGCGTATGTTGTGTTTTTATAACACTTGTTTATAAGATATGCGAGTTATTCAGAAAGATCGGGTTTATCCATTTTGAATAACTGATTCGACGATATGTCGACGATGAAGATGGTGGTTGAAGACCGGAGGTCTTCACATTGTCTGGATGATTACTGATGTCTTGATTGGGCTGTACACCCAAGACGAGCTAATAAGTGGTGATCGTCCAGACGTATTTGGAGATCAACCGGATATGCGAGGACCTCTCTCCTGTATTGGACATATGGGACGAGGAATAAGGTGCCTCCGAATTCGTTCAGACCCAGAACGAACTTGTAAATGGATGTGTGTCTGACAATGGACTTCATTCTGTGTGATTGATAGACATCAGTTGCATGACGAGAATTGCCTGTGTGGCATGCTAAGATATAAATGATTAAGGCAGCTGTTGAAAAGCAGAGTCTTGTGGTTGATGATCAAAGCACGTCTTTAATATAGCATAGCTTTGTGTATAGCGTTAATTCGCGAGACTCGCACCCCGATGTGAACCAAATATGGGAGAGGATCTCAGGGAGGACATGTGTTTCTTTCTAGCTAGGAGTGGTGTCAGGGTTTTGCAAGCCCTGGTGTTTTACTTATGTGGATGATGGAAAGCAAGGCGCCTCGGTTATATCGGTCACTGCGGTGCTGATGGATGGTTTGGTCGATATATGACCAGTTTACGCCCCATAGGGTGGGAAAACGTATTGTTCGGGCATTTTAATCCACTTCGTGTGGACCGGCGCAGACGATCCAAGGCTTGTCTGCGCGCGCCTGCTGAGGCTCGGTCTAGTGAGTCTCGAAGAGGTAAGGACGATCCCTTACCTTGGTTCATAGATGGAAATCAAACTTCCAATACGTGACTTTGGGTTTTGATTGTAGAGCCTAGTATTGGCGACATGATATATGGTACCCATGCCGTCTATGATTGATACATTTATATTTGAAATTGTTTTATACACCATGCACTTATAATAGTATCAAATGATTTGTTTTAAACGTACCAAGCATGTTTGGCTATTATAAGGGAAAACCCTATCTTTCGGCTTGCGTTGTATCGTGTGATGGGAATTGAGTCTTATAATAGCTACATTTTTCCAAAAAGCATTGCGTTGTTTTGTAATATGCACTGGTATTCTTGGGAGGAAACCCGTTCCGTGTTATACGGCGTGGTCCCTTGATATATCTGATTTTAAAGTAAAGTTTTAAATAAATGTTTTAGTTCTCACACCAGTCACATGACTGACCTGGAGTTTATTGTTTTAACCTAAACTCTGGGTGCCCCTATTTTCTACACGGGCAGCTAATAGTTTTGGTTTTGCAGATTTATATTCATAGTATCCTGGTTTACAACTGGAAATATATTCGGAAAGCTCTGTATCCGTGAATCTCTTTCAGTTGTGTTTTGTATTATTTTCCGCTGCATTGTAATTTGTAAATCTCTAATATTTATAAAATGTATATTATTTGTTCATACTCTGCATATTCTTGTACTTTGATGTAAATTGTTGTAATAAGCAATGAAATGTTCTGTCGTTTGTATTCTGATTTGTCGTTATCTCAACTCAATCCGGGCTTTCCTTTCCAGGGAAGTTCAGGTCGTCTCATATGTCATGTCTGAAATCCACGGCAAACAGAGATCGTTTGTATTCGGACGATAGGAGAGATAGATGGCAAAATCTCTTACTTAAGTTCTTTTTTCTCCATTTCCTCTTCATAATTTCCTCCTTCTTAATCCAAAAATATAGACCTCTCTCCATGGGGTTGCCGCACTCCTCCTCCTCCCTCGCTGGCCATCAGCCTCCCCCTTCTCCTCCCTCTCCTCCTCCTCATCTTCCTCCTCTTCTCTCTCTCCTCTCTTTCCCTCTTCCAAATTTCAAAACCCTTCTCCAAACCCGAGCTCCTTCGGCCACCACCACCACCTCCCGTGCCACATCGCCACCACCAGTGGCCTCCCCACGTCCAATCAGGTCCGCCCCCCCCCCCCCAGCCCAGCTCCAGCCATGGGCCCCATTTCTCCCAAAAACCCATTTTCTCCAAAATTCTCATTTTGCCAATAACCCCCTGTCACTATTTTGCTAATAACTCTCAAACCGTGCGTCTTTAGCCAAAACTCCACAGTACCAAAGTCGAAGATATCATTTTTCTCTTCGATTTGAGTATATGGAAGTCCTATTTTGGATTGCGGAGCTGTCCGGAAAACGCGTCCGAAGATTGTGGATCTGCTACTGTTTTTCACGATTTCCGCCGAATTGGTGCAGTTTTGGAAGAAAGTCCACTAGGCAAAAGTTGTCCGGAATGGCGCGTTTAGGCTAGTGATAAGGTTTGGTGAAGATTGAAGGCTGTATACAAATTCTGGAGCCAAAGAGGCGAATTCAAGTGCAGGGAACGACAAAAGCGAGCGCGGCGACAAGAATTTTCTACATTAAAAGAATTACGATGAATTAGTTTAGCTTCTGGGTGAGAACTCCTTCTCACTCTATTTATTTTACAGTTAAATATATATTAGGATGCAGACGGTGCTTAGTAGCACCCGACACCTTTGATTGAAACCATGATTGTTTGTTTAGACTGTATTGTGATGTGATTGTGGTGTGAAATGGAAAATAAAATATTCATATGTTGAATAAAATATTTTATCGTTAAAAATATAATTTTTAACTTATATGTATACGAACGACATAAAATTATCTTGAAAATAAATAAATATTCATTTACAAATCGGACGATTTGTTTATGTACACTCATTTATCTGATATGGATTAGGACGATAAATTTTAAACATCGCCCAACCGCACAAATAAATAAACTGTTGTTGTTTGAAAATCCCACACGGGTATTGGGATGATATTTGACATACACTATTCCCAATATTTAGTTGTGTGTCAATCGATGGATTGACAGTCTATGATGAGCGTTATTTATTTGTTTTAATGCTCATACAGTTGTAGAATGCACTCTGGATGCTGCATGAATTTTTGATGATTGTTTATCATTATTGTTGTATACATGCGATGTATGAAATCCATATAACTGAAATTATATGGTAATTGATTGAGTCGTATTCCGATTCAGTAATAAAAAATATTTTTAAAATAAAGAATCTTTTAAAATAAAGAATATTTTAAAATAAAATGTTTTAACAATAAAAATCACATTTTTATTGTATGTATGAACCAATAAAAGAAGCATATGTTAAAATACATTTTTTGTTAGATAAAAAAAATGTCATCTTTAACATGTTAAGGAAGACGAAAAAGAAACATATGTTAAAATATTTTTGTTAAATAAAAATATTATTTTTAACATGTTAATGAAGTGAATTAAATAGTCATGTGTTAAATAAAATTTTTGAACAATAAAAATATCATTTCTATTGAATGTATAAACCATATAAAATATTCATGTGTTGAATAAAATGATTGAACAATAAAAATATCATTTTTATTTAATGTATAAGCCATTAAAAATATTTCTGTGTTGAATAAAATAAAATAACGAATATTTAAGAATAATATTCAGTAAAAGATCAAAATATGATTTTTGATGTCCGATTTTGGATGGACACAAAAATATTGAAATGTGTGAAGCCGTATTAACTAGATTTGCGCTATTTTGACGTGAACGATATTTGTATCGATTTTATTCATTTTTATAATGAATATCGAAAAAGAAGTGATTTCAAAATCTAATATTTTGAAAATATTATCATTTTAATATTATAATGATATAGAATATTCAACTTTGATTTAAAATTGAAAACGGAGTTAAAATCGTTTTAAAATGAATTTATAAACGATTTATAAAATACGTTTTGAATGGAAACCGACGAAATATATATAATACAGGAAAATAGGCGGAAGGAACAATATTGGTCAAATTTTAGATTTAGGGACATGGCATTGTTTTTTACATCAGAAGGACGCGCAACATATATTTTTGGCTGAAGGAAATTTATTTTGAAAAAATTAAATCATCAATCTTCTTCGATTATGTTGTTGTCGCCTCTCCAAGCCCCAAGCACCGCACCCCCAAGCACCGCCGCCGCCTTTCCAAGCCACCGCCGCCGCTTCTCCAAGTCGTCGCCGCCTCTCCAAGCGCTAGCCGTCATCCGATCGATCAATGCCTGGAATCGTGTGTTTCTAGTCAAATTTGATCGATCCGTCTCAAATCATGTATTTTCTGTCAAATCAAACGAATTTTTCATTCATGTTGTGATTTGCGATTTCGAGAGAAAGAAATTATGCTGTTGTGATTTGTTTCGACTGATTTTGGTTTCTGCCCAGGATAATGATATATGAAACTATCATTCCTGTGTATGCTATGAATTTTGCTCCATAATATGTGCAATTTAGTTTGATGTCCTTGTATTTTATGCTGATTTGCTTTTTTGTTAGTTTCACGCTGTTTGTTGAATTTGCTCAAGTGTGATGCAAATATTGTTTGATTTTTATTCTATTTGATTTTCTCTGTTGATTGTGTATGTGGTTATATTATCATTTGTTACAGTGTAATGCTAGTTGTATACATCATTTCATTTATATTTCATATTGATTGTATGATGCTTGTTTTGTGATTTGTTTCTGTTTGATTTACTATATTGATTGTGTGTGGTTTTATTATTCTCTGATTGTGTATATATCATGCTATGTTTGTGCATCATTTTTTTCCAGTGTTATGTATGTCTATCATTACTCAAATGCCATATTAAAGTGAACTAACATTATAGAATCTGAAAAATAATAGATGAATATAGCATTGTTTTTTCAAAGTGAACTAGCATGTATATAATATGATGAATGATATCTGAATATAGCATTATATTTTTAAAGTACTATAGTATATGTTGAATATACAAAATAGCATTTGAATTTTTTAAAGTAAACTAGAACATGTAGAATATAACAAATGATAGTTGAATTTTTTTTTAAGTGAACTATCGCGTGTAGAACATACTAAATGATGTTGAATATAACATTGTATTTGTAAAAAAGACTAGCACATATGGAATATGATAAATGATAGTCAAATTTAGCATTTTATTTTTTAAGATGAATTCGCATGTACGAATATGCTAAATTATAAATGAATTTAACATTGTATTTTTAAGTTGAGCTGGTAAGCATAAAATTTGATGAATGATAGTTGAATTTAGCATTGGATCTTTTAAAGTGAACTAGCATTATAATAGTTGTATATGATTATATTAAAAAAATAACTAGCATGTATATAGCATTATATTATAAAATTGAATAGAGCATTATGTATAGTAAGGTAAATAATGCTTGAATATAGCATTATTTAAAAAAAAGAAATAACATGTGTAAAGTATATAGTAAATGATAGTTGAATTTAGCATTGTATTTTTTAAATTGAAATAACATGTGTAAAATACGTTGCATGACAGTTAAATATATCATTATATTTTTAAAGTGAATTAGATGTATAAAATATGAAAAATGATAGTTGTATATAATATGATATTTGTAAAGTGAACTAGCGCATGTATAAAATATGATAAATGATAGTTGAATTTAGCACTGTAATTTTTAGAATGAAATAACATATGTACAATATGCTAAATGATAGTTGAATATAGCACTGTATTTTTAAAAGTGAAATAACATATGTACAGTATGCTAAATGATAGTTGAATATAACGTTGTATTTTTAAAGTGATCTGTCATGTATAAAATATAATAAATGATAATTTAACATTTGTGTCATTGAAGTGAGTTAGCACGTGTAAAGTTTGCAAAATAATGTTTGAATATATCATTTGTTAGTAAAATGAACCAGCATGTATAGAATATAATAAATGATAGTTGAATTTAGGGTTGTATTTTTTAAAAGGAACCTGAGCGTTAAAATATGTTAAATGATAGTTGAATATAGCATTAAGTTTTTTTTTCAAATACAATAGCAGATTGACATCGTCGACTTGAACGGTGGCGGCTAGGGTTGGAATGAACGATGATGACAGTTGAATCTTGGACGGCGATGGCTAGAAAGCAGTGGCTATGGTTTGGTTGAACGACAGTGGCAATTGCTAGGTTTGGACAGCGGCGATTGCTAAGGTTTGTATAGAATATAATCTTGGACGGCGCCAATTGCTAGGTTTGGGACAGCGGTGGCTGAGGGCGGCAGCTTGCAAGGCGGCAACCAGGGTTGAGGCGGCGATGCCTTGGGGCGGCAGCTACGAAGAAAATGGCGGCTGCACAGGCGTTAATGAAGACGATTGATTTGGCTAGAACAAATCGCGCGTGTCCTTCCGCCTAATTTCTGAAACTTACGTCCCTGATTTAAAATCCGCTTTCAGGTTTTTCCTTAAGACTAATTTAGTCTTATTATAATATCAAGAAATTTTCTATAAAATGTTTTAGCTATTGTAAAGTAAAAAGTAGTCTATGTTTATGGGCATTGTAGTCATACAATATACTATTTAGTTCAAAATGTTTTTGAAATATAAGACATAAAGTTTCTTGTTACTTGATTTTTCTCATGCTGGTTTTCCAGACTGAACTAGGCGTTATTTTGCTATAATGCTTGGGTCTGACCAAGATTATTTGACATGTTAACTAGGTGCTTAGAGCTTAGGAGAGGAGATGGAGCTCAGGACGTACTTCTATATGTTTTAATTTTTCCACTGTGTGACTATTCTTTTTAGGAAGATGAGTTGTTCTGGACAGGTAGTTATAACTAACCATGTTATATTAGCTGGTTACTCTGATGTTGTATGTGTGTATTAAAAGAATTTGGTTTCTTTTGTAATATTTTGTTATACATATTATACCTACCATGGTGATTGTGAGATTTAGTCCTATCTTATTTTTCTTCAACCTTTATTGATTTGATTTTCTAACACTTGGATGTTTGACACATGAACACCGTGGATGCATTAGTTTTGACTCTAAGGGTCGAAAATCTCAGTCCTTACAACGTGGTGTCATAGCTGAAAATTGAGCTAGAACCTTGGCTTTGTAGGATAAACTCGGTGAGAGATAAGATAATCCAATGACTTATTACGAGTGTGAGTGTGTATATATAAGAGAGCGCATTTGTTTACGCTAAAAAAATGTTTTATGTTGTGTTGACTTATTTGTTGAGTGGTTTATTAATTCTAGTCGAGATGTGGGATACCATGATATAAACAGGTATTTCTAAACACTTAAACATAGTTAATCGACATTGTATAAATTTAATGAATGATAAATGAAATAATTACCAAAAGTTATATTTTATATACAAATGAATTTATTTTTAAATAAGCATATACTCTTAGGAAGTGATGGTTTGTTAGGAGTGATAATATTTAATTATTATCATTAATTGATTGATTTCCTTTTCTCCGCTAGTTTACGAGCAAATTTTCGTTTCTCTACATGATTTTAGTGGATGGTAAATTTCTGCAAACATTGAAGTGAATGCCTTATGAAGCCATTTTCACAGTTTACTATATGGCATTCAATATCAATGTTGGGCTGTAAATTTAAACTTGTGGAGAACAAACTATAAATAATGTCTATTTTTATAAATGGTTTTAAAACTCAGAGCGGGTTTAATCTCGGTTATTTAAAAATTTATTTTCAATGATTTTTAGTTATTATTATTATTATTATTATTATTATTATTATTTGACGATTTGAATATTCTAAAAACAAATTTTTTGAAATGAATGCCATTCAACGATTCCTGCAACTTTATCTGTGTTCATTTTTGAGTTTCTAGATGGGAATTTCTATCAGACATAAATTTTGCTTCAAGTTGTTTTGGAAAATGAATTTTGATTTAGTATACTAAGTTATAGTATATATATGAAGTATAATTCCAAATTATGTCAAAATAAAACGTAGGTTTTTGAATTAGTAAATTTTTGGTTAAATATTACATGTGCTCCTATATTCTATGCATTAGGATATGATATTTCCTATATTAGATGGTAAATGATTGATAGTTTAGTTATTCAAAATAAAATGGAATTCTTGAAGTTTTGGACAGTAGAGATTTCCATGTTAACTTCAGAAATTGAACTAAGTTTTTGAGAAATAATAGGAACTTATATTATGAACTAACTTTTAATAACTTGATTCAAAGGGGGGAGATAATTAATAATTGAAATTGGCATAGTAATAACCAACAGAAATATGGGTGTTGTTCTTAGATAATTTGTTCATAATACTGTTTTGCTTTATGATTCGAATATATAGCTTTTAGGTGTTTCGTACCGATTCCAATAACGATTCTCAATCCTTGATGAATAATACTTGGAGAGAGTTCATTTTCTATCATAGAATTTGGCTATGCAAGGAGAATGGAGGTTCCTGATCAAGGAGCCTAATCAAAGTCCTCACTAGAGACGTCCAGTGAACAATCCTAGATCAGAAGGGGAGTTAGGTATTAGAGTAAGTAATCGAATTAGATATTGCATGTAGATGAACAATGTTCATCATACGAGCTCAGGCATACTGTTAAGTAAGAGTGGCATTTGTTTCCTGGTTGGATGGGGATGAAATTATTTTAAGGGTGGAAGAATACAACAACCCAAAATTTTATCAATATAAAATGGTTAACCTTGTTAAAATACGGTGGAAAATTGTACATCAATAGCAGCACGGTATAATGTATGATGGATCGGTCATGGAGCGATTCACAACTTGAATAAAAATATTTGGACCGGCCACGTGAATGATGGATAAAGCTTAAATACATAGACCAAATATACATTTAAAGAATCACATGGCATAAGACCGTATGGGTCGTATACACATAATATAATCATATCTTTGAACCCATGTCGTGCAAACCATAACATTGAACCTATGTCGTTCAAATCATGTCATTAGAACAAGCCATGATGCGCATCGCCAAGTCGGTTCAAAAACATACAGTATATACTAAAGAATGATGACGTGGAAAATATATTATTGGTTCACTGACTGAAAGTATGAAGATGTGAACATAAATATGAAGTATGAATCAAGCATATACTTTGCGATAATATGAAACTACAATGATGATTCCTACAATACATCAGGTTGTTTATGTCATTTATATATGATACAAAAAGAAAGCATGGCAAACCATGACTTTGGAACCATGTCGTGCTAACGACTTTTCTCATGTCGTGCTGACGACTTTCGTCAAGTTGCAATGCATGTTTACAGTCAAGCTGTTAATGCAGCATGTAACCATATCGTTATATCCATGTCGTGCAAATCTTACATCAGCATGTCGCTCAAACGACTTAAGTCCTGATGTTCTAGAAACACAATGATATAACCAAGTCGTGCAACTTACCTGTAACACCCCGTAATTTTAACAAAATTAAAGAGGATAAATTAAATAATAATTAATTTAATAATAATAACTAAGGTAAACAGACTGCGCCATTGCATCGATCTCGAAATTTTGGTCAAGATAGACATTTGGTTTGCGTAAAACGGACACTGTATGAAGAAGTTATAAAGGTTTGAAGTTTGTATACGCGTAAGATAATTATATATATATATATATACATACATACATATATATATATATAATAGCTCAAACCTGTCTAGAAAACAAAATTTCAGTTCAAATTTGGAAAATCCCGTAGGCAGAAAAATTCCCGCCCCAGGGGTGTCGACCCCATAGGGCTGAGGTGGTAGTCGAATTTCTGGGGCTGGCATCTGTATATACAGGCTCATTTCTCTTGTTTTATTCACTGGAAATCAATGGAGGCCAAATGCTATCAGTGCCTAGACTAAATTAGATTCTTTTTCCTTCTTCTACAATTAAAGATTTAGAGATTCAGTGTAGATCTGTTCTTCTTCTAATCCAAACACGATGAGTTCTAGGTTACTTTTAGATTTAAATGATTAAAAGTAAACATGATATGACTATAGTTTGGATTTGTTCCCGTGACCGAATTATACCAGATCTATTGTAAATTGTGAATCTATGACATCCTGAATTTGTTATGACTTGGATCTCAATCTTTATCATATCGGATCTATTGTAACTTGTGTATCTATGTCATTCTGATATACCTATGATGTGGATCTTAACCTTTACTATGTCAGATCTATTTTTGATTTTAGATTTACTTTATTCTTTAGATCACCTTGTGCCTATCATATTGGATCTGAACTAGTTGGACATCTAAATTATTATTTAGGTCTTGTTATGTTTATTATGACACTCCTTCCATGTTAGAACTAGTTTAATTATCACAAGTTCACTGGATCTATTCTTATATGTCCACCTTATCACTATGTCAGTATATATTTATGTCAGTTATGTTAGAATAATCACTATTATCATTTTCCCATCACCTTTCCCTTTTGTTGTTTATGGCTAGGCTATTTTCTAGCCTAGGCAAGCCGCCAAATATATGCGAATGCATTAGTAAGGGAACGGGGGGAAACATAAAATTGGCATAACTTGAATAATGTTTATGAACATGAATTTGGACATATAATTAAATATGAACATAATGGGGAAAAAGGGGCATGAACACCTATAAAGGCATAGGTAAAATTGGATAATAAGGAAATGCCTAGGATTGCAGTAATTAGAAACTGTAACTGCACTTATGACACAAGATTAGATTGCATTTGTGGTGGAAGTCTGCTCGAACCCGACGGGCATATCCAGCAACGTAAATGTTGAATCTAATGTGAGGGGTCTATGTTCACAAATATGAGACGGGCTAAGACACGAGGTTAAGCCGAACTGCTGGTGGAAGTCTGCCCGGACCCGACCGGCGTATCCAGCATCCACAAGTTGTAGGCCTAATGTGGGAGGTCTAGCCAATTATAACCATAAATGGACATGGTAACGAATTGGAATACTCAACCTAGTTGAATCCATAGGGATTGTATGAATATAAACTTAAGTTGGGGTTAAGTAAACTTGATTGAACAGTGGGTAGGTTAAGTAAATCTGAGGGGGTGGGTAATATTTACGTATAGGCCCACAAACTTAACCTGACAGGGTTATGTAATTAAAGACACCTAGTGGTATACATAACCGATGGAAATAATAAAGTTATGTAATTAAGGACACCTTTTTAGGGTAAGCATAACATGTAGAAATGATAGGGTTATGTAATCAAAGACACCTACTGGTATACATAACCAAATGAAAAACCTAGTGGGGGATACAAGACAAAGGGGAGAGCTTGTATCATATTCTGTGGGACCCGTTTCAATCAGTATCCTGGAGTTGGTATCAAACAAGTAGTCCGAACTAGGTCGGAGAAGGGGCACGCTTACTGGACTGATTGTAAGAGATCCAAACGTAGAGGACGGTGTAGGCGGCGCAAACCGACCGGGTCATGAGACGACCCGAACTTCCCCGTGAAGGAAAGCCCGGATTGAACTGAGAACAAGCCACATCGGAACACAAACAGAAGAACATTTCATTGTTAATTACAACAATTTCATCAGAATACAGGAATATACAGAGTATGAATAAATAATATACATTCAATAAATATCAAAGATTCACAATTTACAATGCAGCGGAAAAATAATACAAAATACAACTGAAAAGAATATGCAGATACAGAGCTTTCCGAATATCATTCCAGTTGTAAACCAGGATCCTACGAATATAAATCTGCAAAACCAAAACTACTAGCTGCCCGTGTGGAAATAGGTGCACCCCGAGTTTAGGTTAAAACAATAAACTCCAGGTCAGTCATGTGACTGGTGTGAGAACTAAAACAGTTATTAATCTTTATTTTAAAGTTAGGTAAATCCAGGGAACACGCCGCATGACACGAGACGGGTTTCCTCCCAAGAATACCAGTGCATAAAACAACGGTGCAATGCTAAACAAAGAACAATGAAGCTATTATAAAATCCAGGTCCCATCACACAATGCAACACAAGCCGGAGGATAGGGTTTTAACTTATAATACCCAAAGAATGCTTGATACGCTAAATTTCATCTTTTATTATTACTATAAGTGTATAGTGTCAAAACAATTTCAATCATAAGTATCAATCATAGACGGCATAAGTGCCCCATACCACTATGTCGCCGTATATAGGTTCTACAATCAAAACCGCAAAATGTTGTATTTGAAGTTGGATTTCCATTAGTGAACCGACGCAAGGGATCGTCCTGACCGCTTCGAGACAATCTAGCCTACCATGTCTCAGGAACAGTCACAACTGCACCTTGGATCTTCAGGGCCGGTCCACACGGAGTGGATTAAACTTAAACCCTGAACAATTCGTTTCCCCACCCTATAGGGCGTAAATGAGCCAAATGAATCCATCGGCCCTGGAGCGACCGATATAACCGAGGTGCCTTGCTATCCATCATCCACGTAAGTAAAATGTCCGGGCCTGTAAAACTGAAAACACCACTCCTAGCTAGAAAGAAACGCATGTCCTCCCTGCAGTCCTCTCACGTTTCTGGTTCACACCGGGGTGTGAGGATCGCGAATTAACGCTACACAAAGCTACACTGTATTAAAGTTGTGCTTTGATAATCAACTACAAGACTCTGGTTTTCAACAGAAGCCTTGATCATTTGCATCTCAGCATGCCACACTGGTAGTTCACACTATGCAACCGATGTATATCAATCACACAAAATGAAATCCGATGTCAGACACACATCCGTTTACAAGTCCGTTCTGGGTCTAAATGAAACTAGAGGAACTTTATTCCTCGCATATCCTTCGATCTCTAAGTACGTCTGGACGATCACCAACTGATTCCCTCCTCTTGGGTGTACAGCCCAATCAAGATCATCTGTAATTATCCAAACGATGTGAAGACCTCCGATCTTCGACCACCGTCTTCATCGTCGACTTATCCTCGATTCAGTTATTCAGAATGGGTATAAACCCGGCCTTTCCGAATAACTCGCGTATATAATAAACAAGTGTTATAAAACACAACATACGCCTCATTCCAATTCAGATTATTCCTTTATTCAAATATTCTTATATTTTGGGAAAGGTTCCCATTAATTTTATCAAAGATAAATTCTTTAAATTTATTCTTTAATCTTCCTTTGAATATCCTTCAAACCAAATTATGGTTTATCCAAACTAGTCGGGATTAACGAACCTAACTGAAGTAATCATTTGTTTTAATTTCCCAATCCTAACCTATTCATCCCATGAAGTAAAACTGGTAATACTTCATATCTAACACCACGGTGTTATCGGTAAATTCAATTACCATTTCACGTTCAAATCTAATTAAAGATTTAACTATCGCTTGGAGAAAAACTGGTGATACTCCATTTTCGATCATTTCTTGAATTTGATAATTTTAGTTATCAAATTCACCTTTCAATCTATTTAAAGATTTATTAAAACTCCAATTCAGCTTTAATTTCCAAAAATCATTACTTAATGATTATTCAAATCCAGGAAATAAATCCTATCTTTGACTGGGTTAAAGAACTAATGTCATTTAAAACACAGCTCACGATAAACCCAAAATCACATTCCATTAACAATGGAATCTTCACGGAAAACAGATCAATATATATATAATCGATATGAACTCCCATATCTTACTAATAATATTAATGGAATAACGGCAAAGCCTTTTAAATTCCATATATATTAACAGTCTTCCTCAACAGAAGTTCACTTTGATTATTACCAAATCGAATTCCTTCCACTCCAATTTATTTTATTAAATTGGAAAACTTTACTTTGGAAAATCTCCTTTAAATCTTAACAAAAGATTTATATATTCCAAATCATATTTCACTGTAAATCGGGTTAAAGAACGAATGTCGTTAAAACACAGTTCACAAGAAACCCAATTCACATTCCATTAATTATCGGGTTAAAGAATAAGTGTTATTTAAAACACCATTCACGATAAACCCATAAATCAATTCCAATACAATTCCAACTAAATATCATTTAATTGGTATGCTTCATTAAATCTAAATAAATAGATTTAATCTTTTTCTCAACTCGGTTTAAGAACAGTGTTAATGAAGACACCATTCACGACAAACCCAAATCCCATTTAATATTAAATACAAGGCTCTGAATAGAAAATATATCGGCTTATATACAATATCAAGTTCTACGACCAGTAAATATCGTATTGGAAATAACGATATAAATATATCTTTCAAATTCCCATAACAATATCTGTATAATCACGAAATCCAACATCGAATTACTCCAAAGACAATTTCGATTCAAATCTATTCCAAATTATATATTGAAAATTTTGGTTATTTTTAAAACCGTTTCAAATCCAAATTATTTATTTTAAAAATAAATGGATTTTAATTCTAGTTCAAAACTAGTTCATTTCGATAAAAATGTATTTTTATCTTTTCAAATATCGAGTTTTTCATCCCAATTCTTTCCAAATCATTTCTTACAATTTTACACTAATTATTGATATTTTTAATAATTTTATCAAGGTCCGTACAGTCGATTTCCATAAGGCCATCGAACTGCACTTACAGCGAACTTTTCCAAATTTGATTTGGACATAATTCCAAATCTAACCATTAGATTTCAAATCTCTAATATTTGTTAGAAAGCTCTTTTCGATACGAACCCAACGGTTCCGATTTTAGGAGAATCCGACTGTCGGATCTCCCGTAACATCCATTCGAAGTCAATGGTCGAAATTCGCGAACTGCCGCGGCGCGGCGCGTTCTATTCAGGCCATTATATTATATATATATATAATATATATTTCATCGATTTCCATTTAAAACGTATTTTATAAATCGTTTTAAATTCGTTTTCAAAATGATTTCAACTTCATATTCAATTTCCCATCAAAATTGAATATTCCATATCATCGATATATAAATAATAAAATTTTAAAAACATTAGATTTTGAAATCAATTCCTTTACGATATTCATTATAAAAATGAATAAAATCGATATAAATATCGTTCATGGCAAAATGGCGTTAATCTAATCAACACGACTTTATATATTTAAATATTTTCGTGTCCATCCCAAATCGGACATCAAAATCATATTTTGATCTTTTACTGAATATTATTTGAAAATATTCGTTATTTTAAAATATTCATTCTATCTGAACTGGAATCAGACACAGTCAATTAAAATATAATGTTGATTATATGGATTTCACACAACCAATGTGTATAACAACAATGAAAACAACAATCCGTCATCCAGAGTACATTCTACACTGTATAAGCATTAAATATAAATATTCAACACTTACACATTCTGTCAATCGATCAATCGACATACAGCTAATTATTGGGATTAGTGTACGTCCAATTTCATCCCAATACCCGTGTGGGGTTTTCAAACAACAAACACATAATTTATTTGTGTAGTTGGGCGATGTGTAAAATTTATCGTCCTAATCCATATTAGTCAAATGTGTGTACATAAACAAATCGTCCGATTTGTTTATAAATATTTATTTTATATACACATTAAAGATTATACTTTTAACTATAAAATATTTATTCATTCCACATCACACAATCAGTTGTCACAAAACATCAATTGAACAAACAAGTCATCCATGGTCTGTGGACGACGGGTGTTAGGTGCTGCTAAGCACCGTTTGCATCCTAATATTTATTTTAACTAGAAAATAAAACAAAAGTGAGGAGTTCTCACCAAGGGTTGCACTCCTCCATTCTTTCTTTTAGAACCATTCGGACATGCCCAAAATTCCAATGCGACCTTTTCCCGCTGTTCATATATAGAAATCACATTTTTACCGCTTCATTCCAATAAACAAAAATCACATTTTTATTTCTACTTCATATATTTTTACGACGCTTCTTTCTATATAAAAATTATATTTTTATATTCCTACTTCTTATATTTAGATCGAATTTTTATTTCGATGCTATAAAAAATCACATTTTATTTCAACATATATATAATAAAAATCAGATTTTTTATTTTGCGACATGCATAAAAATTATATTTTTATATTCTCTATTATATAAAAATTCTATTTTCAATCCGCTACTCATATAAAAATCGAATTTTTATTTCGCTACAACATATATAAAAATCGTATTTTCATATTCTCTATCCTATAAAAATCATATTTTTATAATCTCTACTATATAAAAATCATATTTTTATTATCTCTATAATATAAAAATCATATTTTTATTATCTCTATGATATAAAAATCATATTTTTATTATCTCTATAATATAAAAATCATATTTTTATTTGTACTTCATATATATAAAAATTGAATTTTTATATTGATAAAAATCTAATCTTTCCTCTTACAAAAAAATCAAATCTTTGCAATATATTTTCTATATAATAAAAACTGATTTATAATAAAACTGATTTAAAAACTGATTTCAATCAAAAACTGAATTCTAATAAAAACTGATTTAAATACTCTGATTTCTAATGATTAAAAACTCACCATTTCACGCATTGGAGCATCGCTGGGTGGTGGCGGGTCTGTAGGTGGAGGGAACGGAGGGCGAGGCACTGCGGCGAGGTTGGGGCGTGGGTGCGCTAACGACGACGGCGCTGGGTCGAGGAGGGGCGGTAGCAGTGGTGTACGGGCTGAGGGGGTCGTGGTTAAAGGAGATTGGGGTTTAGGATTTGCGGCCTGGAGGAGCGGGAAGGAGAGGAGAAGAAGTGGAGGGGCTCGCCGGTGCACGTGGAGGCGGTGGGTCCGCCTGGAGGGCGGCGCGGCGGTGTATCTCCCCCTCCGTCAAGCGATTTTCTTCTTCTTTTTTTATTCGATTTTGATTTGAACGATAACGGGGTGTTGACCAGGTATAGGGAGAAAGGGAGGGTTTATTTAATTAATTTATTATTTAATTTTATTTTTGAAATCTATAAAGTTACTTTTTCATTTAATCTCCAAATCGCACCCAACGACTGTCGCCCCTAGCTAATTACCCCCATTCCGAACACAATGAGATATGTTTCATGACCCAATTCGACTGTTTTAATCAGTTTTCGCTAAATTTAAAATATAAATTAATATAATAGTCAAACTTGATTTTAACGTACATTTTAATTTACCGGGGCTACATACTGACTTCTAAAATTCCAGAAAAATTATTTCTAGCTTCGTATTGATGATACGGTCATAACAAAACTAATTTCGTCAAATTCTGAGACTGTTTGAAAAATGACCATTTTCTGGTCGGTCGAAATTGACTGAAACTGTCAAAACACGTTTTCCCTCGCCACGCTCACATATTGATTTCAAAAATTATGAATTTTTTAATCTAGCAATAACTTGACATCCCGGATCCAACAAAAATGCTTTCGTTGAAAATGAAGGTCGTTTGCAAAATTTCCATTTTTAAGGGCCAAAATTCCATAGTGACTATTCTAAATTTTCAACTGGACCTAACTTTTTATTCCCGTTATGAAATTTCAATTTTTCGGATTCGTTGGAAAGATATTTTCAAATAGATTCAAATATTTTTGGTTTCGCCAAAATCCGGTTTATTTTGAATCATGTACATTCATTTGAAATTCGAAATCAAATTTTCGAACTACCGCGCCGTTTTCAATTCCTTTTATAATATAAAATAAAATATTTATATTCTAACGTCAATTCAAATAAATATATACGTTCTAATTCTATTCAAAATAAATTTCTCGTCATTATTATTTAAAATAAATCATTTTAAATATCCAAAATTCATCGAAATTGCCAAAATAAACATTTTATATTGGTTCGGATTTCCGGGTTATTACAATCTCCCCCACTTAAAATCTTTTCGTCCCCGAAAAGGAACGAAGCTGAAAGTTGTTTTACAAACCAACTCAACATTCATTATTTCCTGTAGTGACCCGCATTTTTAGCTGTTGAATAATTTATTTATTTAATTATTAAATATCGATTTATCGATATCGAGAACGTGAATTAAATAATATTGAATATTTAATTAATAATTATAATATAATAAAATATATTATAATGTCGAAATAATCAAAAATATTGGAAATCACAATATTCTGTGAACGGGGTCATCCCTAAGATGTAATTCAGCTTAGAGTTGAATTATATTGACGAATATATTCAATCGACGACAGTTTGAACGTATAGTTTATAATATATTTATAAACGAGCTCGAAATGGCGCTGCAGTTCGCTATTTGGCGATTTGAACTTCAACTGAATATACAAGATTCGTTTTAAGCCGGATTTCTGTAAAACAAGAAACGTGTGGAGCTGGTGGAGTATATCTTTCTAGTGGAAGAGAAAAATAGGGATTTCATCGTGTAGATTTTGAGTTATGTCCAAATCAAATTTCAGAAAAGTCGCTGTGAAATTCCTTTATAATTCGTAACGCTTTATATACGTTATAAAAGGATTTTTCAATGTAAATTGAATATCGAATCAATCTGGACTCGGAATGGCGAGTATATAATTACCCTGGAGCTGTATGGTATTCCACTGTGAATATAGACGATAATATTTATTTTTAAATATTTAATTTATTTATATTTAAATATATTTATATATTTAAATGGGACATCCAGAGCTTTAAAAATAGCCGATTTTGCAAACGAAGTCGGAATTCGACGAAACTAATTTTGTTGGATCCGCAATATCAAATAGTTGTTAGATTTCCAGTTTCGTGATTTTTAGAGTCAGTGTGTGGCCGTATGAATTTTTAGAGTGAGAAACAGTCAGTATTTTGACAGTTAAAAATACGCTGTGTGAGCATACGGAGTCGGAATTCGACGAAACCAGTTTCATTGGGACCAAAATGTCGAACTCTAGCTACATGTCCAGTTTGGTGATTTTTGGGTATCGTGTGTGATTATAGGAATTTTTAACAATAAGTAAACATAGCATTTGCTTAAAATCTAATATAATAATCAATTTAAAAATTATTATAAATATCCTATAAATACCGAATTTCATCCTAAACCTAATCTACACAGCAAGAAATGCGCCGTCAATGATATTCTTCCTCACAGCAAATTTCCTCACTTCAAAAATTCATAAGAAATACAAATATAACCCAATAAATTATAAAGTCGGATTCTTTGGATTCGAAATGGGTAGCTCTTCGATTTGGTGCCTATTTTGTTGTGTTCGATCGTTGTTTGCGAGGTTGGGTTTTTACGACAGCACCTAGGGTTCCAAGTGGTGGGAAATTGGAGGGGTTATTCACGGATTGGGGTTCGGATTTAAGTTGAGGAGGTTATGGCGCTTCGATTTAGGGTGTTTTTGTGAAGTACGATCGTGTTTTGGGTAAACCGACGTTGTTGCAGGTACAGGCAGAACTGAAATCACGATGGACAATGGGGCGTCGATCTTGTCATGGTGGTGATGGAAACGATCAACTCGAGATGAGAAAGGTAGTGGTACTGTTGGTTTGATGAAGCATGGAGTAAGAGAGGAGATAAGGTGGAGGATTGAATTCGAAAATGGCTGAGGAAATTCCTGGAGGTCACGGGTGTTTGATCGAGTTGGGGAAGACAATGGAATTGTGCGGGCTGGTATTTTGTGAAGGGTATTGGGCCGAATTCAAGTGGTGAGGCCCGATAAAACAAAATAGTTTAAACTTACTTTTATTTAAAAGCTTGTAGATACCATAACTTATTCATACGTTATCAAAACTCAGCGAAACAAGATCCGACAGGATCGTATGGACGGACACTACGCAATGGAATTGACTGCAAGTCGATTGGAGTCCGTCACAGTTTATAGCAAAATAAATTGTCTGAATCAAGCGATGGTTATCGTCATTGACGATGATCGTCAAAATGTGAGTAAATCTCACCAACTCTAAACAGTTTATAATTTCATGTTGTATCTTTAGAACTGTTAGAAATTTGTCTGATTTACTGTGTGTTGATTGTTTGATTGAACTGCTAGTCAGTTAGTTAAATTTCTATATTGATTCTGTTTAACAGAATATATCATATGGAACTGAAAGTGATGTTATCTATATTGTCTAACATATGTGATGCAGGGGAACAGGTTGGAGGAATCCGACTGGATTCCTCAACAGTTATTTTATTGTTTTTCATATATTTTGATATATGATGTGAATTATAACCTGTTGTTGATTGTGTGTGTATGGACGATATTGAACATCGTGATTTGATGTGATTGAATACCATAACATACCGAAATGTTGATAAGGGGATTTTCAAAGTGATATTTATAAATAAGAAATATTTATAAATTGGAATATTTATAAATAGGAGATATTTGAAAAGGAAATAAATTCAAAACATTTCCTTTTGAATGGTAAGGCCTGTGTGGCGAGTTTGGGGATTTTCCCGATGCTCCCGTTACAAAGGAGGTTATGGCGAATTTTTCCGAGGATTTAAGGAGTTAGAATATTTCAAGAATAAATTTAAAAAGGAAATATTTGTAAACCATTTACAAATAGAATTGAAAAGGAAACATTATAAAAGGGGAAATCATTTTTAAAGGGTAGAACCGTTATTTAAAAGTAAATCTTTTCCAATGAATAAAACGTTGTTAAAAAGGAAATCTTTATAAAGTGAATAAAGTAAATCGAATATGGTATTCGAAGTTAGTTAATCGAATATAGACATTCGAAGAAGTTAATCGAATATGGTATTCGAAGTTAGTTAATCGAATATAGACATTCGAAGAAGTTAATCGAATATGGTATTCGAAGTTGGTTAATCAAATATAGACATTCGAAGAAGTTAATCGAATATGGTATTCGAAGTTAGTTAATCGAATATAGACATTCGAAGAAGTTAATCGAATATGGTATTCGAAGTTAGTTAATCGAATATAGACATTCGAAGAAGTTAATCGAATATGGTATTCGAAGTTAGTTAATCGAATATAGACATTCGAAAGGAGAAATCGAATATGGTATTCGAAGTTAGTTAATCGAATATGTTATTCGAAAGGGGTTAGTCGAGTCGAGTTAGTCAAATAGAGTTAACCAGTTAGAGTTAATCAGTTAGAGTTAACCAATTAGAGTAATCAGTTAGAGTTAAACCAATAGAGTTAACCAGTTAGAGTTAATCAGTTAGAATTAATCGGTTAGAGTAATCAGTTAGAGTTAAACCAATAGAGTTAACCAGTTAGAATTAATCGGAGAGTTAAACCAATAGAGTTAACCAGTTAGAGTTAATCAGTTAGAATTAATCGGTTAGAGTAATCAGTTAGAGTTAAACCAATAGAGTTAACCAGTTAGAGTTAATCAGTTAGAATTAATCGGTTAGAGTAATCAGTTAGAGTTAAACCAATAGAGTTAATCAGTTAGAGTTAATCCAAATAATATGCCATTTAGCACGACTGCTAGCGTAATTCGCAGGGCTGCAAATAGCCTAAGGCGGTCGGATGTTTCCTGAGGGAATCAGGCATAACCATAGTGATCGCTGCGATCTAGAGTCAAGCGAATGGAGTTAAATAGAGTTGTCGAATAGTAGTTGTTCGAATGGAGTTAAATAGAATTAGTCGAATATAGTTTATTCGAATAGAGTTGAATAGAGTTAATCGAATAGTAGTTATTCGAATAGAGTTAAATGGAGTTAAATCGAATATTAGTTATTCGATAGGAGTAAATCAAGTTGAGTTAAATAAACCAAGTTAGTCGAGCCTAGTTAATTGAATCGAATTGGTCGAACCAAGTAAGTTAAGTTAGTCGAGTTAAGTTCGTCGAGTTAAATAATCGATGTTAGTTTCATCGGTAGGAGTTATCGATGTTAGTTTCATCGGAAGGAGTTATCGATTATAGTTTAATCGAAGTGAGATTTCCAAATATGAGATATTTGAAAGGAAGAGTTATCGAATATTAGTTATTCAAAGAGAGATTATCGAATATCGTTTATTCGAGAAGGAGTTAATCGAATATAGGTTATTCGAAGAAGAGTTAATCAAATAGAGATTTCTCGAAGAGAGTTAATCGGCAAATTCGATTATATCGAATTCGGGAAAGTACTTATTCTTTCCAGTGTTTAAATAGAAATTTATTTATAAATAAATAAATGTTAGGTTAATTATTCACTAATAAGAATAGATGTTATAATTAAAGTTAGATAATTCGAAAGTAGGGATTATAGCGTTATCGTCATAACCAATGTTTTAAATATAGAAGTGGAGTAGTAAAATTGAATCCGAGAAAGGCGTAAAGAAGTTGTTAAAGATTAAAAGATAAACTTTGACCATTTCGAAGTTATAACGTTGTTCAGTTAAGGTCTGAGAGGTAATTATACCCCAACTTGAGTGACTTCCTTCTTAACTAAGAAATGGTAAGGTTTGATCGTAAAGGAGTTTTGGAAATGTTTTCCAAACGAGAATCAAAAATGTTTTCTGATAAAAGAAAATAAGAATTTGGAATATAGGGAAACAGGAGATAAGTAAATAAATGAACTAAAGAGATTAATGTTAAATGATGTTTGTTCGATATAATTTCCATCTGGGAATAATATCGTTGTTTGCACACTTGTTTTTCTTTGATGGTTAAATCACAGACTATCGAAGTTTTGACCATTTTAACGTTGTTAATATGGAGAGACCGGTTGGATTTTTATCCAAAGAACCACTCTGTATTGGCATAAGCGTCGCGAATCATATATGCCAAAGATAATTGAAGACGGAGTAAGATGCAAAGGCTATCCTATTTACAGAATAGTGCCTTCGGTTTGTCCAGTCCCAGGACAACTTGTATGGACGAAGGTCTGACAGAGTATATCCAATGGATCGTGTAAGTTGATCTGTTCAAACGTATTCACGTTTGGTGGCGGAGGAATTCGTTTCTCTTAGCTGTATACCCGTGTTATTTTTGGATAAGTCAATTTGTGATTTGGCGGGTATGACGATGTGACATTTCTAAGTAAATGAAGATGGATGTCTGACAGAGTATTTCCAGACGATCACGTACATTGATTTCTTCAACCGTACCAAGAGTGGAAGCGGAGAAGGAAACTTCTTTTAGCTGACACGTAATGTATGGTTGTAGACGTCAATTAGTGATTTCGATGGATTTGACAATGTAGCAATCGAAGTAAATCTGATGTAATGATAAAGCGTAGCTTCTAGCCTCATCAACCGGTAAATGACAGAAATCGGGCAGGCAGCATGGCTAAGTCGGTCGCACCGAAGTAGGGTGTATAATCACATATCTAGTGAATATTCGTTTGTTTCTAAAATCTATCAATGCTGTCCCATATATATACGGGAACGGTTGCTGATCCCAACCGTTGGTGATGTACATTCGATACACTCAAGCGAAATGAGTGGTCGGTCATGTGTGGCCGAGTTGCAAGATGTTCTTGTTGAACTCCAGTGTATCGTTCCTAGAGTACATTGATCGGAAGGTGGTTCCATACCTTGTCATAGTTGGAAATCCAATCATCCAATACGTGCTTGCGATTTTGATTGTATACTATATATGTAGTAACGTGAGATGCAAGCGTTTCTGCTAGATTGATATTTATTTGTACTTAGACATTATTATAATATCAGAAAGATATTGCTTTGAAAAGTTATTTGGATTCTCATAAGGGAAAAACCCGTTCCGTTATGCGGCGTGGTCTTGTGAGATATCCTTTATTAAATCAAGTATTAAATTGTTTTACTCATACCAGTCCTGTGACGATCCTAAAACCCCGTGACACGGTGTTAAGGATAATCATTGGAATATAACACATTAATCATCATTAGCAGATCACAGATAATAGCATAAACAGAGAATAGAATAATTTACACACATATGACAGTGGAATCATATAGATATCATCACATCAGAGAAGCACAGTACAGGATACAACTTAGTGCATAATGATACATAATCAATCACCATCGCCTGAGGCGGAATCATACATAAAGAGTACACAAAAGGAATATCAGTCTACATCGCCAGTGGCGGAATCATAATATAGATACAATAATGGCGGAGAAAATCCAAGTCAGCATGGTGTAGTCAAGCCTCGCCATGAGCCAAAAGGTGCGTCAGAAACCTGTAACTAGGCTGCCCGTGTGAAAATAAGGGCACCCGAGTTTGCAAGGTGAAACAAACTACGAGTCAGTCATGGGACTGGTATGAGAAATCTATTCAACTTATTAACAACAATAATAAGGCAAATCAAAGGACCACGCCACTTTCGCGGAACGGGTTTACTCCAATGAGTGCTAGTGCATGAAATAAAGAAAATGATTAAATCAACGCAATGCTCTTTATAAAATGAGGCCATTATAAGACTCAGGTCCCATCACACAATGCAACGCAAGCCGGAGGATAGAGTTTTTACCTTATAATGGCCAAAGATGCTTCATACGAATAAAACAAAAGTGTTTGATATTATTACTAGTGCATATAGGTTTCAAAAGCAAATTCAATCATAAATATCAATCCTAGGCGGCATAGCTACCATCTACTATGTCGCCGTACTAGTAATACAATCACATCCGAAAATTTCGTATTGGGAATTGGATTCCTTCATGAGTCGAGGCAAGGGGCAAGCTCCTCTCCGATTCGAGACACTCTAGCAAATGTCCCAGGACCCCACTATGATCCTTGGATCTTCAGGGCCGGTCCTCTCTTACTTTTGAGGATTAATTATTCCTGAACACACGTTTCCCGGTCCTTACAGACCTATATCGAGGCGCCTCGCATTCCAACAACCACACAGGTGAAAAGTATATATAATGTCAGGGCTGGTAGGTCACTGACACCACCTTAGCTAGAAAGAAACGTCGTGCTCTCCCTGCAGTCACTCTCCCGTTTTTGACTCATACCGAGGTGTGAGGCTCGCGAATTCACGTTATACACAAAGCTACGTCACACAGACCATGCTTTGATCATCAACCACAAGACTTTGCTTTGCAACAGAAGCCTTGATCATATGCCACTTAGGCGTGCCACACAGGCAATCCACTCCATGCGACTGATTTCTGTCAATACATAACCTCTGAGCTCGTACGTCTCAGAGAAGGGCGTTAAGCAAGAGAATAAATTCTCCGCCGCCAAACAGATATATATTTAACAGAGATCAATCAACACAGAACAAAATCCAATGTTAGACACACGGTCCATTTACAAGTCCGTCCTGGGTCTGAACGAAACCGGAGGCACCAATTCCTCGCATATCCGTACAATCAACAATATGTTTGGACGGCTACTACTTCAATTCCTTCATGGTAGCTACTCCAATCACGAGCATTAGTAGTGCCCATCCATCCAATGTGGAGATCGTCGGTCTTCAGTCGTCTTCGACTCTTCGACTTCTCAACGTCGATCGATTATTTGAAATGAGATAAACTCGGCCTTTTCAAATAACCCACGTATATTTAGATTTTCAAACCAATTAATCACAGGGTTGAACTATTCAACATTCACACTTCAGTTATTTAGTTACAATTTTCAAGTCAAATACATTCAACCATCACATATCAAGCAAACACAACAAAATTGGTTTATTTTCACTCTATATCGTCTATAGTACTTTATAACGATATATCGCCATTTTTATTTAATTTAAAACGGCCATATTTAATTAAACGACGTTTCAGGTCATGTCGATGCACTGGCGCTGCTTTCCACTAATTTTGTTTTACACATATAGGAAAATCTAACCGTTGGATCTTCACAAATTTTACATCATTAGGAAGGTCTTTTCAAAACGAATCCAACGGTTCCAGTTTTGGGAAAATCTGACGGTCGGATCTTCCACACTAACCATTTGAAGTTACGATTTCAATTTACGAACTGCAGCGTCGTTATTCGATTTAATTTAATTATATTTATATATATATAAATATATATAATCGTTTCTGGCGCTGTTTTTCACTAATTTTGAATTAAACATTCCAAACAATCCAACCGTCGGATCTTCACAAAGTTGGTGCCGTTGGGAAGATATTTCCAAGGCGAACTCAACGGTTGAGGTTTCGGGAAAATCCAATGGTCGGATCTTCCGCACTAGTCGTTTGAAATCACGGTTTCAAAATATGAACTGCACGGCCACGTTTCGTTTTAATTCTATTTATATTTATATATTTATATAAATATAGCTCATTCAAAAATTCCTATATCGTTTCCACTTCAATTATTTCACTAACGCCTTAAATTTTTGGAAAATTTCGCCATAACCTCCTTTGTACGGGAGGGTCTGGGAAAATTCCCAAATAGCCACACGGACGTCTCATATCAAAAAGAAAAAGAAAAAGCCAAGCGGCTAGCCAACAGGCTCATAAAATCATCACCCAAACAAAGCGGTAAATGTGTACCTATTTGTCGGGCACAAAATTCTATTTCTCTTCTCTAGCCCCTTTTTGCTTTAACCTGTTCAATAGATATGCATGTACATATATACAATTTCTAACATTTATCATTTTCCATTCAATTTCATATTTGACTTGCTTCGGTTTAAAAACACCATTCATTCTAATGTCGCATGCATAGGCTAAAATCATATCATTAGCTAGTTAATGTATATTTCAACTCATGCACGTTTATTTGAACAAGTGGCTCTTTTTAACACTTCACATTTCAAAGATGATAATTTTGGCGAACTAAAATAGATTTCAACACATGACTATTTTATTTAATTCCTATGCATGTTAAAAATAATATTTCTATCACAAATATTTATTTCAACGTCCGCATATCTTTAGCATATCACACATATGATAAAAATGATATTTTTATCGTTCAAAATATTTATTCAACCAATGTATAGTTTCAACACTTCATAGTTTCAATAAAAATGTAATTTTTATCGTTCAATCTTTTTATTCAACACATGAACTTTTCCACTACACACACTTCTCAACAAATGAGCATTTCCACACATGGACATTTTATTTATGTTGTTCTTATTAGAAAGATGAAATTTTGATTGTTGAAACTATTTATATAAGGCGAATATTTTTCATACTTCATATATATATAAAAATGTGATTTTTATTGTTTAAGCACTTCATTCATTCACAAATGAATTTAATTTTCATACAACACTTTTCGACACATGAATATTTCCACACATGGACATAGTTTCAATATATGACTTTAATTTCTATGCATGCAAATAATTTCAACATATGAAAATAATTCTAACACACAAAGATTATTCAAAATTTCGGCAGCATAACGGCAGGGTAGTTAAAACCGGCACCGTCCCTAGTACGGCTCCTCGCTCTACCTTAAAACCTCGCGGTTTTTGACAATGGGGATTCATGCATCTAATTCGCACGCAGGCGGCATGTTTATTTTTATTTCCACAAATATTTCCAATTCATTTCAATCACCAATGGGTATTTTTCAACCACAACCAAACAATATCAACCACAAACAATTATTCAACCATTCGTATTTTTCATCCTATATTTCACACCAATTCAACACAATAAATATCGTCCATGGTTTGTGGACGAGGGGAGTATATATATATAATATAATATATATTTGCTATATTTTACTAGCATTTCAACACATATATCAATTATTCTATGCATGTAAAAATTCATACTTCGCTTATATAGCTTACACTACGCATGTACATGAGGTATACAACATGTATGTAATTTATATTTCGCTTATATAAATTGTACACGACATTTTCTTCTCAATTTCACGTTAATTTAGATTTCTCACCTTGGTTTTCTGAGCGCTAAAAATCGATACGATGTCAGAAAAATCCGCAGCTTCTTCTATTGGGTAGAGAGCTTCCTTGCGGTCTCGATGTTTCCTGTTTCATCAAATTTCGTCAACACACCAAAAAGATATGATTTTTCAAAGTTTTGCAACGGTTTTAAAGTGTCGTAAAACAATTTAATTAAATAGGCCGTTACCTCGGCTGAAGGTTTCAAAACTAGGTCAGCGATTTTTGATCAAACCGTGTAGCGGTTGGATGATCGGCCAGTGCAGGGTTGTAGGCGGAGGAGAGGCGCACATGCGGGCCCCACGGCGTTGAACTCGACGGCCTCTGGGCGTGGAAATCGACCTCCGAACGGTCGGACTTTGGAGGAGCGGACCCGGCGAAATACTCGACGATGCTGGGCGAGGTTGGTATGGATTTGAAGCTCGTCTCGAGCTCTACGAAAAACTCCAAAGGGCCCTGGTGTTTTGATGAGCGGATGTGGAGATTTGGAGGAGAGAAGGCGGAGAAGGAAGCCGCCGTTCGATCTGGGGGGGTCGGGGGTTTTCCGCGTTTTTTTTATTTTAAAATTTATGAAAGAAAAAATATGATTGGCCGAGACTATATTAAATTTTTAAATAGTGTTTTCTTAAACGAACTCCTTTTTAAACCCAACGACTGTCGCCCCTAGCTAAATACCCCCATTCCAGACATAATGGGATATGTTTCGTAGGCCAATTCGACTGTTACAGTCAGTTATTTTTCAAATTAAAGTATAAAACATTTTATTTTTAACTCTGAACGTACATTTCAATTTGCCAGGGCCACAAACTGATTCGAAAAATTCCAGAAAAATAAATCTAGCTATGTTTTGACGCTACGGTCCCAACAAAACTAGTTTCGTCGAATTCTGAGGTCATTTGAAAAATGGCCATTTTCTGGTCGATCCATTTTAATAGAAATCGACCAAACACATTTTCTTTTGCCACGCTCACATACTAGCTTCAAAAATTATGAAATTTGAAACCTAGCAATAGTTTGACATCCCGGACCCAACAAAAGTGGTTTCGTCGAATTCCGATGTCGTATGCAAAATATCAATTTTCCAGGCCTATATATTCTATATACCGACTCTTCTGAAAATTCATTCGGCCATAACTTTTGATTCCCGTTATGAAACTTCGATTTTTCAGATCCGTTAGAAAGGTATTGACTAACAGATTTAAATATTTTTGGTTTCACTAAAATCCGTTATATTTTCCACCCTGCATAGTCGGTCAAAGTTTGAATTCAAATTTTCAAACTGACTTACTATTTCTAATTCACTATTTTATTGAAATATTCTATTTCAATGGTTCAAATTGCTTTGAAATAATCAATTTAAAAATTTTAAATTGGCTCGTATTTTCCGGGTTATTACAATCTCCCCTACTTAAAACTTTTCGTCCTCGAAAAGGAAACAACAGTAAAGTAGGAAATTAAATGTAAATGCAAAGTATGGTAAAGGTACCTTGCACCGGAGTTAGTCAGAGATATCCACTCTGCATTTGGGGTAAGCTTGCTTAATGCTTTCCTTAGTTTCCCAAGTACAGTCTCTAGGATCACTGCTCCACTGCACTTTAACTAAATGAACCTTTTTGCTTCTGAGTTCTCTAGTTTCTTTGCCAACAATCTTTAATGGCTCTCTTTTGAGTGCTAATTCTGGAGTTATCTCCACATCCTGTTGCGCTGCTTCTTCTACAACAAGATCCGGATCATGCACATGTCTCCTAAGTTGAGATACGTGAAAAACATTGTGCACTCCAGGCAACCAATCTGGCAATTGAACCCTATAAGCAAGAGTTCCAATTCGCTCAAGTATAGGAAAGGGACCAATAAATCTCGGAGCCAACTTCCCAGTCTTGCCAAATCTGATTACTCCTCTCATCGGAGAAACCTTTAAATAAACATGATCACCAACAGCAAATGTCAAATCTCTCCTTCTAGAGTCTGCATAACTTTTCTGTCGGCTTTGGGCGGTTTTCAATCGCTTCTTGATGAAGTCCACTTTATCCGATGCTTCTCTAATCATATCGGGTCCTAGTACAAGTCTGTTGCCAGGTTCTACCCAACATGCTGGAGATATGCAGGGTCTGCCATATAATGCTTCAAATGGTGACATTCTCAAACTTGCTTGATAGCTATTGTTATATGAGAACTCTGCCAAATGCAAATGATCTTCCCATGACCCACCAAAATCGATTATACAAGCCCGCAATAAATCTTCCAGAATTCTATTCACCCGCTCAGTTTGGCCATCTGTTTGGGGGTGATAAGCGGTGCTCATATTCAGTTTTGTCTCCAATTCTGTCTGGAAAGCCTCCCAGAACTTGCTAGTAAATAGGGGATCTCTATCACTGACTATGCTGATGGGAATTCCATGCAGCTTAACAATTTCTTTGAAATATATCTGTGCTAGACTTTGTGCAGTTCTATTGGACCTGACAGGTATAAAATGGGCAGTCTTCGTGAAGCGATCTACGATTACCCAAATGCTGTCATTACCCTTCTTGGTTCGCGGCAAACCATCTATGAAATCCATGAAAATCTGTTCCCATTTCCAGCCTGGGACTTCCAATGGTTGTAACAGTCCAGCTAGCTTCTGTTGGTCACTCTTGACCAATTGACAAGTAGGGCATCTGCTAACATACAAAGAAATATCTCTTTTCATTGCCTTCCACCAGAAAGTGCGTTTGATATCGTTGTACATTTTACTCACCCCAGGATGGATGCAAAATTTGGATTTATGGCATTCACCTAGCACTTATCTTCGAAGGCCTGGGATATTTGGGATGCAAATCCTGTTATTTAACCTGAGAACCCCCCTATTGTCAATACGGAAACTCGTGGTTTCACCTTCCTTGACTCTCTTACTGATTCTCTGAATGAATTCATCTTCTTTCTAAAGGGCTGAAATCCTATCAATCAATCCAGGTGTAATTATAAGATTGGCAATGATTGCGGTTTTCCTACTAAGCGCATCCGCTACTACGTTAGCTTTCCCCGGCGTATACAGGATATCAAGAGCATACGCTGCAAGAAATTCTAGCCAACGCTGCTGTCTCAGATTCAGATCTTTCTGGGTATATAAATACTTCAATGATTGATGATCTGTGTACAGTATAAATTTCTCGCCCAACAAGTAATGCCTCCAGATTTTCAAAGCAAAAACGATGGCTAGCAACTCAAGATCATGAGTCACATAATTCTTCTCATGCGGTTTCAGTTGGCGGCTTGCATAAGCGACTACTTGGCCTCTCTGCATTAACACTGCACCAAGACCTCTAATAGAAGCATCTGTCCAAACCGTTAAATCCTGATTGCCATCAATAATAGTTAATACTGGAGCGGTGGTCAGCTTCGATTTCAATTCCTGGAAAGCTTCTTCACAGTCGGAAGTCCACTTAAACTTCTCATGTTTCTTTGTGAGCTTTGTTAACGGACCGAATATCTTCGAAAAATCCTTAACGAACTTCCGATAATAACTAGCCAACCCCATAAAACTTCTAACTTCTGTGGGAGTAGTGGGTTGTTTCCAGTCTTGAATCGCTGTTATTTTGCTTGGGTCAACAGAAATTCCTTTCTCGGACACGACATGGCCAAGAAATTTGACTTCTTCTTGCCAGAAGACACATTTAGAGAATTTGGCTTTGAAGACGTTCTTCCTTAGAATCTCCAATACTTGTTCTAAGTGTTTTTCATGCTCGGGTTTTGATTTGGAGTAGATTAAAATATCATCGATGAATACGAGGACAAATTTATTCAGAACTCCCCTGAACACTCTATTCATTAGATCGACAAAGTATGCTGGAGCGTTGCATAGGCCAAACGGCATTACTAACCATTCATAAAATATGTCTGGACCTCTGAAAGCGGTCAAAGGAACACACTCTTCTGCTATTCTCAATTGATGAAAACCTGTAGCTAGGTCCATTCGGGAAAATACTTTCGCCCCATTCAATTGGTCTAGCAAATCATCAATGTGGGGTAATGGATATTTATTTTTAAGCGTCTGTTTGTTGAGGTCTCGGTAATCAACGCATAATCTAAGAGTACCGTCTGACTTTGGGACAAACACAACAGCTGCACCCCAATTAGAAAAACTCGGTCTGATTAGACCTTTCCACAACAGTTGACGAGTTTGATCGCCTAATTCTTCTTTTTCTTTCGGAGTCATTCTACGGATTGGATGTACTACGGGTCTGGCATTAGGAATTAGATCGATTCGGAATTCTATTTCTCTTTGCGGAGGTAAGTTTTCAACTTCTTCAAACACATCCGCATAGTTGCTAACAAGCGGAATCTTTTCTATGGAAGTGGGGATAAGTTCTAATGCTAACCAAAATTCTTCTCTATTCGGATTCGAACCATGACAGGGAACCGTAATATATCCAAGCTTCGTTCGAATTTTAACGATTCTTTCCGCACAATTCACTTCAGCTTCATATTTCGTTAACCATTCTAACCCCAGGATAACGTCGAATTCGGGAAAATCCATAACAATTAAATTAATGGGAAACTTGTAGGAAGAATAAGAAACTGGCACCCAACAATATGAACCGAGAGTAATAGGACCCCCTATCGGGTTATGAACTTCAACCGATTCTTTGAGCTTTCGCTGTTTTAACTTTAATTTGTGCACTGTGTTTCTAGCAATAAAACTACGCGATGCACCTGTGTCAAACAATACAGAAACAGGAATATTTTTAATTGTAAGGGTACCTCCCAAAACATCGGGTTTACCTGCTCCATCGGAAGCAGCTGGCGGGCTAGACCCGTCATAGACATGAGCTACAGTAGCTTTCTTCAGCAAAGGACAGTCTTTGACCAGATGGTCGGTCTTGCGACAGTTGAAGCACGAGCGAGGGTTCTGAGAGCCTTGGCTCGAGCCTTGAGAATTTGTCTTCTGCCTCTTCGGAGCTGTGCAGACGTTTGAGTAGTGCCCCGGCTTACCACAATTAAAGCAATTTCCTCTTGGCGGCTTGCCAGTCTGAGGCTTTGAAGATGCTGCTTGGCTTGACTCGCCCTGATTTACAGTAGGCTTGCGCTTGTTTCCTGCTTGGCTTCTAGCGCGATCCTGATCCAGATGCCTTTGATCAAGGTCTTCATAGTTGCATGTCATTTCCACTAGCTCGTTGAAATCCAGCTTGACATGGGCCATGGCTCTATCATGATATTGTCGTCTTAGTCCAAGGATAAACCTCTTATTTTTGGACTTCGCAGTAGCGACGAGTTCTGGAGCATAGGGCGACAGCATTGTAAATTTGTTCAGATAATCCTGCACGGAAAGATCCCCTTGCTGGAGATTGGCGAAGTCATCGTGCATTCTTTCTAGAGCTTGTTCTGGGACATATTTCTCCTTGAAGAGTTCTTTGAATCCATCCCATGTTCTTCCAGCTTCTCTATTCCCGGCGGTAAGAGATTCCCACCATAATTCGGCTTGTTCCTGCATAAGCCAGGCGCCCATAATAGCTTTGTCTTCGTCTCCAAGCCTTAGGCCTTCAAGAATTTTCTCGCATGTTTTGAGCCATGCAAGGGCCTCTATTACGGTGCCAGTTCCCGAGAAGGTCTTGCCTCCTAAGTCCTTATATCTCTTAGCTACACGGTCAAGCTCGAAGTATTGAGCTGCCGGAGGTTGTATCAAAGGTCCTTCTTGAGCTGGGATTTCTCCCCTACCTCGGCCTCGGCCGGCACGGCCTCCTCTAGCGGCGGCTGCTCTGGTAGCCATTTGTCAAATTCTGTATAAGCAACGAAAAAAAGTCAGTTAACAGAAATGATAGTCTATTGCATAGTTAAGCAGAAATTTCTACGAAAAGGTAACGATGGACTGATCAATGGTTTTTGCTATTCTGCTCCGCTCATTCTAGGACCTTACTAGTCCTATCTCTAATGAGCGACTCGCCTTAGAATACTACTGATCCTATTTTGACGAAGTGTTTAATGTGTTAGACTCCAGAACTAAGGTTAACCAAAGCTCTGATACCAGCTGTGACGATCCTAAAACCCCGTGACACGGTGTTAAGGATAATCATTGGAATATAACACATTAATCATCATTAGCAGATCACAGATAATAGCATAAACAGAGAATAGAATAATTTACACACATATGACAGTGGAATCATATAGATATCATCACATCAGAGAAGCACAGTACAGGATACAACTTAGTGCATAATGATACATAATCAATCACCATCGCCTGAGGCGGAATCATACATAAAGAGTACACAAAAGGAATATCAGTCTACATCGCCAGTGGCGGAATCATAATATAGATACAATAATGGCGGAGAAAATCCAAGTCAGCATGGTGTAGTCAAGCCTCGCCATGAGCCAAAAGGTGCGTCAGAAACCTGTAACTAGGCTGCCCGTGTGAAAATAAGGGCACCCGAGTTTGCAAGGTGAAACAAACTACGAGTCAGTCATGGGACTGGTATGAGAAATCTATTCAACTTATTAACAACAATAATAAGGCAAATCAAAGGACCACGCCACTTTCGCGGAACGGGTTTACTCCAATGAGTGCTAGTGCATGAAATAAAGAAAATGATTAAATCAACGCAATGCTCTTTATAAAATGAGGCCATTATAAGACTCAGGTCCCATCACACAATGCAACGCAAGCCGGAGGATAGAGTTTTTACCTTATAATGGCCAAAGATGCTTCATACGAATAAAACAAAAGTGTTTGATATTATTACTAGTGCATATAGGTTTCAAAAGCAAATTCAATCATAAATATCAATCCTAGGCGGCATAGCTACCATCTACTATGTCGCCGTACTAGTAATACAATCACATCCGAAAATTTCGTATTGGGAATTGGATTCCTTCATGAGTCGAGGCAAGGGGCAAGCTCCTCTCCGATTCGAGACACTCTAGCAAATGTCCCAGGACCCCACTATGATCCTTGGATCTTCAGGGCCGGTCCTCTCTTACTTTTGAGGATTAATTATTCCTGAACACACGTTTCCCGGTCCTTACAGACCTATATCGAGGCGCCTCGCATTCCAACAACCACACAGGTGAAAAGTATATATAATGTCAGGGCTGGTAGGTCACTGACACCACCTTAGCTAGAAAGAAACGTCGTGCTCTCCCTGCAGTCACTCTCCCGTTTTTGACTCATACCGAGGTGTGAGGCTCGCGAATTCACGTTATACACAAAGATACGTCACACAGACCATGCTTTGATCATCAACCACAAGACTTTGCTTTGCAACAGAAGCCTTGATCATATGCCACTTAGGCGTGCCACACAGGCAATCCACTCCATGCGACTGATTTCTGTCAATACATAACCTCTGAGCTCGTACGTCTCAGAGAAGGGCGTTAAGCAAGAGAATAAATTCTCCGCCGCCAAACAGATATATATTTAACAGAGATCAATCAACACAGAACAAAATCCAATGTCAGACACACAGTCCATTTACAAGTCCGTCCTGGGTCTGAACGAAACCGGAGGCACCAATTCCTCGCATATCCGTACAATCAACAATATGTTTGGACGGCTACTACTTCAATTCCTTCATGGTAGCTACTCCAATCACGAGCATCAGTAGCGCCCATCCATCCAATGTGGAGATCGTCGGTCTTCAGTCGTCTTCGACTCTTCAACTTCTCAACGTCGATCGATTATTTGAAATGAGATAAACTCGGCCTTTTCAAATAACCCACGTATATTTAGATTTTCAAACCAATTAATCACAGGGTTGAACTATTCAACATTCACACTTCAGTTATTTAGTTACAATTTTCATGTCAAATACATTCAACCATCACATATCAAGCAAACACAACAAAATTGGTTTATTTTCACTCTATATCGTCTATAGTACTTTATAACGATATATCGCCATTTTTATTTAATTTAAAACGGCCATATTTAATTAAACGATGTTTCAGGTCGTGTCGATGCACTGGCGCTGCTTTCCATTAATTTTGTTTTACACATATAGGAAAATCTAACCGTTGGATCTTCACAAATTTTACATCATTAGGAAGGTCTTTTCAAAACGAATCCAACGGTTCCAGTTTTGGGAAAATCCGACGGTCGAATCTTCCACACTAACCATTTGAAGTTACGATTTCAATTTACGAACTGCAGCGTCGTTATTCAATTTAATTTAATTATATTTATATATATATATAAATATATATAATCGTTTCTGGCGCTGTTTTTCACTAATTTTGAATTAAACATTCCAAACAATCCAATCGTCGGATCTTCACAAAGTTGGTGCCGTTGGGAAGATATTTCCAAGGCGAACTCAACGGTTGAGGTTTCGGGAAAATCCAATGGTCGGATCTTCCGCACTAGTCGTTTGAAATCACGGTTTCAAAATATGAACTGCACGGCCACGTTTCGTTTTAATTCTATTTATATTTATATATTTATATAAATATAGCTCATTCAAAAATTCCTATATCGTTTCCACTTCAATTATTTCACTAACGCCTTAAATTTTTGGAAAATTTCGCCATAACCTCCTTTGTACGGGAGGGTCTGGGAAAATTCCCAAATAGCCACACGGGCGTCTCATATCAAAAAGAAAAAGAAAAAGCCAAGCGGCTAGCCAACAGGCTCATAAAATCATCACCCAAACAAAGCGGTAAATGTGTACCTATTTGTCGGGCACAAAATTCTATTTCTCTTCTCTAGCCCCTTTTTGCTTTAACCTGTTCAATAGATATGCATGTACATATATACAATTTCTAACATTTATCATTTTCCATTCAATTTCATATTTGACTTGCTTCGGTTTAAAAACACCATTCATTCTAATGTCGCATGCATAGGCTAAAATCATATAATTAGCTAGTTAATGTATATTTCAACTCATGCACGTTTATTTGAACAAGTGGCTCTTTTTAACACTTCACATTTCAAAGATGATAATTTTGGCGAACTAAAATAGATTTCAACACATGACTATTTTATTTAATTCCTATGCATGTTAAAAATAATATTTCTATCACAAATATTTATTTCAACGTCCGCATATCTTTAGCATATCACACATATGATAAAAATGATATTTTTATCGTTCAAAATATTTATTCAACCAATGTATAGTTTCAACACTTCATAGTTTCAATAAAAATGTAATTTTTATCGTTCAATCTTTTTATTCAACACATGAACTTTTCCACTACACACACTTCTCAACAAATGAGCATTTCCACACATGGACATTTTATTTATGTTGTTCTTATTAGAAAGATGAAATTTTGATTGTTGAAACTATTTATATAAGGCGAATATTTTTCATACTTCATATATATATAAAAATGTGATTTTTATTGTTTAAGCACTTCATTCATTCACAAATGAATTTAATTTTCATACAACACTTTTCGACACATGAATATTTCCACACATGGACATAGTTTCAATATATGACTTTAATTTCTATGCATGCAAATAATTTCAACATATGAAAATAATTCTAACACACAAAGATTATTCAAAATTTCGGCAGCATAACGGCAGGGTAGTTAAAACCGGCACCGTCCCTAGTACGGCTCCTCGCTCTACCTTAAAACCTCGCGGTTTTTGACAATGGGGATTCATGCATCTAATTCGCACGCAGGCGGCATGTTTATTTTTATTTCCACAAATATTTCCAATTCATTTCAATCACCAATGGGTATTTTTCAACCACAACCAAACAATATCAACCACAAACAATTATTCAACCATTCGTATTTTTCATCCAATATTTCACACCAATTCACCACAATAAATATCGTCCATGGTTTGTGGACGAGGGGAGTGTATATATATATATAATATAATATATATTTGCTATATTTTACTAGCATTTCAACACATATATCAATTATTCTATGCATGTAAAAATTCATACTTCGCTTATATAGCTTACACTACGCATGTACATGAGGTATACAACACGTATGTAATTTATATTTCGCTTATATAAATTGTACACGACATTTTCTTCTCAATTTCACGTTAATTTAGATTTCTCACCTTGGTTTTTTGAGCGCTAAAAATCGATACGATGTCAGAAAAATCCGCAGCTTCTTCTATTGGGTAGAGAGCTTCCTTGCGGTCTCGATGTTTCCTGTTTCATCGAATTTCGTCAACACACCAAAAAGATATGATTTTTCAAAGTTTTGCAACGGTTTTAAAGTGTCGTAAAACAATTTAATTAAATAGGCCGTTACCTCGGCTGGAGGTTTCAAAACTAGGTCAGCGATTTTTGATCAAACCGTGTAGCGGTTGGATGATCGGCCAGTGCAGGGTTGTAGGCGGAGGAGAGGCGCACGTGCGGGCCCCACGGAATTGAACTCGACGGCCTCTGGGCGGCGAAATCGACCTCCGAACGGTCGGACTTTGGAGGAGCGGATCCGGCGAAATACTCGACGATGCTGGGCGAGGTTGGTATGGATTTGAAGCTCGTCTCGAGCTCTACGAAAAACTCCAAAGGGCCCTGGTGTTTTGATGAGCGGATGTGGAGATTTGGAGGAGAGAAGGCGGAGAAGGAAGCCGCCGTTCGATCTGGGGGGGTCGGGGGTTTTCCGCGTTTTTTTTATTTTAAAATTTATGAAAGAAAAAATATGATTGGCCGAGACTATATTAAATTTTTAAATAGTGTTTTCTTAAACGAACTCCTTTTTAAACCCAACGACTGTCGCCCCTAGCTAAATACCCCCATTCCGGACACAATGGGATATGTTTCGTAGGCCAATTCGACTGTTACAGTCAGTTATTTTTCAAATTAAAGTATAAAACATTTTATTTTTAACTCTGAACGTACATTTCAATTTGCCAGGGCCACAAACTGATTCGAAAAATTCCAGAAAAATAAATCTAGCTATGTTTTGACGCTACGGTCCCAACAAAACTAGTTTCGTCGAATTCTGAGGTCATTTGAAAAATGGCCATTTTCTGGTCGATCCATTTTAATAGAAATCGACCAAACACATTTTCTTTTGCCACGCTCACATACTAGCTTCAAAAATTATGAAATTTGACCGACTCTTCTGAAAATTCATTCGGCCATAACTTTTGATTCCCGTTATGAAACTTCGATTTTTCAGATCCGTTAGAAAGGTATTGACTAACAGATTTAAATATTTTTGGTTTCACTAAAATCCGTTATATTTTCCACCCTGCATAGTCGGTCAAAGTTTGAATTCAAATTTTCAAACTGACTTACTATTTCTAATTCACTATTTTATTGAAATATTCTATTTCAATGGTTCAAATTGCTTTGAAATAATCAATTTAAAAATTTTAAATTGGCTCGTATTTTCCGGGTTATTACAAGTCCCATGACTGACCCGGAGTTTATTTTGTTGTTTTCCCTAAGCTCTTGGGTGCCTAAATTTGTATGGGCAGTCAAGTAGTCGGGATTTTACAGATACACTTGGAGAGCTTGGAGCAGGAGGCTTCAGGATTCTATAGCTATTATTATTTCCGCTGTTGTTGTAAGTGTTGTACTCTGATAAGTGTTATTGTATACATATACTGATGTTATTTCAAAGATATGTTATGTTATATTTTATTCGTTCCGCTGTGAGATTCGTGTTTACTCTGATGATGATGTTCTTCTTCTTCTTCTATTCTAAGTTTCTATCTTATCTACTCTCACCTTCTAATTTCTTTCATTAATTACCGGGATTTTTCGATGTTTTGGTTATCGACGTCGAGCTTACGTCGATAACCAAAGTCGCCGAAAATCCGGGTTGCTACAGTTGGTATCAGAGCTTAAGTTCAGAATTACTTGGCTCTGTGGCGTGACTCGGTAGAGATAGGGTTAGTAATACCCTAGATTGAGTTTGAGTGTATATATACGAGTGCGTATTTGTATTTGATGTAAAAATGGTTTTATATTGTGGAGATTCATTGGCTGAGTTGTTTATGAGTTCTGGTCGATCAGTTTGATCCACTGTATCGGTAGGAGTAAATAAATACTTGAATACGATGGACCGACACAGTATGGATATGTAATATATTATCATATATTAGATATATTGGTTGTAACTATAATCGAGTAAGATTATAACATGTGAAATGGTTATATATAACCAATCAGAATTCATATAAGTAAAGTATATAAAATAAAATGAAGAAAAATCTGAATTTAAATCAGATTGGAATTAAAATAAGGAAATTTTAAGTTCCTGGGAGATTTTGAAAACGTTTTTCAAACTGAAGGTGATATAGTATTGAACTCACTTCGATAGCTGGAAAATAGATTCTGATGATGAATCGCGACATCATCAGTGTTTATTTTCGAGTTCTAAGTGACGGACTACTACCAAAGGTTTTGTTTTTGAATTGTTTTGAGAAAACAAGTTGTTTAGAAATTCAAAGGTTTTGAATTGGCATTGTAATTTCAAATTGATTTGAAATAAACCCAGGAATTTAAATTCTGGAATATAAATTTAACCTATGAAGTTAGAGAGATTGAGATGGTAAAAACTGAGAAAAATAAATTGAAATTAACTTGAACTGAGTTAAATAAAATTGAATGGGTTAGAGATAATCTAGAATGGAACCAAATTGATAAGTCAATAATTTGGAATTTGATATTGGGGTTCGAATGAAATTCGATGTGGATTTGAGGTTATGAACTGATTGGAACTTGATTGAGATAACACTGGTATATGCTGAGTTGATAGCATATGGAAGTGATAGAGTTGATGTGCCCGACAAAAAGGTACCAGTTTATATTATATATGGATATGAGATTTATGAGCCGAATTGGCAAGCCGCTTGGCTGTTTGATTTTCTTTTAGGTTAAAGAAGGCCCAGAGAGGCGAGTTGGAGTTTGAGATATTGACCAGTACAAAGGAAGTGCTGGCGAAATTTTTAGAAAAGTTAAGGCGTTAGAAAATTTTCAGGATTTTTGAAAATTTTCGTTGATAAGAATTAATTTATAACTTAAATGAAATTAAATAGGTTCAGTTGAAACTGAAGTTAAGAAATGAACAAATATGTTCTAACCAGTCGATAGGGTCGTCCCCTAGCTTAGCAATTTCGAGGACGAAATTTTATTAAGGGGGGAAGATTGTAGTGACCCGCATTTTTAGCTGTTGAATAATTTATTTATTTAATTATTAAATATCGATTTATCGATATCGAGAACGTGAATTAAATAATATTGAATATTTAATTAATAATTATAATATAATAAAATATATTATAATGTCGAAATAATCAAAAATATTGGAAATCACAATATTCTGTGAACGGGGTCATCCCTAAGATGTAATTCAGCTTAGAGTTGAATTATATTGACGAATATATTCAATCGACGACAGTTTGAACGTATAGTTTATAATATATTTATAAACGAGCTCGAAATGGCGCTGCAGTTCGCTATTTGGCGATTTGAACTTCAACTGAATATACAAGATTCGTTTTAAGCCGGATTTCTGTAAAACAAGAAACGTGTGGAGCTGGTGGAGTATATCTTTCTAGTGGAAGAGAAAAATAGGGATTTCATCGTGTAGATTTTGAGTTATGTCCAAATCAAATTTCAGAAAAGTCGCTGTGAAATTCCTTTATAATTCGTAACGCTTTATATACGTTATAAAAGGATTTTTCAATGTAAATTGAATATCGAATCAATCTGGACTCGGAATGGCGAGTATATAATTACCCTGGAGCTGTATGGTATTCCACTGTGAATATAGACGATAATATTTATTTTTAAATATTTAATTTATTTATATTTAAATATATTTATATATTTAAATGGGACATCCAGAGCTTTAAAAATAGCCGGTTTTGCAAACGAAGTCGGAATTCGACGAAACTAATTTTGTTGGATCCGCAATATCAAATAGTTGTTAGAGTTCCAGTTTCGTGATTTTTAGAGTCAGTGTGTGGCCGTATGAATTTTTAGAGTGAGAAACAGTCAGTATTTTGACAGTTAAAAATACGCTGTGTGAGCATACGGAGTCGGAATTCGACGAAACCAGTTTCATTGGGACCGAAATGTCGAACTCTAGCTACATGTCCAGTTTGGTGATTTTTGGGTATCGTGTGTGATTATAGGAATTTTTAACAATAAGTAAACATAGCATTTGCTTAAAATCTAATATAATAATCAATTTAAAAATTATTATAAATATCCTATAAATACCGAATTTCATCCTAAACCTAATCTACACAGCAAGAAATGCGCCGTCAATGATATTCTTCCTCACAGCAAATTTCCTCACTTCAAAAATTCATAAGAAATACAAATATAACCCAATAAATTATAAAGTCGGATTCTTTGGATTCGAAATGGGTAGCTCTTCGATTTGGTGCCTATTTTGTTGTGTTCGATCGTTGTTTGCGAGGTTGGGTTTTTACGACAGCACCTAGGGTTCCAAGTGGTGGGAAATTGGAGGGGTTATTCACGGATTGGGGTTCGGATTTAAGTTGAGGAGGTTATGGCGCTTCGATTTAGGGTGTTTTTGTGAAGTACGATCGTGTTTTGGGTAAACCGACGTTGTTGCAGGTACAGGCAGAACTGAAATCACGATGGACAACGGGGCGTCGATCTTGTCATGGTGGTGATGGAAACGATCAACTCGAGATGAGAAAGGTAGTGGTACTGTTGGTTTGATGAAGCATGGAGTAAGAGAGGAGATAAGGTGGAGGATTGAATTCGAAAATGGCTGAGGAAATTCCTGGAGGTCACGGGTGTTTGATCGAGTTGGGGAAGACAAGGGAATTGTGCGGGCTGGTATTTTGTGAAGGGTATTGGGCCGAATTCAAGTGGTGAGGCCCGATAAAACAAAAGAGTTTAAACTTACTTTTATTTAAAAGCTTGTAGATACCATAACTTATTCATACGTTATCAAAACTCAGCGAAACAAGATCCGACAGGATCGTATGGACGGACACTATGCAATGGAATTGACCGCAAGTCGATAGGAGTCCGTCACAATTTATAGCAAAATAAATTGTCTGAATCAAGCGATGGTTATCGTCATTGACGATGATCGTCAAAATGTGAGTAAATCTCACCAACTCTAAACAGTTTATAATTTCATGTTGTATCTTTAGAACTGTTAGAAATTTGTCTGATTTACTGTGTGTTGATTGTTTGATTGAACTGCTAGTCAGTTAGTTAAATTTCTATATTGATTTTGTTTAACAGAATATATCATATGGAACTGAAAGTGATGTTATATATATTGTCTAACATCTGTGATGCAGGGGAACAGGTTGGAGGAATCCGACTGGATTCCTCAACAGTTATTTTATTGTTTTTCATATATTTTGATATATGATGTGAATTATAACCTGTTGTTGATTGTGTGTGTATGGACGATATTGAACATCGTGATTTGATGTGATTGAATACCATAACATACCGAAATGGTTATAAGGGGATTTTCAAAGTGATATTTATAAATAAGAAATATTTATAAATTGGAATATTTATAAATAGGAGATATTTGAAAAGGAAATAAATTCAAAACATTTCCTTTTGAATGGTAAGGCCTGTGTGGCGAGTTTGGGGATTTTCCCGATGCTCCCGTTACAAAGGAGGTTATGGCGAATTTTTCCGAGGATTTAAGGAGTTAGAATATTCCAAGAATAAATTTAAAAAGGAAATATTTGTAAACCATTTACAAATAGAATTGAAAAGGAAACATTATAAAAGGGGAAATCATTTTTAAAGGGTAGAACCGTTATTTAAAAGTAAATCTTTTCCAATGAATAATACGTTGTTAAAAAGGAAATCTTTATAAAGTGAATAAAGTAAATCGAATATGGTATTCGAAGTTAGTTAATCGAATATAGACATTCGAAGAAGTTAATCGAATATGGTATTCGAAGTTAGTTAATCGAATATAGACATTCGAAGAAGTTAATCGAATATGGTATTCGAAGTTGGTTAATCAAATATAGACATTCGAAGAAGTTAATCGAATATGGTATTCGAAGTTAGTTAATCGAATATAGACATTCGAAGAAGTTAATCGAATATGGTATTCGAAGTTAGTTAATCGAATATAGACATTCGAAGAAGTTAATCGAATATGGTATTCGAAGTTAGTTAATCGAATATAGACATTCGAAAGGAGAAATCGAATATGGTATTCGAAGTTAGTTAATCGAATATGTTATTCGAAAGGGGTTAGTCGAGTCGAGTTAGTCAAATAGAGTTAACCAGTTAGAGTTAATCAGTTAGAGTTAACCAATTAGAGTAATCAGTTTGAGTTAAACCAATAGAGTTAACTAGTTAGAGTTAATCAGTTAGAATTAATCGGTTAGAGTAATCAGTTAGAGTTAAACCAATAGAGTTAACCAGTTAGAGTTAATCAGTAAGAATTAATCGGTTAGAGTAATCAGTTAGAGTTAAACCAATAGAGTTAACCAGTTAGAGTTAATCAGTTAGAATTAATCGGTTAGAGTAATCAGTTAGAGTTAAACCAATAGAGTTAATCAGTTAGAGTTAATCCAAATAATATGCCATTTAGCACGACTGCTAGCGTAATTCGCAGGGCTGCAAATAGCCTAAGGCGGTCGGATGTTTCCTGAGGGAATCAGGCATAACCATTGTGATCACTGCGATCTAGAGTCAAGCGAATGGAGTTAATTAGAGTTGTCAAATAGTAGTTGTTCGAATAGAGTTAAATAGAATTAGTCGAATATAGTTTATTCGAATAGAGTTGAATAGAGTTAATCGAATAGTAGTTATTCGAATAGAGTTAAATGGAGTTAAATCAAATATTATTTATTCGATAAGAGTAAATCAAGTTGAGTTAAATAAACCAAGTTAGTCGAGCCTAGTTAATTGAATCGAATTGGTCGAACCAAGTAAGTTAAGTTAGTCGAGTTAAGTTCGTCGAGTTAAATAATCGATGTTAGTTTCATCGGTAGGAGTTATCAATGTTAGTTTCATCGGAAGGAGTTATCGATTATAGTTTAATCGAAGTGAGATTTTCAAATATGAGATATTTGAAAGGAAGAGTTATCGAATATTAGTTATTCGAAGAGAGATTATCGAATATCGTTTATTCGAGAAGGAGTTAATCGAATATAGGTTATTCGAAGAAGAGTTAATCAAATAGAGATTTCTCGAAGAGAGTTAATCGGCAAATTCGATTATATCGAATTCGGGAAAGTACTTATACTTTCTAGTGTTTAAATAGAAATTTATTTATAAATAAATAAATGTTAGGTTAATTATTCACTAATAAGAATAGATGTTATAATTAAAGTTAGATAATTCGAAAGTAGGGATTATAACGTTATCGTCATAACCAATGTTTTAAATATAGAAGTGGAGTAGTAAAATTGAATCCGAGAAAGGCGTAAAGAAGTTGTTAAAGATTAAAAGATAAACTTTGACCATTTCGAAGTTATAACGTTGTTCAGTTAAGGTCTGAGAGGTAATTATACCCCAACTTGAGTGACTTCCTTCTTAACTAAGAAATGGTAAGGTTTGATCGTAAAGGAGTTTTGGAAATGTTTTCCAAACGAGAATCAGAAATGTTTTCTGATAAAAGAAAATAAGAATTTGGAATATAGGGAAACAGGAGATAAGTAAATAAATGAACTAAAGAGATTAATGTTAAATGATGTTTGTTCGATATAATTTCCATCTGGGAATAATATCGTTGTTTGCACACTTGTTTTTCTTTGATGGTTAAATCACAGACTATCGAAGTTTTGACCATTTTAACGTTGTTAATATGGAGAGACCGGTTGGATTTTTATCCAAAGAACCACTCTGTATTGGCATAAGCGTCGCGAATCATATATGCCAAAGATAATTGAAGACGGAGTAAGATGCAAGGGCTATCCTGTTTACAGAATAGTGCCTTCGGTTTGTCCAGTCCCAGGACAACTTGTATGGACGAAGGTCTGACAGAGTATATCCAATGGATCGCGTAAGTTGATCTGTTCAAACGTATTCACGTTTGGTGGCGGAGGAATTCGTTTCTCTTAGCTGTATACCCGTGTTATTTTTGGATAAGTCGATTTGTGATTTGGCGGGTATGACGATGTGACATTTCTAAGTAAATGAAGATGGATGTCTGACAGAGTATTTCCAGACGATCACGTACATTGATTTCTTCAACCGTACCAAGAGTGGAAGCGGAGAAGGAAACTTCTTTTAGCTGACACGTAATGTATGGTTGTAGACGTCAATTAGTGATTTCGATGGATTTGACAATGTAGCATTCGAAGTAAATCTGATGTAATGATAAAGCGTAGCTTCTAGCCTCATCTACCGGTAAATGACAGAAATCGGGCAGGCAGCATGGCTAAGTCGGTCGCACCGAAGTAGGGTGTATAATCACCTATCTAGTGAATATTCATTTGTTTCTAAAATCTATCAATGCTGTCACATATATATACGGGAACGGTTGCTGATCCCAACCGTTGGTGATGTACATTCGATACACTCAAGCGAAATGAGTGGTCGGTCATGTGTGGCCGAGTTGCAAGATGTTCTTGTTGAACTCCAGTGTATCGTTCCTAGAGTACACTGATCGGAAGGTGGTTCCATACCTTGTCATAGTTGGAAATCCAATCATCCAATACGTGCTTGCGATTTTGATTGTATACTATATATGTAGTAACGTGAGATGCAAGCGTTTCTGCTAGATTGATATTTATTTGTACTTAGACATTATTATAATATCAGAAAGATATTGCTTTGAAAAGTTATTTGGATTCTCATAAGGGAAAAACCCGTTCCGTTATGCGGCGTGGTCTTGTGAGATATCCTTTATTAAATCAAGTATTAAATTGTTTTACTCATACCAGTCCCATGACTGACCCGGAGTTTATTTTGTTGTTTTCCCTAAACTCTTGGGTGCCTAAATTTGTACGGGCAGTCAAGTAGTCGGGATTTTACAGATACACTTGGAGAGCTTGGAGCAGGAGGCTTCAGGATTCTATAGCTATTATTATTTCCGCTGTTGTTGTAAGTGTTGTACTCTGATAAGTGTTATTGTATACATATACTGATGTTATTTCAAAGATATGTTATGTTATATTTTATTCGTTCCGCTGTGAGATTCGTGTTTACTCTGATGATGATGTTCTTCTTCTTCTTCTATTCTAAGTTTCTATCTTATCTACTCTCACCTTCTAATTTCTTTCATTAATTACCGGGATTTTTCGATGTTTTGGTTATCGACGTCGAGCTTACGTCGATAACCAAAGTCGCCGAAAATCCGGGTTGCTACATTTCCATTATGTCTTAAGTTCTTCAACTTTTCAGTTTCTAAGAACTTTTCAAATTTTTCAAAAATTTGGCTAACTCCCTTAATTTTCGAAAAAATTCGCCATAACCTCCCCTGCACGGGAGCACCGGGAAAATCCCGAAATTGCCATACAGGCCTCTCCAATCCAAAAAGAAAAAGAAACAGCCAATCGACTCATAAAATCATCCAAAACTAAAGAAATACAATAAACATGTACCTATTTGTCGGGCAAACAATTTTATTCCTTTGCTCTAGCCTCCTTGCAGTGACCTGTTCACACATATATATGTACATGCATGCATTTCCAAACAATTTTTAATACAGTTCAATATTTGATACAATTTGGTTATATGCATCGTTCTTTCACATAATGGTTTAAAGGAATAATCACATAACACAATCAACAATCGACAATCAATTAGTTGATTATCTTTTCAAATTCATAATTTTGATATATAGCCAAAAATCCCATTTTTGATGCCAAATCACAATAATAGACCTTATCTAATTTTGGTTCTCACACCAGTCAACTGGAAATATATAGACATCCCACCTTTGAAACTCGAAAATAAATACTGGCGATGGTGCACCATCACTAGAATTATCCCCGGGCGATTAGAGTGTGATTCTATATCTATCCAGTATATTAAAACTTCGAATACACATTTGCAAGGCGTATATGCAAAATCTTTATATATTGAATTTTCCAAATTCAATACACATAATATTCAAATACGTTGAATAAGGTTTAAATCTTCAAAACAACGTTTGTTTTCATTTTTATTTTAAAAACATTACTCTTCACACTCGTTCTAGGATACTACTGATCCTATCTCTAACGATCCATTCTTATTGGATATTACTAATCCAATCTTTGATGAATTCTTTCGTATGGTTCTAATGTGTCTTGTTCTCGAGCTCTGTAAACCAAAGCTCTGATACCAAACTAAGACGACCCGAACTTCCCCGTGAAAGAAAGCCCGGATTGAATTGAGAACAAGCCACATCGGAACACAAACAGAAGAACATTTCATTGTTAATTACAACAATTTCATCATAATACAGGAATATACAGAGTATGAATAAATAATATACATTCAATAAATATCAGAGATTCACAATTTACAATGCAGCGGAAAAATAATACAAAATACAACTGAAAAGAATATTTGGATACAGAGCTTTTCGAATATCATTCCAGCTGTAAACCAGGATCCTGCGAATATAATTCTGCAAAACCAAAACTACTAGCTGCCCATGTGGAAATAGGGGCACCCGGAGTTTGGGTTAAAACAATAAACTCCAGGTCAGTCATGTGACTGGTGTGAGAACTAAAACAGTTATTAATCTTTATTTTAAAGTTAGGTTAATCCAGGGACCACGCCGTATGACAAGGAACGGGTTTCCTCCCAAGAATACCAGTGCATAAAACAACAGCGCAATGCTAAATAGAGAACAATGAAGCTATTATAAGACCCAGGTCCCATCACATAATGCAACACAAGCCGGAGGATAGGGTTTTACCTTATAATACCCAAAGAATGCTTGATACGCTAAATTTCATCTTTTATTATTACTATAAGTGTATAGTGTCAAAACAATTTCAATCATAAGTATCAATCATAGATGGCATAAGTGCCCCATACCACTATGTCGCCATATATAGGTTCTACAATCAAAACCGCAAAAGGTCGTACTGGAAGTTGGATTTCCATGAGTGAACCGAGGCAAGGGATCGTCCTCACCGCTTCGAGACAATCTAGCCTACCATGTCTCAGGAACAACTACAACTGCACATTGGATCTTCAGGGCCGGTCCACACGGAGTGGATTAAACTTAAACCCTGAACAATGCGTTTCCCCACCCTATGGGGAGTAAATGAGCCAAATGACTCCATCAGCCCGGGAGCGACCGATATAACCGAGGCTCCTCGCCATCCATCATCCACATAAGTAAAATGCCCAGGCGTGTAAAACCCAAAACACCACTCCTAGCTAGAAAGAAACGCATGTCCTCCCTACAGTCATCTCCCATTTCTGGTTCATATCGGGGTGTGATGCTCGCGAATTAATGCTACACAAAGCTACGCTGTATTAAAGCCATACTTTGATCATCAACTACAAGACTCTGCTTTTCAACAGAAGCCTTGATCATTTGCATCTCAACATGCCACACAGGCAGTTCATGCTATGCAACCGATTTATATCAATCACACAAAATGAAATCCGATGTCAGACACACATCCATTTACAAGTCCGTTCTGGGTCTGAACGAAACTGGATGAACTTTATTCCTCGCATATCCTTCGATCTCCAAGTACTTCTGGACGATCACCAGCTGAATCCCTCCTCTTGGGTGTACAGCCCAATCAAAGTCATCAGTAATTATCCAAACGATGTGAAGACCTCCATTCTTCAACCACCGTCTTCATCGTCGACTTATTGTCGATTTAGTTATTCAGAATGGGTATAAACCCGGCCTTTCCGAATAACTCGCGTATATAATAAACAAGTGTTATAAAACACAACATACGCCTCATTCCAATTCAGAATATTCCTTTATTCAAATATTCTTATATTTTGGGAAAGGTTCCCATTAATTTTATCAAAGATAAATTCTTTAAATTTATTCTTTAATCTTCCTTTGAATATCCTTCAAACCAAATTATGGTTTATCCAAACTAGTCGGGATTAACGAACCTTACTGAAGTAATCATTTGTTTTAATTTCCCAATCCCAACCTATTCATCCCATGAAGTAAAACTGGTAATACTTCATATCTAACACCATGGTGTTATCGGTAAATTCAATTACCATTTCACGTTCAAATCTACTTAAAGATTTAACTATCGCTTGGAGCAAAACTGGCGATACTCCATTTTCGATCATTTCTTGAATTTGATAATTTTAGTTATCAAATTCACCTTTCAATCTATTTAAAGATTTACTAAAAATCTAATTCAGCTTTAATTTCCAAAAATCATTACTTAATGATTATTCAAATCCAGGAAATAAATCTTATCTTTAACTGGGTTAATGAACTAATGTCATTTAAAACATAGCTCACGACAAACCCAAAATCACATTCCATTAACAATGGAATCTTCATGGAAAACAAATCAATATATATAATCGATATGAACTCCCATATCTGACTAATAATAAAAATGGAATAATGGCAAAGCCTTTTAAATTCCATATATATTAATAGCCTTCCTCAACAGAAGTTCACTTCGATTATTACCAAATCGAATTCCATTCCAATTTATTTTATTAAATTGGAAAACTTTACTTTGGAAAATCTCCTTTAAATCTTAACAAAAGATTTATATATTCCAAATCATATTTCACTGTAAATCGGGTTAATGAGCGAATGTCGTTAAAACACAGTTCACAACAAACCTAATTCACATTCCATTAATTATCGGATTAAAGAACAAGTGTTATTTAAAACACCGTTCACGATTAACCCAGAAATCAATTCCAATTCAATTCCAACTAAATATCATTTAATTGGTATGCTTCATTCAATCAAAATAAAAAGATTTAATCTTTTTCTCAACTGGGTTTAAGAACAGTGTTAATGAAGACACCATTCACGACAAACCCAAATCACATTTGATATTAAATACAAGGCTTTGAATAGAAAATATATCGGCTTATATTCAATATCAAGTTCTACGACCAACAAATATCTTAATGGAAATAACGATATAAACATATCTTTCAAATTCCCATAACCATATCTGTATAATCATGAAATCCAACATCGGAATACTCCGAAGACAATTTCAATTCAAATCTATTCCAATTTATAAATTGGAAATTCTGGTTATTTTTAAAACCGTTTCAAATCCAATTTATTTATTTTGAAAATAAATGGATTTTAATTCTAGTTCAAAACTAGTTCATTTCGATAAAAATCTATTTTTATCTTTTCAAATATGGAGTTTTTCATCCCAATTCTTTCCAAATCATTTCTTATGATTTTACACTAATTATTGATATTTTAAATAATTTTATCAAGGCCCGCACAGTCAATTTCCATAAACGGCCATCGATCTGTATTTACAGCGACCTTTTCCAAATTTGATTTGGACATAATTTGTAAAGAACTGGGATTTTCGAATCAGAAAATCAGCATAAAACCCATGTTAATTATTCAGGCATCGAACATTCCAGATCATTAATAGAAAGAAGTTAGAGGGTGAAAATAGATAAAATAGAAAATTAGGATAGAAGAAGAAGAACACAATCATGGTAAACACGAATCTCACAGCGGAACGAATAAAATATATTATAACATAACTTTTGAAGTAAAACAGTATATATATACAATAACATTTTCAGAGTGCAACACTTACACACAGCGGAAATAACAATAGTTATATATGATCCTGAAGCCTCCTGCTTTAAGCTTCTCCAAGTGTATTTGTAAAGACCTGAACTACTTGACTGCTCGTACAAATTTGGGCACCCAAGAGTTTAGGGAAAACAAAATAAAATAAAACTCTGGGTCAGTCATGGTACTGGTGTGAGTAAACTCAAATCATTTGGCTTAACTTTGAAAAATCCTTTCCAAAAAGAAAAGATAATCGTAAGACCGATCCACACATAAACACGGATGGTTTTTACCTTACGATAATCCAAAACAATTTTTGAAATCAATATTCTTCTGATATTATAATAATGTCTAATCACAAGTAATTAACAATCTAGCAGAACGATTGCATCTTACGTTCCACATATATAGTATACAAACAAAACCACGGGCGCTTATTGGAAATTGGATTCCAACTATAACAAGGTATGGGACCACCTGCTGATAGTGTATCTCTAGAGACGAATACACTGGGTTCAACAAGAACATCTTGCAACCCGGCTCACACATGACCGACCACTCATTTCGCTAAATTGTATCGAATGTATACCACCAACGGTTGGGAGCTACCCACCGTCTTCCCGAAAAGGGATAGCATCGAACATAGATAAAGAATGAAATGGATTTTCTCTAGATAGGTGATATACACCCTAATAGGAGCGACCCACTTAGCCATGCTGCCTGCCCGATTTCTGTCATTTCCCGGTTGAGTAGGCTTGAGGTCATAACGTATCTTTGACAGATCATACATTTATTTACTTTGAATGCCACATCGTCATACCCGTCAAATCACAAATTGATTTCCTCAAAAATACCATAGGTATAAAGCTAAGAGAAACGAATTCCTCCGCCACCAAACGTAAGTACGTTTGAAGAGATCAACTTACGCGATCCGTTAGATATACTCTGTCAGACATTCGTCCATTCACGTTTGTCCTGGGATTGGACAAACCGAAGGCACTATTCTATAAACAGGATAGCCCTTGCATTACTCCGTCTTCAATATTTGATCGCAACGCTTACGTCCATACAGAGTGGTTTTTAGATAATGAATCTGATCCCGGTCTCTCCATATTGACGATGATAAAATGGTCCAAAAACTTCGATAGTCGGTGATTTAACTATCAAAGAAAAACAAGTGTGCAAACAACGATATTATTTCCAGATGGAAATTCTATCGATCAATCATCAAACCACATTTATCTCTTTCTATTAAATTATCTTTAATTTATCCAACTCCCATTTCTATGTAATCATAAATTCTATTTTTCTAAATTTAGAAAATATACATCATCGATCATTGGAAAACATTCCCCTCTCTGTTTCCCGTATCACTGACATTCCAATATTCTTTCTCATTGACATTTCCTTTTTCTATGATTTGAAAATATCTCTAATTATATTCGGAAAATGTTTCCAGAATTCATACATTTGATTCCAATAGATATTTAAATAAAACATCACCAAGCCAATTTAAACCATGTCACTCAATAATTAAATTTACTTAATCAACCTACCTTATCGAACCTCACCCATCTCTTAGTTAAAAACGAAGTCAATCAAGTTGGGGTATAATTACCTCTCAGACCTTAACTGAACAACATTTCTAATCTAGAAATAGACAAAGTTCACCTTTTAAACCTTTAACAAATTCCTTGCGAAACTCTCGTATTCTTTTCACGAATCCTCTTCTTTTACAAAAAATCTCTTGATTATAACAATAGTGTTATAATCCTTTATTCTAAAATAAAATATTTAAATACAACCTTTCTCTACTAGTTTACATAAATAAAAATAATTACTTTATTAGATAAATGAATCTTGCTTTAAAAACCGGAAAGAAATAGTACTTTCCCCCATTCGACATAATTGAATCCCAATGTATAATCGACTCTCGAATAATCACTATTCGATAACTCTCTTTCGAATAAACTATATTCGATTACTTTCTCTTTCGAATAACTATATTCGATTTAACTCTTTTCCGAATAACCATATTCGATTTATCTTTCTTTCGAATAAAATATATTCGATTAACTATCTTCTTCGCATAACTTGTATTCAGTTTAACTCACTTCTCGAATAAACTATATGCGATAACTCTACTTCGAATAGGTGATATTCGATTAATTCCTTTTTACTAACTCTATTCAATTTACTAATACTCGACTAACTCGAACTTGATTAACTCCATTGAGTAACTCTAATTCGATTTAACTCCAATTGATTAACTCTAATTGATTAGCCATAATTGGTTAACTCTAACTGATTAACTTTAACTGATTTCTCTAATTTAACTAACTCGACTTATTTAACTCAACTCTAACTTGACTAACTCCATTCGCTTGACTCTAGATCGCAGCGATCACAATGGTTACGCCTGATTCCCTCAGGAAACATCCGACCGTCGTAGGTATCTGCAGCCCTGCGAATTCCGCTAGCAGTCGTACGCAATGGCAACTCATCCTAAATAACTTTGTTTGGCTAATTCTATCTCAAATAACTATATTCGATCAACTCTAATTGAATAACTAATATTCAATTAATTGTAATTTGATTAACTCTATCTAATTAACTCTGACTGATTAGTCTAACTGGTTAACTCATTTGATTAACTCTACGTTCATATCCAGTTTCAAATATCGATGTTGAAATCGACATTTACTTCTCTATATAAGTCCTGACTTATGTACTCTATTTATCCAATGATAAGCATTTAATTTGATTTATAAAAGATTATTTATAAATTATTCTTCTCAATCTATCGGTCAGAATAGATTCTATTTAAAAACTTTGCTTTAAATCCATAGCATGTTATACCCGTGTGTGAAGCACGGGTTTAAACCTTTCAAATGTAAAATTCTCTTTTTATATAATTCTAGTCAATTTTCAAGTATTTCCTTTTAAAATCTATTTATTTACAAAATAATTCCCTTTTAGATAATTCTTTTTATTCTATAAAATATTTTCTTTTTATATAAAATTTATTGATTTTAAAAGAAATTCCCTTGATAACCTAACTATTTCCTTTCTATTTGTTTTACCCATATTGCCCTTTTCTATTCTATTTATTTTTCACATAAATATCCCTTTTCAATTCTATTTGTAAATAGTTTACTAATATTTCCTTTTCAATTCTATTTGTTTGATTAACAAATAAGTTTTCCTTTTTAATTTATTTATTTCTAAATAAACAGTTTCCTTTTTATAAAATCTTTTGATTTTATAAATATTTCTATTTCAATATAACATTGAAAAATTCCTTTTCAACATTGTAGTATTCGTTATGGTATTTAACATACCATATAACATGATCGGCATCATTCAACCATACAAATCAACAACAGGTTTCATATCACATCATATAACACCATATATGAAAAACAATAAGATAATTGTTGAGGAACCCAGTTTGGTCCTCCGACCTGTTTTCCCTGCATCCACAGATGTTAATCAACATGAATAACACGAATATGAGATATTCTGATAAACAGAATCAATATTCGATTAACGATAAATAAATATCATTATCTATATTTTCAGTCAACTGACTAGCAGTTCAACCAAACAGCCAACACACAGCAAACAACCATTATTTATAACTTCTAAAAATATTTTATAAAAATATTAACTGAGCAGAGTTTGTGAGATTACTCACATTTCGCGTTAACCATTAAATAACGATTTGCGTTAGTTGATTCTGATTAGACAATTCATTTCGCCATAAATTGTAACGAGCTCCGATGGACTTCCAGTCAGTTTCATCGTGGAGTGCTCGTCCATACGATCCTAACGGATCCAACCGTTCGTGATTCTGATATCGTATGATCAAGATATAACATTCACAGGTTAATATAGTTTTAAATAAATAAAAACTTGGGTTTAAATTTAAATGGGCTTTACTATTTTGGATCCAACTTACAAAACCCATACCGCACATCACTCCTTCTTCCACGACTTCAAACCTGCTCCTCCAAACACCATAGCCGAACTTCCATCACCTCATTCATCCTCGTTTCATCACTAAATCACAAACCAACAACACCATTTAACTCCACTCCGAAATCTCCTCAACCCCAGGCCATCACCTTCAAACTAGCACCATTCTCACAAACCCCGACATCAGCTCAAACCGCCATTCTGTACAAAAGGGGATCGGCATTTTTCCTTGCGGAATTCCACCGCATTAACACCCAAGGTGCGGATTCACCTCCTGATCCCAAAATCAACCACCAAAACCTGAATCGATTCCTCATTTCTCCATTTCCCGAACCCTAGAAGCTGCTATTCAAAGTCGCACCCCAGAAATGAGGTTCGAGAGAAACAAAACAATAGGATGCTACTCCTTGTAGGATTCCAAAAATATTAATTTGGGAATTTATAGGTTTTAATTGAGTTTCTAGAGAATTTTGAAGCTCACGATAATTTTGCTGAAGAAAGAATGGTGGCGGTAAGAGTTGTTGACTATCGGCAGGAAAAATTTAGGGTTAGGAGGTTAAGGGATATATATAGGATTTTTGTAATATTTTTATATTCGATTAAAATATTAAATTATAAGCAAACGCTGTTTTTTCTATGTCCTCTAAAATTCCTGTGATCACATACGATACCCAAAAATCATGAAAATTGACATGCAGCTACAGTTCGACATTACGAACCCAACGAAAATGGTTTCGTCGAATTCTGACTTTGTATGCTCACACAGGGTATTTTTAACCATCAGAATATCGACTGTTTTCACATTAAAATCCCGTACGGCCACATACTGATTTCAAAAATCACGAAAACTGAAATCTAGCAATAATTTAATATTGCGGATCCAACAAAATTAGTTTCGTCGAATTCCGAGGTCGTTTGCAAAACTGGCTATTTTTAAAGCTCTAAATAACCCTTTTTAAATATTTAAATATATTTAAAAACATTTAAATTTAATATTTAAAAATAAATATTATCGTATATATTCACAACAGAATATCATACAGCTCCACTGGGTTTTATAACTCGATATTTCAAATCCAGTGTTACATCGATATTCGGTTTATATTAAAAATCCTTTTTAAAATATAAATAAATCGATATAAATTATAAAGGAATTCCATAGCGACTTTTCTTAAATTTGATTTGGACATAACTAAAAATCTGTATGCCGAAATCTTGATTTTTCACTTCCATCAGAAAAATATACTTCACCAGCTCCTAGCGTTTCTTGTTTCACAGAAATCTGATTTAAAACGAATCATGTATATCCAGTTGAAGTTCAAATCGCCAAATAGCGAACTGCAGCGCCATTTCGAGCTCGATTATAATTATATTATAATTATACGTTCAAACTGCCGTTCAAATAATATATTCGTTATTCTAATTCAATTCTAAACTGAATTAAATATCCCAGATGATCCAATTCACACCATTTTGTGAATTCCACTATTTCTGACTATTTCAAAAATTAAATATATTATTATATTATTTATTTTAATTAAATATTCAATATTATTTAATTCTGGTCATTTTTAAATAACCAAACCATTATTCAAATAATTAAATAAATAAATTATGTTGCTGAAAAATGCGGGTCGTTACATTCTTCCCCCCTTAAAATAATTTCGTCCTCGAAATTGCTAAGGTAGAGAACAAACCCTATTGACTAGTATACATCTATTTGTTTAATTATCAACTTTAATTTCAACTGAACCAATTTAATTTTAACTAAAATATTAATTAATTTCTACTAACGAAAATTTCCAAAAATCCTGAAAATTTTCTAACATCTGAATTTTTTTGAAAAATTTCGCCAGCACCTCCTTTGTACCAGTCAATAGTTCAAACCCCAACTCACCTCTCTTGGCCCTTTTCCAATCCAAAAGAAAATCAAACAGCCAAGCGGCTTGCCGATTCGGCGCATAAAACCCCAAATCCATAAAAATAAACGTGTACCTTTTTGTCGGGCATATCATTAAATCCTTTTTATTCTGCTGCCAATTCAGCATATACCAAAGTCATCCCAATCAATCTCTGATCAATTTATCCTCAACACAGCTATTCGCTTAAACAAGCCAATTACCATTTCATACTCAAGTTTCATTCTCGATTCCAAATTCCTAACTCGCCAATCCAATACCATTTCAGATTCTTATCTTATCATTCAAAATCTGATTCTACGGGATATATTATATTCCACTTCAATTTCCAGTTATTTGGTTTCAATTCAGTTCCAGCTTGGTTTCACACATTTATTTAATTTGCTTTTAATTCATACTATCAGTCTTCTGGGAGTTTCCAAACAGCTTAGCTTTTTCTAAAGTAAATCGTTTCCTTTCGGGGTTCAAAACAACCTCCTTTTCTCAAAACAATTCAACACAAAATCTTTGGTAGTAATCCATCACTTACAACTTGAAAATGAACACTGATGATGTGGCCAGCATCGTCAGAGTTATTTCCCAGCTATCAAAGTGAGTTCAATACTATATCACTTATCAAAACCATATTTTAAACACTTTCATTTTGAAAACTTTTTCAAAATATCATTCAAGATACTTGTAAACAATTTAAAATCTCCTAGGATCTTAAAATTCTCATATTTAACTCAAATCCATTTACGAACACTTTCCCCATTTCCTAGAAATTTAATTCCAATTCTGATTTAAATCAGATTTAATTAATCTGCTTTCATATTATACGAACTCAAATTGGTTATTTATATAACCATTTTCATTATAATCAACCAACACTTCCAATATATGAAAATAATTCCAAGATATACCTTTCTTTTATATCAAAATATATGTTAGGTAAAATTATTTCATTTACCCTCTTTTGAAACATATTGTGTCGGTTTATCGTACTTGACTGTTTGGAAACTCCTATCGATACAGTGGATCAAACTGATCGACCAAAATTCATAAACAACTCAATCAATAAATCTCCACAATATAAAACAATTTTATAAAATCTACAAATACGTTCACTCGTATACATACACTCAAACTCAATCTAGGGTGTTACTAACCACATCTCTACTGAGTCACGCCACAGAGCCAAGGTAATCACATAACCTTCAGCTCTGATACCACTGTAACGAACTGGGATTTTCGACCCAGAAAATCAACATAAAACCCATGTTAATTATTCAGGCATCGAACATTCCAGATCATTCATAGAAAGAAGTTAGAGGGTGAGAATAGATAAGATAGAAAATTAGGATAGAAGAAGAAGAACACAATCAGGGTAAACACGAATCTCACAGCGGAACGAATAAAATATATTATAACATAACTTTTGAAGTAAAACAGTATATATATACAATAACATTTTCAAAGTGCAACATTTACACATAGCGGAAATAACTATAGCTATATATGATCCTGAAGCATCCTGCTTTAAGCTTCTTCAAGTGTATCTGTAAAGACCTGAACTACTTGACTTCCCATACAAATTTGGGCACCCAAGAGTTTAGGGAAAACAAAACAAAATAAAACTCTGGGTCAGTCATGGTACTGGTGTGAGTAAACTCAAATCATTTGGCTCAACTTTGAAAAATCCTTTCCAAAAAGAAAAGATAATCGTAAGACCGATCCACACATAAACACGGATGGTTTTTACCTTACGATAACCCAAAACAGTTTTTGAAATCAATATTCTTCTGATATTATAATAATGTGTAATCACAAGTAATTAACAATCTAGCAGAATGCTTGCATCCCTTGTTCCACATATATAGTATACAAACAAAACCGCGGGCGCTTATTGGAGATTGGATTCCAACTATGACAAGGTATGAGACCACCTGCCGATAGTGTATCTCTAGAGACGAATACACTGGGTTCAACAAGAACATCTTGCAACCCGACCCACACATGACCGACCACTCATTTCGCTTGAGTGTATCGAATGTATACCACCAACGGTTGGGAGCTACCCACCGTCTTGCCGAAAAGGGACAGCATCGAACATAGATAAAGAATGAAATGGATTTTCACTAGATAGGTAATATACACCCTAATGGGAGCGATCCACTTAGCCATGCTGCCTGCCCGATTTCTGTCATTTCCGGGTTGAGGAGGCTTGAGGTCATAACATATCTTTGACAGATCATACATTTATTTACTTTGAATGCCACATCGTCATACCCGTCAAATCACAAATTGATTTCCTCAAAAATACCACGGGTATAAAGCTAAGAGAAAGGAATTCCTCCGCTACCAAATGTAAGTACGTTTAAAGAGATCAACTTACGCGATCCGTTAGATATACTCTGTCAGACATTCATCCGTTCACGTTTGTCCTGGGACTGGACAAACCGAAGGCACTATTCTGTAAACAGGATAGCCCTTGCATAACTCCATCTTCAATATTTGATCGCAACGCTTACGTCCATACAGAGTGGTTTTCAGATAATGAATCTGATCCCGGTCTCTCCATATTGACGACAATAAAATGGTCCAAAAACTTCGATAGTCGGTGATTTAACTATCAAAGAAAAACAAGTGTGCAAACAACGATATTATTTCCAGATGGAAATTCTATCGATCAATCATCAAACCACATTTATCTCTTTCTATTAAATTATCTTTAATTTATCCAATTCCAATTTCTATGTATTCATAAATTCTATTTTTCTAAATTTAGAAAATATACATCATCGATCATTGGAAAACATTCCCCTCTCTGTTCCCCGTATAACTGACATTCCAGTATTCTTTCTCATCAACATTTCCTTTTTCTATGATCAGAAAATATCTCTAATTATATTCGGAAAATGTTTCCAGAATTCATACATTTGATTCCAACAAATGTTTAAATAAAACATCACCAAGCCAATTTAAACCATGTCACTCAATAATTAAATTTACTTAATCAACCTTCCCTATCGAACCTCACCCATCTCTTAGTTAAAAACGAAGCCAATCAAGTTGGGGTATAATTACCTCTCAGACCTTAACTGAACAACATTTCTAACCTTGAAATAGACAAAGTTCACCTTTTAAACCGTTAACAACTTCCTTGCGAAACTCTCGTATTCTTTTCACGAATCCTCTTCTTTTACAAAAAATCTCTTGATTATAACAATAGTGTTATAACCCTTTATTATGAAATAAAATATTTAAATACAACCTTTCTCTACTAGTTTACATAAATAAAAATAATTACTTTATTAGATAAATGAATCTTGCTTTAAAAACCGGAAAGAAATAGTACTTTCCTCCATTCGATATAATCGAATCCCAATGTATAATCCACTCTAGAATAATCACTATTTGATAACTCTCTTTCGAATAAACTATATTCGATTACTTTCTCTTTCGAATAACTATATTCGATTTAACTCTTTTCTGAATAACCATATTCGATTTATCTTTCTTTCGAATAAACTATATTCGATTAACTATCTTCTTCGCATAACTTGTATTCAGTTTAACTCACTTCTCGAATAAACTATATGCGATAACTCTACTTCGAATAGGTGATATTCGATTAATTCCTTTTTACTAACTCTATTCAATTTACTAATACTCGACTAACTCGAACTTGATTAACTCCATTGAGTAACTCTAATTCGATTTAACTCCAATTGATTAACTCTAATTGATTAGCCATAATTGGTTAACTCTAACTGATTAACTTTAACTGATTTCTCTAATTTAACTAACTCGACTTATTTAACTCAACTCTAACTTGACTAACTCCATTCGCTTGACTCTAGATCGCAGCGATCACAATGGTTACGCCTGATTCCCTCAGGAAACATCCGACCGTCGTAGGTATCTGCAGCCCTGCGAATTCCGCTAGCAGTCGTACGCAATGGCAACTCATCCTAAATAACTTTGTTTGGCTAATTCTATCTCAAATAACTATATTCGATCAACTCTAATTGAATAACTAATATTCAATTAATTGTAATTTGATTAACTCTATCTAATTAACTCTGACTGATTAGTCTAACTGGTTAACTCATTTGATTAACTCTACGTTCATATCCAGTTTCAAATATCGATGTTGAAATCGACATTTACTTCTCTGTATAAGTCCTGACTTATATATTCTATTTATCCAATGATAAGCATTTCATTTGATTTATAAAAGATTATTTATAAATTATTCATCTCAATCTATCGGTCAGAATAGATTCTATTTAAAAACTTTGCTTTAAATCCATAGCATGTTATACCCGTGTGCGAAGCACGGGTTTAAACCTTTCAAATGTAAAATTCTCTTTTTATAATATTCTTGTCACTTTTCAAGTATTTCCTTTTAAAATCTATTTATTTACAAAATAAATCCCTTTTAGATAATTCTTTTTATTCTATAAAATATTTTCTTTTTATATAAAATCTATTGATTTTAAAAGAAATTCCCTTGATAACCTAACTATTTCCTTTCTATTTGTTTTACCCATATTGCCCTTTTCTATTCTATTTATTTTTCACATATATATCCCTTTTCAATTCTATTTGTAAACAGTTTACAAATATTTCCTTTTCAATTCTATTTGTTTGATTAACAAATAAGTATTCCTTTTTAATCTATTTATTTCTAAATAAATAGTTTCCTTTTTATAAAATCTTTTGATTTTATAAATATTTCTTTTCAATATAACATTGAAAATTTCCTTTTCAACATTCCAGTATTCCTTATGGTATTTAACATACCATATAACAATGATCGGCATCATTCAACCATACAAATCAATAATAGGTTTCATATCACATCATATAACACCATATATGAAAAACAATAAGATAATTGTTGAGGAACCCAGTTGGATCCCTCCAACCTGTTTTCCCTGTATGCACAGATGTTAATCAACATGAATAACACGAATATGAGATATTCTGATAAACAGAATCAATATTCGATTAACGATAAATAAATATCATTATCTATATTTTCAGTCAACTGACTAGCAGTTCAACCAAACAGCCAACACACAGCAAACAACCATTATTTATAACTTCTAAAAATATTTTATAAAAATATTAATTGAGCAGAGTTAGTGAGATTACTCACATTTCGCGTTAACCGTTAAATAACGATTTGCGTTAGTTGATTCTGATCAGACAATTCATTTCGCCATAAATTGTAACGAGCTCTGATGGACTTCCAGTCAGTTTCATCGTGGAGTGCTCGTCCATACGATCCTAACGGATCCAACCGTTCGTGATTCTGATATCGTATGATCAAGATATAACATTCACAAGTTAATATAGTTTTAAATAAATAAAAACTTGGGTTTAAATTTAAATGGGCCTTACTATTTTGGATCCAGCCCAAACCCTTACGAAACCCGTACCGCTCATCACTCCTTCTTCCACGACCTAAAACCTGCTCCTCCAAACACCATAGCCAAACTTCCAACGCCTCATTCATCCTCGTTTCATCACTAAATCACAAACCAACAACACCATTTAACTCCACTACAAAATCTTCTCAACCCCAGGCCATCACCTTCAAACTCACACCATTCTCACACACCCCGACATCAGCTCAAACCGTCGTTCTGTACAAAAGGGGTTTGGCATTTTTCCTTGCGGAAGTCCACCGCATTAACACCCAAGGTGCGGATTCACCTCCCGAACCTAAAATCAACCACCAAAACCTAAATCGATTCCTCATTTTCTCAATTTCCTGAACCCTAGAAGCTGCTATTCGAAGTCGCACCCCAGAAATGAGGTTCGAGTGAAACAAAAATGGTACCAATAGGATGCTACTCCTTGTAGGATTCCAAAAATATTAATTTGGGAATTTATAGGTTTTAATTTGAGTTTCTAGAGAATTTTGAAGCTCACGATAATTTTGCTGAAGAAAGAATGGTGGCGGCTAAGAGTTGTTGACTATCGGCAGGAAAAATTTAGGGTTAGGAGGTTAAGGGATATATATAGGATTTTTATAATATTTTTATATTCGATTAAAATATTAAATTATAAGCAAACGTTGTTTTTTCTGTGTCCTCTAAAATTCTTGTGATCACATACGATACCCAAAAATCATGAAAATTGACATGTAGCTACAGTTCGACATTACGAACCCAACAAAACTGGTTTCGTCGAATTCCGACTTCGTATGCTCACACAGGTTATTTTAAACCGTCAAAATATCGACTGTTTTCACATTAAAATCCCGTACGGCCACATACTGATTTCAAAAATCACGAAAACTGAAATCTAGCAATAATTTAATATTGTGAATCCAACAAAATTAGTTTCGTCGAATTCCGAGGTCGTTTGCAAAACTGGCTATTTTTAAGGCTCTAAATAACCCTTTTTAAATATTTAAATATAAATTTAATATTTAGAAATAAATATTATCGTATATATTCACAACAGAATATCATACAGCTCCACTGAGATTTATAACTCGATGTTTCAAATCCAATGTTACATCGATATTCGATTTATATTAAAAATCCTTTTTAAAATATAAATGAGTCGATATAAATTATAAAGGAATTCCATAGCGACTTTTCTAAAATTTGATTTGGACATAACTAAAAATCTATACGCTGAAATCTCGATTTTTCTCTTCCATCAGAAAAATATACTTCACCAGCTTCTAGCGTTTCTTGTTTCACAGAAATCCGATTTAAAACGAATCCTGTATATCCAGTTGAATTTCAAATCGCCAAATAGCGAACTGCAGTGCCATTTCGAGCTCGATTATAATTATATTATAATTATACGTTAAAACTGTCGTTCAAATAAAATATCCGTTATTCTAATTCAATTCTAAACTGAATTAAATATCCCAGATGATCCAATTCACACCATTTTGTGAATTTCACTATTTCTGACTATTTCAGAAATTAAATATATTATTATATTATTTATTTTAATTAAATATTCAATATTATTTAATTCTGGTCATTTTTAAAAAACCAAACCATTATTCAAATAATTAAATAAATAAATTATATCGCTGAAAAATGCAGGACGTTACATAATTCCAAATCCAACTGTTAGATTTCAAATCTCTAATATTTGTTAGAAAGCTCTTTTCGATACGAACCTAACGGTTCCGGTTTTAGGAAAATCCGACAATCGGATCTCCCGTAATATCCGTTCGAAGTCAATGGTCGAAATTCGTGAACTGCCGCGGTGCGGCGCATTCTATTCAGGCCATTATATTATATATATAATATATATTTCATCGATTTCCATTTAAAACTTATTTTATAAATCGTTTTAAATTCGTTTTCAAAACGATTTCAACTTTATATTCAATTTCCCATCAAAATTGAATATTCCATATCATCGATATATAAATGATAATATTTTCAAAACATTAGATTTTGAAATCAATTCCTTTACGATATTCATTATAAAAATGAATAAAATCGATATAAATATCGTTCACGTAAAAATGGCATTAATCTAATCAACACGACTTTATATATTTAAATATTTTCATGTCCATCCCAAATCGGACGTCAAAATCATATTTTGATCTTTTACTAAATATTATTTGAAAATATACGTTATTTTAAAATATTCATTCTATCTGAACTGGAATCAGACACAGTCAATTACCGTATAACGTTGATTATATGGATTTCACACAACCAATGTGTATAACAACAATGAAAACTACAATCCATCATCCAGAGTGCATTCTACACTGTATAAGCATTAAGCATAAATATTCAATGCTTACACATTCTGTCAATCAATCGATCAACATACAGCTAATTATTGGGATTAGTGTATGTCCAATTTCATCCCAATACCCGTGTGGGGTTTTCAAACAATAAACACAGATTTTATTTGTGTAGTTGGGCGATGTGTAAAATATATCGTCCCAATCCATATTAGTCAAATGTGTGTACATAAACAAATCGTCCGATTTGTTTATAAATATTTATTTTATATACACGTTAAAACTTATATTTTTAACTATAAAATATTTATTCATTCCACATCACACAATCAGTTGTCACAACACATCAATCGAACAAACAAGTCACCCATGGTCTGTGGACGACGGGTGTCGGGTGCTGCAAAGCACCGTCTGCATCCTAGTATATACTTTAACTAGAAAATAAAATAAAAGTGAGGAGTTCTCACCAAGGGTTCCACTCCTCCATTCTTTCTTTCTGAACCGTTCGGATATGCCCAAAATTCCAATGCGACCTTTTCCCGCTGTTCATATATAGAAATCACATTTTTATCGCTTCATTCCAATAAATAAAAATCACATTTTTATATCTACTTCATATATTTTTATGATGCTTCTTTCTATATAAAAATTATATTTATCGAATTTTTATTTTAGCGCTATAAAAAATCACATTTTATTTCAACATATATATAATAAAATCAGATTTTTTTTTGCTACATACATAAAAATTATATTTTTATATTCTCTATTATATAAAAATTCTATTTTCAATCCGCTACTCATATAAAAATCGAATTTTTATTTCGCTACAACATATATAAAGATCGTATTTTTATATTCTTTATCCTATAAAAATCGTATTTTTATAATCTCTACTATATAAAAATCATATTTTTATTATCTCTATAATATTAAAATCATATTTTTATTATCTCTATAATATAAAAATCATATTTTTATTTGTACTTCATATATATAAAAATTGAATTTTTATATTGATAAAAAATCTGATCTTTCCTCTTACAAAAAAATCAGATCTTAACAAAATATTTTCTATATAATAAAAACTGATTTATAATAAAACTGATTTAAAACCTATTTAAAAACTGATCTCAATCAAAAACTGAATTCAAATAAAAACTGATTTAAATACTCTGGTTTCTAATGATTAAAAACTCACTATTTCACGCATTGGAGCATCGCTGGGTGGCGGTGGGTCTGTAGGTGGAGGGAACGGACGGCGAGGCACTGCGGTGAGGTTGGGCGTGGGTGCGCCAGCGACGACGGCGCTGGGTCGCGTAGGGGCGGTGGCAGTGGTGTATGGGCTGAGGGGGTCACGGCTAAAGGAGATTGGGGTTTAGGATTTGCGGCCTGGAGGAGCGGGAAGGAGAGGAGGAAAAGAAGAGGGGGACTCGCCGGTGCACGTGGAGGCGGTAGGTCCGCCTGGAGGGCGGCGCGGCGGTGGATCTCCCTCTCCGTCGAGCAATTTTTTTCTTCTTTTTTTTATTCGATTTTGATTTGAACAATAATGGGGCGTTGACCAGGTATAGGGAGAAAGGGAGGGTTTATTTAATTAATTTATTATTTAATTTTATTTTTGAAATCTATAAAGTTACTTTTTCATTTAATCTCCAAATCGCACCCAACGACTGTCGCCCCTAGCTAATTACCCCCATTCCGAACACAATGAGATATGTTTCGTGACCCAATTCGACTGTTTCGATCAGTTTTCGCTAAATTTAAAATATAAATTAATATAATAGTCAAACTTTATTTTAACGTACATTTTAATTTACCGGGGCCGCGTACTGACTTCAAAAATTCCAGAAAAATTATTTCTAGCTTCGTATTGACGATACGGTCCAAACAAAACTAATTTCGTCAAATTCTGAGACCGTTTGAAAAATGGCCATTTTCTGGTCGGTCTAAATTGACTGAAACTGTCAAAACACGTTTTCCCTCGCCACGCTCACATATTGATTTCAAAAATTATGAATTTTGGAATCTAGCAATAACTTGACATCCCGAATCCAACAAAAATTCTTTCGTCGAAAACGGAGGTCGTTTGCAAAATTTCCATTTTTAAGGGCCAAAATTCCATAGCGACTATTTTGAATTTTCAATTGGACCTAACTTTTTATTCCCGCTATGAAATTTCAATTTTTCGGATTCGTTGGAAAGATATTTTCAAATAGATTCAAGTATTTTTGGTTTCGCAAAAATCTGGTTTATCTTGAATCCTGTACATTCATTTGAAATTTGAAATCGAATTTTCGAACTACCGCGCCATTTTCAATTCCTTTTATAATATAAAATAAAATATTTATATTCTAACGTTAATTCAAATAAATATATACATTCTGATTCTATTCAAAATGAATTTCTCGTCTTTATTTTTTAAAATAAATCATTTTAAATATCCAAAATTCATTGAAATTTCCAAAATAAAAATTTTAAATTGGTTCAGATTTCCAGATTATAACAGGTCATGTGCGTGCATGGGCTGGGCAGAGGGGGATAAGACGACCGTGACACCTGTAGATATGGGGATGTGCATATCAGCGAAGGGTTGCCACTTTAGGACATGATACATCCTACGGTGGGGTCCGCACAAAGTATCTACGCGGATTAGGGAGCCGATCGATTAGGGTAGTAGTTAGGGTACATCCAGACGTATGCCTAAGTCTACAATCTTATCGTGGAAGGGATCATCAATGTCTGGTTATACTAGTAGTAGTGCAGAGTAATCATTAAGTTAGCTTATACACCCTATCATGTTTACCTTGTCATACCTGCCTTTTTTGTAGTTATCTCTCTCTTATCTACTTTATATGTCTGTCATGCTACTTTTATTTATTTACTTGCTAAAAGTAACTAGACTCCCTAGATTTTATGTATGACCCTTTTTGTTTCCTCTTCTTTCTTCCGTCCCTCCCCCCACCCCCCAAGGTTCTTAGGGCGGGAACACTCAGGCTTGACCGTGATTCTGCTTACATTTTGCTGGAGCTGCGTAGATGTATGGCTCAAGCTCCTATCCTTGTTGCTATGGCTATATTTTGTTTGGGGATTTTTTTCTTCTTTCATGTACTCTGATGTTTTAAAGTACAAGATAGTAGTTTTTATGATGTAATGGTTTTTGTGTATTTCAGACACATGATGTTTTTGAAACACGATGCTTTATGATAAATAAAGTTTTTAATTCCGCTGTTGTTTTATATTTATCTTGTAATATTTATGTTTCTGTTTACCTATAACGCTTCATGAAACTTAATGCATTCTCTTTGTGAGTGACATTAACGGACGTGGAGTGTCACATTACCCTCATGCCGCAAGCCATCCCAAAGAAGTGAAATAATATGCACATGAGTTGAGTACATCATAAAGAGATGGGCACCTACATTTTATAATGTGAGGTCATGTGTACATGGATACAAAGGAGAAGGTTGGTTTGGGTAAAATATAAGTTAGGTCGCCATACTTCATGACGCATACCGTTAAAACCAAGTATTCATGCTGCAAGTTCTCATGTCGTTCAGGTAATTCAAGCCGCAACTACTCAAGTCGTTCTCGCGACTTGAAGCAAGTCGTTCGGATCCTCATCATGTCGTTCTTAGGATAAAATAGCGGCAAGTATGAGCAGATCGTTGGGAAAATAACAAATGGGGTAGTGACAGTTGTCTTCATGGTTGGGGATTTCATATTTGTTCAAGACCACTTAATTTATATAAGAGGATCGGTCATATGGGTAAAGCAGAAAAGCTAGTGGATTATTTATACCCGTAATAACGTATGGCATGGGGCACTATGCAACAAACACGTGGCCGGAATAAATCACGTGTACATAAGCATTGCAAGAATCATGTAATAGGTGGGTCACAAGACAAGGGAGCGAGCAAAGGAATGGACTACAAGTCATATAGTGCGCCAGCTGTAAAGCTTGAAGTACCAGGTTGCAAAGGATCGAGAACAACTCATCATACTAAGTCATTCGCATACAAACGAAGTCAGACCATGAAGATTATATAATTTGGAACTAGGCCGTAAATCCTACCAAGCCATGAATATCATGTTGAGATCAAGTCGTTTAATTGACATGTCTTATATCGTTCTAAGTATGCCCAACAACCCAAGACCCGTACACGTGTATTTACAGAACCGCCACTACACTTCAACAATACCTATAAATACCTCTGTATTTTACACATGGAGGAGGAGGGAAATTTCTACCCTGGAGGGCCGCCATTTCATTTCTTCACTACTCTAAACTTCTCCAACCTCCATTAATGGCTTCTCAAGCTCAATACATTCTTCTCCAACGACAAATTGATCAAGTCTTATCCAAACACCATTAGAAATCTCTCAAGCTCAATTCAAGCTACTTTAATCTCCATTAATTCTCTCTCAAGCCTAGGTTCAACACAAAATCATTATGGAACCAATGAAGACCATCTAAATGTTCAAGTGATTGAAGATCTACATGACAACGATCACAAATCAAGAGATCTCGTCGATTCCTTCATGAATTCAAGTGAAATCTAGAGTAAAAAGAGAGAAAAGAAAGAAATATCACGAATGAGTGAAAGGAATGAAATCATGTACTTTGTAAATTCAAAAGTGATAATGAAAATTTCTACCATAGTGGATGTAGGCTGATATTAGGCCAAACCACTCTAAAATCCCGTATTTTTTACTTGCTTTTATATTTCGTGGCTTCATATTTTAAAATCCGACTTTTATGAAGTGTTACTAAACACCTTGGGGTGTTGTGATCATTTTTAGCGCCCATCGTGGGGCCACATCCACATCCTTAAGGTTAATTGGTTCGTGAGAGATCTAAAAATTTAAGGACTGCTTCTTACTATATATTTTCAAAATCAAAAATCCAAGCCAATCGGGATATTGTCTACAAAGATCAAATGCTCTTTTGAAAAAATGTTACTGAAAAAGTCAACTAATAAATCCGTAAGAGCTCTAAGCTCGGGAAATATTACGGATAAACCTACAACTCCGTAAATTAATCTCCATGAAGTTGACCAGTCCTAAGAAACAGGAGTTGGTGTGACTAGGGATGAATTGAATGAAGTCGACGCTGGTTTGACTCAGAAAATGGAGATCTCATGCAAATCCGTGATGGATAGAATAGAAGCACTTCTCGCTACTCAAACAAATGCGACAAAGGCAAACGTCGATGTCAAGGATAATGCCAATTCTCCCTCTTCAAGTCCCAATCATTATCATTCAGCTCAAGAGATCGATGAGTCGGATAATGGAGAGAATGAAGGATCTAAACCAATCACTAAGAACCATTCCGCAAGAGAAACTTCTCGAACCGTGGTTAGTCCCACCAACGGGGCACCTACTCAAAGCGGAGGCCTAGGTCCCCGTATCGGGAACCAGGATCGTTCGTTCAAACGAACATCCGACGAAGGTGACGGTACCCGTCCCATAGTCAACACGGTAAAGAAAACGTCTTTCAAACATGGTGAGAAAGATCATACAAGAGAATTTGGAAAGAAGCGGAAAGAGTAGGAATTCGCCTCTAGTAAGACTCCTCTCACTGATAGAATTCGTAAGGCCAAGTTCCCGAAGAAGTTTACTCCACCAACGATTTCAGCTTATGATGGAACTGGTGATCCCAATTTGTTCTTATACAAATACGATCAACACATGGATGGTGCACGAGCCACCAATGAGAACAAATGCTTATACTTCCCTACCTATCTCGAAGGAGTGGCTTCACTCTAGTTTACCAGGTACCCACCAAAATCCATGGATAACTTTTCTATCCTAGCAAAGAAATTCAAAGAGCAGTTTAGGCTGCAGACCACCAAAGCCAGAGATGTGATGTCACTCAATGACTTTGAACAAAGACCGGGAGAATCTGTTAAAGCCTTTCTAACTCGGTTTAACGCTGCTACAACAGAGGTGGAAAATCCAGAACCTCGATTAATCATGATGGCACTGAAACGGGCTATAATCAAAAAGTCAAAGTTCGGGTGGTGTATCAAGATGAAGAAGCCAAATACCCTTGAGAGATTCTATAAAAAAGCAGAGGAGATCATCAGTGTTGAGGATGATCCTTCCTTCATTTCAGATGTTGCTAAAAGCAGTGCCGTGGAAGATAAAAAAAGTAATGGTACTCAAAGTGACAAGAAGAATGTCAGAGGTCTGAAAAGGAAAATTGAGGACAACGGAGAAGCAGAGAATGATAACAAACAATTCCGTTTTATCAAGTCTGAAGAGTTAACTCCTCTAAATGATAACCCGTAAAACATCTTCTTTGCCACCAAAGATGTAGTATATTATCCAACTCAACGACCAATCAATGTAGACGATAAGGCAGCTAATTCTGGAATGTTCTGTCGCTACTACAACCAGCCTAGTCACGATACTAATGAATGCAGATACTTAAAGACCCTGATTGAGAAACTAATTAGAAAAAATAAGCTGCAACCGTATGTGAAATAGGCCATCAGTAACTAACAACTCTTTAGATGTTCAGTGACGAGTTCAAGCAAATGACGGTTGATAGGGTTCAAATGTTCAAAGCCTGGAATAATGACCATTCATGTCAACTCTACGCTAAAAAACATTGTTCATTTCTTATGAAAGATGTTGTGATCTCTTCTTACAAGTATAATCCCACCATGACTGGGGGCATTGTATCCGAACATTTTCTATTTCCGTTATTCATGAAGCTTGTATTCAATCAACTTTTACAATTCCTTGCAAAGTTCTATTGCTAAATTAAAATTGCATTGTTTCAATATTATAGGCTATCCAAGGAGCACTTTCTTCCTCACAATTCGACGAGGCTAGACGATCTTAACAATACGCCCTGATAATGAAAACACAAGTGTCGAGCGCAACATGCATCATTCCGCATATAAGAAAAGATGTAATGCACCGCCTTGTAAATCGAAAGGGGAATCATTTAAGGTCAATCGGAAAGAAAAGGAGCAACCAAAGCACTCAGTAAGATCGCCAAAGCCAGACTGACTTAGCCCGATTGTGATGAATGTTGAGTAAAAAACAATATGTTCCTTACACGAAGGTAAAACCAACATCTTCCTTACGCAAAGATGAGGCCAAAATCTTCCGTACGCGAATATGAATCCAAAAACCTTCCTTATGCGAAGGTTCCAAGTCGAATCTTGAACGCCATTACTTGGTCGGATGAGATAAACACTGGGGCAAAATCCAATGTCTTCCTTATGTGAAGACAAAATCAAAAACCTTCCTTATGCGAAGGTCCCCAGTCTAATCTCCAACGCCATTACTCGTCTGGATGAGATAAACGGTGGGGAAAACTCAATGTCCACCTTATGCGAAGACGAAATCAAAAACCTTCCTTACGCAAAGGCCTTCAGTCAAATATCTGACGCCATTACTTGGCCGGATAAGATAAACATTAGGGAAAAATCCAACATCTTCCTTACATGAAGACGAAATGAAAAACCTTCCTTACGCTTAGGTCCCTAGTCAAATCTCTGATGCCATTACTTGGACGGATGAGAAAAACACTACGGCAAAATACAATGTCTTCCTTATGCGAAGACGAAATCGAAAACCTTCCTTACGTGAAGGTCCTCAGTTGAATCTCTGACACCATTACTTGGCCGGGTGAGATGAACACTAGGGAAAACCGATGTCTTCCTAACGCAAATAAAAATCAGAAAACTTCCTTACGCGAAGACATTCAAACTAGCTTCTCTGACGCCTGATTTATTAAGTCACAAGAGACAAGAGTTGAATTAAGAGACAAACATCTTCAAAGAAGTAGCATACATTCAGCTAGTAAAGCCTGATTTCCTAGATATATTGGCCAGCTCGGAAGCTTTAAATAGGTTGGTAAAAGAAAAAAGACTTTGCCAACAAGTTAGAAGCTTCTAGTGCGACAACTTGAATCAAGGAAATTCAGCAAAGTTGATCACATTCTTCTTAGGTAATTCATGATGACCCATGGTATAGGGGCAACACAACCATATTAAGATTGAACAATGTTTGGAAAACATTCCACGGGTTCATCACGACATCGCAATAAATAAAAACCCGATTTGCACTCGACCAAAAGGCAAGTATATTTAGAAATACATAAGCCAAAGTGTGTGAACAACGGGAGATCTATCCTTAGAAGCTCAGCAAAAAGATTTTGCTTTCAAAAAAAATAAGGGGCATTTGAAAATTTTGACAAAATCAACATGACGTGATACGTCAATAAACCTCAATAAAGATCAACCTTGAAGGTCTGATTAGCTAAACATCGACTTGTTCCGATCCTCTTAAAGAAGAAAAGGTAGGTACATCGGTCAAGTCAAATCAAAAGCAATCTCTTATGAGAACGAATTCCTTCGTTGAGCAAATCTAGAGTGCCTCAACACAAAATCTTCCTTGACTGCAAAGCTCCGGTCGTATATAACTCAGAGAACCCGATGGTATTTTGTATCAAACCAGAGGATAAGCGATGCTCAAAAGGCGACTATGCTGACATGATGTGGCTCGAATCCAATAGGGCAGTAACATTTCCCAAGGAACTGAAGCTAATGTCCATCAATGGTGTCAATATAAGATATAAAAAGAAGATTAAGCAATAGCCATGCACTGGGGCAAGCCATTGTGCAGTCGAGATTCGAAGTTTTATATATATCCCGGGATCGTCCATGATATCAAACAATATTAGAGGAGACGACAGTATCACGAGGCTGTAATATCCAAAAGAGCATCCCAGAATGCGGAGGAAGTCAATATATGAGAAAATGCAGGAATAACGCAAGAAGCGATTCATTACTGCACAACATTCAAATTCCAAGGCCTAGTTCCAAGGTTCAAGGCTCTCAGGACAGATATTGCAAAAGCAGCATATAAAATGCTGGCCCGACACAACTTCTTAAGCGATGCACATAAGCTACTCAGTTTATCGAAAATCCTGCGGTTATGAACACCCAAAAGGATTGGTGGAGAACATGAGTCAAGCTGACTAGGGCATTTCTAATAATTGTATGAGGCAGGCTAAACTCAGAATTCCATCAGACAAATTACCGGGTGCACGCCTTTCAAAAATATTGAATCTAATACAGTAACATTTGAAGAGGTAATACTTAGAGTTCGCAGTGCAAAATTTAGACTGACGAATCTTAAGTGTCATCGACAAAAAAACTAAGTACATTCTCATTATGGAATGTATCTAGCAAGTCATAAGCTCTAAGATAGAAAAACTCTACATTTATAACATATTTGAGTTTGTAAATGATTCTCATATTCTATCTCCTTCTACTGGACTAACCCGTCGTCGTCTTGAGCAATCGACAACGGATTCGTCGCCAAATACGTGCAAAATCATTTCATTACAGATTCTCTGAAAGGACACCTACGCTAAGGAAAACCCTCCAACGAAACTAAGCTAGTATTACATCACTGTTCATCGAAATATGGCAAAAGGGGCCAAACGAGTCCAGTATGCATCATCAACTAGTTCAAAAGCCATGTGCAAAATAAAACTAAAATTTATGAGTCCAATCAAGTTACTACAACAAAGTCAAACAGCGAACAATCAGCAAATTTCACTTTCTGGCAATTTTTTGTTAGATTCGGGAATGGTAAACAAAATGCATGCTTGATAAAAGATATATTGAGCTAGCAGAGAATGAAATCTCTGTGGAAAGTAGTCAAAAGGACAATGGATAATCGAAAACTGATTCATTCACGATCTGGAAGCTACAACTATTCTAGCCTTGGAAACTCAAATTAAAACTCCAGTCTAAGTAGAAGCACCCACTTTCCGGAATGATAGATAGTCTTCTATCCGGTATTCACTCTACACATGGAACTTCATTTTTCAATAGAACATAGGTACACGTTTCATAAAACATGAGTCGTCATGCAAAATTATATAAGTCATTAAAGAGGCAAAGCTTGAAATCTATATTCGGTATACATATATATTGATTAGAAAGTCTCAACATCATTGCGAATTTGGATTAGAATGTCGTATCCATACAAACGATACTTGATGAATTTAAAGCAGTCAAATGAAATAGTTCTGTACAATCCCAATTATGAAATTCGCTCTAGTTCATTCTCAACGATTAACTAATCTGTTATTGATGTGGACGATCAATAGCAAAATAAAAGTCCAAACAATGCGCAAATGCCTGTTTTAGTTACATAGCAGGTGCCATGAAGCATACGAATTCAGCTATCAAGTTCTGTGCTTCGATCGTTTGAAGTCAACGGGTCCAGTAAGTGCACTCACCAGTTTAGGTCATTCAAATGACCCAAAAGCAATAGGTTGCCCAATGACCCATTGGGATAATTGTCTGTGATCTGAACAACAAGAAAATTCTTGTATCATTTCAAACTTAAAGTTACAAGTTGATTCCTTGCGGGCAACCAATACAGCAAATAGCCATTGGCATCTACCATTTAAAGTTTGTAAGTGTCAGGGGTAATGACTAGCTAACATGGAGATGCAGATGCATTTCAGCAAGTTAGCAGTTCCACAAAGCTTAAAACGATCAATCTGTAGACATGCTAAAAATTGGTTAAATACAGTGGCATACAGGTGCTCAGTTACATCAAAAATAAATAAATTAGATGTAAAGCGGCTGTACAAAATTGCCAAAACCCGTTCGAAGGGTAAAATCAGAACTCAAGTTTTGATTACAATATGGTCATACCTAGTTTCGAACTATTACACGATATTCATGCTACAAAAAAATCAAACTCGACCTTATTATCGCAAATAAGCACTTTCCGGCATGACAAGCTTCGAGCATAGATCATTAAAATGCACAGATCATTGTGAGCCAGAATCAAGTGTCAAGTGGATTAATAAAACATTGACATATCATTCATCAGAGAAATGCATGACATCGGTTCACCTGCAAAAGATCTGAATAGCTGAGCGCGACAATTGAGCTTGAATCCGAATAGTGGTTTGCAGAAGAATAAATTAGCATAAATCATTGCGGATCCAAGCTGAGAATTTAAAACTAAAGTCTCAAATTATTATTAAAATATAAATCAGCCAAAGAATCCACAACATTCAAAGGGCCAGGATTGATGTAAAACATATTTCGTAAAGCTACGCAATGTGTCGTTACTAGTATTGATTGGAATTACAAGTTGTTCCACATGAGTTATTCAAATAACAATTCTCCGATCCATTTGGGGATGGAACTCTAAACAAATAGCCGAATACACGAGATTGAACAAAGTTATTCATACAATTGAGTTTTGGCACTTCAAATAGAGAATTGCAGATTCATACACCTTCGCTGGAATTGGTCTACAGGCTCATCAACATATCAAAAGTTACAAATCCAAGTTAAAGCATCTTTGTTGACTAAGGCGCAAGACTTGCAATCAAATTATAATTGAAATCTGATAACAAGGATTCATCATATTATCATGATTGAGCCGATGCAACGTTAGTAAAATACGCAAACTTATACGCCAAAACTCTTAGGGTTTGGATGCAACACCATAGTTTTTAATTTGAAATCAGGTCAGCTGACGATCGATTAACACAAACAATCCGCCCTATGTTTACGAACCCTCAAAATTCTTCAAAGTCCAAGTTAGAACAGAAAGTTCGGGTTCAATTGTAATTTATAGTTTGTTTGAGCTGTATTTCAAAAGCACAACATTAAATCGGGTTCAGTTCTAAATTGATCGGAATCTCAAAACTCGCTATTGCCAAAGTCCGATCCAGAGTACAGTTGAGATCCTGTATCCATAATTCCAAACTGCCGAGTAGCTAAAATTCCTAACTTCTGAAGATGAATATGGATGAACGGAAACCATAAGCTAATCTGAACTCAACAAGACCTGACACAATGATTAGAGTTCAGATCTGAGCAATCACGGTGAGCTTCAAATTGGATTCAATTAAGTCGAAATCTCTAATACTTGATTCTGATGAATGCATTAAAGACCTGATCGGTAAGGAAGAGAACACGAGTTTCAATCACTCCAGATTCTCTATGAAGGAACCAAGCTACCATTAAAATGATATTTATGGTAAAAAGGATAAAGTAAGAAAAGCGGACCTGTAAATATAAAGGCGAGGTGTCCTTGGGCCTTTCTGATCCACATGTGAGCCACACCCAGTCCATTAAAGATTATTTGTGTGCAGTTCGTTTGTAAAAGTACACAATGTCCATTACCTTTTGTGTAATCGGATCTATAAAATAATGTATGAATGATCCATACAAAAGCATCACTACCGTCAAAATTTTTGAAGCTTACATTTTTTAGCAAGCAAAAATGTAAGCTTCGAGGGGCAAATGTTAAACCCGTTAAAATGCGGTTCGAAAAATATACGTCAATTGCAGCATAGTATAATGTATGATGGATCGGTAATAGAGCGATTCACAACATGACTAAAAATATTTGGACCAACCGCAGACTTAGGTGCTTGCGAGAGTAAGTAATACTGGCGAAACTACTGCAATTCATCTTGGATTCGTTCCATTAGTTCACTGAAATGAGCGAACTGATCGGTATTCATGAAATCATGGGCTCCCGAAACTACAAGAGTATACCATTGCAACAAGAGCACCCCTTAGGGCAGCATCGATTTCTATACACAAATCTGAACAATATACTTTTGATCACGAATGTTGGATGAAGCTTAAATACATAGACCAAATATACAGTTAAAACATCACATGGTGCAAGACCGTATGGGTTGTATACACATAATATAACCATATAATTGAACCTATTCCGTGCAAACCATAACGTTGAACTCATGCCGTTCAAATCATGTCATTAGAACAAGCCATGCCACACATCGCCAAGTCGGTTCAAAGACATACAGTATGGACTAAAGAATGACGACGTGACAAATATATTATTGGTTCACTGACCTGAAAGTATGAAGATGTGAACATAAATATGATGTATGAATCAAGCAAATACTTTGCGTTAATATGAAACTGCAATGATGATTCCTACAGTACATCAGGTTATTCATGTAATTTATATATGATACAAAAAGTAAGCACGGCAAACCATGACGTTGGAACCATGTCGTGCTAACGACTTTTCTCATGTCGTGCTGACGACGTTCCCCAAGTCGCACTACATGTTTATAGTCTAGCCGTTATTGCAGCATGTAACCATTTCGTTATATCCATGTCGTGCAAATCTTACATCAACATGTCACTCAAACGACTTGAGTCCTGATGTTTTAGAACCACACTGATATAACCAAGTCGTGCGGCTTACCTTCATGCTGCAAGCCATTCCAAAGAAGTGAAATAAACTGAACGTGAGCTGAGTACATCATAAAGAGATGGGCACCTACATTTTATAATGTAAGGCCACGTGCATATGGATACAAAGGAGAAGGTTGGTTTGGCTAAAATATAAGCCAGGTCGCCATACTTCATGACGCATGCCGTTAAAACCAAGTATTCATGCCGCAAGTTCTCATGTCGTTCAGGTACTGCAAGCCGCAACTACTCAAGTCGTTCTCGCGACTTGAAGCAAGTCGTTCAGATCCTCATCAGGTAATTCTTGGGATAAAAGGGCGGCAAGTATGAGCATACCGTTAGGTAAATAAAAAATAGGGGCAGTGATAGCTGTCTTTATGGTTGGGGATTTCATATTTGTTCAAGACCACTTAATTTATATAAGAGGGTCGGTCTTATGGATAGAGCAGAAAAGCTAATGGATTATTCGTACCCATAATTGCGTACGGCATGGGGCACTATGCAACAAATACGTGGCCAAAAATAAATCACATGTAAATAAGCATTGCATGAATCATGCAATAGGTGGGTCACACGACATGGGTGCGAGCAATGGAATGGACTACAAGTCATATAGTGTGTCAACTATAAAGCATGAAGTACCAGGTTGTAAAGCGTCAAGAACAGCACATCGTGACCACGTCATTCACATACAAACGAAGTCAGACCGTGAAGATTATATAATTTGGAATTAGGCCATAAATACTACCAAGCCGTGAATATCATGTTGAGATCGGGTCGTTTAAACGACATGTCTTAGGTCTTCCTAAGTATGTCCAACAACCCATGACCCATACACGTATATTTACGGAACCGCCACTACACTTCAACAATACCTGTAAATACCCCCATATTTCACACATGGAGGAGGAGGGAATTTTCTACCCCGGAAGGCCACCATTTCATTTCCTCGCCACTCTAAACTTCTCCAACCTCCATTAATGGCTTCTCAATATCAATCCATCCTTCTCCAACGACAAATTGATCAAGTCTTCCCCAAACTCCGTTAGAAATCTCTCAAGCTTAATTCAAGCTATTCTAATCTCCATTAATTCTCTCTCAAGCCCAGGTTCAACACAAAATCATTATGGAACCAATGAAGATCATCTAAATGTTCAAGTGATTGAAGATCTACACAACAACGAACACAAATCAAGAGATCTCGTCGATTCCTTCATGAATTCAAGTGAAATCTAGAGCAAAAAGAGAGAAAAGAGAGAAATATCACAAACGAGTGAAAGGAATGAAATCATGCACTTCATAAATTCAAAAGTGATAATGAAAATTGCTACCATAGGCCGATATTAGGCCGAACCACTCTAAAATCCTATGTTTTTTTACTTGTTTTTATATTTCATGGCTCCATATTTTCAAATCCTACTTTTGTAAAATGTTATATAAACACCTTGGGTTGTTGTGATCATTTTTTATTTCAACAAGAATATTGAATATTTTATTTGTTTAAATGTTCAATTTATGAAGTTTAATCATAAAACTACTTTTAACCTTAAGTTTATGATAGAAAGATATTCTGATATTATTTTAACAATTTCAGAGCCTTCTTAAATTATATAATGTATATAAGGTACTTAGTTTTATTTGGTTATAAATATAGATACGTGTTTTCTTGAAAAAATTATTTTTGTAATCATATTTATATGTTATAAATGTGTTAATTGATATAATAATAATAAGATTTAAATATTTATGTTTCAAATCACATGATTTGATGTTTAATAATAGAAATTACATAATAAATGGATTTTAGAATTTTATATTTTATATTATATAATATGTGATTTGATGTTTATTATAAAATAGTAAATTATAAATACTTGATTTGATGGTTAATAATTTAAAATGCATGATTTGATTTTTATTTATATAAGAAGAAAACAAATATTTTATAGTTTTTTACTTTATTATAAATTTTTTATATATAGTGTATTAGTATAATAAATTTTAATACATTTTGATTTGACTTATAACATTAAAATATATAAAAGGGGAACATAGTAATTACCTTAACGACTAAATTAGTACTAAGTGGACAATACTTTTTCTTACAACTCAATTTATATGAGATGTACTTACTAGTACATAAGTGAGTTGTAATGAAATGATAGTAAAGGAAAAATAAGTCTTTCATTTAATTTATTTAATTATATTTTTATAATATATACATTTTCTTTATATACATGTTACTCCCTATTCTATTCGATTGTCCTTTGCTCCTCTTTTAGTTCCCTTCTAACCACGGTAGCAATTAAGAAAAAAAATTAGAAAAAAATTGATACTTGTAACAACTTGAAATTTCTAACAATTTTCAAAATAAGGCGGCAAACTGAAATACAACTTTTATTTTTAATTTATTTTGAATGTTTATATTAAATTTATGAACTTAAATTTAGAACACGCGTGCCTATGTTGAATAATAAAATCAATATTAATCGTTAATTTAAAACTTGATTGTTTTGAATTGACATGAAATCGAGTAAAATCAAAACATTGAAATGTTAATGTTAAAAATGTAATATATTATATAAAATCAATTAAAATAATTTTATAATGAAAACGTCAAATTTCGCTCGCTTCATTTTAATCGATTTATACGATTGATTTACAGTAGCGATAAACGATACAGTACAAATTAAATTTAAAATTTAAAAGTTGAAATTAAAATCTAAAAAATTATATTTGAGATGCGTTAACTAAACATAGCGTAAAATAAATTTTGTTTAAAATATGTAAATTTGTTTAGTGTGCGTATTTAATTAAGTTTGAATATATTGTTTTAAAAATAAATTATTATCGGAACTTAAGCATTTTATGCCTAAAAATACTAGACCATTTTCAAAACACGGCCGTACTTTTTGTTTCATGAAATCCAGATGTTTATTGCTCCGTATCTTTAACTTCGACTGAAAAATGCACAAAATCGAGTAACGTACATATCTTTTTTACAACCTATATTTCCAGCTATTTCTTTTTTTACCTATACTTATTCTCAATTAATACATATCTTGAATTTTGGAGTTTTAGTTTTGGAATATGTAAAACTAGGATACTTAAAGTTTTCACTGATTCGTCCATAAAATAAATGGTTGTTGTGTTTCACTTACCCTCATTATTCTTTTTAACTCTAGGATGCATGTTTCTCTTCCATCACTTCCTTTTCTTCTATTTCAAAAGATTAAGCATCCTCCTTCTTTCTTTAGTCTTCTTCACTAGAAAAAAAACGCTTTGTTTATGTTAAAAGCTTTTCCATCTCTTCTTCATTAAGCACTTAGAGCCATATTTTGCAAACCATGGTTAACCCATTCCACACTTTTTCCCCGCCAACTCTTTCCCTTTTCCATGCAAGAGCTTGTACCACCTTTGCTTCTTTCTCTTCTATTCACGTAATATTTCCAGGCTATGCAATTTCATGCATAATTTTCTGAATTCAATCCCTCCTCTCTGCCTCTACTGTAGGTGCTCCGACCAACTATCTCAAACACAAACCTGCGTCAGACCAAATAAAACACTGTTATCACTCCTTTTGTAACCACTGCTCCGATGTCCCACACCAACCGACACTGCATCAACCTCTTCCAAGCCACAATCCCGCCCCACCATCCCTCCGACTAGCACCACAAAAATCGCGAAACCGCGCAACCCATCACCAATAGCTAGAACACCTTAAGAACCAAAATCCAAACATAATGTAACAACCCGGAAAATGCGAGCCAATTTAAAATTTTTATTTTGGCAATTTTGATGAATTTTGAATATTTAAAATGAATTATTTTAAATAATATCGACGAGAAATTTATTTTGAATAGATTAGAATGTACATATTTATATACGTCGTCGTTAGAATATAAATATTTTATTTTAATTATAAAAGGAATTAAAAATGGCGCGGTAGTTCGATAATTCGATTTCAAATTTCAATTGAACGTACCGGGTGCAAAATAAACCGGATTTCAGTGAAACCAAAAATATCAGAATCTAATTGAGGATATCTTTCCAACGAATCCGAAAATTCAAAATTTCATAGCGGGAATCAAAAGTTATGGGCAAATGAATTTTCAGAATAGTCGCTATGGAATTCTGACCCTTAAAAATAGCCATTTTGCAAACGACATCGGTTTTCGATGAAACCACTTTTGTTGGATCTGTGATGTCAAGTTATTGCTAGGTTTCGAATTTCGTAATTTTTCGAATCAATATGTGAGCGTGGCAAAGGAAAACGTGTTTGACCAGTTCCAGTTGATTTTAATCGACTGGAAAATGGCCATTTTTCAGATGGTCTCAGAATTCGACGAAACTAGTTTTGTTAGGACTGTCTCATCAATACGAAGCTAGAAAATAATTTTTCTGCAATTTTTAGAGTTAGTATGTGACCCCAGTAAATTGAAATGTGCGTTCAAATTCAATATATAGATTTATATTTTGACTTTGACGAAAATTGATCGTAACGGTCGAATCAGCTTATGATACATATCCCATTATGTTCGGAATGGGGGTAATTAGCTGGGGACGACAGTCGGCGACTTTGATTTCGAGTTCAAATTAAAAAGTTACTTTTTGAAATTAAATTGAATAAAATATAATTATATTTATATAAAACCCTTGCCCAATTAAAACCCTAGTCAACCCATCCCTCGGTCAAACAAAATCATGCCTCCCTTCTTCTTTCAGAACGAGAAAATCAATCCACCAAATCGCCACCCTCCGCCGCCGTGTCATCCACCAAATCGCCACCCCCTCCCCTTCACTGCCGACGCTGTACTCCACTGCACCTCCCTCCCCAGCCCCAACCTCCGTTGCAGCTCCCCATCCTCCATTCAGACCCGCCCCCAAACCCCAATTTGCCCAAATCGAACCACCCACGCCCTAACCCGCGTCAGACCGCCTAGCCGCGCCTCCCTCCCCGACCTGCAGCCCCCAACGCCACCTCAGACACCCTCCACCAGCGACCAGCGACCCCTCTTCCCCTTGGGCGCTGCAAACGGCACCACGACCCCCCCCCCCCCTTTCCAATTCGAACAGCGAAGGTGTGTCTTTATTAACTTATTTATTTACATTGTTTTATATGTAGACTGGATTTTTAGTTAGGCTAAGATATGATTTTTTTTCAATATATGAAAGCTTCGATTTTTATATGTGATTTTAGCGAGGTAAAGATCGAATTTTTAGCAAAGTAAAAGTCGGATTTTTAGCAAAGTAAAGGTCAAATTTTTAACACAAAAAGGTTAGATTTTTAATTAGTGAATGTTGAGATTTTTATAACAACAAAGACGGGATTTTTATATGAATAACATAATAAAAATATGATTTTTATTATAGGAAGGTTAAAAATATAATTTTTATAATATATAAAGTTTAAAAATATAATTTTTATAATATAGAAAGGTTAAAAATATAATTTTTATATATGTAGTGAATCTAAAATATGATCTTTATATAATAGAAGATATAAAAATACTATTTTTATATAAGTAGTGTATTGAAAATAGAATTTCTATATAATAGGGAATATAAAAATATTATCTTTATATATGTAGCGAAATAAAAATCTGATTTTTATTATATATATAGTGAAGTGAAAATGTGATTTTTATAGCGAGGATATAAAAATTCGATCTTTTTACAAGAAGTAGAAATATAAAAATATAATTTTTATATTGAAATAAGCGTTGTAAAAATATATGAAGTAGAAATAAAAATATGGATTTTTATTTATTGAAATGAAGCAATAAAAATATAATTTTTATTTGAACAGCGTGAAAAGAACTGCATTGGAATTTCAAGCAAATCCAGACGGTTCAGCAGTTCAACAGTAAAGAACAGCGGAGTGGAACCCTCTGTGAGAACTTCTCACTTTAAATCTTCTTTTCTAATTAAAAATATATACTAGGATGCAGACGGTGTTTAGTAGCACCCGACACCCGTCATCCACAGACCATGGATGGCTTGTATGATTGATTGTTTGTTATGGTGAAAATTTTATTGTGTGTTGTGAGATGAAATAAAATATTTATACAGTTAAAAATATTTTATCGTTAAAAATATAATTTTTAACGGGTATGTGAATGAATAAAAATCTGTGTTTGTTGATTTGAAACCCACATGGGTATTGGGATAAAATACGGCATACACTAATCCCAATAATTAGTTGTATGTCGATCGATTGATTGACAGGCTGTTATAAGCGTTAGATATCTATATTCGATGCTTATACAGTGTTGTGCACTTTGGATGATGGTTGATTATTTGTCAGTGCTATTATATACATGTGTTGTATGGAATCCATATAATTAACATTATATGGTAATTGATTGGGCCTCATTCCAATCGGGAAAATAGAAAAATAATCATGTGTTGAAAATTATCATGTGTTGAAAGAAATATTTTAACAATAAATTTACATCTTTATCATATTTAAAGTTAGAAACTAACTGGAAAATAGATAAGATGAGTGGTTTCCAAAGTATTGATCTGATATTGGTTTTGGCCTTTTGCGTTAATACTTAGGGAATCATTCTCTTACTACTTTATAGTTGGAGTCTGATTTGAAAATCAAACGATAGATACCATAATTTTATAAAATATATTAAATAATATAAATAGTCGTGTGTTGACAGTGCTCATGTGTTGAGAATATTCATGTGTTGAAAGAAATATATATTCATGTGTTGAATAGAATAAATATTCATTTGTTGAATAGAATAACGAATTTATTGAAATATATAAAGCCGTGTTGATTAGAGTTGCGCCATTTTGATGTGAGCGATATTTATATCGATTATATTCGTTTTTATAATGAATATAGAAAAGGTAGTGATTTCAAAATATAACGTTTTGAAAATATTATCATTTATATAGTAATGATATGAAATATTCAATTTTGATTTGAAATTGAATATAGAATTGAAATGGTTTTGAAAATGAATTTAAAACGATTTATAAAATTCATTTTAAAAGGAAATCGACGAAATATATAATATATTATATATAATGGCCTGAATAGAACGCGCCGCGCCGCGGCAGTTCGTGAATTTCGACCATTGACTTCGAATGGACATTACGGGAGATCCGACAGTCGAATTCTCCTGAAACCGGAACCGTTGGGTTCATATCGAAAAGAGCTTTCCAATGAATATTAGAAATTTTAAATCTAACAGTTGGATTTTGAATTATGTCCAAATCAAATTTGGAAAAGGTCGATGTAAGTGCAGTTCGATGGCCATTGGTGGAAATCGACTGTACGAGCCTTGATAAAATTATTAAAAATAGTAATAATTTGTGTTAAATCATAAGAAATGATTTGGGAAAAATCGGGCTGAAAAAGTTATTATTTGAAAAGATAAAAATAGATTTTTATCGAAATGAACTAGTTTTGAACTAGAATAAAAATAAATTTATTTTTGAAATAAATAAATTGAATTTGAAGGTGGTTTTAAAAATAATCAAAATTCCCAATACGTGAATTGGACTGGATTTCAATCGAAAATATCTTCGGAATATTTCGATGTTGGATTTCGTGATTATACAGATATCGTTATGGGAATTTGAAAGATATATTTATATCGTTATTTCCAATACGATATTTGTTGGTTTCAGAATTTGATATTGAATATAAGATGGTATATTTTCTATTCAGAGCCTTGTATTTAATATCAAATGTGATTTGGGTTTGTCGTGAATGGTGTCTTCATTAACACTGATTCTTAAGCCCAGTTGAGAAGAAGATTAAATCTTTCTATTTAGATTTAATGAAGTGTACCAATTAAATAATATTAATTGGAATTGAATTTAAATTGGGTTTTGGGTTTATCGTGAGCGGTGTTTTGAATAACACCTGTTCTTTAACCCGATTAACAATAGAAAGTGATTTTGGGTTTATCGTGAATCGTGTTTTAGATGACATTGGTTCTTTAACCCAGTTAAAGACAGGATATTGATTTTTGAAAAGATTAAAACTAAGTGGAGTTTTAATGAATCTTTAATTAGATTGAAATGTGAATTGATAATTTTAAATTATCAAATCTGAAAGGTGATCGAGATTGGAGTACCACCAGTTTTGCTCCAAAGCGATAGTTAAATCTTTAATTAGATTTGAACGTGAAATGGTAATTAATTTTACCGATAGCACCGTGGTGTTAGATAAGAAGTATGACCAGTTTTACTTCATGGGATGAATAGGTTGGGATTGGGAAATAAAATAAATAATTACTTCGGTGTGGTTCGCTAATCCCGACTAGTTTGTAAAACCATAATATGGTTTGAAATGATATCCAAAGGAAGATTAAAGAATAAATTTAGAAGAATTTATCTTTGATAAAATTAATGGGAACCTTTCCCTAAGAATGTGATTTTGTGAATAAAAGAATATTCCGAATTGGAATAAGGCGTTTGTTGTGTTTGTGTAACATTTATTTATTATATACGTGGGTTATTTAGAAAGACCGGGTTTATACCCATTCTGAATAACCGATTCGACGATATGTCGAAGATGAAGATGGTGGTTGAAGACCGGAAGTCTTCACATCGTTTGGGTGATTACTGATGATCTTGATTATGTTGTACACCCAAGAGGAGAGAAACAGTTGGTGATCGTCCAGACGTAATTGGAGATCGATGGATATACGAGGAAGTGCCTCCGGTTTCGTTTAGACCCAGAACGAACTTGTAAATAGATTGTGTGTCTGACATTGGATTTTATTCTATGTTGATTGATCTCTGTTAAATATACATCTGTTTGGCGGCGGAGAATTTATTCTCTTGCTTAACGCCCTTCTCTGAGATGTACGAGCTCAGAGGTTGTATATCGATGGACATCAGTCGCATGGAGTGAATTGCCAGTGTGGCACGCGTAAGTGGCAATTGATCAAGGCTTCTGTTGAAAAGCAAAGTCTTGTGGTTGATGATCAAAGCACGGCCTGTGTGGCGTAGCTTTGAGTATAGCGTGAATTCGCAAGCCTCACACCTCGGTATGAGTCAAAAACGGGATAGTGACTGCAGGGAGAGCACGACGTTTCTTTCTAGCTATGGGTGGTGTCAGTGCTTAAACAGGCTGACATTTATATACTTTTCACCTGTGTGGTTGTTGGATGCGAGGCGCCTCGGATATAGGTCTGTTAGGACCGGGAAACGTGTGTTCAGGAATAATTAATCCTCAAAAGTAAGAGAGGACCGGCCCTAAAGATCCAAGGATCATAGTGGGGTCCTGAGACATTTGCTAGAGTGTCTCGAGTCGGAGAGGAGTTTGCCCCTTGCCTCGACTCATAACGGAAATCCAATTTCCAATACGTGATATTGCAGTTTTATTTGTAGAGCCTAGTATGGCGACATGATATATGGTACCCATGTCGTCTATGATTGATATTTATGATTGAAATTGTTTTGACACTATACACTTATAATAGTATCAAATGATTTGTTTCAAACATACTAAGCATGTTTGGCTATTATAAGGGAAAACCCTATCCTCCGGCTTGCGTTGCATTGTGTGATGGGACCTGGGTCTTATAATAGCTTCATTTTCCGAAAAAGCATTGCGTTGTTTATTCTATGCACTGGTGTTCTTGGGAGGAAACTCGTTCCGTGTTATACGGCGTGGTCCCTTGATTTACCGAACTTTAAAATAAAGATTAATAACTGTTTTAGTTCTCACACCAGTCACATGACTGACCTGGAGTTTATTGTTTTAACCTAAACTATGGGTGCCCTTATTTTCGACACGGGCAGCTAGTAGTTTTGGTTTTGCAGATTTATATTCACAGGATCCTGATTTACAGCTGGAATGATGCTCGGAAAGCTCTGTATCCGTGTATTACTTCTACTTGTGTTTTATATTATTTTCCGCTGCTATGTATTTATTGTAATCTATGATATTTTTCTGTTGTATAATATTTATTCATACTCTGTATATTCTTGTATTTGTTGTAATAAGCAATGAAATGTTCTTCTGTTTGCGTTCTGATTCGTCTTGCCCTCAATTCTATCCGTGCTTTCCTTACCGGGGAAGTTCGGGTCGTCTCACATAACAGGCAAACCGAAACCCGTAGCTCCACCTTCTAGTCACCCTCTGACTTGTGCTTCTTTTTGGTCCGCCCTCTTCCGTGTGTGTGGCTCTCTTTTCTTTTCACATTTAAAAAATTGTCTGTTGTAATGTTTTAGGTCATGTGTCACTATGCCATAGATGACCTACTGCAACACTAGAGAAGTGATGCCGAAAGTACCAAAAAATGTTGCTACAGGCCAAAAAAGATCAAAGGCGACACTTTCTCGATGTTGCATTTTGCCGCGTTGCCCTAGAGTTAAGGGCAACATCTTTGCGACCCTAGGCAACATTGGTACTGTTGTTGCCACAGGTACTAAATTTACTAAAAATTGGGCCCCACAATCTAGACCCCAACATGCGGGGCCCACTAAAATCTATAGCTCACCTTTACAGAATCATGTTGTTTGGCCCATATTCATTAATCTATGGTAAAACTTTTACCATCTAATGGCAACACTTTGCTTGTTTATTATAACATTTAACATCACATACTGCAACATTATATCATAGCTATGGCAATACCTTTTGCAATTTAAATTGGACAAGTACTACTGTAACATTATATTGTATCATTATACTGCAACATTACACTGCAACAAAGAACTTTTCATTTCAGATTAACCAACAATACAAGTAGTACTTAGTCAACTACAAAATAACAGACATACTTAAAAATGTAGCCAGTAAATTCATGTTTATATAGAGTACTTAAAAACACAGCCAGTACGTACTATATTCGACTTAATAGAAAAAAGAAACAAGTTCTTGTACAACTCCATCACTGCCTCCTTCACCTATTGCGTCTTCTATCTTCTCCTGCAAAATAAAGCAGTTTCAAAATGTGACACTATATGAAATTAACAATTCTGAAACAAGTTTCTTAAACAAGAATTGTGGCCTATAACACTTTGAAACCCATAGTAAAAGATCACCATTGTTAATGAATAAAATCTGAGTAATTCTTTAGTATAACTAATGTTGCCACAGTGAATACACTATTTCAGCACAACCAAAGTCATGCATGCCCCGGTTACAAACTGAGGCAACGCCTCATTTACATTTCAACACAAAATGAGAGGCATGCATGCATGCACCCACTTACAAACAAAGGAAATGCCCAAAGACATTTCAGCACAAACTAAGGCCTGCATACCTCAGTTGTGTTTCAGCACAATCTGAAAGGCATGCATGCCTCAGTTGCAAATTGATGCAATGACTCAATTTGTTCAAAGCACGAACGATATTAAGGAATGAAATAGTATGCCATAGTATAACTGAGGAACTGCTTCAGTGTGATATAATTTGAGGCAATGCCTCATTTTGCTTCAGTAAAAATTTATGCATGCCACGACTCGTTCAAATACAAACTCAACCATTGATTCAATTACGAACCTAGGCATTGCTTCAGTTACAAACTGACATGTGCTTCAGTGCGATACAAGTGTAAACTGAGTAAATGCCTTAATTACTAAATGAGGAAAAGCATTTTAACTAATGGTACGGATCGCCACGTAAGATATGGAAAGGTCTACTATAGCTAGAGCAACATATTTTTATGGCTAAGGTAACATCAAAAATACAACGTTGTAGTAGGACCAAAATTTTATATCTATTGCAATATTTTAGCTGGCAACACCTTGAAAATATTTTGCAAAAGGCCATCTATGGCGTAGTGTGTGTGTTGAGTTTTCTTCCAATGTGTTAACCCCGTTAAATATAACGCAGTCCCAAGGTCGAACATCACGGCTCGAGCACCACGGGTCGAACGCCATGGGTCGAACACTGGACGATCGAGCACGGTTTGCATTGCTATAACGAGACGGATCAAAAACACTGAAATATAAAATGTTGTCGAGCAAACTGGCGGATCCAAGTGCAAACCAGTGACAACAACTTGTTAACCATAATAGCACAACGTGATTCCAAAGTAAACGACTCAGTAGCAAACAACTGTGAACGTGGAGTGTAATATTTCATACTTTAAAGAGGATCAGTATGAAGTTTACCTCTGGGTCGAACATCATTTAGTGATCGAGCAATGCTCAATGATTGGCAAATGATGCATATATGGAATAATTCACGTGAAAAGGCTGAATGGAATGTCATAAATAGCTTATGGACAAAACATGGCAAACTATATGTTTGTAGTGTCACTGGAAGTACTACGCGGCTTCAATGTATTGAAATGCACAAGATATTCATACATGTTGTGTGGGTCAAGCACCCTCTGGAAACCTTGGGTCAAGCGTCATGCTGAAGAACATAGGGTCGAGCACCATGTTGAAGAATCTTGGGTCGAGCAGCGCCACTTTAGTTCTGGGTTGAGCGGTCCTGTTCAAGCCATGGCCGAGCAGAAAAAACATGCAAATGAAGGAATGGCAAGTTTGTAAATAACGATCCCCATTTTGAACAGTAAGATATAAAGAATGAGGACAATGGCAAACCTGCAAATACCATTCCCAATTTTGAGTATGCGTGGATGCATGGATTAATGAAACAAATATAAATGCATGGCAAATTTGTAAGATGCATATGTGAATAAAGTTTCAGAACACGTGGCTGGCACTTGGGGTATGCATTAAAGTAAAGCAAGTTACCGCATATTATTTTTGGGTCGGTAACGGGATCATTTCTGGGTCGGACACTGAATATAATTTGGGTCCAACACTACATGCTTTTTGGGTCGGGCATGACAGCTGTCGCTAGCTGTCCAGTGGCAGTTTCGTAAATACGTGTACGCTCGACCCAAACCATGAACAACATAATTACAGAATTGCCACTTGGTGCTAACTTCTCCTATAAATACCCCATTTCACCGCACTTGAAGGGACCAATCTAAGCCACCCTGAAGGGCTGTCATTTCGGTTTTTCACCATTCCTAAGCTCCTCAAGTTAATGACTTCCTAGGCTCTGTCCTTCTTGTTCGAACATCAAGTGGATCTCATCTTCTCCAAACACATTAATTCTCACTCCAATTCACCCCAAGTAATCTCCAACCGCCATTACTTCTCTTTAAAGTACGGATCTAAACATAAACTTCATGATGGGATCAAGGAAGACTATCTAATTACAAGATCTAATCCTTTCCTTCTCATATCTAAGTGAGATCTAAAGTGTAAAGAGAGGAAAAAGTGGGAAAACACCATAAAGAGAGTGTACAAGTGTAATCAATGAGATGTATGAGAAGATGCTATATATAATTTTCTCCATGATAATGAAAATCACTTCAAACATAGATGTAGATCTATCCTAGATCGAACCACTATAAAACCCCTTGTCTTTTACTTAATTTTTCCCGCTTATTTTTTGCGATTGTGGCTTCTTTTAATTTCTAACCACATTGGTGAAGTACGGTTCACGTACCATTGGTGTTGAGATCCAAGTCGGGTTTTAACACAGTGTTATGTTCCTTTTTGTTGTCTTTTTCCAAAGTGTTTGATTTTCAAATAAAAAAACACAGAAGTTGGTTTGCATCTTCTCTATAAAATAAGAGAAATTTGGATTTTCCATTTAATCCGGGATTTGGTTGCTGATCCAATTTGAGTTGTTAGTCGTGTTTGAATCAGTCTTGAGTTGTGCTTGGATGGTGTCATTTTATTTCCATAACTGTTCATCTTCCGTCTTCGCTCAATGTCACAAGAGATGAGTTTATCTCACACTTGACTTACGTGTTCATGAATGCTAAATTCAAAACAAATGAATTGTTGTGCAATGTGCTGAATTGCTAGTAGAAATCTTTTTATTTGATATGTACACTTTTCATATATGACATATTATGACACGACATCTATATGACATGTAGGTGCACCGATGATATATGATTTGAGATGTGATGATATCGATGTTATGTGATAATTTATTTATATTCACTACGCCATAGATGACCTATTGCAACGAAAGTCCAAGGTGTTGCAAGCTACATTGTTACCATAGCTATGCTGATTTTTGTCTATTGCAACGCACGCTTAAATTTGTTAGCATAGATATCAACCATGTATTACGGTAGCTATAGATATATTCTAATTAAAAAAATATAAAAAAGGTTACACCTCAGCAATCTACACCTTTTGTTAAAACAAAATCTTAAGCGTCCATCCACTATCTAATCCACTATCTACTATATTTCACATGTTCCCGCTAACATTTTCATTTACGCGCTTCTTTCATTTTGTTCTCCCCAAATTGCTAATTCTAGGGTTCTTTAGAGAATCAAAAATGGAGCCAGATCGCTGAGGCCCTACAATTCAACATCAATCGCTTCTCCAATACCTTCTTCCACGACCGACCAATTATGTTATACAAAGTTATAGGAGCAAATCATGACCCATCAGCTTACTAGATCAGGATTTTCATAGGTTCGATCCTCTTATCATCTTGCTTTCCTCTTCATACGTTAATCTATTTGTGTATTAATTTATGAATTTACATCTTATGGTACGACTTACTATGAGACCCAAACGTTTTAATCTATAGAACTTTGACAGTAATGATCAAGTTTGTGATGATGACTTGAATTTTAACGGATCACCTTTAGCGACATTTACTAGAATTTTCATTTTATTCATGAATTCCACATTTCAACAATGATTAATTTAATTCTCGTTTAAACAATTTTGAGGAACAAATCGAGGCTATTTTTGATTGAGTTTATTGAATCTTGGTGTAATTTGGTACTAAATGGGTATATCTATTTTCATTTTCTACCTTGTATTTGATTTGATATCACACAGATGTTTCTTCGTTGAGATTACTGATGCATTATGTGGAGTTATTAAATTATAAATCTGATATAGAAGAATCAGGTTCTAAATTCAAATACGAAGACTAGAAGAGATTTTAGTCAAACTTAAGTTCTTCTTTTTCAATCTTTTTATGAAATCTAATCACTTGATTATGCTGATTCAATCATCTAATTACTATCAGGATTTGCTACGTATAGTTTGCTAAAACGGATAGAGTATGATATTCAGAAAGCACAACAAGGTGGAGGTTTGGAGCAAGAGAGAAGTAAGCTCGGCATCCTGGTTTCATGCTTAAATAATTTGGGGAAATGAGCATTACTACCATGTTCAGTATGATTACCCTTCTCAAAATGGGCTAAGTAACATCGATGTAGTGCAGAGTTGTGCAGTTAGGCCTTATCCACCTCAACTGAACGTGCTTATGAATTGTGGGGTAGGTGACATTGTTGAGGTTTATGTCGATAATTCATGGAAGGATGCAAAGGTTTTGAGAGTGCAGAAGGGGGGTATCTACTATATCCTTCATATTTTTGAATCTTCAAAGAGCATTCATGTTCACAATGCAAATGTTCAGTTAAGGCAGTCCTGGCAAGGGGGCAGATGGGTTTTACTTGATTAGGTATTGATACAGCCTCTAGAAAGGTTAACCTCAAACTAATTGAAGGAGTGTGATGTTGCTAAACTCCCTTTTTGTTTGTTGGTATCATAAAAGTAGACTGAACTATATTCAACAATGAAGTGGTATAACAACCATTAGAAGAGGAAGATGAGACAGTACTGTCTGGCTTTGGAGTACTGTCTTCCTCAGATTGTGTTTTGGAATTTGACAGATTCCATGCTAACACCAGTTCTGGCAAATAAAAAAAGAGTAGCTCTTGTGAGTGGAGAAGTAATATCATCAAATAATGCCAAACAGAGAGCCGAAGCTTATGAAGCTGAAGGTGAGCACTTATATCTTATTGGTTAATTGCTTCTATGTGCTCTCTTGCTATTTGCTCTTCCTCTTATTGTAAATGTTCGCAATATTCCTGTCATGAACAATAGCAAGAGTGTGAGTTTAACAGTTTATCCTGATATCACTCTTGTTATAAATGCTATTGGCCCTCTTTCATCATCTTGTTTCTGCTCTCTTCATCTGTACTCAATCCTATTGCATACTTATTAGACGCTATAAAGTATTGTTCGAGGCAAAGTTGCCGGTTAGTAAGTAAACATAGTAGTTTATTAAATCATTTTCCTCAAGTTTTTTATAAAACCATCTCACTTTCCTTTACATTTTTTTGGGAAAGAATTACTAAAATGCCAGGGAGTCAATGTGAAGGGCCTCGTGAATTCCGAACCCGTTGAAGAACTTCAACTATAAACTTCAACTATACATTGACTACACAGGAGACTTGTTGCTGATTTGTCATGCACATTACTCAATAATGGTGATGCTACTTAAGTTCTAAGTTATTTTTATTCCTTTTGTTTTACTAGTCAATTTTTGTGTTCAGTTTTTGGGAGTAACTAGGGAGGATTAGACTTTTCTGTCTTCAACAGAGTAATCAAAATTTTACACGGAGACTATTATATATCTCAGTATGCATATGCTATAGATAATAGAGGATCGAGTTTTTTATCGGTACATGGTTCGGGAAATGTATAACACTGAGGTGAGTTTTCTCTTTCAAAGTAATATAATTCTTTATAGTGTTTATAAGTCTATTATTTTAACTATCAAAATGAATTTTAAATAAAAACATCTAACTAATATTATTTATGGTGCTTGGGTAAACTTTTGAGCACATTGGATATTATTTGTGTTGCATGCACTGATGCACAAGGAAATGACTTGAGACAAATTAAACTTGGAAGCATAAGAGGTGCAGTTTTGAATGTGAGCTTTTGATATTCTATTTGTTCAAGCAATCAGAAAAACAGTGGCTTTAGAAGAAATGAGATAATAAGTGGAGATAATTTTCATGTAGGAAATGATATTGTTGATCTGAAAGAGGAATTTGACAATCTGCCTTAGTTGAGACATTGTACAATAATGGAGAAAGCCGGAAATAATGAATGCAAGGAGATTGAATTTATGGTTATTAAGAAGGGAGTGGAGATTAACTCCAAGAATTTTGTTGGAGAAGATGAAAATAAGGAGAGAAAATTTCCAACCTGAAAAATGATGTAAATTTTGCAACCAATGTTATTTCCATAACTGAAATGAATGAATTGGAATCTCTAGAATATGATCTTGGGGATATAGAACCAAATTGTAATTAAAAAAAAGGATGATCAGGTCCTGAAGTTTAGATGATTTAACTGAAGGATTGCAGATAAGTTCTTTAGCATGCTTGTATTGGAAAGTAGCCAAGATGATTATGTAGAATCACCAATGGAACAACAACTAAAAAGTTGAAAACTAAAAGTTTTATTCCTGCATCATTTGATTTATCTTCAAAGGTTAATTAGTCAAGAGTGAAAAGCTTGAAGTCGAAGAATCAGAAGCTTTGATACGTGAATGGGGCTTTAATGAGAAGCTTTGATGCTGATATACCACTAGCATACTTGTATATATAATAAGTGTATGCACTTATATTGACATATGTAATGAATTCAGTTATTTTCTGTAATGAAGTTACTAATTCATAAATGGTGTAGACTTGAATTTTTTTTCCTCCCAATGTGAGTAATTATGTTTGTTGTTAGTGAAATAGCAGTTATAATTATAATATTATGAAAATTTTGATTAATAGCAATTGAGGTATAGTTGCTTTTAACAGTTGTAAAACAAATTTTAACAACTGCTAGAAACAGTTGTAAAAAAGGTTGATTTTATTATGATTGCAGATATAACTAACATATTACAACTGTTTTTGGAAGTTGTGAAAGGGTATTTTTTGTTGTAGTGGTACCTGTGGCAACACCTGTAGTGATGTTACCATAGGGTAGCAAAGGTGTTTCCTTTGACTCTAAGTCAATATGGCAAAAGGCAACCCCAAGAAAGTGTTGCCACAGATCATTTTTTGCCTATAGCAACACTTTTTGGCACCTACTGCATCACTTCTTTGGAGTTGTCGTAGGCCATCTATGGCGTAGTGATTGCTCAATTCCCGTAGATTTAGAAAAATCATTATGGGTTGAAATGATACATACTCAAACCACTGTATAGATTTAGGAATGAAATTAAATGAATTTAGGATGCGGGTTGAAATGATATATACCCGGGATTCGAATTTAAGCACAGCTTGAAATGATATATATCTGTATTACTTGGCCTAGGTAGAAAGTTGTATACGGGCAGTTGGTTTATTTTGAGAAGTACTTTCTAAATATATTTTGATTTAATGAAGTTATTTAAATATTTTAAAATTTAAATTGTTTTATAAGTAATTTAGTAAATCTTTTATTTTAGTTTATATTATTCAAATCATAAAATTAATATATAAATATAATTTAATAAGTAATAAATATATATTTTCTTGATACTTTAAAATTAGTAAGGTTTAAAAGAGAAGTTTGAAATTAATTAAATTGTTTAAAAGATTTCAAGGGAATTGAGCTTATCAAATTTAGTTAAAGATAATTTCTAGATGTGATCTAAAGTTTATGAAATGGACTTATACGACTTCGTTAAGATTATAAACTTAATGAATTGATTTTATTAAAAGTATGAAACTAAATAAATTAAACTGAAGTTTTTTATTAGATAAATATTTTGTGTATAAATATAATTGAAGTTAAATATTTAAAATCAATGAGATTTGGAAAGTGAGAATGAATTGATATGGAACTCTTAACAAATGATTTAAAGGTAAATTGGAAATGAATTAGAAGGGTATAATTTAAGTAATAAAATCCTTAAAACAACTTGAATGCTATTAATTGGAATTAAATTTTACTATAAATTTTAAAATTTATTAGAATTGAGATTTTGAATATGAATTGATGATGTGTCAATTTTCAAATATAGATATTTGGTTCGGATTGGATTGTTATTTTTAACTTATCACTTATATCAAATTATTACTTAGACTAAGATTTTCTTACTAATTATCATTTTAATTATTATTTTATGAATATTTAATTTCAGTTATTTTATCCGTTAAAATTTTATAAATATTTTTAATAAACTGTCTTATATATCTTTTTACTCTTATAACCTTTATACTATTTTAATAAAACTTATTTTTATAAAACTATTTTTATATCAAATCTAATAGTATATATTAACTATTATAAATTTAAACTATTTTTAAATATACTTTTTATTAAATAAAAGTGTTGTTTGATCTGAGCTATTAGATATGAAGTGTTTAATATAATGAATTTTGAATAATGGTATAAGATATTGAAATTCGAAATCAAATGAAATTATGTTTGGAAATATGAAATCTTAATTTAAGAATGAAATCAAATAATAAATTAGTTTAGAAATGATTGGTGACATTGAAATATTTGAACTTAATTGTTTAAGTATTAAAATCAGTAATTGTGTTATTTGATTTATGATAATTTAAATCTAATTTCAAATATAAATGATCAAGATGTGAAATAAGCGTTTGGTGGTTAAAGATACCGGGGTCGGATATTATCATACTTGCTGTCAATACCGGAAACCACTTTAACAACTGCGTATGTGGTGGAGAATTCAGAATGAAGTATGTTGGTTTGAACAACGCTACTGGACTTAAGTAAGAAAACGATGATGGATAGCCTTGACCTTTTAGTCATCATTAAAATGACTAAAACAGTGCCATACTATGGCTAAATGAGGTCGCTCCTCCCATCGGACATGCTTCTTCAATACTATATTTCTTACTTTGCGATTAATTGGTGGTCACCCTTGATTATATGAGTGATGTTCAAGGTTGGCGGTAGTTGCGGCTATGCGTTACCATTAGCATGAGTCCGCAATCCAGTAGAATCTTAAAGTGGGTATCCCTCGTGTGCCTTATCATATTATCCAGATCCAGCCCTACTATTTTGATTTGGCGTTTTACCTATGAAGTGCTCCCTAATGCCACCAGTTTATGATGGGTTTACAGTATTGTATAGACTACACTGCTTATAAACAATGTAAGCGTAAAAATGCAATCCCACTTACACTATTTTCAATAGTATATTTAACCATAGACACTATTATAATAGTGTATTGTATTATATGATATCTAGTTTAACGGATCCTTAGAGGATAGAAATCCCAAACATCCTTTAAGTTACTGATGCATTTCATTGAATATTTCACTTGAGTTGATTCACTTATATAAGAATGTTAGTCCTGATCCGAGTGCTTTGTTTTTTCATTATTACTTGGGTCAAACCGAGTATTGGAGTACTAAGATTTCATCTTTCGGGGTTGGAGACTTGTCGAAGACCTCATCTCTATCCATTTATGTCAGTAATTTCTTTTGTATTAGAGTTCCTTGTATTTAGACTTCTACTGTATTTAATTCTGTAACTCTAATATTACATACAAATTTAAGATTTTTATTTAGTAGCTTCATGAACTACTATTGTATTTTATCTATTCCGTTACGAGATATTCTATTTCCGTGTTTCTGTCTATTTGTGATTCTGCGATGATTTTATATTTAAACCTCATGGTTGTAACAATCGGTTGTTTCGAGCAATTTGAGTTGGTTTTATTATCAACTTAAATGGTAAGAAAAACAAGGTCGTTACAAAACTGAAACAAGACAATAAGCAAGAAACTAAAGCTAGTAAGCCTCAGTGGCTTTAAATTTCAAATTCAAGTAATTGGGTTTCTATAAAATCATGAAATAAGGTAAGTTGAGCCTATATATGTGTAGTCTTATCTCTAATATGTTTTTGTGGTGTCTAATTTTGAGTTGAGTATGTTTACAGTAGGGCTAAATTTTCTAGCAAAGGCTAGAGGTCTTGCTAACTTTTGCCAGAGTAGCGAGGAGGTAGTGAGGGAGGTGTAGGTGATCTTGGCACTAGCAAATAGGTGTCCGGTGAGGCGGTGTGCACATCAGTGCATAAATTTGGGTACATGCAAAAGAATAGGAAGAAGACGAGGAAAAGAAGGCGAAGGGAATGTAATTCATTGGGTCGGGTCATGATTGTTGATGCAGGTTCGAATGATGTGGGCAGGCCTATTCATATAATGAGAAGATACTCACATTAATTATTTTGGTTAATTTATATGCGTTTATGTAATCATCATTTGAAATTTACATGTCACGCTCAGATGACATCCGATCAAAGAACTGATTTTTGTGTTGAGTTCGTAACTATGAACACAATGTCATAGTATAGTTTATTGTTAGATTTGGTTAAGCGAAATGTGTGACTTCCTAAAATAGGCATGTTGTGTTATTTTAAATAATAATGTCGTTTAAAATTACACACATAAATTTGTGTTGTTTATTTAGCCAAATAAAATACTATGAAATTAACTTAAATAGTATAGATAATCATTCACATCTACTGAGTAGAATAAAACCCCATTCTGTGTAAAGTGATAGTTTAACGTTGCACGACTAATTTTTATAAGTATTGATAAACATGGATTAAATAGTTGCATGACTATTGATTGTGAATTATTGAGTGTCAGAACCATGGTAACATGGCCACATTATTTAGGTCATTAACATATGAAACAATTTGGATGTGAAAATTTTTGGTAATTTATCTAAGTACAGTGGCGATTGCTAAGCATCAAAAATTTAAATTGTATTCAGTTATTTAAATTCCAAAATGGAATTGGCTTTAACGACTAAATGTTTAATTTAGGCTTAACCTATAAAGTACTTATGAAGGATTTAAAGAATTAGTTAAGTTTTTTTTTTTTGATTTAATTACTTAAGATTTGTTTTAATAGTTGAGTGTTAAGGTTATTAGTTACCCATTAATGATAGTTTGCACTTAAGATTTGTTTACAAATGAAATCTTGATTTACTGATTACTTAGTAGTGATGTTTAAATGTAACTAACAATTAAGTTTTAATTCATTAGTTAACTATAAATTATTATAGTTAATTAAAGTATAATTATTGTTTAATGATTATTAAAGGCTTAATTAGTATTTAAATTATTTTATCAAGATTAAATATAATTATTTATTAAAAAGGGGTTTATAAATAATTATTAAGGGTTTTTTATTTATCAAATAAAGATTATTTTGGACTTGTTATTTAATTAAAGTTTTGGTATAATTTATTGCTTATTTCAATAATTGATAATTGTTTACTTATTATTTAATTATTAATTATTTAAGATATTTATTATCCTATTTAAAGGAGACTAAGTTGATTCCAAAAAAAATTTGGGCAACGCCAACCGATTTTTATAGTGTTTTGTAACACTTTCTCATTATAACAAACAATGAGTACAAAATATAACATGAGATAGTTAGATTGCATATCTGCTATAGACATTTCTATCTCTAACTACAAATTAAACTAAAATCTAACACAGTGCAGGGTGTGATCAGTTATAAAATAGCTAAGAGTACAAATTAATTAATACATAATACATCAGTAGTTGGAATCAAAAGCTCAATTAACTCAGATCCCATACATTCCACGTAGGGAGTTATAATTTAAATTCCTCGACACTATGGCCTACCAGCATACACCAGAGTAGCTTATTTTGAAACAGATTAGATTTGTATTCTCGATCCTGGAAATCACTGAAAGTCGGTCATACTAGTAAACCAACATAGTAATAAGAGTACAAAGATGTAGAGAATTGAAATTAGGATGCAGAGAATTAAGGAATCTCAGTACTCAGCTCTATACCAGCAACCGGTATCAGCATTTGTTGGCACAAGCAATCTCCAACTTCAACCATGCCACAAACTGAAAAAAATCAGGGACTAAAAACAGAACTTACAGTATAGAGACAGCGGTTCAAATATAACCAATTCCAATGACACAAGTTCTACCCTAAGACAATCACACAAGATCAACACACAACCATAACGACGATACACCCTCGATGTAGACCAATAACCAGCATCAAGTTTACACTATTATCAACAACCAACAAGCGCCCCACACAATACTCAATATGCAGTAAATAGGCTTACTTAGCTCGATGTAAGAATCTAAGCTAGACTCAAAGAAGAAGACTAGCCCAAGTTTGATGCAGAGATATGATACTAGACACGAGAAAAAGGTCCAGGAAATTAGAGATTCCTAAGCCAGACATGAGAAGAGGTATTCAGCTAAGTAGGATTCCTTAAGAAGCCTATTCAAGTTTTCTAAGGTAGTACACATGAGAAGTCGCGTTAGAAGAAGAATCGGGGTCGCGAAACATCAGGGCAATAGGATCAAGGGGAACTTACCAGGAGGCGGCTGAAGCAGAGGTGAAAGGGAAGGGCATAGCAGTAAATGAAACGAGTTTTTTTTTTGGAGGTCGTACTGAATTTACTAGACAATTTGAAAGTAGATATGGATCTTGCAGTAGAGGTTTTAAACCATAATGGGAAAAGCTAGGGTAGGATAAAGGAAAGGAGGAAGGAGTAGAGGTAGATCGAACAAGAAGACTAAGCGATAGTAGAAGGAGGCGGAAGAAGTAGAAAGCCTTGGTGGCCATGGAAATTTAGAAATCTCAATCTTGTAAACAAAATTCGGTTGATTTCATTTTTATAAATGATTATTTTAAATTGATCAACTTATTAATTAATGATGTTTTAAAGTTAATTAATTATTTTAAAGTGGAAATTAGGCTAAAGTCCCTATTTTGAAACTTAATTAGGCTCACATCCGGTCTTAAACTTATGATAAATTAGGTCCCCATTTTTCTATTTAGAAAATTTGCATATATTTCTGCAACAATTCATCAGCGTTAGTTCAACTTTATTTGCATACATGTATGCAACAATTCAGAATATTTGCATACATGTATGCAAATATTCGTTCAGAATAGTTGCATACATGTATGCAAAAATTTAGAATATTTGCATACATGTATGCAAATATTCATTAGAATAGTTGCATACATGTATGCAAATATTTTGAATATTTGCATACATGTATGCAACTATTCTGATGAATGTTTGCATACATGTATGCAAATATTCGTTCAGAATAGTTGCATACATGTATGCAAAAATTTATAATACTTGCAAACATGTATGCAAATATTTGCATATATGTTTGCAAATATTCATTTAGAATATTTGCATACATGTATGCAAATATTATGAATAACACGTAAAAATGAAAACAGGGACTAAATTTATAATAAGTTTATGACCGGATGTGAGCCTAATTTTGAAAATTAATAGGGACCTGTAGAAAACGCACCCTATTTTAAATTAGGGGCTTATATTAGTTAATTGTTTTAATAATAAGAATTTCGCTTGCTCAATTACTTTTTAAATGTGATTTAAAAGTAACCAGTTTATTCAATAATGAGGTTTGGATTTAAATTATTCATTTTCACAAATTGTATATAGGACAATTATTTTTGTTTGTAGTTAATTAAACTATTAACAAATAAAGTTCAAGCTAACTCTATTTAACTTTAGAATAAGCTATAAATTTATACTTGATTTCGAGGATGGATTTAAAGCTTGTAACACCCCACATCCATTAATGTCACTCTCAAAGGGAATGCACTAACTTTCATGGAGCATTATTAGTGTATAGAACAGAATATAACAAGACAGATACATATATTGGTACTTGAAAATATTAAAACAACTTTTATTGCAGCGGAGAAATAGTTTGATTACAACAACTTCATAAACCAATAGTAAAACCAAGTACACTTAATATCCATCTTGACAAATTGTTTTCTGAGTACATAAAGTAAAAAAGCATAACCCCAACACAAGTAGCCATATAAGAGATGAGCTGAACTTTACTTTCAGCAATCCAAGCACTTCCAACAGAGAGAGAGAAAGAGATCCAAGATCAAGCTCCACTAGTATTAGTCCCACCCTGAGAAACTGGGGGGGAAGGAAGAAAAGAGGCGAAAACAAAGGGGTCATAAATAAAGTCTGGCGAGTATAATAACTTTAACAATATAATTATTAAAGTAATTAGGATAAGGCATAAACTGGTAAAACATGGAATGACTGTGAAACAAGTGGGCATGACAAAGCAAACAAGAGGAATATTCTGGCGTTAATCTTGTTCCTAATCACTATAGGATAATTACTATACTGCACCATTATTAGTCACCCTAAAAGTTGATCCTGCCTACAGAACATAATAATGATAATGGTAGTTTCGTGTACCTCTAGTTGCATTCATAGGTGTCGCCTGCCCCTATCTCCACTAGTTGTCTCCACCAGTTATACCCACTACCCCCATGTGATCGGCTCCCTAAATCGTAGATACCTGTGCTAGTCCCACAGTGGGGTGTATCACTCCCCAGAGTGGCAACCCGATACCACTAAAGATGCACGACTTATATCTACACGATGCAACAACGTCTTACCTACCATCTCAGGCCCACGCACACACATGACCCCATGGGACTTACGTTGCCACCGCTAACCCGTTTTGACCTCTTACAATCAAACCTAGTAAGCGTGTCCCGTCCTCGATCTAACTTGAGCTCACAAAGATACTTAATGGGTTACTGGTTTGAAAAGGGTCCCCATACTTGACACAAGCTTTCTACCTATACTTGGTCCCCACTAGAATTTCCCACTTAACCCCTTCTTATTCATGTCTTCTTATATGTTTTCAACTTGGTTAAGTATTTCTAATCGTATTTCACATGCCACCCAGGCCACCCACTTAACCACCATGTCCCACCACATGTTTATCTGTTTAAGTGTTGCTTAATTCATTAGAACCGTAACCTTGTAAAGACTTCCCACATTAGACTACCGTTTGAGGTTGCTGGATTTGCTGGGCGGGTCCGGGCAGTCTTATACCGCAAACGAGCCTAACCTCGTGTCTTTACAATTGTTATGCATTTAATTTGTGCCTTTGACCTCTCACATTAGACTACCGTTTGTGGTTGCTGGATTTGTAGGGCGGGTCCGGGCAGTCTTATACCACAAACGAGCCTAACCTCGTGTCTTAGGCGGTTAATTATTACACATAATTATTTAACCCCAAATTGGAATAATATCCCTAATCAAATTTGTTAATAAATTCCAAATTTATTTATGTTTATAATTGTCACCTAAATTATGTCCATAAATTCCAGGTATACAAATTATACCAATTAATGTCTCAAATTAATTATATGCCTTTTAAGGCCATTTTATGCCAATTCACAATATTAATATTTAATATTATCCCATTGTCCCCACGCTATTCGTACGTTTTAATATGACATACGTTAGACTCGCAAATAGTCTAACTTATAAAAAGAAAAGCAACATCACAACTTGCATAATCACATAAAATAGATCTAAGAATCATGACATAAGTTTACATAGCCAATAACTTGCATAGGCAATACATAAATTTGCATAAACTATCATGGATCTAAATATAGATCTAAACATAAAGATGTGAACTTGCATATATGGATATGGTTTTCCTATAACTTGCATATGAATTTCATTCAAACTAGCATATGATTCACATACAAAACTAGCATAGGCAATGGGTATATAGAACATAAATTTGCATAACTATGTACTACCATGGATCTAAATATAGATCTAAACATAAAGATGTGAACTTGCATATGGATCTAAACATGTAAATTAATGTCACATAAACTAGCATATGTATATACATGATTCACATATGAACTTATGTATAATCCACCTACAGACTTGCATAAGATTCATAAACTTAGCATATGATTTAACATCCCAATCTTGCATAAAATTCATAAACTAGCATATGATTTAACATCCCAAACTTGCATAAGATTCATATACATATGTTTTAACATCCCAAACTTGCATAAGATTCATATACATATGTTTTAACATCCCAAACTTGCATAAGATGAATCAAGTTAAACATGTACAATTGAACATATGAAATAGATCCACAACAACAAAACATCACATGATTCGATAGTCATATTCTCATAATCCCAATTATAACTTATCACAATTAAATTAATTAATTATTTTGTGAAAGAAATTATACTCATAAACAAAAGAACAGTTTTGTTTTTCTGGGATCTGTATTCTAGAACTGAATTGCTCGCCTTTGATGTAGACTAATTGTTATTCTAATTTAGATTAGATTTGATTTTGATTCTTGCTTCTATCTTGTTTTTGAGTTGAAAGAGAACGGCGACTACTCTAGGTTCCCCATTGACGGCATGGCGGCTCTTGGTATGAATTAGATTTTAGGTTGAGAACTAGGTTGCTTATATAGAATTTTAATTAATTAAGAGTCGTCAGATTAACCTAGAAGCAATCAAGACCATCCAGTTAAGATAGAATAACACCTCAGCCCTAATGACTCAGCAATGAGTCAAAACAGCGTCATCTTTCAGATCTGCCCGGGGGGGTAGGTCGACCCCTAGGTCGACCTCCTGGTCGACCTGTATAGGGAGGTCGATCCCCTGGTCGACCTGGCCTTGGGCGGGAATTTTCCCGCCTAGCCCGCTTCCCTGTTTGAAATTTGAATTTCAAATTTTCTGAACCTGAGCTGTTTTTAATTTATTTAAATTCTAAAACTTCGGAAGGTCATAATTTCTTCATACGAAGTCCGATTCACGCAAACTCGGACTCTATCTCAAGAAGAATTTCGAGATGAGTGCAATGGCGTAACCCGTTTTCCTTAATTCTCACATCTGAAATTAAGTATTCTTTAATTTGTTAATTTTAATATTTAAAATCACGGGGTGTTACATTCTCCCCTCCTTAAAGGATTTTGCCCCCGAAATCTCCAAGTTAAGGAGAATGTATATCCTAACATCCAATCATCCATCTACTCAACCATCAAACACAGGCATCCATTGTTCTTACAAGATTTCTAATGTTGTATGAACATATGCAAAAAGTGTGTGTGTATGTTCCTTATCTAATGCAAAATATGGCAGTCCACTGATTCAGTTGACCTCCTTAATGCAAATCATGATAGTGCCATGCGTCCATTATGTATGCGAAAGAATCATATCGATACATATTATTTCTACATGTGTGCACAACCATTCATCGAAATGCAGCATCCATATGATAACACAACCATTATACATCCATTAATTTAGATATGCACACACATTTATATGCAATATGAAGGTGATTGAGCCGATCTAGTGCCTAATGTGTGTGTACATGCATCCACGAGCAACCACTTGCATCCACTCGCATCCACCAAACATAACATGTCTCAAACACATGTTTGCAACCATAGGGTTCTTCCTAACTAAAGATCGAAGATGTCATCGCAAAGATAATACTAAATGATAGGACAAGTATCAACAAAGCGGTAGAAAAAGGAGAAAATAAAAACATACCCTCAAAAAGGAAAGGGTACAGCGTACGCATCTTGTCTTCCGTCTCCCAAGTCGCGTCTCTTTGATCATCTCCCCATTGCGCTTTGACCAACTTGACCTCTTTGTTGCATAGCTTTTTGACCTTAGATCTGAGAATGTGTGTAGGAGCTCGTCTAACCATGGCATTTTGCTCTACTTCCACTTTTTTTAGCGTGCTCGGCTCCACCACTTCCGCCGTATTGTGTAAACACTTACGCAAATGCGAAATGTGAAACACGTCATGAACACCACTGAGCTTTTCTGGTAACTTTACTCTATACGCCATCTGCCCAATCCTCTCTGTAATTGGAAATGGTCCTACGAACCTCGGTGCCAACTTCCCTACTGATCCAAAACGGACTACGTTTCTCAACGGTGACACCTTAACAAAAACCATGTCCCCAACCTCGAACTCAAGATTGGTTCATCTCTTATCAGCATATGATTTCTATCGGTCCTGCACCGTCTTCATTCGCCGTCGAATCAGGTCTATCTTCTCCGAAGTCTCCCTAATCATGTCGGGTCCAAGCAAAACATTGTCCGTGGATTCCTACCAATAAGTAGGTGATCGGCATGGTCATCCATAAAGAGCCTCAAAAGGTGTCGTGCCAATGCTAGTCCGAAAGCTGTTATTATAGGAGAACTCCACTAATGGAAGATGTTCTTCCCATGTTCCTCCAAAGTCTAAGATGCATATCCTCATAAGGTCTTCTAGAATCTGATTTACTCTCTCGTTCTGGTCGTCCGTCTAAGGGTGATAAGCGGTACTTAAGCATAATTGTGTTCCAACCGCCTCTTGTAAGCTTTTCCAAAATTCGCTTATGAAAATGGAATCTCTATCGCTCACTATGCAAGAGGGTATGTCGTGCAGACGAACTATCTCTCGAAGGTAAACAGATGCTAACCATGTGGCGGTCCTCCTACTTTTAACGGGAATAAAATGGGCACTTTTAGTAAGTCTGTCTACAATTACCCAAATCCTCGTATTACCCTTCCTTGATCTTGGCAACCCATCTACAAAATCCATGGAAACACTTTCCCATTTCCACAGCAGAATCTCTAAAGGGTGGAGCAAACCTCCAGGCTTCTTTTGCTCCGCCTTGACCTGTTGGCACACTAAGCATCTAGAAACGAACTTAGCCACATCCTTCTTCATTCCGGCCCAAAAGAAAACTCGCTTCATATCCCTATACATCTTGTCACCACCAGGACGTATGGTCATCTTAGAGCGATGTGAGTCTTCAAGAATTGTCTTCCTTAAGCTCTCGTCTTGTGGTACGCAAAGTCTCCCATCTCTACGCAGTCAGCCTCTCTCATCTATAGCATATGTATTAAGATGACTCGAAGATCCCCTCCTATAAGCTTGCCTACTATCTCAGCCAACTGTGGGTCATCCCGCTATGCCTCTCCAACTCGACCCAAAAGTGTAGGTTGCACCTCTAACGTTGCCAACAATCCGGGTATATAATCGATAGAGGGTCTGAAGTCAAAGGTAGATATATACTCCAAACTCTATCGCTCTACGAACAAAGGACTTAAAGTCAACTTCTTTCGACTTAAGGCGTCGGCTACAACGATACCCTTGCCAGGGGTATATGCGATCTCAAAATCGTAGGATGTCAAAAACTCCATCCACCTCTGTTGCCTAAAGTTTAGGTCTTTCTGAGAGAACAAGTACTTTAGCGACTTATGGTCTGTATACAACTCAAACCTCTCGCCAAGCAAATAATGACGCCATGACTTAAGTGCAAAAACTATGGCAGCCAACTCTAAGTCGTGGGTAGGGTAATTTTTCTCGTGCGCTTTCAACTGCCTTCCACCATAACATATCACCATTCCCTCTTGCATTAAAACTGCGCCAAGCCCTATCCTGCAAGTATCGGTATATACTGTGAATGGCTTACTTCCGTCTGGCAAAACTAAGATTGGAGCTGTCGTCAAAGCCCTCTTCAGACGTTGGAAAGCATCGTCACAGTCAACATCCCAAGCAAAAGTCAAGTTCTTCTTCGTTAACCGAGTAAGTGGGGATGATATCTTCGCGAAGTCCTTAATGAACTTCCTATAATAACTAGCCAGCCCTAAAAAGCTTCTTACTTCTGTTGCGTTCTTAGGAATCTTCCAATCTTGGATCGCCACCACCTTTGCGGGATCCACAGCTATCCCTTCCTTAGAGACCACGTGTCCTAAGAACCTCACTTCTTTTCTCCAAAAATGGCACTTGGAGAACTTAGCTTTAAGTTGATGCGCTAGTAGGGTCTCTAAGACTTCCCTAAGATGTAGGGCGTGCTCTTCTTCACTTCTAGAGAAAATCAAGATATCATCCACAAAGAATACCACAAACTTGTTTAGAAACTCCCTAAACACCCTACTCATTAAGTCAACAAAGTATGTGGGTGCATTTGTCAAACCAAAAGGCATGACGAGCCACTCGAAGAAACCGTCGGGAGTTCTAAATGCAGTCTTATCTATGCTGTCTTCAGCCACCCTTAGCTGATGAAACCCTGTAGCCAAATCCAGTTGCGAGAAAACCGAAGCACCCACCAACTGATCGTATAAATCATCTATCCTCGGCAATGGATGTCTGTTCTTCTTTGTGAGCTTATTCAGCTCTCTATAGTCCACGTACAATCTAAGTGAACCATCAGCTTTCGTAGCAAAAACGACTGGAGCACCCCACTCCAAAATACTTCTTATGAACCCCTTCTTAAGCAATTCTTTCACTTTCTTACTGAGTTCTCTTCTCTCTCTCGGAGCCATATGGCGCACTGGTAATACAACTGGCTTTGCATTGTCTACTAGGTATATTCGAAAGTCTATCTCGCGCCTCGGGGATAAACCTCGAACTTCATCGAAGACGTCACTATATTCACGGACCACATGAACAGATTCCAAATCATCATTGGATGCGTCAAGGGATTCTAGGTAGCTAAGCATTACCGGACCTCAAGGGTCACAAGAAATATCGGGGGTCTTTCCACAACGAGTCAACAATCTAACTACCCTTCTTTCACAATCTAGGATGGCACCGTATCTAGCTAGCCAATCCATGCCTAGAATCAAGCCGTAGCCCATGAAGCCAAGAACGAAGGCATTGCATTCAAACCAAATGCCCAAGATAGACACTCTCAAATCCCGAAAAATCATTGAAAGATGTGCCGAACCACCAATAGGATTTGAGACTACTATGAGATCCGTAACTAGACTAGTATTTAGGTGCAGTGTTTCAACTAACGAAGCAGATACAAACGAGTGTGAAGCACCAGAGTCAAACAAAGTACGAACATGATGATCAAACAGAAAAACAAAACTTTCAACGGAAATGTTTCTACCTCTCTCCTGTCCTGGTGCCATGAGAGCATGAACCTGTCCTCTTGCCTGCCCTGGTGCCATGAGAGCCTGAATCTGCCCTCCAGAAGTGGACCCTGTCCTTTGCCATTGCCCATGTTTCCTCGGGCGGTCTTTGATTAGATGTCCTGCCTCTCCACAGCGGAAGCAGCCAGTCTTCTTCTCTTTCCTATAGTCCTTGCTCAGATGGCCTGGTGTTCCATAATTAAAGCACCTTTTCTTTCCTTTGCTATTGTTATCCTTACCACCTTTCTTGTTTTGCTGTTGTGATTTCTTTTGATCCCTTTTCTTCTCCGGTGCCTTATTAGCATTAGTACCTTTCTCCTCTTCATGCATAAGCGCCATGTCAACCAATCTCTCAAAGGTAGCCCCCATCGGAATGTGGGTCATAGCCAACCCATGTAGCGGCTCATTCAAACCTTTAATGAACCTCTGGGCTTTCTTCTCAGGTGTGTTCACCAAGTCTAAGCCAAATCTCGCCAACTGATTGAACTTGTTGCCGTACTCCTTTACTGATAAATTTCCTTGCTTCAATGCTAAGAACTTGACCATATGTAAATTCTCTTCTGCTTGTGAGAGAAATTTCATCTCGAACCTATGCCTGAAATCCATCCATGTCTCCACTGACGCTCTCCATTCGTGACCTCCCACCAAAACAAGGCTTCATCCTTCATTAACCAAGCAGCCAGTTGGACCTTCCTTCCATCTTCCACCTCGAAGATACCAAATAAATCTTCCACCTCCTTAAGCCAATTTCGAGCTTCAACAAATCTCTGATCCGTGAAAAATTTTCCTGCCCATTGCCCGAAAATCTTTGCATATCTTCGAAAAAGTATCAACACGAGGTGGGGAGGAGGAGGAGAGACTGCAGCTGGGGGAGGAGGAACATTTGCTGGGCCTACGGCAGTGGCCCTAGCCTCTAGATACCTTCTAAACCAGCCTGGTATCGGTATGCCCTCGGTTATCTCAGGTTCCCCAGACATGCTGAAAAAGAAAAAGGAAGAGATTCAAAACGGAGAATCGAAGGAAAGATATATGGCTCTTGGGGGTTATGTTTTAAAACAAACTTTTCTCTTGAAAATACTTCCCTTGAAACATATTTTTGAAAGTATTTCTTTATAAAATGCTTTTGAAAACAGTTTTTCAAAATTCATATCTGTTCTAGTAACCTTCAGCTCTGATACCACGTGTAACACCCCACGTCCATTAATGTCACTCTCAAAGGGAATGCATTAACTTTCATAGAGCATTATTAGTGTATAGAACATAATATAACAAGACAGATACATATATTGGTACTTGAAAATTTTAAAACAACTTTTATTGCAGCGGAGAAATAGTTTGATTACAACAACTTCATAAAACAACAGTAAAACCAAGTACACTTAATATCCATCTTGACAAATTGTTTTCTGAGTACATAAAGTAAAAAGCATAACCCCAACACAAGTAGCCATATAAGAGATGAGCTGAACTTTACTTTCAACAATCCAAGCACTTCCAACAGAGAGAGAAAGAGATCCAAGATCAAGCTCCACTAGTATTAGTCCCACCCTGAGAACCTGGGTGGAGGGGGAGAAAAGAGGCAAAAACAAGGGGGTCAGACATAAAGTCTGGCGAGTATAATAACTTTAACAATATAATTATTAAAGTAACTAAGATAAGGCATAAACTGGTAAAACAAGGAATGACTGTGAAACAGGTGGGCATGACAAAGCAAACAAGAGGAATATTCTGGCGTTAATCTCGTTCTTAATCACTATAGGATAATTACTATACTGCACCATTACTAGTCACCCTAAAAGTTGATCCCGCCTACAGAACATAATAATGATAATGGTAGTTTCGTGTACCCCTAGTTGCCTTCATAGGTGCCGCCTGCCCCTATCTCCAAGAGTTGTACCCACTACCCCCATGCGATCGGCTCCCTAACTCGTAGATACTCGTGTTGGTCCCATAGTGGGGTGTATCACTCCCCAGAGTGGCAACCCGATACCACTAAAGATGCACGGCTTATATCTACACGATGCAACAACGTCTTACCTACCAGCCCTGGCCCACGCATGCACATGACCTTGTAGGACTTGCGTTGCCACCGCTAACCCGTTTTGACCTCTTACAATCAAACCCAGTAAGTGTGTCCCGTCCTCGATCTAACTTGAGCTCACAAAGATACTTAATGGGTTACTGGTTTGAAAAGGGTCCCCATACTTGACACAAGCTTTCCACCTATACTTGGTCCCCACTAGAATTTCCCACTTAACCCCTTCTTATTCATGTCTTCTTATATGTTTTCAACTTGGTTAAGTGTTTCTAATCGTATTTCACATGCCACCCAGGCCACCCACTTAACCCCCATGCCCCACCACAAGTTTATCTGGTTAAGTGTTACTTAATTCATTAGAACCATAACCTTGTAAAGACCTCCCACATTAGACTACCGTTTGCGGTTGCTGGATTTGCTGGGCGGGTCCGGGCTGTCTTATACTGCAAATGAGCCTAACCTCGTGTCTTTATAATTGTTACGCATTTAATTTTTGCCTTTGACCTCTCACATTAGACTACCGTTTGTGGTTGCTGGATTTGTCGGGCGGGTCCGGGCAGTCTTATAGCACAAACGAGCCTAACCTCGTGTCTTAGGCGGTTAATTATTACACATAATTATTTAACCCCAAGCCCTAATCAAATTTGTTAATAAATTCCAAATTTATTTATGTTTATAATTGTCACCTAAATTATGTCCATAAATTCCAGGTATACAAATTATACCAATTAATGTCTCAAATTAACTATATGCCTTTTAAGGCCATTTTATGCCAATTCACAATATTAATATTTAATATTATCCCATTGTCCCCACGCTATTCGTACATTTTAATATGACATATGTTAGACTCGGAAATAATCTAACTTATAAAAAGAAAAGCAACATCACAACTTGCATAATCACATAAAATAGATCTAAGAATCATGACATAAGTTTACATAGACAATAACTTGCATAGGCAATACATAAATTTGCATAAACTATCATGGATCTAAATATAGATCTAAACATAAAGATGTGAACTTGCATATATGGATATGGTTTTCCTATAACTTGCATATGAATTTCATTCAAACTAGCATATGATTCACATACAAAACTAGCATAGGCAATGGGTATATAGAACATAAATTTGCATAACTATGTACTACCATGGATCCAAATATATAGATCTAAACATAAAGATGTGAACTTGCATATGGATCTAAACATGTAAATTAATGTCACATAAACTAGCATATGTATATACATGATTCACATATGAACTTATGTATAATCCACCTACAAACTTGCATAAGATTCATGAACTTAGCATATGATTTAACATCCCAATCTTGCATAAAATTCATAAACTAGCATATGATTTAACATCCCAAACTTGCATAAGATTCATATACATATGTTTTAACATCCCAAACTTGCATAAGATTCATATACATATGTTTTAACATCCCAAACTTGCATAAGATGAATCAAGTTAAACATGTACAATTGAACATATGAAATAGATCCACAACAACAAAGCATCACATGATTCAATAGTCATATTCTCATAATCCCAATTATAACTTATCATAGTTAAATTATTTAATTATTTTGTGAAAGAAATTATACTCACAAACAAAAGAACAATCTTGTTTTTCTGGGATATGTATTCTGAAACTGGATTGCTCGCCTTTGATGTAGACTAATTGTTATTCTAATTTAGATTAGATTTGATTTTGATTCTTGCTTCTATCTTATTTTTGAGTTGAAAGAGAACGGCGGCTACTCTAGGTTACCCATTGACGGCATGGCGGCTCTTGGTATGAATTAGTGTGATTTTAGGTTGAGAATTAGGTTGCTTATATAGAATTTTAATTAATTAAGAGCCATCAGATTAACCTAGATGCAATCAAGACCATCCAGTCAAGATAGAATAACACCTCAGCCCTAATGACTCAGCAATGAGTCAAAACAGCGTCATCTTTCAGATCTGCCCGGGGGGTAGGTCGACCCCTAAGTCGACCCCTTGGTCGACTAGTATAGGGAGATCGACCCACTGGTCGACCTGGCCTTGGGCGGGAATTTTCCCGCCCAGCCCGCTTCCCTGTTTGAAATTTGAATTTCAAATTTTCTGAACCTTAGCTGTTTTTAATTTATTTAAATTCTGAAACTTCGGAAGGCCATAACTTCTTCATACGAAGTCCGATTCACGCAAACTCAGACTCTATCTCAAGCATAATTCCGAGACGAACGCAATGGCATAACCCGTTTCCCTTAATTCTCAAATTTGAAATTAAGTATTCTTTAATTTGTTAATTTCAATATTTAAAATCATGGGGTGTTACAAAGCTAATGAGTCAGTGTTGACAAAGCAATTCATTTAAGTCAAATAAGTCAAGTAAACATGATTTGAATTCGTACCAGAATGAAAGAATGGATTTATAGAACTAATCTTGGCATGAATTTCATATGGAATTTGGTCAACTTAAGTTAAAATTATAATTAGGATAGAAAATTTATATAACTTAAAAGATGATGGTCGGATCGAGTCAAGGTTTAGAAGGAAAATAAATACCTCAACTTGAACGGCTTCGTCGAGGGATAGTATTTATGTGAGATCGAGAGTTGATGTTTGAATTTAGGTCATTATTTCCACAAATGATTTGTTACTTAAAAAGACAAATTCTTACAAGTTAAATGTAGTATTTTGGTTCTAGTAACACATCGAGAAGTGAATCAAAGTAAGAAACCATCTTAATCGGTATTGAAATACATATTCATATCAGAGAGTTAAGTATGTGAATTTTTTAGAATAAGGGATAGGAAATTTAATTAATAAGAAATTAATTAAAAGTGTCTTAGTGACACGAAACAAATCGTGGACCATTTTTTGTGTATTGTTTGATAGTTAAATAACCAACTATCAATGCTAGATCAAAATATTACTTTGGAAATATCTTGGGGAAACACTGGAGTTATATGGCATAGTCATCCCTTTTTTGACATAGCCAACCGCTTTTTATAGTGATCTGTAACACTTATTATTATGACAAATAATAATTACAATAAGTACAAGAGTGTGGCATATTGCCAGACTGCTAGTTTGGTTTTTAAAGTGGTATGTCCACTACATACGGAGTTTATAGTGGTCCGTCCACTCATCTATACTAGATTAAAGAAAAGTAGCTAGTTATGATACTAGACTACTCTAATTTCTCCACCCAGGGAGAGTATTACATAGCTTATTACATACTATATAAGTAGTGAATTACATTAAGTAACATAGTACACATCAGTCATACATAATAGAGTACTATACACTGTTCAAAGAACAGCAAAACAACTCAATAAAGAAGTACAGCCGAACCTTGTAGCATAGTGTCACAACATTGCTTTGTAGTTCTGACATAAGGGAACAACGGTATTGAAACCCATACTTTCTTGAAACCATCACTTTTCTTCTGAAATGCGAGCCGTTGAACAGAATCCAACACATCCATAGGAAATTACCATATCAGTGCCATTCAATTGTTCCAAGCAAAGTAGATTCAAAGTAGGCAGGTAATGAGAAACCACAAAACGAAATAGCATGAACAAGAGCAATTATGCTTCACCTGATATACTGCTCATGATAGTGGCAATGATATTCCAGATCACCAGGCTTTGAACAAAAATAGGCCGGAACAAGAATTGAAAAACACCTAATTCCATGAGAACCTTACTTGAGCAAATTACCTGATTCCAAAATTTGGTAGAGCAAAAAAAATCCGAAGAACACTCGGTCACCGACCGTCCAATAGCACGACGAGAGCAAGTGCTTCGCTTGAAACAGTAGCAACCATGAACATACAGACCAACCCCAAACTAGATCCTGGAACAAAACCGACCCCAAACATCAAGGCAAAATACCAAAACCCATAAGCCACAAGCCTGTAGACCCCATCCGCTAGCAGCCAGCATCCATCACCATCAACCAATCCATGCTGAATATCCCACTCCATCCAGATCCATCACTACCCGAAGGGAGAAACGCGAAAATTGAACGACGCCAAACCCTTATGGTCTTCACAAGTCGAAACAACTCTGATTCAAGGAGGAGCCACCACATGAAGGATGAAGGGAAGGCTGAAGCGATATGGTTAACAGAAGTAGCCAAGTTCTGGATCTAAGAATGCGGGATTTGAGGAGAGGCATCAGATAGGGTTAGATCTGAAAAGATATACACGGTTCAGTTTTGTTGCGACACGGAAGAAAGTAGGGAGGAAGAGTAGAGGTAAGAGAAGCGATGTATTGATCAGAACAGAAGGGGGAGATTATGATGGAAGAGACGAAGAAAAGAAGGAAGGGATTGAATTCCCTGACGTCATTAACGGCAAGAAAACTGAACAGAACCCGTCGTGTGATTCATTGAAATGAGGAAAAAAAGCTGTAATGAGGAAGAAAAAAAACGACTTCATAATCACCCCTATTAATGAGTCACTATATGTATAAACCTCGTTTAGTTTTCTTAGGACAAGTGATAATGAAATCCGTCCACTAATGATTAGAAGTTGAATTCCGTATTTGTCCATGTCAGTTTATATTCTGAATCACCGGGGTTGAGTTTACTGAAAACGGTCGATTATCGTTTCGAACAGACCAAGATCAAATTAGGTATTCGAAAAGCACTTTGATTTGTGTAACGACCTTCCTTTTAGACCGCTTGAAGTCGGTAATTAAACTAACTTGAACCGTTCGAAAGTGACATATTGCTATTGCTTATGAGGTGTAACATAATCAAATCATTACACAACATTATACAATATATCATAGTGGAAAAAAAAATATGATACATCAAAGTCACAAAAATTTAATATAGTGGAAAGATAACAAATAGACTTCATTAATACAAATGAAATGACAGAAATAATGGACAAGTACAATTTGTTCCCAAAATCTCCAGCTTCGCCATATGCAGAAGTCAAGCAGTAACACTCGGCCCAACCCGAGAATAAAGTCAAAAGAAATAATATACTCGAGTCAGGACCATTATTCTCATACAAGTGAATTAACTCAAGCAAGGTATTCACCGAATGCCTTGATAATGAACAGGATATCAGAATTCATTTCATAATTAAATTTTTTAAGTTTTAATAAGATCTAAATTTCCACTTAAAATAAAATTTCCGTTTTAAGTCCGAAAATCCATACAATCGTTAGGTATATATCATTTCAACCCATCGCGATTCTCCTAGATCTATGGAAACTTGCAGTGAGAGCAAAATTTCCAAAAATATCACACACAAATCAGCACAAGTCATAATAGTCACTAAACAATTTTATGTCATATATCGAGAATGCGCATGTCACATATGCACAAATCCCATAACAAATAATTCATTAATTTCCTAGAGGAATTCTAACACTACATGTGATATCTTACTAGTATTAATTTACATAATCAAAATAATAGTCGTAAGTATGTAAATTCACCTTTCCTGGCTATTGCCAGAAGGCCCGGAACGATGTGGTTCGGACTAAAACTGAACAGATGTCTGATTTTAGTACAAATTCCAATGAGCTTAATGTAAACTATGTCATTACGGGTTCAACAATCCTAACGGCGTTCAATTCCGGCCTCGCTCGAGACAGTATTATATTTTATAAATTAGTGTTATATAATGCATTTAACTATTTGACTAAGTACAGCAGTGCTTGTTTTAGAAAACAAGCTCTAAATGATAAAAAAGTTTGGCCACATTGTATATCATTCCCTGTTGTATTATTTGAAAACATTGACACACATTTTGTATATGTGTTTACCTTAAATATAAACTGTATGGGAAATTTTGAACAAAATACTGCTTTAAAAAAAATAAATAAAAGCCATTCAGCTATAGACATATTTCAAAGTGGGTCTTTTTTGAATCATACTCTAAACATATTTCAAAGCGGGTTGTTGTAGATATTTTTGCTGAATTCATTGTTACATGCCCCTCCAATAAGATCATATTTTATATTTTCTTATGTAGTACTTGTTAATCATGGTTATTTACACCAATTCTCTTCTTTAAAAATATATCACTTTAGACCTTACAGAATTTGGTTTTGATCAAAAATCCACTATCGTCCACATCCAACTTGGTTCTTGGCCAATAATCATAATTACTATTAACCGCGGCGCTTTAACCGCTTTGACTTTGAGTAGACTATAGTTGACCATGGTACTAATCTCTTATAATTAGGGAGGCGGATGCTCTATTGGGTAATGTTTCACATTTAATACTTCAACTCAGATCCAACTAAAGATCATTCAGTGGATTGTCATGTCATGATTAATTATAATTAAAGTTGAGCATCCACATTAAAGTTTCACGGTAATCTCAACTCAAATAAACTATGTAACATCATCACTTTAGATCTCATGATTGGCTCTGGTAATAGGAAAAATCTTAAGTGAGTCATTTCATAGTTATCTGATAACCATCAATACGTAACACTCGGATGCCCCCTAATAGTCATGATAATATATTACCCAACATCCGAAAAGAATTATGTATTCTAGTCCCAAATCCCAATAGATATATCGGTATCCTATCTCGAAAAGTTATATTTTAAATAATAAGTTATTTTGATGTGTTAAATTTCTCATGAGTACAACACATTGTAATTACTATCTCATAACAAATCATTTAAGAATTTTCTATTCAATACAAATTAAATTAGTAAGTTAATTATATCACAACATACAAAGCATGTATCTTTACTATAAATAAGACTATTTATTGAGTTAGACATATGTAACATTTACATAATCGTTCTTAGGGCATACTCCTAAAATGATCAATTTCTTTTATGACTGATTATTGCATCACTTCCATTCTTTGATTAAGAACAAACATCATCCCCATAAAACTTAAATCTTAATTTACTTACAATTTAACGGTGCATGCAAAAATAAAAAATGTAATGGAGACACATGAAAGTTTCATGGGAGATCAGAAGGCATCGGATCAGGTGATTTCATATTAGAAGTGATATGTTCAATTTAAATTAAATGCAGAACGAAAATTTCGTTCTAACAAGCTGCGTATTTTATATTGTTGTTTATTTTATCAACAAATTTTTTTTTGGTCGCAATTGTTTTTATTTTATTTCTTGAAGCATATGTTTGTAATTTGTACTGAATTTAGTACGTTAGATTTTAACACAAGTGACGAGTTAGGAGCATTTAGGTCTCTTTTTCCTTTTCTTTTAAAATAATCTAGATCCCCCCCCCCCCCCCCCCCCCCGCATCCCTCCTTTTAATAAGAAATAAAATAAAATAGGATGGAGTTCTTCTAAAATTATCTCTTTAACCAAATGTGGAGTCCCTTTAGCAATCACCTAAGAAATCTAGGCATTAGAATTGTACTTATGGATATCAAATCAATTTACAAAATTGTAAAATAGAAGAATAAATAAGAAAGGATAAAAGCAATGATTTTATAGTGGTTCAGTTATGCATATGCAGTTAAAATCCCTACTATAACACATAACGCTCTTCGATCGTTACGATTTTCAGTTTAGCCTCGATGAACCATTATTTTCTTTTCTGGCTGATAAATCAATGTTTTTTAGCATCTATTTTGACAACACTTATATATAAAAAAAATATTTCGTTAGTTTCCTATAAATCAGATCAACAAAATTAGGAGAAAAGCCGAATTTTGAGGTATAAATTCTTAGTATAAGTTAAAAACATATTGTAGTCACTAAATTTGGACTACATAAATCATGATATTCTTTGGCTTTATTAAATTAGCTATCTTTCTATATAAATGATGTTAGATTGAAAATAATTTGACTTTAAATATTTGATTTTGTATCTAATGAAGTTTTTTGCATTTCCGTCATATCTTTGCTTTAGTCCCTCTATATCTTTTTGAATCATCCTCGCTGTAAGACCGCTAAATATTTGTTTGCACAGAATTATGCCTACGTCCAAATTCAAATCACTGTATTGCTTGGTTTACTCGGTTAAATGTACTACTCAACAAACAAAATCAACACGACTGAAATTAGCGTAACCAGACCGATCACTCAACAATCCAATGGCCAATGGGAGATGCCGAATCAAGACAGTTTACAACTTGAAACGTTTAATCATCGATATACAAATTGCTCATACATACTACAGAAATGGAGACCAACTCCAAAACCCAACGTACTACACATTGACTATAATTTGGTAATTTATACTACTCAGTAGTAAAATCTTAACCACCCAGCAATGAAATTTCAGTTCAAATACCAATAATTCACGACTCATTTTTTAGCACAAATAGTAGCCTAGAGCTAAATTACAGCAAAATTGAAGACCTAAAAGTAGCCAAAGCACACAACTTGTTCAGTGTTCGCCTCGCTCTTGCACAGAACAATAACCAACTTCAGCTCATACAGACCACACATGAAACAAACTGTAAAGTTACTAAGCAATGATATCAAAACTTGAACTCAGGAATATATAGTTGAAAATATAGACTGCACTCGTCTTTTTCATGGCGGTATTCATTTTGCGATCTATCCAACGAATCAAAAGCGAGTTTTCCTTTTCCGATTTGTGTATTTAGTGTCTGGCGGTACTTCATACCCTTTATTCCTCCTCTGCTCTTTCTTTTCTAAAACCCACTCTCTCCCTTTACCATTGTTTGAAAATTTTGTCCTCTTCCTTGGTCGGTTTCGATCATTGTTACAGACCTGCATTCAAATAATTCAGTAGTTAATTCTTTGGCACATCGATTGGAATATTTTGCATGTGAATGTGCCTATTATAAGAAATAAAAGACGGCATGGCACTGAATTTTTAATCTATAATTTTGTAAACTAATCATGCATAACTTACAGTATGATTTTCTTCATCGCCGCTTTCATCAGAGTCGCAGCACATTTCTCCATTTTGACGTTTCCCCATCGGACGGGTGGTTTGTGTTAAAGGTGGATCACAAGTCAGAACCAGATAAGACTTCTTTGCTTTTGAACTAGTGGAAGAAATACATAATTTGATGCTTTAGTGAAATTTTGGAATATCAAAAACAAAAACTGAATAGTCTATAGCTATATATCACCTATAAACAATTAAACATTATGTTGTTTGCATGACACACAATCAAACGTAATTTCCTACGCTTCCCCATCGAAATCATGATTGAAATAGCATACTTCTTTCTGGTTCCTTCCAATTAACAAGTTGGAAGTAAATGCTCAAAATTATGTTTTGAGTCATTTTTACATCATCCTCCTTTTATTCCACATAAACCATCCCAAACATGAATCAAAATCGATATGTTATCTATTTATGATAATAGTCGTGTGTGGAATACAAATAGCGTAATGCTGAAAGGTACCCAATTAATGCCACTGCTAAAAGATACAACTAAACATGCTTTCCTCTTCTTGTTACTATTCCATACTAGGGGTACCCATATCACTATTTAGGCATAATAATTTGTTCCTTATCTAGCTCATCTTAGGAACCCTAGTCATAAAATTTCATCAATCAGTAAAAACCATTGCTATCTCAAAAGAGCACGGAGTCCATGCCGCAAGCACCGTAATAAGCTCCATTAATCCTTTTTTTTAGACTGAAGTCAATTATCTGATTTAAATCCATTACAATTTGAAACATTTTTTCCCTGACTATCCAACATTGTTGTTGAATCCAATGGGCAAGCTTTCATCGAAACCCTCCTTCATTCAGTCATTGGATTCTTTACGGTAGCATTGATTACTTCAAATCTGAAGCAGTGGAATAACTACTGCACCACAAATTAGAACATCATTTTGGTTGGAAACATTAATTAATGCCTATTAGTAACTAAATTTGACAGGCTGAAGATTGCTCCCAGCTAAAAATCAGAGTCAACAATGTTTCAATGCCGAAGTCATAATTTACTGTGCAGTAACAATTGAAATGCTCCAGTCCAAAAATGTCACTGCTCAATTCCTGAATGCTACCATACAAAGAATAAAAAACTGGATGGAGAAGGATTTCAAAAAGGCAAGTCCCATTGAACCCAATGACAACGTTATAAAGCGGAACAATAAGCAAGCAAGTCCTGCTCCAACGACAGTGTAAAGAAAAGTACTAGTTTTAAGCATGGTTTGAGATTCCGGCCAGCACCTCGGAATTCCGGCCGTTTCGGTCCGGTACTGGTGGTGGCCACACCGGAATGTGGCCATTTTTCCGTTTTGGCAGGCGCTGAGCAAAAAAAGACAAAAAAAATGAAAGGAAGAGGAATCTTGTTCATAATTGCAAAACAGAAGGGTTGATGAACAGCAGCAGCATCCAAATTTGACGAGAAGAAATCGCATGCTGGAAAGAAGAGACTTACAGTCGCTGATTCTAGGGTTTAATACTGAGAATATTTTGGGGCTTCTTTGAAACTTTCCCTGTATCGATATGAAGGCCGAATAATAATTCGTATAGGCTGGTTAATTGGGCCTTTTAGCTACGGGAGAAACACTAAACTAAAATATAAAGTACTGCTTTCTACTTAGGCACGTTAACATCTAGGTTTAGTAATTAGGCTTAGCTATATTAACATTTGTTGTATTACAACTACAATTATAAGAATTTTAATTAGTGATTAACATGCCAATATGTAAAAATGCATGCAAAAAGCAAAGAAATCCGGAAACGGAATTATAACGGGATTTCCGGAATTACCGAAACGGAACCGAAACATCCTACATTTTCAATCTCCGGAACGGAACCGGAAACCGGAATTTCGAACCTTGGTTTTAAGAATATGATTGAAAAAACATTGCATTGGAACATTTTCTTACAACTATAGTCTACTTTATGCATCCAAAGCAAAAAATTCAATCCAAACCGCATAAGCAGTTGAGTACCGTTTGAAGGTTAAAGAGGTAGTGAATGAATAAAATTATAAAGCTGATGGTCATAATAAGCCAGGATAAATACAAAAAAACTGCAAACATCTTTGCATAAAATAAACTGTGAAATTAATTTTGAGACGCAAAAAAACTAAAAGGTAGATAAAATAGCCATAAGCAGATAAATTCATAGCTAACTAGAGAAAGACTTTATAAATCAGCATATTCTACAATCAAACATGATTGGAGTATCACTGAAACCGGTGCATTACGAAATCCATCAACAGGCAAAAATGTCAGATTCCCCACTAGTTAAAATATGTTAGATATGTGAGTAAATAGCATGTGGAAAAAAAAAAACGTATTTAGCATACCACTTTTCCCAAACGGTAGGTGGTACGTATTTTTTTTTTTTTAGAAAAACAGTACTCGTAACAGGGAGATCTCATTGAAATACCTTACTCCAGATATATCATAGTATAAAATATCTATTAATAAAAGGAAATCGAAACTGTATGAGTGGAGGATAACAAGGACAAAGAGAAGTTGCACGTCTGAACCACACTGAATGGAAATTGTTGTTAATAGGACACTAACTGGACAGTGACATGCCTATATATATGTGAACTACTTCGGATTTACCAGGATACAAAATAAAACTCAGTCAAATCAGCAATTGCTGATCAGGTCCAAAAACGTGAAGTGGCAACTTCTTCATCAACTCATCAAATTGTGTTTCAGGAACATAAGCACTACTGTTTAACATATTTTTTCAGTTTAATAATTCATTAGCTTCTTTCCTTGAATGCAAACATTCCGTTATATTTCTTTTTCAGTTATATCTTGCAGCAGTACTGCATGTCTGGCTCAAAATTCTGAATGCAAACTTCTGCATTTCTAGGAAGAAGAATGCCGAAAACAACCTTACACAACATAATGAAATATTCAAGGCAAAATAACTGATAGTTTTGCTAATCAGTCTTTCATGGGGTTCACCGAACGATCGGTTATTTCGCCTTGAATATGTTATTATGTTGTGTAAGGTCGTTTGTGATACTCTTGCTCCCCGTATATGCGGAAGTTTGCATTCAGAATTTTGAACCAAACATGCAGTACTGCTACAAGATGTAAACTGAAAAGAAATATAAAGGAATGGTTGCATGCAGGGAAAAGAAGCTAATGAATAATTAAACTTTAAAAAAATACAGCATATTATTATCTATATGTAGGGTAGGGAGAATAATATGGAAAATCATCTAGTTATTGTTTTTGATACATCTTCCTTTTTTGGTTTTCTTATATTTTTATACTGACTACCTAAATCTACTTTTTACATATGTATTTATAAAGCTTGGACAGAATAACTTGTAAATCTTCTTACTTATTTTCTAAGATTTACTTTAACTTTCTTTATTGACTAATTAAAAGTTTTCCAGTTTCAGACCTTTTTACATACGTGTTGTAAATTAGCCTATATTTTAGTTAATTTTGGTAACTTTCTCTTTGGATAAATGAAACGCTATGCATGATATTTTTTCAGGATACTACAGATACTTAGCACTTTTTCAGTTTTTTGGTTTTCCTACTGATTAACTGAAGTTTCTCTTTTAAAATAGTTTATACGTAGTTATATATTAAAAAAAAACAAAAAAAAAAAACCTGAAAACCTGCTTATAATCGTATGATAAGCTGCTTTTTAATTCCAGAAAAATTAAATTCTCCTTTAAAAGTTATAATTTTATTCATTTAAATTATTATTCTTCATGTAGTTGGATATATCTTTTGACCCATGGGAATCAAATATAAAATCCCTAAATTATATACTATTGAATTGCATTGACTGCCTCCCAAATACAAAATTTTGTGAATTATTCCTTATTAATCATTCTGTATTAGTTAAGCAGGGAATGATATAAACAACAATAAATCATTAATAGTTATAGAGATGCATTTAGAATAAAAATGACAACATACTACCATCTAAACATTAAACCTCTATTTTAGATACTATTTAATTACATTAATTGTTTACCAAATATGCTGTACAAGAATTTCTCTTATTAATCTTCCTATAACGTTTAAAGGACTAATGATATAATTAAGAAAAAGCAATAGTAAGGAAATTAACTTACAGGGACAAAACATCACTACCTTTCAGATTCTTAGATAATTACGCACATACTGTCACCCCGATTTCAGAGATTGAAATATCAAATAGAGTTTACAATCCAATAAGTAGGATCAATGGACATGGAATGAGCATTCTCTTATGTACACTGCTTTGGGTCAACATGGATGCGCTTCAAGACCCGGATGCATCGTCTACTGTTTTTTTTCTTTTATGTTGAACTAGAACCTTCGCCGGAGACTGGACCAGTAGAAACCGTAACCCATAGGACAAATTTAGGATGTGAAAACGTTAAAGATCCCACCTTGCCGGTGATTAATTCTGGTGAGATGCCAGCAAGAGCAACAAGAAGAATTTTGGCGGAGTAGAAAGAAGCGGCGGCTGATAAACTTAGGCCGCCATGACATATGACTAAAATATGTCAGATTCCCCATTAAACTGAGCTCATTCCTAGTGTAACCATTAAACTAGGAACAAGCTCCTTCGTAGCACCGTAATAAGCTCCATTAAACTGAACTCCTTCCTAGTGTAACCATTATACTTCATTTTTTTCTTTTATGTTGACCTAGAACCTTCGCCGGAGACTGGACCAGTAGAAACCGTAACCCATAGGACAAATTTAGGATGTGCAAACATTAAAGATCCCACCTTGCGGGTGATTAATTCTGGTGAGATGCCAGCGAGAGCAACAAGAAGAATTTTAGCGGAGTAGAAAGAAGAGGCGGCTGATAAACTTAGGCCGCCATGACATATGACTAAAATATGTCAGATTCCCCATTAAACTGAGCTCATTCCTAGTGTAACCATTAAACTAGGCTCATTCTTAGTGTAACCATTAAACTAGGAACAAACTCCTTCTTAGCACCGTAATAAGCTCCATTAAACTGAACTCCTTCCTAGTGTAACCATTATACTTCATTTTTTTCAGTTCATTGAACTGTTGCTTGGTTTGGTGGAAAATCAGGTGATAAGTCTAGTTAGTTCGTTGTGCCATCGTTAACTTAAAATTTATCAAGTTCTTTTATGATCTTAGTAGGAACAAAGTAAGGTGCTATTAGCAGCACGCTACAAAGATGCATGCGCAATGCTGGCAATAATTCAAATATGCATATAAAAAATTATTAATAAATGAAAAAAATGATATTATTTAATGCACTGTAGTGTACCTATGGGGCCAATCAACAACTACGCTACCACCGAATCCAGCACGAATTGCGTACTGCGTAATCAGTTCATTTTGTTCCATGTTTTCAGCATAAAGTTGCAACACTGCTCTTGCTCCTCGAGCTAAGCATCTATATAGAGAACCAAAGAATGCCCTGCAAACATAAATTCTCAAATTCATTAGGACGACTGAGTTGAAATAAAATATGGGGTTTAGTACAAAATGCCTACTTTAGTCTCAGCCTTGGTTCATGAGAGGACTTATCAGCGTAGCATAACCACTGGACAATGGAAAATACAGAGAATATTAGCCAGCACTAAACAAAAAACTTCTATCATTGTTTAGTTGGAAAAGAATAATATGCAAACCAATGAAAGGTGTTAGTGTATAAGCAAAAGCATTGAATATTCAATTATAGAACATCATGAGTTATGTTTTCTTTGCATGCGATGAAAGCCGTCTGTACGGTAAGCATTTCTAGATTAAGCGAACCTGAACAGCAGAGATACTTATGGCACCGTCTATAACTCCAGGTCGCAAGCCCAAGCCCTGCAATTTAGCGAATAGATTGTTGGTCTTATAGTAAGTAAAAACACATTGTAGTAGTTTATAACAGAAACATTGTGACCTAAACCCATAAACAATAATTACAACATAATCTTCTAACCCACATCAACCACATGGACCAAATATAAGACAAGAAGATTGTAAAGATACAATCCACTCGTATCATATATGTTTTAAGTAACATAAGCAAATATAGATATATATTTTTTATAAGGAAAAAAAAAATCGATGCAATTAAACAACGGAAAATGTCATATTAGTGGCTAGAGGACCATACAAGCAAACATAATACTAATACTCCTATTTTTCAATAATCACTATCCCAATCTTAAGTGCTGTTACAAACAAAAAGAAGCATTTTGTGTATAACACGAAAATAACATATATATCATACCAATTTAACCATTGCTCACCATTGACGGTCAAGCTAAAATTTGGAATTTTGTTTCTCAAAGGCATTGGTGTCATTTGGAATCTTAGTGTACTTGTTTATCAACTGCCTAACTCTGGTGCACAATTTTTCATTGATGTAGTTGAAGCAAGAAACTCCCAGTTAACACTTGTAAATTGGCACATGCACGACTGCATGTATAATCCATATAAAAACCGTTAACCCGCCTTTTTGCAAGGCCGTCGTTACACATCGGATTTGGCTAAATGGACCTCTCAATCATCGAGGCAGAAAGTCGGCAAGATGGTTAATTGGCTCGAAAATCAAGTACAGATAAGGATATGATGCTTTGATCAAGCTTAATCAAGGGAACTGTAATAAAAACGGCTAAGTATGGATTTACACTTCCACTAGACTGGACCTATCTCTTTCTCTAGGCAAGAGATTAGATCTGATCGTCATAACTAATCCACTTAAACTAGTAGTTCGACTCAACCGAAATCAGTTGTTTACTTAAAATTTCACCTAGGCGACTATAGCAAACAACACTAGAGATCCGAAGAACAACTAGCAGGGGACTCACCGCAAGGGTCGCCAACCCCGTGGCCACCATCTCAAGGGATCGTTGTCTATCCCTATGGGGTCGGTGCCGATCCCTCTTATTGGGCCTGATGAGACCCATTTTACTGGGGGTTGGTCGACTTAGTCACAAGGTTTTTCTGGAGAAATTTCAACTGGATCAGATCTCATCTTCATCAATAAATATTGAATCATTTGCACAAAGAAAGAGCTCTTCTCCTCCTATCTATACTCTTACCATTTTTACTTCTTGAATTCAACCATATTGTAACTGTAATCAGTTTACAGTGTAAATAAAAAGAAATTTCTAGAGTGGATGTAGGCCAGAGTCAGCCGAATCACTACAAAATCTCTTGTGTTCATTTCTTACATTTTACCTATTGATATTTCTTAATTTTTGTTCTATACTACATTTCCGCTTGGAGTTGGTGCCCTTTTTGATGTCAATATTCTGGTTTCAAAGCAACGTTAATCTGATTTTGGTGCTTGCTTACAGATCTGGGTGATTTTCCCATTTTTGACATCAACAAAAACCTTAAATTCAATTTGATTTGAAATAAACTGTTACTTTATGGATAAATAACCACTGGTTAAGTGTTGGAGAATTCCTGCTTTCAATCAGAGTAGCAAAAGTTTCTCCTCCAGATCTTCCAGTGCAAATATTGTTGCATGCATACTTGGAATTACGCGATACACATCTTGAAACTACGCATGTAAGCTTACATTTCCTTTTTGTTTTAGTTTAATGATAAGAATTCTTGATATACTTGCTCAGCTAATACATTACATACTGCTAGTTCCTAAAAATGATGGCAACTCAACTAGACATGAAATACGAGGCAGCAAATTCACCCATATGGTAAATAGGCTACCTAGATGAATTAAATATGTGGACTTTAAGAACCAAATGTTCATTGCATGCGTCATATATATACAGAATATAATTTTTAATAGGCTTGCAAAATTTCATGCTACAAATATGGGATTTACTACATGTTCTGTGTAGGAGTGTAAATCGAGCGGACCGGAACGAACTGGACAGAGATGTGTTCAGTTTCTATCCTAAATGAAATGGAATAGAACACAGACCAAACGAGATTTATGCTCATACAAATTTTATTAGCTCGTGCCCTAAATAAAATCAAATGGACACGAACATACTTTTCTTTGGACAACACGGACAAACATCGCTATTTATATGAAATTTTACGATTTTTAATAGAGTTTTGCATCATCTATATACTGACTTACAAAAAATTCGGACGAATCCGAACGAACGCGGATCAAACAAAATTGCTTTTCTCGTACAAATTATATTGTTCTAAGTCATGTCCTAAATGTGAACTAACGGACATATTTCAACCATGGACGCAAACAGACATCAGACACTCCTACAAAATTAACAACCTTGGTTCAGTGTCCAGACATAACGAACTAGGTGGACATCATAACCTTCATATCTAGCATAGATGAATACAATAATAATTCCACATGAACGTATTTTAGCAATGATCAACCAAAAAGTGATGATCTTGTAAGTATGATACAATTATTAAAGATTTATAGCCAGTGTTGAAATCCATTCTATAATTAATTCATAATAATGAACAATATGTGTGTCGTGTTTGCAACTTCATATTTTGAAGTGTAACACAAAACCCTAGTTAGAATTGCTAATTCGTAATATAGGCCAACACCTGACCCATGTCAGCATGTAGAAGATCACCATCCACCTCATGCTCCAATGCAACATCTGAATCATAGATAGCAACATAAAAGCCATTGAAATTTAGTCCACATTTCGAACATTTTTTAATCTGATAAAATTATGGACTTACCTAACATTGATGGAGAAACGTCATAGCCAATCCAATAGTGTCCTTTTTCAGTCAAGATCTCACCACTAAGCCCTGAACCACAGCCTACAAAAGAAAATAGGTTATATGGTTGATAAATCATGGATACAATTAAACATCATCACTGCACAAAATTGAGAATCATGCATCTCATATTAGACTTGACTACAACAGGTATTTTGATGTTCATAATCTGAAAATAAAATAGAATATAAAGTATGTGCAATGCACATATTACTAATTTATATACAATACATACCCAAACTGTCATATCTCACTCACAAACAATGTGTTAATGGTTGAGCTCCAAAAGAGGTGATAAATGAAAAGGTTGCATGTAAACAAAAGGGAATAACAAAAGGAAATACTCAAATTGAGAATAAGAATGTTATTCTAGAGATAACAAGATATGAGAAGACGCAACTCTAACTCGTAGTTACAATTACAATCCAACTTCTAAAATAAAAATAAAAATTCAAAAAGAATAACGGTTATATAAAAAGAATTTTGAATTTCCCCTACTACTCAAGCAATGATTAAATATACATCAATTACTTTTAGGAGGGAGCAGAAACTAATATAAACCAAATATCAGTTGTCACAGATTTTTATTTAACACTAACCAATAAATCTATAATTTAGTACTTTCATATGCTCAGTCATAACAAAAGCAATTTCAACTTTCCTTGGCTCTCAAGAATGATGCATGCGTTCATCTACAACTCAATAGATTCAAAGCAAACTGCAACGGCATCTTAAAGTAAAGAATTTCGCAATCTTCATTTAAAAAAAAAAAAACTATTTTTATATAAAAATCACAACATAATAACACTAAAATTATTTACCTATATCTAAAAGAAGACGAGGTACACCGTCGTTGGGCAAGTTCAGAAGCTCTAGAGCTCTCTCAGAAATCCTTGCCTGTTAAACAAGATGCTAACATTAACATAAAGAAAAATAGTGGAAATCATATTTAAAAAGAGAGAAAAAAATTGTAATGCGTTACTTGGATTTCTATGATTCGAGAAGATGTGGTGTATTTGCGAGCTTCAGATTCATTATAGAAGATTTGCGGGGGTGCCTGAAGCTCTGGTCGCGTCATTTATTGGAATCTGGTGCAATTAGCTGGTGTCGTCGCTGAAAATTTCAATCCTTACAAAAATGTTGGCTTCATCACAAATGTAAAATGTAATCAAATTCTTTTTCCTCCATTGATAACTACTATCAAATGGATGTATTTTAATCAGCATAATGCAATCTAATAAGCAAGACCAAACACATCTTGATTAGCATGACACCATACATTTAGAGCATGTTTTGAGAACACTTCTCTTAGAGATATATAAAAGTACTTGGGGTTACAACTTTCAAAAAGAGAGTTAAACATAGAAGTGTTATGATAAGTAAATTGAAATCGCAAGAAAAGTTGTTTCGTCCCCGCCAAGTCTATGGCCCCGATTGCGATTAGGATTTCTTGGATAGAATCCTTCTCCGGTTTCCGTGTTGCCTCTCTCCATTTGCCTTACCATGGTATTGTTCTTTATAGAGGTTGCAAGCTCAATGCGATTTTCGATCCTCTAACAGATAAAGCTATGGGAAAGATCATTCGCTAGAACTCTCCTCTCCTGTCCTAGGTTGGTAGACTGGTTCTCATTAACTCGATGCTTGACTCTATTGGTTCTCAAGTTTTCGCAGTCATGACACTCACATCCTCCTTTTTTCGTTCTTACAGTTCATTAGCATCATCCTTTTTCTGGAGGGAAAGGACAATGTTAAGTGTCACCATTGGTTTCTTGGGATGTCATCTGTCGTCTCAGACACGAGGGAGGTTTGAGCCTTCAAAACCCCAGGGGTGTCTGCACGGCTTACGCGTGCAAGCTTTAATGTAGGTTCCGAGCGAACAACTCTCTTTGGACGCCATTTCTTCATGCTAAGTACTGTCAACTTTTGCAGGCGAATTACTCTGGTGTCCCTTCCTACGCTAGTGAGACGTGGAAACAGATGCAATCCGTCAAGACCTTTTCCGACTACCACGATGGAGGTCAAAGATGGAATGGTGGTCCGTTCTCCCTTCGGAATGCGTGGAATTCAGCTAGGATTCCGGTGTCTAGGATTTCCGCTTTTTCTTTCATTTGGGACGTCCGCATCTCTCCCAAGATTTCCATTCTTATGTGAAAAATCATTCACGAGGGTTTACCACTGGATGAAAATCTGAAGAGGATATGTATCCCGATTGTTTCTCGTTGTAGGTGTTGTGGAGCAGGAGATGTAGAATCGACTGCTCACTTGTTCTTCGTTGGGGAGTGTGCAAGTGTTGTTTGGTCTTTCTTCGGGGGTATGGTTGGTCTTTCAGGACCCGTTATTTCCCTTCCTGGCATGCTCAGGCTCTGGTGGGAGGGAATGACCGGGAAGTCATTTCGACCCACCTTTTTCCGTCTTATTCCTTATCTAATCTGTTGGCATCTTTGGTGCTTCAGGAATAAAGTTGTGTTAGATGAGGTATCGATGTCTTCAGCTTTCATCATTCGCATGGTTAGGAACGATGTCTTCCTCGCGTTTTGTGGAAGGCCTTTCATAGGTGCTCTTTGGTCCCGTTCGTTTGGTTTGGCTCATGCTTTTGTTGTTGCTACGAGGTCTCTTCACCGTGTTGGTGTTGGTTGAGTTTGTCCTCGCGTGTCTAGGTTGTGTTGTGTGTTGTGGTCTTTCCTCCTCCCCCCTCCTTACACTTTTTTAAGGTGTCTAGGGTTGTTTCCACTATGCTAGAGGCTTGTTGTTGGACTTACTTTTGGAGGCTATGTTGGAAGCTTGGAAGGAAGTCCATCTCAAATTGCGGTAGAGCTAGACGCCTATTGGATCCGCTCAGCTCTTCGTCGGTAGGGAGCTAGCGAAGGGTGGTTGCTGGCTTGAATGATTAGAGCTTTTCCAGTGGTCGCTCTCTGGTTGGTGGCATTCTTGAGTTCGCTACTTCGCTTATTTGTCTGTTGTTGGTTCATGTTTGAGTTGTAGAGTTGAGCCGATTCATTTGTTTTGGTCGGTTTCGATTTGTGAGTTCGGGTTGGGGGTGTGTTGTATATGGTTTTGTTCGGTCTTGCTTTTTCTTTCTGTTTGCACTATTTCTCACAGTCCTAGTAGTTCTCATCAAACCGCTAAACTGTTTTTGTACGCCACTGAAGAATGAATATTTTCTCTTTTTTGGTATATATATTTATTTGTTTGTAAAAAAAATTGAAATCACGAGAAAATGCAGTTATAAAGATACAATAAGTTAAAATACTTACAATATAGCACTTCTAAGCTAACTATCCTTATTAGCTATACACAACACTCAAATACAGATAAGTATCTCTAATTATTTTTCTCCTCTCCGAAATAATTCCCAAGCATGCTCTTAATTAGCATGATCGTTGATCAAATTCAATGTCACTAACGTATTTTTTTAGCGTATAATTAAGCAGGTCCAGCACAAAATTTCTGGTTGCCCAACCCAGAGAAGGTTTTCTTTTCATTTTTCGTTTTTGATGATCTATTTCTTTAGTAAAGACAAAAATTTATATGCATGAAACATTAATCTTCATTATAAAATTTAACACCCATAAAAAAATATGGCCACTAAGAATCCTACCATATCAATATGCTTCAAAGGATGAATATATGATATTAAATCCATGTTTTAAATAAATGATGTAAATCTACAAAATAAAATATGTTAAATTATGGATAATAGCAAAGAACAAATAATATTCAACTATTAAAGAAATTCGTAGACAAGTGATTCTTAGTTCGCTTGTCGCGGAGAATGTTTCCACTCATCATTTTTTTGGCATGCATGATGACATAAAGTAACCACTGGCAACAATCATGGTATTCATTCTTCTAAAGTTGAACTGATATCGAAGAAACATAGGAGCAATGGGATATTGTATTATGCATATGTACTATCAGCAAACACATGTACTTGGCAGTGGTTGCAAAATTATGAGATTGTACGTTCCAAAGTGCGATTTGGAAGGAATCGCAGCCTTCCCGATTCAAGGGTTAAATTAGATCGCAGTCTGCGTAAAATGTACGATTCTTTTCAGAATGAAACTGCGATTCAATACCGAACCACTTTCTATTTGAACATCAAATTGAAACAAAATCATTTAGATTGAAATCACGATCTAGATTCAGCAAAAAAGAAGATGAAGAAAAAAGAGGAATAGGGAGAAGCAACAGCAGCAAACCTGAACGTTTTGGAAACCCTAAGCTTGGCCGAGGGAGACGAATGGCGGAAAGTATTAAGATTTAGCCAATGTTGTTGCAGTAACCAGTAAAATTTAAACCAACTTGCAAACACAGAAGTATCACCCGCGGTCACTTGTCCTCCAACCCATCCAATACAAATGTTGTTATTGACACTTCAAAAATGGTTAGAGTGGACAAGTTCGAAAACAAAATTTGGTACACACCTACCATTTTTCGTTTTTTCTTGTTTTGGGCGGCCCTTTGTCAAATTCAAAGGTGAAATTCAATCATATCCACGTCGAATTCCGTGAATAAATACAGCCAAGGCCGGCCCAAATACGTTCAATGCCCTAGTCGAGTATAGAAAAACTGTTTTTGTTGCCCCAAAATTTAATAAACAACGATAGAATTAAACGTATGAAATAAAATGTTTAAATTGTTCAAATCGATCTTTAAGCGAAGTTAAAGCTTGATCCATTATATGTAGATCCATTATAATGATTTTATTTCTTCATGTCTCCGTTGTTTCTTTTTCTATTTTGATGTTCATAATTTTGTCTTCGATTCCTATCTCAAATTATGATATAACACATTCAATTATTTTTAAAAAACAAATATTTTAACAATCAATTGTTAACTAGCTAATTAATAATTGGCATCAAATAGGATAAAATAAATTATTAAGTTGCTAACATCATTTTATCAACATTTAACGGTCTTTTATTACGCAATTACACACAAATTAGTGAAACAACAAATCAAAAACTAATTTAGGAATTAGGCCATTTGATTTCTCTTAAACTAACTTACTTAGTATATTATATATTTTTTAAAAGAAACAACAATCTAAATATGATACAAATCTAATTCAAATTCAATTGAGGTTTCAAATTCTGTTTCAACTGGCTCTGCTATGTACGAAGAAGTAGCCATGTGATAGGTCGATGATGCATGAGGTGGTAAGGGTACTGGAATGCCTAGTGGAGCCCACTACACCACCTCATATGACACCTCAGCACTTGATTGCTATTTATGTTGATCAGTACGCCAACCTTAGAAGCAGTGACGAGTTGAACTGCTCCATGGCATCGCGGAGTTCTTCTTCTTCGGATACACGGTTGTTTCTTAAGTTTGATGAAGTGATATCGAACAACGATGAATGAAATTTAGGGATCAAGGGTTTTTTTTCTCTTTGCGAAAAGGGGGTGCGTTTATTGCAATGTGTACATGTATGATGACGCATACTTGCTGAAACTGTGAAGTTTCTAGGTTTTGTTGTTTGTGTATTTTTGGGGAAAATACATGGCTTGTTATTCTTGTAGGAGATGGTTATGAATGTTTTCCTCCCTTGCATCATGTTAGTTTAGTATGTTCAATCAAGGTCAAAAAAAAAAACTTAGTCCAGAACCAAAAAAAAATTGTAAACATACAGGCCAAGACTTTTATTAAAAGAACATTAAACATTCACATTCTACATTCGATTTTCTTGTATTGCTGAGTATTGAAGCTTGAGGGAACATACAGATACAATACTCTGTAGAACAAATGAAACAATTCCAAAGAAATGCTTTGATAAACATCAAATCGTAAGAACAGAAAACTAGCATGATTTAAGAACAGTAATCTAAACTACTCCATAAATTCATAAACATGAACTCACATGATTTAGGAATTAGAAATTAGGGCAAATAGAGAATTGGAGCCAGATGAAGAGTTGAGCAGCGACGGCGAACTTGAAGCTGATTGGCTGAGGCGCAGATGAAGATGACGAGCTGAGCGGCGATGAGCGATGTGCCGCGGATCCGCGTGGTTGCTGTGTTGAGAGAAAATTTGTTTTTGCCCTCACTTGTTGCCCCTACGCGATATGATGCCCTAGGCAAATGGTTTTGCTGCCTATTTAATGGGCCGAGCTTGAATACGGAATAATCTTCTCAAAACTATCGGTCTACGTTACTGCCAGATGCAATAAAAAATTTCTCCATACAGCAAACGGCAATTACAGGTTAGCCCTTGCTAATATTAAATGACCTGATGATTCATTATTGGAGATGACATATCTTCTTTAATAATAGTTGGAATAGGTTTGGTGTCACACTTTTTTGGTGTACATGCAAACTACCAAAAATGCCCCTTAAAATATTTGAAAAAAAAATCATATTGATTTCGAAATATATTGCATCTGCCAAATGGATAGGTCCAGATATTAGTAGTATTTATATTGACCCAAAACCTATTCCGATTGATATTAGGAAACAAATTAACCTTTCCTGAATTCATTACTTATAATGAAATATTAAATGTCCTTCCATTTTTATAATTTGTTTTAACTCTCAACTAATGTTGTTCTACATATTATTAATTGAAAACGGTTAATTGACAACCTTATCAATTAATAATTTGTTTCCATGGCAAGAATTTACGGTAGATTCTCTATTAATTTCCTAATATCAATTAATAATTTGTTTTACCTTAAAATTAACCATATAATAATAATTGAAAATGCCCCTTATCAATTAATATTTTGTTTCCTCCTTTGGTTCCGCAATTTGTTTACATATACGCACTAATTTATCCCTCCTTTGTTACGAGATATATATATTATTAAGTAAGACAATAATATTGCAAATGCAAGTTTCTCTAAATCAATAACTTAATTTGTGAAAACTTGAAAAAATACTAATTTCCTTATTCAATTATGATTTGAACTTTGAAAAACTTATACTATCACATGAATAAACTTATACTTATAAGGCTGATATTTTCGTTTTATTCTTTGAAAACTTATTTTAAGTAAGCGGCTAATATTTCTCCTAGAATATCAATTCTGATTGAATTCCAAAAAAAAAAAAAAAGGATCTGCATAAATGCTGGCATTTTCGTTTTTTTCCCTAAAAACTTCATCATTTAAATATGCGGATGGTATTTTTCCTCTTTCCAGCTTATTTTATTTTATTTCTTTTCTCTTTCCAATTTAAAAAGGATCTGTAATTGCACTCTTTTATTTCTTTCCTCCTTTCAATTTATTTTCCACATTTTCATATAATTTCTTTCCGTCTTTCCAATTCCTTCTAATTTAAGTAAGCGGCTGATATTTCTTCTAGAATACCGAGTCTGATTGAATTAAAAAAAGATATGCATAAATACTGATATTTTCATTTTTTTTTTCTGAAAACTTCATCATTTTAAGTATGCGGCTAATATTTCTCCTCCTCGAATAATGTGATATCTCTTGTAATTGCATCGTATTTCACCTATAAATATACATGGTCTTCTTTTTCTTTCTCAACTGCTGGGAACAACACGTTTCTTCCTTTTAGCCTTCCATACTCTATGAAAGCTTCTAATTTTAGGTAAACCTCACTTTATATATTTGTTTCCCAATATTTTTGAACTCCTCCATATATGTCTTCATCTCACTGCCATAAAAACAACAATCTTTCGTGCAGGAATCTACAACTTGGATGCTTTCTCTATTTCTTCTTCTTCTTTTGTTCTTTTCTATGTTCCATGTTTCAAGTTTTTTACCCCAAGATTGAATTTAACTACCGTAATACGTTCCCAAAATTGAATTATTTTTGTTGGTTTTATCATTTTTTTTCTTATCAAATACTCTTTTTTTATAAAAAAAAATCAAATCATGATGGATGTGGAAAGGAAAATTTTTCCTGCCCTCATTTCCATTCTTTGCCTGCCAAATCTGTTATAATTAATAACCCAAATTTTCTTAACTTTGTATTTATGCTACTTTTACTCATTTAAATTTTGCTATATTTAGTCATTTAAATTTCCTACTGCGCATACCTAAGTTTACTCATTCAAGGGTGAGCCTGCAGTATATTTACATATTCAAAATGCTTAGATCCATGTGCTTCCTGATGCGTCCACACAATTCTAAATCTTCCTACTTGATCGTACTTAGTATGTATTCAGATATATATTTATACTAATAAAATATTAAAACAAAGTAATATATTCAACATGTCGACATATTCAAATATGCATTCTACATCTCCTCACATATATAAATTACACAATATTTAAGGAATAACAATCCACGCACGAAGCGCGTGCCATTATCACGTGCAAAGAGCGTTCCACGACCATGCGCGAAGCGCATGCCGTGACGCTCGTGTATTATATATAGAAAACAGAATGAAAGTGAATGGATAAAGTCATTAATTCTTTGTATCTAGAAAAACAGGAACATGCATCTATTGGGTGGTGCACAGAAAACAAGCGGAGGTGCACAGAAAATAAGTGAAGGATATTACAGTAAATTAGACCAATTTTTTATTACTGCATGGAGGAAATTTTTACAGCATTTAGCACCACCCGTCTATCTATCTATGTTATAATTCCCACTAATTTTAAATGATCCGACCATAAAATACCGAATTTGCCCTTGAAATTTAATTTTTAATTTAAAAAAATTCTCATGAAATCCTTTGTAACATAAAATACCAAAATTAATTATTACTTCAAAACCATTTTCAATTAAATCTTCATTTCCTTTTTCTTTGCCTTATTATATGAAATTAATTCTTCTGTGTATGCAAGAATTATGGTATATTTCGAACTTTTCCCTTATGAGAAATAAGTGATTGACATCTATTTGAGGCATGTATAACGCCTTCACTATTTTGTTCGTTATATGCTAATTTAACATATCATGAATTTTTTCCATGCAAAAAACAAGTGATTGACATCTATTTTAGGAATATATGATATTTTGTTGCCGATTTTGTATCTATTTCCTTAACGCCATGTTGGATAGAACTTAAGTGTATTTGTATTATTTGACTACAATGGTAATGGGTTTAAATACATGTAATTATGTTAGGACAAATTTTCAAAATAAGCTAATTTTATAAACAAATAGCAAAAATAGGTCAGTTTTAAAACTATTAGCAGAAATAGGCCAGTTTTTGCCACCTCAGCAATGAGGTGGCAAATGTATAAAAAAAAATCAATGGGGGCGCACTTGGCAAGTGCGCCCCTTATAAATAACACGGGCGCACTTGTCAAGTGTGCCCATTATAAATAACACGGGCGCACTTGTCAAGTGCGCCCATTATAAATAAAACGGGCGCACTTGTCAAGCGCGCCCGTTATATTTTCAACCTGCTATACAACAGCAACATCTCTTTTTCGACCCAATTACTTCACAGCTGCTATACAATTGTTTCATAGCAGTTTTTCACTGTAAATTGAATCAATTTCAAACATATGCTAGCCCAAATAAAGCGTAACACATATATGAATCTACTTCAAACATAAATATGAAAAAACAACATCAATATTCGATTACAAACATAAGTCTATATAAATTTCAAACATAAACATAAGTCTAAAACACAAACATACGCTAATACAACACTTATAAATACGTTCATGGCGATGTTTAATCTTGAGTAGGGGAAGGTTGAGAAGGTCCTGCCGCCTGCGATTGAGCTGGGTCTTGTCGAGGTGGAGCTGGAGAAGGATCATTTCTTCTTTTAGTTCTTCGCTCTCCCGGGCGTTCCAGTCTACGTCTAAAGAGTAATGTGTCAATGAGTTTTTTCAAGCTAATACATCGTGGTTGGGCGTCGTGCTCTAGTACTCGACCATGTCCAATATCCTCCAATCCTATACCAACCATCTCTAGCACATCGACCTGCAAATTGTGTTATTTATAATCACATATTAGAAGATTTAAGTCAGCAAACTAAAACAGTAAAGTAAAAGACGTACGACATCTCGCTCAAGCGGTGCACGAGCGGTGTATGCTCGTTCCTGAGGAGCCCGATCCACAAGAATGAATCTTCGAGTGATCGACCAATACCAAGTCAAGTATGCTGAAATATGAGTGGTAGGAATTTCTTGACGAACGATACGGTTATGTCTATCGTTCCACTGAATGATAGCAAAATGCAAATTCGGCTTTGCTTCGCAAGGCTCAGGGATGTGTTGCTGAAGACCAAATTGTCGCATCACTCGATCAGGATTATACATCTCAACAGTTCGCATGCATATGATCGGTGTTTTGCAAAGCCAACTAGGCATGCCGCTTATACATATTTGAGGCAGATCAACTAGCACATCTTGTGTGTAGGGATTCCATACAATAGCCTCATCTGTCAGCATGTCAAGCTGGTCACGGTAGTAAGTGGTAACTTGCTTTGGAGACTCAATCCAACTCCTATTTCCAAACCACCTGCGATATAAAGTAATGCATATAAAATATGTAAATGTAAGTAATATAGCATAAGCATAAACAACATTATTGAATATCATGCAAATGTACATAAACTACCTTGCACTATAAGGTAATGATCTGTCGATCTACGCAGATAAAGTTACGTTTGGACGACCGATAGGAATATGTGTCCATGACCAAAGCTGTAAAATATAAAAAAAATGTTGGGATTTCATATTACAAGTGGCCATAAAAAATTATGCATACTAATATTTACCTGTAGAAGAGAAAGACAACCAGCTATGGATTTGGATTTACCGAGCACAGCATTCGTTAATTCAGTGTATAATGTTGTCAACACCGCACTACCCCAAGAATATCGTCCACAATCTTCCAAATTTCTCACAAATAATAGCCAAAAAAGATTTATTCGTCCTTTATAATGATCGGGACATAGACGACACGATATCAAGTGCAGAATGACGGCTCTCGCATGACGTTCAACTTGCTCATCTGATGCATCCTCTGCTGGCTCATTGTGAAACATATTTCGAAGCCAAGTCAACTTAATTGTTGCGCATCTTATCTCATTTCGATTTGGGACAACGCCTAAATACTCATAACAAATATCTTCATAATTACTGAGATGTGTAGCAGTAACAGGATTTCCTTCCACTCTAACACCCAAAAGACAACTAACATCTTGCAACGTGATAGTAATTTCACCAGTGGGAAGATGGAAGGTGGAAGTCTCCGGTCTCTACCGATCTACCAATGCAGTAATAAGTGCATGGTCAATCTTAAAAAACCCCAATCTGGATATTTCTCTAAATCCAGCTCTTTCTAGCGCAAGTTGAACTCTAGGTGTGTTTGAAGTAATCAACGCTAACTTGCTAGAATGATCTTGACAATCAATTGGCTCGTCGCTCTACAAAATTCAAAATGAAAAGAAAGTAATTAGCTATTGCATGAGAAATGAAAAAAGTATTGAATTCTTCCATTTGGATTTTTTAAATACCTTCATCAAGTCCAGATTATTGCTTCTATGTTCATTTTGAAGATACAAGACACTTGCATCCACTGGACCGGGTGCTAACTCTACAAGAAAAAAATTGAAATGAAATGAACAAGCAATGAACTAGGTTTTGAAATGATTATGTAAATCACCATATACATGAACTAAGAATTGGTATGAGCCATCCATTGTAATGAACAAGTAAATCATCATATACAAGTAAACTACCAAGTAAATGAACAAGCAAATCACCAAATACAAGTAAATGAACAAGTAAAATCACCATTGAAATGCGCCTTCCATTGTAATGAACAAGTAAATCACCATATACAAGTAATGAACTAGAGTAAATCACCATACACATGTAATGAATTAGGGTTAATCAAGTAATGAATTAGGGTAAATCAAGACGAATTAAGGTAAATCAAGCAATGAATAAATAATGAACTAAAGTAAATCACCATATACAAGTAATGAATTAGGGTTAATCAAGTAATGAGCAAGTAATTAGCTAGGGTTAGTCAAATAAATGAATAAGTAATGTTGTTTAAGAATTTACCTCTAACTTCATAAGAGGAGGATGAGCCTTCCATTGTAGAATTAATTTAGTATAGAAGTAATGAAAAATTGAAGTATTAGAAAGTTTAGAAGAATAGGATTTTGGGTTTTTAGTTTTAGGGATTTTGGAGAGAAAAGGGTGCTTGGAGGAAGTGAGGAAACAGGAGAGAAGCTGGGTTGGTATAACCCCGGTTTAGGCGCACCTGCAAGGTGCGCCCTTGTATATTTACAAGGGCGCACTTGACAAGTGCGCCCATGTAAATTTACAAGGGCGCACTTGTCAAGTGCGCCCATGTAAATTTACAAGGGCGCACCTTGCAGGTGCGCCCTACCCGAGAGCTACAGCTCCAAACTGCTGCCTCACCTACACCTAACAGTTACAAACCGCATCATAATACCAAATCAAATACAACTTTTATGCTTATAAAATGCAAACGTGCACTACTGAAATGCAAATCATTCATTCATTCATTCATCAAACTGAAAGTACAAATTGTTCATTACATTACAAATCATTTGAACAAAAACTCAAAATACATTTTCAAACTTTTTTGACCATATTTGCTTACATCAATCATATAGAACTCATTTTGACGGACATGTCGATCTTTTGTGCCCTTTTTGACCACATTTGCTGCAAGTATTTTGCTTACTTCCTCCCATTTCATCCATCATACCTTTAATTCTTGTCGAACGCGGACGTCCCGTCTTTCTTTTTGTATGCGGAGGCAATATGGTCGGACCGTGGTAGGCATCCCAATATCTACTATCGGGAATTGGATGAAAACTTGGATCGTAAGTTGCTTTATATTTTTCCACGGAAAACCACGATGAACAAAATTCATAGTATGATATATTCGCTCCGCCAACGGTTTGAGCACAAGCGGCCATCACATGCAAGCATGGCAGTTTTTGCAATAGCGGAATGTTGCAAGTGCAAGTACACACATTATCATGTAAAGTCACGGTAAATGCTTTTCCAAATTGATCATTCACTTGCCATTCGGTTTGATTGAATCTAACAATTCCACAATGTCGTGCTTGTTTTGCTCTTTTGGCTAAAAGAGTTTCAACTTTTGAAGTCATTTGCATTTCAAATCCTTCGGCATCGGAACGACGTTTCATGAAATAGTCATTTAAACGGTAAAACGTTCGTGATACTAAAGACTTGACTGGCAAAACACGAGCACCTCGTAGAACTCCATTAAAACTTTCGGATACATTTGTTGTCATCATCATAAATCGTCCACTGTTATCCTTGCATAGAGCCCAATTTTCCTCCGCACCACGTAAGCTCTTTTCAACCCAAGCATGCGCATCCGGCGAAATGGTTCTCAAGTGACCTCTTAACTCTTTGTATTGCAACTCATCGGTAGCACTAGCACATGAATAGAATAAATCTACCAAGTTTTTTTGAGTAAATCCGACAACTTGGAAGTTTGCTTTGAGATGCCTAGCACAAAAGCGGTGATAGTGCTCTTGAGTCCAATTTTCTAATACTCCCGGAATGCCTTTCATTCGATCGGATATAAAAGTCAAACATCTATTGCGAACACTATGTATAAGATAGTACATGCATCTAAGAAACCATTCCCAATTGTCTTTTGATTCGGAGTCTACGATTGCATATGCTAATGGAAATATACCATCATTTGCATCAACTCCAGTCGCGACTAGCAACGTACCTTGGTATTTGCCGTATAGGTGTGTGCCATCAATGCAAATTAACGGTGGACAATGCGCAAAGCCATCAATAGAAGCACCGAATGCCCAAAATGCACTTTTGAAACGAACTTTTTCATTCGTGATTCTTTCATTTTCAATCTTAAAAACGGTTCCCGAATTATGTTTTTTAATAGTAGCCAAATATTGTGGCAGCTCAGCACAAGATGTTTCCCAATCTCCAAAAACTGTCTCAAGTGCTTTCCGCAATGCTCTATACGCCTTGAAGTAGCTTATTTTGATGAAAAAAGTTTCAGACATCAAAACTTGAATCACAGCGGGAGTGGTATTCAAATCCGATTTCACAAAAGGAAGAATTTTGTTAGCAACAAATCTACTTGTCGCTTGCTTATGATTAGAATTGATGACCGGATTAACACAAGAATGATTGCCTTCATATTTTCTAACTTCCCACCTTCCCGTCAATGATTTTTTTGGGACAATAGCATGTATTCTCCACTTGCAATTGTTATCGACATTACAAATTGCAGTGTATTGTTTTTTGCGGGATTTTACAGGTTTAAAAGAGACAGAATTTTTTATAGACCACTCACTAAGCTGTTGAATAAGCACTTCCTTGGTTTGAAACTGCATTCCCACATGAAATCCCGAATCAACACAATCTACAGTAAATGCTTCTCTAATAGGAGCTACATTTTGAATCAACGATGCTGCAATAATTTGTGCACTACATAAATCGTCTGTCAGAGGCATCTCAAATTCCATTTCTTCGTTGTTATCATCTTCCTCTTCTTGCACCAACAATGCTTCATTATTTTCGTTTTCATTCGCATTACCAATTCCAAACTCAAGTGGATCATTGTTAGCTTCCATATTTTCCATCCATGTCATATCATTATCCATTGAAGCAATTTGCATGCTATCAATATGTGGTGAGCTACAGCCTACATCATCATTTGCCGGTCTAGAGCTTGAACCACCCGCATGCACCGTATAACTATTTAAAAAAAGTATGAGATCATAACACTATGAATTTTAACTACTCAAATGCAAAATTTACAAACTTACTTTATGTTCATGAATGGAGGAAATATTGGAGTTGGATTGCTTTGATGAGCACAACTCGGAATAGTTCCGATAATTTGAGTAGAATGTTGGTTTAAATTAGTATCCATTGCCTCTTCATGTCTCAGCTCCTCTTTTATTACGAATAACTCAATAACTTTCATACTAACCGAAAGCATTGCATCGACATCATCATCATCATTTACATCAATAGCAGAAGATCCAGAATCCGTCACCCACTTGCTTACCAATTGTACATCGTACTTTTGTGAATCAATTTTTGTAACTCTATACACCGTTTCCTTTAATTCATGGTAGGAGCAAAAAAATTTGACCTTTGAGCCTTTTTATTTGCCACCAACATACACCGGCGTATTATTTTCTTTTAAGTTCAACTTTCCATCAAAATAGCAAATAATAGGGATAAAATCGGGCATAGTCTAAATGAAAATTTTGCAAGGTATAAGGATAATTAATTGTTAAACAATTATTAGTACCATAAGAAAGCAAGAAAAACTAAACCTAGGGTATGAATGAACTTGACAAATATAAGAATTTGAGATAGGGTTTGAGTTTAATCTAAATCAATACCTTCAAATTGATGTGCAATAGCTGGTAGAAGTAACCCAATCAATAAACCTTGTTTATTTTGATAATTTTTGAAGATTTTAGGGGTTTTTGGAGCCAGTGGAAGAATGGTACGAATTGGTACTTTTTTATCCGAAATAGTAAAAAGCAGGATGGCAGAGAGTAACAGGGAGCAGTAGGAAGCGTTAAGGGTTTTAGTTTAAATTTTAACTGGCGCACTTGTGAAGTGCGCCAGTTAAAATTTTAAGGGGCGCACTTGCCAAGTGCGCCCCCGATGATTTTTTTTTATTTATTTGCCACCTCATTGCTGAGGTGGCAAAAACTGGCCTATTTCTGCTAATAGTTTTAAGACTGGCCTGTTTCTGCTATTTGTTTAAAAAATTAGCTTATTTTGAAAATTTATCCATTATGTTATTAATTAATGGGTTAAAATAGCAGGTACAAGATCAAAATGGGCTATTGTATTTGTACTAAGAATAACTATATATTTAATAGATATTTAGAGTATTGTGTTATCAAAATAAAACTTGATTTTTATACTTTTGGCAACTCTTAAAGAAACATTCTCCCCAAAGAATTAAAGATGTTATTTTGGGAAGGATTTAGTACATGTTATTTTGCCTCATGAAATCCTTTGGACCATAAAATACCAAATTTAATTATTACTTCAAAATCATTTTCAATTAAATAATAAATAATGTGGCGAGAATTATGGTATATTCTGTATTTTTTCCACATGAGAAATAAGTGATTGACATCTATTCGGAATTTAAATTATTATTTCCTTTTTCTTTGCCTTCCCAGCATTTAACCGATGACCTAAATCGTTGTCGCTCCATGATTTTCAATTTTACACCATTATTAAGTGTCAATGAAGCAAGTTATATTCTTTTCTCCTCCTAGTCGTGTCCCTTATATCAGTTTAGCCTAATACCTATCGAATTTCCTTTTCCTTATATAAGTTTAGCCTAGATCGGTTGATTTTGTCATTGTTTTCTTTTCCATTTATAAGATTATGAGTAAATTGCAGGTTCTTGCCTTTTTTCCTGACAGGTTCGATTGTGTTTGTATTGCCAGCTTTATTTGATCTGAAGTTTCATTTTTTAACTTTTTTTTCTCTTCTTTTCGAACAATTACTTAATTTATTTTTTCACTATCTTTTTCGTTTCAGTAAATTACATTGGCGGTTCATGTCTAGTGAAGTATGTTCAACTCATTTTCGCCATTGCTACTTCTATTACCAAAAATAACAAATTCCAGATATTTTCTACTTTTTATGTTGTTATAATAGCAAGCTTCTTTTGATTTAGTTACATTCATTGATTAACCTAACTCTGTTGTTTTTACTAATTATATACAGTTGTTCGTTAGTTTTATTCAACGAGCATATTCAATGAGTTTAGGCAAATACTTGCATAGCTACGTTGACGAATAGTCCTTACTGTTCAACATGTTTAATAATGTCCGTGTATAATTTAACAGTCCTAGTACTTATGTGTTTGCATACGCTAATGTGCACAATTATATTTGTTTTCATTCATTTGATTTGGGAGATCTAATGGTAAAATATTTATGTCTATGCTTTCTTTAGTTTTATTTTTTATTGATTTTTGTATGCACATAACATGTGTGAACATTGTGTGATTTTGTATTCCTAAATGGTTTTGTATTGCCAACAATGTTCATCAAAACCTTTAAATATTTCAAATGCTAATTTGGATCATGTGCAACAAGTTTGTTTTCTCCCCTAAATATATTATCACATATTTCATAATTTAAAATTATTTATCATGCTGGCTATTATTTCCTTTCAATTCATATTAATAATGTTTTGGCAAAATTTTAATTTTTAGTTATGTATGTTGTTAAGTATCAAAAAAGAGGACTCTCCCATGCGCATATGTTAATATGGTTGGAAGAAAGTGGTAAGAAGGATTTGAAGAGTAATATTGATAAGTATGTATGTGCAGAGATCCCTGATGAAGAGAAAAATCCATATGGATATGCGGTTGTTAAACAATTTATGATACATGGTCCTTGTGGACCTGGATTTCAATCACCTTGCATGAAGGGTTCTAAATGTACAAGGAAATTCCAAAAAAAGTATGATCAAAAACTTTATTCAACTCTAAAATATAAATTAACTTTTTTGTATTTAACTCTATTTTTTCTTTTTCTTTTTCAGGTATTGTTCAAGTACAATGTTTGATGATTGCGGATTTCCAATTTACAGGAGAAGAAAAACCAAACATACTGTTAGAGTTAGAAATACAGATTTAGATAACCAGTGGGTGGTTCCTTATAATAGGGATCTTTTGGTTCGATACCATTGTCACATTAATGTTGAGATCTGCAATCACGGGCGTTGCATGAAATATCTTTTCAAATATTGTCTGAAGGGTCATGACAGTGTCATTGTGTTAGTACAGTCCGAAAAAAGAAATGATCAACAATCTGGGGAGAAGAAAACAGTAAATGAGATTAAAACATATTTAGATGGGAGGTAATTTGTACTAAAAGAATTGTATTTTAATTTACTCATGATCTTATATTTATTTTGCTCTGAAAACTACTATTGGTTAATGTATTTTTCTGATATGGATGTTTATTTTTATGTTGTAATTTGATTTTCTTTTTTTTAAGTTAGAATGCCTCTTATACATAAAAAAATCTATTTGAAACTTAATAACAAATCATACATTGAGAAACAACGACTCATACATTGTTTAGAATGTCATATATATATATATATAACTATCTAATATTAATTACAATACTTTATTTTTCTTTTATTTTTGATATTTAATCATTACAATATTTTTTTTAATAACATAAATTTTAATGCCCAGCAAAGCGGGCAAAAAATGCCAGTTTTAGTTATGTCTCCTCTTAACCGTTTTTAGCGTGTTAGTAACAATGCTCTTCAAAAATAACGAACGCGCATGAAGATCCCACATCTTCGTTTTGGCCTCCTTTGTATCAACTTACACAAGTCATTTTTGACTTTTTAAATGTCGGATAGTGTTTGGTTTGTGTTTTCAGTTTTCTATTTTGTGTTTTAGTCATGTTTAGTTTTCCATTTTTACCATTTTCATTATTTTGCAAAATTCATTTGAATGTGCCTATTCTGAAAACGTATTTCTAAAAATGAAAATTGAAATATGTGTTTGGTTTGAAATAGGTTTTTCATATTTTGAAATTTTGAATTTTCTTTTTTTTGTAATTGAAATAACTTATACATTTATGATACATAATGCATAATATATACTATTCATTATCCATATTGAAATGAAGGCACTGAACATGTTCAGAATAAAAGAAATATCAAAATGAAATAAGACAAATATGTCAAAGTTGAGTGAAAACTACTATCATTACATCAAGTTACTAATTAAAAGTCAATGTTTGATGAAGGAAAATACAATAAATCATAAACACAATAGTTATAAATTAAAGAGGAAACAATATGTTAAATAACTAGATGAGGCCAAGTTGTACAAGAATAAAATTACAACAAAAAATTTCACAATAACATTTTTTAGACATGTAACATACGAGATACACTATGTAAAGAGAAAACAAAAGGAAAACAACTCAAACATCATCCATGATAATATTTAGGTAATATCAATAACTGCAAATTTTGTAAGCAACACAGCACTGTTGTCTTCCAAATCATATCTACGCAATAGTGCAAAAGTAAGATTTAAAATGAGAGTACGTGTTAATCTAATTTTTTTTTACATCTCACGATTTTTTATAATGGACAGGTTGCTATATTTAGAGCACACAAGAAAAGGCTCATTGGAGGAATATGAAAAGCTAAAAGGAAGAGACACCTAACATGCTCATAATAATCAATAGAAGCATTCATATAATCTATTTTTGAAATGATTTTATTTTGTTAAATGATGTAGTAAGTGGAACATGATATAACAATGAGAAGATAAGTTTATTTATTATTTAAGTTGTAGTTTATGTGGACATGATTCAAATTTCTTAATGAAATATGATGGAATAAGTTTTGAATTTGAACTATAAAAAAATCGTACTTGAACTACAAATGGTGAGTTGTTACGTACTTTTCCACATTTGCATTGCCTCATTTGAGTCATTTGCTTAACATTAATTTGCTCAATAATACCCAAAAATGCATCCATTACTTTAGTTCATAAACTAATGAATGATCAAAGATAACAATTTCTCAATAAACTTTGGTCACTTTCATCTCATTGTATTCAAAATCAGTTAGAAAGCCTACCTAAATATAACACTATCGACCGTCTCAATTCTAAAGAGCCTCTGGTATAATTTTCATGTGTACAACGTGCACACAATACACAAAATCTATATAATACGTAGCCATGAGAAGTATCAACACAATCCATGCTCCATGAAGGTCAAAACCAGTGGAGGATAAATCAAACTAAAGATGAAATAGCCCCTAAAACCATCATAGCAAAAGTTGCATGATAGAAAACTAAAATGCCATAATGAAGATCATCAAAGAGGAAAAAACAAATGTGGCTATTGGTTGCCTACACTTAATAAACAAAACACCATATTTAACAAGTCATTATGCCTTAAAGATGCCAAACAAAAAAAAATCATGAACACATTAGTAGTTAGGGCTGTCAATAGGTCATGTCGGGTCGGGTTCGGGTCGGGTCAAGTTTGGGTTGATTTATAAACGGGTCATTTTTTCCTTACCTTAACCCGACCCATTTATAAATGGGTTGACCTGACCCGACCTGTGTAACCCGTTTAACTAAATGGGTCGTGTCGTGTCGAGTTTACCCGTTTGACCCATTGACAAATATTGCCCATTAATATAAACATCAAAAGAACTAAATCACCAACAAGCAACACTATTATATAATCACTAACAGGCAGCAAGTTACAAAATCACCAACATGCGGCAATAAGTTACAAAATCACCAACAGGCAGCACGTATATAAAGCATGAAATCACCATATCCAAACATCATTCTCCATACATAAGAATATATGAGCATACTGCATAGAAAAAAGACTAACAGTATGGAAGAGATACAATTGTTATAAGTAAATATAACTAACAACATACAAGAATAAATTAGTAAAATATAGCGACTTACACAAAAATATATGAGCGTACCGATTACTGCATACATAAAAGACTAACACTAACAACATAAAGAAAAGACTAACAATATGAAAGAGATACAACATATAATCGTGTTTGGCGAGTCAAAATCGAGTTAGCGGGTCAACCCTAACCCGCCAACTAAACGGGTCGGGTTAACCTGCTAATTTCGTGCGGGTTTCGGGTCATGTAGGAAATTGACTGCCCTATTAGTAGTACCAGTACAAAAAGTTGTGAATACTATAATTTCACCAACCTAAGTCTCATTTTGCCAACCGTCTCCATTCAAGGGACATTTCTAGGTAAAATATGCACATAAATGTGCATACAGTACATAAGCTTTGTACAAGAACACTAACACTTTGCTTAGAAGGGACAACAACCGCTCATACAAACATCTCCTAAGAAACCATGAAAAACTGAAAGAGCTCACTGGTTTAGAAATGAATGAGAAAAGGTTAAGATTGCGTTTAAGTATGACGCCAAAACAAAACAATAGACTATTACTAAAATGTGGGTAACATAAAAAAACTACTAGTTATTCATTTAGGAACCCCACCCAGTAGCTCTTCACCTAAAAGAAATGTTGGCAAACCATTTGCAAACTATTGAATAAGTATTTGATTTTTATGGCAAGGTAAAAAATCATTGGGAAAGTTGGCAAACTGTTTGCTAACTAGAATAAGAAGGAAGGTTAGGTTGAGAAGAATGGAAGATTTAAACAATGGAATATCTTTAAAACAGGTATGGAAATATTTGCAATAGGATAGGTGGATATATGGGGAAAAAATGATTTAAACAATGAAATATTTTTTAAACGCACTATATATAAGTATTACCCAGCCTTTTGGCCCGGTTATCAGAAGCAATCCAGGCCGACACGACGCAACTATCGCATGGCTAAACGCCTCAGAAGTGTTATTCAAACGCCCAAAAGTTAATTCCAGACGGAGTTGTGTAAGTACAGTCGTCCTTGCTCATCGAAACAGTCTCAAATGCCTAAGTATTTGGGGATTGGTATAAATCCCACTTTGGGATCGTTATGAATCCCCATACTCTAAACTGCTCGACAAACATGTATAAGGCATTGGGGATCGGTACAACTCCCCACATCTCAAGATTCACTCCAAGTCTCCCAGGATCAGTAGGAAACACCAAACATCCAAGGATCGGTAGGAATCGCCAAACATCCAGGGATCGGTAGGAAACCAAACCGTCCATGGTTGGTGTAACTCAACAATAACCCAGAATTCAATCTAACACCTTGGGGATCAGAATGAATCACGAGATCCAAAAGTTCAATAACTCATGACAAACTTCAAGCCTTCATACTTCTGAATCCATTAAGCAACTTCCAACAAGATTCCAACAGAAGACAAGGCAAAGCAAAGGGAAGAAATTCACAAAGTCAAAAGCACAAAACCATGATTGAGTCATGGGGGATCGGTACCTATCTTAGTACATTTTCTTCTAGGGCTTGGGTCCTCTTAGGCTCCTTCCCATGCACCTGCCTGAATTCCCTCCAGTTACTACCTGTAAATACCCCATTCTAGAGCCGAAAAGGATCTTTTGGCACTTATTTCACTAAGTATTGTAAGTACCCGCGACTAAATTCCAATATGGGATTATAGCTTGTGAATTTCATCAATAAAGTGCTAAAATCTTGAGAATGGACATAGGTTTTGGAAAACCTACTAACCGAACCACTATAAACGTCGTGTTGCTATTTTCTTGCGTTTTCTCTACATATGATCCTCATTTTCATTTATTTTTGCTATCGTCGAAATCTTTGTGTGTTTTGCCAACTTTCGGACATCAACATTCTAGTGCTTTCACTGAGTAACTCGATAAAAGTTTGCTCATTTCCCCTTTTTCTTCCATCAAAGTTTGGAGTGATACTTAAATTTTTAGAGATTTACTTACCAAACTTGCAACAATAGTGAAGAAGGGAAAAATCACCATTGCTGGACCTTCTACTGCCAATTAAGAGGCATCCATCCAGCAATAACCTTCTAATGCTCAAGCCACTGCTGATGTGGCTACTTCTTATGACTTCTAGACTCCGGTTACTCAAGCCTAGCTCGTTGAAGTTATAAGTAAGCTGGAGGAGACTCAAAGGATGCTTATTGAACAAATTAAGAAGAATCTGGAGTTGATGCAACAACTTCAACAAAATGCTCAATGAGACATCACATGTCTTCAAGCTAATAATAGTGCCTAATCTCCTCCTAACTATGTCTCTAGGAGCTCCTCTTCTGATACTCTTCAAAGTAACCATGGCTAATGGAGAATACTTACTCATAATGGTGCCGTAATCACCGTCAAAGAGGGAGCGCGTCAACCTGACCATTCTTGAATAGGGCATAGTCTTGATCTAGGGATTAGTGCTCAACCTTCATAAGGCAGGGTCCGATTGTCACCATCGAGAACATGGTGTCTACGCTTCCAACAACAAATCAGGCACAAGTTCCCGCTTACCGGTCTCCAAGAAACCGAAGAATGGATGTTGATGATTCTCAAAATGATGCAGATGTTCATCCAAGAAGGATCCCTTAGGCCATGCACTCCTGAGTTGGATCGCAAACGCTAGAATCCAGCGGAGATCCAAACCCGGTTTGAAAAGACCTAGTAGGATCGATTAATATGGAAGTATGTGTATTATACTAAATGTGGAAGTTCTAATAGATGATTTACTAATTTATTATATGCAAGTAAGTATTTAACGAGATAAATATATAGAAATGATATCACAAATCAGTAGTATAAAAGTAGTAAGTAAAAGTAACGATACCAAGATTTTTTATACTTATTCGGAGCACCGCCTTACGTCTTGTCCCTAAGATACCATTAGGCCTATCACTATAAACCCTTCTCTTCACCCAGAGGAATAGGTCTCTACCGCCATTACATGACTTCTTTCCCCCTAGACTTTACCGATTAGGATTTTTCCGCCTAGACTAGCTTACAGGGCTTCACCACCTTAGTTGCCTTCAGGACTGAGTCTATAATTTGAGAAATGTGAGTAAGTGGAGGTAGAATTGTATTTTGATCTCTTTTGAATTCAAATGAAGTTTAAATTATAACCAAGGAATCCAAAGAGATCTTGAATGCAAGATTGGAGCGATTAGAAATGAATATGAACTTGAATTCAATAAAATATATAAGAATGAAATTGATTCGGTTGTTTGAGATGTTATTATTTCATGTATATATAGTGAATGAAGAGTTACAACTGCTGATGAAATTTCAAGACCCAAATCATAGAGTTGCAACCATTAAGGATCAAAGAAACTCTTCAGAAATAGTCATGCTTTTCAAAATATGACAGCTGAACTCAGTTCGATCGACTGAATATTCATAGTCAGTCGACTGAATTTAAGTGCACACATAAGTTTTGTACTTTGATCAGTTTAGTCGACTAAATGAGAATGTTTAGTCAATTGAACTGGGTTTAGTCGACTGAATGAAAATATTTATCGACTGAACTGGGTTTAGTCTGCTGAGTATAATAATATGATTTTTGTTTGATGATAAAAAAACATATACATTATTTAATAAAAATTTTTGTAAACGGTACTATTCTATATTTTGCATCACATACAGAAATAAATAATTATATTGAATTTGAATATTTAAGCAATATTTTTATTTAAATATAGGTATCTTATTTCAGCATTTGAAATAGCACATATCACTGACTCCACTATTTACAATTCACTTAAATATGTTCGGATATTTCTGTTAGACATGACACACTTGAATATATATCATATGAAATTGTACTATTAAAAGAATTCAAACGAAATAGACATTGAATTAAACCATGAATATATATATATATATTCAATCAATCTTTTTATTACAAATAATTGTACAATTCTATTCATTCAAGATTAATTTCATATACAGAAGTTCCTCACTACACTTCACTCAGTATCACTCAGTATACAGACTCAATTACATACATTAACTAACACTGACACACATTCTTCTTATGCTCCAATCCAGTCTACTCACCTGTATACCTCACAGAAACATACACAGTAAACTGGAACAAAACTAGAATTAAATACAAGCAAACATAAATTTTATTTTAAATTTTATTTACCTCGGAATTTTGGTGTGTTTCTCATCATTTTTCTAGACTTGGTCTGATACACACACACACACACATCTGAGTCTAGACTACTTGTAATATTCACAGTGATACACTATAAATACTACAAGGCAGACTATATCTCTAGTGCTCACAGATCAGCCTCAACACAACTACACTGGTTTGTTGATCAGAACCAGCATTATAATTAGCTGATTCTGAACAGCCACAACTCAGATATAGTGGTATGCTGATAGAAAATTCATGTTTGTCATTCGAATAGCCCAAAAATATAAATTACACATGCACGATACATGTATACACATACTTGTATATATATACACACACACATATTAATGTGCAGGTACAACATCATGACAGTAAGCAAAGACCAGACAAGGCCAGTAAAAATCAATAGGTTCAGCTGAAATGCAAATACTTGGTCAAGGCAACACAGTGTATATAGGGTCAAGTTTTCTTTTAAAAATGACATATATGGTACAAGGGCAGGAATGTACATGTACATTCCAAGGTAGCATGGAAACCAAACCAATAAGAAAATGGAAATGCACAAAGGTCTGCCAAGATATGGAGTAGCAAGCAAAAGAGTGCATGAATGTATTTTTCAAATAAATATAAAGGCAGAAGAATGGCACAGTTTTAGTCAAAATCATGTACAAGAAATGTACACATGCAAACACAACCAAGCCAGGATGCATAGTAAACAAAGGTGAAAGTCAACACCAGTCTCAAGTGCAGTATTTATTCAAATAGTTCAAGTGTAGCATCAATAATCAACTACAGTATCTGTTCTTAAATCAGATATTTCAAGTGTTATAGCACAAATCAAACAAGTGGTTAAGGCAAGATTAAAAGTTTAAAGCAGCTCTAACAAGAGACAGAGCTATACAACAGTTTTAACAAGGGGTAAGCAAGCCAATAAGAACATTAAACATAAATTAGTTAATTAATATTGATTACCATCGTCCAACGGTAACCAGTCAAACTTCTCTCGGTAACCTACACAATCAATCTGCCTCATTCCTACCACGACCATCCGAATTGCCCATCCCTTCTTCTGTCTCTAGCCCAAACATCATTAGGATTGCTTACAACATAATCAACTACAACTCCATGCGATCTTCTTCTACTTCTTCAAATGAAAAGTCGGCTCTGTAACCAGCTAACTCAAACATCTTCTCATTTACAAATTTCGCTCCTAACTTTAGCAACCTCACAACGTTCACCAAATCCTCCAAGTAGCGCCACAATCAACAGTCAATACTACTCCATGTACAACTCATATACAAGTAAACCCGTAAGAACTCCAAATGCTACATTTTCCTTGCATGTGGCTAATTTGCGCATAACTAGCAATTCAAGTTCACACACACTCTCTTCCTTTTATTTCATGCATGCGTGCGGAAGCATGCCCATCACTTATTCATACTTCCATAAACACACATACATAACTTAACCACAACACCTCATATGCATGAACCCCCTCCAAAACAAATACTAGTGTAATTGTATTTGCACATAAGTGAGTTCACATAAGCAAAGGAAATAAAGGTAGAGAATGGAAAAGGAAATGGAGTAAACAAAAAGTAGAAGGCTTCAGATGACCATATTTTTTTGCATGAATCAATGTAAAATGTGGCTTTGCTTCCGTAATATGCATACTGGCGTTGGTTGCTTGGACCGAGAAACTCGGGTTGGTGGGACATGTAGCAGGGAGGCGGAGGGGAGCATGCAGGCGGGTGGTGCTGCGGAGGTTGTTGGAAGGATGGAAGATGGTGCACAGGTGCTGGACATTGGCTGTAAAGTGGTGTAGAGGGGAAAGGGCGAGGCCTGACATATGCATGGTTCACATTTTATATGTGAAGGGAAGCTCATGAATGTTTGTTTTGAGTGTCCTTTCGCTTTTTGCTTTTCTTTCTTTTTCTCCTTTTCCCTTTAGTTTTTATTTCTGAATGTTTTTTTTTGTTTTTGCTCAAGATGATGGGGAAGAAGGAATCCAAGAGTGGAAAGAAGAGCACGTGGAGATTTTCAACAAAGAAATTACAAGTGTTGGCCTAAGAGCATCTCCAACAAAGGAGTGATTCATGTCTTAAATCAAAGATTTTCTCAAAAATGGACCCCAACGGATGTTGCGTGGGGTAATATTCAGCCAAATGTTACTGGATCAATTCAGAATTTTGAATTGGTCTCGCGTGCCGACTTTATCGGCTCGTGAAGGCGCGAGCCAATTTTTTCGGCTTGCGACTTCATGAACCGATAAAGTCGGCGCGTGATTAATTTACATTTTATTTTTTTCTACCTATCCTACCTTATTTTCCAATATGACAAAATAAAATCGTTATTATTTTCATAAAAAATATTTATGCTTACGAAAATAAACTATTTTGGAACATAATGATAGCTAGTTAATAACCCTTACGAATACAATAGAACACGATGATACAATAGAAAAGAACAACATCATTACTGCATACATGATCGATAAGTTCGGACAAGCATAAAATAAAACGCGAGTCCAGATAAGGGTGCTTCATAACTAGGTATCGCCATAGTGGTTCCATAAATAATCCATAAGATCTTTCTGCAGCCGGTTATGGAGTTCTGCATTTCTAAACATAACCTGACGATTCAAATGAATGTTGAAGTCCTCCTCTGTTAGTGGTGTGTTTTGTCGGAATACTTGGGTTGGTTGCGAAGCACCCTCATATTCGTAGTGACGTTGCTCTTCATCCATATCTCTTTCATCTTCTATAATCATGTTGTGTAGAACGATGCAGGCAAACATGATTGCAGACATCTTTTTCCTAGACCACAACTAACATGGATTACTTATCATTGCAAATCTAGATTGTAAAACACCAAACGCTCATTCTACATCTTTCCTTTATCCCTCCTACATCGCCGCGAATTTGACTTGTTTAGGAGTCAATGGATTTGGACATATTCTAACAATGGTGCTCCATTTCGGGTAAATGTCGTCGTCTAGGTAATAGCCATGGTCGTAAGTACTTTGGCCTACGGTAAATGTTAAAGGAGGTACTTGGCCTTGAGGAAGATCATTGAACAGATGGGATTATTCTATAACATTTAAGTCGTTATTCGAACTGGGGATTCCGAAGAAAGCGTGCCGTATCCAAAGATCGTATGATGCCACAACTTCCAAAATGATGGTTGGTTGCCTTTCCTTGCCGTTGTACGCATCTTGTAATCCCTTAGGACAATTCTTCCATTCCCAATGCATACAGTCCAGACTTTCTAACATTCCCGGCCACCCCTTGCTTTCATGAATCTCTCTGATTCGCACTACATCTACTTTGTTCGGAGACCGTAAGCATTCTTCTCCGTAGACGTCCACCACTTCTTGACAGAAATTTTCAAGTGTTTCAAGTGCCGTTGTGACGACTGCCCACAGCCCTCACACTATACAAGAGGAATAATGCGCTGAAAGGTGTGCCAAACAGCTATGGACGATCATCAAGGTATGGTAGATAAACGAAACATGTTGTAAACTCACAGCGCAAGGATAAAATATAATAGAACATATACAATAGGTAGTGATAGTGAAGCAAAAAACATTAAACTTTCATGGCAACTAGAAAGTATTTCCCATACATGTGGATAACAACAATAGTGTTTATACAATTTGCCTCACTACAATAGTCAGAGAAATAGCAAACAGCGGAAACGAATACTGGATAGTAATAAAACTGGTACGTAAGCCTCTTGTTCGCCATCGATCAGCATCGTCGTCCTCACTAAAGCAATACCTGCCCCTGTTACTCAGTCTGTCCATCCACAACCGGATGAAAAGCCCAAGGCAATAAGAGGTAACATAAAACCTTGAGTCTGACAACAATCTTAGTGAGCGATAAAACAGCTAACAAACTTCGTCAATAAAGTATATGAGAATGGGTAAATAATCTACTAATCTACCCAGCTTCAGAGAAGAACTCTCTATTTCCTTCCCCCATTACATGACAGTGATAGCCTTTACAATCCATACACCCAAAGGAATAACAATTCAATTACGGCAATTAAAGCATCCATTTATATATGGCAAAGCAACTCAATCATGATCACAACATGCATTCAAACATCTATGACTGACTCTGACTATCACCGCCAACCTTGCTTTGGAACCCTCGTTATCGTATGACTGCTAACAATTTTTCGTCAATTGTCAAGGACCACCAACGACGCCCCGGTTCTAGAAAACCTCCACATGCTATACTCAACACATGCTACACGCTATACTCAACACGTGTCTAGGCCATACACGATGCCCAAGGTACTCGACCTACAATTGGTCTTCAATTGTACCTCTGCTTTGAGTCCGCTAGAACCTACGACAACGATAATTCCTCGGCCTTCTCCTCTCTAGTGGTTATCAATTACGACTATTAATTAGCTCAGAACACCTTAGAACTGTCACTTCACATGAACTTAATACATCCTTGAGTTGTCTCCCCATTTGTTGCATACAATGAACAAAAAACACTTTTCAACACTTCCGGACTTCCCAATTGAATTCACTTTGAAGTCACATCATCACCGGAAGTGTCCGACCAGAAATAGCTGCCCTGAAATGACAGAAATGGCTGACCAGAATAGGTCGACCCACTTTGGTCCGATCCACTTTAGTCCGACCCACTTTGGTCCGACCCCCTTTAGTCCGACCCACTTTGGTCCGACCCACTTTGATCCGACCCACTTTGGTCCGACCCACTTTGGTCTGGTCCACTTTGGTCCGATCCAACTTTGGTCCGATCCACTTTGGTCCGATCCAACTTTGGTCCGATCCAAAACCTACATATTGCAATTCGACTCCGATTTCGACCAAAACTTCGCCAAATGATAAATCCGACGAAAGTAACTCATCCAATTCATCAAAAAAGATTACAAGCATGTTATGAAATCAACAATATCTTCAATATGACAATTCTATCAATGATAATGTCAAATTCACCAAAATCACCACAAATATGCATATGAACAAAAACCATGGATCTAACTTGCACATTCGTATGAAATATCATAGAAATTACTTATCTAAACTTAATAAATCAGATCCTAGGGTGATATATATGAAAATGAACTTACCAATACATGAATCTAAGGAAAAACACTTGAATTTGATGAAAAACATGATCTACTACCCATACACTTTACTGAATCCATGTGAGAGATGTAATCCACTCACTGATTCTCCAATACAAGCTAAAATGATAGAATTATGAATCCGGACAGCGAGCAATTCGAATCAAACTCCTTGATCCAATGAATTCACCTTTGAAATGATGTAGATCTAGCCACCAATGGTGTAGATCTATGATTTCCCTCCTTATATTTGGATTTTTAACGGTGGAAAGGGTGTTAAAGGAAGAAGGAGATCAATGCCTCCAAATGAGAGAATGGAAAAGTAAACCTTTTCCCTTCACTCTCACCCCCTATTTATAGGATTCCACCAACCCACTAATGGGCCTCCCCAATTCAGCCCATTAGGCTCTCTGTAACACCCCACATCCGTTAAGGTCACTCACAAAGGGGATGCCTTAACTTCGATGGAGAGTTATAGATAAAAGATACAGATAAATTACAAGACAGACAAAATTAAAACAACGGAAAATAGAACTTTACTTTATTGATAAAATAGTTTGTACAACAATTGTTTTCCTATGCCAGGATATCTGTCTTACAAAATAAAGAAGCATAAAAATACATTTATATTCCCCAATGTAGCGTGAGCCAGCCATAGCAATGGAAAAGAGAATCCAAGCAAAACTTCGGCTAACCTTCAGCTTGGAAAGAAAACTGAGCTAAGTAGTAATATTCCCTCCACTGCGAACCTGGGGGGGGGATGGAAGACAGGAAAGCGAAAGAAAACAGAGTCAGACATAAAGTCTGGTAAGTTCAGTAACTTTCAGCATGTGAACAGGTAAAAGCAACAAGGCCTGAATTAACTGAATACAAGACTACACCATGATGACGGGAATCATAAGGTTAGCACAAGATATGATAAGATAAACTAGGTGTACTTCTATACTTTCTCTACTTCGCCACTACCTTGTTATTCTAATTTCTATATCCCTGCACCACCTAACTAGTAATCTATATAAACTGATAAGAACAGATACGTGATCCCAATTCCCACCATTTTGGTTGTTTTAAGTGTACATCTATCATTTATTACCTAGGTCTAACCTAGGGTTTTATATCGAGCGCATTCTAGATCCAACCAGGTTTTTCGCTACCCCGGGCCACTGGGATTTATACTACCTATTGAACGATTCTCGGATTTTAGGGTTTACGCGACCTAGGTCCAACTAGGGATTATGCTACCTATCGAACAACGGCCATAACCTAGGACACTCTACCCAGAGTGGTATATGTTCCTAGACTTTCCCCACGTATGTGTCGTGGATCGTTATCGCTGTCTAGATGCACATGTCCTCTATATGTGCGACCCGAGTCTCGTGGCAGGGCAAATCAAGAAACACGGAACTCGGTCGGGAGCTTTCAGATATCTACCGATGCAGATGCTGAGGTCTTTTTTTCCAGTGGCTATGGTCCCACCTGACCCCTCCCTCAACTAATGAAAGGCACACCTTGAAAAATGAGAACTATACGCAGCCCCTCTATGCCCCACTAACCTATGGCCATCCGCACCCATAACTAGATAGCAAGTATATGGTCTGTTGGAGTTCTCCGCCTTTCCGCTTCACGTATCTCGATTGACTCAAGATGGTAGGTAGACGACGAGTCGCTATCATAGGGCTACTGGTCTCGCCGAATCACGCTGGTCCATCCTAGACTTTGGGTTGCCTTATATTGCAACCAAGGCATACCCTTGGTTCTTCTAACGCAGACCTTAACCTCTGTGAGCCCAGGCGAATCATCTGCAGCCTCACAGAGGGATACCAAGAGTACCCTCACGTCCCCTCGAAGCCGCGTGCTTCGTCCCCCAGTTTGTTGGAGCCTTCTTTAAGATCAGATGGACGTTCGCTCCTTCTCGTGTTGTACTAAGGTTTACTACTTAGTTCCCTTAACTAAGGTTTACTACTTAGTCCCCGAACCATCGTTTCCTTAACTAAGGTTTACAACTTAGTCCTTTTAACTAAGGTTTACTACTTAGTTCTCTTTCTCGTCAAGTTGGAATGGTTAAGTGTCATTAGTCAATTCAAGTTATCTTTACCCATTCATTTGTCATGATAAACTGATTAAGTGTTATCAGTAGTTCATGTTGACTTAACCCTACCACAAATCAAGTTATATTGGTTAAGTATTTCTTATTACTTAACCCGACCCCTTCACCTTGTATTGGTTAAGTGTTCCCTTTTTCTTAACCCTGCCCCTTCTGTTTAACTAACATGCTAAAGCGGTTAAGTGTTCTCTTAGTTAACTTAACCCTAACATCTATTTAATTCACATGTTCTAATGGTTAAGTATTGTCCCTCCATGTTTTAACTTAACCTTGTTCATTTGGCACACCACGATGGCTAAGTGTTCTGAGTTTACTTAACTCCACCTTGTAGTCTAGTAAACATGTTAAATTGGCTAACTGTATTTTACTTAACCTCACCCACTTGTCTAGCTTAACTGTTTCTTAGCTTTAAATTATTCATTTAAAGCACCAACCACTCACATTAGACAGATATTGTTGCGGTCACTAGATGCGCCGGTCGGTTCCGGGCAGATTTACACTGCAACTCTGTCTAACCTCGGGTCCTTTTTGGGCTCAATTCTCTAACCACCCACATTAGATAGGTATTGTTACGTTTGTTGGATTTGCCGGGTGGTTCCGGGCAGTCTTATACCGTAACTCAATCTAACCTCGGGTTAGACATATTCGTATTTTCTACAATGTACATATTTCTCATTTAGGACAAATTCTTCTTGTCAATTATTCCTAATTTACTTATGCCATAATTACTCTTTTATTGTACATTGTCAACATTTTTTATTATGGCCCACTTTCCCTCTAAACCATGTTTATAAGATTATACCAAATTAAGTGTCACTAACCATGGTTATGCTAAACATGACAATTACATGTAATTTCAAGTTATTAATCAGAGTAGGCTATAGCCTACCTTCCCAAACTTGCTATAATAGTTATGCCCAAAATCACTATGCCACATATTTGGCATTCCAAATAAGTTGTTAAGCCTAATCTAGACTTAATGTTCTTATTTACATTTTTGGCCCAACCTAGATTAAATACCCAAATTTTGAATTCATGTTAGAACTAGATTTAATATTCTAGTTTACAATTTATGCCAAAACTAGACTCACATGCCAACTACATGGTTTGCGGCCAATTAACATTTTACCATTATAGGCCCAAGTCCAATATGCATGTAACATTTACTATTAGAGCCAATTCATATTTATATCAACATATTTATTATGCCAAATTATATAAATTAAGCTACGCCCAAATTCCCCCGCCGTAGTCGTACGTATAACATTAACATGATTTCACAAGTTTCTAGGTACTTATGAAATGAAACTAACAAAAGGAACATGGGATAAGCACGAGAATTTGACATGAAAGGATAGGCATGCGAAAGCGAACCAAATACAAAGATAATGATTCCAATAGGTTTGATGTACACAACAGTAAATAGGAATAAACTAGACAAGCTACATCATAAATATAAGATCAATATAATTTAGGAAATAGGCATAGGTCCAACATAATGCCAGTTTCGGTGTACAACATGATTTGTAACTATAGTGTTATAGGCATAAACAACTAACCATAATGGTCTTAGGCAATTAACCACAATAGTCATATTCATGGTTATAAACAATAGTCTTATGTTCATAATCATAGGCAATAATCTCATAGTCATGAGTCATAGGTGATTAGCCACAATTGTCATTGTCATAGTCGTAGGCAATAGTTTTATGTTCACTGTCATAGGCATAGGCACAGTCATAGGCATAGGCATAGTCTCATGTTCACAGTCATAGGCATAGGCTATTAATAATAGTTTCAACGTCATAGGCATAGGCACGGTCTCATCGGTAATTAATCTCAATAGTTCTTAATCAAATCCAAAGGCATATACAAGCACAGATTCAAATGAGAGGATCAGGCATATTCTTATGTCCATTTAATTACATGCCACAAATAGATCTAGACGTTCAAATCTAAAAAGTAACCGACTTACATTGATCGGCTTTAGAAAAGGATAATAAGATAACGTTGAGGTGATTTGCTATGATTTGTGCGACGTTGCTCGAAGCCGTTGAATTAGCCTTTCCTTTCCTTCTTGACGCTCTAACTTGATTTGAATCTCCAATTTAAAATTCCTAGCCGTAGTCTTCAAGAACAGTCTTCATTTTATTTTAATTTATTTGTTTCAATTATTCCAGAAGCAGCATAAGGAGTGAATAGAATAGTGTAAAGAGAATGAGGCTAGGAGGCTGTTTATATAGGATTAGGCGGACGAATCTAGACTGAAAACGTGATAGATACATCAGAATGAACCCAAGCTCAGAACTGGGTTCTGGCACCAGGTCGACCCCCAGGTCGACCACAGGGTCGACCTGGTCCCTGGGAGGTCAACCGTAGTGTCGACCCCCAGATCGACCTGGTCTTGGGCGGGAAAATTCCCGCCCAGTCTACGCTGGCGTTTGAATTCGAATTTCGAATTCGAATTTCGAGCTGTTTTCGATTCTGAAAATTCCTGACACTTCGGAGAGTCATATTTCCCTCATACGGACTCTGTTTCTCGAAAACTCGGACTCGTTTCCAAGCAGAATTTCGAGACGAACGCAATGGCTTAACCCGTTTCCCCTGATTCTTATTTTAAAATTTAATTCTGCCTTGATTTATGGTTTTAACATGTTATAAAAATACGGGGTGTTACATTCTTCCCCTCTTAAAAGGATTTCGTCCCCGAAATCTTCAAGTTAGGAAGAATGTATCCTACCATCCAATCACCCATCTACTCAACCATTCAATCACAGGCATTCATTGTCCTTAAAAATATTTCTAATGCTTTCATGTTCATATGCATAGTGTGTGTGTATGTCTTTATCTAATGCAAAATCAGGCGGTCTACTGATTCAGTTGACCTCCTTAATGCGAATTATGTCAGTGCCATGCATCCAATCATGTATGCAAGCATACCTAGTTATGTAAATACTACATGTGTGCATAGCCATTCATCCATATGCAATATCCATATGATAACATATTTAGTTAAATCCGTTAAGCAAACACATATATGCTAATGAAATATGAAAGTGACTGAGTCGTTCTAACGCCTATGGGGTGTATATGCATCCATGAGCAACCATTTGCAACCATCAATCATAACATGTTTCAAATACATGTTTCAAATACATGTTTACATCCATTGGCTTCTACCTAAGGAACGATGATACGCCCTAGCGGATATACCTTAAAAGCTAGGAGGTATGTATAAAATTCCTAGAAAAAGAGATCAAGGACGTACCCTTAAGAAAATGGGTATGATGTGTGTATCTAGTCTTTAGTCTTCTAAGTCACATCTTCTTGAGCTTCAATATTATGTACCTTATCTAATTAATTTTCACGATTGCGAAGCTTCTTGACCTCCATTCCCAAAACTGTCGTTGATCGGATAATTGGCTTTTCATTGTCAACTGGATACATGCGGAAGTCTATCCCGCGTTTTAGGGGTAAACTCCTAACCTAATCAAAAACATTTGCTTACTCATGGACTACCCTAACGGATTGCAAATCGTCGATAAATGCATTAAGCGATTGTAACACCCCGTATATTCTGTGAACGTATAAGTAACAAATCAGAGGATAATTAATTTTTAAAATAAGAATCAAGGGAAACGGGTTGCGCCATTGCGTTCATCTAGGAATTCTGCTTGAAAACGAGTCTGAGTTTGCAAGAATCGGAGTCCGTATGAGGGAGATATGACCCTCCGAAGTTTCAGGAATTTTCAGAATCGAAAACAGTTCGAAATTCGAATTCAAACCCAGAAGCGGGCTGGGCGGGAAATTTCCCGCCCAGGACCCAGGTCGACTGGGGAGTCGACTGGGTAGTCGACCCCCCCGACCAGGTCGACTGGGCAGTCGACCCCCCCCGACCAGGTCGACCGGGCAGTCGACCTGGGGGTCGACCTGGTCCCCGAACCTGGTTTTGGGCCTAGGTGCATTCTTATGTATCTGGTCTTGATTTCTGTCTAGATTCATCTGCCTAAACCTATTTAAATAACCCCAAACCTAGCCTTCTCTACACACAATTCTATTCTGCTTCTATTCTGCCTCTATTCTAAATAAAAATAAAAATGGCGTCGCTACTCTGCTGGAATCAAAACTAGAAGCTAATCAACATCAACCTAAGCAACTCAATTCAAGGTTGAAACTTCAACAACGGTTAAAGAAGATCAACTAACGTCGCTACAACTATCTTTCTTTTAGAATCCAATCAAGGCAAGTGCAGTTATTTTCCGATATAAACTTTAATCATAATTGTGACATGATTGTAAATCTGAATTTGAGATTGTGTATGTTCTGTTCTGATCTATTTTATTCTGTATCTCTTCTTCTTTCTGTCCTATAGCCAGGCTACTACGAGCCTGTGCCAATCTCCTAAGAGATTAACGCACGAACGCTAAAATGTTTGGGACAAATAATGATTGTGGCATAATTGGACATGGCTAATCTGTGACTGATTTAAGAAAAAGGACATAGGTTGTAAACTAGATTTAGATCTATGCATATTCTGTGAATTGGAAGAAGAGGAACCATGGTATGTTAACATGTGACTTGAGACATTGGACATAACGCATATTTTGAATTAAGATCTGTTATAACTAGATTGTTGAGCATATTGTTTATATAACAATTCATGATTTGAAAGAGAATATGACTTGGGTGTGAAGATCTATATTAAGATTTGATAACTATCAAATGTGAATAACACCTAAGTAGGAGATTTTTGAATATATGACATGCATTGAAATCGATGGCTATATTTGGTATAATTTATATGTGAATCTTTTGTACTAGGCAAGTTGAACTAAATTGGGACATGTAAATTATGACCATAATCTATGACGTGTAAATTCAATGCAAACGTGGGGTATATGATCATAGTGTGAATCATGACAACTATTTAGGCATGCAAACTTAGGCCAAATTTATAATTAGGCAAGATATGTTTGTGAAACTTTAAGGAATGATTAAATCTGTTATATTTGCCTAATTTGCTAGTTCTGCTATATTTGCCTAATCTGCTAGTTCAGTTATATTGCCTAATCTGCTAGTTCTGTTATATTGCTTAATCTGCTAGTTCTGCTCTACTGCCTAGTCTGCTGGATCTGTTCATCTGCCAAATCTGTCATCTGCTAAGTCTGCTGAAAATGCCAAATCTGTTATATGCTAAATCTGCTAAGTTACTTAATCTGCTGAATCCGTTAAGTCGCCTAATCTGCGAAAATCTGTTATCTACTATATCTGTTAAGTTGATATATTCAGTCTGTTATTGACATAATCTGAATTAGCTATGAATAATTGACATGTATATTAGGTGTGGGCGTAAATGGTAAATTATTAATTAATTGGCCGCAAAGAGAAACATGGCTAACTCGAGGTTAGAATGAGTTTGCGGCGTAATTCTGCCCGAAACCGCCCGGCACATCCAGTGGCCGCAAACAATAGGTTCTAATGTGAGAAGTTAGTCATAACGTGCTTGAAACCCGAGGTTAGACTCAGTTTGTGGCAGAATCTGCCCGGAACCAACCGGTCTAACCAGTAGCCGCAAACTGTCAGTCTAATGTGAGAGGTCTGGGCATTAATATTTAATTAATGAAAATCTGAGATAAATATGATGTCTAAAACGTGTTGGGCGGATAGGGTTAAACCCACTAGACTGATGAATTTAATTAATCTGTTCCGTGAATCTGTAGGCCCAATTGCAAAGTTAGACAAATCCATAAATCTGTTAAATCCGTATTTCTGATCCGTTAGGCTGAAAACTTATCTGATCTGTGAACTAGTTGATCTGAATTTTTATGTCTGAACCTTGTAAACAAGTTAATCTGAAATCTGCTAGTCTGGGGACACAAGGTTGGGAGGGGAATTACTTGTGTCATCTGTTGTTTGAGACCCATATTAGTTAGTAACCCTTTCTGGTATCAAAACTTTGACCCAGCAGTAGGTAGGGTCCGGGCACGCTTACTGAACTAATTATAAGCGGTTCATTCTGATAATGGTGAGGGGTGTCGATGGTGTGTTCCAACCGGGTCATGTGTGTGCATGGATCCCGGTCTGCCTCTGAGGATGTAAGACGTCGTGACATCTGTAAATAGGTCTGTGCCAATTGGTTGTCACTTTAGGGAGTGATACACCCTACTGTGGGGCCGACACAGGGTATTTATGTTTAGGGAGCCGATCGCTTGGGGTAGGGTTTTAGGGTACACTAAGTTCTGTCTGTTTCTGTTGGTACCGTCTGTTTCTGTTGGGTGGCAACACCCGTCTGTTAGTGCGTGGTACCGTCTGTTTGGGTGGTAAAGGCCCATTTACTAGTGTACACCTAATTCTACATTCTGTTTCCGTAGGGATTAATCTGTTTCTGTTTCTGTCTGTTTCTGTTCGGGTGATAAAGGCCCATTATCAGCATTCTGCTCCTGTCTGTTTCTGTTGGGGGTGGTAAAGGCCCATTACTAGCATTCTCTTCTGTGGAAATTATTCTGTACCTGTTTCTGTTTCAATTTAGACATTAGGGTGACACCTAATACTGTTATACTAGTATTAGTGTAGAGAAGTGTAAAGCAATAGCTTATATCATTCTGTTCTTCTGTTATATCTGTTACACCTGTTACGGTTATCTCTCATCCAGTTTTATTTTCATGTCATGTTATTATTATCTGTTCATAACTGAAAATCACTGGACTTGCCAGACTTTTTGTCTGACCCTTGTTGTTTCGCCTCCTTTCTTCCGTTTCCCCCCAGGTTTTGTAGAAGGGAATACTCTAGCTTGATCCAGATTTCTTCTGCTTGAAGTGCGTAAAGTATGGCTTGTCTTCTTCTGTGGGGATTATGATTTTAAACTATGCATTCTGAAGGCTTTTGTACAAGACTGATATTTTGTACTTGAATTTTGATATTGTGATTTGAAAGGATGTAACCATATTGATTTCTGTTTTCCGCTGTAATAAAGTTATAATTTTTCAAGTACTGTTTATCTGTCTTGTAATATTCTGTTCTGTTTACTAAAATGCTCCACCAAAGTTAAGGCATTCCCTTTGTGAGTGACCTTAACGGATGTGGGGTGTTACACTTGGTATCAGAGCTGAAGGTTACCAGATTAGATAGAAGTTTTTGAAAACTATTTTCAAAAAGGTTTTAAAAGGAAGTATTTTCAAAAGTAAAGTTATTTTGAAAAACATAATCCCCAATGGCCATATATCTTTATCTTTCGAATTCTCCATTTTGAATCTTTCCTTTTTCGTTTCAGCATGGCTGAAGATCTTAACCTTCCGGAGGGTGTAACGATACCAGGATGGTATAAGAGGTTATTAGAGGCTAGGGCCGCTGCAGGTCCAGCCAATGTTCCTCCACCACCAGTTGCACCCGCTCCTCCTCCTCCCCCTCCTCGCGCTGATACTTTTGCAAAGACATGCAAGGAATTTAAGGCTATGGGTGGAAAACCTTTTCAAGGGTCAGAAACGTTCGTGGAAGCTAGAGATTGGCTTAAGGAGGTGGAAGAATTGCTAGAAATATTTGAAGTATAAGAAGGGAGGAAATTCAAATTAGCAGCTTGGTTAATGAAGGGAGAGGCCTCGTTTTGGTGGGAGGTCACTAATGGGGAGCGTCCTGTTGATTCTTGGGCGGATTTCAGACGTAGGTTTGAGGCAAAGTTTCTCTCAAGGGCAGAAGAGAATCTATATATGGAAAGGTTCTTGACATTGAAGCAGGGAAATCTATCAGTAAAAGAGTACGTCAACAAATTTAACCAATTGGCAAGGTTTGGCTTAGATTTGGTGAACACGTAGGAGAAGAAGGCTCTGAGGTTCGTTAATGGCTTGAATGAGCCATTGTAGGGGTTGGCTATGACCCACATCCCTATGGGGGCCACCTTTGAGAAGCTAGTAGACATGGCACTCATACACGAGGAGAAAGGCGCTGAAGCTGATAAGGTACCAGAGAAGAAAGAGGCAAAGAAGGAAGAGCCACCGAACAAGAAGGCATGGCCCAAAAAGGAAACCCAAAAGAAAGATAAGGAGTCTGAAGATAAGAAGGAGAAAAAGTGTTTTACTTGTGGGAGCTCGACTCATCTGAACAAGGATTGCCAAAAGAGGAAGGGCACTTGCTTCAACTGTGGTGAGATGGGACACTTCACCAGGGACTGCCCGAAGAAACGAGGGCAAGGGCAGAACCCACTTCCGGAGGACAGGCGAATGGATAGGATAGAAATAATAAAATTTAAGTAGAAGGTTTAATTTTCTTATCTGATTGTTGAGTTAAAACTCTTTCTGATTCTGGCAGTTTGATTCTGTAATCGATACTCTGCACTTTAATACTAGTATTGTTTCTGATTCCGCTGTAGACCCAAATTCATAAGGGTTATGACTCATCTGTTTGTGATTGGGGTTTGAGAGATATTCGTGTTAGGCGTCAAGTAGGACGCATACATTCTGGTTTTTATCATGCTCAATTCAGTAATCTGATTTGTACCAGTATTGTGTAAATATCTGAATATTTCTGATAAGGTTAAGATTTCCAGTTTTGACATTGTCTAAAGAGGGTAATCCTCTGGGTATCAATCTGATGTTGGTTTCGGTCTTCGGGGCCGATACTTAGGGAAATTATTCCCTCAACTATGGTCTAAGGGGAACCAAGTTTTTGTTTTGTCTGTACTCGCTTCCATTATTCGACTGTATCCTATCGATCGAATCTTCGAACTTTAGGTAGAAACTAATGGGTGTAAACGTGTGTTTGAGACATGTTATGTTTGATGGTTGCAAGTGGATGCAAGTGGTTGCTCGTGGATGCATATACACACACTAGGCACTAGATCGGCTCGAAAACACTCTCATACTGCATATGGATGTGTGAGCATTTTCAATTTTTGTGGATGCAAAATGATTGACTCAGCACATGGATGTTGCATATGACTGAATGGTTGTGCACTCATATAGAAATGATATGTATTTAGTAGGAAAATTGCATACATGTTGGACTCATGGCACTGGCATAATTCGCATTAAGGAGGTCAACTGAATCAGTGGACCGCCTGATCTTTGCATTAGATAAAGAACATATACACACACTTTTGCATATGTTCATACAACATTAGAAGTTTCTAAGGACAATGGACGCCAGTGATTGATGACTGAGTAGATGGATGTTGGATGGTAGGACACATTCTTCTTAACTTGAAGATTTCGGGGACGAAATCCTTTAAGGAGGGGAGAATGTAACACCCCGTATATTCTGTGAACGTATAAGTAAAAAATCAGAGGATAATTAATTTTTAAAATAAGAATCAAGGGAAACGGGTTGCGCCATTGTGTTCATCTCGGAATTCTGCTTGAAAATGAGTCCGAGTTTGCAAGAATCGGAGTCCGTATGAGGGAGATATGACCCTCCGAAGTTTCAGGAATTTTCAGAATCGAAAACAGTTCGAAATTCGAATTCAAAATTCGAATTCAAACCCAGATGCGGGCTGGGCGGGAAATTTTCCTGCCCAAGACCCAGGTTGACTAGGGAGTCGACTGGGTAGTCGACCCCCCCGACCAGGTCGACTGGGGAGTCGACTGGGCAGTCGACCCCCCCCCCCCCCCCCCGACCAGGTCGACCTGGTCCCCGAACCTGGTTTTGGGCCTGGGTGCATTCTTATGTATCTGGTCTTGATTTCTGTCCAGATTCATCTGCCTAAACCTATTTAAATAGCCCCAAACCTAGCCTTCTCTACACACAATTCTATTCTGCTTCTATTCTGCCTCTGTTCTAAATAAAAATAAAAATGGCGTCGCTACTCTGCTGGAATCAAAACTAGAAGCTAATCAACATCAACCTAAGCAACTCAATTCAAGCTTGAAACTTCAACAACGGTTAAAGAAGATCAACTAACGTCGCTACAACTATCTTTCTTTTAGAATCCAATCAAGGCAAGTGCAATTATTTTCCGATATAAACTTTAATCATAATTGTGACATGATTGTAAATATGAATTTGAGATTGTGTATGTTCTGTTCTTATCTATTTTATTCTGTATCTCTTCTTCTTTCTGTTCTATAGCCAGGCTACTACGAGCCTGCGCCAATCTCCTAAGAGATTAACGCACGAACGCTAAAATGTTTGGGACAAATAATGATTGTGGCATAATTGGACATGGCTAATCTGTGACTGATTTAAGAAAAAGGACATAGGTTGTAAACTAGATTTAGATCTATGCATATTCTGTGAATTGGAAGAAGAGGAACCATGGTATGTTAACATGTGACTTGAGACATTGGACATAATGCATATTTTGAATTAAGATCTGTTATAACTAGATTGTTGAGCATATTGTTTATATAACAATTCATGATTTGAAAGAGAATATGACTTGGGTGTGAAGATCTATATTAAGATTTGATAACAATCAAATGTGAATAACACCTAAGTAGGAGATTTTTGAATATATGACATGCATTGAAATCGATGGCTATATTTGGTATAATTTATATGTGAATCTTTTTTACTAGGCAAGTTGAACTAAATTGGGACATGTAAATTATGACCATAATCTGTGACGTGTAAATTCAATGCAAACGTGGGGTATATGATCATAGTGTGAATCATGACAACTATTTAGGCATGCAAACTTAGGCCAAATTTATAATTAGGCAAGATATGTTTGTGAAACTTTAAGGAATGATTAAATCTGTTATATTTGCCTAATTTGCTAGTTCTGCTATATTTGCCTAATCTGCTAGTTCTGTTATATTGCCTAATCTGCTAGTTCTGTTATATTGCTTAATCTGCTAGTTCTGCTCTACTGCCTAGTCTGCTGGATCTGTTCATCCACCAAATCTGTCATCTGCTAAGTCTGCTGAAAATGCCAAATCTGTTATATGCTAAATCTGCTAAGTTACTTAATCTGCTGAATCCGTTAAGTCGCCTAATCTGCGAAAATATGTTATCTGCTATATCTGTTAAGTTGATATATTCAGTCTGTTATTGACATAATCTGAATTAGCTACGAATAATTGACATGTATATTAGGCGTGGGCATAAATGGTAAATTATTAATTAATTGGCCGCAAAGAGAACATGGCTAACTCGAGGTTAGAATGAGTTTGCGGCGTAATTCTGCCCGGAACCGCCCGGCACATCCAGTGGCCGCAAACAATAGGTTCTAATGTGAGAAGTTAGTCATAACGTGCTTGAAACCCGAGGTTAGACTCAGTTTGTGGCAGAAATCTGCCCGGAACCAACCGGCCTAACCAGTAGCCGCAAACTGTCAGTCTAATGTGAGAGGTCTGGGCATTAATATTTAATTAATGAAAATCTGAGATAAATATGATGTCTAAAACGTGTTGGGCGGATAGGGTTAAACCCACTAGACTGATGAATTTAATTAATCTGTTCCGTGAATCTGTAGGCCCAATTGCAAAGTTAGACAAATCCGTAAATCTGTTAAATCCGTATATTTGATCCGTTAGTCTGAAAACTTATCTGATCTGTGAACTAGTTGATCTGAATTCTGTATGTCTGAAACTTGTAAACAAGTTAATCTGAAATCTGCTAGTCTGGGGACACAAGGTTAGGAGGGGAATTACTTGTGTCATCTGTTGTTTGGGACCCGTATTAGTCAGTAACCCTTTCTGGTATCAAAACTTTGACCCAACAGTAGGTAGGGTCCGGGCACGCTTACTGAACTAATTATAAGCGGTTCATTCTGATAATGGCGAGGGGTGTTGATGGTGCGTTCCAACCGGGTCATGTGCGTGTATGGATCCCGGTCTGCCTCTGAGGATGTAAGACGCCGTGACATCTGTAAATAGGTCTGTGCCAATTGGTTGTCACTTTAGGGAGTGATACACCCTACTGTGGGACCAACACAGGGTATTTATGTTTAGGGTGCCGATCGCTTGGGGTAGGGTTTTAGGGTACACTAAGTTCTGTCTGTTTCTGTTGGTACCGTCTGTTTCTGTTGGGTGGCAACACCCGTCTGTTTCTGCGTGGTACCGTCTGTTCGGGTGGTAAAGGCCCATTTACTAGTGTACACCTAATTCTACATTCTGTTTCCATAGGGATTAATCTGTTTCTGTTCGGGTGATAAAGGCCCATTATCAGCATTCTACTCCTGTCTGTTTCTGTTGGGGTGGTAAAGGCCCATTACTAGCATTCTCTTCTGTGGAAATTATTCTGTACTTGTTTCTGTTTCAATTTAGACATTAGTGTGACACCTAATCCTGTTATACTAGTATTAGTGCACAGAAGTGTAAAGCAATAGCTTATATCATTATGTTCTTCTGTTATATCTGTTACACCTGTTACGGTTATCTCTCATCCAGTTTTATTTTCATGTCATGTTATTATTATCTGTTCATAACTGAAAATCACTGGACTTGCCAGACTTTTTGTCTGACTCTTGTTGTTTCGCCTCCTTTCTTCCGTTTCCCCCAGGTTTTGTAGAAGGGAATACTCTAGCTTGATCCAGATTTCTTCTGCTTGAAGTGCGTAAAGTATGGCTTGTCTTCTTCTGTGGGGATTATGATTTTAAACTATGCATTCTGAAGGCTTTTGTACAAGACTGATATTTTGTACTTGAATTTTGATATTGTGATTTGAAAGGATGTAACCATACTGATTTCTGTTTTCCGCTGTAATAAAGTTATAATTTTTCAAGTACTGTTTATCTGTCTTGTAATATTCTGTTCTGTTTACTAAAATGCTCCACCAAAGTTAAGGCATTTCCTTTGTGAGTGACCTTAACGGAGGTGGGGTGTTACAGCGATTCTAGCAGATTCTTTTCATGGAATCTCGAGGGTATTTCCAAGGCAAGTCAAAAGTCTAACTACCCTCCTTTCAGAATTACTAGCCAACCAACCCATGCCTAGAATCAACTCATAGCCCATGGAACCAAAAACATAAGCATTACGCTTAAACTCAACACTTAATATAGTTATTCTCAAATCCTTACAAACCAAAGGTAAATGGGTCGAACCACCAATTGGATTTGAGACTAAAATGGGAACTTCTCCTATACAAGTACTAAGGTGTAGAGACTCAGCTATGGAAGCAGATATGAACAAATGCGAAGCGCTAAGATCAAAAGAGTACTAACTGGTTGATCAAAACGAAAAGCTAAACTTTTCCAATAGAGACTTTTACTATCCCTCTCAGGTATTCTGGTGGTGAAAGCATGCACTCGCCCTTCTTAAAATCATGTCCCTCGTCCTTGCCCTTGTCCTTAATTATATGCCCTATCATACCATGGAAAAGATACTTCCTCTCGTCTTAGGTTTTATAATTCCTTCTTTCTTCGTGAGTCGAGTTTATATCCATGAATTTCTCATCCTTGCGTTGAGCTCCCTAGCCAAGCTCCCTCATCCTCATCTTTAACATCCCTGTGAAATCATATTGACAAGTTTCTCAAAAGCTGCCTCCATCGCACGGAAAACCCTTCAAAGCTTGAAAGAAGACTAGCTGCAGGTGAAACTATTATGGCTATAGATGGGAGTCGGGCACTACTTTGCCCTTCGATAGGTATCGTAGTCTTATCAGGCCTACGCAACCGTGCTGCGATGAGGTTACCTCCCAGAAAGCCAGGAGCCCCGAAGATTCCAGAAAGAAGGGGACAAGAATTCAAACAGAGGATCAGAAGATAGTGCGTATGGCTTTTGGGGAATATGTCTTTAAAACAAAACTTTTCTTTTGAAAATGCTTCTTTTAAAAATCTTTTTGAAAATAACTTTTCAAATCTTTTTATCAGATCTGGTAACCTTCAGCTCTGATACCACGTGTAACACCCCACATCCGTTAAGGTCACTCACAAAGGGGATGCCTTAACTTCAGTGGAGAGTTATAGGTAAAAGATACAGATAAATTACAAGACAGACAAAATTAAAACAGCGGAAAATAGAACTTTACTTTATTGATAAAATAGTTTGTACAACAATTGTTTTCCAATGCCAGGATATCTGTCTTACAAAATAAAGAAGCATAAAAATACATTTATATTCCCCAATGTAGCGTGAGCCAGCCATAGCAATGGAAAAGAGGATCCAAGCAAAACTTCGACTAACCTTCAGCTTGGAAAGAAAACTGGGCTAAGTAGTAATATTCCCTCCCTGCGAACCTGAGGGGGGGGGGGATGGAAGACTAGAAAGCGAAAGAAAACAGAGTCAGACATAAAGTCTGGTAAGTTCAGTAACTTTCAGCATGTGAACAGGTAAAAGAAACAAGGCATGAATTAACTGAATACAAGACTACACCATGATGACGGGAATCATAAGGTTAGCACAAGATATGATAAGAAAAACTGGGTGTACTTCTATACTTTCTCTACTTCGCCACTACCATGTTATTCTAATTTCTATATCCCTGCACCACCCAACTAGTAATCTGTATAAACTGATAAGAACAGATACGTGATCCCAATTCCCACCATTTTGGTTGTTTTAAGTGTACATCTATCATTTATTACCTAGGTCTAACCTAGGGTTTTATATCGAGCGCATTCTAGATCCAACCAGGTTTTTCGCTACCCCGGGCCACTGGGGTTTATACTACCTATTGAACGGTTCTCAGATTTTAGGGTTTACGCGACCTAGGTCCAACTAGGGATTATACTACCTGTCGAACGACGCCCATAACCTAGGACACTCTACCCAGAGTGGTATATGTTCCTAGACTTTCCCCACGTATGTGTCGTGGATCATTATCGCTGTCTAGATGCACATGTCCTCTATATGTGCGACCCGAGTCTCGTGGCAGGGCAAATCAAGAAACACGGAACTCGATCGGGAGCTTTCAGATATCTGCCGATGTAGATGCTAAGGTCTGTTTTTCCAGTGGCTATGGTCCCACCTGACCCCTCCCTCAACTAATGAAAGGCACACCTTGAAAAATGAGAACTATACGCAGGCCCTCTATGCCCCACTAACCTATGGCCATCCGCACCCATAAATAGATTGCAAGTATATGGTCTGTTGGAGTTCTCTGCCTTTCCGCTTCACGTATCTCGATTGACTCAAGATGGTAGGTAGACGACGAGTCGCTATCACATGGCTACTGGTCTCGCCGAATCACGCTGGTCCATCCTAGTCTTTAGGCTGCCTTATATTGCAACCAAGGCATACCCATTGGTTATTCTAACGCAGACCTTAACCTCTGTGAGCCCAGGCGGTTCATCTGCAGACTCACAGAGGGATACCAAGAGTACCCTCATATCTCCTCGAAGTCGCGTGCTTCGTCACTAGTTCGTTGGAACCTTCTTTAAGATCAGATGGACGTTCGCTCCTTCTCGTGTTGTACTAAGGTTTACTACTTAGTTCCCTTAACTAATGTTTACTACTTAGTTCCCTTAACTAAGGTTTACTACTTAGTCCTCGAATCATCGTTTCCTTAACTAAGGTTTACAACTTAGTCCTTTTAACTAAGGTCTACTACTTAGTTCTCTTTCTCGTCAAGTTGGATTGGTTAAGTGTCATTAGTCAATTCAAGTTATCTTAACCCATTCATTTGTCATGATAAATTGATTAAGTGTTATCAGTAGTCCATGTTGACTTAACCCTACCACAAATCAAGTTATATTGGTTAAGTATTTCTTATTACTTAACCCCACCCCTTCACCTTGTATTGGTTAAGTGTTCCCTTTTTCTTAACCCTGCTCCTTCTGTTTAACTAACATGCTAAAGCGGTTAAGTGTTATCTTAGTTAACTTAACCCTAACATCTGTTTAATTCACATGTTCTAATGGTTAAGTATTGTCCCTCCATGTTTTAACTTAACCTTGTTCATTTGGCACACCACGATGGCTAAGTGTTCTAAGTTTACTTAACTCCACCTTCTAGTCTAGTAAACATGTTAAATTGGCTAACTATATTTTACTTAACCTCACCCACTTGTCTAGCTTAACTGTTTCTTAGCTTTAAATTATTCATTTAAAGCACCGACCACTCACATAAGACAGATATTGTTGCGGTCACTGGATGTGCCGGTCGGTTTCCGCTAGATTTACACCGCAACTCAGTCTAACCTCGGGTCCTTTTTGGGCTCAATGCTCTAACCACCTACATTAGATAGGTATTGTTACATTTGTTGGATTTGCCGGGCGGTTCCGGGCAGTCTTATACCGTAACTCAATCTAACCTCGGGTTAGGCATATTCGTATTTTCTACAATGTACATATTTCTCATTTAGGACAAATTCTTCTTATAAATTATTCCTAATTTACTTATGCCATAATTACTCTTTTGTTGTACATTGTCAACATTTATTATTATGGCCCACTTTCCCTCTAAACCATGTTTATAAGATTATACCAAATTAAGTGTCACTAACCATGGTTATGCTAAACATGACAATTACATGTAATTTCAAGTTATTAATCAGAGTAGGATATAGCCTACCTTCCCAAACTTGCTATAATAGTTATGCCCAAAATCACTATGCCACATATTTGGCGTTCCAAATAAGTTGTTAAGCCTAATCTAGACTTAATGTTCTTATTCACATTTTTGGCCCAACCTAGATTAAATACCCAAATTTTCAATTCATGTTAGAACTAGATTTAATATTCTAGTTTACAATTTATGCCAAAACTAGACTCACATGCCAACTACATGGTTTGCGGCCAATTAACATTTTACCATTATACGCCCAAGTCCAATATGCATGTAACATTTATTATTAGTTCCAATTCATATTTATATCAACATATTTATTATGCCAAATTATATAAATTAAGCTACGCCTAAATTCCCCTGTCGTAGTCGTACGTATAACATTAACATGATTTCACAAGTTTCTAGGTACTTATGAAATGAAACTAACAAAAGGAACAAGGGATAAGCACGAGAATTTGACATAAAAGGATAGGCATGTGAAAGCGAACCAAATACAAAGATAAAGATTCCAATAGGTTTGATGTACACAACAGTGAATAGGAATAAACTAGACAAGCTACATCATAAATATAAGATCAATATAATTTAGAGAATAGGCATAGGTCCAACATAATGCCAGTTTCGGTGTACAACATGATTTGTAACTATAGTGTTATGGGCATAAACAACTTACCATAATGGACTTAGGCAATTAACCACAATAGTCATAGTCATGGTCATAGACAATAGTCTTATGTTCATAATCTTAGGCAATAATCTCATAGTCATGAGTCATAGGTGATTAGCCATAATTGTCCTTGTCATAGTCATAGGCAATAGTTTTATGTTCACTGTCATAGGCATAGGCACAGTCATAGGCATAGGCATAGTCTCATGTTCACAGTTATATGCATATGCTATTAACAATAGTTTCAACGTCATAGGCATAGGCACGGTCTCATCGGTAATTAATCTCAATAGTTCTTAATCAAATCCAAAGGCATATACAAGAATAGATTCAAGTGATTGGATCAGGCATATTCTTATGTCCATTTAATTACATGCCACAAATAGATATAGACGTTCAAATCTAAAAAGTAACTGACTTACATTGATCGGCTTTAGAAAAGGATAATAAGATAATGTTGAGGTGATTTGTTCGAAGCCGTTGAATTAGCCTTTCCTTTCCATCTTGACGCTCTAACTTGATTTGAATCTCCAATTTAAAATTCCTAGTCGTAGTCTTCAAGAACAGTCTTCATTTTATTTTATTTTATTTATTTCAATTATTCCAGAAGCAGCATAAGGAGAGAATAGAATGGTGTAAAGAGAATGAGGCTAGGAGGCTGTTTATATAGGATAAGGCGGACGAATCTAGACTGAAAACGTGATCAGATAGATCATAATGAACCCAGGCTCAGAACTGGGTTCTGGCACCAGGTCGACCATAGGGTCGACCTGGTCCCTGGGAGGTCGACCATAGTGTCGACCCCCAGGTCGACCTGGTCCTGGGCGGGAAAATTCCCGCCCAGCCTGCGCTGGCGTTTGAATTCGAATTTCGAGCTGTTTTCGATTCTGAAAATTCCTGACATTGCGGAGGGTCATATTTCCCTCATACGAACTCCGTTTCTCGAAAACTCGGACTCGTTTCCAAGCAGAATTTCGAGATGAAAGCAATGGCACAACCTGTTTCCCCTGATTCTTATTTTAAAATTTAATTCTTCCTTGATTTATGGTTTTAACATGTTATAAAAATACGGGGTGTTACACTCTCCAAACCTGAACAACTAACTAAAAAACCTTAAAACAGCGATTTCTCCTAAACCGCTGAGCCAAATCGTTAATGTAACCACTCTACAAAAAGACAATCATCAATTCCTTTCTAATGGCACAGGTCTCACCCTCTGATTCGACCTGAGTCAAAAGTTATGCCTTGTACAAGACTGATAGGGGAAAAATGGTCATAAACAAAATCGATAAAAATTGTGGACATGTCTCACATCCCCATAAGCAACATAATAAAAGATGAGATTAATCCAACCCTCAGGGAATAAAATAAAAATATTTTACGATCTTCCAATACGTAAAAATGCGGGCTGTTACATTCCCCCCCCTTATGAATTTCGCCCCCGAAATTCCAAGCAAACACAACAATTCTGCATGCCTATCCTCCATGAGGAGCCAATTCTATCATCCAAACTAGCATCCATCAAGCCATGCATCCATAGCCTAATCCTAACACGCAGAATTCTATCAAATAATTAACAAGATACAACTATATAACGATTAGGGCTGTTATGGTAACGGTAAATTTCCTGTTACCATACCAATACCGTATTATTTATTACCAGTAGATTGCAGAATTTGTTTACCAGTATCGTCGGTACGATAACGGTAAATTTACCGTTGAAAATTGTAAAAACAACGGTAGCAAATTGTTCCAACCGCCGGTAATGGTATATTTACCGATACTTTATTAGTGCATATAAAAAAACCTACGCGATTTATTTTAATATACGTTTACTTTTCTACATTACAACATGAAATTTACCGAAAATGTTATGTTCCACCGTTCAAAAAATCAATTCAGTGACCGCATTCAATTACTCAGCCGCATTCATTATTGATTATTATACTACACATGTTTGGTTCACAAGTTATCCTAGGGCTGTGGGGGGGCAAAAATGCCATTTTCCACTGGGTTTTCTAGTACGAGTTTTTCCACCAAGCCTAGGGTTTTATTCTCACGCAGCCGCATCATTTACAGTTTACTCATACTCAGTTTTTTTTTCACTTTTCACTTTTTGTTTCCTCTTTTCCCCAATTCGGTTCTCTTCCTCAATTCGGTGACCGAGTTCAGTTTCAACCAGAGAATTTAAATTCTTTTGCAATGGAGTCAATGCATTCGAATAGCCCTGATCAACCCGTGGCTGAAGGAGGTGCTACTACTACAACAAGTAAGGATTTTTTGATTTATTAGTTGCTGTAATTTTAGATTCTACCTCCGATTTATTAGTTGCCGCAACAAGTAATTTTCGATTTATTAGCTTTGTTGAAGTATATTTTGCTACTGCATTTGATTTATTAGCTTTGCTGTAACAATCGATGCTACTTCATTCGTTACTTGCAAACCAGCAAGCACTTTTGGATTCCCAAATACCCTTAACAATAGCTTTTGCACTTTGTGAGTCTGGACTCTGCATTTTAAAATTACATTAAGTTATCACTTTTAGTTTAAGCCTATATGTTGGTTCAAAGCGGTAGCTGTATTTATTTCTCATTTGCTGTAAACATAAATGCTTGTTGATATTTGCCATACTTATCATTTGCTGAATCTCATATTTCTACAGATAAAAGAAAGGTTTCATGGGTATGGGACTATGCAGACAAGGCAACAAGAATGGATGAAAATGGCAAAGCATATCAAGTAGGGATTTGTAGGACTTGCCACAAAGAGGTAAAAGCAGACAGCAAGTCTTATGGAATGATAGGTATGGGTAATCATTTATCAAAACATTGCAAAAAGTCTCCTGCCTTCGGCCGTATTTCAATTGGAAAAAGTCAAACTACTCTTTCACAAGATATTATAGGAGGGACGTTAGTGCCACATACATTTAATCAGAAAAAATGCGAGGAAAGATTAGTTAGATTTATTATTGCGGATGAAATGCCTTTTAGGGTTGTTGAGGGGAAAGGCTTTCGAGAGTTACTTAAAGAATTATGTCCTCGCTTTTTTATACCAACTAGGCAAAAGATTGCTATTCTAGTGTGGGAATTGTATAATTTGGAAAAGGGAAAAATTATGAGCATTATAAGAGAAAGAAGAGTGAGCATAACAACCGATACTTGGACGTCTGTTCAAAATATAAATTACATGGTTGTCACGGCTCATTTTATGGATGATGATTGGAAATTGCATAAGCGAATAATTAACTTCACAAAAATCACTAGTCATAAAGGTGAAGACATAGGAAGATGTTTAGAAATTTGTCTAAGGAATTGGGGAATTGAAAAGGTATTTAGCATTACAGTGGATAATGCATCCGCTAATGATGGAGCTATTGAGTATATGAAAAAAAGATTAGGTGATATGAACACTTTATTGTTCAAGGGTGAATATTTACATATGAGGTGCACTTGCCACATTATCAATTTAATAGTGAAAGATGGGTTGAAGGAGCTTTCTAGCTCGATTGAAGGTATACGAAATTGTGTCAAGTACATACACTCGTCTCCCGCAAGATTAGATAAATTTAGGGAGTACGCTCTTTAATTTAAATTGGATCAAATGTCTAACATACCAATGGATGTTCCAACAAGATGGAATGCAACATACAAAATGCTCGAAAGTTCAGAAAAATATTAAAAAGTATTTTCTAGAATGGCGGAAGAAAATGTTCCATTTTAAAGTTATTTTAATGAGAAAGATAGAGATGGTTTGAAGAGGGTAGGACCACCGAACGAAGATGACTGGAAAAAGGCAAAGGCCTTTGTGCATTTTCTTAAACGGTTCTATGATGCCACCTTGTCTCTTAGTGTAACTAAATCATGTACATCTCACTTAATTTTTCTAATAATTACCGACTTGCTAATTGATATTGATATTAAAATTAGTGATGAAAGTGATCCTATTTTGCAAAGCGTGGGAAAGTCGATGAAGGTAAAATGGAACAAATATTGGGGAAGGTTTGAAAATGTAAACAAGATGATATATGTTGCACATGTTCTAAATCCAAGATATAAACTTGAATTAGTTCAAGTTTCTTTTGAAGACATGGGAAAGGATGATCATACCATTAAAAGTTTTATTTGTGAGATAAAAAATTGTTTGCGAGAGTTGTATGATTCATACAAAGGGGCTATCAATCAAAATCTACTTTCTACCATCGAAGAGTCCACCGCACGAGTAATTGCAAATCCGAATTCTCAATCAAGTGGACTTTCTCACACCGAAATGAGGCTCAAAAGAAAACGAGAACGAATGGAAGTTGTGGAGATTAGTAACGAAGTGGATAAATATTTGTCCGACCCTTGTGAAAAACTTGATGGAGATTCATTTAATTTATTGACTTGGTGGAAGGTGAACCAAACATGGTATCCTATTCTTTCAATGGTAGCTAAAGATTTATTTTCAATCCCAAGTTCGACCGTAGCAAGTGAAAATGCTTTTAGTTTAGGTAGGAGAATCGTTGATCCTTTTAGAGCTTCACTAACACCAAAAATGGTGGAGACATTAGTTTGCACTAATGATTGGATTAGAGCCGAAGAATTCAATTTCTATAAGGAACCAATTGATGATGATGTTTCTTTATATAAGGAACTTGAAGACTTAGAAGCAAGTATGAAAATTTTAACATTGTTAATATTTATTGCATTAAAGTCACACATTTATGTTCTATGATTCTAGTGTCAATATCACATATTTATGTATCATAAAGTCATAAAGTCACAAATGACTTAGAAGCAGGTATGATTCTAGTGTCAGTATTACATTTATGTTCTATTTCCTGCATTAAAGTCACACATTTATTGCATTAAAGTCACAAATGTCTTCTTTCTAGTGGCAGTATCACATATTTATGTTCTATGATTCTAGTGTCAGTATCACATGTTTATGTTATATGATTCTAGTGCCAGTATCACATTTTTGCTAGTGTTCATTTTTTTTAATACTATTCTTCTTTTGCTGCAGGTATGGCAAATACACAAGCTTTATCTGTTGAACCACCCTCTTCTTCTCGTCCACCAATTCATCCTTGAAGTTAAAAGGGTCTAGTTGTTGCTCTTTTGGTAGATGGTTAGATACTTACAATTTTTTGGCAGACACTTCTTCAGCTTTCTTGTAAAGTCCTACAAGACAGTGTAACAAAATATATATTTAGCATGCTTAACATTTTGGAAAATGCATGTACAAGTAGAAGTGCTTATGTATGTTATTTGTTCAATCTGAATCTCTGATTAGTGTTAATGTGTTATTATGTATGTTATTGTTGCTAAAGATGTTCCAGACATAGTATGATTTTATTCTCATGTTATAATTATTTTGTCAGTTCTGATTAATGTCTAATTTACATAGTTATTTTTTCTTTTTCTTTTTTAGCGGTAATTTTACCGTTACCGACAATTGGTATACCGACTTATCGGTATACCGACAGTCGGTTTACCGATGGCCTTGGTAGCGGTAACGGTTGTGATTTTAGATTTACCGACGATATCAGTATGGTAAAAAAAACTCTCAATCGGTAATAGTAACTGTTACCATAACAGCCCTAATAAAAATGGTACGATATCAAAGGGTCCTACCGACGAAGAGTTCTAGATGAATCGCCTTCATGCCCTCTTCCGTCTCCCACATACAATCGTCACCGTATTCACTCCATTGTACCTTGACTAGCTTAATCGTCCTCCTCCTAAGCTGTTTCGTGTCATTCTCCACAACACGAAACGACTTACGAGGTCTCGCAATTGCGATTTCCACTTCTAGGTCTTCATACTGCTCTAGAGATACCACCTCATTCGAATCATGCACGAACTTCTGTAAAAACGACACATGGAACACATTATGCACACTCAACATCTTCTCAGGTAACTCCAATCTATATGCGAGCTTTCCAATTCGCTCGACTATTGGAAATGGTCCAACGAACCTAGGAGCTAATTCCAAATCTCACCATATGCTTCAACGGCGAAACCTTCACGAAAACCATACCGCTAACGTCGAATTCCAAGTCCTTACGATGCTTATCGACGTAACTTTTCTAACGATCTTGGGCTGCCTTCATTCGTTGTCGAACGATCTCGATATTATCTGAGGTCTCTCTTATCATTTCTAACCCAAGTACCAACTTATCTCCAGTTTCTAACCAACATGCCAGAGAATTGCACGGTCTCCCATACAACTCCTCGTATGGTGCCATCCCAATACTGGACTGGTTGCTATTGTTATATGTAAACTCAACCAGATGTAGATGGTCCTCTCATGATCCCCTAAAGTCCAACACACAAGCTCTTAGGAGATCTTCCAAAACTCGATTGACTCTCTTGGTTTGACCATCAGTTTAGGGATGATATTCCGTATTCAAGCACAACTCGGTTCCCAAAGCTTCTTGCAAACTCTTCCAAAATCCGCTAGTAAATAACGGATCTCGATCACTCGCTATACTCTTTGGGACGCCATGGAATCTAACATTCCATTTCACATAAAATTCAGCCAGCTTCGACGCTGTCCTAGTCGACTTGATAGGAATGAATTGCACTTTTGGTCAAGTGATCCACAATGACCCAAATCTCTTCATTTCCTGCCCTGGTTCTAGGTAGTCCATCGATAAAATCCATCGATATTTGCTTCCACTTCCACGTAGGAACTTCCAATGGCTAAAGCAAACCACTTGGATTCTTCTGTTCAGCTTTCACCAACTGACAGTTCATGCACTTGGAAATGAACTTTCCAATATCTCGCTTCATCCCTTCCCAGTGGTAAACTCTCTTCATGTCCTGACACATCTTATTACCACTAAGATGAATAATCAACTTCGAGTGATGGCATTCTCTCATAACTTCATCTCTTAATCCATTGATATCTGGAACAACTAATCGCCCTTGCTTCCGAAGCCAACCTACTCGATCGACTTCGAACTCTTTAACTTTTGGTTCTAGTCTCTGGATAAACTCGACAAGCTTTGCATCTCGCTTTTGGCTCTTGCTAATCCTTTCGATGAGAGTATGTCTTATCGATAAGCTTGCCAACATTTCAGGTTCCAACTCACAGTTTGTCCTGAAATCAAACCTTGCCAAATACTCAAGGCTCTTCCATTCCGAATACATCGCTCCCAAACTTGCGTGTCTTCGACTCAACGCATCTGCAACTGTGTTACCTTTACTAGGAGTATAGGCTATATTAAAATCATACGATGCTAGAAACTCTAACCATCGTTGGTGCCGAAGATTCAAATTCTTTTGGGAGAAAAGATACTTTAACAACTTGTGATCCGTAAACAACTCGAATCGAACTCCCAACATGTAATGTCTCCATATCTTCAGAGCGAACACAATCGCCGCCAACTCCAAATCATTAGTTGGGTAATTCTTCTCATGCGGCTTCAGTTGTCGACTCGCGTAAGCCACAACCTTATCCTTTTGCATTAGCACTGCTCCAAGCCCAGTACCACATGCACCGGTGTATACCACCATCTCTTCATTCCCACTTGGAATGGTTAACACAGAAGCACTTGTCAGTCTCTCCTTCAGGATTTCGAATGCTTGTTCACACTTCGCATCCCATGTGAACACTTGGCTCTTCTTCGTTAATCATGTCAACGGTGCAGCAATCTTGGAGAAATCCTTGATAAACCGTCGGTATTATCCTTCCAACCCAAGGAAACTCCGAACATCCGTCGCATTCTTAGGTCTATCCCAGTCCTGGATTGCTGCCACTTTAGCGGGGTCAACCGCTGTCCCATTTGCAGAAACAACATGACCTAAGAATCACACTTCATCCTTCCAGAAGTGACACTTCGAGAACTTAGCCTTCAACTGATGCTTTCGCAAGATCTCTATCACAACTCTCAAGTGCGTCTTATGTTCTTCCTCATTCCTGGAGTAAACCAGAATGTCATCCACGAACACAAGCACAAACTTGTTCAACTGGTCGCTGAGTACTCTATTCATAAGATCCACAAAATACGCTGGCGCGTTAGTCAACCCGAATGGCATCACCAACCACTCGAAGAAACCGAATGGTGTCCTAAAAGAAGTCTTTGGCACACTATCCTTGGCCACCCTCAATTGGTGAAAACCCTTTGCCAAATCCATTTAAGAAAACACTTTAGCTTCGTGAAGCTGATCGAACAAGTCATCAATCCTTGGCAACGGATACTTGTTCTTCCCAGTCACCTCGTTCAGCTCACGATAGTCCACACACAATCTTAACGAGCCATCAGCCTTGGTTGCAAACACGACCGGTGCACCCCGTTTGGAAACACTTCTCCGAATGAATCCCTTCCTTAGAAGGTCACGAACTTGCACCTCCAACTCTCGTTATTCCTTAGGCGCCATCCTCCTAAGAGGCATAACGATTGGTCTACCACCCTCGACCAAATCGATCCTAAACTCGATCTCATGATGCGGCGACAACCATTTGACCTCGTCAAAGACATCCTCATACTCATTAGCGATCAGCATAGATGACAAGTCTTCTTGTGGAATCACAAGCGAATATAGATAGCTAACGAAGACACCCACTTCGCACTTACACTTTATCAACACCTTTCGCCCTTCCACATCCCCGACTCTCACCTCTAGCTTCTCGCAATTCACCCTTTCCGCATACCTCTTGAGCCAATCCATGCCCAAGATGATCCCAAACCCAGCGAAGTTAAGAACAAAGCAATCACACACAAAAGAACAACCATGACTCGACAACAATAGACCTCCGCAAATCATGCAAATATTTGATGAACCCCCAATTGGATTAGTCATCACGAAGGGTCCATCACAAATCTCAGGTTCAAAACCCAAGCGACAAACAAGCTCATTGCAAATAAACGAATGCGATGCTCCAGTATCAAAAAGTACACGGACTGAAACACCATTAACATAAAGAGTACCTTGCATCACGACACCCTTTCCCTTTTCCTCTGCAGTTGGAGCTCTCGAAGAAGTTGGCACGACTTCCAAAGCATATGCCTTCACAACTTGCTTGCCCTTAGCTGATTCTGGACAATCTTTCTTCTCATGTCCAGGCTTTCCACACTTGAAGCACTTCTTCTCAGCTTTAAGATTCTTGCATTCACCAGCAAAATGGCCCTTTTGCCAACAATTGAAGCAAGTCACTTCTCCCTTCTGCTTCTTTTGGCTATCCTTTCCTTTCTGTTGTTGTTGCTTCCTTTTCTTATTATTACCATCCTGATGTGGCTTCTGCTCCTCCTTAGGTGAAACAACAGACATCTTCTTAGGGTACAGACTTTCATTACTCAAAGCCTTCTCGACGATCTTCTCAACGCTATCATCAAGGTGATCCCCAAGCTGATCCCCAAGATATTCATCCAATCCCAAGACAAACATATCGTTCTTTTGATAAGATAAGAACGAGCATACTTCGACAAAGCCTCGAAGTCAGAAATATAGTCAAGAACTGGGTGACCATTCTGCTTAAGCTCCACGAATCTCTTAAACAGAACAGACTTCTGCATGGCGGAGTTAAATTTTTCTTCAAACTTAGCTTGGAACAACTTCCATGAAATATTCTCTTTAGGGGTCTCAAGTGCGACAGAGTTCCACTAGTCCATTGCTCTGCCCACTAACTTTCTTGATGCAAGCTTCCTCTTTGTTGCATCATCAATGACCATGTCTTTGAAAATTCTAACACAAGTATCCATCCACCTCTGGACTTCTTCAACTGGCTCAGTGCCTTTGAACTGTTTTCCTCCCAATGAAGAAAAGTCTTTGCATAGCTTTGCAAATTCCATAGCACTAGGCACTCGGACTCCAACATCAACCGTAGCTGCCACTGGAGCGGGGTTCCTTCGAAGGCATGCTTCAATCATAGCTTCAAACATGGCCGTGTAGTCTTGTGCCCCGCCATTACCCCCTCCAGTATTAGCTTCACTAGCAGTGTGTCTTGATGATCGTCTACTCATTCTAAATTTGCAATTTAGAATAATTAGCCCCTTCCAAGAAAAACTGCTAAAGAATACAACTGCTACTACTATATATGCTAATATATATAATAAGCATCCAACTGAACTCTACAAGTACGTCTCTCATACGTGATTACGTCTTTGAACTTTGGCTAAAATCGTTAACCAGAGCTCTGATACCAAATGTGATGACTGCCCAAAGCCCCCGCACTACACAAGAGGAATAATGCGCTGAAAGGTGTGCTAGAAAGCTATGGACAATCATCAAGGTATGATAGATAAACGAAACCTGTCGTAAAATCACAGTGATAAAATATAATAGAACATATACAACAGGTAGTGATAGTGAAGCAAAAAACACTAAACTTTCATGACAACTAGAAAGTATTTCCCATACACTGGATAACAACAATAGTGTTTGTACAATTTTCCTCACGACATCACTCAGAGAAATAGCAAATAGCGGAAACAAATACATATAGTAATAAAACAGGTACGTGAGCCTCCTGCTCACCATCAATTAGCATCGTCGTCCTCACTAAAGCAATACCTGCCACCTGTTACTCATTTTGCCCATCCATAACCGGATGAACATCCCAAGATAGTAAGAGGAAACATAAAACATAAAATCTTGAGTCAGACAACATTCTCAATGAGCGATAAAACAGCTAACAAACTTCATCAATAAAGTATATGAGAATGGGTAAATAATCAACTAATCTACCCAGCTTCAGAGAAGAACTCTCTATTTCCTTCCCTATTACATGACAGTGATAGCATTTACAATCCATACATCCAAAGGAATAACATTTCAGTTACGACAATTAAAGCATCCATTCATATATGGCAAAGCAACTCAATCATGATCACAACATGCATTCAAACGTCCATGACTGACTCTAACTATCACCGCCAACCTTGCTTTGGAACCCTCATTATCTTATGACTGACTAACAATTTGCCGTCAATTGTCAAGGACCACACACGACGCCCCAGTTCTAGCAAAACTCCATATGCTATACTCAACACATGCTACACGCTATACTCAACACGTGTCTAGGACATACACAATGCCCAACGTACTCAACCTACAATTGGTATTCAATTGTACCTCTGTTTTGAGTCCGCTAGAACCTACGACAACGATAATTCCTCGGCCTTCTCCTCTCTAGTCATTATCAATTACGACTATTAATTAGCTTAGAACACCTTAGAACTGTCACTTCACACGAACTCAATACATCCTTGAGTTGTCTCCCCATTTGCTGCATACAATGAACAAAAAACACTTTTCAACACTTCCAAACTTCCCAATTGAATTCACTTTGAAGTCACATCATCATCGGAAGTGTCCGCCCAGAAATAGCTGCTCAGAAATGGCAAAAATGGCTGACCAGAAATGGCTGACCAGAATAGGCCGACCCACTTTGGTCCGACCCGCTTTAGTCCGAACTACTTTAATCCGACCCACTTTGGTCCGATCCACTTTGGTCCGATCCACATTGGCCCGATTCAACTTTGGTCCGATCCACTTTGGCCCAATCCAATTTTGGTCCGATCCAAAACCTGCATATTGCAATTCAACTCCGATTTCGACCAAAACTTCGCCAAATGATAAATCCGATGAAATTAACTCATCCATTTCATCAAAAAAGATTACAAGCATGTTATGAAATCAACAATATCATCAATATGACAATTCTATCAACAATAATGTCAAATTCACCAAAATCACCACAAACATGCATAAGAACAAAGATCATGGATCTAACTTGCACATTCGTATGAAATATCATAGAAATTACTTGTCTAAACTTAATAAATCAGATCCTAAGGTGATCTATATGAAAATGAACTTACCAATGCATGGATCTAAGGAAAAACACTTGAATTTGATGAAAAACATGATCTACTACCCATACACTTTATTGAATCCATGTGAGAGATGTAATCCACTCATTGATTCTCCAATACAAGCTAAAATGATAGAATTATGAATCCGGACAGCGAGCAATTCAAAACCAAACTCCTTGATCCATGAATTCACCTTTGAAATGATGTAGATCTAGCCTCCAATGGTGTAGATCTATGATTTCCCTCCTTAGATTTGGATTTTTAATGGTGGAAAGGGTGTGAAAGGAGGAAGGAGATCAATGCCTCCAAATGAGAAAATGGGAAAGTAAACCTTTTCCCTCCACTCTCACCCCCTATTTATAGGATCCGACAAACCCACTAATGGGACTCCCCAATTCAGCCCATTAGGATCTCCAAACCTGAACAACTAACTGAAAAACCTTAAAACAACGATTTCTCCCAAACCTCCGAGCCAAATCTTTAATGTAACCACTCTACGAAAAGGCTATCGTCGGTTACTTTCCAATTGTACAGGTCTCACCCTCTAATTTGACCTGATTTAAAACATATGCCCTGTACAAAACTGACAGGGGCAAAATGGTCATAAACAAAATCGGTAAAAATTGTGGACATGTCTCACATCCCCATAAGCAACATAACAAAAGATGAGAATGATCCAACCCTCAGGGAATAAAATAAAAATATTTAACAATCTTCCGATACGTAAAAATGCGGGCTGTTACAGCCGTGCTCTTTGTTATGCGGTATGCATCTTCCAAAGCATCAGCTGGAGTGCCATAAGCAAACATTCTCATAACGGCCTTCATTTTCTGTTCACCGGACAACTCCTGTGTCTTCAATGCATTTTGTTTGTACTTAAAGTAAGCATTGTTACCTTGAATACCAGCCAATATCCGAAGAAATAGATTTCTCCGTATCCTGTATCTTCTATGAAACATATCAGGCCCGTAAGTGCAATCGTCATCGAAGTAATCTTGCATCAAAGACTTATGGTATTTAGCATGATTTTGGTGTATAAACCTCCTTCCAACAACCGATACCCCTCTAGCTGTGGATGATGAACCATACACTTGAATGTATAGGTCGCGTATTTCTTGTATTTCTTCTGCTTCCTCTTAAAGGATTTCATCTTCCTCCGAATCACTATCAAAAGCCATCACACATTTCATAAAACTGGAATCCATTTATGTTTGTGGATACGTTTTGATTTGAGATATGAATTGCAATGTTGCTGTTATATATAAGGTATGAGGTCTTAGTAAGTGGGTAGCTTTATTGGGTGCAGTGTGCTACACTTTCTTTTCCCATTTATCCATGGTGGAGGCTACACTTTCTTTTCCCTATTTCGACATACTCCAAAAAGGCAACTATACTATTTTCTTATCAAGTTGAAGGCTGAAATGGGGAAAGAGGAAGGAGGTGGCGGTTGGAAGAAAATAAATTGGGAACGAGGGTTTCAGAGAAACCGCTATATATAGGGAAAACCAGGGTTAAAAAGCGGGTCGTCCACTACCCCATATAATTTAAACATTTCACTACACGAAGGAGTTAAAAAGGAGGATCGTCCCCATTATATTTTATAAAATCCTTTATTTTATATAAATAAACATTATATTTTATAAACCATTTCCACGGTGACTATTTGAAATTTTGATTTGGACTTAAAACAAAATCTACAACATGAAATCTCATTTTTTTCCTCTTCCATTAGAAAAAGTCAACTAGATTCGAACGTGTCTTATTTTGAGAAAATCCAACTTAAATTGGATCTTGTACAACCCATTGAAGTTCAAAACGTTATATTACGAACTGCAGCGCTGCTGCAGTTCGTTTTATAATTAAATTATAAATCCGGCTTGTTTCTAACATCGTTTTATTATTAAATATTTCAAACATCGTTTAACATTACACAGAAACCAGGGTCGTCCACTACCTCATATAATTTAAACATTTCACTACACGAAGGAGTTAAAAAGGAGGGTCGTCCCCATTATATTTTATAAAATCCTTTATTTTATATAAATAAACACTATATTTTATAAACCATTTCCGCGGCGACTATTTGAAATTTTGATTTGGACTTAAAACAAAATCTAAAACATGAAAACTCATTTTTTCTCTTCCATTAGAAAAAAATTGTCAATTAGATTCGAACGTGTCTTGTTTCGAGAAAATCCAACTTAAATTGGATCCTGTATAACCCATTGAAGTTCAAAACGTTATATTACGAACTGCAGCACCGCTGCAGTTCGTTTTATAATCAAATTATAAATCCTACTTGTTTCTAACGTCATTTTAGTATTTAATATTTCAAACGTCGTTTAACATTACAAAGAAACCAGGGTCGTCCACTTCCCCATATAATTTAAACATTTCACTACACAAAGGAGTTAAAAAGGAGGGTCATCCCGATTATATTTTATAAAAATCCTATTGTTTATATAAATAAACACTATATTTTATAAACCATTTCCACGGCAACTATTTTAAATTTTGATTTGGACTTAAAACAAAATCTACAACATGAAAACTCATTTTTTTCTCTTCCATTAGAAAACTATTGTCAATTAGATTCGAACGTGTCTTGTTTCGAGAAAATCCGACTTAAATTGGATCCTATACAACCCATTGAAGTTCAAAACGTTATATTAAGAACTGCAACGCCGCTGCAGTTTGTTTTATAATTAAATGATAAATCCCGCTTGTTTGTAACATCGTTTTATTATTAAATATTTCAAACATCGTTTAAGAACATCATAAAATAAAAACAACAAAGGATCCAATACACAGAATATCATAAAATGTAGATAATCAATCATAGTACAGCATGCATCATCGTGACATATAAGAGGAAGCAAACATGAAAAAATAACATAAAGTCCAAAACATAGAGCCATACACATATATACATCGAGCCATACATATATATACATCGAGTGCATACACATATATACATCACGATAAATCCTCATCATCATCATCACCATCCAAATCCATGTCATCCCCGCTATCATCAGTGCCATAATAAGGAAAATTGTCATCGTCACTACTACCTCCCAACCCGCCATCACCACCTAATCCTCCACCCGACCTAATCCTCCACTCCCTCCCACTCCGCCATCACCACCTAATCCGCCACCTGAACCTCCACCGGTACATGACCTTCCAATGGTACCTGATGCCCCTGTATCACCACACCCTGCTGCCACTAATCTGGCCTGTAAGTCGTCGCTTTGCTTCTGCAAACCCTGAACCATCGCCTGGTGCTTCTGATGTAATGACCCGCATTGTCAGAGGTATTATAATTAATTTATTTAATTATATAAATAGCGATTTAGGGAATTAAATCGTCGTTAATTTAATCATAGTGAATATTTAATTAAAATTAAATAATTAAATAATATATTTAATTCAGAAATAATCAGAATTATTGGAAATCAGAATATTCTGTGAACGGGGTCGTCCCTTAGATTTAATTCAGCTTAGAGTTGAATTATATTGGCGAATATATTCAATCGACGACAGTTTGAACGTATAATTATATTATAATTAAAATCGAGCTTGAAATGGCGCTGCAGTTCGTAAATTGGCGATTCGAACTTCAACTGAATGTACAGGATTCGTTTTAAGCCAGATTTCTGTGAAACAAGAAACGTGTGGAGCTGGTGGAGTATATCTTTCTAGTGGAAGAGAAAAATCGGGATTTCGTCGTGTAGATTTTGAGATATATCCAAATCAAATTTCAGAAAAGTCGCTGTGGAATTTCTTTATAATTTGCGACGCTTTATTTACGTTATAAATGGATTTTTCGATATGAATTGAATATCGATAAATCTGAAATCTGAAATATCAAACTGTAAATTCTGATATGATATTCCGGAGCTGTACGATATCATATGTGAAGATTACGATAATATAAATTTATTTATATTTAATTTAATTATATTTAAATATATTTATATATTTAAATGGGTCATCCAGAGCTTTAAAAATAGGCGGTTTTGCAAACGAAGTCGGAATTCGACGAAACTAATTTTATTGGATCCGCAATATCAAATAGTTGTTAGATTTCCAGTTTCGTGATTTTTAGAGTCACTGTGTGGCCGTATGGATTTTTAGAGTGAGAAACAATCGGTAATTCAACGGTTAAAAATACGCTGTGTGAGCAAACGAAGTCGGAATTCGACGAAACCATTTTCGTTGGGACCGTAATGCCGAACTCTAGCTGCACGTAAAATTCCATGATTTTTGGGTATCGTATGTGGTAACAGGAATTTTTAAAGGACATATACGAACAACGATTTGATTAAAAAGGAATAAAATAATCAAAAGAGAAAATATCTAAAATATCCTAATCATTTTAGTGACCAAAAGAAGGCCACGATGCCTTTAGTTCTCAGCCACACCTCATTTGTTTAAAACACCAGAATTCTCGTTCATAAAAACAAAAACAAAAAAAGAAACGCAGAAAGAAAATTCTGAAATAAATCAAAGGAAATTGGTAAAATCAAAATATGTATATATTTGAATTCATGAGTATATTCTCTTCAATTTCATGTGGAAATCTTGGGGTTCGGTGACGTCTTTTTCCACTGAAAAATACACAACAATTATTAGGTTTTGGGTTTGATTGAGATATAGGTAGATCTAGCTCGAATGGATAATGGATTTGAGTTTGTGGGGGTGAGGCGCACATCGTATGCGGATTTGGGTGGATTTGGTGGGTTTAACGGTCGCGACCTGTACAGTGTTGGGCAAACGTCGGATTTCGAGTGGAGGTTGCGAATGGGGATTGAGGGTGCTAGGTTTAAGGAGTCTTCGAAGAGATGAAGGCTGGTGATTTCAGAAATGGGAACGACGAAGTAATGATGGAGGAAAGTGGGCGCGTACGAATGGGAAATGGTAGGAGCAATCGGGTTCAAGCTTTCTGGCAAGAAGAAGGATATGCGGGAGGGAGATGGGTCTGGTTGGAGCGGGCTGAAATGATGAGGGTAAGCCCAAATTGTTAGGATAAAGGAATTATAATTTTATTTTTAATGTTTAAATAAGTACAAACTTGTAAAATTCATATTGGGTGCATACGATATCAGATTGACGAACCGTAAGTTGCGTTGGGATCGTATGGACGGTGGCTACGTCATGGAACTGACTGGAAGTCCATCGGAGCTCATTACAATTTATGGCGAAATAAATTGTCCGTCGAAATCAAATAACGCAAACCGTTATTTAACGATTAACGCGCCAATGTGAGTAAAACTCACCAACTCTGAACAGTTTATATTTTCATGTTGTATTTTTAGAACTGTTAAAATTGTCTGATTGCTGTGTGTTGGTTGATTGATTGACTTGCTAGTCAGTTAGTAAAAATATTATATATATATGTATATATATATAAACTATTAAATATTTATATGTCGATTCTGTTTATCAGAATATTTAATAGTGAAGTGAAATCGATGTTATTCTATTGTCTAACATCTGTGATGCAGGGAAACAGGTTGGAGGAATCCGACTGGATTCCTCAACAGTTATTTTATTGTTTTTCATATATTGTTATATGATGTGATATAAAATCTGTGGGCGATTATATGTACTTGGACGATATTGAACATCGTGATTTGATATGATTGAATACCATGACATACCGAAATGTTGATAAGGGGATTTTCAAAGTGATATTGAAAATAGAATATTTATAAAATGGAATATTTATAAATAAGAGATATTTATAAAGTGGAATATTTATAAATAAGAAATGTTTATAAATTGGAATATTTATAAATAGGAGATATTCAAAAAGGAAATAATTACAAACCATTTTCTTTTTGAATGGAAAGGCCTGTGTGGCGAGTTTGGGGATTTTCCCGATGCTCCCGATACAAAGGAGGTTATGGCGAATTTTCCCGGGAATTTAAGGAGTTAGAATATTTCAAGAATAAATTTGAAAAGGAAATATTTGTAAACCATTTACAAATAGAATTGGAAAGGGAACATTATAAAAAGGAAATGATTTTTAAAGTGTAGAACCGTTATTTAAAAGTAAATCTTTTCAAATGAATAAAACGTTGTTAAAAAGGAAATCTTTATAAAGTGAATAAAGTTAATCAAATATGGTATTCGAAGTTAGTTAATCGAATATGGTATTCGAAGTTAGTTAATCGAATATAGACATTCGAAAGGAGTTAATCGAATATGGTATTCGAAGTTAGTTAATCGAATATAGACATTCGAAAGGAGTTAATTGAATATGGTATTCGAAGTTAGTTAATCGAATATGGTATTCGAAGTTAGTTAATCGAATATAGACATTCGAAAGGAGTTAATCGAATATGGTATTCGAAGTTAGTTAATCGAATATAGACATTCGAAGGGAGTTAATCGAATATGGTATTCGAAGTTAGTTAATCGAATATGGTATTCGAAGTTAGTTAATCGAATATAGACATTCGAAAGGAGTTAATCGAATATGGTATTCGAAGTTAGTTAATCGAATATAGACATTCGAAAGGAGTTAATCGAATATGGTATTCGAAGTTAGTTAATCGAATATGGTATTCGAAAGTTAGTTAATCGAATATGTTATTCGAAAGGGGTTAGTCAAGTCGAGTTAGTCAAATAGAGTTAACCAGTTAGAGTTAATCAGTTAGAGTTAACCAGTTGGAGTTAATTAGTTAGAGTTAATCGATTAGAGTTAAACGAACTAGAGTTAATCAAATATAGTTATTTGAGACAGAGTTAGTCAAACATAGTATTCAGGGTAAGTTGCCATCTTGTACGACTGCTAGCGTAATTCGCATGGCTGTAAATAGCCTACGGCGGTCGGATGTTTCCTGAGGGAGTCAGGCGTAACCATTGTGATCGCTGCGATCTAGAGTCAAGAGAATGGAGTTTAATCGAATATTAGTTATTCGATAGGAGTTAATCGAGTTGAGAAATAAGTTAAGTTAAATAAGTTGAGTTGATGGGGTGGTTCGACCAAGTTAGTCGAGCCTAGTTAATCGAATCGAATTGGTCGAACCAAGTAAGTCGAGTTAGTCGAGTCAAGTTAAGTTAGTCGAGTTAAGTTCGTTGAGTTAAATAAATCGATGTTTGTTTCATCGAGAGGAGTTATCGATGTTAGTTTCATCGAAAGGAGTTATCGATGTTAGTTTCATCGAAAGGAGTTATCGATGTTAGTTTCATCGAAAGGAGTTATCGATGTTAGTTTCATCGAAAGGAGTTATCGATGTTAGTTTCATCGAAGGGAGTTATCGATTATAGTTTAATCGAAGTGAGATTTTCAAATATGAGATATTTGAAAAGGAAGAGTTATCGAATATTAGTTATTCGAAGAGAGATTATCGAATATCGTTTTTTCGAGAAGAAGTTAATCGAATATAGGTTATTCGTAGAAGAGTTAATCAAATAGAGATTTCTCGAAGAGAGTTAATCGGCAAATTCGATTATATCGAATTCGGGAAAGTACTTATACTTTCCAGTGTTTAAATAGAGATTTATTTATTTATAAATAAATAAGTGTTAGGTTAATTATTCACTAATAAGAAAAGAAGTTATAATTAAAGTTAGATAATTCGAAAGTAGGGATTATAACGTTATCGTTATAACCAATGTTTTAAATATAGAAGTAGATTAGTAAAATTGGATCCGAGAAAGGCGTAAAGAAGTTGTTAAAGATTAAAAGATAAACTTTGACCATTTTGAAATTATAACGTTGTTCAGTTAAGGTCTGAGAGGTAATTATACCCCAACTTGAGTGACTTCCTTCTTAACTAAGAAATGGTAAGGTTTGATCGTAAAGGAGTTTTGGAAATGTTTTCCAAACAAGAATCAGAAATGTTTTCTAAATACAGGAAACAAGGAATGGAAATGTTTCCAGTGTTGATAACATATATTTTCTAAATATAGAAAATAGCAAATGTTGAATATAGGGAAACAGGAGATGTAAAATGAATTAAAGAGATAAATGTTAAATGATGTTTGTTTGATATAATTTCCATCTGGAAATAATATCGTTGTTTGCACACTTGTTTTCTTTGATAGTTAAATCACCGACTATCGAAGTTTTGACCATTTTAACGTTGTTAATATGGAGAGACCGGTTGGATTATTATCCAAAGAACCACTCTGTATTGGCATAAGCGTCACGAATCATATATGCTAAAGATAATTGAAGACGGAGTAAAATACAAGGGCTATCCTGTTTACAGAATAGTGCCTTCGGTTTGTCCAGTCCCAGGACAACTTGTATGGACGAAGGTCTGACAGAGTATATCTAATAAATCGCGTAAGTTGATCTGTTCAAACGTATTCACGTTTGGTGGCGGAGGAATTCGTTTCTCTTAGCTGTATACCCGTGTTATTTTTGGATAAGTCAATTTGTGATTTGGCGGGTATGACGATGTGACATTCTAAGTGAATGATGATGATTGTATGAATGAAGGTTTGACAGAGTATTTCCTGAAGGGTCACGTACCTTGATTTCTTCAACCGTACCAAGAGTGGAAGCAGAGAAGGAAACTTCTTTAGCTAACACGTAATGTACTATCGTAGACGTCAATTAGTGATTTTCGATGGATCTGACAATGTGGCATTCGAAGTGAATCTGATGTAATGATAAAGCGTAGCTTCTAGCCTCATCAACCAGTAAATGACAGAAATCGGGCAGGCAACATGGCTAAGTCGGTCGCACCGAAGTAGGGTGTATAATCACCTATCTAGAGAATATTCATTTGTTTCTTAAATCTATCAATGCTGTCCCATATATATACGGGAAACAGTTGCCGATCCCAACCGTTGGTGATGTACATTCGATACACTCAAGCGAAATGAGTGGTCGGTCATGTGTGGCTGAGTTACAAGATGTTCTTGTTGAACTCCAGTGTATCGTTCCTAGAGTACACTGATCGGAAGGTGGTTCCATACCTTGTCATAGTTGGAAATCCATTATCCAATACGTGCTTGCGATTTTGATTGTATACTATATATGTAGAACGTGAGATGAAAGTGTTTCTGCTAGTTGATATCTATTTGTACATAGACATTATTATAATATCAAAAGGTTTTTGATATAAAGATATTTTGGATTCTCATGAGGGAAAAACCCGTTCCGTTTTGCGGCGTGGTCTTATGAGATATTGTTTACTTGTTCATATACCTCTTTAAACTATTTTACTCATACCAGTCCCATGACTGACCCGGAGTTTATTTGTTTTGTTTTCCCTAAACTCTTGGGTGCCTAATTTTGTACGGGCAGTCAAGTAGTCAGGAATTTACAGATATACTGGAAGAGCGTGGAGCAGGAGGCTTCAAGATCATATAGCTATAGTTATTTCCGCTGTGTTGTAAGTGCTGTACTCTGATAAGTGCTATTGTATACATAACTGTTATATTTTAAAGTTATGTTATCTATTATATGTTATTCGTTCCGCTGTGAGGTTCGTGTTACTCTGATGTTGTGTTCTTCTTCTTCTTCTATTCTAAGTTTCTATCTTATCTATCCTCACCCTCTAATTTCTTTCATTAATTACCAGGATTTTTCGATGTTTTGGTTATCGACATCGTGCTTATGTCGATAACCAAAGTCGCTCAAAATCCGGGTCGTTACAGTTGGTATCAGAGCTTAAGTTAAGAATTACTTGGCTCTGCGGCGTGACTCGGTAGAGATAGGGTTAGTAATACCCTAGATTGAGTTGAGTGTATATATACGAGTGCGTATTTGTATTTGATATAAAAATCGTTTTATATTGTGGAGATTCATTGGCTGAGTTGTTTATGAGTTCTGGTCGATCAGTTTGATCCACTGTATCGGTAGGAGTAAATAAATACTTGAATACGATGGACCGACACAGTATGGATATGTAATATATTATCATATATTAGATATATTGGTTGTGATTTTAATCGAATGAGATTATAAAGTGAAATGGTTATATATAACCAATCAGAATCATATAAGTAAAGTATATGAAATAAGATGAATTAAATATGAATTTAAATCAGATTTGGAATTAAAATAAGGAAATTTTAAGTTCCTGGGAGATTTTGAGATGTTTTCAAAATGGATGTATTTAGTAAGGGTTTTTGAAATGATATAGTATTGAAATCACTTGGGTTACTGGAAAATAATTCCGATGATGACTGCGCAGTATTATCGGTGCGATTTTCGAGTTCTAAGTGGTGGATTACTACTAGAGATTTTGATTTGAATTGTTTTGAGAAAACAAGTTGTTTAGAAATTCAAAAGGTTTTGAATTGGTATTATGATTTCAAATTTGATTTGAAATAGACCCAGGAATTTAAGTTCTGGAGTTAAAATTTAACTAATGAAGTTAAAGAGATTGAGATGGTAAAATTGAGAAAAATAAATTGAAATTAACTTGAACTAAGTTAAATAAAATTGAATTGGATTAGAGATAATCTAGAATAAAACCAAATTGATAAGTCAATAATTTGGAATTTGATATTGGGGTTCGAATGAAAATTCGATTTGGATTTGAGGATATGAACTGATTGGAATTTGATTGAGATAACACTGGTATATGCTGAGTTGATAGCATATGGAAGTGATAGAGTTGATATGCCCAACAAAAAGGTACCAGTTTATAGTATATATGGATATGAGATTTATGAGCCGAATTGGCAAGCCGTTTGGCATTTTGATTTTCTTTTGGGTTGAAGAAGGCCCAGAGAGGCGAGTTGGAATTTGAGCTATTGACCAGTACAAAGGAGGTGCTGGCGAAATTTTTAGAAAGTTTAAAGTGTTAGAAAATTTTCAGAATTTTTGAAAATTTTAGTTAGTAGGAAGAATTAATATTTTATTCGATATTAATTGGTTTTGTTGAAAATCAGAAATAAGGGGTAAACAAATCTTAGGAATTCCAATAGATAGGGTCGTCCTCTACCTTAGCAATTTCGAGGACGAAATTATTTTAAGTGGGGAAGAATGTAATGACCCGCATTGTCAGAGGTATTATAATTAATTTATTTAATTATATAAATAGTGATTTAGGGAATTAAATCGTCGTTAATTTAATCGTAGTGAATATTTAATTAAAATTAAATAATTAAATAATATATTTAATTCAGAAATAATCAGAATTATTGGAAATCACAATATTCTGTGAACGGGGTCGTCCCTTAGATTTAATTCAGCTTAGAGTTGAATTATATTGGCGAATATATTCAATCGACGACAGTTTGAATGTATAATTATATTATAATTAAAATCGAGCTTGAAATGGCGCTGCAGTTCGTAAATTGGCGATTCGAACTTCAACTGAATGTATATGATTCGTTTTAAGCCGGATTTCTGTGAAACAAGAAACGTGTGGAGCTGGTGGAGTATATCTTCCTAGTGGAAGAGAAAAATCGGGATTTCGTCGTGTAGATTTTGAGATATGTCCAAATCAAATTTCAGAAAAGTCGCTGTGGAATTTCTTTATAATTTGCGATGTTTTATTTACGTTATAAATGGATTTTTCGATATGAATTGAATATCGATAAATCTGAAATCTGAAATATCAAACTGTAAATTCTGATATGATATTCTGGAGCTGTACGATATCATATGTGAAGATTACGATAATATAAATTTATTTATATTTAATTTAATTATATTTAAATATATTTACATATTTAAATGGGTCATCCAGAGCTTTAAAAATAGGCGGTTTTGCAAACGAAGTCGGAATTCGACGAAACTAATTTTATTGGATCCGGAATATCAAATAGTTGTTAGATTTCCAGTTTCGTGATTTTTAGAGTCACTGTGTGGCCGTACGGATTTTTAGAGTGAGAAACAATCGGTAATTCGACGGTTAAAAATACGCTGTGTGAGCAAACGAAGTCGGAATTCGACGAAACCAGTTTCGTTGGGACCGTAATGCCGAACTCTAGCTGCACGTCCAATTCCATGATTTTTGGGTATCGTATGTGGTCACAGGAATTTTTAAAGGACATATACGAACAACGATTTGATTAAAAAGGAATAAAATAATCAAAAGAGAAAATATCTAAAATATCCTAATCATTTTAGTGACCAAAAGAAGGCCACGATGCCTTTAGTTCTCAGCCACACCTCATTTGTTTAAAACACCAGAATTCTCGTTCATAAAAACAAAAACAAAAAAAAGAAACGCAGAAAGAAAAATCTGAAATAAATCAAAGGCAATTGGTAAAATCAAAATATGTATATATTTTAATTCATGAGTATATTCTCTTCAATTTCATGCGGAAATCTTGGGGTTCAGTGACGTCTTTTTCCGCTGAAAAATACACAACAATTATTAGGTTTTGGGTTTGATTGAGATATAGGTAGATCTAGCTCGAATGGATAATGGATTTGAGTTTGTGGGGGTGAGGCGCACCTCGTATGCGGATTTGGGTGGATTTGGTGGGTTTAACGGTCGCGACCTGTACAGTGTTGGGCGAACGTCGGATTTCGAGTGGAGGTTGCGAATGGGGATTGAGGGTGCTAGGTTTAAGGAGTCTTCGAAGAGATGAAGGCTGGTGATTTCAGAAATGGGAACGACGAAGTAATGATGGAGGAAAGTGGGGGCGTACGAATGGGAAATGGTAGGAGCAATCGGGTTCAAGCTTTCTGGCAAGAAGAAGGATATGCGGGAGGGAGATGTGCCTAGTTGGAGCGGGCTGAAATGATGAGGGTAAGCCCAAATTGTTAGGATAAAGGAATTATAATTTTATTTTTAATGTTTAAATAAGTACAAACTTGTAAAATTCATATTGGGTGCATATGATATCAGATTGACGAACCATAAGTTGCGTTGGGATCGTATGGACGGTGGCTACGTCATGGAACTGACTGGAAGTCCATCGGAGCTCATTACAATTTATGGCGAAATAAATTGTCCGTCGAAATCAAATAACGCAAACCGTTATTTAACGATTAACGCGCCAATGTGAGTAAAACTCACCAACTCTGAACAGTTTATATTTTCATGTTGTATTTTTAGAACTGTTAAAATTGTCTGATTGCTGTGTGTTGGTTGATTGATTGACCTGCTAGTCAGTTAGTAAAAATATTATATATATATATATGTGTATATATATATATAAAATATTAAATATTTATATGTCGATTCTGTTTATCAGAATATTTAATAGTGAAGTGAAATCGATGTTATTCTATTGTCTAACATCTGTGATGCAGGGAAACAGGTTGGAGGAATCCGACTGGATTCCTCAACAGTTATTTTACTGTTTTTCATATATTGTTATATGACGTGATATAAAATCTGTGGGCGATTATATGTACTTGGACGATATTGAACATCGTGATTTGATATGATTGAATACCATAACATACCGAAATGTTGATAAGGGAATTTTCAAAGTGATATTGAAAATAGAATATTTATAAAATGGAATATTTATAAATAAGAGATATTTATAAAGTGGAATATTTATAAATAAGAAATGTTTATAAATTGGAATATTTATAAATAGGAGATATTCAAAAAGGAAATAATTACAAACCATTTTCTTTTTGAATGGAAAGGCCTGTGTGGCGAGTATGGGGATTTTCCCGATGCTCCCGATACAAAGGAGGTTATGGCGAATTTTCCCGGGAATTTAAGGAGTTAGAATATTTCAAGAATAAATTTGAAAAGGAAATATTTGTAAACCATTTACAAATAGAATTAGAAAGGGAACATTATAAAAAGGAAATCATTTTTAAAGTGTAGAACCGTTATTTAAAAGTAAATCTTTTCAAATGAATAAAACGTTGTTAAAAAGGAAATTTTTATAAAGTGAATAAAGTTAATCAAATATGGTATTCAAAGTTAGTTAATCGAATATGGTATTCGAAGTTAGTTAATCGAATATAGAAATTCGAAAGGAGTTAATCGAATATGGTATTCGAAGTTAGTTAATCGAATATAGACATTCGAAAGGAGTTAATCGAATATGGTATTCGAAGTTAGTTAATCGAATATGGTATTCGAAGTTAGTTAATCGAATATAGACATTCGAAAGGAGTTAATCGAATATGGTATTCGAAGTTAGTTAATCGAATATAGACATTCGAAAGGAGTTAATCGAATATGGTATTCGAAGTTAGTTAATCGAATATGGTATTCGAAGTTAGTTAATCGAATATAGACATTCGAAAGGAGTTAATCGAATATGGTATTCGAAGTTAGTTAATCGAATATAGACATTCGAAAGGAGTTAATCGAATATGGTATTCGAAGTTAGTTAATCGTATATGGTATTCGAAAGTTAGTTAATCGAATATGTTATTCGAAAGGGGTTAGTCAAGTCGAGTTAGTCAAATAGAGTTAACCAGTTAGGGTTAATCAGTTAGAGTTAACCAGTTGGAGTTAATTAGTTAGAGTTAATCGATTAGAGTTAAAACGTACTAGAGTTAATCAAATATAGTTATTTGAGACAGAGTTAGTCAAACATAGTATTCAGGGTAAGTTGCCATCTTGTACGACTGCTAGCGTAATTCGCAGGGCTGTAAATAGCCTACGGCGGTCGGATGTTTCCTGAGGGAGTCAGGCGTAACCATTGTGATCGCTGCGATCTAGAGTCAACGAATGGAGTTTAATCGAATATTAGTTATTCGATAGGAGTTAATCTAGTTGAGAAATAAGTTAAGTTAAATAAGTTGAGTTGATCGGGTGCTTCGACCAAGTTAGTCGAGCCTAGTTAATCGAATCGAATTGGTCGAACCAAGTAAGTCGAGTTAGTCGAGTCAAGTTAAGTTAGTCGAGTTAAGTTCGTCGAGTTAAATAAATCGATGTTTGTTTCATCGAAAGGAGTTATCGATGTTAGTTTCATCGAAAGGAGTTATCGATGTTAGTTTCATCGAAAGGAGTTATCGATGTTAGTTTCATCGAAAGGAGTTATCGATGTTAGTTTCATCGAAAGGAGTTATCGATGTTAGTTTCATCGAAAAGAGTTATCGATGTTAGTTTCATCGAAGGGAGTTATCGATTATAGTTTAATCGAAGTGAGATTTTCAAATATGAGATATTTGAAAAGGAAGAGTTATCGAATATTAGTTATTCGAAGAGAGATTATCGAATATCGTTTATTCGAGAAGAAGTTAATCGAATATAGGTTATTCGAAGAAGAGTTAATCAAATAGAGATTTCTCGAAGAGAGTTAATCGGCAAATTCGATTATATCGAATTCAGGAAAGTACTTATACTTTCCAGTGTTTAAATAGAGATTTATTTATTTATAAATAAATAAGTGTTAGGTTAATTATTCACTAATAAGAATAGAAGTTATAATTAAAATTAGATAATTCGAAAGTAGGGATTATAACGTTATCGTTATAACCAATGTTTTAAATATAGAAGTAGATTAGTAAAATTGGATCCGAGAAAGGCGTAAAGAAGTTGTTAAAGATTAAAAGATAAACTTTGGCCATTTTGAAGTTATAACGTTGTTCAGTTAAGGTCTGAGAGGTAATTATACCCCAACTTGAGTGACTTCCTTCTTAACTAAGAAATGGTAAGGTTTGATCGTAAAGGAGTTTTGGAAATGTTTTCCAAACAAGAATCGGAAATGTTTTCTAAATACAGGAAACAAGGAATGGAAATGTTTCCAGTGTTGATAACATATATTTTCTAAATATAGAAAATAGCAAATGTTGAATATAGGGAAACAGGAGATGTAAAATGAACTAAAGAGATAAATGTTAAATGATGTTTGTTTGATATAATTTCCATCTGGAAATAATATCGTTGTTTGCACACTTGTTTTCTTTGATAGTTAAATCACAGACTATCGAAGTTTTGACCATTTTAACGTTGTTAATATGGAGAGACCGGTTGGATTATTATCCAAAGAACCACTCTGTATTGGCATAAGCGTCACGGATCATATATGCTAAAGATAATTGAAGACAAAGTAAAATGCAAGGGCTATCCTGTTTACAGAATAGTGCCTTCGGTTTGTCCAGTCCCAGGACAACTTGTATGGACGAAGGTCTGACAGAGTATATCTAATAAATCGCATAAGTTGATCTGTTCAAACGTATTCACGTTTGGTGGCGGAGGAATTCGTTTCTCTTAGCTGTATACCCGTGTTATTTTTGGATAAGTCAATTTGTGATTTGGCGGGTATGACGATGTGACATTCTAAGTGAATGATGATGATTGTATGAATGAATGTCTGACAGAGTATTTCCAGAAGGGTCACGTACCTTGATTTCTTCAACCGTACCAAGAGTGGAAGCGGAGAAGGAATTGAGAGCAATTCAGACATTGTATTCATAACAATTATTAATGCTGCCAACACACATTATAAAATAACCTATTATTTTATCATAGGTTTAAAATCTTCAAAGAGGATTTTAATACCAACATGTATATCAAATAATCGATCAGATCTGGGATTGGATTCAACAAGCTCAAAGCTAGGTTTTTCGTTCGATTCAAGAATCAAAGAAGTCAGGTACCTATCGATTTTGATTACTAGGGTTTCTGATTTCAATTGTTTCCGCTGCCAAATCGATCCTAATTTACCTTCAAACACGTAATGTACTGTCGTAGACGTCAATTAGTGATTTTCGATGGATCTGACAATGTGGCATTCGAAGTGAATCTGATGTAATGATAAAGCGTAGCTTCTAGCCTCATCAACCGGTAAATGACAGAAATCGGGCAGGCAGCATGGCTAAGTCGGTCGCACCGAAGTAGGGTGTATAATCACCTATCTAGAGAATATTCATTTGTTTCTTAAATCTATCAATGCTGTCCCATATATATACGGGAAACGGTTGCTGATCCCAACCGTTGGTGATGTACATTCGATACACTCAAGCGAAATGAGTGGTCGGTCATGTGTGGCTGAGTTACAAGATGTTCTTGTTGAACTCCAGTGTATCGTTCCTAGAGTACACTGATCGGAAGGTGGTTCCATACCTTGTCATAGTTGGAAATCCATTATCCAATACGTGCTTGCGATTTTGATTGTATTCTATATATGTAGAACGTGAGATGAAAGCGTTTCTGCTAGTTGATATCTATTTGTACATAGACATTATTATAATATCAAAAGGTTTTTGATATAAAGACATTTTGGATTCTCATGAGGTAAAAACCCGTTCCGTTCTGCGTCGTGGTCTTATGAGATATCGTTTACTTGTTCATATACCTGTTTAAACTATTTTACTCATACTAGTCCCATGACTGACCCGGAGTTTATTTGTTTTGTTTTCCCTAAACTCTTGGGTGCCTAATTTTGTACGGGCAGTCAAGTAGTCAGGAATTTACAGATATACTGGAAGAGCGTGGAGCAGGAGGCTTCAAGATCATATAGCTATAGTTATTTCCGCTGTGTTGTAAGTGTTGTACTCTGATAAGTGCTATTGTATACATAACTGTTATATTTCAAAGTTATATTATCTATTATATGTTATTAGTTCCGCTGTGAGGTTCGTGTTACTCTGATGTTGTGTTCTTCTTCTTCTTCTTCTATTCTAAGTTTCTATCTTATCTATCCTCACCCTCTAATTTCTTTCATTAATTACCAGGATTTTTCGATGTTTTGGTTATCGACATCGTGCTTATGTCGATAACCAAAGTCGCTCAAAATCCGGGTCGTTACATCTGATATAAGGACCGAGAATGTAGCAGGGCCATCTCCTGAATAGCCGCAATATGTATCCTATGTCGTTCTAACCGGGGTGCAAACTGCAAATATAGAATATATAAAATCAGTTTCTACAACGTATAACATACAACGTACAACGTAAGTTCATAAGTACAAATTTTACCTCATGTGCTGGATAAAATTCCAGCAGTAGGGACACCGTGTACCATGTGAGCAGGTGGGTGGATAACAGGCAAGAAAATCTGTGTACCGCTAAGATCAAATGCATGAAATGTATCGGCCAGAGCGAAATCCCTAGGCGGGTCGGAGATCTATGAAGGGGTAAGGTCAAAAGTAAACGGTGGAGGATGAACTCTACCACTAACCAATCAGGGACCAATGTGATTGGAGTTCACACCTCGCATATAATCCGGCAACAAGTACCGCCTAGGAGCTATCCGAACCCAATAAGGGCCAAACTCTACATTGGGTATGTAAAAATTGATCGTATCAACCCATCATGTCTGTCTCAAACCCTGTACATACTGTCTCCCTATAGAACGCTGCGGCCCGAACATATCAAGTGGAAGAGGTGGATCTCTAGGTATGCGCAACTGACCGGGCCCCTGATAGTAACAGCGATCTCCCAAGTACCAAATAGGAAGGTGGGCTGGTGGGAACAAGAGGACACACCGAACAGATAAACGACATGCAACGGCTAATGGATAGGCATCAGGTAGTGGGCCATCCGCTGAAAGTAACATCCAATAAGAAGTCCAAGATGCTCGTAATATGTTCCCCTTCTCCCTCAAATCTAACTGAATACGAGCCTCCATCAAACCATGTCTCATACCAGCAGGAGCACACTGAACCCCGTGAGTAGTCTCCCATCTATGCATGCGTGGGAAAAAGGACTCAGCAGCATGACTGGCGGTGGGCTGTATGCATGAATGCATGTTGGCTGTGTACTCGTAATACAAACACGACAACATGTACCAAAATCCGAACATCTGCCGAACCTCTCCAAAAGCGTAGGAGTCAAGAGCGGCTTATAGATAACCCAATATGACAGTGCCCCAATTAATCATATGTAGCTGCTCTAAGTCGGCTAGTGCTGTTAGGTAGCCCAGTCTAATCGTACTCCGTTGGTTTGAAAAAAATGTCGAACCATGGAGGTATAAAATGGTAGCCTGATATACTATGTCATGGAAATCCACTACATCGAGATGCGCTGTAATATACTCAAGTAAATATGTGACGGAAACGACACCATTAACTATATGAGCCGCTGACAAATCTGGGAAATACTGTAGATAGGAATCGGGTGACTCATAAGAGGAATCAAATGGACAAGTGACTCTATCAGGAAGGCCAATCTCAATCCCCGTTAGCATGTAAAAATCGACTGGGGTGATACCTAGCTCAAAATCAGGAAAGTAAAAAGTGTGTGTTGTAGGCCACCATCTCTCTAATAAGGCCTCCACCAATGGTCGATCGAAGAACTAGGGAGGTATAATATGTAAAAATAGTCCGAACGGGCCAGCTAGTAGCCTCTCTCGAATATGTAATGGTAATATGTCAAGGGCGTGTGTACTAAACTTCGCCCAACTCCCGTAAAGGTAGACGTACTATGTCTATTAAAATTATAATAGTTAAATGACTATAAAACCAATAGTTCATACTATTAAAATGTATAACGTACATGCATTAAACTATAACGTAAAACCAACAGGGCATACTAATTAATAGGTCAATAACTATAAATGTTAAAAAAAAATACCGGAACGGTGGCTAGCGCGGTAAACGATCGATGAGTGAATCCCTCTGGAAACTCATGGAGGATCCGTAAGTCCTCAATCGTCGTCCCCGCTAGTGGAGGAAGGTGAGCTGGACCAGATGCTTCGTTCGACATACGTGGAACTGTACGTCTCCCCATCTTCGTTACGCGTGGCGGCATCCCAACGTCCAGACGAATAAAAAAAATGAAAATGAGGAAATTAGAAAGGGGTGGGAAGTTTAAGCCTCCCGCTCCATACCTTTATAGGCACAGGGACCTTGGGAGCCGATAAAATCGGCTCGCCATTGTTGGGAATATCAAAGATATTCCCCTGAATGTTACGGATCGTAATGTTATGATCTGTAACGTTGCTAGAGATGCTCTAACAAAAAGGATGATTACAAGTGTAATGGATAATTTTTTTTGAATCAAATCTTATGTTTAAGAGAGAGAAAAAAACATATCCGTACGCATGCGCAAAAACTACACACCACCGATACTGCCTTTTCTGTGTGTTTCGGTCACAAAATCGCTATGATGGACTAATTAATATTTGAATTTGACGAAACGAAAAAATGATGTTTTCTTCACATTGTAGTCTAGTATTTTTAGTTTAAATTCGCTTAAATTTTGACAATATTTTATTTTCAATGATTCATTAAATGTTTAATTAAATTAACGCGAACGAAACATACTGCGTATTTTAGTACAAAATTTATTTCTTCGCTATGTCTAGCTAGACGTATCTCAAACATTAAATTTCAGAATTCTATCTCACATTTCAAATTTTATTGTTATTTATGATATTTTTGTTGCCGCTATCACAAATTAATCATCAAAAATCGATGCAAACGGAGAGAGCAAACTTTGACATTTTCTTTATATAATTGCTTAGATCACATTTATAGGACAATATTAAATTTCTAAGTGTTCATCGCTTTATAAATTTAAACTTGGTTGAACGATCAAGACAAGAGCAACATTAATAATCAAATAAGCGTTAACATTCTAATTAAAACCAAGTTCAAAATAAATGAAATAAATTCTCAAGTTAAGTAATAGATTTATTTCAAAATCAATTTAAAATATTCAACAAATAAATATCAACTAATGAAATGTTAATAACGTTAAAACTTAACTAACCATTCATATCTACATATGAAAACTAAATTTATACTTAATATAAATCAATTTAAATAAGAAAAGTTTAAATTTCTAATTAAATTTCAAGTATAAATATTAATTTTAATATTAAATTGAATTAACTCTATAATTTAAATGATGAAAATTCTGGTTCGTTACAATTTGGCTGAGCGACGAATGTGGAATGCACTGACGATGATGAAAACAAGAATAGTTTAAGGATTACAGTTTAAGGCAGAGACTTTTTTATGGAATGGACTGCTTGTTGAGCGTCTCTGGTTAGGTGCCAGGATATATATTGTAGCAAGGTCGCTTTATTCTAGAATCTTCATATTTCAGTGGACTATTTGTTATTAATCCTTGAGATGATTCTCGGTAGGATGTAGTAAGAGGATATCCTTCAGTTTGATCAAACCCAGGATGACTTGTATGGATGAATGTCAGACACGGCATTTCGTGTCCATGTACATTGGTTTTTACAAACGTGCATATATTGGTAATGTGGGAGCTAAACCCTCTAATACTGTCCCATCCTTGAGACAAACAAACTCAAAGGTTGTGTTTAATGGGAATCCATTATTGTGTTGAAAATGGTGATGTGACATTCCAGATGAAATTATTAACGAATGGTAAGTATGTGACTTTTAGCCCTATCTACTAAGAACATGGCAAAAACAAGAGTACACTTCAGGGTCAAGTGGTGGTCCACCATTAGAAAACGTCATTCCTATTTTAGGTGTATTTTTCGAATTTGGTTGCATGTAGGCATTATAGACAATGTCATCCAGGTACAGTATTATGGGTGAGGTAATCCAGATTGTCATGCTCGAGCAGCCATACAACCCTAGTTCATATACATATAAGAGGTTCTTATCACACTCTAGTGCATTTTCTAGGGGTGCATCACGGAAGGTGGTCTCTTACCTTACCACAGTACGCAACTCAATCTCCTATATGTGTCATGTATTGTTTTACTTTTATACCAACTATGATGGAATTATATATATATATATATATATATATATATATATATTTAACAATTTTAGCTAAGATTCATAAGTATTTGTATTTAAATCTTTTTATAATATCTTGAGATTTTCCATAAAATATTTTCGTTATTGTATGTTAAAACCCCGTCCATGTTTATGAGCAATGTAGTCTTACAAGATACTATTTATTTCAAAACACTTTTCAAATATAAAAAAATAAAGTTTCTTGTTACTTAGGTTTTCTCACACTGGTTTTCCAGACTGTCTCGAGCGTTATTTCGCGATACTGCTTGGGTCTGACAGAGCATATTTAATAGGTTGGTTAGGTGCTTGAATCTAAGGAGAGCAGCTGAATCCTAGGATGTAAATCAATCGATTCTTAATTTTCCGTTGTATGAGTATTCTTTGTAGCTATGTAAGTTGTTCGAGATAGGTTTTTATAGCTATCCAAGTTAATATTAGTCGGTTACTCTGACATTGTATATGTATATTAAAAGAATTCAGTTTATTTCGTAAAGTTTAGTTATATACTATATGTTTTCCGCTGTGATTGTGAGATTTTGTTCTATTGTATTTTCCTTTGTCCTTTAAAGATTTGATTTTCCAAGCTGTTTGGCACATGAATATCTGTGATGACTGCCAATAGCCCCGCACTAAACAAGAAGAATAATGCGCTGAAAGACGTGTCAGGCAGCTATGGACAATCATCATGGTATGATAACACAATCGAAACCTGTCGTAAATCTAACAGCACAAGGATAAAATATAATAGAATATATACAACAGGTATTAATAGTGAAGAAGAAAACACTAGACTTTCCTAACGACAAGAAAGTAATATCCATAGACTTGAATTACAACAATAGTGTTTGTACAAATTGCCTCACTGCAACACTCAAAGAATAACAAACAGCGGAATCTAGATACTATATAGAAGAAAGATTGTACACCAACCTCCTGCTCGCCTCTGAATAGCTACATCGTCCTCACTAAGCAATCACCTATCACCTTCCACCTAGTCTGCCCATCCATAACCGGATGAACAACCCAATGTAATAAAAGGGAAACATAAAATATTGAGTCAGACAATAGTCTTAGTGAGCGATAAAACAACTAACACACATCATCAATAAAGTATATGAGAATAGGTAGATTAACAAACCAATCTACCAAACACTAGAAAAGAACTCAACTCGCGTCTTCCCCACATCGGACAGTGATTGCCTTTACATCAAACAATTCACTCATTCATCCATGGAAACCATAATACCCATTCAACCATGGTAAAACACTCATGACAACCAAATCATATATCTCATGTAAACCATCCTAATCGAATTCAACACCCCTCAAGCACAATCCCCAGAGGTCTAAACCAATATCAAACAAGCACCCAAGAAACATCCCCTTCGACGTTGGACAATCTACATGAGATGGTACATACAAAGCAACCAAACAATCTAACATCCGTGACCGACTCTGGCTATCACTGCCAATCCTGCTTTGAAACCATCGTTAATCGTATGATGGACCATCATGAGTGCCATATGTCAAGGGCTAATGGTAACCCCAGTTCTAGCAAAAACTCCATACACCATCATGACTCGTTAGTTTGTCTTCTCGAATCTTGACAACTAGGCCCTTCACGACTGCCCAAGGAACGAGGCCCTTCACGACTGCCCAAAGTACCCCTACTTTGATTCTGCTAGAACTTATGATAATGATAGTCTCTCGGCCTTCGCATCTTTATCCATCAACTCCGATGACTATCCCCTTGAGTATCCATTACCTACGATCTCAAATCACCCTTGAGTCGTCTTCTCATTCGATACTTTACACCGATCATCGAACTTATCATACCACTTCGAATGCATATCTCGAAGTTATCACCACCCTCGAACCAAAGAAAACATCAATCATAAGGTCTGAAACAATCCACAACATTCACTTCACACATTTACTGTAGAAGCAGGCCGACTCTTACAACATCACGACCGACCCTTTATGTTATCACCACTTGGCTGACCGACCCATGCAACTCCAGCTCGACCGGCCCGACCAGCTTCCAATGTGCGACCGACCCAGACCTAACAACCGACCCAGTTCTTTAGCCAAGACCGACCGACCCGCCTTTGGGATGCGCGACCGAACCCACTTCCATATGTGACCGACCAGGCCTCTGATCGACCTAACTAGTAGCGACCGACTCGAAGTCATCAGACCGACCGACCCCTTTACATTGCTCCACAACATGATCGACCGACCACACACTCACATGCTCGACCACCCATGTTCGACCTACCAGGAACCCGCTCGACCGACCCCCTGTACTACACCCGTACTACATTGTATTGCACGCTCGACCCTTGGCTTGTACAGCCCCAATCCAAGTCCAATTTCTATAAAAACTTCGCCAATCGACACAATCGATGAAACCAACTTGTCCAACTCATCAAATATGGCCAAAAACATGATGTGAAATCACTAGCGACATGAAAACGACGATTTTCATCTCAAGTTATATAAGTTTCTCCAAAAATCATGATAAATGAACATATGATCTTAATTGCGGATCTAACTTGCATAAATATATGAAATAACATGTAAATTACCGGTTTAAACTTACTAAATTAGATCCTAGGTTGATTCATATGAAAACGAACTTACTAAGGTGTACATCTATGAGAAAATGCTTGAATTTGATGAAAAACATGACCAAACATTCATACACTTGATTGAATCCCTGTGAGATATGCATATCACTCACCAGTTCTCCAAATCGAAGCAAAGGCAATGAATTAAGATTCAGTACAGCAAGGATTTGGATCCAAACTCCTTGATTCGATGAACGTGCCCTTGAAACGATGTAGATTTAGCCTCAAAATGGTGTGGATCTTCGATTTCCTAAGCTTTAATAGTGGAAAGATGGAGAAATGAAGGAACAGAGGATCCCATGGCTCTTCCAAATGAGAGAATGGGGAAATTAAACTATTTCCCATACCTCCTACCCCCTATTTATAGTCTTCCACCGGCCCAATAATGGGCCTCTACAAATCAGCCCATTATGGCTTAAAAACCTGAACAACAAACTGAAAAACCTTAAAACAGCGATTCCTCATAAACCGCTAAGCCAAATCTTTAATGTAACCATTTTACGGAAAGGCAACCATCATTTCCTTTCCAATGGCACAGGTTTCACCACCTGATTCGACCTGAGTCAAAAGTTATGCCATGTACAAGACTGATAGGGGCAAAATGGTCATAAACAAAATTGGTAAAAATTACGGACATGTCTCACATCCCCACAAGTAACATATTAAAATATGAGAATGATCCAACCCTCAGGGAATAAAATAAAAATATTTTACAATCCTCCGATACATAAAATGCGGGCAGTTACATTCTTCCCCCTTAGGAATTTCGCCCCCGAAATCCCAAGCAAACACAAGCAACCACAACAATTCTGCATGCCTATCATCCATGAGAAGTCAAATCTATCATCCAAAATATCATCCATCAAGCCATGCATCCATAGCCTTATCCTAATACGCGGAATTCTACCAAACAACAAGATACAATGATACAACCATGATACGATATCAAAGGGTCTTACCGATGAAGAGTTCTGGACGAGTCGCCTTCGTGCTTTCTTCCGTCTCGTACGTATAATCGTCAGAATCTACACTCCATTGTACCTTGACTAGCTTAATCGTCTTCCTCCTAAGTTGTTTCGTGTCATTTCCTACAACACGAAGAGGCTTGCGAGGTCTCACAACTAGGTCTCTACTTCTAGGTCTTCATACTGTTCTAGAGATACCACTACATTCGAATCATGCATGAACTTCTGTAGAAACGACACATGGAAAACATTATGCACACTCGACATCTTCACGGGTAACTCCAATCTATATGCGAGCTTTCCAATTCACTCAACTATCGAAAATGGTGTACCGAACCTAGGAGCTAACTTTCCTTTATTTTCAAATCGAACCACATGCTTCAACGACAAAATCTTCACAAAGACCATATTGCCAATGTCGAGCTCCAAATCTTTTCGACGCTTATTAGCATAACTCTTTTGACGATCTTGGGCTGCCTTCATTCGTTGTCGAATGATATCGATACAATCCGAGGTCTCCCTGATCATCTCTGGCCCAAGTATTAACTTATCTCCAGTTTCTAACCAACATGCTAGAGAATTGCACGGGCTCCCATACAATGCCTCGTATGGTGCCATCCCAATGCTCGACTGGTAGTTGTTGTTATAAGCGAACTCAACTAGATGTAGATGGTCTTCTCATGATCCTCTGAAGTCTAACATATAAGCCCTCAGGAGATCTTCCAAAACTCGGTTAACTCTCTCGGTTTGACCATCAATTTGGGGATGATATGTCGTACTCAAACACAACTCAGTTCCCAAAGCTTCTGGCAAACTTTTCCAAAATCCACTCATAAACAATGGATCTCGGTCATTCACTATACTCTTTGGGATACAATAGAATTGAACTATCCATTTCACATAAAGTTCAGCTAATTTTGATGTCGTCTTAGTCGACTTGACAGGAATGAACCTTGCACTTTTGGTCAAGCGATCCACGACGACCCAAATTTCTTCGTTTCCTGCCTTGGTTCTAGGTAGTCCAACGATAAAATCCATCGATATCTGCTCCCACTTCCACGTAGGCACTTCCAATGGATGAAGCAAACCACTCGGCTTCTTCTATTCATCTTTCACCAACTGACAGCTCATGCACTTGAAAATGAACTTTCCAATATCTCGCTTCACCCCCTCCCAGTAGTATACTCGCTTCATGTCCTGATACATCTTTTTACCACCGGGATGAATCGTCAACTTTGAGTGATGACATTCCCTCAAAACATCATCTCTCAATTTGTCGATATCAGGAACAACTAGTCGCCCTTGCTTTCGAAGCCGATCTTCTCGATCGACTTCGAACTCTTTATTCACTGGTTCCAAATTCTGGATAAACTCGACAAGCTTTACATCTCGCTTTTGGCTCTTACCAATCCTTTCAATAAGAGTAGGTCTTATCGATAAGCTTGCCAACATTTCATTTTCCAACTCACACCTTGGCCTGAAATCAAACCTTGCCAAATACTCGAGGCTCTTCCATTCCGAAAACATCGCTCCTAAACTTGCGTGTGTAACACCCCACCTCCGCTAGGGTCACTCACAAAGGGAATGCACTAGTTTTGGAGGAGCATTATCGAGGTAAACAAACACAGAAATATCACAAGATAGAACACAGATAAAACAGCGGAAGAATCAAAAGATAAATTTCATTACTTTCAAAGAGTCAAAACCTTTTACATCAAATAGCCAAGGTCATTATTTTCCATTACAGCAAAATCTGTCTTGCATAAATAAAGAAGCATAAACTTAAAACATCAAAGTAGCTTAATTCCCCAAAGGTAGCAGAAATGCAGCCGTAGCATAGCTCAAGATCAAACCGTACATGAGCTGAACTGAGAGCAAGCGAAATCCAAGCTAAGTGCTAGAGTTTCCTCCCCGAGAACCTGGGGAGGGGGGGGGGGAACGAAAGAAAAAGAGGCAAAAGAAAACGGGTCAGTCATAAAGACTGGTAAGTCCAAGTGACTTTCAGCATAAAAACAGATAAAGGTAACATGACATGTATAAACTGAAAGTAAACATAAGGATGCTGTCAAGATTGGCAAGATAGACTAAGATAGAATGATAATTCAAGTGTAAATCAAGTATAACATCACATATTCGAGGTTCGCTGCACCAACTGTACTAGAATTCCAAACCCATGTCTTATATTAATCATGAAATGGTCCCTTGGCCCAATATCATGAATGACCCATTACTAGGTCCAACGGAACGATCCACTAATCGATCGGCTCCCTACAAGTTATAGCTCGTCATGTGTCTGTGTCATACGGCCCTACCACGAATGTAGTCACCTGTGCTAGGTCCACCATAGGGTGTATCAAGCCCTAGGGTGCCAACCACTGACACGAATCAAGAATGCACAGATAAACCTAGTGATGCCCAATGCCTGCTTTTTCAACTCCGGACCACGTGCACGACCATAGCCCCCCTGAACCTACACTGGCGCACCAACACAGCCGTCGTTCTGGTCGCTTACAATCAGCTCAGTAATCGTGCCCCACCCTGCCTAGTTCCAGGGTACCATGATACATCTAGTGGGTTACTGCTGAAACGGACCGCGTAACTAGGGTTTCCGTCCAATAGGTTAGGTGTTGTCCTTTAAATTCGTGACTTAACCCCTATCAGTCTAGCATGTCAAGTTGGTTAAGTGTTGTTATTCAGGTTCGTGACTTAACCCGCCCACGTGTCATGTCAAATTTGACTTAGTGTTGTCGTTCAAGTTCATGACTTTGCCCTACCATGTGTCAAGTTGGTTAAGTGTTGTCTTTCATGTTCATGACTTAACCCTATAATGTGGCATTAATTCATTAATGCACCCCAACCTCTCACATCAGACCTGTTGTTGTGGTTACTGGATATGCCGGGCGGTTCCCGGCAGAATTACACCACAACTCAGTCTGACCTCGTGTTTTTAAGTGCGATATGACCAACTACCCACATTGGATCCTATTGTTTTCAGTAACTGGATTTGCCGGGCGGTTCCGGGCAGAATTACACTACAAACTCAACCCAACCTCGAGTTGGCCATTTTCATGTTCATTCTAGTGTCATGTCCATGTTCATATTTTCAAGTCAAGTTCGTGTCAAGTTTCAAGGTAAGTTTCATGTCCACATCCAGATTCAAGTTATAACAATGTTCATGTTTCAAGTTTTGCCTATTATCAAGTTCATAATTCATGTTCATAACCAATTCATGTTTTGCCTAATCTACCCAAATCGTATTCCCATCGCACGCAAACGCGAGTCGATCCATACTACAAAATAAATCCAAATCCCAAAATAAAGGGAATAACATCAAAACTATGATATGCAAAAAGGGACGAGCATAAAGCGATAAAAGGGATTACAAGACTAGCATGATATAACTTGAGATAATTGGTTACAACATCACTTGCATATAGGATTTCAAATCTAGCAAAATAAGGCGATAATCATGATAAAAGTTGACATAAAAGAATAGGCAAGCAAAAGCAAGCCAAATACAAGGATAATGGATCCAATGGTTTTGGTGTACATAATAGCGAATAAACTAAGCAAGTCACACCCTAGGTATGAGATCCAACAAAATGCCAATTCGGCGGACAACATGGTTTTCAACTATGGTGTTATGGGCATGAACAATCAACTATAATAGTCTTAGGCAATTAACCACAATAGTCATAGTCATGGTCATAGGTACAAATCTCATAGTTATGAATCATAAGCGACTAATCACAATAGTCATGGGTAATTATACAAAATAGTTCTAGGCAATAGTCATAGGCAATTAACAGTAATAGTTTCTAAGTCATGGTTATAGACAATAGCCTTATGTTCATAATCATAGGCAATAATTCTCATAGTCAAGAGTCATAGGTGATTAGCTACAATTGTCCTTGTCATAGTATTATGTTCACAGTCATAAGCATAAGCATAGTCTTATGTTCACAGTCATAGGCATAGGCATAGTCTTATGTTCACAGTCATAGTCCTTGGCCATTAACAACAGTTTCAACGTCATAGGCATGATAATGTTTGATTTACAACGTGAATAGGCCTAAACTGATTTCAAAGCAATATTCCCAAAAAGTCAAGATCCAAGATGAACAAGAATAGATATGAATCAATTATCATACATAGATCCAATTCCAATTTACAACATGTACATATTAAGTTTATAGTTTTTATCTAAAAGTAGCTGGAACTTACAGATCGTGGTCTAAGAAATTTAGATGCAGAAGTCAAGTCTAGAAATTTGTCGTAGAACGTTGCGGTGTCGCTGATCTATTCTCTAGAATTTTTATAGAAGCGTTGATCTTTGATTTGAATCAAGTTTGAATGCTTAAGCTTTAATTTGGGGGCGGCGGCCATGGTTCAAGAGGTGAATTAGCAGCATAGCAGTGTAAGAATGATTTGTATGAATTAGGCTAGGTCTTAGGATGTATTTATAGGGGTAGCAACTAGTTTAGGCCCTTAGATTAACCCTAGAATCAATCCAGACCATCAAAACACGTCTCAGGCTTCAAAAATGGGTTCTAGGTCAAAACAGGCCGACAAGGTCGACCTGTAAAGGGGGGAGGTCGACCTGGGGGGTAGGTCGACCCTAAGGTCGACCACATGGTCGACTTGGCCCCCAGGTCGACACCTAGGTCGACCTGCCTGGTCCTGTGCTGCCTAAAATCTGCTGAATCTTCTACAGGCCATAACTTCTTCATCCGGACTCCGATTTTCGAAAAATCGGACTCTATTTCATGTAAAATTTTGAGACGAACGCAATGGCGTAACCCGTTTCCCTTGATTCTTATTTTAAAATTTAATTCTGCCTTGATTTATGGTTTTAACATGTTATAAAAATTCGGGTTGTTACATTCTTCCCTCCTTAAAGGATTTCGTCCCCGAAATCTTCAAGTTAAGAAGAATGCATCCTATCATCCAATCAACCATATAATCAACCATCATCCACAAGCAACCATTGTCCTTAAAAGATTTGTAATGCTATATGAACATATGCAAAAAGTGTGAGTATATGTTCCTTATCTAATGCAAATGATCAGGCCTGATTGATCTTCCTAATGCAAAATATGTCTAGTGTCATGAATACAACATGTATGAAAATAGTCCTAGTCGCATAAACACTATATGTGTGCACAAACATCCATCCATATGCAGCATCCATATGACAACACATTCAATTTCATCCATAAACAAGTATAAACACTCATGCATATGCAATATGAAAATGTGTCTGAGCCGATCTAGTGCCTAATGTGTGTTATGCAACCACGAGCAACCACTTGCAAACATTAACCATAACATGCTTCAAGCACATGTTTACATCCAACAGGGTTCTACCTAAGGTTCTCAAGATAGGATTGAGAAGATAAACAAGATAAAACAAAGCATCTAGGGGAAGAAATTAAAGATGTACCCCCAGAAGGTCCTGCCTGCGGGCCTTGCCCTTGCTTCTTAGGGCAGTTCTTGCTGATATGTCCAGTATCACCACACTGAAAGCATGCTCCCATCTTCATCTTCTTCTTTCTACAATCCTGGACTATATGCCCCTTAATACCATAGAAGTGGCATTTTCTTTTCTCACGTGTCTTGTTATCCTTATTGTTGTTGTTGTTCTTGCCTCCTTTCTCGGAGTCTACCTTCTTGTTCTGAGACTCATCCGCCTTAACTTCTTTCTTACCACTCTTACCTTTCCTATGTAACATGTTAACAAGCCTCACGAAAACTATCTCCATCGTACAAAAAACCCTCTACGAAGCTAAAAAGAAGATTAGCCGCAGGTAAAAACTACTGCGACTACAGATGGAGAAAGGAAAGGAAAAGAGATTCAAACAAGGAAACAAAGGATAGTGCTAATGGCTTTTGGGGAATAGCCTTTAAATAAAACAAGAATTTTCTTGGAAAAAAATGCTTCTTTGTAAACGGTTTTGAAAATAATTTCAGAAGGCTTTTTTTAAAAACTTTTACCCAGTCTGGTAACCTTCTGCTCTCATACCAAATGTAACACCCCACCTCCGCTAGGGTCACTCACAAAGGGAATGCACTAGTTTTGGAGGAGCGTTATCGAGGTAAACAAACACAGAAATATCACAAGACAGAACATAGATAAAACAGCGGAAGAATCAAAAGACAAATTTCATTACTTTCAAAAAGAGTCAAAAACCTTTTACATCAAATAACCAAGGTCATTATTTTCCATTACAGAAAATTCTGTCTTGCATAAATAAAGAAGCATAAACTTAAAACATCAAAGTAGCTTAATTCCCCAAAGGTAGCAGAAATGCAGCCATAGCATAGCTCAAGATCAAATCGTACATGAGCTGAACCGAGAGCAAGCGAAATCCAAGCTAAGTGTTAGAGTTTCCTCCCTGAGAACCTTGGGGGGGGGGGACGAAAGAAAAAGAGGCGAAAGAAAACGGGTCAGTCATAAAGACTGGTAAGTCCAAGTGACTTTCAGCATAAAAACAGATAAAGGTAACATGACATGTATAAACTGAAAGTAAACATAAGGATGCTGTCAAGATTGGCAAGATAGACTAAGATAGCATGATAATTCAAGTGTAAATCAAGTATAGCATCACATATTCGAGGTTCGCTACACCAACTGTACTAGAATCCCAAACCCATGTCTTATATTAATCATGAAATGATCCCTTGGCCCAGTATCATGAATGACCCATTACTTGGTCCAACGGAACGATCCACTAATCGATCGGCTCCCTACAAGTTCTAGCTCGTCATGTGTCTGTGTCATACGGCGCTATCACGAATGTAGTCACCTGTGCTAGGTCCACCATAGGGTGTATCAAGCCCTAGGGTGCCAACCACCGACACGAATCAAGAATGCACAGATAAACCTACTAATGCCCAATGCCTGCTTTTTCAACTCCGGACCACGTGCACGACCATAGCCCGCCTGAACCTACACTGGTGCACCAACACAGCCGTCGTTCTGGTCGCTTACAATCAGCCCAGTAATCGTGCCCCACCCTGCCTAGTTCCAGGGTACCATGATACATCTAGTGGGTTACTGCCGAAACGGACCGCGTAACTAGGGTTTCCATCCAATAGGTTAAGTATTGTCCTTTAAATTCGTGACTTAACCCCTATCAGTCTAGCATGTCAAGTTGGTTAAGTGTTGTCATTCAGGTTCGTGACTTAACCCGCCCACGTGTCATGCCAAATTTGACTTAGTGTTGTTGTTCAAGTTCATGACTTAGCCCTACGAATCATGTGCCAAGTAGGTTAAGTGTTGTCTTTCATGCCCTATCATGTGGCATTAATTCATTAATGCACCCCAACCTCTCACATCAGACCTGTTGTTGTGGTCACTGGATATGCCGGGCGGTTCCAGGCAGAATTACACCACAACTCAGTCTGACCTCGGGTTTTCAAGTGTAATATGACCAACTACCCACATTGGATCCTATTGTTTGCAGTAACTGGATTTGCCGGGCGGTTCCGGGCAGAATTACACTACAAACTCAACCCAACCTCGAATTGGCCATTTTCATGTTCATTCTAGTGTCATGTCCATGTTCATATTTTCAAGTCAAGTTCGTGTCAAGTTTCAAGGTAAGTTTCATGTCCACATCCAGATTCAAGTTATAACAATGTTCATGTTTCAAGTTTTGCCTATTATCAAGTTCATAATTCATGTTCATAACCAATTCATGTTTTGCCTAATCTACCCAAATCGTATTCCCATCGCACGCAAACGCGAGTCGATCCATACTACAAAATAAATCCAAATCCCAAAATAAAGGGAATAACATCAAAACTATGATATGCAAAAAGGGACGAGCATAAAGCGATAAAAGGGATTACAAGACTAGCATGATATAACTTGAGATAATTGGATACAACATCACTGGCATATAGGATTTCAAATCTAGCAAAATAAGGCGATAGTCATGATAAAAGTTGACATAAAAGAATAGGCATGCAAAAGCAAGACAAATACAAGGATAATGGATCCAATGGTTTTGGTGTACATAATAGCGAATAAACTAAGCAAGTCACACTCTAGGTATGAGATCCAACAAAATGCCAATTTGGTGTACAACATGGTTTTCAACTATAGTGTTATGGGCATGAACAATCAACTATAATAGTCTTAGGCAATTAACCATAATAGTCATCGTCTTAGTTACAAATCTCATAGTTATGAATCATAAGAGACTAATCACAATAGTCATGGGTAATTATCCAAAATAGTTCTAGGCAATAGTCATAGGCAATTAACAGTAATAGTTTCAAAGTCATGGTTATAGACAATAGCCTTATGTTCATAATCATAGGCAATAATTCTCATAGTCAAGAGTCATAGGTGATTAGCTACAATTATCCTTGTCATAGTCTTAGGCAATAGTCTTATGTTCACAGTCATAGGCATAGGCATAGTCTTATGTTCACAGTCATAGGCATAGGCATAGTCTTATGTTCACAGTCATAGGCATAGGCATAGTCTTATGTTCACAGTCATAGTCCTTGGCCATTAACAATAGTTTCAACGTCATAGGCATGATAATGTTTGATTTACAACGTGAATAGACCCAAACTGATTTCAAAGAAATATTCCCAAAAAATCGAGATCCAAGATGAGCAAGAATAGATATGAATCAATTATCATACATAGATCCAATTCCAATTTACAACATGTACATATTAAGTTTATAGTTTTTATCTAAAAGTAACTGGAACTTACAGATCGTGGTCTAAGAAATTTAGATGCAGAAGTCAAGTCTAGAAATTTATCGTAGAACGTTGCGGTGTCGCTGATCTATTCTCTTGAATTGTTATAGAAGCGTTGATCTTTGATTTGAATCGAGTTTGAATGCTTAAGCTTTAATTTGGGGGCGGCGGCCATGGTTCAAGAGGTGAATTAGCAGCATAGCAGTGTAAGAATGATTTGTATGAATTAGGCTAGGTCTTAGGATGTATTTATAGGGGTTGCAACTAGTTTAGGCCCTTAGATTAACCCTAGAATCAATCCGGACCATCAAAACACGTCTCAGGCTTCAAAAATGGGTTCTGGGTCAAAACAGGCCGACCAGGTCGACCTGTAGGGGGGAGGTCGACCACATGATTGACCTGGGGGGTAGGTTGACCACATGGTCGACCTGGGGGGTAGGTCGACCCTAAGGTCGACCACATGGTCGACCTGGCCCCCAGGTCGACCTGCCTGGTCCTGTGCTGCCTAAAATCTGCTGAATCTTTTACATGCCATAACTTCTTCATCCGGACTCCGATTTTCGAAAACTCGGACTCTATTTCATGTAAAATTTCGAGATGAACGCAATGGCGTAACATGTTTCCCTTGATTATTAATTTAAAATTTAATTCTGCCTTGATTTATGATTTTAACATGTTATAAAAATTCGGGTTGTTACAGCGTGTCTTTGACTCAACGCATCCGCAACTGCGTTACCCTTACCCGGAGTATAGGCTATACCAAAATCATATGATGCCGGAAACTCTAGCTACCTTTGCTGCCGAAGATTCAAATCCTTCTAGGAGAAAAGATACTCTAACGACTTGTGATCCGTAAACAAGTCGAGTCGAACTCCCAATAGGTAATGTCTCCACATCTTAAAAGCAAACACATTCGCTGCCAACTCCAAATCATGAGTTGGATAATTCTTCTCATGCGGCTTCAGCTATCGACTCACGTAGGACACAACCCTATCCTTTTGCATCAGCACTCCTCCAAGCCCAGTACCACATGCATCAGTGTATACCACCATCTCTTCATTCCCACTTGGAATGGTCAAAACAGGAGCACTCGTCAGTCTCTCCTTTAGGATCCCGAACGCTTGCTCACACTTTGCATCCTATGTGAACACTTGGTTCTTTTTTGTCAATTCTGTCAATGGTGCAGCTACCTTGGAGAAATACTTGATAAACCCTTGGTAATACCCTTCCAACCCAAGGAAACTCCGAACATCCGTCGCATTCTTAGGTCGATCCCAATCCTGGATTGCTGCCATCTTAGCGGGGTCAACCACTATTCCATTTCTAGAAACAACATGGCCTAAGAACCTCACTTCGCTCCTCCAGAAGTGACACTTCAAAAACTTAGCTCTCAGCTGATGTTTTCACAAGATTTCCAACACAACTCTCAAGTGTGTCTTGTGTTCTTCCTCGTTCCGGGAGTAAACCAGAATATCATCCACGAACACAAGCATGAACTTATTTAACTTATCTCTGAAAAACTCTATTCATAAGATCCACAAAGTACGCTGGCGCATTAGTCAACTTGAAAGGCATCACCAACCATTCAAAGAAACCAGATGGTGTCCTAAAAGCAGTCTTTGGCACACTTTCCTTTGCCCCGCTCAACTGGTGAAATCCCGTTGCCAAATCCATCTGAGAAAACACTTTAGCTCCATGAAGCTAATCGAACAAGTCATCGATCCTCAGCAACAGATACTTGTTCTTTTTGGTCAACTAGTTCAGCTCACGATAGTCCACACACAATCTTAACGAACCGTCTTCCTTGGTTGCAAACACAACTGGTGCACCCCACTCGGAAGCACTTCTCCGAATGAATCCTTTTTCCCAAAAGGTCATGAACTAGCACCACTAAATCTCGTTGTTCCTTAGGCGCCATCCGCCTATGAGGCATAACGATTGGTCTAGAGCCCTCGACCAAATCGATCCTAAATTCGATCTCATGATGCAGCGGCAAACCTTTGACTCCCTCAAAGAAATCCTCATACTCATTAGTGATCAGCACTGATGACAAGTCTTCTTGTGGAATCACAAGCGAATATAGATAGCTTACGATGACCCCGTCTTCAGGGTTACATCTAATCGACACCTTTTGCTCTTCTACATCCCCGACCCTCACCTCTAGCTTCTCGCAATTCACTCTTGCCGCATACCTCTTGAGCTAATCCATGCCCAAGATGATCCCAAACCTAACGAAGTTAAGAACAAAGCAATCACACATAAAAGAGAAACCATGACTCGACAACACTAAACTACGACACAACATGCACAAACTGGACGAACCCCCAACTGGATTAGTTACTATCAATAGTCTATCACCAATCTCGGGTTCCAATCCCATGCGGCACACTAACTCATTGCAAATGAATGAATGTGATGCTCCAGTATCAAACAAAACTCGAATTGAAACACCTCAAACAGAAAGAGTACCTTGTACGACGACACCATTTTCTTTCTCCTCTGCATTTGGAGCTCTTGAAGAAGTTGGTATGGCTTCCAAAGCACAAGCCTTTACAACCTGCTTCCCTTTAGCCGGTTCCAGACAGTCCTTCTTAAGATGCCCAATTTTTCCACAATTGTGACACTTCCTCTCAGCCTTCGGATTCTTGCACTCATTTGCAAAATGACCTTTCTGTTGGTAGTTAAAGCAAACTACCTCGCTCTTTGGCTTCTTCTGGCCATCCTTCCCGTTCTGCTGTAGCTGCTTCCTCTTCTTATTATTACTACCTTGCTATGGTTTCTGAGCTTCCTTGGTTGCAGCGACAACATTTGCTTCCTTAGGAAACAAGCTCTCATGGCAAACAACTTTTTCCACAATCTTCTCAAATGGATCGTCAAGATGATCCACCAGCGGCCTTCCAATGTAGGTATTCAGGCCCAAAATGAACTCTCGTTCTTCTGATAAGGTGTGTCAATGTATGAACGAGCATATCTGGATAAGGCCTCGAAATCAGAAACATAATCAAGCATAGAACGACCATTCTGTTTCAGCTCTACGAACTTCTTGAATAGAGCGGACTTTTGAGCAGTAAAGATAAACTTTGCTTCAAAATTAGCTTGGAATTGCTCCCATGAAATCTCTTCCTCTGGAGTCTCGAGTGTAACTGAATTCCACCATTCCATGGCCATGCCTTGTAGCTGCCTTGATGCAAGTTTCCTCTTGGTTGCATCATCCAACCCCAAGTCTCCAAAGATACGAACACAAGAATCCATCCACCTCTGAACCTCTTTAGACGGTTCCATTCCTTTGAATGGCTTTCCTCTTAGAGATGTATAATCTTTGCATAGCTTCGTAAAATCCACAACCCTAGGCAACAGAACACCTACATCTACCGTAGCTGCCACTGGAGCGGGTAGTCTTCGCATGAATGCTTCCATCATGGCTTCAAACATGGTAGGGTAGTCTGGTTCACCGCCATTTCCCCCTCTAGTATTAGCTTCCCTAGCAGCGTGTCTTGATACTTATCTACTCAATCTAAATCAGCAATTTAGAATAACTAGCCACTTTCAAGAGAACTACTAAAGGAATACAACCGCTACTACTATATATGCTAATATATATAGTAAGCATCCAACTGAAATCTACAAGAACATCTCTCATACGTAATTACATCTTCGAACTTTGGCTAAAATCGTTAACCATCGCTCTGATACCAAATGTGACGACCGCCCACAACCCCTGCACTAAACAAGAAGAATAATGCACTGAATGACGTGCCAGGAAGTTATGGACGATCATCATGGTATGATAATACAATCAGAACCTATCGTAAATCTCACAGTGCAAGGATAAAATATAATAGAATATATACAACAGGTGTTAATAGTGAAGCAGAAAACACTAGACTTTCCTAACAATAAGAAAGTAATATCCATAGACTTGAATTATAATAATAGTGTTTGTACAAATTGCCTCACTACACCACTCAGAGAATAACAAACAGCGGAATCCAGATACTATATAGTAGAAAGATAGTACGCCAGCCTCCTGCTCGCCTCCGAACATCAACATCATCCTCAAGCACATCCACAACCAGATGAACAGCCCAAGGTAATAAGAGGGAAACATAGAACCTTGATTCAGACAACAGTCTTAGTGAGCGATAAAACAGCTAACAAGCATCATAAATAAAGTACACGAGAATAGGTAGATTAACAAACCAATCTACCAAACACCAGAGAAGAACTCAACTCCCGTCTTCCTCACATCGGATAGTGATAACCTTTGCATCAAACAATTCAACCATTCATCCATGCAAACCAGAACACCCATTCAATCATGGTAAAACACTCATGACATCCAAATTATATATCTCATGTAAACCATCCTAATCGACTTCAACATCCCTCAAGCACAGGCCTCAAAGGCCTAAACCAATATCAGACAAGCACCCAAGAAACATCCCCTTCGATGTTGGACAATCTACATGAGACAGTAAAAACAAAGAAACCAAATAATCAAACATCCATGACTGACTCTGGCTATCACCGCCAATCCTTCTTTCAAACCATCGTTAATCGTATGACAGCCCATCATGACATCCATATGTCAAGGGCTATTGGTAACCCCAGTTCTAGCAAAAACTCCATACGCCATCATGACTCGTATGTTTGTCTTCTCAAATCTCAACAACTAGGTCCTTCACGACTGCCCAAGGTACAAGGCCCTTTACGACTGCCCAAAGTAGCCCTGCTTTGAGTCTCTTAGAACTTACGACAACGATAGTCTCTCGGCCTTCGCATCTCTAGCCATCAACTCCGATGACCATCCTCTTGAGTATCCATTATCTACGATCTAAAAACACCCTTGAGTCATCTTCTCATTCGATGCTTTACACCGATCATCGAACTTATCACACCACTTCAAATGCATATCTCGAAGTTATCACCACCCCTGAACCAAAGAAAACATCAATCATAAGGTCCGAAACAATCCATAACATTCACACATTTACTATGGAAATAGGCTGACACATACAACATCATGACCGACCCTTTTGTGTTATCACCACTTGGCCGACCGACCCGTGCAACTCCAGCTCGACCAACCTTACCAGCCTCCAATGCGCGACCGACCCAGATCCAACAACCGACCCAGTTCTTTGGCCAAAACTGACCGACCCGCCTTTGGGATGCGCGACCAAGCCCACTTCCATATGTGACCGAGCAGGCCTCTGACCGACCCAACCAATAGCGACCGACCGAAGTCATCAGACCGACCCGTTTACATTGCTCCACAACATGATTGACCGACCACACACTCACACGCTCGACCACCCATGTTCGACCGACCAGGAACCCGCTCGACCGACTCCCTATTCTACACCCGTACTACACCGTACTGCATGCTCGACCCGTGGCTTGTACAGTCCCAATCCAAGTCCAATTTCGACCAAAACTTCTCTAATCGACACAATCGATGAAACCAACTCATCCAATTCATCAAATATGACCACAACATGATATGAAATAACTAGCAACATGTAAACGACGATTTTCCTCTCAACTTATATATGTTTCTCCATAAATGTAAATGAACATATGATCTAAATTGCGGATCTAACTTGCATAAACATATGAAATAGCATAGGAATTACCGGCTTAAACTTGCTAAATTAGATCCTAGGGTGATTCATATGAAAATGAACTTACCAAGGAGTAGATCTATGAGAAAATGCTTGAATTTGATGAAAAACATAACCAAACATTCATACACTTGATTAAATCCATGTGAGAGATGCATATCACTCACCAATTCTCCAAATCAAAGCAAAAACAATGAATTAAGATTCCAGACAGCAAGGGATTGGATCCAAACTCTTTGATTCGATGAACTTGCCCTTGAAACGATGTAGATCTAGCCTCAAAATGGTGTAGATCTTCGATTTCCTAAGCTTTAATGGTGGAAAGATGGAGAAATGGAGGAATATAGGATCCCTTAGCTCTTCCAAATGAGAGAATGGAGAAAGTAACCTATTTCCCATGCCTCCCACCCCCTATTTATAGCCTTCCACCGGCCCACTAATGGGGCTTTACAAATCGGCCCATTATGGCTTAAATACCTGAACAGCCAACTGCAAAACCTTAAAACAACGATTCCTCCCAAAACATTGAGCCAAATCTTTAATGTAACCATTCTACGGAAAGGCAACCGTCATTTTACAACGGCACAGGTTTCACCACCTGATTCGACCTGAGTCAAAAGTTATGCCCTGTACTAGACCGACAGGAGAAAAATGGTCACAAACAAAATTGGTAAAATTATGGACATGTCTCACATCCCCATAAGTAATATATTAAAATATGAGAATAATCCAACCGTTAGGGAATAAAATAAAAATATTTTACGATCCTCCGATACGTAAAATGCGGGCTGTTACAATATTGTAGATGTATTCATGTCGACTCTAAGGTTCGAAAAATTAGGTCGTTACACAATAACATCTTGTTATGTTGATAATCTAAACTCTAAAGAATAAAATATGCATGGAAACAATAATACATAACAAACAAAGATTAGACCATACAGTAAAAAAAATATTTTGAACAAAAGAAAAAGAGAAAAAACAAAACTCAACCAAAACATGAAGAATCGAAAAGATATACCTGATAAGCAATATATCTGAACACTAAAGGAAACATCCAAGTTGTTATCAATGCAAAACAATGAGTACAAACAGTGCGCAAAATCAAGCCCGTGCGAGTTGTAAGGAATAATGTAAATGGAAATATCAACAATTGTATAATTCGCAAGTGCTATAATCATTACCAAATATTGATAGAACTGGGAAAAAGAAGATGGAAGTTTTATTTGTCGAGAAGATGAGGAAGATAGAGGACGATGGCTAAAGTTATAAAAGACCCTTGACATACAATGTTGTCATTAAAAAAAGCAATTACTTTAGGAAAAACGTAATCATTGTAACGTAGAAGGTTGATGAGGCAGAAGTATGTTTTACTCACTATTTTGTCGACATAATTGCAAAATATAATTTTTTTTATAAGACTAAAAAGCTAAATGTGTTCCAAATGCCTTATATTGAGGGTCAAATTTATGTTTAGATCTCTACCTATATTTTCTCTAATGTTATGATCATAAATGTGAAAAGTAATAATTTAGTTTCAATTTGACAAAAACACATTAATAGTTGTAGGTGAATAAAGCTATTTGTTTATACCATATTGTATTTAGTTCATCGTTTAATTTCCTTTTTTCCTCCAAATCCAGTAACAGCCTTAACAACAGGTAGTATTACTATTATCAATGGCATTATATATTTTCGCATAGACAATATTATTTGGAAATTTTAGGACTTATTAACAACTTGTTCATATTCGGTTAATTTTTAAAATATTTTGGTTATAGGTACCAGTTTCATTGCATTTCAAATCATGTTGGATTGTAATTCAGAAATATTAAGGGAAAATCTTGAGTTTATCTGTAATAAAAAAGAAGAGAACCAAGTTCAAATTGAGAATTTTTCAAACTAATTATGTAACAACCTGAATTTTTAAATAAGTTTGAAATTAATAATTTGATTGAATTTAAAATTTTAATATTTAAAAATGCCATTTTATTTGGAATTGAATGAAATAAATGAATTTATTTGGTAGATGAACAATATTACGTAATGCTGAACAATTAAATTGAACAATTGTCTAATATAAATGTGTTGGCTTGCTTTGTAATCAGGTCACGCAAAGCTCGAGTACTCACGATCACATGGGAAAATAATCCATGCACTCACAATCCCAAGAGGGAGGACCTAGCTCGAGATGTGCGGCTCATGGTGCTCGGATCGATGTCGTAGGGTCGAGAACACCGACTCACAAAGAAGGAAAGAAGGCCTGGTGAGGTTCCTGAACACCGGCTTGGGTCGAAGCATGGCGACCCGACCCCTGCTGCATGAAGAGGAAACCGAGACGTGGTCAACCCACGATCGCCCATGAACCGAGAATAGTGGGATGAGGGTCATGTGTCATGAACCGACTCAGTGACTACGTCTCCACTCACTCACGAGCCTCTTCGAGATTTCCGGGATGGGTGCCATGTCATCCCGCGACCCGCCTGTAGATTTTCTCTATAAATAGCCCAATACTTGTCATTTTTTAAGGATCTTTTGGCATTTTGAGAAATTTCTCCCACTATTACCATATCTCCTCCATTGCTATTCAGATTCAACTCCAATTTTCAGAGTGTAATTTTATCAATATTGAGAAGTACTTCATTGTAATGGTGAGATTGAGTGGATATCTATATTATACTTGTGATTAGTTAGTCAGAATCATATAAAGTGGAGGTAGACTCGTTAACGCTGAACCACTATAAATCGTGTGTACCTAATACTTTTTTATTTCATTCCTAGTTGTAATTCTCCGCAATTTCTAATAAATTTGGGTGTTAGAATCACTTTTTGGTTTAACATTTTGGTGCTTTCACTGAGAACACTTGAATTCTCCGCTTTTTGGATTGTCATTATACTATTAGGATTTCCAAGTCCGAAGAGATAGTTTGGATTTTTACCATTTTTGAAAATTCCATTGATTTTAGTAAATCAGAACTTTATGGCTCCTAAGAAAGCTAAGGAATCACAGGCTTCGCGAGCAAACGAGGCAAACGAAGAATAAAAAGGTGATGTGCAGGAGCAGGTTGAAGCTAGCTCGCAGGGTCCCGAATCGCAATGGGCGACCCGACCCTAGGGAGCCATCACGACCCGATCGGGAGCTGGAATTTGGAACTACCAAACCAACAGGTCGTTGCTCGACCTCAGGAAGGCAACCCGAACCTCTCAACTAGCATTGACGTACCAACTCTGCTTAGTTCAAACACTTCCGATTCGACAGTAACTAACAACCATCAACCTCCTTCCTTTGCACCAGTTTCGCAGACTGATTTTTCACGTTTGCTTGATATGTTGGATAAAACTAATGACGCCTTAGAGGCCCAAAGATGTGATAGTGTTGCTATGCGAGAAAAAATGAATACTATGAGTAGACAGATATACGAGCTTCGCAGGCAGACGATGCCTTATCCGACCCATCGTCTCACTGTAGACTACTCATCTTCTTCGGAATAAAGTCGCCCATGTCAGAGAAGGCCATATGAGAGACTTTAAAATCTCGAGAAAATGACTTTCGGCTCATTAGGATCCCGCGAAGATGCAGCCTACGTCTTGGGACCAAATGATCCCCGCTTGAGAGAACCAATCTTGTTATTGATGCAGGGATCTCGTGTCCTCCTTAGGGATCCCAATATCACTAGTCCTACGCAACGAAAACTCCTTCAGCCTACCCGTCCTATGAATTAAAGGGATCAAGGGGCAAGGGAATTCTGTTCCTGCAAGGAATCAAAGGATGCGACCTGATGAGGGAACTGGGTATATTAGGAGAACCAAAAGTGTAGATCCCAAGCCAACGCTAACCAATGCTAAGGTGGAAGCAATGGTACGCCAGATTATAGCTAATGTAGGGGATACACTAATGAAGATTGGGGTATTGATCGTTTCAATACCCCTTTTACGGATGATATCTTGAATTTTCAGTTCCCTAGATGGTTTATTCTGCTCACCATGGATCGATACAGAGGAAGAACTGATCCAAGACAACATTTGATGAGGTACTCTTGGTATATGAATGCCGCCGCAGCTCCTGATGTCGTGAAATGCAAGGCTTTTCTGATATATCTCGAAGACGTCACACTGATGGGGTTCACCCGGCTTCCTCCTCGATCAATCTCTAGTTTTAAAGAGCTAAGTGAGAGCTTCATGAATTAGTTCCAACTCTGTGCCTGGAAGTCCAAGAGTGTCATTGAGCTCTCTATAGTTAAATAAGCTCCCGGAGAGATTTTTAAATCATATTCAGATCGTTTCAATTTGGTAGCTACAGAAGTAAGTGACCCATACGAGAAGACCATCCTGATGGCACTCATTGATGGACTCGACAAAGACATTGAGTTTGGAAGGTATCTTGTTGGAAAACCACTGCTAACTCGAGAGCTATTCTATGAAAAGCCGAATATTCGTCTACGACGAGAAGAAATATACGCCAACCGAAAAAGAAAGTCCGACGAAATTCCAAGAGAGGAGAAAGCAGTTTCGCCATCAAGCAGTTTAGTGATAGTGCGGGAAAGGTTGTGGTAAATGTTGGCAACAAGAACGGAGGGAATGACCGCCAAGGCAGGAATAGCGCCAAGAGAAATAGAAATCGGAGAAATGATTCCAAGAAAAGGCCTCAATTTCAGTCTTTTGAGAACTACACGCTGCTAAGTGATACTCTGGAGAATATCTATTTGGATACTCACAATGTAGTTCAATACAAGAAATTTCCTCCCAGAGATTCGACCGAAAAGGAGCGAGAAACCAAGAAGTTATGTTTGTTTCACAAGACTTATGGTTACTCTACAAATGAGTGTCGCTGTAACATCCCACTTTTTCGTACCAATTTAAGCTGACATTTTACTACCACAGTTAACCCAAATTATATAGAAAAGCAGAATGTTAAGAGAAATAAGTTAGAGGATGAGAAAGATAAGATAGAACTAATAGAATAGAAGAGTAAGAAGAACATCAGAACCTCACAGTGGAACGAATAAAATATAATATATCAAATCTCTTTATACAAAAAGAAGCTATATATATACATACCAATCATCAGAGCACATCATATATCAGACACAGTGGAAATAAACTCTATATAACTAGCGGTGAAGCCTCCTGCTTCTAGCTTTTGAACTCCAAACGGAACTGAACCTGTAAATATACTCGGTCTGACCCAAGCACATTTGATTTAAAACAAAACTCACCCTGATCAGTCGGAATACTTTCAGTGGTAAATTCACAATAAACAGTTGCTTAATTTTAGAAATCCCTTTGAAAGAAAAGGATAATAGTAAGAGCAACCCACACATAAACATGGACGGTTTTTATCTTACTATAACCCAAAACAGTTTTGATATATCAAAATTTAGTGATATTATAATAGTGTCTATCAATCACAAATAAATAATCATCTAGTAGAACGCTTACATCTCACGCTCTACAAATTTAGTTTATAATCAAAAACCGCGAGGTTCTTATTGGATAATGGAGTCCAACAGACAAGGTATGGGGTCACCTTCCGATCAGTGTACTCTAGAGGGTATACACTGGGGTTCTACAAGAACGTCTTGCAACCCAGCCACACATGACCGCCTACTCATTTAGCTTGAGTGTAACGAATATATTGTCACCCATGGTTGTTGGCCATCCAACCGTCATCCGAAGATATAGAATCGAAAAGAAGAACAAAATGAATTTTCTCTAGATCGGTGATAGATACACCCTGCTTGGGAATGACCCACCTAGCCATGCTGCTTGCCTGATTTTTGTCATTTCCCGGTTGTGAGGCTGGAGGCTACGTTTATCTTCTGGAACAGCACACCATCATTCACTTTGAATGCCACATCGTCGAACCCGTCAAATCACTAATCAATTTCCTCAAAATATCACGGGTATAAAAGCTAGGAGAAACGAATTCCTCTGCCACCAGACGTAATACCTTTAAGAGATCAACCGTACGCGATCCGATAGGAATACTCTGTCAAACACTGGTCCATACAAGTCATTCAAGAACAGGATGAACCAAAGGCACTCTCCTACCGCATCCTGTATAGGAATCACCCCTAGGATCAATAGCGAGAAGTCCTTGCAATCCCTTTGACTTCATCCACGACAGAATCACGGTGCATCTCTTTTTGTTTGGGTGCGACCCAGAGATTATAAGTAGTTCTTCCGCTTATGAAATTCTACGGGTCTTCAATGCTCCATCTTCAATCTTTGCAAGTTAGTTCGTATGCAACGTTGATTCGAAGTGGTTTGGGTCCAGTTCTTATACCGGTCTCTTCGAAACAACACGTCAAAAGGGTATAATACAATTCATTGATAGTTTGGTGTTTTAACTATCAATATCAGACGGTACAGTCAAGTATATTAGCAGCTCCGATCCTTTAACTTAGAACCGTTTATTAAAATATTTCTTCGTTTCTTAAAAATGATTTCTATATTCTTATTTTAAATCTCATTATTCTCGCTACGCTGGAACCCGTCCTCACCAAACTCTACTTTATTTCTTTACTTCCAAACATCGTTATTCACCCATTCTATTTCATTTCGTATACTTTAGAAAAAATCACTATTTCCTTAATTCAAGGATATAAAAAAATTATACTTTAACTCGAGCTCAATTATACATCACTTCCTTACATTATCAGACGCCTTTTTAACTTATAATCGTTTCCTTAATCTCATTCCTTAAGTAAGAATTATTTTAATATGATCATTTGAGTTTAAACCTCGTTATAACTTCTAATCCATTCCATTTGGAAATAATTTATTTTAATTATTAATTAAAATAATAATTAGAATAAAATTAATTCACTTCGTCGGTGATTAAACAGATTTGCTAACCACTTCCTAAATCATTAACTAACTATATTAATGATCATTTATTCAATAATCAGTTCCTAACTTCGTTAGACAAAAAGATAGTTAATCATTAAATTAACCCAAACATTCGCTAAACCATTTGCATTTGATTCGAAGATTGGTTAATTTGATTTCCAATTCTAATTAAATTAATTGACTAGGTCAACTTAAATTATCGTTACTTGTTTAATTTATCATAGTTAATCGCCCCCTTTAGATTAATATAACTAATTTTAAATACCACCTAACTGTTCTACTTAAGACATTTATCTTCAAACAATAATTCATCGGTAAAATCCTGATCTCTACGCTTATAAATTTTCTTTAAACCATTATACAAAATAGTATATAACTTATTCACATAACATTGGTTTATTATATTTTTAATAATAAATATATAATTTAAAACTTAACTTAAGTTATAAAAACAATTTTTTATAACTTCAGTTACGTCGATTCGCCCGTTGGTGCATTAATGTTTTAAAACAAGGTCTCAGATCGTTTACTGCCAACTACTAAATCAATACTATCTGTTTATCTAAAAACATCTCATAAATGTGAATTTAAATTCAACGTTTAATGTTCAATCAATATGATTATTGTGGTAAACAGTTCTACATTTAAATAACATAAACAACATATTGTGTATTTGAGGAATCTGGTCGGATCCCTCCAACCTGTTCGTCCCTGCATCTCAGAAAATAATACTTGATAATTTATAATCAATGTTAAAATCAAAATAATCTAATATGATAAATATAATTTGTCGACAATCATTAACCAAACAATCAACAACCAAGGCAAGCAATCATCCAATTATTATCTTTAACGATGGATTATATTTCTATATGAATTTAATACTTCATTGAAATCTAGAAAAGTGTGAGAATTAACTCACCTTATTTCCAACGATCGATTCACAAGCCATTTAATTTAATTTTAAACTAGCGTTTAAAATTATATGAAATCCAGGATAGCTCCATCCATTCTAAATCAGTGCATCAGCGTAGCCTTCGTCGTCACGATCCCGATGGATCCAGTTTCCCCCATTTCTGACATCGTATAATGAAGTTACGACTTATACTAAATTAATGTGAATTCAACGCATATATAATCAACTTAATATTATTAAATATTTTTAATTATAAATAATTATCCTAAGATGGATTAAGTGCCGCTGATCTCCCAGCCTCCTTGACGTTAAAAACAAGAACTGCTCTACCCAGTCACCATAAGTCCATTTCACATCTTTTTTTCTCACTTACTTCGAAAAGCCGAAACCTATTAGACATCTGTTCATAGCCCACCACCATATGTTTCCATGAATTTCGGTGCCATTTTCACTAATCTCCTTAATCACCGTAAACCCTCATCTCACCCCATCGTTCCATACATTTTAATGCACAACGTTACCTTCTTCTTCCTTTTGCTTTCACTTTACCTGCACTCGAAAAGTCATCTACTCCATTAAATTTCCATGCGCGCATGCCCACTGTTCTGGAGCCACTCACCACAAAATAACATACCCTGACTTCACTGTGCCCCTTCCATACAATATCAACGCTCCAACTTCCTTACACCATGTCGGTGCCAACAACTGTCGTGCTTCTCACATCACGTTCTAGTTCTAATACACACACGTAACCTCACCCTTTTTCTCTCGTTTCTATCTTCTTCTTCCACATTTTCTTACGTTCACTTCGTCTATTTCTGAAAACAAAACACCCCTGCCCCATGAATCGAACCCAAACTCATCACCATTGCCTCACATGCTACAGGTAAATCCACCTCTTCTCTTCTGATGAATGAACCTACTTCCCTTTTCTTTAACTGCATTAAGCTTCTTCACATGTATTTCTTTATTATTTTGTTGTTACGTGATAACAGTTCACCATGAATTGGCCTTCCACAGTCCACCTGCTGCCTTTGTTCAAAACGAACCCCTCCAGACTTTCTAAAGCACACGTTCCCCTTTTTGTTGTTTTTCGAAAAGCTCAAGCAAGACATTCAGGAAACAAATCCACGGCAAGAAAGACTTCCCTAAACTTTTCCTTTGTCTCCGTACGTTAAAATGCACAGGCCCCTACACTCCCATGCTTCCATCAGAAACTCCTCTCTGCTTCCGACGTGTTTTCTCCCCTTCTGAAGACCGCGAGTTTCCTTCTCCGCTGCATATGTCCTTCCTCCCATGCATACCACTCACCGCCGACAGTAGTTTGATACCACCGCTGCTCTCCATCTGCGGCCATCGTCACCGGAAAATGTTTCGAACCCCCTATTACCCGACCACTGAAACTTAGTCTCCACTGCTGTGCTGTACGCAACTTACACCCGGAAACTCCTCGCCACAACGATCTCCATCGTCACAGCTCCATATTTCCGGAATTCTCATTTCCGCATGCACTACGTTCCGCCACCTCCATTAGTCGGAGCACCAGACCACGACTCCATCGCCAACTCCACATCGTCCATCGTCTCCGCGCCTTAGACATACTGTCCCCAGCGTTCTTCCTGTTCGTACCACCAAAGTCTTCACGGAAATCCATGCGCCTCCAAAGATCCAAAACCCCCCAGCCCTCACCTCGTATTACTTGGATGATGATATCATACCCGAGTGCAGTGCCAAGGCATATAAGCTTAGCCTAACAAGTATCGTATTTTGTTTATTTTGAAGGGCCGACTTTATTTTATTCACTGTGCCTTTTCTTTAAGAGAGACGAAATGAAATGTTTTGAAATGGAGACAGTTTGTTGGGTATATGTATAATGTTATTATTATTTATTTATTAAGGCGAATGTCAGTTAAGATGTGTTCCTCCGCAAAAGCATGCGTGAATTCAGGAATAGGCTGTAAGCAAGACGTGCGCTCGTTAGCTATAGGAAATGGGCTTGCCGAATTTTTAAATTAATTTGAAAAGATTTCCGAATGTCACAAGTATTGTGCATTTCGAGAAGGAATTGTTGGGTGTAAGAAATGAGCGTGGTTTTGTTTTGTGTATATCTTGTGAAAGAGGAATGAAAGGAATTGTTTATTTAGAGATTATTATTTAGCCAATAACAGTGAAAGATTTTTCACAATCCAGGATTCAAGGAAAAGAAAGTATAAAGGGAATGATTGCTCTAATCTTAGGTTGTACGGCGGTAAGGAAAACACGTCATTAGCGTAGGCGGAATAGTTCTAAGGCATGGGGCATTTAATTCGAATAGATATGGGGTTGCGTGATGAGTGTCTTCAGTAGGAACATGGTGGTTTATACATTAGGTAGGCTTTAGTTTTTATATACATACATATTTTTTAAATTTTATACTGTACCCTTATTTATCGTTCACTGTTAAATTCGTACCACCACACACTAGCCCCGACCGCCACGAAAATAAATACACCGCTTTGTCTGGTCGTTCATATGTGGCTACTTAAATTAATATTCGTAACGGATTATAATATTCGTAACTAGCGGTCAAAAATTCTGGGACGTTACATTCTTCCCCCTTAAACGAACTTTGTCCTCGAAATTACAAGGTAAGAAGAATGATCCGAATCCAGTTATTTTTAATAATTATTATAGAATTAGCATCACAATAAATTCAAACTCCTTAAAATTTTCAAAATTTTCGCCAGCATCTCCTCTACGCGATTCGATCGATACAACTACAACTGCCACCTTGGCCTCAACTTCTCCAACAGAAAACCAAAATCCAACTGACTATCCAATCCAGGTGTATAAAACCAATTACTGCAAACAATAATATTAAGGCTTACCTATTTGTCGGGCAACTCAATTCCAATTTCGACGTAATCATCTAACTTTTCTTCGTTTTTCCAATCTGTAGTTCCATCTCTGTAACCAAATCAATTCCATAGCCTTTTGGAATCTGCATTTATCTCAACTATAGATTTAAATAATCAAATACCATTTCATACTGATTTTATTCCTGATTCTTTATACTAGAATTTATCTCATTCATTTATTAATAAATTCTATTCAACCAACTAACGCCCAGTCAATTATAATACACAATCAGCTTAATCATTTAAATTTAATTTGTTTGGCTAAATTCAACTATTTAATTCCATTCAACTTGGTTAAATTTCTTTTCCCTAGATTAGATTAACTAATTGGTTCAATTTTATTTCCTAATTCAATTTGAATTCCAATCAAATCGAGTAAAACAACCAAATACTCAACATTACTATACTATAGAAAATTTATTTCGTTTTTATACCAAAATATAATTTGGGCAGAATTATTTCATTTACCCGTTTTTCAAAATAATTTAAAATAATTTTATATTCAAAATACAAATACGCACTCTCATATATGTATATTCAAACTCAATCTAGGGTATTACTAACCCCATCTCTATTGAGTTACACCACAGAGCCTAGGTTACTACTCAACCATTGCTCTGATACCACGTTGTAACGTCCCACTTTTCCGTACCAATTTAAGCTGACATTTTACTACCACAGTCAACCCAAATTATATAGAAAAGCAGAATGTTAAGAGAAAGAAGTTAGAGGATGAGAAAGAAAAGATAGAACTAATAGAATAGAAGTGTAAGAAGAACATCAGAACCTCACAGCGAAACGAATAAAATATAATATATCAAATCTCTTTATACAAAAAGAAGCTATATATATACATACCAATCATCAGAGTACATCATATATCAGACACAGCAGAAATAAACTCTAGATAACTAGATGTGAAGCCTCCTGCTTCCAGCTTTTGAAATCCATGCGGAACTGAACCTGTAAATTTACTCGGTCTGACCCAAGCACATTTGATTTAAAACAAAATTCACCCGGATCAATCTGGAATACTTTCAGTGGTAAATTCACAATAAACAGTTGCTTAATTTTAGAAATCCCTTTGAAAGAAAAGGATTATAGTAAGACCAGGCCACACATAAACACGGACGGTTTTTATCTTACTATAACCCAAAACAGTTTTGATATATCAAAATTTAGTGATTTTATAATAGTGTCTATAAATCACAAATAAATAATCATCTAGTAGAACGCTTGCGTCTCATGCTCTACATATTTAGTTTATAATAAAAAACCGCGGGGTTCTTATTGGATAATGGATTCCAACAGACAAGGTATGGGATCGCCTTCCTATCATTGTACTCTAGAGGGTACACATTGGCGTTCAACAAGAACGTCTTGCAACCCGGCCACACATGACTGCCCACTCATTTAGCTTGAGTGTAACGAATATATTGTCACCCATGGTTGTTGGCCATCCAACCATCATCCAAAGATACAGAATCGAAAAGAAGAACAAAATGAATTTTCTCTGGATCGGTGACAGATATACCCTGCTTGGGAATGACCCACCTAGCCATGCTGCCTTCCCGATTTTTGTCATTTCCCAGTTGTGAGGCTAGAGGCTACGTTTATCTTCTGCAACAGCACACTATCATTCACTTTGAATGCCACATCGTCAAACCCATCAAATCACTAATCGATTTCCTCAAAATATAATGGGTATAAAAGCTAAGAGAAATGAATTCCACTACCACCAGATGTAATACCTTTAAGAGATCAACCATACACGATCCGTTAGGAATACTCTGTCAGACACTCGTCCATACAAGTCATCCAGAAACAGGATGAACCGAAGGCACTCTCCTACCGCATCCTGTATAGGAATCTCCCCCAGGATCAGTAGCGGGAAGTCCTTTCAATCCCTTAGACTTCATCCACAATAGAATCACAGTTTGTCTCTTTTGGTTTGGGTGCGACACAGAGATTGTAAGTAGTTCTTCCGCTTATGAAATTCTATGGGTCTTCAATGCTCCATCTTCAATCTTTGCAAGTTAGTTCGTACGCAACGTTGATTCGAAGTGTTTTTGGGTCCAGTTCCCATGCTGGTCTCTTCGAAACAACACGTCAAAAGGGTATAATACAATTCATTGATAGTTTGGTGTTTTAACTATCAATGTCAGACAGTACAGTCAAGTATATTGGTAGCTCCGATCCTTTAACTTAGAACCATTTATTAAAATCATTTCTTCGTTTCTTAAAAATGATTTCTATATTCTTATTTCAAATCTCATTATTCTCGCTACGCTGGAACCCGTCCTCACCAAACTCTACTTTATTTCTTTACTTCGAAACATCATTATTCACCCAATCTATTTCATTTCGTATACTTTGGAAAAATCACTATTTCCTTAATTCAAGGACATAAATAAATTTATACTTTAACTCGAGTTCTATTATACATCACTTCCTTACATTATCAAACGCCTTTTTAACTTATAATCATTTCCTTAATCTCGTTCCTTAAGTGAGACTTATTTAATACGATCATTTGAGTTTAAACCTCGTTATAACTTCTAATCCATTCCATTTGGAAATAATTTATTTTAATTATTAATTAAAATAACAATTAAAATAAAAGTAATTCACTTCGTTGGTGATTAAACAAATTTGTTAACCACTTCCTAAATAATTAAATAACTATATTAATGATCATTTATTCAATAATCAGTTCCTAACTTCTTTAGACAAAAAGATAGTTAATCGTTAAATTAACCCAAACATTCGCTAATCCATTTGCATTTGATTCGAAGACTGGTTAATTCAATTTCCAATTCTAATTAAAATAGTTGACTAGGTCAATTTAAATTATCGTTACTTGTTTAATTTATCATAATTAATCACCCCGCTTAGATTAATATAACTAATTTTAAATACCACCTAACTGTTCTACTTAATACAGTTATCTTCAAACAATAATCCATCGGTAAAATCCTGATCTCTACGCTTATACATTTTCTTTAAACCATTATGCAAAATAGTATATAACTAATTTACATAACATTGATTTATTACATTTTTAATAATAAAAATATAATTATAAACTTTACTTAAGTTATAAAAATAATTTTTTATAACTTTAGTTACGTTGATTCGCCCGTTGGTGCATTAACGTCTTAACACAGGGTCTTAGATCGTTTACTGCCAACTACTAAATCAATACTGTCTGTTTATCTAAAAAGATCTCATAAATGTGAATTTAAATTCAACGTTTAATGTTCAATCAATATGATTTTTGGGGTAAACAGTTCTACATTTAAATAATATAAACAACATACAATGTATTTGAGGAATCCGGTCGGATCCCTCCAACCTGTTCGTCCCTGCATCTCAGATAATAATACTTGATAATATATAATCAATGTTAAACTCAAAATAATCTAATATGACAAATATAATTTGTCGACAATCATTAACCAAACAATCAACAACTAAGGTATGCAATCATCCAATTGTTATCATTAACGATGGATTATATTTCAATATGAATTTAACACTGCATAGAAATCTAGAAAAGTGTGAGAATTAACTTACCTTATTTCCAACGATCAATTCGCGCGCAATTTCATTTAATTTTAAACTAGTGTTTAAAATTATATGAAATCCCGGATAGCTCCTATCCATTCCAATCAGTGCATCAGCGCAGCCTTCGTCGTCACGATACCGATGGATCCAGTTTTCCCCATTTCTGACATCGTACAATGAAGTTACGACTTATACTAAATTAATGTGAATTTAACACATATATAATTAATTTAATATTATTAAATATTTTTAATTATAAATAATTACCCTAAGGTGGATTAAGTGCCGCTGATCTCCCAGCCTCCTTGACGTTAAAAGCAAGAACTGCTCTACCTAGTCACCATAAATCCATTTCACATCTTTTTTTCTTACTTACTTCGAAAAGCCCAAACCTGTTGGACATCTGTTCACAGCCCGCCACCATATGTTTCCATGAATTTCGGTGCCATTTTCACCAATCTCCTTAATCACCGTAAACCCTCATCTCATCCCATGTTGCAGACATTTTAATGCACAGCGTCACCTTCTTCTTCCTTTTGCTTTCACTTTGCCTGCACTCAAAAAGTCACCTGCTCCATTAAATTTCCATGCGCGCATGCCCACTGTTATGGAGCCACTTACCACAAAATAACATACCCTAACTTCACTGTGCCCCTTCCATACAATATCAACGCTCCAACTTCCTTACACCACGTCGGTGCCAACAACCGCTGTGCTTCTCACATCACGTTCTAGTTCTGATACACGCATTAACCTCACCATTCTTTTCTCATTTCTATCTTCTTCTTCCATGTTTTGTTACGTTCACCTTGTCTGTTTCTGAAAACAAAACACCCCCGCACCATGAATCGAAACCAAATTCTTCACCATTGCCTCACATGATGCAGGTAACTCCACCACTTCTCTTTTGATGATTGAACCTACTTCCCTTTTCTTTAACTGCATTAAGCTTCTTCACATGTATTTCTTTATTATTTTGTTGTTACATGATAACACTTCACCATGCAGTGTCCTTCCACAATCCACCTGCTGCCTTTGTTCAAAATGAACCACTCCAGACTTTCTAAAGCACATGTTCCCCTTTTTGTTGTTTTTCGAAAAGCTCAAGCAAGGCATTCAGGAAACAAATCCGCGCCAAGAAAGACTTCCCCAAACATTTCCTTTGGCTCCGTATGTTAAAATGCACAGGCCCATACACTCCCATGCTTCGATCAGAAACTCCTCACTTCTTCCAACGTGTTTTCTCCCCTTTTGAAGACCGCAAGTTTCCTTCTCTGCCGCATATGTCCTTCCTCCCATGCACACCATTCACCGCCGACAGTGGTTTGATACCACCGCTGCTCCCCATCTGCGGCCATCCTCGTCAGAAAATGTTTCGAACCCCCCCCCCCATTACCTGACCACTGAAACTCAGTTTCCATTGCTGTGCTGTACACAACTTGCACCAGGAAATTCCTCGCCACAACGATCTCCATCGTCACAGCTCCATATTTTCGGACTTCTCATTTTCGCATGCTCTGCGTTCCGCCACCTCCATTAGTCGGAGCACCAGACCACGACTCCGTCGCCAACTCCACATCGTCCATCGTCTTCCTGCCTTAGACATACTGTCCCCAGCGTTCTTCCTGTTTGTAGCACCAAAGTCTTCACGGAAATCTGTGCGCCTCCAAAGATCCGAAACCCCCCAGCCCTTACCTCGTATTACTTGGATGATGATATCATACCCGAGTGCAGTGCCAAGGCATATAAGCTTAGCCTAACAAGTATCGTATTTTGTTTATTTTGAAGGGCCGGCTTTATTTTATTCACTGTGCGTTTTCTTTTAGAGAGAAGAAACAAAATATTTTGAAATAGAGACAGTTTGTTGGGTATATGTATAATGTTATTATTATTTATTTATTAAGGCGAATGTCAGTTAAGACGTGTTCCTCCGCAAAAGCATGCGTGAATTCAGGAATAGGCTGTAAGCAAGACGTGCGCTCATTAGCTATGGAAATGGGCTTGCAGAATTTTTAAATTAATTTGAAAAGACTTCCGAATGTCACAAGTACTGTGCATTTCGAGAAGGAATTGCTGGGTGTAAGAATTGAGCCTGGTCTTGTTTGTATGTATCTAGTGAAAGAGGAATGAAAGGAATTGTTTATTTAGAGATATTATTATTTAGCCAATAACAGTGAAAGATTTTTCACAATCCAGGATTCAAGGGAAAATAAAGTATAAAGGGAATAATTGCTCTTATCTTAGGTTGTACGATGGTAAGGAAAACACGTCATTAGCTTAGGCGAAATAGTTCTAAGGCATGGGGAATTTAATTCGAATAGAGTTGGGGTTGCATGATGAGTATCTTCAGTAGGAACATGGTGGTTTGTACATTAGGTAGGCTTTAGTTTTTATATACATACATATTATTTTAATTTTATACCGTACCCTTATTTATCGTTCACTGTTAAATTCGCACCACCATACCTTAGCCCCGTCCTCCACGAAAATAAATACACCGCTTTGTCTGGTCGTTCATGTGTGGCTACTTAAATTAATATTTGTAACAAATTTTAATATTCGTAACTAATGGTCAAAAATTCTGGGACGTTACATTCTTTCCCCTTAAAGAATTTTGTCCCCGAAATTACAAGGTAAGAAGAATGATCCGAATCCAGTTATGTATAATAATTATTATAGAATTAGCATCACAATAAATTCAAACTCCTTAAAATTTTCGAAAATTTCGCCAGCATCTCCTCTATGTGATTCGATCGATATAACTACAACTGCCACCTCGGGCCTCAACTTCTCCAACAAAAAACCAAAATCCAACTGGCTATCCAATCCATGTGTATAAAACCAATTACACCAAACAATAATATTAAGGCTTACCTATTTATCGGGCAACTCACTTCCAATTTCGACGTAATCATCTAACTGCTCTTCATTTTTCCAACTATACTTCCATCACAGTAACAAAATCAATTCCATAGCCTTTTGGAATATGCATTTATCTCAACTATAGATTTAAATAATCAAATACCATTTCATACTGATTTTATTCCCGATTCTTTATACTGGAATTTATCTCATTCCATTTATTAATAAATTCTATTCAACTAACTAACGCCCAATCAATTATAATACACAATCAGCTTAATCATTCAAATTTAATTTGTTTGGCTGAATTCAATTATTTAATTCCATTCAACCTGGTTAAATTTCTTTTCCTTAGATTCGATTAACTAATTGGTTCAATTTTATTTCGTAATTCAATTCGAATTCCAATCAAATCAAGTGAAACATACAAGCACTCAACATTACTATACTATAGAAAATTTATTTCTTTTTTATACCAAAATATAATTTGGGCAGAATTATTTCATTTACCCGTTTTTCAAAATAATTTAAAATAATTTTATATTCAAATTACAAATACGCACCCTCATATATATATTCAAACTCAATCTAGGTTATTACTAAACCCATCTCTATTGAGTTACACCACAGAGCCTAGGTTACTACTCAACCATTGCTCTGATACCACGTTGTAACGTCCTACTTTTCCGTACCAATTTAAGCTGACATTTTACTACCACAGTCAACCCAAATTATATAGAAAAGCAGAATGTTAAGAGAAAGAAGTTAGAGGATGAGAAAGAAAAGATAGAACTAATAGAATAGAAGTGTAAGAAGAACATCAGAACCTCACAGCGAAACGAATAAAATATAATATATCAAATCTCTTTATACAAAAAGAAGCTATATATATACATACCAATCATCAGAGTAAATCATATATCAGACACAGCAGAAATAAACTCTAGATAACTAGATGTGAAGCCTCCTGCTTCCAGCTTTTGAAATCCAAGCGGAACTGAACCTGTAAATATACTCGGTCTGACCCGAGCACATTTGATTTAAAACAAAATTCACCCGGATCAGTCTGGAATACTTTCAGTGGTAAATTCACAATAAACAGTTGCTTAATTTTAGAAATCCCTTTGAAAGAAAAGGATAATAGTAAGACCAGCCCACACATAAACACAGACGGTTTTTATCTTACTATAACCCAAAAAAGTTTTGATATATCAAAATTTAGTGATATTATAATAGTGTCTATCAATCACAAATAAATAATCAAAAACCGCGAGGTTCTTATTGGATAATCGATTCCAACAGACAAGGAATGGGATCACCTTCCGATCAGTGTACTCTAGAAGGCACACACTGGGGTTCAACAAGAATGCGTTGCAACCTGGCAACACATGAGCGCCCATTTATTTAGCTTGAGTGTAGCGAATATATTGTCACCCACAGTTGTTGGCCATCCAACCGTCATCTGAAGATACAAAATCAAAAAGAAGAACAAAATGAATTTTCTCTGGATCAGTGACAGATACACCATACTTAGGAATGACCCACCTAGCCACGCTGCCTGCCTGATTTTTGTCATTTCCCGGTTGCGAGGCTAGAGGATACGTTTATCTTCTGGAATAGCACACCATCACTCACTTTGAATGCCACATCGTCAAACCCGTCAAATCACAAATCGATTTCCTCAAAATATCACGGGTATAAAAGCTAAGAGAACCGAATTCCTCCGCCACCAGACGTAATACCTTTAAGAGTTCAACCGTACACGATCCGTTGGGAATACTCTGTCAAACACTCGTCTATACAAGTCATCCAGAAATAGGATTAACCGAAGGCACTCTCCTACCACATTCTGCATAGGAATCACCCCTAGGATCAGTAGTGAGAAGTCCTAGCAATCCCTTAGACTTCATCCACGACAGAATCACAGTGTATCTCTTTTTGTTTGGGTGCGACCCAGAGATTATAAGTAGTTCTTCCGCTTATGAAATTCGACGGGTCTTCAATGCTCTTTCTTCAATCTTTGCAAGTTAGTTCGTACGCAATGTTGATTCGAAGTGGTTTTGGGTTCAGTTCCCATACCGATCTTTTCGAAACAACATGTCAAAAGGGTATAATACAATTCATTGATAGTTTGGTGTTTTAACTATCAATGTCAGACAGTACAATAAAGTATATTGGCAGCTCCGATCCTTTAACTTAGAACCATTTATTAAAATCATTTCTTCGTTTCTTAAAAACGATTTCTATATTCTTATTTCAAATCTCATTATTCTCGCTACGCTGGAACCTGTCCTCCCCAAACTCTACTTTATTTCTTTACTTCGAAACATCGTTGTTCACCCATCCTATTTCATTTCGTATACTTTAGAAAAATCACTATTTCCTTAATTCAAGGATGTAAAAAAAATTATACTTTAACTCGAGTTCAATTATACATCACTTCCTTACATTATCAAACGCCTTTTTAACTTATAATCATTTCCTTAATCTCGTTCCTTAAGTAAGACTTATTTTAATACGATCATTTGAGTTTAAACCTCGTTATAACTTCTAATCCATTCCATTTGGAAATAATTTATTTTAATTATTAATTAAAATAATAATTAAAATAATAGTAATTCACTTCGTTGGTGATTAAACATATTTGCTAACCACTTCCTAAATCATTAACTGACTATATTAATGACCATTTATTCAATAATCAGTTCCTAACTTCGTTAGACAAAAAGATAATTAATCATTAAATTAACCCAAACATTCACTAAATCATTTGCATTTGATTTGAAGATTGGTTAATTTGATTTCCAATTCTAATTAAAATAGTTTACTAGGTCAACTTAAATTATCGTTACTTATTTAATTTATCATAATTAATCACCCCCTTAGATTAATATAACCAATTTTAAATACCACCTTACCGTTCTACTAAAGACAGTTATCTTCAAACAATAATCCATTGGTAAAATCCTGATCTCTACGCTTATACATTTTCTTTAAACCATTATACAAAATATAATATAACTTATTTACATAACATTGGTTTATTATATTTTTAATAATAAAAATATAATTTAAAACTTTACTTAAGTTATAAAAATATTTTTTTATAAATTTAGTTGCGTCGGTTCGCATGTTGGTGCGTAAACGTTTTAAACAGGGTCTCAGATCGTTTACTGCCAACTACTAAATCAATACTGTCTGTTTGTCTAAAAACATCTCATAAATGTGAATTTAAATTCAACGTTTAATGTTCAATCAATATGATTATTGAGGTAAACAGCTCTACATTTAAATAATATAAACAACATACATTGTATTTGAGGAATCTGGTCGGATCCCTCCAAACTATTCTCCCTGCATCTCAGATAATAATACTTGATAATTTATAATCATTGTTAAAATCAAAATAATCTAATACAACAAATATAATTTGTCGACAATCATTAACCAAACAATCAACAACCAAGGCATGCAATCATCCAATTATGATCATTAACGATGGATTATATTTCCATATGAATTTAACACTGCATAGAAATCCAGAAAAGTGTGAGAATTAACTCACCTTATTTCCAACGATCGATTCACGCGCCATTTCATTTAATTTTAAACTAGCGTTTAAAATTATATGAAATCCCGGATAGCTCCCATCCATTCCGAATCAGTGCAACAACGTAGCCTTCGTCGTCACGATACCGATGGATCCAGTTTTCCCCATTTCTGACATCGTATAATGAAGTTATGGCTTATACTAAATTAATGTGAATTTAATGCATAGATAATTAACTTAATATTATTAAATATTTTTAATTATAAACACTTACCCTAAGGTAGATTAAGTGTCGCTGATCTCCCAGCCTCCTTGATGTTAAAAGCAAAAACTGCTCCACCCAGTCACCATAAATCCATTTCACATCTTTTTTTTCTTACTTACTTCAAAAATCCCAAACCCGTTGGACATCTGTTCACAGCCCACCACCATATGTTTCCATGAATTTCGGTGCCATTTTCACCAATCTCCTTAATCACCGTAAACCCTCAGCTCACCCCATCGTTCCAGATATTTTAATGCACAACATCACCTTCTACTTCCTTTTGCTTTCACTTTGCCTGCACTTGAAAAGTCAACTGCTCCATTAAATTTCCATGTGCGCATGCCCACTATTCTGGAGCCACTCATCGCAAAATAACATACCCTGACTTCATTGCGCCCCTTCCATACAATATCAACGCTCCAACTTCCTTACACCACGCCGGTGCCAACAACTGCCGTGCTTCTCACATTACGTTCTAGTTCTGATACACACACGTAACCTCTCCATTCTTTTCTTGTTTCTATCTTCTTCTTCCATGTTTTGTTACATTCACCTCGTCTGTTTCTGAAAACAAAACACCCCCGCACCATGAATCGAACCCAAACTCTTCACCATTGCCTCACATGCTACAGGTAACTCCACCATTCTCTTATGATGAATGAACCTACTTCCCTTTTCTTTAACTGCATTAAGCTTCTTCACATGTATTTCTTTATTATTTCGTTGTTACGTGGTAACACTTCACCATGCATTGGCCTTCCACAATCCACTTGCTGCCTTTGTTCAAAATGAACCCCTCCAGACTTTCTAAACCATCCCCTTTTTGTTGTTTTTCGAAAAGCTCAAGCAAGGCATTCAGGAAACAAATCCGTGCTAAGAAAGACTTCCCCAAACTTTTCCTTTGTCTCCGTACGTTAAAATGCACAGGCCTCTACACTCCCATGCTTCCATCAGAAACTCCTCACTACTTCCGACGTGTTTTCTCCCCTTCGGAAGACCGCGAGTTCCCTTCTCCGTCGCATTTGTCCTTCCTCCCATGCATACCATTCACCGTCAATAGTACCTTGATACCACCGCTGCTCCCCATCTACGGCCATCCTCACTGGAAAATGCTTCGAACCCCCCATTACCCGACCACTGAAACTCAGTCTCCACTGCTGTGCTGTAAGCAACTTGCAACAGGAAACTCCTCACTACAACGATCTCCGTCGTCATAGCTCCAGATTTCCGAACTTATCATTTCCGCATGCACTGCGTTCCTCCACCTCCATTAGTTGGAGCCCCAGACCACGGCTCCGTCGCCAACTCCACATCGTCCATCGTCTCCACGCCTTAGACATACTGTCCCCAGCATTCTTCCTGTTTGTATCACCAAAGTCTTAACGGAAATCCATGCGCCTCCAAAGATTCGAAACCCCCCAGCCCTCACCTCGTATTACTTGGATGATGATATCATACCCGAGTGCAGTGCCTGGGCATATAAGCTTAACTTAACAAGTATCGTATTTTGTTTATTTTGAAGGGTCGGCTTTATTTTATTCACCGTGTGTTTTCTTTCATAGAGAAGAAACGAAATGTTTTGAAATAGAGGCAGTTTGTTGGGTATATGTATAATGTTATTATTATTTATTTATTAAGGCGAATGTCAGTTAAGACGTGTTCCTCAGCAAAAACATGCGTGATTTCAGGAATAGGCTGTAAGCAAGATGTGCGCTCGTTAGCTATAGGAAATGGGCTTGCAGAATTTTTAAATTAATTTGAAAAGTCTTCCGAATGTCACAAGTATTGTGCATTTCGAGAAGGAATTGCTGGGTGTAAGAAATGAGCATGGTCTTGTTTGTATATATATGGTGAAAGAGGAATGAAAGGAATTGTTTATTTAGAGATATTATTATTTAGCCAATAATAGTGAAAGATTTTTCACAATCCAGGATTCAAGGGAAAAGAAAGCATAAAGGGAATGATTGCTCTTATCTTAGGTTTTACGATGGTAAGGAAGCATGTCATTAGCGTAGGCAGAATAGTTCTAAGGCATGGGGCATTTAATTTGAGTAGAGATGGGGTTGCATGATGAGTGTCTTCAGTAGGAACATAGTGGTTTATACATTATGTAGGCATCAATTTTTATATACATACATATTTTTTTAATTTTATATCGTACCCTTATTTATCGTTCACTGTTAAATTCGCACCACTAGACACTAACCCCGACCGCCACGAAAATAAATACATTGCTTTGTCTGGTCGTTCATGTGTGGCTACTTAAAATTAATATTCATAATGGATTTTAATATTCGTAAGTAACAGTCAAAAATTCTGGGACGTTATAGTCGCCATCTGAGGGATATTGTAGAGAAATTGCTTCATGCCAAGAAGATGGATGAGTACAAGGTTGTCCCAAAGGATGGGGGTAAGGAGGTCATACTCCAAATTAGAACCAACCTGCCCCTAGACGTACTGACTAGCAAAAAGAGAAAGTCATAGTCATCAATACTATAGTCGGGGGACCACATCCCACTGGATCTAGTAATAGAACAATGGAACAGTATGTTAATGTTGCCAAACAACCGGAGGTGGGAGAATGCGGCAACCTTGAAGAGGCTGTGCCCGTGAAACAACAAAAAACAGTAGCGAACAATGTTATTTTCCAAGACGGAGAAAGTGTAGGAGTTGAAACACCTAGTGTCGACCCATTGGTAATAACTACCACCATCGGGCCTGCATTAGTATGAAAATTCCTTATGGACTGTGGGAGTTCCATCAACATCTTGTTCAAAAAAGCATTTGACAAAAGAAGTTAGAAGTGAAGGATTTAAAACCGTGTGGAGGCTGGATACATGGTCTCCAATCAGTATGGTAGATTTATCTGTAGAGCTAGGAGAGGGAGATCGCCAAAGAGTAAGGCTTCTCCCATTCATGATTATGGATATTGATTCGCCTTACAACACCTTTTTACGTCGACCGGCCCTCGCAGAGTTCATGGCCAACATTGCACCCTAGTGCCTATTGATGAAGTTCCCAACTGAAGCCAGAGTGGAAATGGTTCGAGGCGACCAAGTGACTGGAAGATCTTGTTATATGGCGGAATTAATGATGCTACGAAATGGAAAAGACATACAACCCAAGAGTACTTCCCCTCCTATCAGGGAAGGCTCGTCATAGCAAGTAAACGGAATGCCACCGAACAAGTCACCGGACGACCTTCCCGGGGACATAGATCCTAGAGAGGATGAAGAACCAGGATATAGGAAGGCGATGCCTAATGAAGCAACTGTAGGTGTATCAATCGACGATAACGACCAAACGATGGCCATAAAGATTGGATCCCCTCCAAACAAGGGAGTTATCAGACTTTTTATATGCGAACTTGGATGTGTTCGCTTGGACCTACACTGATATGTGTGGAATTTCCCCTTCAATTATGAGTCATTTACTAAGCATAAACCCAAAGCACCCTCTTGTGAAACAAAAAAAGCGTATGCTGGTCCTAGGGCGGTCGACTGCCTTGAAAGAAGAAGTGGAAAAGTTGAGAGATAATAGATTTATTAGAGACTCGACATATCCTGACTGGATATCGAATGCCGTCCTGGTTAAGAACGCCAATGGGAAGTATCGTACATATATTGGATTTTCAGATCTGAACAAAGCTTGGCCGAAGGACAACTTTCTACTTCCTAGGATCGACTAACTAGTGGATTCAACAGTGGGGCACAGACTACTCTCTTTCATGGTGCTTATTCGGGTTACAATCAGATTCCCATGCACGTGCCAGATCAGGAGAGCATCAGTTTTATCACAGACCTGGGATTGTATTGCTATGTGGTAATGCCCTTTAGACTTAAGAATGCTAGAGCGACGTACCAGTGCTTGGTGAGTCAGATGTTCTACAATCAAATGAGGAAGACAATGGAAGTTTATGTGGATGATATGCTTATGAAGTTAAAACGATAACCCGACAACGCAACAGACTTAGCGGAGATGTTCGGTATCCTACGACGATATGGAATGAAGCTAAATCCTATGAAACGCTCATTCGAGGTTGCATCAGGAAAATTTCTGGGCTTCATAGTCAGCTTCCGCGGAATCGAGATTAATCCCGATCAGATTGTGGCAATTAGATATATTAAAGAGCCGCGAAAGATCAAAGACTTCCAGAGTTTAACAGGGAAGGTCGCAACATTAAGTAGATTTATTTCCAAGGCTACAGACAAGTGCGTCCCTTTCTTTGATCTAATAAAACGTGCAAAACGTAACTTCGAGTGGACCCAGATTGCGTAGAAGCCTTCCAGAATCTACTAGATCTCTTAGAAAAGCCTCTGATATTGTCTAAACTGATGGACCACGAAGACTTGTTCGTATATTTAGCAGTATCATCTCATACAAGTAGCTCGGCCCTGGTATATGAGGAGGACAAGGTTCAAAGACCAGTATATAATGTGAGCAAGAAGTTGGCGGCAGTAGAGCGCAACTATCCGAAAATAGAAAAACTTGCTTATAGCTTGTTGATTACTCCCAGAAAACTTCTCCATTATTTCCAAGCTTATCCAATTATTGTATATACCGATCAACTGCTCTGATAGGTCCTATAATGGTCTGAATCACCTGGACGATTGCTTAAGTGCAATATTGAGCTGAGCCAGTTCGACCTAAGCTTCCAACCTAGAAGATCGATAAGGGGGCAGGAATTAGCCGATTTCATTGCCGGGTTCACAATCCTCGAAGAGGATGTGCCAGGTGAAGAGGCCAGTCCCTTAGAACAAAAATCGGAAGTTAGCGCTTGGAAGTTATACACAGATGGTGCTAGGAATGACCGACGGTTCGGCGCCAAAGTTGTATTGATAACTTCTGAAAAGCGATATATTTACTACGCTCTTCGACTAGAATTTTCCTCTACTAACAACGATTCCGAATACGAAGCCCTAATTGCCGGGTTGAAGCTCGCTAAGGAGTTGGGAGTAGCAGCATTGAACATCTTCTGTGACTCTCAAATTATTGTTTGTCAGGTTCGAAAGGAGTATCAAGCGAAAGGACCTTGACTCGCTGCTTACTTGAAAAAGGTAGAAGAGTTGTTGGATGGCATGGAACGTTATGGCATATCCCATACTTCGTGAATAAAGAATCAAAAGGTGGATAGTTTAGCCAAGCTAACTAGCTCCGATAACCCGAAAGAAACAGAAATGGCCCCAATAGAAGTACTGAAATATCCAAGCATTGATCAGAGGGAAGTTGATCCAGTGTTGGAAATCGAACTGGAAAGAGAGTCGAGGTTAACAACGATAAAAACTTCCTGCAGAATAGAGTGCTCCCAACAAAAAGGAGTGAGAAGCACGCTATCGTTCGCAAAACTTCAAGATATGTCATGCAAGATGAGGTTTTTTACCGTCAACGATCTTCGATGCCCTTACTCCCGTGTGTAGCACATGACGACATCAAATGTGTACTAAGAGAGGTGCCCGAGGGTTAATGTGGAGATCACACCGGAAGTCAAACATTGGCAAAGAAAATACTACGATATGGCTACTTTTGGCCTACCGTGATTCGGGATGCAGCTGATTATTCATGATACTGCGACAGGTGCCAAAAATTTGCGAAGATTCCCAAAGCACCACCCAGCCAACTCAAGTCAATGGTGAGCCCGCGACCATTCGCCGTGTGGGGAATAGACATCATTGGAAGCTTACCAATCACTAAAGGTGGAGCAAAATATGCAATCGTGTCCATAGATTACTTTATCAAATGGGTGGGAGTCGAACCATTAACTACAATCACGACAAAGAGGGTGATTAATTTTGTTGTTAGAAATATAATTTGACGATTTGGAATTCCCAAAGCCATTATAACTGACAATGGAACCCAGTTCGACAACACCAAGTTCAGAGATTTCTGCCAAAAATACAAGATTGAAAAGAGATATACCGCGGAAGCTCACCTACAATAAAATGGACAAGTTGAGGCAGTAAACAAAATCATTAAGTCCATTCTAAAGAAACGATTGAAGCAGGCGAAAGCCATGTGGGTCGACGAATTTCCCTTAGCATTGCTGGCTTATCGAACGACTTACAAATCGACGACGGGTCATACCCCCTTCTCACTTTCATTTGGATCAGAGGCAATCATTCCAATAGAATTGGAATTCCCCTCTCACAGGATAACATATTATGATCCAATGACGAACGGAGCACTTCCTCTTGAGTCCTTGGACATGATCGAGGAAAAAAGAGATGAAGCAGACTTACGTGCCTCGAGGCATAGACACCAAGTTGCACGATACTACAACAGGAAGGTTCAACCCCAGACCTTTGAACCTAGAGACTTTGTCTTGAAATGTGTCTTCCCAACTCTCGTTTTCCTGGGTTTGAATTGGGAAGGACCATATGCCATTCAGCGAAAACTTGATAAAGGAGCTTTCAAGCTAACGACCGTAAATGGGGAGGATGTCCCCATAGGTGGAATGCCCAGCACTTGCAGCACTATTTGACTTAATATTGTACTAATTCTTTTGTTTTATAAACTATGTAAATAGGCTCGACTTACGTAGAACAATCTAGTTAATATGAGCACAAGATTATAAAGTGGACATAGGCTATGATTTAGCCGAACCACTATAAAAATATCATGTGTTACTTATCTTTCTTGCATTTATCTCTTTATATCCTGTGATTATTTTTCTTTGGGTTTGAAACATAGAACTTGAATTAAAATCGAGAGCGGGTATGGCACTCGAACCGGCGAGACCCCGCCCTAACAAATAGGATGCAGAGGGAAAGCCAGAGCGATCGGGATGACTGTTTGCACGATTAACTATAACTCTCATGATCCGAGAGAGAGAGAGTATAAAAGATGGAAGATGACGTCCCAGACACTAACTCTCATAATCCGAGTGAGAGTATAAAGGACGGGAAAACGACATCCCCAAAGCGTGATGGTGCACCATGATAAAAGACTGCCTTAACCACACTCTAACCTGGACATACGACAGGAGAGTATAAATGTGCTGAGAGAAAGTTCCAATGAAAATGGGTTCCTATCCCACTAAAGAATAGGGGGCAAGAATGAAAGCTGAGCTCGCCTTCCCCATAGGTTTGTTGGTTGAAATTTAATGTCGATCCTAATCAATCCCGAACAAGCCTTGACCAGGCACTCTATTCAAGATTGATTGAGGGCATACACATACACATCACACCCCTCATGTTATTTATTACTTATTTTAGTAACGATCTTATATTGCACAAATTATTGTTTGCAGGGAAGCTGGGTTGGAACCTTTGTTTGATTTGTGATGTGATTTTCGTTTGTTACTTAGGTTAATAATGTTTTGATTACTAATGCACTTAATTGAAACAAATGACAAACTTGCAAATATTTGACATTGTAGGGAAACAAACTACTTTATTTACAGAAGTGGAGGTTCACATAAAGGAACTAATCAAAAGATGCGAGGGCCGCACTCAGTACGACAACAGAAGGCCAGTGTACAACAAAATGAAAAGACTAAACTACATTTCACTTGGGCTTCGGGGAAGCTTTAGGTTTTTTGGTGGCTTTAAGCCTCGCTTTCTCTTCTCGTTCAGCATTAGTGAGAATACATTTCTTTCTTCCTTTATCCGAAGGAGTTGCACTTGGATCATTCTAGGATTTCTGAATTAAGCCTCCAGTGATCGATCGAGTAGAAAGCTTGACAACCAATCCAGACTGGGGGCAATCGCCTGGATGGGATTGATGTTGAGGGGTTCTTCAGATTTTTCCTCCAGTTTAGCTTTAAAAATATCATTGTTCTTTACCTTCATTCCAACCAAAGTCGTGTTTTTCAGTCTCCCCAAAGACCCCAGTTACAAAAACGTCGTCATCTCCCTTGTTTCTATCATCGCCGTCGTCGTCCTTCAAAGCCTCTATCGTATCTCCGTCCTTGGGAGCTTCCGTGCTGGATGGCATAATGGTTTTGTCAACAACTTCTTTTTATTTCTCCTTGGTCTCTCCAGCAGGCTCTACACCTGAAGAGCGAGATACGACAGTTATCAGCTCAGGAGAAAACTCGGGTTCTTCGATTGTTTGCCCTATAATACAACAGAAAGCTGAAACGGCTTTAACAAATTAAGGCGAAATGGTGGATATACTATCGTATGACTTTTCAGAAGGAGCAGCACAGGTTTCAGAAGCCGGTTCAATGATTGGAGATATCATAGATGCCTTTAGGATCTCAGGATGGTCAGGATCGTACCCTTCTGTTTTAGTAGTCTTGGGAGGCAGCAAATGAAGAACTGGAACCTAGTTCGTTAGTTTCCTTCCCTTTGGCTTGGCGTCTCTCCTACTCCATAGCTACCTGGATCAGTCTCCTCCCCTCAAGTAGAAGCTCCGGCTCCTCTCCTTTCAAATATTTTCTCATGAGTTCTTCCTTGTCAATAGTATCTACCTTAATCTGTCGCTTTTCCCAATCAACAACTTGGTCTTGTACATCGACCAAGGTCGTCTTATAGTCCTTGATCCAGGAAATATCTCGGTATCGGATCACTTGAGCATAAAACTCTATCATGAGCTCCCCGTATTCATCCAACTCTTTTTGTTCTTTGGCGAGTTGCACATTAGCATTAGCGACGGACTTAAGAGAAATATTTGCATTCCCCTCGGCAAAGACTGCCCTTTCTTTAACCACTGCTAGTTTGGCTTCTAATTCAGCATTCGTCCTCACCAATTTTGCTTTTTCCTGTTCAAGGCGAGAGCAAGATAACTTTGCATCGGTGCTCTCCGACTTCGCATCTTCTACTTGCTTTTTCAAGGCAGCAAGCTCTTAACTATGAGAGTCAAGCTCGGAATTGTAGCTCTTTTGCAGTTCCTTATATTATTTCTTATGATTGTTGGATGTCATGCTACGCTAAGGAGAGTTGGGCTTGTGCATCCTCAAGCTCTTTCTCTGTGTTCTTTATGGCTTTCTCATCATATTCAACCATCTCTTTCATGTGACTCACATCGGCTAACAAGTATCGGATGATTTTTGAAAGGTTTCTCGAGTACTTGCGCATTTCCATGTATTGCTTATCCACTAGAGCTATTTTGGCCTTAACTTCATCTGCCCACTTTGGAGGTACTGGCTCGAGTGCTGGGACGAAAAGCATATTCCCAAAATGATGATCTAGAAGTTGCTTCTTTAGAATTTTCAGCTTAGCTTCATTCTTGGAGTCAAGTGTCACAGGTTTCTTTGTAGATATGTTAATGTTTCGTCGACCAATGGGCACGAGAGTTTTTTTCCTTTTTCTTGCTCTTTTTCCAAGTCCTCAGCCTTATCTTGTGGATCAGAACGTTTCGGTGATGGTCTTTCCTCATGATGTGACTCCTTCGAAATAACTGTAGCCTTGGGCAGTGACTTATCCCCTTCACGACAGTCCTGGTGGCTCTTGTGCTTAACAGTTTCTGATTTGCGAGGGGAACGAGAGTGTGAAGAATAAGGATGGTGTGAATAATAGTGTTTCTTGTTATCTGTCCCACGATTATCGCTTCGATCATACTCCGTGTCTGAATCGAACCAGGGCATGCTTGAACGAACGTCTTTGAGGGAGTAGTGGCGACGCGGTGTTTACACCGAAAACGGAATGAAACACCAAAGGTACTCTTTCAAGTACTTCAACAAAATGTATGTGGAGCCACAATCACAAGCGTAGAAAACAAGAACTTTTTATAGTGGTTCGATCCACAAGAGGTCTACATCCACTTTCACATAGGATTCCATTACGAATTTATAAATTTCAAGGTTTGATTCACTCTTACAACAAGTTTATAACTCTTTTACTTGTAGATCACACTTAACTTCATAGAAAGTGATGAAGAAACGATATGACCAGCGGAAATAAAGTATAATCGGAGGAGGATTGGAAGGATTTCTTCGAGTGTTTAAACTTGGGTGATAGATCTACAATTCCTAGATCACTTGGATGGATTTGATGAAAGCCATGATTAATGAATGAATGAATCTTCCCTTGATGATGATGGATGAGTGTTAGAATTATGTCAAATAGTTGTGAAGAGATTTTAGCAGGACTTCGTGGAAAGGGAATTCCATCCCCCTTAAAAGTGGGGTTGGCCCCCTATTTATAGGAGCGAGGGAGAGCCAAAATATCATGTGCATGCCACTGGTCGGTCTAGGTTCTATTTACGGAAATTGCCACCGGCCAGCTGTTAATAGCTGTCTAGAGGACCAATCGGTATGAATCAGAACCGACAGGTCGGTATGCCTCCTCTTCTTGTCTATGTGATCGATCAGCTCTAGGCTTCATACCATGTCGGTCTCATACCTCGCCCTAACCGATCGGTATGATTGGATTATATCTTTGCTAGCTGACCGTTCTGGAACTCCAGAATATGACCGGCCGGTCTCATACCTTTTTGTCCGATCGGTACAGTGACCACTGATCAGAGTGTGCAGCCTTAGGATCAGCCGATCAGTACTTGTACTTCAGACCGATCAGCCATGCTGAATAAAGTTAAACCGAGGGATCCTAAAGAAGGCACCGACCTGTCTGTGTCTACGCTTCAGGCCGAACGGTAACAAATTGAACCAAAGAATTATTGGTCTTTCCCTGTGTCTCGATCCATCAATGTGTATATGATTTTTTGCGGAGTAAACATTTGCTCCTCGAAATCTACAATTTTCTTTTGAGAAGATTGTAAGCTTCGAATTGAATGTTTTTATTACACAATTGGTGGATCATTCTCATGGATTTTGCTTCTGGTCAGTATGCACAGTCATTCGCAGTGGTTAATTTAAGCGCTCGGTCGGTCGATTAAATTTGCTTGGTAGGCGATCGGTTGGTTGGGTGTAGCAGGCTTCCATAGGCCGACCGGCCTACCTGACAGTTGCCTTTATATTGGACCCCTGGCTTTTAGTCATCCCTTTTATTTCGCTTTCTCCAAACCGACCAGAAATCTCCATTAATGGCGGCGACTCTGATTTTCTGAAGAAACTTGCTTCCTTGATCCGCTTTACTTCGATCAACCCACCAATTCCAATTTAATTCACCTCGACGCACATCTGAAACCCAGCGTTCAACCTCTGTGTTCATCTCTGCGATTGATTTTCACTATTGGCTTCAACAAACCCAAATTAAACCCAGGTACCCATTTAATTCTAAATCGTCAAGTTCATGTATGCTTGTGAGGTTTGATTTGGGTTTCTAATAGAATTGGATTCGGGTTTTTTAGGGTTTTGAACTTTGGCATTGAATTGATATGAATTGGGATCGTGTTTGATTGTAATGAGGTTGTGGTTGTGTTTGAGGAGTTCCAAATGTATTGTTCCTCTCAAACTTCAGTTTTAACTTGATGCTCCTATGGTGTTTGACAAATTTCTTGAGTCGGGAACTTTAATTTTGTATGCTCTTTTATCTTGCTGTTGTAACACCATATGTGTTTAACATGAATGCGATCTCTTGTTTTGTGTTTGTGTCTCTTTTACACACTATTTTGTTATCCCACTTGTCGATAAATTGTGGTGGAGTTACGGTTTTTAGGAATTCAATAATGTATTAGGGCCGATCAACTGTCACTAACCCCTTGGAAAGTGTCTTGTACCGATCGGTCAGGTCTCAAGCACCGATCGGTCAGTGTGAGTCCTCAGGGACTTGTTTGAACTATGCGGTTTATCTTGAGCGTCGGTTAGTGAGTTCTGCTCCTTCCATAGTTTGATGGCACTGGTCGGTTACTATCAACTTTATGGGAAACTAATCAGACCGATCGGTCACTCCCAAAGGCCGATCAGTTAGTGCCAGTCTCTTGGGGTTTTGGCTATTCCGACCGGTTGGTATTAAACTCCTAGGCAATTAGAGGCACCGGCCAGTTTGTATTGAACACCGATCGGTTAGTGTCAATCCTGTGGAGCATTATTGGTACCGATCAACCTGTTCTAGGTACCGATCGGTGTTGTAATTCCTTGGAGGATTGATAGTACTGATCGGTCAGTCTTAGGTGCCAGCACCGATCAGTTGATTCCAATCCTTTAAAAGGTGGATAGTACCGGTCGGCATGTGTCCAACACCGACCATCCCTTTATACTATTGCTTGTCTGTCCTGTAAAAAAATAATTGAACATTCTGGGCCATTATACTCTGCTACTGACTTCCCGTATCAGCAGTGAGTCAGTTAGACATTTTTTAGAGAGTTTATACAAAGCATTTTATAACCTATATTTAAACGACACATCTGTGCTGAAGTGACTCAAAGATTATTTTTAGTTTAATCACACACTTCTCACACAAATTGATCATTCAACTATAAGTTTGTATTAGAGCTAGAGATTGATCGATTTGTTGCATATTTCAAACCTTGCTTTCATGTTGCTACGTATAACGCCTCTTATTTTAGGAAAAAAGTACACTTATCTGTGTAAAATGATAACCCGAAAACAATCGCGCGAACAACTTGAGGAAACACCTGGGCCTGTTTAAGTTGGAACTTCCGCTCAGACTGTATTGGCCAATGCCCCTGGATCTGAGACTACTCCAGAATTTCCTAAACCAAAGCCTCTTACTATAATGCCTAATGAAAGGAAACCGACAAAACTTTATGAGCGGTCATATAAAAGTTTATGTGCTCAGTTTAAGATCCCAGAGGATGATGCTAAACTTCCGGAGGATAATGAATTTGTTGATTTCCCACCCCTAGGATTTGTTACCGTTAACCGACGGATGTAAACAGCGGGAGTCGTTCCTCCTTTTAACTCTTTCCTGGAAATGGTTCTTAGACGCTTAGCCATTGCTCCCATGCAGTTACACCCGAATGGTTATGCCATCTTAACCGCCTTGTGTGTACTTTTTATGAGGGTTACCCAATGTTTGCCCACTTTCCAAGAGATCTTCTTTCTTTATTCCATTAAAAAGAGCCCGGGATCAATTCTATTTATGGAAGCGAGGCATTCCAAGAGCATCACTGACTTATTGGACAGTATCAAGGGATTTAAAGAGAAATATTGGTTCGTCAGATGCCCCGACAAATTCTATAGCAGATGGAGAGAAGGAGGTAAAGATCCACTTCTTTAAAACTTTTCTGTTTCTCTTTGCATTTAAGTATTGAATCTTACATTCTTCACCTGTTACACAGAAATCCCATCTACCGATCCAGACTTTGCCATGGATGAGGGCCTATTAGGTGCTCTAAGAAATGTTGACGAAAATGAGAGAAGTAGGAATTTTTTATCACGGAGGAATTTCTCCGTTAGTACCACCTACTTTATCCTTCTCGTACTCTCAAACTAGACCTATTGCTTAAAGGAAAGACTACCACTAAATCCCCTGCTTCGAAAGCTTCTTTAAAGAAATGCTCGAATACTACGGGTAGTAGTAAAACACCCCCTAAAAGTAAATTGTCCTCCATTAAAGAAGGGGGTCCAGATCATTACAGGGATGTAAGTGACCGGGCTGAGAAAGATGAGAGAGAGGGCATTGACTCAGAGTCTGCTCATGAAACTGAACATGTTGTGGAATATGACACTACATTAGAAGTTGACCCGAATACAGAAACAATAACTGGGGACCTTCTTATTCAAGATGAGACTGGAGAAGTTTCAGTAGGTACCTTTGATAATTTGGGTGATCTTAACTCAACTAAGTACCTTAGTCAAGATGATACTGTTTCTTAGCCTCTTGATCCTCAAAACATAGTCACAACAACTAGCATAATGGAGAATCCTATCTCCGAGACAGGAAAGTTGCTGAAATCCTTAGGAATTTCCATAGAACCAACTAGGAAAAAAAGTTCATTAGCATCAGCTTACTTTTAGAAAACATTTCTAGCATACAATATTTCTAATGAATATTTTTTATAATTTTCCTTTAGTACTTTGCAAGTCAAGCACTGAAATTTGTCTTAATCTTATTTCAGGTTTAGATATGTACGGAAAACGTTCATCAGGTTTCAGATCAGACTTCAGTAGGAAAAACAAAGCCATCAATCCAAAGCACCTGTTACAATCTGATCCTCCATGACCATCGCATCATCATAAGTAAATCCATCCTCCCCCGCCCCTGAAATCTTCTCATCAACCTTTACACGTATCAGAGTCAGACTTGATTGAGGAACAAAGGCGGAAGATACGTGAGGAAGAGGATGAGGAAGCGAGAAGACGTACTTGGCTCAGAGAAGGTACTCATGATGAAGAGGGCCGAGGGAAGAAGCGAGGAAGGGACGATCAAGAAAAAGGTGGCTCATACAAACATACCCGAATGGATAAGCTTCATATTAGACTACGATCGATTCCATCTTCTGGCCCCCCTGGTCCTCTGGCCAAGATTCACTCAATCATTTATAAGCCTCGCCATGATTCCGGACCAGTAAGTGTTCCTCTCTCCGAACGACTCCCAGGATGGAACTTAAAAGGGATTATGTTCGGTCATGGTGTGAGTTTAACTGATGTCGATGACCTATCTGAGGAGGTATATGCAGTAATAAGGCAAACACATACTCAGGTTGACAATGCCAAGAGGAAACTTGATACAAAGTGGAATATTGTCAAAGATAGTTCCAAGAGAAAGCTGCGTGGATGGAGTAAATTTGGTGATGATCTCCAAAAGCGACATGACATTAATCTTGCTAAAATCGCCGAGTTGGAGAACGTTAAGGTCAAATGGGAAAAAGTTTTAGGTTCTCACGATGCTATAATTGCGTCACTCAATAAAAGAGTTGCAGAGTTAGAAGCATTAGATAACGAAAACAAGAAGCTCTGAGAAGAATTTGAAGCTGCTAAACAATGGGAAAAGCAAGCCTTGACTGCCAAATCCAGTGATGAAGCTACATTATCTGTGGAAAAGGATTTTTCCAAACAGTATCGGGATGAAGCTGCCCAACTTAGGAAAACCATTAGTTCTTTAAAGGCTTCCAATCAAACATTGACGGCTAAGGTTGAATCACTTGAGAAAGACAAGACAAATGCTGAGGAAACTCTTAAGCAAGCTATGAATGAGGCTGATGAAGACATATTTCGATTTTACGTCTTCAACATCATGAGTTGCGAGAGTTTGCACTACTTAGGGGATAACTTTTCAACTACTTTGTCGCGTGTTTGGAAACGAGTGCTTGAAATCAATGGTGATGATTGCAGCGAGGATGAGCTTATTAATAAACTTTTAGATGACAGGTCTATGAAAGCCTTAGACGAGGGAAAGGCTCAACTAGCAAACGAAAGGGCTGGTACTTCTGGAGAGCAAATTCAAAACCAACATGACACCAACCTTCCTACTAATCCTATGGACTTGGAGCTTCTGGTTCGCATACATTAGTTAATCTACTTGATGTTTCCAAAGAGAAGGATATAGTTACCGAGGGGGATGCCACTATAGAGAATATTACTGAGGAGCCCAGTAGCTATGATGAAGTTGATGATGAAAACACTGAAAATTGGAGAATTGAGCGCAGAGGTGTCCAGGAAAATCCTCTAGATGCAAGTAAAATTGAAATCAACTATACCATGTCATAGTTAGAATCCATTTTTGATTCGCCTGGGTCCCTTGCCTATTATGCTTGTTGTATCCATAATCTAGGTATAATCTCATCTCTGTCTTCTTCCATTATAGGAAATGCAACAACAATTGAAGCTACTATAACTGATTCACCCATGATGACCATCCTTCTTGCTTCCGTTATTACTCCTCCTCCTCTTAGTAACACTTCCCTGCTTGTGATTACAGCTCCCGGGTCATAGGATGCAAGAATCGGTGCTTTATCAGACTTAGATGACGTTGATTACAATCTTAGCGATGATCTTGGGGCCACTGAAACAAATGAAATCCCAAAGGATGCTTCCAAGGGTAAAGGAAAGAAAGCTTCCAAATCCTCATCATCTAAGAAGCACAAGAAGAAGAAGAAAAAAGACACAGAAGCTATTACTTTGTCTTCTTAAGAAAATCCGAGTAATGTGGAAGAGACCCCTCCTTCTTCTCTTAACAAACCATCTTTAAGGTCAGGTGACAGGAAGAATTAGTAGTGCTTCATACCAACTTATTTTTCTTCCCTATTATTCTCTTCCATATGTTGTATTCAGATCGGTTGTATATGCGGGTGTCGGTCCCCGCTTATTACTTTATGTTTCTCTATGTACGATACTTGTGTGCTAGATTCATGACTTTGTGACTTTGACTCTGTATTGCTATGATGGAAACATGTTCCGCTTATTGTGCTTTAAGCTTTTACTTTCCGCACCTATTTTTTTTACATGTTTGCATCACAAATTCTTTATGTCATAAATGATTTGTTACAGCAGCGTTTGGTATAACAATGATCTTATGGTACTTTTTCTTTTTTGGTAAATAACGATTTTTCAGTTGTGACCACAAATCATTAACCAGGTTTATTTGACAAATTTTACTAGACTCCCTTTATTATGACTAGGGAAGTTTTTGAAATTTCTTTTTCGTGAACGATCGATTTTTGCACTTATCATAATGTCAAAGTTTCCAAATTTTCCTTAGTCATATTGAGGGAACCAGCTCCACTGGTCAGAGTAAACCTTGTGAGTGCTAAGTTTTATTGTAAAGTTGTGACGAGTTTATGGTATGTTTAAGTGAGCATTATTGAATTTCCTTAATGCAGTGGTAATGCCCCCATACCAGAACTTGTCGTAAACTTCAAAGATTAGAACCCTTGTTTCTGTGCCCCTACTCGAGAGGTCATATATTTTAACATGCTCAATCATATTTCTCACTATCCTGGTGACCCAGGCCCTTCGGAGATCAGATTCAGACACGTGCCCCCGGAGATGTCTTGTTTTTCATACTTCCATAGAGGTGCTTTGTAAACCCATTATTCATTGTGGTTGAATGATCCAACCACTTGTAAAATTTGTAGGGCGCCTCCGAAAAGGTCTTTAGGTCCATCATTTACCGAATTTGGCGGATTCGGCATATGGTCAGATGCCCCCGAGGGGGTCTTTTAGATCCCGGGGTTTTTTCGCAACCGGGCCATGTATAAATGGCACTAACGATCAACTTGGTGCCCCTCGGGGAGGTCTTTAGTTTTATAGCCCAGTGATTATATCTTAATCCGGCCATGAATTAATGGCGTCGATGATTAACTAGGTGCCCCTCGGGGAGGTCTTTGGTTTAAAAACCTAGCGTTCACCACATTAGGACCATGTATTAATGGTGCCGACGATCGATTAGGTGTCCCTCTGGGAGGTCTTTGGTTTAGAGTCGCATTTTTATGAGGTAGACACTAGTTCGTTCATCGAGTTTCATCCTGGTTTATTAGAACTAGGGCCATGGACCTTGTAGTTAGGAAGGTGCCCCTTTGGTAAAACTAATGATTTCATTTGTAGTTTAAACACCGTATTTGTTGATCATCCAATCCCTGGTGTCTCTTTTTGCTGTGTCATGTTCCACACCTTAGCATTCATTGTGGGTCAAACTTTAAGCGTTGAAAAATGAGCGTTCGAGCTATCCCAATTGGGATGTGCTATAATTGTCACCTGGTTTTGTTAGGTCTCAAATGCGGTAGCGTTCTTTTAGGAGACCTGCAATCAAAATCAAATTTAAACAACTTGTAAACAAGAGTTTGCAAATGTACGATTTAGGCAAGTAAGGTAACCTCTTTCATTAGTATGTACAGAATTTGTAACAATATTGCATGGTATTTACAATGCATGATGTTTACAATTTGTAAAATGAAAGAATTATTAGATGAAATAATGTCGAAGATGTATGCTATTCCATGCTCTAGGAAACTGGATGCCATGTGTGGTTTTTAACTCGAATGTGTTGTCCAATAAATTTTTGCTTATCATATACGACCCTTCCCAGTTGGGTTCAAACACTCCAGTTCTGGTCATGATTCTCTTGAGGACGAGGCCCCCAACTTAGAAAGTCCTCCTTTTAATCTTAGCATTAAAATGACGAGCTATCCTTCTCTGATGTGCAGCGACTCTGAGTTCCGCTTCCTTTCTTTTTTCCT